>CAWUFW010005622.1:0-1300296 GCA_963921515.1 Calotriton arnoldi | reverse complement strand
TGCGAATCCTGGCGTGAAAATAAAAAAAAATGAAGTGCGGACTCCTGCGCTTCGTTTTCAAAAAGCCCTGGTGTGGGCCAGGTCCCGGGGGCAATCAGTGATTAATTTGCGGGGCCCACAGGGACCCGCCAGCCCTGGGAGACTGCCACCTCCCTGGGGCTTTGTTTATAAAGGCGTGGGGGGTCCCAACCCCCACACTGCCCCGGGGACCACCACCTCCCGGGGCATTGAATATTTAAATCACGGGGTCCGTTGCGGACCCCCAGCCCCAGGACCACCACCTCCCCAGGGCTATGCAGAGTGGATGGAGGGGGCCGCGCGGCCCCCTCCTGGAGCCATGATGGCCCTAGGGACCACCACCCCAGGGCCGGCTCCTGCAATGTCCTGGGGTGCCCACCCCCGGGACATTGCAGTTTGCTATGGCAGGGCAGAGCACGGCTCCCGCCCTGCCATAGCTTACTCTGCTTTGCTTCATTGAAGCGAGAGCAGGAAACCTGCTCTCGCTTCAATGAAGCAAGCAGGATGCACTGAGGCAAGGGGCTGCATGTCAGCAGCTCCCCTTGCTCAAGCATGTATGGCTTCCCGCAGGAGGCAGGGAGCCGGAGGGACCGTGGGGGCATTGGGGCTCCCCCCACGGTCCCAATCACAGAGGCCAGGCCCCAGGGGATGGGGTCCCTGGGGCCAGAAGTGGCCTGGGAGGGGAGCCACGCGGCCCCCCTCCAAATATAAATAATAAAATTAATGAAATTCTGGCCATGCCACGGGGATGCATTCCCGGGGCCTAAATTGGCCTCTGGAGGGAGGCCCTGCGGGCCTTCCCGATTTAAAAAAAATGTTGATAAAAGTGGTCAGGCCCTGGGGATGGGGTTCCCAGGACCCCAAATATTGTAAAGAAGGGGTCCACACAGCCCCCTTCTAAAAAAACAAAATTTAAAAAAGCTGGCATCTCGCCGTGGGCCCGCCCCCTCCCTGCAGCACTCTGCAAGCGCAGCCCCTGGCGCGTTCTAAGTTGAGGTATTTGGTCCCCTTCATTCCTGAGGATCCCTGGGGGCCAACTAGCCCACCAGGTGCCTCCAGTATGTGCCAGAGCTGCATTGTAGAGGAGGTGGTCTGAGGCCACGCCCCTTTACACCACTCTGCCAAGCGCGCCTCTTGGCGCACTGGTGGTGGGATGATGAGGTCCTCTTGTGTCCTGAGGACCTCAGGACACAAGTGGACTTCATCCCCGAGCAGCAGTGCACCAGGAGCTGTGTTTGCAGAGTGAGTAGCAAAGGGGGCGTGGCCTCAGACCACCTGCTACAACGCAGCTCTTTGGCGCATACTGGAGGTACCTGGTGGCTGCTGGTTCCAAGACCCTCAGGAATGAAGAGGACTTATACCCCAACTTAGAATGCGCCAGGAGGCACATTGCAGAGTGGTGGTGAAAGGGCGTGGCCTTTGTCCACCTCTCAGCAATCCCACTGTGTGGGAGCTTACTGGAGGTAAGATGTAGGCTAGTTGGCCCCTAAAGGACCCCCAGCAGCGAAGGGGACTTCAATCCTCATCAAGAGCGCGCCAGGGAGCGTGTTTGCAGAGTGGTGGGCAAAGGGGGCATGGCCTGCTATGAGAACTTAGCAATCCTGCTGTGTTGGACTTACTGGAGGTAATAGAAGGGGTAGTTGTGCCATCAAGGATGTCCTTGGGGGCCAACTACCTCCTGTTACCTTCAGTAATCCCACACAGTGGGATTGCTAAGACGTCTAAAGAGACATGCCCCCTTTCTCCAACACTATGCAAGCGCGCCTCCTGGCAGACTACGGGATGGGGGATGAAGTCTAATTTACTCCGGAGGGACTTTGGGGGCCAAGAAGCCCTCTTGAGTACCTCGTCTAAGTCCTATGCAGCGGAATTCCTGAGCGTTGGTCGGAGGCCCAGCACCCTTTGTCCACCACTCTGCAAATGTGACTACTACTTAAGAAGCGTCTTTCTGCACCTCTGACTTAGAGGTAGTTTTAATCCCACTGCCCTATTATGTACTAGGGCCTTATAGAAGGAGGTCATGCCAATCACAGGGGTACCCCAACGCATGAGTGTTCCCTAGTGTATGTAGGTGTTTTCACTGTATTCTAAGTGTCTTTTAGCATAGCAGTGGCTCTAGGCCTAGTTAGTCAGAGTCAGTTACCACCAGTACCTGTCAGCAAAAGTTGGGGGCACAGGATGACTTTGCAACAAGGCCTCTTTCTGCTCCTCTGTCGGTTCTTTGTGCACATCTCTTGCTTCTTTCTGTACCTTTCTTCGTCTTTCTGGACTTCTGTTGCCTCTTTCTGCATTTCTGTTGCTTCTTTTGCGCCTTTCTTCCTCTTTCTGCACATGTCCTACCTCTGTAGGCATAGTTAGAAATTAGCATTTAAAAAACCTTTGAAATTCACTGAAAAAACACAGGTTTCAGGGACGTTATAGTTAGAAATTAGCATTTAAAAACCTTTGAAATTCACTGAAAAAATCATAGGTTTCAGGGACGTTATAGTTAGAAAATAGCATTTAAAAACCTTTGAAATTCACTGAAAAAACCACAGGTTTCAGGGATGTTATAGTTAGAAATTAGCATTTAAAAACCTTTGAAATTCACTGGAAAAAACACAGGTTTCAGGCACGATATAGTTAGAAATTAGCATTTAAAAACCTTAGAAATTCACTGAAAAAACGTCAGGTCTCAGGGACGTTATAGTTAGTTGGACATTTCACTAGTACAAAACCAATTAAATTAGGACGTTATAGATTAGTTCAGCTAACTATAACTCGCACCCACTAATGCACTGCTGATGACGTCACATATTACATCACTCATGACATGGTCAGTGACATCACTGATGACATCTCACTGGTTTTGTACGAGTGAAATGTCCAACTACTAACGTCCTCAAACCTGTTGTTTTTCAGTGAATATATATATATATACATTATCTACTGGCGGTCGCCAGTAGATAGTTATAGTTAGGACCTATTTCCATAGAAATTCGCAACATTCTATTTCCAATACCTTTGGCACCTGGTTGACGAATCTTGCGAAATTTTCAAAACTTATGGCCCGCTCCGGTCCGCTCCTATCTTGAAAGTTTCGGGGTGATTCGGCAAGCAGACGAGCAGAAAGGGGTCCCAAAATGTGTTTTCCCCATACAATTTTCCATACGAAACTTTAGACACGGCTACAGCCCGAACTGCTGAACGGAATTACACCAAATTTGGCCAAGAGGTGGTTCTTGGTTCAGAAAGAACCCTTTTGTTAAATGGTGTAAATCCGTTCAGTAGTTACTGAAAAAACAAAAATAAAAACACATAAATATCTATGGGCACGGAGGAACCGTGCACCCTCACCGATCACGAGGTGCATGCTAATTGGCTGTCAACACTCCAAACCAGGAAGTGTTGGCAGCCATCTTGTGACTCTGTAGAACCAAGTCACAAGAAAACAGTAGAAACAAGTGCACAAAACGCAAAAAGGGGGCAGGGTAGAAACACCCTGACCCCCTAGGCCTGCTCAGGGGTCCCACAAGGACCCCCAGGGCCCAAAAAATATATTTATTTTTTTTAAAATCGGCGGGATGCGCTTAGGATGCGCGGATCCCGCCATTGTTATTTGGCCCCCGGGTGGGCCAAGTCCGGGGGCATGCGGTGGGTTTATTGATAATTTGGGGGGCCTCTAAGGCCCCCCCAAGCCCCGGGGACCGCCACCCCCCCGGGGCTTTGATTTTAAAATGGTGAGGGAGGGCACTCTGCCCTCCCGCAGCCCGAGGCCCGCTCCCCGGGGCTTCTTTTTAAAAATTTAATTACCTGTGTGGGGGGGCTCAAGCCCCCCACACGCCCCGGGGACCGCCACCTCCCCGGGGCATTAAGAATTTTAAATTGGGGGTTCTTTTCAGACCCCCGAAGCCCCGGGGACCAACACCTCCCCGGGGCTTTGAACATGTTGGGAGGGGGGGCCACGCGGCCCCCCTCCTGGAGCCTGTGATGGCCCTGGGGACCACCACCCCCCAGGGCCGGCTCCTGCAGTGTCCTGGGGTGCCTACCCCCAGAACACTGCTGTTTGCTATGACAGGGCGGGAGCCTCATGGCTCCCGTCCTGTCATAGCAAACTTGCTTTGGATTTTGGAAGAAAGAGCAGGAAACCTGCTCTCTCTTCCAAAATTCAAAGCAAATTGCTTTCCACACGGGGAGCTGCATCTTGCTGCTCCCCATGTGGAAAAGCAATGCCCGCTCTCGAGGACGCGGGTAGCCGGCGGGATCGTGGGGGATTGGGGACCCCACGGTCCCCAACAGAGAGCTAGCCCGGGGATGGGGTCCCCGGGGCTACAAGTGGCCCGGGAGGGGGGCCACGCGGCCCCCTTCCCCAAAATGTATTAAATTATTATTTTTTTTTTTTTAAAACAAAGGCCGGCCCCGGAGGATGGGGTCCCCGGGGCAATAAGTGGCCTGAGGAGGGGGGCAATGCAGCCCCCCTACAAAACATTGAAAAAAAAAAAAGGCCATGCACCGGGGGATGGGGTCCCCGGGGCATTAAGGCCTCGTGAGTGGGGCCACGTGGCCCCTTCCATTTTTTTTTTTTTTTAAAACAAAATAGGAGGCAGGCCCTGGGGGATGGGGTCCCCAGGGCCAATAAATTAGAAAAAGATGGGGGCCACACAGCCCCCTTCTTAAAAAAAAAAAAAAAAGACCGGCATCGCGCCGGAGATCGCCCCTTCTTGCAGCACTCTGCAAACGCGCCCCTGGCGCGTTTGCAGATGGGGAAGCAATTCCCCTTGAATACTGGGGGTCCCTGGGGGCCAACTAGCCCACCAGGAACCTCCAGTTTGTGCGAGGGGCTGCGTTGCAGAGAAGTGTTCTGAGGCCACACCCTTTTACACCTCTCTGCAACGCAGCTCTGTGGCGCTTAATGGAGGTGGCTGGTGGGCTAGGTTGCACCCCAGGGACCCTCAGGATTCAAGGGAGTTAATCCCCCAACTTAAAACGCGCCACGGGGCACGTTTGCACAGTGGTGAAGGAAGGGGGCGGGGCCTGAGGTGACATGTGTGCAAACACGCCCTGTGGCGCGTTTTAAGTTGAGGAATTAATACCTCTTTAATTCTAGCCCAACTAGCCCACCAGGTACCTCCAGTAAGCGCCACGGAGCTGCGTTGCAGAGTGTTGTAAAAAGGGGCGTGGCCTCTGAACACCTCTGTGCAACGCAGCTCTCTGGCGCATACTGGAGGTACCTGGTGGGCTAGTTGGGCCCCAGGGACCCTCAGGATTCAAGGGGACTTAATCCCGCAACTTAAAACGCGCCACGGGGCGCGTTTGCATACATGTCACATCAGGCCCCCCCTCCCTTCACCACTGTGCAAACGCGCCCTGTAGCGCGTTTTAAAAGGTAGTTTTAATCCCCCCTGCCCTATTATGTACTAGGGACTTACAGAGGAGGTCATGCTAATCACTGGGGTACCCCAACGCATAGTGTTCCCTGCTGTATGTAGGTGTTTTCACTGTATTCTAAGTGTCTTTTAGCATAGCACTGGCTCTGGTTAGTCAGAGTCAGTTACCACCAGTACCCGTCTGAAAAAGTTGTGGGCACAAGATGATTTTGCAACAAGGCCTCTTTCTGCACCTCTGTTGGTTCTTTCTGCACATCTTTTGCTTCTTCCTGCACTTTTCTTCGTCTTTGTGGACTTCTGTTGCTTCTTTCTGCATTTCTTTTGCTTCTTTCTGTGCGTTTTTTCTTCTTGCTTCACATGTCCTACCTCTGTAGGCATAGTTAGAAATTAGCATTTAAAAAACCTTTGAAATTCACTGAAAAAAACACAGGTTTCAGGGACGTTATAGTTAGAAATTAGCATTTAAAAAACCTTTGAAATTCACTAAAAAAATCATAGGTTTCGGGGACGTTATAGTTAGAAAATAGCATTTAAAAAACCTTTGAAATTCACTGAAAAAACCATAGGTTTTAGGGACAGTTATAGTTAGTTGGACATTTCACTAGTACAAAACCAGAGAAATTCCCCCGTTATAGTTAGTTCAGCTAACTATAACTCACGCCCCCGCAATGCACTGCTGATGACGTCACATATTACATCACTCATGACATGGTCAGTGACATCACTGATGACATCACTGATGACATCTCAAATCACTGATACAAGTACACACTCATCCATACAGCCACTCTCACAATCACTGACTCTCACGTATAGTCATTTATATACTCCAACTCTCACATACACTGCCTTTTACATATGTAGTTACTTGGACATGTACCACTGAGACATCCATTCTCTCACCAACACACCCATACACACACTCACCCACCCATACAGCTGTTTGCACATGCACACTTGAACCCATACACCCAGTGAATCAACCACTCACACATCTATGCACAGAGTCACACACCTCCCCTCCACCCACACACACACTCAGGCACCCATACAAATACTCAGGCAACCAATCAATAGCCCATATAGATACTCATGTAGCTACTGACCAACCCATGCAGCAGCTTACACAACAACAGACAGACTGATACAGACATTCACACATTTTAGTCACTAACCCATGCATTCACTAAGACACATGTAATCACTCACTTAAACAGTCAGTCAGGCACCTACTAAATCCTCCATCCAGACACTTATACACCCACTCATTGTTCAATACACCTTGGCATATATATAATACATATTTAAACTTTAAAGAAACACACAGTCACTGGATGATGTCATCAGTGATGTCATTTAAGATGTCATCAGTGATGTCATCAGTGATGTCACTGACCATGTCATGAATGATGTAATATGTGACGTCATCAGAAGTGCATTGCTGGGTGCGCGAGTTATAGTTAGCTGAACTGACTACAACGGGGCAATTTCTATGGTTTTGTAGAAGAGAAATGTCCAACTAACTATAACTTCCCTGAAACCTATGGTTTTTTCAGTGAATTTCAAAGGTTTTTTAAAGGCTAATTTCTAACTATAACGTCCCTGAAACCTATGGTTTTTTCAGTGAATATATCTATATATATATATATATATATATTACCTACTGGCGGTTGCCAGTAGGTAGTTATAGTTAGGACCTTGTTTCTATTCAAAAAGCGTTTTTCTTTTGCCAATATCTTTGGTGCCATTTGACGAATCTTCGCGAAATTTTCAAAACTAATGGGGCGCTCCGGTCAGCTCCTGTCTTGAACGTTTCGGGGTGATTCGTCAAGCGGGGGCCAAGAAAAAAGGTGGGTCCCAAAACGCATTTTCCACATGTTAATTTCCATAGGAAACTTTAGACAAGGCTACAGCCCGAACTGCTGAACGGAATTACACCAAATTTGGCAAAAAGGCACCTCTTTGTTCAGAAAGCGCCCTTTTGTTTAAATGGTGTAAATCCGTTCAGTAGTTTTTTAAATATTAAAGGAAAAATAAATTTATATATCTGGGCGGAGCCTAACCACACATCTCATCGTGAGATCTGATTGGCTGTCAGCACTTCATCCAAGAAGTGTTTGCAGCCATCTTGGGACCAATATACATGATAGAACCCCATTAAAATGCATTGTAGTGAATGGAACGTTTTGAGGGTCACCAAAAGGAGAACGTATAAAGGGTGATAAGAGTTTAGTTACATTATAAATCATTTGTTGATGGTACCATACTAATTTTAGGAATTGTGGTGTGTTCTAAGGTGATTTTACCCTGTGAAAAAGCCTTCTGCTGGGATATCATGAATCATGTTTGAGAGAAAACTATTTTCTCAAACTTTTCCCATAGAGGTTTGGAAGGTGATCTAGAAGCTAAAATGAGAGCATATTTTCTGTAAATTCACATTATCTTTCTCAGTCATGTGAGAATGAAGTCTGACATTCTCAGTAAAACATGTACATCCAACAAGGGCAGAGACTGTCAGTTGATTCCTTTATGTTCTACTGCAGCTTCCCAGAGTGTTCTAAAGAACAACTAGAGCGCTAACAGTCTTACTTATGACAAAAGTATGGCACACCTGAAGCCATCTTGATTGGAATAAAGTGGTAACACTTAAAACATTTAATTTGAAAAAGGAACAAAATGAGGGGTTCATTTTGCCATAGAAATTATGATTAGTGCTGCAGAAAGAAACATTAGGGCACATTTTGAGTGATTTCTCAAATCCTCTTCTATTTCATTAAACAATTCTGACATACAGACTGAAACATGCACTTTCAATACCAGCAGCAGACTTCCTTGGTGAGCAGTAGCTTTACTACAGTGATCTAATGAGCAACTATAGTGCTAACATTCTGAATTTATGGCAAATGTGTGACACATCTGAATGCCTTCTTGATGGAATCAAAGTAAAAAACTGAAAGTATTTACTACTGAGGAGACTGCAGTAAATGAGGAAATTAGGAAACTTCATAACAAATAAGTCTCCCAAGATGGCCACCAGAGACAAAGAGCCCAAATGTAGCACAAATATCACCCAGATGTAGCCCACGTATAGCCCAATGACAGAATGTCCCAGAGTGTTCTAAAGAACAACTAGAGCGCTAACAGTCTTACTTATGACAAAAGTATGGCACACCTGAAGCCATCTTGATTGGAATAAAGTGGTAACACTTAAAACATTTAATTTAAAAAGGAACAAACTGAGGGGTTCATTTTGCCATAGAAATTATGATTAGTGCTGAAGAAAGAAAAATTAGGGCACATTTTGAGTGACTTCTCAAATCCTCTTCTATTTCATTAAAAAATTCTGACATGCAGACTGAAACATGCACTTTCAATACCAGCAGCAGACTTCCCTAGTGAGCAGTAGCTTTACTACAGTGATCTAATGAGCAACTAGAGTGCTAACATTCAGAATTTATGGCGAATGTGTGACACATCTGAATGCCTTCTTGATGGAATCAAAGTAAAAAACTGAAAGCATTTCCTACTGAGGAGACTGCAGTAAATGAGGAAATTAGGAAACTTCATAACAAATAAATCTCCCAAGATGGCCACCAGAGACAAAAGAGCCCAAATGTAGCACAAATATCACCCAGATGTAGCCCACGTATAGCCCAATGACAGAAGTGTGCAAAACACTTTTTATTTTTGGTTTTTGCAGTTTTATATAGTGCAGACTGGTCAGGTATTGGAGTGCTTTACATGAGAATTGGTTACATCACACAAGGACAAATTCATGTTGGTTGTAGACATAGGGAGATTAAATGATTTGACCAGAATCACAGAATGTCGAGCTGAAGCAGAAACTCCAACCTAGTTCCCCAGTTGCAAAGTCTGCAGCTCTGGAAGTAATACCACATCCTCTCCCCTAAGTGCAACATTTAATCAAGTGGTCAACTGGATAAAAAACATAAAGATAACAAATAATTTAAAAGTGCTTTGTCGCTATTTGAAAACTCAGAAAATATGTCCTCATTTTAGTTTTTTAGAGCACTAACCATAATTGTGATGCAAATAAGACCCTCTCATTTCTGTAATTTCTAAAGGAAATGCTCTAGGTATTACAGTTTTGATTACATCAAGATGACGTCAGGCGTGCCACACTTTTGTAATAAATATAGAATGTTAGCAATCTAGTTGTTCATTAGGATACTGTTGAGAGGCAGAGGCCAGGGGCACGGACTCAGAAAATTGAAGGCAGGTAGGAGGGTGCAGAGGCAACAATTTGACCACACTGGGCAGGCAGGAAGGGCAGTGGCAGCACAACAGACTATGGAGGGCAGTGGAAAGGAGGGCAGGGGCAACAAATCAACAATGCAGGACAGGCAAGAGAGGCTGTGGCAATATAATAGACCATTGTGGGCAGAAGGAAGAGGCAGTGGTAGTACAACCATACATGCCAACAGACCCGATTCAGCCAGGAAACGCCCAATGTTTTTAAGCGCAAATGGGCTTTATTTGATCTGTCTCCTGTCTACAATCTCCTCTTTTTCAATGTAAGTCAATGGGGAAAATCAATAACCCAGTTTTTTTTCAAAATCTTCCTCTTACCAAGTTCAAAATGTTAGCATGTATGGTACATTGGATCATGAAAGGTAGGAGGAATTGGGGTAGGGACATGGACTCGGATAACAGAGGGCAGGAGGGACATGGACAGGTGCACCAAACTGACCTTACAGGGCAGGCATCAGGGTTTGCAGCAGCACAATACACCACACAGGGCATTCGGGACGGGAGTGCAGCACAACAATCCACGGAAAGCAATAGGGAGGGGACAGGACCATGCACATGGACAACAGAGAACAGAGGGGAAAGAGGCAATGGCAGCTAGCTGACCATAATGGACAGACAGGAGAGAAAGCTGCAGCATAACGGACCATAAAGGGCAGGAGGTAGGGATCAGGGGCTTTACAATGGAACAGACAAGCCAGGAGGGAGGGAATAGGGGTCTGCACATGTAAAACAGAGGGCAGGGGGCAAGGGGGCAGGGCAGGAGCAGCAAGCTGACAATGGAGGTCAGGCAGGATGGGCACTAGAAGCAAGACACACCATGGAGAGCAACAGTGAGACTATAATGGCATACACACAGACCATGGAGGCAAGGTGGGAGGGGGTCAGGGGCAGCTAGCTGACCACACAGGGAAGGTGGGAGGGGCCGTGGCAGCACAGAAGACCATGCATGGCAAGCAGGAGGGTTAGTGGCAGCACAATGGCCATGATGGGCGAGAAGGAGGGGGCAGGTGCATGCAGAAAGGACCATGGAGGATAGAAGGGAGGGGTAGGAGCTGGGCACAGACAAGAGAGTTCAGGGGAAGGGGCCTCACAACAGACCACGCAGGGCAGGCAGGAGGAGCAGTTGCAGCACAACAGACCAGGGAGGGCAGAAGGGTGTGGCAATAAAATGGACCATGGAGGACAGGAGGAAGGGGATAGGGGCATGGAACGTGGACAGGCAGGGTGGAGGTGGCAGGGACAGGTTACAGTCATCTGACAATGCTAGGCAGGTGGGAGGGGAGTGGCAGCTCAACAGAACACTCAGAGTAGATAGGAGGGGCAGGTCCATGGAACATGGTAGGCAAAAAGGATGGAGAAGGGGCATGCACACAGACATCGGAGGGCAGGGGGAAGGAGAGTAGGGGCAGCAAGCTAAGCACAGAGGCTAAGCAGGAGGTCAATGATGGGGCATACAATTGGGCAATGGAGGGTAGGAGGAGTGGACTGGGACATCATGCTAAATGGAGGGCAGTGGCAGCACATCAGACCATGCATGGCAGGAGGGAGAAGGCTAGTGCATGGATTCAGACAACAGAGGATAGGGAGGAGGTAGATGGGGCAGCAAGCTAACTGTTCAGAGAAGGCGAGAAGGCCAGTGGCAGAACAACGGCCACACAGGGCTGTAATGAGGGAGCAGGGGCATGGACTTGGACAATGGATGGCAAGGAGGAGGGGAGGCAGGAGCAGCAAGCTTGGGTGGGGGCAGCACAATGCCAGGCCAGGCCCTGCTTCCAACCCCCACCATCCATTGTGATAGTCATCTTACTTAACGTTAAAAAAACCTAGAAATTCGCTGAAAAAAACAAAGATTACAGGGACGTTATAGTTAGACTCAGATTTCACTCGTACAAAACCAGTGAAATTCAGCAGTTATAGTTGCCTGAGCTAACTATAACTTACACCCCTGCAATGCACTGCTTATGACCTCAGACATTACATCATTCATGACATGGTCAGTGACATCACTCATGACATCACTCATGACATCTCAAATGAGCTGTGAATGGAATGGAACTATAATCGCTAGAACTTTATTTATGGATAGTGTGTGTATATTAACACCCCTTTTTTTCTTTTCTTTCGTGTAAGAACCATTATAATACGCAACGTGCCCAGATCAATATGGCCGATAGCCTTTCACTTTAAAGTAATGTGTAGTCCATTGTTTATGTTGATGTTTGCGATCCTAAGTATGTTTATTATGAACAAGTCACGTTGACGAACATACAGGTACGGCGGTCACGGGGCAAGATATGCTGAAATGACATTGTGTGCATATTAACACTTGTTTTCTTTTCTTTATTGTATCAATTCCTGAATATTCAAATCGTGACCAGGCCAATATGGCCGCCAGCTTTTTGGATTAAAGTAATATGTAGTCCTTTGTTAATGTTGGCAACTGGAGGCATTTGTACATTTAAATAAGGAAGCTACGATGACGTCTTGTATCGTTATCAAGGTTCAGATGAGCCGAAACACGTGGATCGCATTTCGCATTTGAGATGTCATCAATGATGTCACTGATCATGTCATGAGTGATGTAATATGTGACGTCATCAGCAGTGCATTGCGGGGGCGTGAGTTATATATATATATATATATATATATTCACTGAAAAAACCATAGGTTTTAGGGACAGTTATAGTTAGTTGGACATTGCACTCGTACAAAACCCGTGAAATTCCCCCGTTATAGTTAGTTCAGCTAACTATAACTCGCGCCCCACAATGCACTGCTGATGACGTCACATATTACATCACTCATGACATGGTCAGTGACATCACTGATGACATCACTGATGACATCTCAAATGACATCACTGATGACATCATGCAGTGACTGTGTGTTTCTATAAAGTTTAAATATGTTCAATATATATGCCAAGGTGTATTGAATAATGAGTGGGTGTATAAGTGTCTGGATGGATGATTTAGTAGGTGCGTGACTGACTCTATAAGTGAGTGATTAAACGTATCTTACTAAATGCATGGGTTAGTGACTAAACTGTGTGAATGTCTTTATCCGTCTGTCTGTTGGAGTGTAAGTGGCTGCATGGGTTTGTAAATAGCTACATGAGTGTCTATGAGTTATTGATTGGTTGTCTGAGTATCTGTATGGGTGCCTGAGTGTTTGTGTGGATGGGGTGCCTGTGACTGCACATAGATGTATCAGTGGGTGATCCACTGGGTGCATGGTTTCAAGAGTGCATCTGTGATGGACTGTATGGGTGGGGGAGTGTGTGTATGGGTGTGTTAGTGAGTGAATGTATATCTCAGTGGTACATGTGTGAGTAACTACATATGTGAAAGGCAGTATATATGTGTGTTGGAGTATATAAATAGCTATAAGCGAGAGTGTGTGATTGTGATTGTGAGAGTGACTGTATGGATGAGTGTGTGCTTGTATCAGTGATTGTATAAGAGCGTAAGAATGTGCTAGTATTTGTATGAGTAAGTGAGCTGGTGTGTGTATAACTGTATAGGTGAGTAAATGGCAGTGTGATTAATTATTTGCATGACTGACTAGGTGTGTGAGTACCTCTATGGATGAGTGGCGGTGTGTGAGTGTCTATGTAGGTGTATGAGTGCATATGATAGTCCTGTACTGAGTGACCGTAAGTATGAGTGACTGTACGGGTGAGTGAGTGGATGTGTGTGTAGACCTAAGAATCAGTGAGTGGGTATGTAGTTATTGGTGTTGGAGTGTCTATGGTTTTGAGAATGGCAGTCTGTAATTTACAGTGGGTGTATCAAAAGTTATATTAGGGTGTGAGAAGATGCATGAAATTATCACATGGATGATGTCATCAGTGATGTCATTTGAGATGTCATCAGTGATGTCATCAGTGATGTCACTGACCATGTCATGAGTGATGTAATATGTGACGTCATCAGCAGTGCATTGCGGGGCCGCGAGTTATATTTAGCTGAATTAACTATAACGGGGGAATTTCACAGGTTTTGTACGAGTGCAATGTCCAACTAACTATAACTGTCCCTAAAACCTATGGTTTTTCAGTGAATTTCAAAGGTTTTTAAATGCAAATTTCTAACTATAACGTGTCTGAAACCTATGGTTTTTTAGTGAATTTCAAAGGTTTTTTAAATGCTAATTTCTAACTATAACGTGCCTGAAACCTATGGTTTTTTCAGTGAATTTCAAAGGTTTTTTAAATGCTAATTTCTAACTATAACGTGTCTGAAACCTATGGTTTTTTCAGTGAATTTCAAAGGTTTTTTAAATGCTAATTTCTAACTATAACGTGCCTGAAACCTATGGTTTTTTCAGTGAATTTCAAAGGTTTTTTAAATGCTAATTTCTAACTATAACGTGCCTGAAACCTATGGTTTTTTCAGTGAATTTCAAAGGTTTTTAAATGCTAATTCCTAACTATAACATGTCTGAAACCTATGGTTTTTCCAGTGAATTTCCAAGGTTTTGTAAATGACAATTTTTAAATGTATTAATTGTTATCTTTATTTTTTGATAATGATTTACTACATTTTTTAAACTATTTATTTTTTAAATTACATTGTAATTACATTATACATTACATTACAAAATATACTTTCTCAGAATGAATTACTTTAGTTTAAATTCTTTGCAAATAGGCAATAGACTTTTAAGTACAGTAGTTACAGTTGTTGCAATGGGCAACACAATTTCAAACACAATGCAACATTGAGCTCAATGTGAATTTCTAGTTAAATGCAATTAGTTACTTTATGGATTACTTTTCTAACCACAGGACTGGATCCTAGATTCAGTCCTGGGACATCTCCTGTAAACAGTTGAGTAAAAGCGTTTTGGTTACAGTACTGATTTTTAAGGAATATTATTGTATTTTAAAAGTTGACACTTAGAAACTTTTTCACATAGAATCACCAATGTTATCCTATGGCAGGAAATTCACTTAGCAGGTAAGTAGTGTTATCGTTACTTTTTCTTACTCAGTGGTGGATCCTGGATCCAGCACTGGTGCATCTCCTGTAAACAGTTGAAAGAATGCGTTTAAGTCATACAGGCGATTTTTAAGGAATATTTGTAGTTTGTGAAAATCGACACTTTGAAACTTTTCTGCTGAAAACCAGACAATGGATTCCTATGGAAGGAAATACAAGTTACTGGTAAGTACGGTTAGAATTACTTTTCAGGGTCAGTGCTGGGCTAAAAGATGCAGCATTGGGTTCTCTCCTGATAACAGGTGAGTAAATCGGAATTCGTAGTTCGGCTGATTTTAGAGGAATATTATAAAGTTCCAAAACTCCACACTTAGAAGAATTTCCAAGTGAAACCAGTCAATGTTAGCCTATGGAAGGAAATTCAAGTTACTGGTAAGTACGGTTAGAATTACTTTTCAGGGTCAGTGCTGGGCTAAAAGATGCAGCACTGGGTTCTCTCCTGATAACAGGTGAGTAAATCGGAATTCGTAGTTCGGCTGATTTTAGAGGAATATTATAAAGTTCCAAATCTCCACACTTAGAAGAATTTCCAAGTGAAACCAGTCAATGTTAGCCTATGGAAGGAAATTCAAGTTACTGGTAAGTACGGTTAGAATTACTTTTCAGGGTCAGTGCTAGGCTAAAAGATGCAGCACTGGGTTCTCTCCTGATAACAGGTGAGTAAATCGGAATTCGTAGTTCGGCTGATTTTAGAGGAATATTATAAAGTTCCAAAACTCCACACTTAGAAGAATTTCCAAGTGAAACCAGTCAATGTTAGCCTATGGAAGGAAATTCAAGTTACTGGTAAGTACGGTTAGAATTACTTTTCAGGGTCAGTGCTGGGCTAAAAGATGCAGCACTGGGTTCTCTCCTGATAACAGGTGAGTAAATCGGAATTCGTAGTTCGGCTGATTTTAGAGGAATATTTGCACAATGGTGAAGGAAGGGGGTGGGGCCTGAGGTGACATGTCTGCAAACACACCCTGTGGCTCGTTTTAAGTTGGAGAATTAATTCCTCCTCAATCCCGAGGGTCCCTAGGGGCCAACTAGCCCACCAGGTACCTCCAGTATGCGCCAGAGAGCTGCGTTGCAGAGAGGTGTTCAGAGGCCACGCCCCTTTTTGCACCTCTTTGCAATGCAGCTCTGTGGCGCTTTCTGGACGTACCTGGTGGGCTAGTTGTCCCCCAGGGACCCTCAGGATTGAAGGGGATTTAATTTCCCATCTTAAAACACGCCACGGGGCCTGTTTGCACACATGTCACCTCAAGCCCCGCCCCTCCCTTCACCACTGTGCAAACGCGCCCGTGGCGCGTTTTAAGTCGGGGGATTAACTCCCCTTCAATCCTGAGGGTCCCTGGGGTGCAACTAGCCCACCAGCTCCCTCCATTATGCGCCACAGAGCTGCGTTGCAGAGAGGTGTAAAAGGGGCGTGGCCTCAGAACACCTCTCTGCAACGCAGCCCCTGACGCATACTGGAGGTTCCTGGTGGGCTAGTTGGCCCCCGGGACCCCAGTATTCAAGGGGAATTCGTTCCCCATCTGCAAACGCGCCATGGGCGCGTTTGCAGAGTGGTGAAAGAAGGGGGCGTGGCCTCCGGCGCGATGCCGGTGTTTTTTTGTTTTTTTTAAGAAGGGGGCTGTGTGGCCCCCTTCTTTCTAATTTATTGGTCCTGGGGACCCCATCCCCCAGGGCCTGCCCCTATTTATTTAAAAAAATAATAATAATTTGGAAGGGGGCTGCGTGGCCCCCCTCCTGAGGCCTTAATCGGCCCCGGGGACCCCATCCCCCGGGGAATGGCCTTTTTAAAAATTTTTTTATTGTTTTGGAGGGGGGCAGCGTTGCCCCCCTCCTCAGACCACTTATGGCCCCGGGGACCCCATCCCCCGGGGCCGGCCTTTGTTTTTTTTAAATTTTGGGGAAGGGGGACGCGTGGCCCCCCTCCCGGGCCACTACTTGCCCCGGGGACCCCATCCCCCCGGGCTGGCCCTCTCCGTTGGGGACTGTGGGGGGGGGTCCCCAATCCCCCCACAGTCCCGCCGGCTCCCCGCGTCCCTTGGGAGCCGGCATTGCTTTTCCACATGGGGAGCTGCTAAGATGCCCTCGATGGCCCTGAGTACCACCACCCCCCAGGGCCGGCTCCTGCAATGTCCCGGGGTGCCCACCCCTGGGACATTGCTGTTTGCTATGGCAGGGCAGGAGCACGGCTCCCGCCCTGCCATAGCAAACTCGGCTTTGCTTCATTGAAGCGAGAGGAGGGAAACCTGCTCTCGCTTCAATGAAGCAAAGCAGGATTGCTTTTGAGCAAGGGGAGCTGCATATCAGCAGCTCCCCTTGCTCAAAAGCAATGCCGGCTCCCGCAGGAGGCAGGGAGCCGGCGGGACCGTGGGGGCATTGGGGCTCCCCCCACGGTCCTAATCACAAAGGCCAGGCCACAGGGGATGGGGTCCCCGGGGCCATAATTGGCCTTAGGAGGGGGGCCACGCAGCCCCCCTCCAAATAAAAATAATAAAATTAATGAAATTCTGGCCATGCCCCAGGGGATGGGGTCCCCAGGGCCTAAATTGGCCTCGGGAGGGGGACCACTGAAAAAACCACAGGTTTCAGGGACGTTATAGTTAGAAATTAGCATTTAAAAAACCTTAGAAATTCACTGAAAAAACCACAGGTTTCAGGGATGTTATAGTTAGTCGGACATTTCACTTGTACAAAACCAGTGAAATTCGGACGTTATTGTTTGTTCAACGAACTATAACTCGCGCCCCCGCAATGCACTGCTGATGACGTCACATATTACATCACTCATGACATGGTCAGTGACATCACTGATGACATCTCAAATGACATCACTGATGACATCATCCACGTGATAATTTGATGCATCTTCTCACACCCTAATATAACCATTGACACACCCACTTTAAATTACAGACTGCCATTCTCAAAACCATAGACACGCCAACACCAATAACTACATACTCATTCACTGATTCTTAGGTCTACACACCCATCCACTCACTCACCCATACAGTCACTCATACTTTCGGTCACTCATCAGTACAGGACTATCATATGCACTCATACACCTATATAGACACTCACACACTGCCACTCATCCATAGAGTTACTCACATACCTAGTCAGTCATGCAAAGAATTAATCACACTCCTATTTACTCACCTATACAGTTATACACACACCAGCTCACTTAATCATACAAATACTAGCACATTGTTACGCTCTTATACAATCACTGATACAAGCACACACTCATCCATACAGCCACTCTCACAATCACTCACTTTCACTTATAGTCATTTATATACTCCAACACTCACATATACTGCCTTTCACATATGTAGTTACTCACACATGTACTACTGAGACATCCATTCACTCACCAACACACCCATACACACACTCACCCACCCATACAGTCCATCACAGATACACTCTTGAATCCATACACCCAGTGAATCACCCACTCACACATCTATGCACAGAGTCACACACCCCCCACCCACCCACACAGTCACTCAGGCACCCATGCAGATACTCAGACAACCAATCAATAACCAATTTAGATACTCATGTAGCTACTCACCAACCCATGCAGCCGCTTGCACACCAACTGACAGACTGATACAGACATTCACACAGTTTAGTCACTAACCCATGCATTTAATCAGTTTAATCAGTCACTTATACAGTCAGTCACGCACCTACTAAATCATCCATTCAGACACTTATACACCCACTCATTCTTCAATACACCTTAGCATATATATATATAAGCTGCCTGCTTGGTTCAAATGGAGTTTGTAACTCACCTGCAGCTGTGTGCGGCCTCAAGCTTCTGGGCGTTTTTGGTTACATATTATGCGGCGGTTCCAGGCCGCAGAGGGATCGCACTGCCCGCAACCAACGGGACTAGGGGAGAGGAAGATTCCTCTCTCCGAAGCTGCAGGGTACCTTTAATGAAGCCGGCAGAGTATCATCCAAGGCTCAATGGAGGGCTGAGAATAATCGTCCATAATTAGCTGCAGCGGAGGTAACCCACCAGAGGGCGTTATTTGGCAAAATGAGACCTCATATCCCAGCGTGCATTTGAAAATGAACTTCCACCAAGGGAGGAGCACTGATAGCTCACTAACCACAAACACGCAGGGGAAATGCGGCAGCCTTAAATCACCTCCGCTGACATGGCCTCTGAGGAGATGCAAACAGCAGCATCGAAACGCGTCAGGCCATGGACTTCAAAGGGATGTTAAGCTGCCTGCTTGGTTCAAATGGAGTTTGTAACTCACCTGCAGCTGTGTGCGGCCTCAAGCTTCTGGGCATTTTTGGTTACATATATATATATAAAACATATTTAATCTTTACAGAAACACACAGTCACTGGATGATGTCATCAGTGATGTCATCAGTGATGTCACTGACCATGTCATGAATGATGTAATATGTGACGTCATCAGCAGTGCATTGCGGGGGCGCGAGTTATAGTTAGCTCAACTAACTATAACGGCCGAATTTCACTGGTTTTGTACGAGTGAAATGTCCAAGTAACTATAAAGTCCCTGAAACCTATGGTTTTTTCAGTGAAATACTAAGGTTTTTTAAATGCTAATTTCTAACTATAACGTCCCTGAAACCTATGGTTTTTTCAGTGAATTTCTAAGGTTTTTTAAATGCTAATTTCTAACTATAACGTCCTATTTCTAACTATAACGTCCCTGAAACCTATGGTTTTTTCAGTGAATTTCTAAGGTTTTTTAAATGCTAATTTCTAACTATAACGTCCTATTTCTAACTATAACGTCCCTGAAACCTATGTTTTTTTCAGTGAATGAATGGATGATTAAGGATGGATGGATGAATGGATGATTAAGGAAGGACAGAAGGAAAGAAGGATGGATGGATGGATTGATGGATGGATGGACGGACGGAATGGATGGACGGACGGATGGATGGATGGGTCGGTTGATGGATGGTTGGGTGGGTGGATGGGTGGATGTGTGGGTGTGTGGGTGAATGGATGGACAGAATGAATAGATGGGTGCAAGGATGGATGGATGGATGGATGGATGGAAGGATGGGTGGATGGGTGGGTGGATGGATGGATGTATTAAGGATGGATGGATGAATGGATGATTAAGGAAGGACAAAAGGACAGAAAGACAGAAGGATGGATGGATGGATGGATGGACGAACGGATGGACGGATGGAATGGATGGACAGACGGACGGATGGATGGATGGATGGAAGATTAAAGAAGAACAGAAGGATGGATAGATGGATGGATAGATGGATGGATGGATAGAATGAATGAATGGATGAATGGATGATTAAGGAAAGACAGAAGAATGGGTGGATGGATGGATGGATGGACGATTAAGAAAGGACAGAAGGATGAATAGATGGATGAATGGATGGATGGATGTATATATGGATGGATGGATGGATGGATGGAGGGATGGATGGATTGATGGATGAATGTGCACTATTCAAGTTGGTCATCGAACCAATGGCCAAGTAGGCAGGAACCATGGAAGTAGGGAGCCTTGGGTTGTACAAATGATCTGATCGCTGCCATGCTTAATTTGCTGTCACAGCAGAGCGTGTCATGCCTCATTTTGCTCCAGCCTGCGGCATTATTGACATGTGGGAGGGCGATGCACAAAAAGCACTGCGCTGGAAGGTTACGTCCTCTAACCTACGCCAACCGTGGGTGATAGAAGAGCTCTTTAGGCAGCGTTCCCGGTATTTTAAGGAGTAATTCATAACTAGGTATTTTCAAAGGCACTGCAGCCATTTAGCACATGCCACAGCTGGGCTAGCAGGATGCCGGGGATCAATAGTGGATCAATACAGAAGGCCAATCAATCACAGGGGTTTTCTTTTCAAAATATTTAATTAAATGTGATAGCAAATAACTTAAGGGTTTATTGTTTGATGCAAAGAGTATTACTGATTTTTCTTTTTTTAATTTCCACACGGGGACTGCCTGGGTCCTGGTTAGGGGATTATAAAAGTCTGGGAACTCGAGCAGACAGCTTTTCGATACATATAAACCTGTGTACATAAACATGATTATAGACTACAGGCTGCTCTGCATAATCCACTCAGTAGATTACTCATTCCATTAGCACCGAGCACGGCAGAGCTGCCTTTAAAGAGACCTTGCGCTTCTGTGGGAATAAATATACAAACTAGACATCCGTGGCTTCTGTTCTGCCCTTAGTTATTTCTTCGGCTGCCCTCTGTACCGTGTCTGGCCCGTCAGCTTTACTGTCTTGGCCAACAGAGCAAAACCCAGCCCTGATGCGTGGCCCAAAGGTTCAAGTCTCTTTACTCAAAAGAAAAGAGGGGCTGTGACCACCAGGAATGTACCAAGTGCACCTGATTCTTGTGGGGAGGGGGGAGTGGAAAGTGAAGCGTGCTAGCCTTAATCTGGTGATGTCTCATAGCACAGGGACCTGGTGTAGAGGTTATACTGGCTCACCTCACAAAACATTGTGCGCATCTAAATTGCACATGGCTGCCAAAAGGCGCCTCCTGCCCGCGCGACGGACCAGCTTTAGGCTCACAGACGTACCAGTGTGCAAGAGCCACGAGTATGGCGGGGAGGGGTGGGACCCCTGGGGGGTAGAAAGATGGGTGATGCAGTGATGGAAAGGACATGTAGACACTGGGAAAATGATGAAAATCCAATGGGTATTCATAAACCTTTACAATATCGCTTTACGGCCAATCAGATCTTTTATCGCCAGTGCTGAAAAAGGCACGTGTGAGAGCACAAATTTGGGGTGAAAATCATGAAACATCTTCCTATTTTCTGAGTGTTACAGTAAAGGAATGTCCACTGCTTTCCTGGAGGCATCTGTACCATCATTCTAGCTCTAAACCGGCGCATTACCAATCTGCAGACCATATGCCAGCAGCCAATTTACTCACGTGTATTATGACGATGGCTGGAGGTCGGCCCTCATTTTCTTGACTACGTATGCAATCCATGAAGAGCATACAGTATGTATCCATCATACAGTATGCATCCATTCACGTATACAGACTGTAGAATTCCTTTTTTTTTTAAACTGCACTGCATTTTAAGGGCTTATCCTCTGTGACACCTGGTAACACCAACTTTTTGACCTAGGTCAAGGTTTGAGCGTGCGTTATTCGTGCTTGTTTTATATGAGTAGCGCACATAAGCTCCCCACTGCTTCTGTGTCACATTCGCTAAACCCTTTCCTCAATCACACTGGCTGTACGCATGCATACAACGCGATGACTTCCAGGCAGTAGACCACAAAATGGATAACGCTTTGCGAAACATTCAGGACTGTCTAAGTGATGTATATACTCTTATAGCAAGAGTGGCGACAATTTTCTGATACATAAATGCACATTTTCCTATTTAAGGGTAGAGTGATGTGTCCCCCCCACTCAGGCTCAGGTTAATTCCTGGAGTGCTAAGCACACTCTATCATCTCCAGCCTCTTCAGTGGCAACAAATCACCACAGGCCTTTCACCTAATCGATATTCCCCAGCTATCGATCCGTCCACATCTATTTTTACGGTGGTTAGAGCGGTGTGGCATTGAAACCCACCTCCAGGCCCCGTACTTCTCCTCGAACCCCAGTGTGGTTATTGTGTAGACTAGGCAGATATGAGATATGTCATGGTTGGAAATGTCAGAAACTGCGACACACTAAGGACTGCTCGCGAGTTTTCCTTATGGCGCCTTCTGTGAGTACAGCTCAAAAAGCACTTGTAAGGAAAATATATAAGAAAATAAAAAAGGGAATACTGTTCTGTTAAAGGCGTTCCCTCTTTAACTTATCCGTCGAGCAGAAGTGAAATTCAAAGGCATGTTTCCCACCTTTCAGAAATCCAATTACACATTTGGATGTGCGTATTGTGCATATTCAGGAATGTTTCACATGAAACTCACCCTATGAGTTAACCCAGGAAGAAAAGGACCCACTATCCCTCGGTTGGGTAGTCGCTGGGCCCTGAAGACACAGCACTTGCTACACTACAGAAAGCAAACCAGATTGGCACACAAACATCGCATTTGTTTTTAAAAAAAATCTGTGCGTCTGGCTTTGTGTGCGATGGAAGAGGGGAGAGGTTACTGCTCCTAGTAACTCACTGCGCGTGTGCGTGGTTAATGCATCTTTCTTACCTGGTACTAGGGCACACATTCAGAAGGGTAAAAAATACCACAAATGATAACAATAAAACTGGCTCATTAAGAAGGCGATATCTGAAAAGCCATTGCCTCCTGGCGCTTCAGTCGTACCTGCTCTCATTACCCAGTGGGATGGGTTTGCTTTATTTCCGTGAGATGAAAGGCGGATTCAGAGCTTCTGGTTTACTTTGTACCGGTGACATTCAGTTTTGGGCTCTGCATGACCTCTCATGTGACTTCTTGTTACTGGCGAGGTGCAAAGGACTTGAACACTTGTGTCTACTGCACCGGTAACGTTTCTGGTATGAAAAGACATATGTCCCGCTGCATCGACGCACCTTCTCAATTCAAACGGCTTAGGTCGGCGCCTCCCAACTCTTCAGACTTTACAAAAATAGATACCTGTATCCCCCCTCCCCAAGGGTCAGCGGTCTGATTCATAACTTGACCACTTGTTAAACGGTGTGATCTTGGACAAATTAAAAGATCCGTTTCTGACTCTATTGACGTCTCTGCCTAAAGTGATATATATATATTACAGATAACGAAGCGCAGGAGCCCGCGCTTCATTTTTTTTTTATTTTCTCGGCCGGATTCACGCACCCAGCGTGAATTCAGTCGTTTTAAAAAAAGAAATGCTTTTTTTGGGCCTGGGGGTCCTTGCGGGACCCCCTGAGCAGGCCTAGGGGGTCAGGGTGTTTCCACCCTGCCCCCTTTTCTTGTTTTTTACCTTTTTCTTGTGACTCGGTTACCAAGCCACAAGATGGCTGCCAACACTTCCTGGTTTGGAGTGTTCAGAAGTCAGCTCGTGCTCGGGAGGAGTCGCAACTCCTCCTCGGTGCTCAGATATCGATATTTTTATTTTTTGAATTTCTCAGGAACTACTGAACGGATTTACACCATTTAAAAAAAGGTTTCTTTCTGAACCAAGAGCTACCTTTTTGCCAAATTTGGTGTAATTCCGTTCAGCAGTTCGGGCTTTAGCCTGTTCCACAATTTCCTATGGAAATTAACATGGAGAAAACGTGTTTTGGGACCCCCTTTTTTCTCAGCCCCTGCTTGACGAATCACCCCGAAACTTTCAAGACAGGAGCTGACCGGAGCGGGCCATTTGTTTTGAAAATTTCGCAAACATTCGTCAAACGGCGCCAAAGATATTGGCAAAAGAAAAAACGCTTTTCCTATGGAACCTAGGTCCTAGCTATAACTACCTACTGGTGACCGCCAGTAGGTAATATTTATATATATATATCCATAACATTTAAAAATGTAGCAATTTAATGACAATTAAAAAAGCATACAGCATATAAAATTATCAATTTACTAAAAATATATTAAATATTAAAACTATTAATAATTATGAACATTAGATTTTTACATACACAAAAACATAATTTATTTTTAAATAAAGTAAACTATAAAATTCTGTAAATAATACATATACATTCCCTCTCCAATTTATACAACAGTAGGAAAAATGTTGGACTGGGGAGGTGTAAAATTTACTATTCCCACTCCACGCAGTGCAACAGTATGGAAAATGTTTAATTGCAGAGGGGTAACATTTTCTATTCCCATTCCAGTCAGTGTAAGAGTAGGGAAATTGTTAGGCTCGTGAGGGGTAAATTTAACTATTTAACTGCACACAGTGCAACACTAGGAAAAGTGTTAGATTACGGAGGGGTAACATTTACTAATCCCACTCCAGTGATTGCAACAGGTGTGAAAGTGCGGGACTGCGGAGGAGTTAAAATGTACTATTGCCACTCAAGTGAGTGCAACAGTAGGAAAAGTGTTGGTGTGTGGAAGGGTAAAATGTACTATTCCCACACCAGTCAGTGAAACAGTAGGGAAAGTGTGGGATTACAGAGGGGTAAAATTCATTATTCCCACTCCAGTCTATGCAGCAGTAGGGAAAGTGTTAGATTGCAGAGGGATACAATTTATTATTCCCACTCTAGTCTATGCAGCAGTAGGGAAAGTGTTAGATTGTGGAGGGGTGACATTTATTATTCCCGCTCCAGTCAGTGCAACAGTAGTCAAAGTGTTGGATTGCTGAGAGGTAAAATTTATTATTACCACTCCAGTCAGTGCAACAGTAGGAAAAGTGTTGGATTGGGAAGGGGTAAAATTTACTATTCCCACTCCAGTAAGTGAAACAGTAGGGAAAGTGTTGGATTGCGAAGTGGTAGAATTTACTATTCCCGCTCCAATCTATGCAACAGTAGGGAAAGTGTTAGATTGCAGAGGGGTAAAATTTACTATTCCCACTCCAGTCAGTGCAACAGTAGGGAACGTTTTGGATTGCGGAGGGGTAAAATTTACTATTGCCACTCAAGTCTATGCAACAGTAGGGAAAGTGTTGGATTGTGGAGAAGTAAAATTTATTATTCCCACTCCACTGTATGGAACAGTGGGGAAAGTGTTGAATTGCGGACAGGTAACATTTACTATTCCCACTCCAGTCAATGCAACAGTAGGAAAAGTGTTGGATTGTGCAGGGTAAAATTTACTATACCCTCTCCAGTCAGTGCAACCCCCATACCCCTACAAAACCTACAACCCGCACCTAAAATGTAATATTTAAAAACATGAATTATACAATTATCATAACTAATGATCAATTACCTGATTTATATTAATCTAAAAATAAATATTAATTAGTTATAATTAATTTAATTCCCAACCTATACCCCTACAAAACCCACAACCCGCACCTGAAACATATCTTTAAGAATTTTTTTACACAATTAACATAATTATTATCAATTGAATAATCCATATTCATTCAAAACTAATTATTAATTAATCATAATTAATTTACTTCCCACCCTATACCCCTACAAAACCCACAATCCATACCTAAAATGTAACGTAAAAAGATGTAATTACACAACTAACATAATTAATGATCAATTAAATAATAATTATTATTAAACAATTAACTAATAATTAATTAATAATTAATATACATCCCACCCTGTACCCCTATAAACCCCTCAACCCGCTACAGTACTAAAAATCACAAAAATGTATTAAACTAAATTTAATAACTACTAAAAATGTAACAACTATATTAAAAAACATGAACAATAAGTATACAAAACATTTATAACATATACATTTAAAATATATACTAAAATACATAACAATAATTAAAAAACGATATTATAAGCAACTATATTTTGTAAACGATATTAATGATTTCAATATTTGCAAAATCGATATTACTTACCTTAAAATCGATATTCATCACAACAATGTTCTTGCAGACGATATTTCTATGTCACAATATTTTATGACACAATATTTACGTATGACGATATTTTTTTAAATTTTTTGTCTGAATACCACTTACCATATAATATAAAACCCAATGCAATGTCAGCCCCAATTGGATTTCATTACACATAAACATCCATTCAACATTTCCTCTTGTCCTGTGTAACTCCAGCACTGGTCCCAAGGTCAGATCATACTAACCACTTCAACTGGATCAGCAATCAGGGATGAAACAAACTGAACTGTAGTCACACATCACATACTATCCAATAACATCAAATAATTAGAAAAGCAATGGCAGGACTAATGTTTTTTTTTATGTCAATTGTATTTATGTGAACTTTTATAGCAGCATTTGCCGAATAAAGAATAAAGGATAAATAAACGTCATTCATTTTATGGCTTGCATGCACAAAAATCGATCAAGCGTTATCATGTTTTGAGAGTTTTCCAGGAAAGATTGTGGTGGGCTAGGATGCATCTGCTAGATACTCTTCCTAGTTCCCTCCTGGCGGACTCTTTAAAGCTTCCCCCCAATGTTTTGCTCTCCCTTCCCAGTTTAAGCTTGTGTCCTGAGACTTACTGTGTTCGTACTTCTTATCCTTTGTTGTTGCTACCTGATATTTGACAAAATTATCCTCATCAGTGGTTGATGCTGTATCCCACTGTGCAGAGCTCTGCTTCTACAGTGCAGACACTGACCGGGTTGATAGGGCCCAAAATCACCAAGCTAATCATCTAAGATAGATGCTGCCACGATCGAGAACCTGTGTTTGGTCCAACCCCACAAAAGGGTCCTCCTATAGGGAGTAGTTCCCGCAAAGTGATCACAGAACTTTTGGTGGTACCTAAAAAACTTTAAAAGGGGCTGGGTGGCACATACATCTTACTCAAAGTCTGCCTCTGTCCCCGATGCTGCTTATCCGAGCACAAACCAAGGAGCAATGACCTCCGCCTAGCTGCGAGTCTCCTGTGAGTGGTGAAAGAGATACTAAAGCAAGAGGAAGACATTCCTTTGTAGGGTACGGGGAAGACGTAGGTAGATGATTCAGTGCAGTTGCATAACAAAACTTGAGGAGGTCCCCTGAAAGATATGCTGAAGGGGCCCCTCATACTCACATCAGTAGGGGCTGAGGGGGCCCCCTCCAGTATGGGTGATACTGGCGGCCCCCGCACCACAGGGGTTGTGGGGGGGCTTTGTTACACCCCTGATTCAGCAACAAAATGCTCTCTTTGGAAAGATCATTATCCCTACCTCCGCAGTGAGCTATATCAATGAACAGATTTAAGTGAGGGATCAAGGTCACCTCAAGGATCAAACGGAGACACACTTAGACAAAGACTACCAGACAAGACCCTGCAAACTGTAAGTAGAGATAAATATGTTTATTTTGTAGACCCTTCATCCTTCTCTGCCTTAGTGGGTCAGGTAAAGATAACAAGGGAGCAAAATCATAATGGAAACTGTGGGCTGTATGGGTGACTTCCCCCAGAACAACCAAGTTTAAGTGCTACACATGGTATTACTCCACAGAGTACACTACTGATTGCTGAACCATCAAATTTGGGTCTGGGTCCATATCCATACATTGATGGTAAAAATGAGAGTTTCAGCAACAGGCTTTACACTCAATCTGTCAATATTAATCCATCTGCTGAAATGTTGGCCTCTTCTGACCTACTCAAACACATCCCGAAATAGGCGGAGACAGATAGTAAACCTTTTAATGGATTCAAGCATGGTGATTCAGAAGAGTCCCCGATGGAAACACATTTTGAGGAAGAGCAGGGGCTCCATAAGTAGGTAACCCAATAACCAGACAATCTTTAACAACTTTTTTCTTTGATTTATCTGCTGATGAATTGTCGAACAAATAAACTAGTGGAAATAGAAATGCCTCAGACGCAGTCTTAGACACAGAAGAGGACTCACTGGAATGGACCACACAGCCACGTGATTTTTCCCCCTTAGAAAAATGCAAAGAGCAGGAACATGCCTTGCATAGTACAAAGGCTACACATAAAATGAAGGACAAGAAACACGCTTTAAGCTCAATATCATCTGCTCGTGGCAAATCGCAAAGCAATGTGAAAGGATAGTCATTAGGCAAAAGGAGTGACAGGATAACTCAAAGGCTCAATTATGAAAATCTGAAAGTCCTGCTTGAACATAGAGGAAACGTCTAAAGAATTTGAGGAGTGCACAATGGAAACAGAGCCTGTCCTTTCACTAGTCTCTAGACAAGCAGAGGGGCAGGAAACCCTCAAGTTGACCCTCAGTGGAAACTTGAGGACTTTGAATATTAGCAACAGAAGAACAATCTCTGAGTCGTAGGGATGGTAGAAGTAGCTGAGGGGTCTGACGTTAGAAGATTCATTGCTGGCTTATTTATAAAAGCTTTTACAAACATAAAGGAAAGGAACTGAAAACAACAGATTCAGCAAGCACCGAGATGTTTACTGGGTCAGTCAGTCAGTCAAATAATCTTTATTCGGTTTTCTTGCAACCATAAAATAATGCAACCAAGATTTTAAAACATTTAAAATAGAATACAGACAATATATAATAGAGTTCATGACAATAGTAATTCATAATCAGCAATGTGACAGTGAGAAATTAAATTGATATTTCATCAAATAGCAGCATAGCACTAGTTAACAAATGAAGACAAAGATAAAAATTATCGGACAACGACCATAGGTCAACATACAAACAACATATATTGATCTTTAAAACAACACTGTATCCCTAAAAGCCATGATATTCCAAAACAGTTCAATAAAAATCAGATTAGAACTTAAAAAGTCATTTCCCAACCAAATTCCGTAAATGGACAGCTGTGGAAATATATCTGGAGACCATTAAACATGTGTATTCGTCGTTTAAAAGCTGGAGGTGGTATAGGACCGGCCGACACTTCCTGATATTTAAAAATCTTAATAGGGGGATAGTAAAATCCCACCTCGGTTTTGTATAAAGTCGACAAAAATACAGGAAATGCAGCGTGTCCTCGATTGATTTAGAGACACATGGGCATGGATCCAGTTTAGCATCACGGTAGGCTTTGCGAGGATAGGAAACCAAGAAATGTGCAATGCTAAACCTAATAAGATAAAACGTTTTCGCATGACAAAAATAAAAGGAGAGATAGGGCTCAACACTTAGGGAGCATACTAGAGGGAAATATTCCAAAACTCTCTTTTTCCTTTTCTCCAGGTGCTCCATTGTCGACTTTAAAAAAGATAAAAGGTCCCTTTTCAGCTGAATTTTTGGGATCTTGGAAATACGTTTTGGGTGTAAGAACGACCCACTGTCTCCAACTGCCTTTTTATGTAACTAAGCCATGGTATCTTCTGCATGTGGTCGAGTCTAAAACAATCCAATAAAATTGCACAGTTAAGGGCCGGCTCATCTTTTACCCATGCTGAATGCCATAATCAAATTGGTGCAATTTCTATACGATGGGTTAAGGAGTCAAGCCAAGTTCATTATAAGAGAAGATAATAGGGAGACTACTTGGAACTGTTAATAAACTGTTAATAAACATCTAAGGAAATTATTCTCAACTACCTGAAGATAGGCTACTGGGTAATAAATGGAAATTAGCACAGACTTCGCAATTAAGACGACAAACGTCCAAAAGCAACCTTGGTCTTTATGGGCAACTTTCTATTGCACCAACAATTAAAAGAAAGAACATGACTCCAAAAATCTCCATAACTATTTTGACCGTTCCGATTTATGTCATGCTACTCTGGAAAGAAGGTGGCATTTACACCAGATATTCAAGCCATTTCATGATGTCAGTGATCAAGCATTTCATCAGGTGCCAGCGAAACTCAAAATTAATATGGGTGATCAAACACAAATGTTCACTTCTGAGATGAAAGCCAAATAATTGTAGATGCTTTGCACAATACATAAATTATCATCATCATTAGGCATTATATATGATATTCAAATATGAAGACAATCTCATAGCAGAACCTATGCATAATAATCACCAATCATGTTAATAACATTCTGAAACCATTCAGTTCAGGAGATGTTTGCAGGTTCGGGCTATGTGTGTGTGTGGTTTTTTTGTGTGAAAACTTTAAGAGGAATATGGTTTCGGTCTGCTCGCTGCAATGTGGTGAGGGGGTTGTCTAAGAGTGATAAATGGCTGTTAGATAATAGCCAACTTAAAAGTGATTTTACAGAGGGATGGGCCATGCCCAACAAAACTAGGGGTTGTATGTGGCTCTGTGGTGGCAAGGTGTCAGGTAGTCATTAATGATTGTGGGTGGCACTGGGGCAGGGTGGGATGGAGGAGGGCAGCAAGAAAGGAAAATAGAAGTGAAAATAATGGCAAAAATACAATAAGAAACAAGTTAAGAAAAACGTTTTATGGCCCCCTCCCTCCAAAACTAAACTTTGGTTAACATGGCTGACTTGCAATTTCTAACAAGAAGAGTTAAAGGGCTAAATCAGACAAGTAAAAAGGCTAGTCGCAGAGGGCTTAAACACTTTTAAAATGGATATAATTTATATCCAGGAAACACATATTAGTTATTAGGGAAAAGGCTGATAGAACAGATAGCTTATCAAACATTAGTATGCAGTACACAAAATGTTTTTCTTTGTGTGGTGCTATATTTTCCCACTAAAGTATGTAGTGAGCCACACAGAAGGCTGCTGATTCTCAGGTGGGCAATTGCTCAAATTCAGCAGGCTGTTTCAACTTTACACTTCATTTGATCTATAGCCATGCTATAGATAAACCGGAAGTATTTGACAAAATTAGCGGGTTGGGATTTAAATTGCTCATTAGACAAAAGAAACCGAATATTATGGAATTATGGTTTTCAATGCATGCACTACGTTAAAGAATCAATTTTGATGTTAGCAGATATATACAGTAATTTAGAAGGATGACAATATTTATAAGGAAGTGACATTCAATATTCTAAACATCATGCACCATTAGAAAATATTCTCATATTGATGCTATGTTAGGGAAAGATCTCTAATAAAGCAAGCCAAATTAAACAGACACCTAAACAAAATCCTTACAATTTCATTTTATCACAATCCACTTCCAATGGCCTGTAAAGTTAATACATTATAAATGTCATGACCCAGATAGACATTCAATAGGGCTCTGCTGGCCAGCCTTGACTATATTTAGATTATACAAGGATGGGCTAAGAACTGTATGTTACATCTTAATTGTTCAGCAGCACTGCATGTAACATTGGATGCCTCTTGGGGCTTATTAGAGCTCCAAGAGCTAATTGTCTAGAGGGATTATGTCAGCTATTCAATATTGAAGGTAAAAACTCACAAAATCATGCTAAAGAGAAGTGTCAGAATTTACCAGAGCAAATTGTTCAAAAACAAATGAGTATTGTAAGTCAGTGGGAAAAGTTTTGGCTGTGAAAATGAGAGAACCCACAAAAAAGAATAACGCTAATTGTATAAAAAATGCACAAGGAATTCAGATCACGAAATAGGTGATTTCATCATTGGCTTTCAGGAGTATTACCAAAAGTTATATATAACGGAGAAATATAGAATCAGGTCTCTCATAAATTTCGGACCTTACCCATGCTGGAGGACCATGTGGGTTGGAAATATCACCACACGTTAAGTATGTATAAATTTGGCTCATCACTTACAGCTAATATGAATTAATTTTGACGTAGTAGCAGTGAGAATAGATGCTCAAACATTTCTCCTGTTCTTTGTTTTTGTCATCTTATGTATAGCAATTCTAAATTGAAGACAATTGAGGTTTGTGCGTTTCCGGTGATTTCACTTATGGGTGTGTGTTGGCACTCACAGGTGGGTTGAGTGGCTTTTGGTTGGAGTTGTCATTGTGACTCATTGGTGCAAGATAAATGGTGCAATAGTCACACATTAGATTATAATCGAGCACATAACACATTTTGGGGTGGGATTAGACCTGTTTATAGCCCATCTTTTCACCAGATTGTCTTGGTGTGCATTCACATGTTGCGGTGAAGTTAAAACCTGATCATGATGTATAATTGCATGATCAATTTGAATCATGAGATTTTGAAGTCCACAAGATCACGAGGCTTTCTTTTTGTACATTCACGTGTTGCGGTGAAGTTAACACAAGATCATGTTGTACAATTGCATGAGGATATCAGATCATGAGACATATTTACTAACTTGTGGATTCTTCACGGTGGAGGTTTAATTGGTATTGTCTCTCAGAGCAATACAGTTGAGGGTGATACAGAATTAGTGACTTTAGTCTATTTCTCACTTAGCCTTGAAAAAGTTGCGTGTATATGCAACAGAAGCGACGAAACACGTGTTGGCTTTCGATCTGTCGTACAACTTACATATGAAGATTCTACAAAAAAGAATAAGGGGCACATGCATCAAAGGTTTTTGCGATCGCAAACGGTGCGAATCGCAAAAATCGGCCGTTTGCGATCGCAAATTGGCCTTTGGAGATGCATGAAAGTGTTTCCTATGCGCAATTTAAGAATTCGCAATTAATTGCGAATTCCTAAATTGACGATTGCATTTAAGGAATCGCAATTTGCGATTCCTTAAATGCAATGCTAGAAGCACTTTCAAATAGCGATTTCGCTATTTGGGACCGCAAATTACAGACAAATCAAACTTGTCTGTAATTTGCAAAACCTTCGAAAAATGCTCTAAAATGCATTTTTTTAAGTTTTAGGTTACACACACACATGCCCTTGGGGCATGTGTGTGCGCAACATGGGTGCACATCACAATTTCAGGGGTGCAACAGGGTGTCATTTTGACACCCTGGCACCCTTGAAATTGCATTCTCAATTTGCGATTCTCTAATTGCGAATCGCTAATTGAGAATGTCTTCCCATTCATTCCTATGGGCCTCTAGGCCCATAGGAATTAATGGGAGGTATTCTTAATTGCAACTCGCAATTAGCGAGTCGCAATTAAGGAATGTTTAGGAATCGCTATTTTTATAGCGATTCCTACATGCATAGGCTTTTGCGATTCCTTAATTGCGATTCCTTAATAATCGCAATTAAGGAATCGCAAAAGCCTACCTTGATGCATGTGCCCCTAAAGGATTGAAGAAACAACTGTGACCCGTGTATATACTTGTGTTGACATACAAAAGATACTGCTGTCATTTTCTGTGTGATTTAATTTTACGTGTGCTAGGGATTTCTTAAATACTAGAGTTGCAGCTTAGGCCGCAGGATCTGGGGAGGCGGTGGTTCTCTCCACCTTTTAGCACCGTACCAATAGAGATAGAGTTCATATATCTAGTGAATATACCCTGTGGGAGCCTTTTCCCTATGAACAATACCACCAATCTTTCTTATTCCCAGGTCTCTCATAAACTCCATCTAGCTCACTCAGAGAAAGTGATGCAGTTTCTGTTGATGTGTCTATCTTTCACCAGGATATTGAAACTGCTTTAGCAGATCCCCTGAATGGTAAAGCCTTCAGGCTATATGGCATTGCTTTAGAATTTTTCAAAGCCTCTCCCACCACCCATGCCATTTCTGCTTTCCTGTATTTTTAGAGATTTAGCAGACCAGTATTTATCCTGGATCTTCAAAAAGGGTACACAGTGTTGTATTATTAAAGAAAAGTAAGCCTCCTAAGATCCCGGCTCATACAGGTCAATCTTCTTAATCAAAAGTGATGCCAAAATGTATTCAAATGTTTTGGCTACTTGCATGAACAGGATAATTGCTGATGTAATCTTCCTTAAGCAGCAATGCTTTGTTCCGGGTAGAGGTATTACTGTTGACATAAATTGCACAATGGCATTATCTGTTATTGCCACAGAATGAGGTGACCCCATGGCAATTATCCTGCTAATTGCTGATTAAAACTTTAAAAACATGTCATGGAAATATCTAAGGCTGGTCGTAAAAAGTGTGGGTTCAATGCAAGGTTTATTAAGGCAATCCAAGCTCTTTATCAATAACCTAAGTTCTCATCAATTATCAAAATTAACAGGCAAACTTGTCAGAACTAGACTTGTTCATTACTGTAGTTTGCTCTGTATTTGGAGCCATTTCTACGTAATCTTTTAACCCCTTCGCTGCTAGGCCTTTCCCCCCCCTGTGCTAAGCCTTTTTTGGGCTATTTGGGGTAGTGCGGGCTTAGGCCCCTGTAACTTTTTGACCACATAAGGTATCCACGCCAAATTTGCGTCCTTTTTTTCTAACATCATGGGGATTGTAAAGGTACCCAGGGTTTGTGGATTCCCCTGGAGGGGACCCAGAAATTGGCCAAAATACAGCAAAAGTTTTTTTTGGGGGAAAAATGCGAAAAAGGGCTACAGATGAAAGCGTCTTGTTTTTTCCCTGCGAATGGCATCAAAAAGGGGTTGTGGTGCTGAAATCACCATCTTCCCAGCTTTCAGGGAAAAGCAGACTTTTGTCAGAAAACTAACTTTTTTACACAGTTTTGGCATTTTTCTGGGACATAGCCTATTTTTGCTATTTTTTGTGCTTTCAACCTCCTTCCAGTTAATGGTAGAAATGGGTATGAAACCAATAATGGATCCTGAAAAGCCATACATTTCTGAAAAGTAGACAAAATTCTGAATTCAGCAAGGAGTCATTTGTGTAGATCCTTAAAGTTTTCTTTATAAAAACTAACAGTTAAATGAAGGACAAATTGAAAATTAGTTGGAAAAAACAGCCATTTGTGTCAACGTTTTCACCTGTAACTTCTTCTAATTATGACAGCTATTTGAAAGCAATATACCGTTATATCCGCTGGAGCTTTCTGGTTGTGGGGATATATAGGACTTGTAGGTTCACCAAGAACCCGACGAACCCAGAGCCAATAACTGAGCAGCATCTTGCAATGGTTTTTTATTATGTACCGGGTATATAGCAATTATTTTGGGAAAATGTATACATGGAAAAATTGTTATGAAAGACACCTATGTATTTCTGAAATGGGAACAAAATGTAGATTTTAGAAACAGTAGATATTTGCACATTTCCGAAATTGGGAGTACCCATACTAGCATGAGAATTATAGGTCATTTTTCAAAATGACTTATTTTTTACACATTGTCTTTCATTTGGAAGGCAGAAATGCATTGAAAGTCAATAGGTAATAACAGGTGCTCTACAATTCTGTGTTACCCTAAGTCTCCCGATAAAAATGGTACCTCACTTGTGTGGGTAGCCCTTCTGCCCACAACAGGAAATGGCTCAAATGCAACGTGGACGTACCACATTTTCACAATGAAAAATTACCCTTTTTTGCAAAGTGCCTAGCTGTAGTTTTTGAACCCTAGCTCTGCGGGCACTTAGGAAACCTAGCAAACCTATACATTTTTTAAAACTAGACACCCAGGGGAATTCAGGACGGGGTGACTTGACTGGCTCTCACCAGGTTCTGTTACCCAGAATCCCTTGCAAACCTAAAAATTGGTAAAAAAACACATTTTCCTCACTTTTCTGTGGTGGAAAGTTCTGTAATCTGCGTGGATCCACAAATTTCCACCCACCCCGCGTTCCCCAAAGTCTTACGAGAAAAATGGTACCTCACTTGTGTGGGTCGGCCTAGTGCCTGCAACAGGAAACGGCGCAAAACGCATCGTGGTCACACCTCAATTTCGCAGTGAAAAATGACCCTTTTTTGGCAAAGTGCCTAGCTGTAGTTTTTGAACCCTATCTCTGCCGGCACCTAGGGAAACGTAGCAAACCTATACATTTTTTAAAACTAGACACCCAGGGGAATCCAGGATGGGGTGACTTGACTGCCTCCCACCAGGTTCTGTTACCCAGAATCCCTCGCAAACCTAAACAATTATCAAAAAACCACATTTTCCCCACATTTCTGTGGTGGAAAGTTCTGGAATCTGCGTGGATCCACAAATTTCCACGCACCCCGCGTTCCCCAAAGTCTTACGAGAAAAATGGTACCTCACTTGTGTGGGTCGGCCTAGTGCCTGCAACAGGAAACGGCGCAAAACGCAACGTGGTCACACCTCAATTTCGCAGTGAAAAATGACCCTTTTTTGGCAAAGTGCCTAGCTGTCGTTTTTGAACCCTAGCTCTGCCGGCACCTAGGGAAACCTAGCAAACCTATACATTTTTGAAAAGTAGACACCCAGGGGAATCCAGGATGGGGTGACTTGACTGCCTCCCACCAGGTTCTGGTTCCCAGAATCCCTTGCAAACCTAAATAATTGTCCAAAAAAACAAATTTTCCCCACATTTCTGTGGTGGAAAGTTCTGGAATCTGCGTGGATCCACAAATTTCCACCCACCCCGTGTTCCCCAAAGTCTTATGAGAAAAATGGTACCTCACTTGTGTGGGTCGGCCTAGTGCCTGCGACAGGAAACGACGCAAAACGCAACGTGGTCACACTTCAATTTCGCAGTGAAAAATGACCCTTTTTTGGCAAAGTGCCTAGGTGTAGTTTTTGAACCCTAGCTCTGCCGGCACCTAGGGAAACCTAGCAAACCTATACATATTTGAAAACTAGACACCCAGGGGAATCCAGGATGCGGTGACTTGACTGCCTCCCACCAGGTTCTGTTACCCAGAATCCCTTGCAAACCTAAATAATTGTCAAAAAAAACACATTTTCCCCACATTTCTGTGGTGGAAAGTTCTGAAATCTGCGTGGATCCACAAATTTCCACCCACCCCGCGTTCCCCAAAGTCTTACGAGAAAAATGGTACCTCACTTGTGTGGGTCGGCCTAGTGCCTGCGACAGGAAGCGGCGCAAAACGCAACGTGGTCACACCTCAATTTCGCAGTGAAAAATGACCCTTTTTTGGCATAGTGCCTAGCTGTAGTTTTTGAACCCTACCTCTGCCGGCACCTAGTGAAACCTAGAAAACCTATACATTTTTGAAAACTAGACACCCAGGGGAATCCAGGATGGGGTGACTTGACTGCCTCCCACCAGGTTCTGTTACCCAGAATCCCTTGCAAACCTAAAAAATTGTCCAAAAAAACACATTTTCCCCACATTTCTGTGGTGGAAAGTTCTGGAATCTGCGTGGATCCACAAATTTCCACCCACCCCGTGTTCCCCAAAGTCTTATGAGAAAAATGGTACCTCACTTGTGTGGGTCGGCCTAGTGCCTGCGACAGGAAACGACGCAAAACGCAACGTGGTCACACTTCAATTTCGCAGTGAAAAATGACCCTTTTTTGGCAAAGTGCCTAGGTGTAGTTTTTGAACCCTAGCTCTGCCGTAACCTAGGGAAACCTAGCAAACCTATACATTTTTGAAAACTAGACACCCAGGGGAATCCAGGATGGGGTGACTTGACTGCCTCCCACCAGGTTCTGTTACCCAGAATCCCTTGCAAACCTAAATAATTGTCAAAAAACCACATTTTCCCCACATTTCTGTGGTGGAAAGTTCTGGAATCTGCGTGGATCCACAAATTTCCACCCACCCGCGTTCCCCAAAGTCTTACGAGAAACATGGTACCTCACTTGTGTGGGTCGGCCTAGTGCTTGCGACAGGAAACGGCGCAAAACGCAACGTGGTCACACCTCAATTTCGCAGTGAAAAATGACCCTTTTTGGCAAAGTGCCTAGCTGTAGTTTTTGAACCCTAGCTCTGCCAGCACCTAGGGAAACCTAGCAAACCTATACATTTTTGAAAACTAGACACCCAGGGGAATCCAGGATGGGGTGACTGGACTGCCTCCCACCAGGTTCTGTTACCCAGAATCCCTTGCAAACCTAAAAATTGTCAAAAAAACACATTTTCCCCACATTTCTGTGGTGGAAAGTTCTGGAATCTGCGTGGATCCACAAATTTCCACCCACCCCGCGTTCCCCAAAGTCTTCCGAGAAAAATGGTACCTCACTTGTGTGGGTCGGCCTAGTGCCCGCGACAGGAAACGGCGCAAAACGCAACGTGGTAACACCTCAATTTCGCAGTGAAAAATGACCCTTTTTTTGCAAAGTGCCTAGCTGTAGTTTTTGAACCCTACCTCTGCCGGCACCTAGGGAAACCTAGCAAACCTATACATTTTTGAAAACTAGACACCCAGGGGAATCCAGGATGGGGTGACTTGACTGCCTCCCACCAGGTTCTGTCACCCAGAATCCCTTGCAAACCTAAACAATTGTCAAAAAAAACACATTTTCCCCACATTTCTGTGGTGGAAAGTTCTGGAATCTGCGTGGATCCACAAATTTCCGCCCACCCCGCGTTCCCCAAAGTCTTACGAGAAAAATGGTACCTCACTTGTGTGGGTCGGCCTAGTGCCCGCGACAGGAAACGGCGCAAAACGCAACATGGTCACACCTCAATTTCGCAGTGAAAAATGACCCTTTTTGGCAAAGTGCCTAGCTGTAGTTTGTGAACCCTAGCTCTGCCGGCACCTAGGGAAACCTACCAAACACACACATTTCTGAAAAGTAGACACCCGGGGGCTTCCAGGGAGGTATGGCTTGCATGGATCCCCCAACCTTTCCATACCCAGAATCCCCTGCAAACCTCAATTTTAGCTGAAAAAATCACTTTTTTCACACATTTTTGTGTGGGAAAGTGTGGCATCACTGGCCTCACACAAATTTCCTACCACCCAGCGTTCCCCCAGGTCTCCCGATAAAAATGGTGCCTCACTTGTGTGGGAGGCCCAAGTACCCGCGACAGGCAAGGGCCCAAAACGTAGTGAGGCGACATCAAAATTGCCTATCTCAAAACCACCTGGTTTTGCAAGGGGGGTCACCTGGGTTTTTGGCCCCGTGCTCGGCGGCCATCTAGGGAAACCTACCAAACCCACACATTTCTGAAAAGTAGACACCTGGGGGCTTCCACGGAGGTATGGCTTGCGTGGATCCCCCAACGTTTCCTTACCCAGAATCCCCTGCAAACCTCAATTTTAGCTGGAAAAATCACTTTTTTCACACATTTTTGTGTGGGAAAGTGTGGCATCACTGGCCTCACACAAATTTCCTACCACCCAGCGTTCCCCCAGGTCTCCCGATAAAAATGGTGCCTCACTTGTGTGGGAGGCCCAAGTACCCGCGACAGGCAAGGGCCCAAAACGTAGTGAGGCGACATCAAAATTGCCTATCTCAAAACCACTTGGTTTTGCAAGTGGGTCACCTGGGTTTTTGGCCCCGTGCTCGGCGGCCATCTAGGGAAACCTACCAAACCCACACATTTCTGAAAAGTAGACACCCGGGGGCTTCCACGGAGGTATGGCTTGCGTGGATCCCCCAACGTTTCCTTACCCAGAATCCCCTGCAAACCTCAATTTTAGCTGAAAAAATCACTTTTTTCACACATTTTTGTGTGGAAAGTGTGGCATCACTGGCCTCACACAAATTTCCTACCACCCAGCGTTCCCCCAGGTCTCCCGATAAAAATGGTGCCTCACTTGTGTGGGAGGCCCAAGTACCCGCGACAGGCAAGGGCCCAAAACGTAGTGAGGCGACATCAAAATTGCCAATCTCAAAACCACCTGGTTTTGCAAGGGGGTCACCTGGGTTTTTGGCCCCGTGCTCGGCGGCCATCTAGGGAAACATACCAAACCCACACATTTCTGAAAAGTAGACACCCGGGGGCTTCCAGGGAGGTATGGCTTGCGTGGATCCCCCAACGTTTCCTTACCCAGAATCCCCTGCAAACCTCACTTTTAGCTGAAAAAAATCACTTTTTTCACACATTTTTGATTGGGAAAGTGTGGCATCACTGGCCTCACACAAATTTCCCACCACCCAGCGTTCCCCCAGGTCTCCCGATAAAAATGGTTCCTCACTTGTGTGGGAGGCCCAAGTACCCGCGACAGGCAAGGGCCCAAAACGTAGTGAGGCGACATCAAAATTGCCTATCTCAAAACCACCTGGTTTTGCAAGGGGGTCACCTGGGTTTTGGCCCCGTGCTCGGCGGCCATCTAGGGAAACATACCAAACCCACACATTTCTGAAAAGTAGACACCCGGGGGCTTCCAGGGAGGTATGGCTTGCGTGGATCCCCCAACGTTTCCTTACCCAGAATCCCCTGCAAACCTCACTTTTAGCTGAAAAAAATCACTTTTTTCACACATTTTTGTGTGGGAAAGTGTGGCATCACTGGCCTCACACAAATTTCCCACCACCCAGCGTTCCCCCAGGTCTCCCGATAAAAATGGTTCCTCACTTGTGTGGGAGGCCCAAGTACCCGCGACAGGCAAGGGCCCAAAACGTAGTGAGGCGGCATCAAAATTGCCTATCTCAAAACCACCTGGTTTTGCAAGGGGTCACCTGGGTCTTTGGCCCGTGCTCGGCGGCCATCTAGGGAAACCTACCAAACCCACACATTTCTGAAAAGTAGACACCCGGGGCTTCCAGGAGGTATGGCTTGCGTGGATCCCCAATGTTTCCTACCCAGAATCCCCTGCAAACCTCAATTTTAGCTGAAAAAATCACTTTTTCACACATTTTTGTGTGGGAAGTGTGGCATCACTGGCCTCACACAAATTTCCTACCACCCAGCGTCCCCCAGGTCTCCCGATAAAAATGGTGCCTCACTTGTGTGGGAGGCCCAAGTACCCGCGACAGGCAAGGGCCCAAAACTTAGTGAGGCGACATCAAAATTGCCTATCTCAAAACCACCTGGTTTTGCAAGGGGGTCACCTGGGTCTTTGGCCCGTGCTTGGCGGCCATCTAGGAAACCTACCAAACCCACACATTTCTGAAAAGTAGACACCCGGGGGCTTCCAGGGAGGTATGGCTTGTGTGGATCCCCCAACGTTTCTTACCCAGAATCCCTGCAAACCTCAATTTTAGCTGACAAAATCACTTTTTCACACATTTTTGTGTGGGAAAGTGTGGCATCACTGGCCTCACACAAATTTCCTACCACCCAGCGTTCCCCCAGGTCTCCCGATAAAAATGGTGCCTCACTTGTGTGGGAGGCCCAAGTACCAGCGACAGGCAAGGGCCCAAAACGTAGTGAGGCAACATCAAAATTGCCTCATCTCAAAACCACCTGGTTTTGCAAGGGGTCACCTGGGTCTTTGGCCCAGTGCTCGGCGGCCATCTAGGGAAACCTACCAAACCCACACATTTCTGAAAAGTAGACACCCGGGTGCTTCCAGGGAGGTATGGCTTAGCGTGGATCCCCCAATGTTTCCTACCCAGAATCCCCTGCAAACCTCAATTTTAGCTGCAAAAATCACTTTTTTCACACATTTTTGTGTGGGAAAGTGTGGCATCACTGGCCTCACACAAATTTCCTACCACCCAGCGTTCCCCCAGGTCTCCCGATAAAAATGGTGCCTCACTTGTGTGGGAGGCCCAAGTACCCGCGACATGTAAGGACACAAAACGTTTTGAGGCAACATCAACATTGCCTATCAAAAAATGTTTTGGGCCCTTGCCTGTTGCGGTTACTGGGCCTCCCACACAAGTGAGGCACCATTTTTATCGGGAGACCTGGGCGACGCTGGGTGGTAGGAAATTTGTGTGAGCCCGGTGATGCCACACTTTCCCACACAAAAATGTGTGAAAAAGTGATTTTTTCAGCTAAAATTGAGGTTTGCAGGGATTCTGGGTAAGAAACGTTGGGGGATCCATGCAAGCCATACCTCCCTGGAAGCCCCCGGTGTCTACTTTTCAGAAATGTGTGGGGTTGGTAGGTTTCCCTAGATGGCCACCGAACACAGGGCCAAAACCCAGGTGACCCCCTTGCAAAACCAGGTGGTTTTGAGATAGGCAATTTTGATGTCGCCTCACTACGTTTTGGGCCCTTGCCTGTCGCGGGTACTTGGGCCTCCCACACAAGTGAGGCACCATTTTTATCGGGAGACCTGGGGGAACGCTGGGTGTTAGGAAATTTGTGTGAGGCCAGTGATGCCACACTTTCCCACACAAAATGTGTGGAAAAAGTGATTTTTTCAGCTAAAATTGAGGTTTGCAGGGGATTCTGGAGGAAACGTTGGGGGATCCACGCAAGCCATACCTCCCTGGAATCCCAGGTGTCTACTTTTCAGAAATGTGTGGGTTTTGTAGGTTTCCTAGGTGGCCGCCGAGCCCCGGGCCAAAACGTCATGGGACCCCCTTGCAAAACCAGGTCGTTTTGTGATAGGCCATTTTGAGGTCGCCTCAATACGTTTTGGGCCCTTGCCTGTCGCGGTACTTGGGCCTCCCACACAAGTGAGGCACCATTTTTATCGGGAGACCTGGGGAACGCTGGGTGGTAGGAAATTTGGGTGAGCCCGGTGATGCCACTCTTCCCACACAAAAATGTCTGAAAAAAGTGATTTTTTCAGCTAAAATTGAGGTTTGCAGGGGATTCTGGATAAGGAAACGTTGGGGATCCACGCAAGCCATACCTCCTGGAAGCCCCCGAGTGTCTACTTTTCAGAAATGTGTGGGTTTGGTAGGTTTCCCTAGGTGGCCGCCGAGCTCCGAGGCCAAAACCCAGGTGACCCCTTGCAAAACCAGGTCATTTTGAGATAATGTGTTGTTTATTTCTGCAGCGTGAAAATTTTGGCACAATATTGCAAGGAAAATGTGACAGACATTTTGAGGTTTGCAGGACATTGTGGGTACCATAACTTGTTGGGATCCACAAGAGAGATATCACCATGTACTCCCATGGGTGTTTCGTTTACGACAATATCTACAGTTGGTAGGTTATTCTTAGACGGAATGTACACCTTGGCAGACAGATTAAAAAGACAAAGATTACTGCACAGCCATCTATTCCTCAAGCACACACACATACTGGTTGGATTTGGCACGAGGGCAAGTGATGGTTCAGTATATACAATTTTATTAACAAGAGATTTCACAAAAATGAAATGCACTGTCAATAATTGAAAGGACAAAAAACTGAACCAGTGACTCGCAGCTCGTGAGCTGTAAAGCCACGTCAAGGCCCCAACCGCTTTACAGGCCATTCACACACCTTTCATACGTGATACACACAAGACCATTCACACCACCAGGCACAAAACAAACACATTACAACATTCACAAAAAGGGACAAGGTACACCCTGCTTGAGAAAGACAAAAAAAATATTACTGCACAGCCATCTAATCCTCAAGCACACACACATACTGGTTGGATTTGGCACGAGGGTGAGTGATAGTTCAGTATATACAATTGTATTAACAAGTGATTTCACAAAAATGAAATGCACTGTTAATAATTGAAAGGACGAGAAACTGAACCATTGACTCACAGCTCGTGAGCTGTAAAGCCACGACAAGGCACCAACCTCTTTACAGGCCATTCATACACCTTTCATACGTGTGACAAATACAAAACCATTCACACCACCAGCCGCGGGCCCATCACATTACAACACTCACACCAGCAGACAGCGCCATTCAAGGGCCCATCACTTTCACACGCCCACATTCCTAACACAGCAACCACACAAGCTGATGGATTGCGTGGAGTGTCGCTCGGCTAGCAGTGTGTGTAGTGACCAGCAGCAAGTCACTACTCACACACTGCCAGCCGAGCGCCAGTCCACGCACACCGCCTGCCAAGCGCCACTCCACGCACACCGCCAGCCAAGCGCCACTCCACGCACACCGTCAGCCAAGCGCCACTCCACGCACACCGCCAGCCAAGCGCCACTCCACGCACACCGCCAGCCAAGCGCCACTCCACGCACACCGCCAGCCAAGCGCCACTCCACGCACCCCGCCAGCCAAGCGCCACTCCACGCACACCGCCAGCCTAGCGCCACTCCACGCACACCACCAGCCTAGCGCCACTCCACGCACACCGCCAGCCAAGCGCCACTCCACGCACACCGCCAGCCAAGCGCCACTCCACGCACACCGCCAGCCAAGCGCCACTCCACGCACACCGCCAGCCAAGAGCCACTCCAGGCACACCGCCAGCCAAGCGCCACTCCACGCACACCGCCAGCCAAGCACCAGCCTACACACACCACCATCACATTTAGGATTTTTTTATACAAAAAAGAAAACACAAACAAATTGCAAATAGATACAAATCTACTAACACAAAATCAGAAACTAAATACATTGCACTAATGCCAACCTTGAAACAGAACAACAATTCTTAAACATTACAGACCAGGCAGTTCACTTTACCACTCATGGTTGCTCCCAATAATTATTTTGCTTGTGGTACGCTCTATAACAAGCAGGCACACACAGCCCAGGGTTAGAAGGACACTCAGGGCAGTACATACGAGTCTCCTTCCGCATACCTCTTCGCCAACAGACTCTACATCTCCTAGTGGGAAAGTCTTTTGAGGGTGTAGGAGGAATGTGATCAGGAAAGTGGCGATCTTTCAATCGAGCCACATCCTCCACCACTCCAACTCTAGGAACACTTGCCTGTTCCACAACAACAAGGCTGCCTATGACAGACTGCTGAAACTGAACAAAAGTCAACTTTGACGCAGGAGAACACTCCTTGAACACAACAAAAGCATTGAAAGTTGCTAAATTGAAGAGATGGATGGCCAACTTCTTATACCAAATGTAAGCCTTACGAATAGCAGTGTAAGGTTCCAACCTCTGATCTACTCTATCAACACCACCCATGTGCTTATTGTAGTCTAAAATGCACACAGGTTTGCGCACTTCAGCAATCTGACCCCAAACAGCCACAGGTGAAGTACTCTCATCATGGATGGTAGTCAGCATGTACACATCCCTCCTGTCCACAAATTTCACAGCTAGCAGTTCCTCACTATGCAAGGCACTGCACTGTCCCCTCTGAAGTTTTTTGCAAACAAGCTCTTTTGGATAACCTTTAAGGTTAGAGCGGATTGTGCCACAAGCAAAAGTGTCCACTTTGAACAATTCCTTAAACAATTGCACAGCAGTGTAGAAGTTATCAAGGTACAAATGGTGGCTTCTGTTAAACAGTCCTCTAGCAAGATCCCACACAATTTTCTCTGAAACTCCAAAAGTGGACGGACAACCAGGGGGGTCAGTAGTGGAATCCCTACCAGTGTACACACGCAAATTAAAAACATATCCTGTCCTACTCTCAGACAACATATACAGCTTAATTCCATAGCGTGCCCTCTTGCTAGGAATGTACTGCCTAAAAACCAAATGGCCTTTGAACAGGACCAAAGACTCATCAATAGATATTTCTTTCCCTGGAGTATAGATCTCTGAAAATCGATCTACAAAGTGATCAAGCACAGGCCGAATCTTAAAAAGACGGTCACATTCAGGGTGATCTCGTGGCAACGCCAAACCATTATCAACAAAATGCAGCATCCGAAGCAAAAGTAAATACCGATCACGAGTCATAACTGCAGGAAATATGGCCGTTGCCATCAAGGGACTGGTAGACCAATATGAACCCATGGACGGCTTCCTTATCAAACCCATCAAAAAAGTCAAACCCAAAAACTTCTTCATCTCTTCCAGATTTGTGGGACTCCACCGGGTAGCTCTAGAATGGGGCCTAAGTCTGGCACTGTTGTCCCTCAAAAACTGTTCAGCATACAAATTAGTCTGCTCAACAATCTCACCCAAAAATACATCATCCATAAACAACTGAAAATACTGTATAGGCAAATAATGTTCACAATCCACTCTACATCCTGCATAACCACTAAAGGCAGGCAACACCGGCTGCACCATGTTTGGATCAACCCAGAGTCCAGCACTTCCAGTAGGAAGCCTAGCAGCCCCAGGCTGCAATCCAGATGCCTCTTGCACCATCGGCACAGTAGTATCCTCCTCTAAAACAGGCACTTCATCTGCACTGAGAGTACCTTCATCATCCGATGATTCCATGTGGAGAGAAAACTCACTGCCTGAATCTTCCCCTCCCTCCTCTCCCTCAGACGCACTGTCAGTCTCATAATCCTGCTCAGAGGAAGATTCAAGAAGCAAACCAACCACCTGCTGAGCAGTAATTCTACGGCTAGCCATAATGCTTACTAATAAAGGTTACTTGTCAAACAAGTCAACAACAACAAACCCTTTGTAAAAAAAGAAATAAACAAAATGTAGCTTTATCACAAAGACCTATATACTCCAACACTATACCACTCACGTGACAGAAGCAGCTAGACTCACCACCACCTACTCTGCACAGACACAGTAAGGATCAACAATATCCCACTAAAAAAGAAGAAAAAAAAAATTACACATAAATCAATGCAAAACATCGCAAAGAATTTCATGCTCTGAACACTAACAAATATGCTGCCATTATGACACCACTTACAAAAAAATTCATTCATGCATGACAATAATACTCATTTGGAGTACACACAACAAAAATATTTTTCTTACCAAATAAATGCAATTACGCAAAACTGCAGAACAACCACTGCCGAAACCGCAAACAGGAATCAAAAGCTTTACACTAGAATAAAAGGAGAAAAAAACATTACAATCACATATGCAAATAATGCACCAGTCCACACACAATCCACCAGCCAAGCTAAGGGGTAGGTGGGCCAAAGAGTATAAATAAAATATTCACCCCGTAAAAGGGGAGCAACCCTTGCCCTTTTGGCCACTCCCCAACACAAAAATTAAAAAAACCCTGGTGTCTAGTGGCTTCTGCCCTCCTTGGGGGCAGATGGGCCTAAAAACATACTGCTATTCTGCCACCCAAGGGGTCACTCTCCACAAATAAATGCCTGGTGGACTAGTGGGAAGATACCTTTATCTTCCGCACACGATCTCTCACTACTCAACTCTACTCTCAACTCTATTCACAACTGGATGTTAGCTCACCAACTCATTCTGAATCCCGCCAAAACTGAATTCCTCCTCCTCTCTACCTCTCTCTCACCTCCTCCTGTTCAATCTTGGATGGATCAGCTGAACCTAATCAACAACAAACCCATCATTGTCGACAGCGCTAAATCCCTAGGTGTCATTCTTGACAAAAGACTCAACCTAATCTCCCACATCAACTCTATTGCTAAGAACGCACGTTACCAGTTGCGCCTTCTATGGGGGATCCGTCGGTTCTTCCCGGAGAAAGACTTAAAAACCTTGGTACAATCTCTGGTTCTCTCAAGACTGGATTATTGCAATTCTCTTCTGACGGGCCTACCCAAATCCCACCTCTCCCCTCTCAAATCCATCCTCCATTCAGCAGCTCGCTTCATTTCAGGGTCTAAACGAAGCGACCACGTCACTCCTATCCTGTCCTCTCTTCGATGGCTTCCGATCGAGGCAAGATCTATTTACAAAACTGCCTGCATCACACACAAAGCCTTACACACGTCCTCCCCTCGTTACCTGGCGAATAAATTGAAATTGTCCGGTGGCTCGCAATGCGGAAAAGCTTCTGCTTGCGCACCCCCCCACCCGTCTTCAAAAGGGAAAGATCGATGGCGCAATCCGGTGAGAATCTGGAACTCGCTTCCCCCATTGCTCCGTGCCACCTCCTCTACCCGGATCTTCAAAGCTGACCTCAAATCTCTTCTCTTCCAAAGACACTATACTTTCACTCTCAGCCCCCTCTAGGAAGTTCGCTCTTCATTGTGTTCTGAGTGCCACTTATTGCAGTATACCTCTATATCATGCACATGTGTGTGTGCCCGGAAGCTGTTTCAGCCCGGGCTGCCACACACGGGGGGGTGGTGTATGCACTGCCAGCAACCTGCCAGGCCAGTGCACAACACTTGCCATCACCCTCTCTCTGCCTGCCATATTGTGCTCCATGCTTCTGAAGGGTAACCCGATTCAAGGCCCCAATCTCCCGATTTATCTGGGGAAAGGAAAACCCTTTCCTTTCCCTCGATGCCTCTTTTGTTTCAAACGCCCCCTCCCCGGAGCCAAAACTCACCTTATTCCCGACGCGCTGGAAGCAAATGGCTTCCAGCGCGTCGGGGAACAAAGGGAAACCCCCAATGACGTCAGCGTGCCTCGCGCGCTGTCGTCATTGAGGGGGGGGGCGGGGGGAGGCAGGGGAAGCCCTTCCCCTGCCTTCCCCCCTAAAAAAACAACGATCGGATTCCCACGGGGGGAGCGCCAGCGCTTCCCCCGTGGGTGGGTCTTATGACGAGCTGGACTCATCATGAGCACATGACCACTGTGTGCCATGACGAGTCCAGCTCGTCATAAGCATCGAAGGGGTTAACACTGGAGAAATATTGATCCTAATGTAAGAAATTGGAGTATTAGTTGAGGAAAGTCAGTACCCACCTCAAATAATAACCACAACGCTTGATAGTGTGAAGCAGCAAAGGCACTAAATTAACCTCAGCTCTACCTCCTAGCAGCTGTGGCACAGAGCAGACAGGCTTAACTTACGGGCAATGAGTCAAGAATATGTGCTGTACCAAAACAGTAATAAAGTCAAAACACAACACAAAAAATCCCAAACTGATTTAGAAAAAAAAGTGAACTTTAATAAAGAAAATAACATGAACAAGACAAAAATCCAATACGGGGAACTGGAGTTCTGATTTTTTTAAGTTTGAGATTCAAAATAGGACCAAAAAGCAGTAAGTGCTAACCGCAGTCATCTGGCTGAATTTAACCAGTACCTAGCCACAAGTTAGGGCTGACTGTGATGGAGCATGGGCCGGATACAGAAACCAGGTTTGACCTGGTCTGAAGTTTCACCTCCAGATTTAGTCTTTGAAATGGAAGTCAAAGATCCTCAATGGGGCAAGGCAGCAGGCTGAAGCTGAAGAGGGACCCACAACATCAGGTAACTGCTGGGTGAGGTCCCGATGTAGCTGCTGACTTTTGGTAGGTAAGCTCTAAGTGGGAGAATTTTGAATTTCACACCCAGAGAAGGTCCCTAACTAGCTGGAAACTTTTGACACCTATGTTTGGTGAAGATTTCGCCCTTGCACCTTTCGTCACTTTTCTGCAGCTCAGATTCCTGCAGTGGGGCAATGCTGCTGGCTGTAGCCAAAGAGGGCATCACAAGGTCAGATACCTTCGCCATGACGTGCTGTTGAATTGGATTTGTTCCTGATGAAAAGCTTCGAGTCAGGCAAACTGTTTCTAAGTCTCAGGTTTCAGTTAGGAGGAGTACACTTTGACACCAGCCAAGGGTCCAGGACCTGGGGACAGCACTTAGGGGTCATGACTCACTCAGTAGAGGTCAACAGCAGGATAGGATCCAGGGAAGGTCCAGTTGAAACTGGTCAGCAGGGCAGTTGCAGAAAAGATCTCTTTTAGCTTGTTTTTGTTCCCATAGCTTGAACAGAAGATCTACCTTATGACCCTTGGAGTCCACATATTTGGCCTCTGTACAAGAGGGAAGGCAGGTCCAGTCTTCTAAGCTCTTCTCAGGTCACAGACAGCAGGTCAATTCCTCCTCTGTTCTTTCACAGGTCCAGAAAGGAGGGTACTTTAGTTGCCACATTTGTGCCAGGCACTAAAATCTGGATGGGGGTGACTCCTGGCCCCTCCATAACCAATAGGGTAAAAGTTCCCAGGGGCAATACTACCCACTTGTGCAGCATGTCATGTGTGTCCTACTTCAAACAATCCCACATTGCCCCTACCTGCCTAAATCCAAGGCTGAGAAACCCTTCTCCACTTGTGCAGAGCCTGTGTATCCACCCTAGAGGTTTGACCAGGGAAATTAGAATCCTCCCCTTAGTTGTCTCTCTAAACCAGCTCGTCTCCCACTGGTTTTGATGTCTGCCTGACTGCAGGGGTGAAGACGTGCCTTGCCCAGGTGTCAGCTACCATTTGCCGGTGACAGGGTAGACCTCTTTGAAGTTAACCAAGTTCCTGGGCTCAACCCAGATGGTCATCCTGCTAGAGGAAGAGAACACCTCCTGCACCCAAGGTTTTTTCCACTCAGTGCAAAATCTTCACCAGTGATTTGGGCTTGTGATAAATATTTCAAAACCTTAACGAGTGACATTTTTAGCTGATTCCTATCCAGAGAGTACATTACTAAATGTAATATTATATCCCAATGGTTTCCCATGGAACAGCCAACCCACTACAGTGCAAATAGCTTTTGGGGCCTTTTCACTTTAATGGTATGTTTAACATAAACATTTTACATGTCCTAATTTTAAAGACCATGCTTCTAGTGTTATGGGCACTAACACCAATTTAGGGGTGAGTTATTAAAATTTAAAAGGAATATGTGGACCTGTCAAAAGGGGTTATTTTGACAGGTCGAATTGACAGTTTTAAAACTGCACAGCCAGGCTATAATATAGCAGGCCTGCAGTCATTATTACACTCTCACTGTAGTGGAGGGCACAATGGGTGCTGCAGTCCATTTGTGACATTTAACTTACAGGCCACGGGTACACTTTCAATTTCATCATATTAAAAGGATGAGCACAAGCACTTTATCACTGGTTTGTAGGGGTTATGTGTAAAGAGTTCAGCCAGCAAAAACAGTCACAGCAATAATCTGGGGGGCACCACTCAAAAGACTGTCATTTCCAACATCTATTAACAACAAGGACTAACTAAAAAAGATATTGGCATATGCAGATGATATTGCAATTTTTTATGCTGAAACTGATAGGACACTGAAAATCATCAAACAAGGTATTGATGGAACAAGGTCTCGTAAGAAAGAGACTTGCTCGGAGGCAATCCGCTTGTTTAAATCATTAACAAGTTATTAAACGTAATCTGTGAATAACTAATACGTTCCACATGAACACGCGGGTTAGTGAAGCTTGCTTATGTGTGTACTAACGCGGATAACAATGAAAACGGACTAATACCGCTTTAAACGTGGAAACTGTAGTGCGCATGCGTCAACTGCATCTACGCAATATGACGAGCTAACGCTTGGAGGGAAATTTTAGCGCATGAGCAGAAGGCACTCAAATGGAGACTTGAAGACTCGCGTGCATGGTATCTGCTTAGCTGAAACTAAAACAGGCTATTTTACTAATGCTAATGCGGGGAAAGTATTAATAAGAGAACGGGAATAGAGTAGAGGTGGGAGGTATACAGTGAGACCATTTATTTTGTGAAAATAACATTTGTCTTTTGATTTTATTATTAGTGCGCATTTGGGCCTCTCTTGTATAACCGGACCAGATGAAATGACGCAATGCCTGCGCATGCCTACTGAGTGAAACTATGAAGGTCAATGACGGAACACTTGAAAGGAGGCCAAATTGGAGCGCCATGCCCTGGGAACGGATGGTGAAAAGTTCAGCAATGTGATGTTCTATTCTTCGTAGTGTCATTAATGTTGCAAATTGGATACATGTAGTGGATGGGAATAAAGTTTTGAATAAAAATTAAGGGGATGGGTTTGCGAACAATGGTTTAACAGAATATAGTGACATGTAAGCATGGTGTGATGATCATCCCCCTTGCCTGACCAATTAGATTTCGTATTTTTACGATATTGTAACTTTAGTGGGTAGAACATGAGGAAACGAAGGTATAATTAAGGTAGCTTTAGTTAGTTATAGAGTCTGAGACGGAGATGCTGTCTGGGAGTCGGGGATGCTGTTGCTGGAGAGATGCTGTGAAATGCTGATGAAGACTCGAATGCAGACTTTAAAGAAGAACTTTCTATCCTAACTTAGGGGGTCATTATGATGGCGGGTGGATCGCCCCCGCCGGGCCGGCGGTAGTCACCGCTGGCCCGGTGGGGGCGATCTGCCCGCCATCCACACAGCAAAGACCCCCGCCATATTATGATGGCTGGGAGGTCCGCGGCGGACGGAAAGACCGTCCGCCGCTTTTCCGCCGGTCGACGAGTCGACCGGCGGAAAACCAGGTTAATATGGTGACGGTGTCTGCAAGACACAGCCATCCATATTACGATGCCTGCGGAGAACAGCCTTTCCATGGCGGTGTTGCCGCCATGGAAAGGCATACGGTCTTCGATGTTGGGGGCCCGTAGCGGGCCCCCAGGAGGTTGGGGGGGTGGAGGGTGCACACATTTGTATGCACAAGGTGGCAGGCACCGCGCGGTGCCTGTCACGTTGTGCATGCAAATGCACGACGTGCATTCACAGCATTGTGGCGGGCGGTGCGGTGAGCACCGCCCGCCACAATGCTGTGAATAGGGCTTGCCGCGGTGGCATCGTAATATCATGAGCGGGACCGCCGCACCCCTTGCGGACGGTCCTGCATTCCGCTGCGGTGGCGGGCGGACTTTCTCTGCCCGCCATCATAATGATGCCCTTAATTGGGTTAGATCAGAAGATCGCGGAAGAATCTCGAGGAGGAAGAGAGTGTCAGAGAGGGCTGCGGCGCAATCGTCGGTATTCTAGAGAGGTCATCTATCCTGTCCTGAATCCTGTCCTGAAGTCTTTGTCTCCTGACCTATCCTGGGGACCCTTACCAGCCCTTTGGCCAGGGGGTTGGTCTTTCACACCCTTCTTGGTAAATATATTTTCATGTATTTTGTAGATGTTCTTTTCCCTCTGTTCTCTCCTTTTCTGAGCATTTGTTATTGCATAAGTTCGAAGTATATGTTTGATGTTTAATCAATTGAATTTTCTCTCCTAAGAATGAGGGTGACTGCACTGTATTTTTTAAATGGTTCACATGCATTTAATTTAGATAAAGATTTTAAACCTTCCTGAGTCTGTGATCATTTACTTCAAACGGAAGAATAGTTAAGAGTTAAGTTAATTATCACCATCAACTAGTTCAACTAATGGTCCATCGACCAGAGGAAAAGAACTTTTTGATTAGTGTGAGGTTAGTTAGGAGAATTAAATAACTAAACCTGAACATTGTGAAGTATAAATATAAAACTTTAACCACTCCAGCGGTTTACTCAATGTATGTGTTTTTATTAAGCCTGGGCGTAGTTCGCGAAGTAGCGCTACGCGAAGCTACGCAAAGTGCAGTTCGCACTACGCGAACTACGCGTAGCACTACGCGAACTGCGTAGTGCACTGTTCGCAATGATTGCACAGTGCCGGATGCTTGTCCGCACTGTGCAATCATTGAAAACGGCATCTTGCACAGTTCGAGCTGTCTTTTACTGCCGCTCGAGTAGATTTTTACTCGAGCGGCAGCTTTCTCGACGCGGACTGGTAGTTTCTCATCGCGAGCGGTCGCGAGCATACGCGACCACTCGCAATGAGAAACCTGACCTCCCCGCGTTGAGAATCTCGCCGGGATGTCATTTTGCTTGCTCGCGGTCGCCAACTTGACGTTGAGGACCGCGAGCAAGCAAAAAATGACCACTGCACTAAGCTACGCGTGTTTGCACTGTGCTACGTGCAATTCGCGTTGTGCGAAGTAGCGCAAACTTCGCAAACTACGCGAGCGTAGCTTAGTGCTTTGCCCAGGGTTAGTTTTTATGGGCCCAGGTGAGTATATGGTAGTGGAGTATCTGTTGTTGGTTTACCGCTGGATCAGTTTTATGGTAGCAGAGCTATGGTTATTATTGACTAGTTTGGTGATAAATATTGATTATTGATTTATGTTTAACAAAAGAGTTAGCGTCTTGTTTTATGTTGTCCAGGAAATCCCGGGAAAATGAATAGCGGGTGGTGACAGAAGCCACACTGAAGTGAGGTTACTCGTCTGTTGGAATAATACTCAGAAGCTACGCAGGGCTGGCAGTATTAAACTAGGGACTATTTCGTATAAAAGTAGAGTGCGGATGATAGCGAAAGGGGTTCGCTGGTGAAACTTTGGTCTCATTTCCCAATATGGGTGACACTGGAGAAGTAACAGGTTCTCCTGAGCTTGAATGAAGAGTAAACAGGGGTTTTACTCGCAGTAGAAGAAGAGTAATTTCTGAAACTCAAGAATAAATTAAAATCTATCCTTTTGTTTAGTGGAACAGACAGAGTAGCGAATGTTTTCATGTTGTTATTAACGAAGAATTTAATGAAAAGTATTAAGAAATAAGTTATTGTATTACCTTGTGAAGGGAGGGTCAGTCGCCGGAGTTATACTGATGTCACAGAGAGCCGCGCTGGGATTGGTTGAAACAGCGGGCATGGAACAGGAAGAGATTGTAAAGGAGGGGTCAGTAGTGAGGAGTAATACTGACGTCACAAAAGGCCGCGCTGGCATTGGTCAGAACACGAGCGTGAACCTGAGTTTAATTAGTAGGTAAATAAAATCCGCTCTAGGATTGGTCGGAAAAGAATTGTATGTTGAGTCCTGATTTGACTGCGGGTGTGAGTCGTGCTGACATAGGACGCGATGTAGGTAATAGAGCTAGAAAATATACGGAAGACTCTTTCCTATATCGAACGTCTGAAATGTTCGGAAGACCAAAGAAAATGACATTAATGAAGAAAATTAATAATTTCTTTAAGAAAGACAAGCTGAAATGACTAGAGAGGGAATTCCTATTCCGCCACCCAAAACACCTGCTTCATTTATGATAATGGAGAAAGGATATCACACGTGTGTATGGTTGGAGAATTGGGTGGAATATACTAAAAGTGATGGTGTTTTGGCTTTTCCGGAACATGGTACTTTTAATTTAAAAGTACTTCAGAATTTGAGAGATAGAATGAATATGTTAGAACCTAATCCTAGAATGACACAGTATGAAGCTTTGGAAAAATGGGAAATTGAGGCATTTGATCATGAAAAATACAGAAGTGGTCGGAGATTTAGAGGATTTTTACCTAGATATCCGTATGAGTCAAGTGGAGATCAAATGAAGCGTTGGAGGAGAGCTGTGGTGACCGAGGGTTTATATCCAGTATTAATGGCTGAAGAACAGTTAGGAGGAAAATGTAAAGAAAAAACGAAACACATGAATACGACAGGTTATGGTGAATCAGATGATGAGCTGTTAGAGGATGTTTTGATTAAAAACCCTCCACCGTATCAAGAAGCACTAGCAAGGTTACCCCGAGTGCACCAGTGATAGGAATGCCTTTAACCCCACAAATCTTACATGATATATCACTTAATAGAGTGTTGCAGGATAATGAGAAAGAAGCTTTAAATAAAACTAGAGAAGAATTAGTTCAAAAAGTTAGCCAATTGAATTTAAATGCTGAAGCTTTGACAGTACCAGTGACTATTGGTCCTGTAATCCCATTATATGGAGATAAAAAGACTTGCCAGAAACCTCAAACTGTGACAATTCCGTTAACAGGTCCCAGAAGAGAAGTAATAATTACGGATGATCAGACTAGTGAAAGTGAATCAGTTATTTCATTAATGGATCTCCTGAGTGTAGAACCTTTAACTGAAACTCTGAAGAGAATTATACCTGCAAATTTGAGAGAAAAGAGATCTCTGGTTCCTATAGGAACTGGAAGTTCAACAGTAGTTACCCCTGAAGATATAGAGAGATGGGCACAGGAAATAGACAATCGAAACCCACAACCAAAGATTCTAGATATCAGTAAATTGAAAGTAGAATTGGAAGAAATGATAACTGGCAATGTGAGAATAGAACGATTGAATGTTTACAATGATGAGGAGTTATTATTCTTATGTAAGAGTATAACTAGAAGAGCAAGAGTATGTCATGAGAAATTAACGGAAGTTGCCTCAGAGATTGGAATAGATATAGGGAAATTGAAGCTGTTGCAGAAACCATATCGAGTGGACTTTACTGACAAAGATTTGGAAAGTGTAAATGTTTATGGTAAGAGACTACAGATAAAAGAGTTGATGAATATTTTGCGAAAATGGGGAGACATTGACAAATGGAGAATCAGGTGGATAAGAAAGAAAGAAGAAGTACAAGCAAGAGAAGCATCATCTGCATTTCCAGTGAGAGAATCAGATAAGGTTGAGAAATTGTGTCCAATGAGAGAAGTTCCTGGTGGTGGATATGTTCATGTCCCCTGGAGTAGACAGGATATTTTGTCATTTACAAATGATTTTCCCAGGTTGAAAGAAAAGCCAGTTGAATGGTATAAACAGGTGGAAAGATTTGTGAAGGTTTCAAAGGTTTTGTTGAAGGATCTGGATGGATTATTTGATATTGTAGTACCTGCTGAATTGTGGACAGAGTGTAAGATCACAGTTGATTGGCCAAGTGAGGAGTATGCTAGAGACGCGAAGACAGGAGCACCCTCAGAAGAGGTGATGAAGAAATATCACCAAGTAATTACTTACCTGAAAGGGAAAATCCCTCCTAAAGAAACAGATTTGGTAAAAATAGATAGAACAACCCAAGAGCCAAATGAGTCCGTACATGCATATTATGAACGGTTACTACAAGTGTTTAAGCAGTATAGTGGTTTTGAGAACATTGGTGATAAGGATATGGGACATTTTGTGTATCGGTTTGTGTATGGTCTGAAACCGGAGATTAGTCAGATGATTCAACAGCACATGTTGTGCTGGCAGAGTAAGTCGATTGATGAAATTCTGAAATATGCAAAGTATTGTGGCGATGATATTGAGGCAAGGCGTAGGAAGCTAAAAGAGAAAATGATGTGGGCACAAGTAAAATTGGCAGAACAGCAGGAGAATAAAGTAAATACCCAGACTGATAATCAGATAAAAGAGCAGAGTCAGAATGATCAAGCGGCGAATGGTGGTAAATTAAGAGGACGAATGAATAGAGAGGAAGCAAAGAAGAAGTTTCCTTGTCATGCGTGCGGAAAGCTTGGACATTGGAAGAACGAGTGTAAGAGTATTCAGAATAATAATGGGCCAAACCAAAATTTAATTCCACAGATGCAGAATGAAGTACTTATGAATCAACCGCAGCAGGTAGTTACTCCACAGTATCAGGTGCCACCAGCTCCTATGCCAAACTTTGTGAGTCCTCAAAAATACAGTGCGAACACCGGATTTCACGGAAAAAGTGGTAAGAATAACAGAGTGGTTACACAATATTTTTTGCAGAATGATGAAGAAAATTCAGACTATGTGCAATGACGGTGCCTGAGGGGGGAGGAAGAGGAGTGCGTGCTTGGCGCATCCTTGCCGGTAAATCAGACAGGTCCATTTATTGATGGGAAAGTGGAAGGTAATGATATCACTTTTCTATTGGATACTGGTGCTACCTGGTCTACTGTGAGAACAGCAGACATCCCAAACCTACCCCTCTCGGGAGAGACCATCCAAGTTGTAGGAGTGTCAAATCAACAGATTAGAACCCCAATCACAAAACCAATAGAGGTACATATCGGAAATTTTAAAGATATGCATCGGTTTGTAGTTTGCGATTCCAGTCCAGTAAATCTGTTGGGAAGAGATCTATTGTGCAAGATGAACTGCACGATCTATTGTACACCAGATGATGTCGCTTTCCAAACCCCTGACGAAGATGTCATATACAAAATGATGTTAGCTAAGCAAGGTTCAGAAGTAGATGAGATGTTTTCATTAATAACTGAGAGTGAATTGCCTGAAGAGTTGAGAACTACAGTAAATCCAGAAGTGTGGGATTTTACAGGAAAGGATATTGGGCTAATGTCAAATGTAGATCCAGTTAAAGGGACGGTGAAAGAAGGTGCAGCTTACCCAAACACACGACAGTACAAAATGAGTCCAGAAGTGAAAGCAGGAATTGCTCCAGAAATTGACCGAATGATTAAACAAGGCATTTTAAAGGAGATAATGAGTAGTCCTTGTAATTCGCCAATCATGGGACTTAAAAAGCCTTGCGGTAAATACAGGATAGTGCAAGATTTGCGAAAAATAAATAAAATTGTAGTGCCTTGTTGTCCAGTAGTGCCAAATCCAGCAGTGATCCTTTATCAGATACCCTGGAATGCAGGTTGGTTTACAGTAATTTATTTGTGCCAAGCATTCTTTTCTATTCTTTTACACCCAGACAGCTAGTATCTTTTCGCCTTCCGGTTTGAGGATCGTATTTTGGCATGGTGCCGAGTTCCTCAAGGGTACACAGAGAGTCCCTCAATTTTCAATCAGATACTGAAGAAGTGTCTGGAGTCATTGATTATGCCCGGGAAATCAGTTCTGGTTCAGTATATTGATGACCTATTGGTGGCATCAAAAACACGAGAAGATTGTGTCACTGACACAATTGCATTACTGAACCATTTGGCCGAAGGAGGACACAAAGTGTCTCCAGAAAAATTGCAGTTCTGTCAACAAGAAGTTAGATATTTAGGGCATAAAATAGAAAGAGGAGTTAGAAAAGTGACACCGGAAAGAATAAAAATAATCAAAGAAATGCAGCTACCTCAGACACAGAAGGAGATGAGAATGTTTCTCAGAGTGGTTGGGTACTGTAGGCAGTGGATCAATAGTTTTTCCATGCTAGCAAAACCATTGATACAATTAACTCGGAAAAGAGCGAAAGATCCAATTGATTGGAATGATGAATGTTTGGAAGCCTTTGTGAAACCACGAAATTGTTTATGTGAAGCCCCAGCCTTGGGCATGCCTGATTATTCAAAGGATTTTGCGTTGTTTTGTTGTGAGAGAGAAAATTGTGCACTTTCAGTTTTAACACAGAGACATGGACTGAGTCGACGTCCAGTGGCATATTTTTCTGCCACCTTGGATCCAGTGGCTTCAGCCTTACCTGGCTGCTTAAAAGTAGTAGCTGCTACTTGTATGAGTCTGGAGCAAAGTGAGTCCATAGTGATGAGACATCCCGTAAAGGTTTACGTTCCACACTCAGTTGAGATTCTTTTAACAAGAACACAACATCTCACTCCCAGTCGGCTGACTAAGTATGAAAGGGTGATTCTGGGAGCAGAAAATGTGACAGTGATAAGATGCACGATAATTAATCCTGCCACATTATTGCCAGATCCATGTTGTGAAGAAGTGAAAGATGAGATTGATCATGATTGTCTGGATGTGACTGAATTGTGTACTAAGCCCCGCCCAGACATAAAAGAAACACCATTGAAGGAAGCTGATCATGAACTGTTTGTGGATGGGTCTTGTCTAAGAACTGAAGGAGGAGGATTAAGTGCTGCATATGCTGTATGTAAAATAACGGGGGTGGTTGAGGCATCCTGTTTACCGGGAGTCAAATCTGCACAAGTAGCCGAATTGGTGGCCTTAACAAAGGCATGCAAAGGTGGGAAAAATTGGAGAATAACCATATTTACGGACAGTCAATATGGTTTCGGGGTTGTGCATGATTTTGGCCAACTCTGGATGCAGAGGGGATTTCTGACTTCTTCAGGATCTCCTATCAGAAACAGTAAAAATGTAAAAGATTTGTTGGAAGCATTACAATTGCCAAAAGAAGTAGCAGTTGTTAAATGTGCTGCACATCAGTCAGGAAATGACTATGTGGCGGCCGGTACTAGATATGCCGACCAAATTGCTCGATACTGTGCAAGAAATACAATGTCAATTAACAGAAAAATTGAAACGGGTGAAACCAGCTGCCAACTTATGTTTTTCTCAGTTCCAGAAACATGGGATGAGGTCATACAGTTACAGGAAGAAGTTGAGGAAAAAGAAAAGGAAATTTGGATAAAATCAAGTTGCACAAAAAGAACAGAAGATGAAGTGTGGGTGTACTTAGATGGCAGACCAGTCATGCCAGACTGTCTACTTTCTCAAATGGCAAGAGTATACCATGGGACAACACACATTGGCAGGGATTCATTGATCAGATTATTCAGACAAAGTTGGTACAATCCAAAGTTTAGGGTAGTCGCAGAGAGCCTTTGCCAAAGATGCTTAATCTGTCAGCAGCAGAACCCAGGCAGGAAGACAGTGGTTAGTTGGGGAAAAATTGTAAAGGCAGAAGGACCCTTCACCAGATTGCAGAATCAGATAGAGGACCTCATTTTAATAATGAGATAATTCGATTAATCTGTGCTGCATTTAACATTGAACAAAAACTGCACTGTGCTTATCGTCCAGAGGCTTCTGGAATAGTGGAACAGCTAAATGGCACAATCAAATCAAGATTAGGGAAGGTGTGCGCATCCACAATGCTGAAATGGCCAGATGCATTGCCTCTTGTACTGATGGGTCTCAGAAGTATTCCTGACAGAAAAACGGGATTGAGTCCACACGAGGTACTCATGGGAAGGGGAATGAGATAAGCATATATTCCTGGAAATAAATTGATGAATATAACTGATGATCTGGTATTGGACTATTGCAAAGGATTGGCTGAAATGGTGCATTCTGTCTCTCATCAGGTTGGAGAAGACGCAGTTGAAAGACAGCCAGACCAAGCGCATGATTTGAATCCTGGAGATTGGGTGTTAGTGAAGAAACACGCAAGGAAGTCGTGTCTAGCACCCAGGTGGGATAAACCACATCAAGTCATACTAGTCACTACCACAGCAGTGAAGTGTGCAGGTTTACCCAATTGGATTCATGCTAGTCATACCAGAAGAGTACCGAGCCCATCTGAACAACAAGAGCAGCCACTGACTGAACAAGCTGAAACGTCAGAAGTTGAAAGCTGTGACGCTGAAGAATCTAGAGTGATAGATTCTGAAAGACAACTATATGACGAACAGCCAAGTACAAGTCAGGAAGAGTGGATACCAGTGATTGAAATACCCGATGCTGTTGTTGAAACAAGAAGAAGAACTGAATTAAGAAGACAGAAAGGTAGAAAGGAAAAGACAGGGAAAGAAGAACACACTCAGGTAAAAATAAACAAAGCCATTCAGAAACCTGAGCAGGGAAAAGTAATCTAGAAGAACAAGTTCAGGCAGAAGAAGAACAAATTGAAATAAGACCTGAACAGGATCAGATAGATCTAGAAGAACAAGTTCAGGCTGAAGAAGAACAAACTGTAATAAGACCTGAACAGGTACAAGTAGAGGAAGGTCCAAATACAGAGAATACAGAACAAAGACAATCAGAAAGAGAAGAGGAACAAGAACAGATTGTGCCCAGATTAAGTGAAAATAAAAGAACTTTAGAAGGAGACGGAGAAGGTGAAAGTGCAGTTCAGGTCAAAAGAGTTAGAAAAGGAGACAATTGGCCTGTAGAAGTGAAGAGACTAAAATATCATCTAAGAAGACCAGAAAAGAAACCAGAGCAAGTAAATGAGATTACGAGTCAGACACAATCTAAACAAACATTAGTAAAACTTACAAGAAGAAGCCCAAGATTGAGAATTCTGAACAGAAAATACAAGGCCCCTGAGTGGACCTATGTTATACTAGAAGAATTTGAAAACCTAGATTTATGTGAAGAATCAGAAAGAGTTCATGTTGCACAGATTGATGAAAGCAAATTAAAACCTCCTTAAAATAAGACTGGATTTTACGAAAATTTAGACAAAGAAAGAAAAAAGGAGGGAAGAAATTTTCTCTGATTAAAATGGCAGGAATTGAAGACACTGAAAGACCGAAATGAAGCTTTAAAAGAAAATGCTTAAGATTTTGCTTATGTAGTATTATATTAGTAGTATTAGTATGGTTATTCCTAACAGTAGGAGTACCTTTGTTGATGGAAATAAGTAACAAGAATAGTAAAATTACTAATGAGAAGGTAGATAGAATAAAGGGAACTAAAATAGAAATTGGGGTAGAAGATGAGATAAACTATCATAATGAACCAGACAATGATTCGTCTTTAAATGTGTTTACTAAATTGTTATTTCAGTATGTTAATACGATGAAAATTAGTAATTGTTATGTTTGTATGAAGTTACCCTCATCAGTGTCAGAAGGGGTGACGTATCACCATATACCTCTAACATATGGTATATCATGTAGTGTTTTATCAAGTTTATTTTACGTAACAGGGAAACTTCAGTATTTTTATTCAAATTTAGATGTAGTATTTTCAGAATTGCCTATTAGAAAGAATATGAATCCAGTAGTTATTAGTAAAAATGCACAGTTCATGGGTGAATTCTTTTTAACAATGAGTTCAATAGATATAGTTCAAGCCCACAAGGATAAACTAACATGTATATTACGTGAAGAAGAAAAAGAGTTTTTGAATTTAGTAGAGGAAAGGAGTCAGGATTTAACAAAGAAAGCTGCTGAACAGAAATCCCATGTACTTCCATGGGCTGAGAAAGAGGGAATTTATGCAAAGGGCGAAGCTCGTGCTGCGATGTCCCTAGACTTTGTGAAAAGGGGAAAATTCTGCCTCCATAGGTTAAAGACAGATTATAATAACAATTTCATTGGTTCCAGTGAATGTGAACACAACTTCCTAATTCTAGGAGGGTGGGGACTAAAAGGGGGAAATGACCCTGTATTTCCAGGAATTTATTATGTATGCGGGAATAATGCCTATTATAGGTTACCTGCAAAATGGTACGGGAGCTGTTATTTTGGAATAGTTTTTCCAAAGATCTATCATGTAGACAGAATCAATGGAATCAATGAAAATTCTAATAGACTAACACGGAGAAGAAGAGCTAGTTTTTCTGAAATAGTAGGTGATATATTTAGTGCATTGATACCCTCAGTTGGAGTCATTCTAAATTTGCGTAAAATGTGCAAATTATCAACCATAGTTGATCGTCTTTCCACAGATACTGCAGGTGGATTCTTAATGATTAACACAGAAATGGTTGCAATAAGGTCTATGGTTTTACAAAATCGTCTTGCTCTTGATATTTTATTGGCAAAAGAGGGCGGAGTCTGTGGTATGTTGAAAATTCAACATTGTTGCACTTATATTCCGGACAAAAGTAAGGAAATTAAAGGGTATATTAGAAATATTACAAGAATGCATAATGACTTGACCCAACTAGAGGTTGACAGTGTATGGGGAAAATTAACAAAGAGTATAACATCAATAGGGAATTGGTTTACTAATTTTGGGAAAAGTTTTCTAGGTCAAATAATCTTACCAGTAGTTGTGATAATAACATTAGTAATGACAGTAATGATCACATGTAAATGCTGCAGAAGAAAGGAAAAGAGAAGAATACATTTAGAAAGTGAAGGGAGAGGAAAGAAACGAAAGAGAGAATATGATGAAATTCAACTAGAAAAAATGAAAGGAAAACTATACAAAAAGATGAAAGATTTAGAAGGAAAAGAAGTAGCTAATGAAATAAGGAGAGAAAAAGGAGAAAACTGAGATGTGCTAAAGTTGGCATCTGGGACGGGATGGGTAATTTTGTGATGGCTCAAAATGCCATCAGAGAGGGGATTGATGGAGCCAGGTCTCGTAAGAAAGAGACTTGCTCGGAGGCAATCCGCTTGTTTAACTCATTAACAAGTTATTAAACGTAATCTGTGAATAACTAATATGCACCACATGAACACGCGGGTTAGTGAAGCTTGCTTATGTGTGTACTAACGCGGATAATAATGAAAACGGACTAATACCGCTTTAAACGCGGAAACTGTAGTGCGCATGCGTCAACTACATCTACGCAATATGACGAGCTAACGCTTGGAGGGAAATTTTAGCGCATGAGCAGAAGGCACTAAAATGGAGTCTTGAAGACTCGCGTGCATGGCATCTGCTTAGCTGAAACTAAAACAGGCTATTTTACTAATGCTAATGCAGGGAAAGTAGTAATAAGAGAACGGGAATAGAGTGAGGTGGGAGGTATACAGTGAAACCATTTATTTTGTGGAAATAACATTTGTCTTTTGACTTTATTATTAGTGCGCATTTGGGCCTCTCTTGTATAACCGGACCAGATGAAATGACGCAATGCCTGCGCATGCCTACTGAGTGAACCTATGAAGGTCAATGACGGAACACTTGAATGGAGGCCAAATTGGAGCGCCATACCCTGGGAACGGATGGTGAAAAGTTCAGCAATGTGATGTTCTATTCTTCGTAGTGTCATTAATGTTGCAAATTGGAAACATGTAGTGGATGGGAATAAAGTTTTGAATAAAAATTAAGGGGATGGGTTTGCGAACAATGGTTTAACAGAATATAGTGACATGTAAGCATGGTGTGATGATCATCCCCCCTTGCCTGACCAATTAGATTTCGTATTTTTACGATATTGTAACTTTAGTGGGTGGAACATGAGGAAACGAAGGTATAATTAAGGTAGCTTTAGTTAGTTGTAGAGTCTGAGACGGATATGCTGTCTGGGAGTCGGGGATGCTGTTGCTGGAGAGATGCTGTGAGATGCTGATGAAGACTCGAATGCAGACTTTAAAAAAGAACTTTCTATTCTAACTTAATTGGGTTAGATCAGAAGATCGCGGAAGAATCTCGAGGAGGAAGAGAGTGTCAGAGAGGGGTGCGGCGCAATCGTCGGTATTCTAGAGAGGTCATCTATCCTGTCCTAATCCTGTCCTGAAGTCTTTGTCTCCTGACCTATCTTGGGGACCCTTACCAGCCCTTTGGCCAGGGGGTTGGTCTTTCACACCATTCTTGGTAAATATATTTTCATGTATTTTGTAGATGTTCTTTTCTCTCTGTCCTCTCCTTTTCTGAGCATTTGTTATTGCATGAGTTCGAAGTATATGTTTGATGTTTAATCAATTGAATTTTTCTCTCCTAAGAATGAGGGTGACTGCACTGTATTTTTTAAATGGTTCACATGCATTTAATTTAGATAAAGATTTTAAACCTTCCTGAGTCTGTGATCATTTACTTCAAACGGAAGAATAGTTAAGAGTTAAGTTAATTATCACCATCAACTAGTTCAACTAATGGTCCATCGACCAGAGGAAAATAACTTTTTGATTAGTGAGAGGTTAGTTAGGAGAATTAAATAACTAAACCTGAACATTGTGAAGTATAAATATAAAACTTTAACCACTCCAGCGGTTTACTCAATGTATGTGTTTTTATGGGCCCAGGTGAGTATATGGTAGTGGAGTATCTGTTGTTGGTTTACCGCTGGATCAGTATGACTTCTGGGAAAAATTTGGGATATTTTTAAAATAAAATTAAAGCAGATTATCAGCCATAGTTTAGATCAACAATTGGTTTAAATAGGGGTAAACCTCACCGGTTATGTGAATAACCTAGCTCAATTAAACCATGAGCTGTTAGTGCAGAAAGTGAAAACTAATCTAAAGAACCAGCATTATATACCGATTGGATCTATTGGACGATGCAATATAGTCAAAACATCCGTTTTCAAAAAATAACAACTAGTCTATTCTATTAAATGCATTCAGTTATCAGTAGCTTCATTGGGAGATTTGGAGATCAAGGCATGCTTTAAAATATCTTAAGCTCCCTTTTTTGGACAGAAGTGGATGGGTTCTGCCTATCTTAAATTATAGTATTCAGCAGTGATCTTCTGGGAAAAGCCTTGGTTACCTGTTTATGGTCATTGGGCATTTTTATTGTGGAAAGATTTACCCTCTCTCGTGACCTTGTGATTCGGACATCTGAAGGTGTGGGTAAAGTAGAGTACAATGGGGAAAAGGAAAGGAGTCCATCTGAGCCCCTCAGTGGGGAGGAAGTGTATGACCAGGGACTCGTTCTTGGCGAAAGCTGTGGGGGCCATTACTGAAGAAATTGATAGGGCTGATAGGAGGATCTCTTTGAACCCGGTTAGTCACATTGCCCTACCGGGTCGTGAACCTGCAGATGTGACCACTCAAAACTCACCGGCTGTACCCCATGCAGCAGTATTGGCGATCACATAGACCCCTAGAACTAGAGCCAGTAGCACTAATAATATTACTACCGGTTCTAACAGCGCAAGCAAGGCCACCTACGATAATGGACAAGGAGCGGACTCGGGGGGGACCCCAGCACCCAAGAAGCCACAGAAAACGTACAAAAAGCCAGATCCTGTCAAAAAAGGGATAGAAATGGCAAATACTGACTTAAGGGTTGTGGAGGAGATCTGGGCTCCATTGAAGCAAAAAATCACTGAAGTAATGACTGTGTTATTGACCAAATTTTGTGATGACCTTATCAAGATCATGGGGGAGTCCAGAGAATCATTAGCTAGAGTTGAAAACACCCTGGTTTCCAATAGCTCAACACTGCCCATTGCTACCACACCGCAAAAAATAGCACAAATGGGACCTCTACCTATAGTCAACCGGAGTGCTGCTGAGCCCCGACCCTCTAGCTCTAGAACAGCAGGACGTGCGAACACTGAAACATAGAATATGGGTGCTAGGCTCTGGGCCCTTAGTAAGCGGCCTCTTAGTTCTGCCTTGACCCTGTCTCAACCGCAGTCCTTGCCACATCATAGGGAAGAAGCCATAGACAGCGCATTTACGGCCAACAGTCGGGGGTTGCCTGTAATTGATCTACCACCAGCCTGTTGCCCCTATACGGTGGTTTTGGTAGGGGTCCCAGGATTGGGTGCTCAAAGGGACAAATCACCTGTTCAGCTGATTAACAAAATATCTCATTGGCTGTGTAAACACGCAGATTTTGAAATGGCTGATTACAGACACATTTTGATGGCTTGGAGAGTAGCGTGGCTAGGACGGTCAAAGAAGTCATTTGAGGGGGATTGCGTGATAGTCACACTGAGACATCCCGACCTAGAGGCAAGATGGCGGTCGCACCAGCGGCCGAGTGAGCTGACCACTAACTCCTTCCCTGCTAAAACCTCTCCCTTTCTGACTTAGGCCCGATTTTTGTGCAAGAAGCTGATGGGGGAGTAAAACTTACCAGTTTTGGTGCCCCTTGTTGATGATTTGACGATCGTGGCTTTGGCTGTGGGGGGTCCCGCTGTAGGTTGGCGACTTGTAAAACCTACACTCCGACAGCTTCTCCTGCTCTGCTCACCCGCGCCGCTTCACTAATGCCGCCGAAGACAACCGCTAAGAGTATCAAGGTGCGGGGGCTACCGGCGGGCTCTGGCAGTCCGGGGAAATCTGCTCCGGACCGAGACGGAGGAAGTCCTGATGGCGGGAGACGTCGCTCTGCCAGGGAGACGCCGGTCAGATTGCCGGGCTCCGGGGAACAACCCAAGGGGGGGAAAAATGGCGCTGTCACTCGTGGAAAGCAGACGGTTCCTGCTTTGTTCAAGGTGCAAACCATGAAAAACAAATCGGCAGCAGGGGCTAAAGTCACTGGGAGAATCGGTACCGCTCTGCTCGCTCCTGAAACTGGCCCCGTGTCTCTGGATGCTGCAATACCGCTGACAGAGCTGACCCGGGGTGAGACTGCAGAAAGGGAAACTGATGGGGGGATATTGGATCGAGGGCTTGATCGTACAAGTGCAGACAGCCTCCCAGGTGGGAGCAGGGAAGCTGACAGCATGACAGGTGTGCTCCCCCCGGAGATGGAAGACGATACAATGCTTGAACAGCAAGGCCAATGCATTCTGGTAGATGGAGTTCCTTCAAGCAATGGCCAGGCAAAAGGGGCTTTGGATCGGATTCACCCAGATAGGGAGGCTGGCCGGATGGAAGAACACCTACCAACATGTAGGGAGGAGGACGTAGCTGACAAATTCTACTCCTTGTCAGACCACTCTAACTCCTCTGGTGAGGACAGCTGCGGCAAAGACTGGGCTGGGGAAGAAAGTGATACCAGCAGCCTACATTGGGAGGAAGAGAGTGATAAGTCCCTGCTAAATCCTGGAACAGTTAGAAAACTGAAAGATCAATCTACCTTTTCTGTGCAGGCCGAGGGTGCGGCCGGCTTAATGACTTGGGACTACTCTTTCTCACCAAATCCGGAAGGAAAGGAGGCTCCAGAAGGGGCCGCATTATCTGGAGTGGCTAGCTTCAACCCTAATGACCCTGAAGAAATTACAATCTCTACAATATATCAGTCTATTATGGCCCATCGTGAGGAAACAAGAGCCGAGAGTTCCCGGACTCAAGGTGCGTGTCGGAAACTTCAGAACTCTATACGCAGGATTGCAAAGACGTGTTCTGATTTTGCGGAAAGAATTGGAGAGGCAGAAACCAGAATTTCTCAGTTGGAAGACGAGTTGGCCGCACAGAAAAATCTGACTGAGTCTATGCAATCCATGAAGGATGATACATTGTTGAAACTGACTGACCTTGAAAACCGGTCAAGGAGGAACAATTTACGAATTCTGGGTATTCCTGAGGGTAAGGAGGGTGCAGATGTCCGCCAGTTCGTGATCGAACTTTTTGAGGAGGCTTTCCCAGAACTTCGACATTGGGACTGGAAAATGCAATTGCAAAGGGCCCATCGTTTCCCCTTTAATCAGCGAAAAAAAGGGGGCCAAGTTGATAGCCGACCACGTGCTATCCTGATCTGTCTCAATAATTTTTGGGCCAGGGAGGCCTTGTACGATTTAGCCAGGCCAGATCGGAAAAGGGCGGGTAAGGGGTGCGATTTCTTTGTGAGGCCTGACTTCTGTCAGCTGACAGTCAAAAAGAGATGGCTATTGCGTCAATTAATCCTGGCATTCCAGGCAAAGGGGGCTCAGGTCTTTTTGCTCAATCCTGCTAAATTGAAGGTGGTTTCTCAGGGGCAAACGCATTATTTTCAGTCTGAAATTCAAGCAAAAGATTTTATGCTTTCACTGAAGTCATCCCAGGGATCTGTGATTTGAATGTGCTCTGTATTGTATCTAGTAGAGATGATTAAGCAGCCTAATTCTGAACCCCGGAGACGCCCCCTCTTGTTCGTTAACCTATGTATGGTCTTTCTTTTTCAGTTTCTGTTTCTATTTACAGTATGGCACACACTTTAAGGAGGGGGGTCTAGCTTAGCGGAAGGGGGGGAGGTTTAGCTCAGCATCCCCAGGGACCGTCGGTCCCCATGCCTCATGTGGTGGGAGGTGGGGTGGGTGGAGGGGGAGGGCTTATGGTAGAAGTGGAGGGGGTTTGGGGGTGAGGGGTGGGGGGTGCACAGTCATTATCTTATATGTACAGTCATGGCAATAGTCAGCATCCAGATAGGAAAGTTTTTATAAGCATATTTTGTCGAGGAATTCCCTCGGAAATTGTTTTTTTGTATTATTATGTGAATTACTCTAAAATACTTGCATTTCATAAGGATGATGGATAGGAAAAGTAAAATCCGAATTTGCTCCTTAAATAGTTGTGGCCTTAATGATAGGAAAAAAAGAGGCTTGCTCGCCAAGCTCATAACGTATATGCAGATAGATGTATTGTGCCTGCAAGAAACTCATATTCCCTGGAATAATCGCGGGTGGTTAAAGGATCTGGGCCTTGATCTCCTTGCAAGCTCTCGCCAAGCTACGACCATACGGGGGTAGCTATTTTGGCCAGGCATGGTATTTTAATTAGTAAGCTAACCAAGGAGGACAATCTAGGACGATGGGCAATTGTGGAAGCAGTAGTTAAGGGCATCTCGTTTACCATTTGCTCTTTGTATGGGTCAAACCTGGACGATCAAGAAATCCTGGCTTTTCTGAATATAGAATTGGCTTTATGGCCCTCTCCGGTAGTCCTTTGTGGTGATTTTAATATTCATCTGAACAGCAGTTTTAATCTTCTTAGCAATTCTCCATATCAGGGAAGAAAGGGCAAGACTTTCAGGGCTCTACAGGGATTTATTAGAGAACACGGATTGGTTGATACCTGGTATAGACATAGGCAGGCGGAGCCGGGGTACACTTATTTTTCAGCTCCTCATCATAAATTTGTCCGTTTGGACTATTTCTTTGTGTCCAATCAAACTGTGGAAAAGGTCAATATCGAGCTTTTCCCTAGGATAATATCAGACCACAATCTGTTAGTAATTGAACTTCCATTGAGTGGCTCCTTACAACCTCCCACGACCTGGACATTCGACAGGAAGTTACTGTTAGATCAGTCATACTGTTTGCATATGGCCAAATGGATTACAGAGTTTTTCAGTATAAACAAGGGCACTGCATCTGAAACAATAGTTTGGGATGCTTTTAAAGCATCCGTACGAGGTGAGACCCTCAGCTTCTCTCTTTACCGACAGAGGATGGTAAAGGAGAAGATCAAAGGCTGGGTGGAACAGCTTCGGAAGGCTGAGGAAGAGCTTATGCGAGTAATCGGGGACCTGCAAAAAATGGATGAGTGTCAGCGGCAGATAGCGGTTGTAAAAGCCAGAATACATCAATATTATGGGGATGAATTGGCTATTAAATTTGCACAGCATCGGGCTGACATATACGAATTTGGGGAAAATACAGGTAGATTGCTGGCTAAACGTATGCAACAAAGGGGAGTTTCCAATAGAATTTGCCGAATTAAGGATCAATTGGGTCAGATTCAGGACTTGCCGGTAGAGGTTCTGAAGGTCTTTCAGGATTTCTATTCGGAGCTTTATACAGCTGAGAGGGATGTAGGAGCGACGTCTGGGGAGGAATTCCTTCGGGATTATGAAACTCCAAAGATCACCCCGGAACAAAGCGAGATGCTGTCTGCCTCGATTACGGGGGATGAGGTCGAGCTTGCTATAACCTCTTTGGCGGCCGGCAAAGCTGTCGGTCCCGATGCGTTACCTTTAGAATTCTACCGTACATTCCGCCAAGCTCTTCGAAGCGAGTTTGAATCTTTATTTCAACTTGCCCAGAAGGGCCAGATCCCCAATTCTTGGCGTAAAACTACCAAAGTAGTTTTAAAAAAAAAAAGATAAACCTGAGCTCAGTCCATCATCATACAGACCCATCTCTTTGATCTGTGCTGATAGCAAGATTTATTCTAAAATAATTGCCCTAAGGTTGGGCAAGGTTATTACCCCATTGGTCACCATCCGCCAACACGGGTTTATCCCGGGTCGAGATACATCGGACCACGTTAGGCATGCCATAACCTTGTTTGATTGGGCTCAGGCCACGAAGACACCTCTTGGGATGATCCTGTTGGACGCAGAGAAAGCGTTCGACAGGGTCTCCTGGGGGTTTCTCTGGTCAGCGCTAGACGCCTAATCTCCCTCCCCACTTCCTTTAAAAACCGGATGCTGCGTCCGCGCAGCGGGTGCGCCAAAGGCAAGCCCGTCTGCGCCCGTCAGCGCCCGGAACGCGCCCAGCGCCAGGACCCCTGCCCATGTTAGGAGATACACTTACACCCGAAATGAACTCCTCGCCCTCAGACATGGTGAGTGCCCTCAACCTGTGTCAATCCCAGACACACTGAACTGTAGCCCGATGCAATGTAATACATGTGGTCTGGCACCCTTGTACCTTCCAACTAAATCCAACCACCCAATTAGTGAAGGGACGACCACCAAACCTGGCAACAACCGAGATAATGCAGTCGGATTTTACTGGCACCCTTGTACCCTCCAACTAAATCCAACCACCCAATTAGTGAAGGGACGACCACCAAACCCGGCAACAACCGAGATAATGCAGTCCCCCGAAATACTAGGGATTCCCAGCCGCATGTACCTACACAAGGAGCCAGCCGGAATGAGCTTGAAAACATCTGCTGCATCTTACTTAATACCCGATCCATGATCAAACACAAATATGAGCTTGAATGTCTGATCCAAGTTGAAAACCCAGATTTGCTGTTTCTTACTGAAACTTGGGCAAATAACATCTCAGACCCTGACTGGGGAGCAGCCGTGCCGGCGGGCTATCTTGTAGCCCATGTAGATAGGGTCGGTGCTAAAGGGGAGGTTTAGCGCTGATTTACCGGTCCCACTTCACTGTGAAGACTAAGCCTGAACCCACACTAGAAGCTGAGGCAATGTCTTTTAGTATTAAAAGAAACAATTGCGAGCTCTTCCCAGGAGTACTCATTTACAGACCCCCAGGCACGAGAGCCGCCTTCATCAGTTCACTGCAGACTTTCCTAGAATCGTGCTTAGACACTGTTACTTTCACAGTCCTTGGGGATTTTAATTTCCATCTGGAATCAAATAATGACACCGATACATCATGCCTGATAGACAACATGGCCGGATATGGCCTGAGCCAGCTAGTATCAGAACCCACGCACCAAGCTGGCCATACGCTAGATGGACTATTTACAAATAACTCCTCCACAGAAGTGACGAGAGTACAACAATTATTATGGTCAGACCACTCCGCTGTTCATTTTAATGTCCGGATGGTAGCAACTAGTTGTGGCCGCAGGACTAGCTCCTCGCTGGTGAAATCCCGCCCCTGGAAATCAATTCAAGAACAGGATTTGATCTCAGCCTTATCAAAGAACCTACCAGATGTTCTGGACTCAAACCTGGCAGCCAACAATTATGAAAACTGGCTAACTCAGGCAGTAAATAAGTTGGTGCCGGAAGAGTCTAAGCACCAAAGGAGTAGACAAGTCTCATCGCCCTGGTACTCGACTGAGCTTAAACAGCTAAAAATTAAGTGTAGACGTCAGGAGCGAATTTGGAGATCGAACTATAGCGCGGAACATAGGAGTAACTACAACTTAGTATTAGAGGAATACAAATCCTCTATAAAGCAAGCCAAATCAAAATATTTCGCTGCTAAAATTCAGGAGGCGTCGAACTCCTCTAAAGAACTGTTTAAAACTATCACCATCCTATCCAAATGCCCACGGGATACGGTGTTTTCACCAAACCAACCATTAGTGGATAAAATGGCTGGCTTCTTTCAACATAAAGTACAGTCAGTATACAATGAGCTCCTGAACACAGTACCAAACCCAGTAGGGAATGGTACAGATGGACAAGGAGACACTGCCCCTGGTGATAGTCTAACACGGTTCCAAACGCTAGAACAGAATGAAGTGGTAGACCTACTGGTGAAAACCAAGTCGGGGTCTCCCTTGGACCCCTGTCCTCCTTTTATCCTACACTTAGCCCCAGAGGTGATCAGTGCCTGCTTGACCCCCTTACTGAATACAATCATTACTTCAGGGGTCTTTCCACTGTGCTGGAAAAAGGTCTGCATTAGACCCATTTTTAAAAAAACCTCACTTGACCCTTTGGAGGTCAAGAACTATCGACCAATTTCTTGCCTCCCGTTTCCTTCCAAGTTACTTGAGAAAGCCCTAAACATGGACCTGACGGAATACCTAGATAAGAATAACATCCTAGATTCTACGCAACATGGATTTAGAGCTCAGCACTCAACAGAATCTGCCTTGATCATGGCGACGGAAGAGATTAGAAAGGTGATGGATGGAGGTGGTAGGGCCACCCTAATACTACTCGACCTAACCACAGCGTTCGACACCGTAAATCATCCGGTGTTGGTACAAAGGCTGAAAGCGGTTGGTATTGGGGAGAAGGCTCTAGCCCTTCTAGCCTTATACTTGGCAAACAGGGAACAGGCAATTCACTGGGATGGACTTCAGTCGGGAAAGTTCACACTCCCGTGTGGAGTGCCCCAGGGTTCTGCCTTGTCCCCCACCTTGTTCAATGTGTATGTTGCCCCACTGGCTAGATTAATTAAAAGCCACGGTCTTTCTCTTGTGTCATATGCGGATGACACCCAATTAGTGGTGTCAGTTACGCAAAACGTGGACCTGACGGCGGAAAGGTTCCGGAACTGCCCAATGGCATTGATGGCCTGGATGAACTCAAACTTCCTGAAGTTAAATACGGAAAAAACTGAGGTCATAGAGTTCGGGCAGAAACCCACGGTCTGGAGCGAACTCTGGTGGCCGCCTGAAGCCGGAACATTTCCTGTCCCTGTACCGAAGGCCAGAAATCTAGGGTTTCTGGTCGATAAGGACCTAACGCTTGCCTTCCAGATAAATCAAGTGTCATCGGCTTGTTTTTTTACGTTGAAAGTATTGCGGAAGATTCTCCCATTCATCCCACCCTCGTTAAGGAAAACGGTAGTCGGTGCGCTGGTTTTGTCTCGAATAGACTACTGCAATGCGTTATACCTAGGCGCGGGTGTCAGACAGCTCTCTAAACTACAGTCTCTACAAAACGCTGCTGCACGAGTACTGTTAGAGCTACCTAAACACCACCCAACATCCGCGAGCCTAAGACTCCTCCATTGGCTCCCAGTCCGCCGAAGAATAGACTTTAAGGCTCTTTGCCTAGTCCATAAAGCCCTCTATGGAGGAGGGGCGGCAGACATTCAACTCTTATTCCCGCGATATCTGCCTGTAAGCGGCCTCAGGTCGGCAAATACCGGACTGGTCCTTCTCCCTAGGATAAGAAGAGCTAGATGGGGCGGAAGGGGGTTCTCCTACCAAGCGGCTAAATTGTGGAACTCCCTCCCAATCCACATGAGACTGCAGCCCAGCAGGACTCTTTTTAGAAAGATGATTAAAACATGGCTCTTCTCTAAGTTCTAGGCCTGCCAACCAGGTGGACGGCTACTACCTCAGCACCAAGACGCCTCCGCATTAGTGCGCTCTACAAATATTTCAATCAGTCAGTCAGGCAAAGGACCTACCTAAGGATTTTATTCAAGCAGTACAGGCACTTTATGTACTTCCTGAGGCCCGTATCCGCATATCCGGACAGGAATCCAAATCATTTGCCATAAGTAGAGGAGCCCGGCAGGGATGCCCCTGCTCCCCGCTATTATTCTCAGTATATATTGATCCTTTCCTCAACAAATTGGATACAAATATGCAGATTAAAGCTGTCATGGTCAACGGTGTTGCGTATAAATCATTAGCGTATGCTGATGACATTGCTGGTTTCACGACCGATATAAGATCAGCACTTCCGGCAGTAAACTAATCAGCGGAGCAATTTGGCTCCGTCTCGGGATATAAATTAAATATCGACAAAACCCAGATTTTGCACTCGGATACCTCGCTCCCGGAAGATATTCCAACTGTTTCTGTAGCAACTTATCTGGGAGTGAAGATTACGGCATCTGTGGAGCATATACCTGAGCTAAATATCTTGCCCGTAATAAGGAACATCAATAAGACACTCGGGAGATTAGATCATTTACATCTATCAATGCACGGTCGGTGCAATGTCATCAAAATGATGATTTTTCCCAAACTTTTATACTTGTTACGGACCATACCTTTAGAATTTCCGGCTTCTTGTATCACCAGAGCTGAAAGGGCATGTGTTAGATTTCTATGGGGGTATCGTAGAGCCAGAAGGGCAGTCAAATGGGTGATCTTACCAAGACTCAGGGGGGGATGGGGTTTACCCAGCCTTCTCCTATATCACTGGGCAGCATTATCACAACATACGGGGATATTGTTGGTCGGGGCTAAGGCAGTAGTTCCCGAAGCTGTTAGACCAACTATTTATGAAGTAGCACTTGGCGAGGATGCTGGGCAATGTTTAGTTAAAATTTTAGAGCCGAGCTATTATAAAAAGACCAAATTTAAAATCATTCAATCAGCTTACTCTATCTGGAAAAAGATACGACGGAGGTTTGGTATTTCAAACATTAATGCTTACACCCCTTTCTCGGCATATGGGCTTCTACCGCCAATTTTCCAAGACCAAATCACTTCTAGCTGGGGGGATTTAGGAATTAATGCTCTGGGGGATGTTTGCTGCGATGGCCAAATTGCTTTGTTTTCTAATCTACAAGAGAAGTTTGGGCTCTCTATGAGACACTTTTTAAAGTTTTTGCAGATCAGGAGTTTCTTGGGTAAAACTATGCTACAAGCGGGCGCAAATCTGGGAAAAATACCCCTGGTCGTCATAATAGGGAATAGATCCCAGATTGGAAAAATATACCAAACGCTGCTGGCCGGTCTCCCTGATGATTTGAGTATTCAGAATGACAGATGGGTGAGGAAGTTTGGCAAGGAAGGTATTGACTTAGAGGCGTCTTTGGAATTAGCCAACCAGATTCTAATAACTGGCAGCCTGAGGACTCAACATTTTATGTCGGCTTTTGACTTATATTATACCCCGGGGAAGGTTTCTAAATGGGCTGGCCCACGGGGCAATTCATGCAGTAGGTGTGGGGCATGGGCTGCCGATACGATTCACATGTTCTTTGCCTGTCCCAATCTTGCCAAATACCTACAAGACATTGAATTTTTCCTGAACCAGATCCGTGCCACGCCGATATCAATAACACCTGATTTAATCATTCTGGGGATAGAAGGGAGTCAGGGCAGTATGGCCCGGACTAGATCTGAAATCGGACTGGTATTCATTGCAATGGCCATTGCAAGAACATGCATCACCTCTCAGTGGATTAGCCCTGATTCTCCTACATTCATAAATTGGAGGGCTAGGTTGTTAGTTACTTACAACATGGAATCGGCTGCATATAGACTGAAAGGGCGCAGGAGACGAGAAATGGGGAGGAAAATATGGGCGCCAATTACTAGCTGGATAGGGTAAACACCTCTGGTACCGGTTCTTTGTATATTATCTTGGCTCCCCTTGTTTAATGCTCTCTTTTCCCTGTATGATTTTCTTTGCTTTCTCCTTTTTTTTATTATTGCTTCTGCCATCCTACAGCCTTGTTTCTTCTTTTTTCTCTTCTTTTTCGTTCTCCTCTGGCTAAGGGTAATGTGGCCCGAGGGATTGGTGTTTTTGCTTATGTTTAGTCTTTTTTCTCTCGCTTTTTTACTTGTGTTAAGGTCTCTCAGAATGTGAATGTATTATTTTGCTGTATGATGTGCCATAACTAATTGACAATGATTCAATAAAAAATGTAAAAAAAAAAAAAAAAAGAGACATCCCGACCTAGCGCAACATCTTACATCAGTCATCACATTCCCACTATTATGATTCTGGCATTAAAGCTTTACCCTTGGGTTTCTTCTGTAGGCCCTCACACATTGCTACATCTAGTAACCATCCTTCAACCGTGGGGGGCTCCTATGTCTGTGGGAGGAATAGAGTCAATGCTTAACCCCTATGCGCCTCTTAGAGACCTGAATGATATAGACTGACTGCACGAGGTAGATGGGATAAGTCACGTCAATGTTATTTTGAGGATTTTACCGTCACAGAATTCCGTGTCCAGAATATCGCCCGGGTGTCCGACTGTAGATCAGGTTGGCACCACTGCAGATAGCTCAAAATTGAAAGATAGAGGGGCTAATAGTTTAATCTTGGGACCTAATAAGCAAGCATTTAAGTTTCGCCCAGGAGGAGGCGAAAATATGATCTTGAATATCATCTCTTGGAATGTAGCAGGGTTAGCCGCTAAATTTATGGATGAAAGATGGCTGCAATTTATTAGATCTTATAATATCATTTGTCTACAAGAGACTTCGGAGATTGAAAATAACCTTTTTCTTGAGGGTTATAAACCCTTCTTCTGCCCGGCAGTGGGTTCAAGTATGGGAAGAGCAAGGGGTGGATCAATTATTTTTATAGATTTGACACTTTGTGGTGCTGTGCAGTATTTGAATTGGGAGTCTAAAATTGCACAAGGCCTGAAACTTGCAGTGGGTAAATCTCTTCGCTTCACTTTAACCAATTTTTATAATGCGAAACGAAACACCCGTGGCCCCTCAAGCCTGGCTGAGTTAAATGTTTGTATGGAGTCGTTGGTGGGGGAAGGTTTTTCACAGGGTGATTTGTTTTTAGCGGGCAATTTTAATTGTCATCTCTGCATGGAGCCATTACTGTACACAAGCGAGTGGCCCACATTTTTTTTTTTCTGTGTGCATCTCTTCCTTGTGTGATTCTACAATTCGTACATTTGCAATTTCTTTTTTTTTCCTGCTTGTATTTCTTTCGTAACGCATGTAATTCAAAGTCCTTATGTAACGCTACTGGTTCTTTTGTAAAGCCCTCTGACGCAGGGGGAGGGTGCCGAACTTCAGACATTTCTCTTTGCTGGACTGCCTTATCTCTTTCTCCCCTCAGGTCCCCTCTCGCCAATCTCAGCCTCCGACTCTTCTCCCCCTCTCACCCCCACCGCTCTCTACCCCCTTTGATGTTTCATTTCGCCGTTCACTCTGTAAATATGTAATTTTGAGTTGCCCAAGCCTAATCGCTGGTAAAATGTAATCATGAGTAAAGTCACTTTTTGTGTATATATGCTTAGATATAACTCTAACCACTAGTATATGTAGTAGACCTTTGTACTTACTACCATTCCTAGGAGTTTAGCGTTTATCCGTTTGTATCTCTTCCTTGAGTGACTTTGCAACTTGTACATTTGCAATTTTTTTCTGCTTGTATTTCTTTTGTAACGCATGTAATCCAAAGTCCTTATGTAACGCTACTGGTTCTTTTGTAAAGCACTCTGACACCTTTGGGTAATGTTCACTATGTTCGCATTTCTTTTGTAACTCATGTAATTCAAAGTCCTTATGTAACGCAACTGGTTCTTTTGTAAAGCGCTCTGACACCTTTGGGTAATGTTCGCGCTATATAAAATCGCATTAAATAAATAAAATAAATAAAATGTACAGTTAGGGATGGGTAGCACATGGAACACTCTGTGGAAGGTCAGAAACTGAATACCTTGTTAGATACGTATGGTTTAATCTATACCATAGATTGGAGGGGGTCGTGCCTCGATTTATCCCTGCGGCCTACCTACACAGGCAGGGGTGCTGCTACAATTATTGATTTTATTTTGATCTCCCTTTCCCTGAAGCGGTTTATACACCTTTATAAAATTCAGCACAGCCCTTTTAGCGATCACAACCCACTGAACCTGGTGCTTGAAGTGCCGGGTAGAGCAACAATGCCCCGAAGCGTGACGGTGGGCTCACTTGTCGCAGCTAATCAAGGGAGGCGTCTAAGATGGTCCCAGCTGGATACTATTCTTTTTAATCGAGCACCTTTTGGTTTAAGACAACATGAGATTCTTAAGTGTTTGGATCTATCTGTCCCGGGAGAGGTAACTATAGGGGCATTTATTGAAATTGCACAATCAGTCGCTAGTCTACTCACAGTACCAGTAGCTACTGTTAGTACTGACTTGCCAAAATGGTTTGACAGCGAGTACTCCCGGGCCCTGCGTCAACTTAAGAAGGCCACCAAACAGATTCCAGGTGACAGGGCTTGGGTGGCAACATGTCGTAGTAATTATAAGGAGGCCATTAAAGGGCTGAAGCGATACCTCCAGAAGCAAGCTTGGGAGGAGCTGACAGAAGCATGTGAAAAGAGGGACTGCACACCTTTTTGGAAGATCATTAATAGCCCCTGTTATACAGACCCAGAGAAGCCAGGATTAGCTCATAACATTACATCCGAACAGTGGAAGGTCCACTTTGAGGGTGTGTATAACCATGGCTGCAGTGAGGAATCCATAATGGCGGATAGCTCTCCATCCAGCACAAGAGCCATTTCCTGTAGTCTTGATGAGGTGAAACTGGGAATTGAGGGATTATCACGGAACAAGGCTCCTGGTTCCGATGGGATCCCCCCAGACCTTTTTTGTGATAATATTGAGGTCTGGGCCCCACTCTTAACTAGGGTTTTAAACGCTGCCGTGAGGACAACAATGCCCCCCTCGTGGTCCTCGGCAATTATCGTACCGATCTTCAAGAAAGGGGACAGGGACAGCCCTCACTGTTACCGCCCTATATCGCTCATAGATGCTACAGTTAAAGTCCTTGGACAAGTGTTATTAAACAGGCTCTCAGCCTGGACGGACACTAACCAAGTTATCTCAGAGGTCCAATATGGCTTTTGCAAAGGCAGGTCAACTACGGATCAATGTTTAAATCTTTACCTTTTTATAGCAAAATACATGATAGCTAAGCCGGGAGCTCTTTTCTTAGGTTTTATGGACCTTACTGCAGCATTCGATCGGGTGAACCGCTGCAAGCTCTGGGCGCTTTTGGGTGACCTTGGGGCTGATCCCGTGATTACAAATGTTTTAATGACCCTGCATTTTAATATACTATTGCTGCAATCAGATACACTCAGGATGGGCACGTGACTGATCATTTTAAATGTTCTAGAGGGGTAAGACAGGGATGTATACTGGCTCCATTTTTATTTACGTTATATATTAATGGATTGGAAGCGTCCTTGATTGCACCTCAGGCTGATGCCCCAAGAATAGGAAGAAGACCCGTCCCAGTCTTGTTGTATGCTGATGATGTGGTATTGGTTGCACGAACCCCTAGAGGCCTGCAGGTCTTATTGGATGGATTTGTGACATTAATGAGCGGGATGGATCTCTCACCGAACTTGTCAAAATCATACATAATGGAGTTCGGTAAGCAGATCACAAGGAATAACACCTACAAAGTAGGCACGCATAGGCTAGTGAAGGTCCCGGCAGTCTCCTATTTAGGTATCTTATTTGATAATAAGCTTAATTTTAAACCTTTGCAGGAGGGGAAAACACTGGAGTTGAGAAAATTGATGGGAGCAATCGCAAACTATGCTCATAGACTGGGTACCTGGTCACCAGGGGTAGTAGTAAAATTGTACATCTCTTTTTGCATTTCAAGGGCATTATATGGTGGCGAGGTATGGGGTTATGTTGCGGCAAACACTCTACAAACCATAGAAAATAAATACCTCAGAAGAATCCTGAAAGTGCCCCAGGGTACCGCTGCGTATATAGCACACGAAGAATTAGGAGTGAAATATTTATTAGATTGGGCGGCGGTTAAACCTCTGATGTGTTGGGTGAAGATATGGACAAGCCAGGAGGCAGGTTTTAATTGACTAGTGATTGAGGATTGTCTCTCTCTTGAGCACGGTTTAAAAATCCCATGGCTAAGATATGTCAAGGACACCCTAACGGCCCTAGGTAGAGCATCTGTCTTCACGCATCGTGAGACAGTGAAATCACTTGATAAGAACATAGTGAAATAACTATTTTTTAAGCATGCCATGGCTTTAAGGGAGGAAAAGGAGCTTAGCAAACCCACGGTAAGAGGGCATGTCCTAGTAAAATCAGTGTTGGGTATGGAGAACTATCTATTGATTTTAACAAATGCACACGATCGATTTTTGATTACCCATTTCAGATTGAATCTGGTGCACCATTTATTGGCTTCACCAACTGGCTTTGTTGCGCATGTAGAAGAGAGAGGGCCTTGTGGCTGCGACAATAGGTCTCCACCAGATACCTTACACTTTATATTTTTATATAAATATTTTACATACCCTAGGCGGCTGTTTCTTAAACCTCTTTTAAAAGATATGAATTTTAGGCATGCTCGTGTCGCCCTACTGTATCTCCAGCTCCTGCCTAGCCCCACACGCTTTTTTGTGTTGTTAACTTTTTAAGAGCTGCTCTAAAGTCGAGACATTCTAGAGGTGACTAAATATGTAGGGAGATTGTTTCTGTACATTCTAAGCTACAAGCTGACACTGAAGAATCTGTATAGGTTTTAACAGGGTCTTTCTTCGTTCTAATTGTGTGTCAACAACTAAAGTGCCTGGGGTTTTTATAATGTATTAGGTTATTTAGTTGATGGGGGAAGTGATTAATGTTTACATTGACAATTTGCGAATTTTGCACATGGTGTTATGCTGTCAATAAGTGACCCTGTTGCTGATGTTTTATTTCCATTTTAATGTTGTCTCTTTTATGGCTGCAACCAATCCCGAATAAAGATTATTATTATTCTTCTTCTTATTATTATATTATTATAGTATTCAGCAGCCAGGTCGAAACAAACAGGTTTTTCTTTTTGCTAATACCTCTGGCCTTACTACTCCTGGTTTTTGGATTGTACAATCTCATTCTTATGGTTGGAACAACAAGTTATTTCCTTCAGTTAAGGAGCCACAAGAGACAATGAGACCTGCAGCGAGTCTATAGGAAGCCTGGTATCATTATTTATGAAATCACAAAGATTATTAGATAAACATTTAGTTGGCGCTGGTCCCCTCATAGGTGATGATAATCCATGTTAGTATGGTGCTCCCTGATTCCAGGTGTTGGTATGCCTCTATTCTTGTTTAGTGGTAGTGCTCCAAGGGAGGGGGGAATCACCCAACCCCCGATTGAGATCACTAGTGATCCCAAAGAAAATACAAAGCAATGCCCTAGCACACACCCAATTCTTTTAACCAAATCACATTATATGACACATAATTCTTGTCTTTCTCTTGTTCTTTCTTTCTTTTTTGCCCAGCCAGTCGTTTAGGGTGTTCCCCCGACTTCATCAGGGCTGGAAAACAACATAAGTACCAGTGTAGTGTACAACACCAAACACAATTATTATATGTGTATTATATGTGTTTGTCTTTGTGTAAACCCACACCTTCCTTAACGATCTTTTTAACCAGTGTACTTGTGCAAATTGCTATTTATACATTTGTAGTCATACACAATATTGCATCCACTTCAAATGACTGTACATTGTCATGCAGAAGACGGGTATATAGTAGAATATTTGCAGACTGATATATCACAAGAAGTGAGGAGGGACGTGATGCAGTGAAATTAAAAACTGTCATAGTCTTAATGGGTGAAAAATCATATCTCTAAAGAGGACTGGTGCAAGGATCCTAGAACAAACCGCCCATAGCCCTAGTGTCAGCTATGTAACCATAAGTATATATGAAGCATACCTGTGTTACTGGAAAATTCTTTCGTTTCTATCTAAATAAAGCAAAATGCACTCCACATCAGTATTAAGTATTCCAAGTGGTGCCGTACAATCAGGCTTCTTCCTTATTCCACACTATCAAAATAAACACTTTCCTACCTCCACGCCAGTTCTACTTCCGTCCCGGCAGACGAATGCATGAATATTTCGTAAAAATAGTCCTTAAACACCATATGAATCACAATTATAAAATCATAATGATTTCTCTCTTTGTCTGATTATATATATCAGTTATGAAGCATGCCTCTAACCTTCAATTCTTAATGCTACTAAGTCAGCCTCCTTTGAGCCAAACTCGAATTCTCCTATCGTATTTGCTTCAAATAACCACTTCCACGTGGCCAGTACAATTGCCACCTAAAATGCAATTTCAATACCACTATGTTAATACGGTGTATACCATAATCCTATATCCATATCAAAGTCGAGTGTCCCCTTCCGAAATCTCCAAATATCTGATGTTGGTTCTTACCTCCAACGTGGACGCCACTACTCGTCCTGTGTTCTCTGTCTCTCACGCCGAGTACGGCTTCCGCACCGGAAGTGTAAATCCGGATGCCAGTTTCCCTTCGTGCCTCCCTCATGAAGCTGCAAATAAAGCAAGCTTCTGTATGCATCTATAACCAGAGCCATCTAAGAATAGTGTCCGTTGCCTAGTTCGCTCATATGAAATCATTGAGCAAAAAACTACATCAGGGTGTATGTGTTAGAATACCCATATTTACAGAATTAGAATATCGTTCTAAATAAAGACCGATGTCATGCCCCCCATTGGGATCAATGCCGTCCTTATGTGTATTGCCCAAGACATCTGTTCACAGCATTTGAAGTCCTTGCATCACGTTCCAATCCAAACATTATCATTAACTATGTCATTACATATGATAAGAAAAAATATATCGGACTTATCCAAAACAAGTACAATTCCATATGACATCATTAACATTATTAGTTCTTCACTGTTTCTTTTGTCCCATATTGTCTTAGGACCTAAGGTATGACTCTGGCTCATAATTTAAGACATTATATAATTAAGACATTACCCCCCCAACATTCCTATTTTTCCATGTTGACATCTATTCACCCAAGAAGTACTGAAATTCCTGATCAGTATTTAGGCCAAGCTCTACCACTCTTAGACGCATGATCCAAGTGGCTTCTCTACGTCTCCGAGTCAACTCCTTATTCCCCCCTCTTGGGTCCGGCTCAGCATGATCCATGCCAAAGAAAGTGAATTGTTTGTGTCTGCCTTGTGCATTACACTCCAAAATATTCGTTGCCATTGGATATCTAGGGTCATTATGTTTCAAGGCCCTGATGTGTTTGTTAATTCGATCCTTCAGTGCTCTTATGGTACTGTCTATATACATTCATATGCAAGCTCATTCCAAGACGTATATGACATATTTTGTATTACAATTAATACCATATCATATAACCTCCCATCTGCGCCTTGGAATTTCTTTTTCTTGTCATCCGCCCATCTGCAGGCCCCACAATTTCCACATTTGTGAAATCCTACCATCGCTCGAGTCAACCAATTAGACATCTGTCTCGACCCGGTATAGCTTGGACTTAAAAGTGATTTCAGTGTTGTACCCCGTTTATAGGTCATGCTAAGTGAATCAGTAGTGAATTCATATAATGTCTTATCTGATCTTAGAATATGCCAGTGTTTATAAATACTCTTCCTCAGTATCTTTGATACTCCATTGAAGCCTGTGATCATTCTGATTCTTTTTGTCTCCCTGTCCCTCTTTTTCTTGTCCTTTAAAGTATCTGATCTTTGTATTTTCAGGATCTGGTTCTCTGCATTTAAAACCACATGTCTGTTATAACCTCTAGCCATGAAACATGTTTTCATTATTTCCATGCATATCAAAACATCCCTGTAAATACTACAATTCCTTCTTGCCCTGACTAGTTCGCCAAAGGGTATCACCTGAATCGTACTATACTGATATGTGAAGTTGATTCCCATGTCATTACTGTTTAGGTATTTGCAAAACAATTCCAGATCTACTGTGGTCCCTGACCAGATCATAATACAGTTGTCTATGAATCTGCCCCAGTAAACAATAGAGTCACACCATTCTTGCCCTCCTGGGCCCCAGATCCACTCACCCTCAAGCCACCCCATAAAGAGATTGGCATAGGATGGTGAAAACCTGGAGCCCACAGCTACTCCTTGTTTCTGTCTGTACCAATCCTTACCACTTAGAAATCGATTATTGGAGAGAATTTGATCTATCATACTGATTACCATTTCTGTGTGTTCCCACTGTGACGCGGGTCTAGAATTCAAAAACCGTGTGATAGCTCGTTTTCCCAATTCAGTCCTGATGCTGGTAGACAGTGCTGTCACATCCAATGTAGCCAAAATCATTCCATTCTCCCATGTTACATCAGACATTCTGCTCAAAATGTGTTTTATGTCTTTAATGTACGACGGCAGATTCTGTACCAGTGGCTGTAAAAATAGATCTACATACTGTGATAGCCTCTCTGTCGGCCCACCTATGCTGGAGATAATTGGCCTGCCCGGAGGAAATGGCAAGTTCTTGTGAACTTTCGCTAATGTATAAATGCATGGAAATCTCGGCTTCACTACTTTTAAATACAAGTATTCATCATTATTAAGTAGACATCTGTCATACCAGGTTTTAAGGTGACTATTGATAAGGTTCGTTAGTGAACCTATAGGATTACCGCTCAGTTTCTCATAACATGTGGTATCAGATAATTGAGACAATATTTCCTGATTTTACTCACTTGAATTCATAACCACTATGTTGCCCCCTTTGTCTGCCTCTCTTATGATAATACTATTGTCTCGTTTCAACTGCTCAAGGGCCGATCATTCTTCCCTAGTCTGGTTGTCACATCTTTCTGTGTTTGTGTCATCCTTTTTACATCGTATTTGTTCAGGTCGTTAAGAACTAACTTGTAGAATATGTCAATGGAATTCCCACTCTGTAGAGTCGGGGTCCATTTGGATTTACTCGAGTCCACTAGTAATGGTCAGATCAGTGTTAATGTTAAGTTCTTCTAATAGCCGTTCCATGTTCATAGGATCATGTTCACCGTCAGTAATGGATAGTAATACCTCTGTATCATGTATACCTTGTATGGTTAATGTGCTCGAAATACAGTCTACAGGTTTGCTCATGATAGTTTTATTTGTCACAGGATTCAATTTGAAAAATTTCTTCAATTTCAACTTTCTGACAAATGTGTACAAATCCACTTTGGACTTACAAACATCACCATCATCACTTAGGCAAAAACCCATCCCTTTCTGTAGTAGGGTGACCATTCCTTGTGTGAGCATTTTGTCTGATAAATTGATCACCTCAATGCCCTGATCTTGGGTCTCCCCTAATTCCCTTTGTCCCATGACCTCAGTTTCATTCCTCTCCTTTCTTCTTCTTGAGCCTCCTCTCTTCCCCCTCCGGGTCTTTTTGTTATATTTGCCATGCGTTTTGGTTGTTCCCTGTTCCCTCTCTTGATCCTGCGAACCTCTTGTATAAAACGATTATCCTTGGAAGTCTGTACTGCTGTATCAGACCCTGTTTCGTCTTCACTTTCACTAGTAGGGACAGTTCTCAGTGAGGTGGAGCTTGTGCTCACCCGGGTAATGTTCTGTCTATTGCTTCCTCGGTCTCTAGTGTCTATTGTGATCATATGATCATATTTTTGTGCAAAAGTAAAGATTCAACCTTGCTTATAGTCTACCTCATCTCCTTTGAGTTTGCGCGCCTTCCTTTGCTTAATCTCCTCTTGATGTTTCTGGATAATGTCATCTAGAATTGCATAGTTTTTTTCTGGAGCTTCTTTCAAATTCAAATCTCTAATTTCTGATTCTAAAGTCACTATTTCAGCCTGCAAACTCCTCACCCTGCGATCAGCATTTTCTATCAAATTTTCCATCAGTTTATTAGAGTTTGATGTTAACTCTTTTTCCCAGATGAGAAGGAGATCCTCATCCAGGTCATCATATGTAGGCAGGATTTGTGCTCTTAAACCCCTTGGGATTCTGTTCAGTTTCATATACTGGTTCAGTGTTACACCCTCCCACCATTTAGAGTTCTCATTCTTTTTAAGTTTCTCTAATCGTATAAATTTCATTGCGGGTTTCCACTCTGTAATGACGTTCCCACAGTATTCCCCTTTGCCAAACTGCTGAATAGCTCCTCTGCTCTGATTCCAGGTATTAGTATGCCTCTATTCTTGTTCAGTGGTAGTGCTCCAAGGGAGGGGGGAATCACACAACCCCCTGATTGAGACCACTAGTGATCTGTCAGAAAATACAAAGCAATGCCCAAGCACACACCCAATTCTTTTAACCAAATCACATTATATGACACATAATTCTTGTCTTTCTCTTGTTCTTTATTTTTTCTTTCTTTCTTTTTTGCCCAGCCAGCCAAACACTGTTTCGTCGTTTAGGGTGTTCCCCACAACTTCATCAGGGCTGGAAAACAACATAAGTACCATTGTAGTGTACAAGACCACACACAATTATTATATGTGTTTGTCTTTGTGGAAACCCAAACCTTCCTTAACGATCTTTTTAACCAGTGTACTTGTGCAAATCGCTATTTATACATTTGACTATACATTGTCATGCAGAAGACGGGTATATTGTAGAATATTTGCAGATTGATATATCGCAAGAAGTGAGGAGGGACGTGATGCAGTGAAATTAAAAACTGTCATAGTCTTAATGGGTGAAAAATCCCGTCTCTAAATAGGACTGGTGCAAGGATCCTAGAACAAACCGCCCATAGCCCTAGTGTCAGCTATGTAACCTTTTAAGCTATTTAGTTGGTACTGCATGGCCTTCCCTGATATTTTTCGCAAGTTTCACTGTCAAATGTAGGAGAAACTGCTATCATATAGGTCACACAGGTGTTGCAAAGTGACATTAGATTGTCCTTTTCTCAGATTCAAGAGATATTTAAATTGCCTAAACACACCTTTTTAAATATCTGCAGTTAAGGAACTATTTCAGAATGTCAGGAGAGGTCTAATCTGTCTCGGGGGAAATGATTTGCTTGGAACTCTTTTTAAGACAAATACAATTCTCAGATTTTTGAACTGCATAAACCCACTTCAAAGAAGCTCACCCCGATGACAAAGAGGCCCAAGCTAGTTATTGGTGTGTGGAGTTGAGTAATTAGGTACCCTTCCGGGGTCACCAACTGCTGATTCTGCCGCTCTTAAGTTTCAGCATTATAGGACATTCCTATGCATGTAATTTACTTTTGTGGGACTGTTTAGGTGGGGCTGCAGCAATGAATCTAGTTGTCTGAGGGGCCAGTGGGAGAGTGCTCATCTTACCCATGTTTTCAAGCTGCCCTGAGTGAAAAGAATTCTGGAGACAAGTGTTTTACAAAATAAACTGCATATCACATTCATAAATATATCCATTTGAATAGTTAATGTCAATAATCTATCCCCGGAGATCTCCCAGCTGCCATATTGGTTGCAGGCACATTTGCTAGGCTAAGCATCGCAGCTGAATAGCTGAACTCAAGCTCTCCGTTAGCATGGCATTGGTGTAGACAAAATATTCCTAGCTATTATCGGTATAGTGTAAAAGAGAGAGCAAGCTCTGAAATCTCAAAGAATATGGAATGCTTTAGAGCACTGGGTAAGCCTTCATTGTAGAAAATGAGGACCCAATATTGGTGGTGAGGGTACTCTGTTGCAGCAGCAATGGAGTACCCTCTCTGCCAAACTCTTGATCCACCCACTTGATTTAGGGCATGGATGATTGATAGTATATTGATGATGGAACCTACTCTGGTGCTGTTGCCGACATACTATTCCTACAGCCTGGTGGAGTATGGGCCATCAGAGGCAAGCCATTCTACTATCAGCTCAATTTAGAGTGGGTGATCGGATGGCTATTTTTGCTGTCCATCACTGCCAAGATGGTGGTGAGTGGCAGTAAAAATAAAATAATTTCCCACAGACCATGTGAGAAAAGTCCATGGTGTGTGGACCATTCATTTTGCATTTTTTCTAAAACAAACTCCCGCCTTAGAAGTTTGTTTTTAAAAAACGTAAAACTTTTAAAAGAATGGTGTAAGCGTCTATCAGCAATGACGGATGCCCACCAAACTTTTCAATGGCTTTGTATAAATCACTGTGATGGCAGTTCATTCAAATCCATAGAGTTCACCACCTTGTCGGCCACCGTAACTACTGTTAATCATCTGCCAAATTCTAAATCGGGCTCAGAGAATCATAGCTCCATTTCTTATGCTATCTAATCTCCAATAATCAGGAATGCTACTGATGATCAATTTGAGTCCATAACAAATGTGGTTTTGTGCCATTTCACTGTATCAATGTAATGGAACATTTAAATTCTTTATATTGATGTTTTTTCACTTTTATATAGAATAAAGATTTGAGAGTGCTGAAGCTGATTTTTTAGAAAGGTCAGGCTTAAGAAATTGCCTGCTGAGAGAATTTTGTTGAACAAGTAGTTATGTTAGAAAGATGCATATTCTCTTCGTAAATCAGTTAGCTTTTAAATGAAGACTAATGGGGTCATTTATAATATTTTGGGTATGTGGCATCAGCTAAGGCTACTGCTTCTGCCTTCCTAGCAGTAGAAAAACAAAAAATCAATGTGCAACAAAATTTTCTCCTGCTATTGAGGGCTATTGGGTGGGTGTTTAGACAGAATATCGGAATCAAACATATTGTGGGACAAAACATTGTGTTAAGAATATCGTCGAAAAAAATATTGTGAAGATAAGGTTCTATAGGTAAGCAAAGTTTTACTATATATAGGTCCACATATATGTACTTGATGATATCTACATATTAAAGATACATAGATGTGGAGTTAAGAATAGTAAATCTATACTTTCCTATTTGCACTTACCTTCTCTATATTTTGGTCTCAATATTTTTGACATGACATTCTATCCACCTGATATTTTTGGTTCTGATATTCTGGCAGTGATCCCAGTGATATCCCTACCCAGGACCATGAAGGAAGTCTGAATAAGGTGGGATGGCTTCACTATGATCTGAAAGCCCTTTGGCGTACAGGCTATAAGATCAGAAGTTTCCAATGGGAGAGCCAGCAGAAGCTCCAAGTCTGAAACCAAGCAATCCCTCCAACTAACTAGAGAGAGTAAATCATGAGTTTGGTATGAGGGAGAAGCCCTGATTTAAGGTGGCCCTCCCTCTCTTCCACACTAGAGTTGCCTCCGCCATTTTGCGGACTATTGATTCTCAGTTTAAACAGACCTGCTTTATAGTTCACAAGTTTGCAAAGATAATAACGAAGCATGAGACACTGACTGCCATAGATGTTGCAGTTACACATACTTTATTGATTGCAGTGATCACACTCAGGTTAAAAGAACGGCATGTTTTAGACCATTTCAGTTATAAAGGCCGACATGTTTCATTGCCACTCACTTTCGGAAATTTCATCAGGGCTTGGGGACCGCTCTCCACCTCACCGATACTCCAAGCACAATCCAGTGGTTGCCAACAGAACTCGTACCAGCAACACACTCTAAGGGGAGCACACACAAATTTTAGCCACGCATCCCCTCCAGAAGTCTACAGCAGAGACGACCACTTGAGCGACTGACGATCGGCGGCTGCAAGTGAGTCACAACTCATTTTAGCTTGGAGAAGCAATTTTTTTCTTTCACACCACGGGGCCCGCTTGGTTGAAGAATGACATAAGCATCGACACTGCATTCTTTTTCTTCTTTCTAGTTCTTTTTCTCACCTCATAGAAAACCTGGGCACAATCTTTTTCTTTTTTTACAGTTATGAAAGTTACCAATGATGATATCATGAGCAAATTGGTGAGTACCAACCAGCAGCTCCTTTGGTGATTCTTACATGAGGCACTTTCTGACCATTCACACCTTTTTTCTGGCTTTGTTCATGAGATGAGATGATGTCTGGTGAATTGACAAACTTTTTAGAATTTGAACACTTGGAACTGGGAATGACTGGCATTCTGGCGAAGCCAGCTTTTTGGCAGAGATAGATTCAGACTGCCCCTGGTATTCTGAAAATGTATAGTGTTCTTCCATAATCAGGTCATTTGTTGTATGGTTTAGTGAGTGGAGGGCAACCTGGTTATTTTCCCTCTATTGCTCCCCCTTTTTTGTTGCTGGAAAAGATGCCTACAAAGTACTCGGCATAGAGTGCCATTGGCCCTTAGTCTGACACATATAGGCTTCCCTGAAACCCAAGGTTCCCTAAAACCCAGCCAGATTATTAGATACTTAGACTAAAGCTGGAATAACAACTGTGAGGGATTGTTACTCGTCGGGTGAATTGGTAACGACAATAACCTATTGAAAGCAATGGATTCCTGTTGGAACAGTTCCTCCAATATGGAGCACTTGTGATAGACTTCAAAAGGAAATGGTTCCATAAAAAATTTGACCCTAAATTCATAAAGTTGGGAGAGTGGAGTGAAATGGTGTCCCAGTTTTATAAAGCTCTTCTTCATATGACGCACGCTAAAATAGAAATTTTGAGGTCGAAATGGAACTAAGACGATAGTGAATGGAAAATGGCGCTTTTAGTGTCCAACACCTTCTCCAAAATGGTTTAGATAGGAGTGGGAATAGTAAATGTAACGCCTTTAGTGTCTAACACCTTTCCCAAAATGGTTAAGATTGGAGTGAGAATAGTACATGTAACCCCTTTAGTGTCCAACACAATGGTGTAGATTGGAGTGTAAATAGTCACTGTAGTCACTTTAGCTTTCAACACCTTCTCCAAAATGGTTTAGATTGGAGTGGGAGTAGTAAATGTAACTGCTTAGTGCCCATCACCTTCCCCAGAATGGTGCACATTGGAATGGGAATAGTAAACGTAACCCCTTTAGTGTCTAGCACCATCCCAAAAATGTTTTAGATTGGAGTGGAAATAGTAAATGTAATCCCTTTAGTGTCCAACACAATGGTGTAGATTGGAGTAGAAAAAGTCCCTGTAGTCCCTTTAGTGTTCAACATCTTCTCCAAAAGGGTTTAGATTGGAGTGGGAGTAGTAAATGTAACTTCTTTAGTGCCCAACACTTTCCTCAGAAAGGTGCATATTGGAGTGGGAATAGTAAATGTAACCCCTTTAGTGTCCAACACCTTCTCCAAAATGGTTTGGATTGGAATGAGAATAATAAATGTAACCCCTTTAGTATCCAACAACTTCCCCAAAATGGCATAGATTGGAGTGGGAATAGTAAATGTATACCCTTTAGTGTCCAACACCTTCCACAAAATGGGTTATATATAACTTTTGATAAGTATTGTACATTTCAAAGATTTTATTTCATTTGAAGTGTGGTACATTTTTTTCAATAAATATATACACTTATTTCACAAAACTTTTGTTGACAATTTTTAATTCCTTTTTAAGTGTATCTTAAATAATAATATATTATTGATTTTTCATAGTATTATTTATTTTTTACTTTACGTAAGTGTTTCATATTTTCATGTACCTTTTTTGACATTTCTTACATTATTTAAACATTTCTACATTTTTATAAATAATGTCTATATATTTTCTATTTAAATCGAATTGTTTGGAATAGGGAGATTGTTTTTCTAGTTTCATTTAGCAGACATTTTGTTTACCGTTAATTTAACTTTTGTGCTCTATTTGTGTCATTTTTTTGTTCATATTCCTGGAAGTCAGTCACGGGGAGGTGCTTCTGTTCGTCAGATCAGGTAAAACATTTTTAGGGTTTTATAGGGTTTTGGGGGTAGGGAGGTTGTAGGGAGTACTAGGAAATTGAACTTATGGTGTTGCTTTCTAGTTTTTTAAAAAGTTTATTTGTCGTTTTTTGTTTACTAGTATTCTATGTTAAGCCTAGTTAGAGAATGAAAGTAATGTATCATTATTTGATATTATACTATGGTATTTTATGTGTTTTGTATAGTCTAATTGTAATGTTTATGTTACATTTGAAGATAGTGTTTTTTGTAGGTGGGTATTGTTTGCTTTTGCACAGATTTATGGAGCTGAAGTTATTGTATTGATTTCTGGATGTTGCATTTATTTTAAAGGAAATCATTTTGGTTTCTTGTAAATCAATATTTTTAATTTTGATTTCCTTTGATTTTTCAGGTTTACAGAAGTGTTTCGTTTTTAAAACGTTTTCAGGGTTTTTTATGGTTACTTAAGATTTCGGATTGCTTTGTTGGATTCAAAATGTACCTGTTTTAGTTTTGCATTTTTTGGGCTTTTTGGAATTCGTTTTTCATTTTTGGTTGATTGTACTGTTGTACATGGTTACGGATGCAGATTTACAACTACAGAACCGTACGTTTTATTTAAGTTATTTGTTTGGGTGGGGAATGTTATATTTTATCATGTATGAGTATTTTGTCTAATTGGTGATTGTTATTTTACATTTTATGTGTTGTATTTAATTTGTTACATTTGATTTTATTTATAATTTTGAGCTTTGTGGTTGGTGGCTTTTTTGTTTTTAACTAATTAATATACACATTATTTTTATGCATCAGTCTTATGTGCTATTTCTTTTAATGATGTTCAACAATTATTTGTTTAATATTCTGTCAAAAATATTTTACCTATATGGTTTGAATTCAGTTTTAGGTTTATTGGTTAGTGCGTAGATAGTTTGGTTTTTTATAATAGGGATTTGGCAATTGATTCTTAATAGGATACTCCTTGTTTTTAGAAAGAGTTTAACTTCAAATTGTGGCCTTACATTCTGCTGATTTGTTTGCTAATTTTAGGTTTAATGTGGGTTACTGATTGCTCCATTCATAGCTGTTGGCATCTTTTTTTTTGTAGTGCTGGACTTTTATGAATTTGTAGGTTAGGTTCCTGCCTAGTGTATATTGGAAGGCATTGTGCCTTCTTCTACTGCGTTGTTGGTTTTGGCTTCTTGAGCCATGGTGCTTTCATAGACATTCCACCATGGTATTTGTGTTGCTGTCTGTGTCCAGAGCAGTGTAGTCTGCCAACCCAAGTGTATTCAAAGTGGTCCATTAGGGTACTTAGTTTGTATTCATTTTGTTGGTAGAATAGACTTTCTATAAGTAAATTGTTGTGGTTAGCTACCTCTGTTACAGGGACAGAGGCTAGTGCAATCATTTTTTTCATTTCAAGGCATATTTGCATGAAAATTGGCTGTTTGTTGAATATATTAAACTTAGTGCAACTTAGATGCCTCCATATGCTCTGCTTAAATTGGTAGTAACAGCCTTGTATGGCTGTGTGTGGGTATTGTTTAAGGTTAGTTTGGTCAATGACTTTTTCAAGATCTATTATTTTTTTATTTGGGGAATAGTTGTTTGTTTTATTTTAACGTGATTTAGTAGTTTGTAGTAAGTGCTACTTTGTTTATTAGGTAGCAAGGCATGTATAAATGGTATATTAGTGTTTTGATATTCACCATGTATGATTTATATCTGAGTGAATTGTTTGGGGGCACATTTTCAATATCCCAGCCTTCATGCATGCTTGACAATGGTTTAGTTTTAATAAGATATCTTCCGGAGCAAATATTATAATGTGTTTTTAATTGTTAATGTTATCATGTAAGAGGAAGGGTTCCTCTCTGTGCGTGGTGCTTAAGTGTTCAGGAATTTGGATATCTTAGTATCTGTTAATTTGGATGTATTATTTATGTATATATTTAAAAAAAACAAATTGTGTGATATTTATATGTTAGTACTTGTTGTAAAGATATTTTTTTAAATAATATTTTGATGTATTGAAGTTTATATTTTTTGGTGGGGTGGTTTAAGTCAATCCGACAGGCGATGCACCTCATGCGGATAGGCTAGCAGATAAGTCCTGGTCTCCACCTGGTTCTCAGGGCAGGTTCTGGTCAAACTTCTTCAGTCATCAATTTGGGAAATTGGTAATCTGGGTGCATTTAGCATCTCAAGCAAGGGCCCAAGACTGGTGGGACACCTCTTGAGGGCTCAGGTCTTACTCAGGCTGGGTCCAGGCTGAGGGTTCAAGGTGGTGGGAGCCTTTTATGTCCCTGCGGCTCTGGACAGGAGGGCAGCAAACTAGCCCTTGGAGCCACTTCTGGTAGCCCTGGGTGCAGGTGAAGATATAGGGCTCAACAGCAGGACTGATCCCTGAGGTATCAAAGCCGGCTCCAGGCAGCAAATCAGTCCATGTACAGCAGCAGTCTGGCAGAGTGCACAGTAGCTCACAGCAGCAGGCAGTTCTCTGGAGAGTCCTTCCACAGGTCCAATAGTGAACTAAATAGTGGGTCTGAAGGTCCTATTTTTATACCCTGGTGCCCTTCTTCCAGAAGGTGGGAGAACATTCTGGAAAGGTTCTTTGAAGTGCATAGAATTCCCTGACTCTTCTGCCCTGGCTCCAAGCTGGCTGCAGTGACAATACAAGGTTGTTAGGCCCTTTGTGTGAAGACAGGGCACAAGCTATTCTGTTGCAAGTGGGGCTGTGCCCAGCTCTGCCCCATCCTGCCAGCAGATGGCCCATTTGAGGAACAACTAATCCCTCTATTGTGTGACTGTCTGGGAGTAATTTACAAAGAAAAATGTCAGGTACACCCAGTCATGTGACCCAAGATAGGCTGCAGGCACAAAGGGCTAAGCGCAGGAAAGTATCATTTTGAAAATCGTAATAAAAACATCTGACTTTACCATTAAAGAGGGTTTATCATTACTATTTGATAGATGCCAAAAATTACATATCTACCTGCTCCCCATTGGAAATTACAGCTTAATAAATGTAATAAGGAATCCCCAATGTTATCCTATGGGAGTGGTAGACCTCAATAGTAAACAACTAATTTAAGAGTTTTTCACTTCCAGGACATGGACAACTTAAAAATACATGTTCAACCTTCTGATTACACAGCTCCCTTTCCTCTGGGCTACCTAGTGCCTTTCTTTTCTAGGGAGGAATTAGATGTAATAAACGGGATCCTTAAGGCTTAGCAAGGAGGTTTAAATTCCAAGTCAACATGGTAGTTTAAAACTGCATTGAGGCTGCAATGGGAGACCTGGGACATGTTTTGAAGTGCTACTTAGATTGGTGGCATAATAGGTGCTGCAGGATCACTAGTAGCATTTAATTTGCAGGCCTTGGATATATGGTATATCACTCTACAAGGGACTTACAAGTAAATTAAATATGTCAACTGGGTATAAGCCAATTTAACCATGTTTGAGGGGAAGCACAAGCATTTTAGCACTGGTTAGCAAGGGTAAAGAGTCCTAAGGCCAACAAAAATAAGTTCAGCAAAATGGAAAGTAAAGGCAAAAAGTCTGGGGTTGAACCTTCAGAAACGGCCAAGTTCAACACCTGTTTTTAAAAGTAAACAAAATGATTTAAAAATACTGTATTCCACTGGTCCACTTATTGGGCCAGTTTCAAACAGTTCCTGGCATTTTGTGCCCTACTCGCCCTCCAGATTGGTCAAACCACAGTCTTTGACCCCTAGTATCAGTGGGCAGGAGGGTGGGTCTAAGATTTGATTGTTAGAGAAAGTCAAAACAAAGACACAACAGAGGGAGAAGCTTTCTTACTCAGCTACCCCCCAACCTATTGGGAAAAAAACCTTGAGGACAATTGATGCAGAAAGGAGGCAGTAATTGACCAACCACTTCGAAAGGGGCATCTCTCTCTCTCCTTCCTTTTACAGAAGGCAAGCCCAATTTAATGGACCTTAGGAATGTTCCTGCAATTTACATCCCAGCTGTCAATTCTCCATCCTTCATCGTGTGTACCATGTACTAACAGGGGATCCAAAATGGATTCTTGTCCCCACACAATAAAGCACTACAGATAAACCTCATGCTGACCATGATCCTCTCACAGAATATGTACAAGGAACACACACTTTCTATACATGTCTTCTGTCACCTCTTCAGAGATCTTTAACCTTGTTGCACACAAGCAGCTAACGTTACATCAAAATGCAAGCGCTACAGGTTGTAGGGCATAATCATTTTCAAAAAATTGAAGTTATCACATCGCCTTCAACCAAATTAAGCCTGGTCTCTGTATCTTGTTTCTGAGACATGTAGATTTATCCGAGCAGCACACTGGTCTGTAAAATTTCAAAAGCAGATGATAGCGACATAGCTCACTGATCAACCACTATTAGTTTTAACCAAATATATCACACCTTATTACCCAAAGCCATAAAATGTATGCTTATACAGTATCACATTCTAAGTAGCCACCAAACCAGATGAAACAGGTGAACTAATATCAACAAACTGACATCTAATCTGTTTGTCTTACATACCATCATAGATTTTCAGACTACATTTCCAGTTTCAAATCAGAGACTGTTACTCCCAGTGGGTTTACAAATCAGTATGAAGAGGAAGGGCGGCACTCACCATTAAACACAATGACAGATCTGAAACATTTATGTATTTTATTCAATAAAAGGCATACACTAAGGGCCTGATTACGAGTTTGGTGGTCCATCGGACCGCCAAACCCAAGGCGAAGGTGCGGTGGTGGTTGGAGACCGCCCCACCAGTGGTCTGACTGCTGTATTACAAGTACGGCAGTAGGACCATTTTTGGACTGCTGCAACCACCAGGGAACTGCGTTCCCTTGCGGTGGCTCTGCAGTTTAAGGCAGCAATATGCTTGGCGGTGCCGCTGTGGCACTGCCAAGCATTACATGAGTTTCCCCACCGCCAGCCTTTTCATGGCGGTGATCCCGGTATTTCCAAAAAAGATAGAGAGTGGTCCTACTTGCCAAAGAGACAGGACACCAAATGACACTATGTCTAAAAAGAATTCCCTTTGGGAAACCACCATAACATACTATCATTCACTGCTTCATTCAAACCCCTATAAAATCAATCAACTCATAAAATCAAATACAATTTCATCAGGAATTAATAAGAATGTGCAGCAAACACATTTATAACACACTGCACCACCATTTATAAGCTAGTGTCCATGATCCATTAAAAATACATAATTATTTACAACATTACAATAACTCCAATTATATGCATAATTTATATACAACAAGACCAAGAAGCGACGCGTTTCGGTGGTATCATCTGGTTCAAACCACCTTCTTCAGGCTTTATGTAAAAACGTGATCCAGAACTGAACAATCTATATATAAAAATAATATATAAATGTATGTACATATAAAATCAAAACATGTATCACAAGATATTATTTTGGTGCACATAAACATATTTATCCTTTATTTTAAGCAATGCATTTGAATAATCATGAAAAAAACATACACACATAAAACCATCGGCTCTGTCATAACATTCCTTATAATCTCCACATTAACACTCAATTCTCAAATCAAATATCGAACTGCTTATCACACACGCTCTCCCATATATGTCAGGCTATAGGGATAGCTCTATTAGGTATATCTATAATAGTGAGAGACACTACCCCTCTTTCCACATTCACCTACCGTACACATCACTTAATAAATGAAGAATGTATTTATCCGCTTTGACATTTTTACAATTTTACAAACCTCTATTACATTCACACAAACAGAATAACTCCACACACCCACCATAATTTCAACGTGCTGTATATGTAACGGGGAGTGAGATCCTCCCAGTCTATAGTGGCCAAAAGGTCCCAGACTGCACTGGGTGAAGATCCTATTTATAAACAAAAAACAGCCGACATTGACCCAAGAAAACGATTTTTATACTTTAATAATTACACGTATTTTCTCCTCATGTTGTGTCTTAGATACTGCCACATACCTTAAAAGAGTATATATATATATCCCTCAACACAGGGCCTGTCACAGTCTGTGAAAATGTATCATCCGCTGGAGATATGCCCAAAGGTACTGTCCTACAATACAATATTAGGGACATTATTTATAATCATCGGAATCTCATACCTGATAATATGAGGCTCTACTCAAGCTTTTAGAGACAATTATTATCATTCCTATTTTTATTGTGACTATTACCTTTATTTAGGTTCAAATAAACTTCCTCTTAGGGCCAGGATTTACATCAATTCCTGTTCTTTAATTTCACCCTTCTTGATTTTTAAAAGTCTTTGACACCTAAAATATAAAAACATAATCTCACTCATGTGTTTCTTTCTTTTTAATTTAATTTAAGCAGACTTCGAAAAAAGACTGAAAACCGGACTAGAAAAGCCTATACCGCGCTACTATTTAGCGATTACTCATGTTGTATCCAAATAAAATATCCTAACTTACTAAATTTCAAAATAATCAACCTATTTATATATAGTCAGCAAAGGGTGCTTAGTGCCCGTTTCAATTTCTAAATGTCAACCAATCCAGACCCTTCAATCTAAAAACTGTCCACCTTAAAATAATAAAGGTACTATGCCAAATAAACATTCTCAAACTGTGTATACTTGAAAACTATCGAGCGAGCGGCGATTAAAGGTTAACAAATTACACTGCATATTTCCCTCGCTTTACATGTAGCTCCACTCACCGGGATTGAAAATCTCCGTTCCTCGTACAAATTGCCCGTCCTTGTAGGTAAATCCGTAACCTCCATGCTTTGCATTTTTATACTCTTTCCGGTCTGCTTAATTGATCGCGCCAAAACCTCCCCGATGAAGGAAAGTGAGGACAGACTCCACTGAAACCTGAACACTAGAGAGTAAAAATGGACTACCCAAATGGGTTTCTAACGCCATCTTAGAGTGTGGAACATACTACATACTACATATTACTATATTAAATGGCTATATAGATGTTTATATTTTGCCAATAAAGAAAAACCGTCACAAATATCATAATATATTATTTGTTGCATTAAACTATATAAAACATTAAAACTAAACCATCCTATTGAAGTTCCTATTTATATATATGCAGAACGAACCAAACTAGTATCGCTCATTACAAAGAGAGTGTACAGCTCACAACAACCTTTACAAATATGTCATCACAATTGATTTTAACCATTTAATTAAACCATTCTAACTTTATTTTAAAAATAATATATATATATAAAATAAAATTAGTAACATCTAAAGTGCTGTTGTGCATAATAAGAGGACATAGTAGAGTCAATTAATTAATCTTTCCCACTCTTCCCTAGTATTCAACCCTTGTCTGATAGTATTCAATATAGAAATATACCACTGTTCTCTCGACTTACGTTTTTCTTCCATGTTGCCACCTCTCTTATTCATGGTTACTTTTTCAAGAATAAACCATACAAACTCAGTCTCTTTATGTCCACAATCAACAAAATGGGACACTAGCCGAGCATTCCATTTCCTAGTTTTGATCGCTGACTTGTGTTCAGCTAGCCTAATCCTTAATTCCCGACTGGTCTCGCCTACATAGGCTAGACCACAAGGACAATGCAGGAAGTAAATGACATTCTTGCTGCGGCAATTGTTAACACTATGTGCTCTTACTATTCTACCATTATGCGTAAGTTCTTTAGCCACCAAACATTCGTCACACATCTGACAATTACCGCATCGTATATTTCCTTTAGCAACATTATTGTCAAACGTCCTTTGTTTATTTTTAGGTTCTTCTCTATACGTGTGGACTAGCTGATTACGTAAATTGGTATTTTTTTTAAAAGCAAACAAAGGCTTTTCCAATTTAAATTCTTCCTGATCATTTAAGATATTCCAATGTTTGTTGACCACATTCTTTATTTTGTTACTAAAATTATTGAATTGGCTTACAAAAACTACTCTAGACATCTCCCGTTCCTTTTTAGTTTTGTTCAACATCGCATCGCGGTCATAAAACCTAGCCCTTTTAAATGAATGGGATATACTTTTTTTGGGATACCCTCTATCCTTTAGTTTGTTCTTCAATGTTTCGGAGTGTTCATAAAAATCATTAAGGTCTGTATAATTTCTCCTAAGCCGGAGAAACTGACTGAACGGAATATTATCTTTCTGTGCCTTAGGGTGGAAACTGGAGTAGTGGAGTAAAGTATTCTTTGCCATAGGCTTGGTAAACAGTTCCACCTCCAGTTTACCACCCATTGCTTTTATTGTAATGTCCAGATAATCTACCCTTTCTTTACTGTGATGAGCTGAAAACTTTAAATTCTCATCTCCTAGATTTAACCAGATGAGGAACTCTGATAAAAGCTCAATGGGCCCATCCCAGATAAAAAACGCATCGTCAATAAAGCGATGCCATTCAAGGACATTTTCATAAAATGGGGCAAGTTCATTATAGATGTGGCGTTCTTCAAAGTCACCCACATATAAACAGGCCAGACTGGGGGCACAAGTAGCCCCCATGCTGGTCCCCTTCCTTTGACGATACAATTGGTCTTTAAAAAGAAAAATATTATTAAAAAGAACCAAATTTGTACACTGGACAATAAATTCTTTATTGGCTCCCTCAACATTAGAACTTGTCAAAATCCTATCAATAACATCAACATTTGCTTGTTGGGGTATATTTGTGTAGAGAGACTCAATGTCCAGAGTAACTAGACACTTAGGGGCCGATTCCGATTCGGGCCGGAAATCTCTCCGACCGAGCCGGACCCGGAGAGATTTCCGACCGAATCGGACCCTAGCAGCCCGACCGAACGAGTACGATGCGTACGTATGCTATCGGACTCGATTCGGTCGGACTCCCATTGAAGTCAACGGGAGCCGGTCGTACAACGCGTACGCGGGCTCCCATTGACTCAATGGGTGCGAGGCAAACAAGGGCGCCCCCTACAGCGGGTACGTGGCGAAGCGACTCACGCATACATGCACAGGTAGGGGGGACCCATGGGTCCCCCCTGTGTGCGACTCGTGTGGCTACGCATACAGGGGGGTCCGACACGGACCCCCAAAGTGCAGCTCCGACTGCTCATCGGAGCCGGACTGCGCGAGTCGGTCGGACTGCTCGAGGCGCGCATCATACTTACCCGGCCGGGGAACGTCTCCATTGCGCGGTGCGAGTCGTGTCCGTGCGAGTCGGTCAGAGCGGTTGGGTCCCGCGAACGAGTCGGTCGGCGATTTCGCGAGCGCTCACATCGTACTCGCTCGCCCGGACGCACGTACGAATCAGTCGGGAAAGAGGGCTCCGAATCGGATCCGGTTAAGCCGAATCCGATTCGGTGCCCTACCGGCCAAGATCGGAATCGGCCCCTGAGTCTCTCCCACAAAAGGCTTGTTTTCAACCAGACCAATGATATGCGAAGAATCCCTCACATAAGATTTTAGTTCGCTCACTAATGTCTTTAAAAAAAAGTCTATGTACTTACTCAATGGTTCAAGGAGCGAACCCAAGCAACTCATGATAGGTCTCATTGGGGGATCTAGGCTATTTTTATGGACTTTGGGCAAACCATATAGGGCCGGGATCTTCGGATTCTGGTTATTTTAAAATTTAAATTCTTCATCACAAATCAGATTATGTTCTCTTGCCTCCACTAACAAGGCAGCACATTTCCTCTTCAAAATCACCAATTCACACTCACGTACTTTATCATAGTGCTCCGGGATGTCCAATAATTTAAACATCCTGTTTTCATAATCGCAACTATCAAATATCACCACCCCACCCCCCTTATCGGTGGGTTTGATGGTGATAGTGGTATCCTCCTTTAGTGTGCTGATTGCTATTCTTTGTTCTTTATTTAAATTATATTGTTGGTGACAATCTTTTTTGATGATATCTTGAATCCCTATTTCTACTGCCTTTTCAAATATATCTATATTACTGCCAACCTGAGCTATAGATGGAGTGAACGTAGATTTCGGTTTGAACCCTGTAACATTACTAGTATCCCTCAATGGTCTATTCTCAAAAAACCTTTTCAATCTGATCTTCCTAAAAAACATTTTAAGGTCTTTTCTAATTGAAATGTATTAATTCTTGTTGTTGGAACAAAGCTAAACCCTCTGCTAAGAACCTCAATTTCTTGATCATTAAGAGTTCTACCAGACAAATTAATCACAGGAATTTTATCTAATGCCAGTATTTCTGGCTCCTGGTGCGTATATATTCTTGAGGAGGTTGGTTGCGTACTTGTTGAGGTCTTATTTGATTTCCATTGAACCGTCCTCTCCTGTTTTTTTGTTGCTCTAAAAAAAAAACATAATCTTCACCATGCCCTCTTCCATGGTGTTCTTCTCTATTCCCTTGTTCTTCCTCACTACTCGACCCTGAGGTCTCAGAGAACGTAACTCCCTTTCTACCTCCTCTCACATATCTCGATCTTTTGAAGGGATTTCTATCCCATCCCTGATCATTTTTTTGATCATAATAATTTTCCTTCAGGAAGGGATAAGCCAACTCATTACTAAATCTATTGATGTCCTTTTTTAATTTATTTGTTTTTTTATTTATTAGATAATCCCTATAACCATCCACATCTCTACTAATCTCTTCAAGTTTTAATTTTGCCTCCTCAATAGCTGTTTGTCCCCTCAATTCAGCTTCCAACTTTTCTATTGCTTCTTTTTCTATAATTATAATTTCCTGTTCAGTCTCAATTATTAATAACATCCAGTCCCGGCTACAACGGTTGGAAATCTGGGACCAAGTTTCAAGAAAATTCTTATGTTCAACAAAAACACCTGGTTCATTGCGAATTTGCAATCCAATGGGAATCACCCCAGATTTAACATATTCTATTAAAAAGTCCGCATGGGCTTCTGTTCTAATTAATTTCTTTTTAAGATTTACTAAAGTACCCCATTTTTCACTTTTGTTAGTGATAACCGTAAATTTATTTCCTTTTCTGGTGTTAATAATCCTATTGTACTGGTCATCATTAAAACCAAATGTTTTAAACTGTTCCATCTGTTACTCTAACTAAGATGGATATCGCGTGAATACGCACCACAGAAACTCTCCAGTCACAAGGACCGTACTTAGTAGTTCCAAAAAAGATAGAGAGTGGTCCTACTTGCCAAAGGGACAGGACACCAAATGACACTATGTCTAAAAAGAATTCCCTTTGGGAAACCACCATAACATACTATCATTCACTGCTTCATTCAAACCTTTATACACACAGGAATGTACCAGTAGCCAAAAGTCACATATATGAATGGTTTATTCATCAATCAAAATGCAATAGATTAAAAAAGATAAAAGAAGTAAAATCAATCAACTCATAAAATCAAATACAATTTCATCAGCAATTATTAAGAATGTGCAGCAAAAACATTTATAACAAACTGCACCAGCATTTATAAGCTAGTGTCCATGATCCATTAAAAATACATAATTATTTACAACATTACAATAACTCCAATTATATGCATAATTTATATACAACAAGACCAAGAAGCGACGCGTTTCGGTGGTATCATCTGGTTCAAACCACCTTCTTCAGGCTTTATGTAAAAACGTGATCCAGAACTGAACAATCTATATATAAAAATAATATATAAATGTATGTACATATAAAATCAAAACATGTATCACAAGATATTATTTTGGTGCACATAAACATATTTATCCTTTATTTTAAGCAATGCATTTGAATAATCATGAAAAAAACATACACACATAAAACCATCGGCTCTGTCACAACATTCCTTATAATCTCCACATTAACACTCAATTCTCAAATCAAATATCGAACTGCTTATCACACACGATCTCCCATATATGTCAGGCTATAGGGATAGCTCTATTAGGTATATCTATAATAGTGAGAGACACTACCCCTCTTTTCACATTCACCTACCATACACATCACTTAATAAATGAAGAATGTATTTATCCGCTTTGACATTTTTACAATTTTACAAACCTCTATTACATTCACACAAACAGAATAACTCCACACACCCACCGTAATTTCAACGTGCTGTCTATGTAACGGGGAGTGAGATCCTCCCAGTATATAGTGGCCAAAAGGTCCCAGACTGCACTGGGTGAAGATCCTATTTATAAACAAAAAACAGCAACATAGACCCAAGAAAACGATTTTTATACTTTAATAATTACACTTATTTTCTCCTCATGTTGTGTCTTAGATACTGCCACATACCTTAAAAGAGTATATATATATATCCCTCAACACAGGGCCTGTCACAGTCTGTGAAAATGTATCATCCGCTGGAGATATGCCCAAAGGTACTGTCCTACAATACAATATTAGGGACATTATTTATAATCATCAGAATCTCATACCTGATAATATGAGGCTCTACTCAAGCTTTTAGAGACAATTATTATCATTCCTATTTTTATTGTGACTATTACCTTTATTTAGGTTCAAATAAACTTCCTCTTAGGGCCAGGATTTACATCAATTCCTGTTCTTTAATTTCACCCTTCTTGATTTTTAAAAGTCTTTGACACCTAAAATATAAAAAACATAATCTCACTCATGTGTTTCTTTCTTTGTAATTTAATTTAAGCAGACTTCGAAAAAAGACTGAAAACCGGACTAGAAAAGCCTATACCACGCTACTATTTAGCGATTACTCATGTTGTATCCAAATAAAATATGCTAACTTACTAAATTTCAAAATAATCAACCTATTTATATATAGTCAGCAAAGGGTGCTTAGTGCCCGTTTCAATTTCTAAATGGCAACCAAACCAGACCCTTCAATCTAAAAACTGTCCACCTTAAAATAATAAAGGTAATATGCCAAATAAACATTCTCAAACTGTGTATACTTGAAAACTATCGAGCGAGCGGCGATTAAAGGTTAACAAATTACACCGCATATTTCCTCGCTTTACATGTAGCTCCACTCACCGGGATTGAAAATCTCTGTTCCTCGTACAAATTGCCCGACCTTGTAGGTAAATCCGTAACCTCCATGCTTTGCATTTTTATACCCTTTCCGGTCTGCTTAATTGACCGCGCCAAAACCGCCCCGATGCAGGAAAGTGAGGACAGACTCCACTGAAACCTGAACACTAGAGAGTAAAAATGGACTACCCAAATGGGTTTCTAACGCCATCTTAGAGTGTGGAACATACTACATATTACTATATTAAATGGCTATATAGATGTTTATATTTTGCCAATAAAGAAAAACCGTCACAAATATCATAATATATTATTTGTTGCATTAAACTATATAAAACATTAAAACTAAACCATCCTATTGAAGTTCCTATTTATATATATGCAGAACGAACCAAACTAGTATCGCTCATTACAAAGAGAGTGTACAGCTCACAACAACCTTTACAAATATGTCATCACAATTGATTTTAACCATTTAATTAAACCATTCTAACTTTATTTTAAAAATAATATATATATATAAAATAAAATTAGTAACATCTAAAGTGCTGTCGTGCATAATAAGAGGACATAGTAGAGTCAATTAATGAATCTTTCCCACTCTTCCCTAGTATTCAACCCTTGTCTGATAGTATTCAATATAGAAATATACCACTGTTCTCTCGACTTACGTTTTTCTTCCATGTTGCCACCTCTCTTATTCATGGTTACTTTTTCAAGAATAAACCATACAAACTCAGTCTCTTTATGTCCACAATCAGCAAAATGGGACACTAGCGGAGCATTCCATTTCCTAGTTTTGATCGCTGACTTGTGTTCAGCTAGCCTAATCCTTAATTCCCGACTGGTCTCGCCTACATAGGCTAGACCACAAGGACAACGCAGGAAGTAAATGACATTTTTGCTGCGGCAATTGTTAACACTATGTGCTCTTACTATTCTACCATTATGCGTAAGTTCTTTAGCCACCAAACATTGGTCACACATCTGACAATTACCGCATCGTATATTTCCTTTAGCAACAGTATTGTCAAACGTCCTTTGTTTATTTTTAGGTTCTTCTCTATACGTGTGGACTAGCTGGTTACGTAAATCGGTATGAAAAGGCTGGCGGTAGGGAAACAAAGAGGGGCCTACAGGGCCACCTTTTGCCCCTGTACACTGGTATACATGCATGGGGGCACAAGGTTTGCCCCCCTGTGTGCATGCATGCCCAGTTCCTGCATGGCATGGACTAAACAGTCCATGCCGTGCAGAAACTTGCTTTGGCGTTCCCATTGCGGTGCCTTTTTCAAAGGCACCGCTGTGGTAACGCCAAAGGACCACCTGCCAGACCAGGAGAAAACTCCTAATATGGCGAGCGGCCGACTTTGGCAGTGTGGGAGTGGGGCGGTGGTATGCCGCCCTGCTCCCGCACCGCCAAAGTCGTAATCAGCCCCTAAGCTATTTATAAATTGTCAGTCATAAACATTTTGATGCAATGAGAAACATGTAGTGCTATGAAGTGCTAACATTTGGCAGTGTGTATGTATCAGTAGAAAACAGAGCATATTTCCACATGCTATCAACACAAAACTAAAAATAATGCTAAAAGAATTTTTTTTGAGTTTTAAAATTAGGCCATTTTCCTTCAATAGTTCTGCAGTAAGAGGCTGTGTGAGGCAGTTTAATAGAGCAGAATGGCAATCACTCATATGAACATAAATACGTTTAGCACACAAATAGTCATATTAGGAAAGGATCCAGAATCAGAACCCACTCAAGAGCAGTCAGAGGGCAGGGGCGAAAAACGGGGCACCACACAACAATATTATGTGACAAGCCTATTCTCAACACCAATAGCAACACCATGGCTCTCAACTTCAGTGGGCATCTGGAAGAGGTCATTTTCCTACCTTGAAGAGACTGACCTTGAAGATGACAGTCAACGCTTTATAAAGAGAGCAAACTCAAAAGGTAGAAGGCTGCAGTTTAATATCCTTATAACAAAATTACGTGCAACAAATATGCTTTGCTCAATTGGCAGCGATGCTGGGTAATAAAGAGGTTATACTTTCTGACAGTTTTTTAATAGAGTGGGTGTCAAACAGCTCATGCTGAAGCACTACTACTATCAAATATAGAAGATGCTATCAAGATAGAATGCCTCTCAAGATATTTAGTACCCCTGTCAGGAAGCTGTTAACCCAGATACAGGATTTGTTTTTAGGAATTTTGGCAACAAAGCATTCTTAGGGGATTATGCCTCAAATCCCTTCAATTTTGAGCACAATCATATTATATACATACCTTGTTGCATGAAGCAGTGGCGATTACAGCAAAACGTTGCACACTCAACTTTGAAGACATCAATTTTGCTCGAGAATATTTATGAACTCAATAAGTATAAAGCATTTATAGGACTATGGTATTGTTGCAGCACTAGAAGAATGTAAGGAGGGTTATCTGGAGTTAGAAAGACAGTGACGCCTTAATACCATTTTAAGAAGGAAAATTTGAGACCCAAAATACATTTTAAACAACTTGTTCTGACATGAATATGGTTGTGTTCTTTGTATTTGACAACATGCTCCATGTCAATAATGCAAGATAGAGTCTGTTTGACTATCTTTAAAAATTGAAAATGAACACCTTTCAGAATTTCGATTGATAGTCTCCAATAATATTCGTTGAAAGGACTTACACTCTTCTTTTCAACACTGTGCCTCCAACTCATGAGTGATAAGCAGCATTGGCTAGCACTGTTTTAAATACAGACAAGGTAATTCTTTTTCAGTTTTGTAGCTTTTACTGAGTATAGAATCTACTTATGTCTTTTGTTACTTAAAAACTGCAAAAATTATGGAATATAGCGAAATGCTGATCTAGGATATTTTATTACATGAGAGGGAAGCCTCCCGCATGGCAATGCCAGGCCAGGCAGTGGGTGCTATTTATGCAGTGTCACTGTCGAGTCCCAGTAGGGGACGGGGGGGGGGGTGAATAGTTACACTGAAAAAATTCACCAGGAGGTCATCTCAACTGAATATTCCCCTCATAAAAGGACATATGCATATCTTGTTTGATCTTTCAAAGGATTTGTCACAGGTTTGTATATCTGGTGGTGGATTTGTTTGCCACAAGATGGTTACCTGTTTGCTGGTCAGGTCAGGGATCGTATGGCAGCGAAAGAGAATGCTTTGGTGGCAACTTGGTCTTGAGGGACCACTTATGCCTTTCTGTCTATCATCTTGGTTGTTCAGGTCGTTCACAGAGGACAACAGGAGAAGGCAGAAATCATTATGCTTTCCTTCTTAATGGCTATGCAGATACTAGTTCACTTTGTTTCTGATAATGACAGCATATCCTTTGTGGATATTCCCACTAATATCTTACTCTCTCATCTCCCATTTTCACCATGCTTGTCAGTGAACATCCTGAAGTTAGTGGTCTGGAGGGTGAAAGGATAGGTTTGGTTTTCTTGAGGCTCTCAGGTGAAGACCACGTGGTGGTGTCATGGTTCCCATCTTTACCGGACTGTTCGGGATGTACAGAAACCCACCCACCAAATCGTGCACCAGCACGTATGTATATGTGTAGGGATTGTGCACAACTGTATATGATTCACTGGCACTGCATGTCAGTTAATAGTTATGTCCTTATGTACATGGTTTCTGATAATCTTACATGTGTAAGACACTGCATATCAAACATGATTACCAATATTTATGTCTGTTCTCATTATTGCCCTGTAATATCAGTCCCCCAGCACAATCAAGGAGAAGCTGAAACGCAGCTCCCACCACTGTGTTAAGTCGGGAACTGTAGCTGAGCCGTACCGCAGGGTTTGCCAGGATCTCACGAGAATGCAGCAAATCCCGTGTCCATCTTGGGTTTGGTTCAGTGTTTGTTTTTCAAACTGCACCCAAGACTCCAGAAGGTGCTTTGCTTCGAGACAACCCTCGAGATACACCTCACGCTGGAACACTTCCATTTACGATGAATGCCTATACAATGAATTTCGCTGTAAAGGCATGAATGGTAAAGGCATATGCGTGGTAAAAGTATTACATGTAAATGTAAGTATTTTGTAGGTTAGTATTGATGGATATATATATATTTTTTTTTTCAAAAACGAGTGCCACCCTTGTTATCTTATCTTATCACAGTATATTTTAGCAATCCTCCATGGTGCAAGCATAATTTAAAACAATCTTCACTCAGCTTAGCAGTTCTTACAGTATACTGTGATAAGATAACAGTTGACATGCAAAAACAGAAGTATCTCTACTATGTTTATGATATAAGCAACACCTGGTGAAGTATTTAAACTGTGGAAAAAATGTTTTACTTCACGGTTGACAAAGGCTGTGAATACAGCCGAAACGCGTTCCTGTTGACAAGTTCTGCCTGATATTAAAATGGAAATTCCCAAAGAAATAGAGTGCAGGTTTTCTCTGAAAGAGGAGAGAAGTATTTTTCGATGTTAAAGAGGCGTTTGTGGTATCGAGTCTTCCATGCACCACCAGCGATCTGGATGCACGCCGGTCAATCCACAAACCCAGAGAAATATATAAATATATATATATATTCCACACGCAACGGGATACGAACAGCAACAGATCCAAGAGCCCACTCGATCAGGTTTGCAGATTTTTATTTCTCTGTGACAAAAATACGCGTTTTGAACACGTCCGTGGTCTTGATCACCTGACCCCATCCTGGGTCATACACCATTTAAAAGATTTGCTTGTGGTCACACATACTACGTGACAATAGACATAGAAGAATGTGTATTTACAATTGGTGTGAGTGGAAAAATGCAACATATTGGATTCCATTTATTGCAATAAAAAAGATGTTAATTTCACATCTAGTTTGCTATTTGTCCATTGGGGTGTTGGTGCATGTTATGGTGTACTCCGGTTTCATGAAATTCATTGTCTACCGTGTGGAGTGTCAGGGGTGAGGTGCTCGAGTGCGTCCCGGTTTTGTGGGGTGTATGTGTGAACGTAAGGGTGTAGTACCTGCTTATGCGCCCTAGTGCCTAGTCAGTGTTGCCTCAATGGTCCCCGTGAGGCGGTGCCGGTATAGTACCGTAGCTTCAGTCAATTAATTGAACTGCTATGGGGTTATTGGTTACAATGGTGCAACTAGGAATTACGATATCAAAGAGTAGGAAGGATACCGAGGTCGTCCATCAACTCTAGGTGCCCATACGTTTATCATGGGTGAGTGAATCCATTGTACACCACTGACGTTGTCTCCCTGTAATAAAAATACAAATAACGCCTGTTTATACATAGTAACATCATTCTAGTTCGATCTCTAGATAGTGGATAACAATATACTAGTATCCACGACACATTGGTTTAGGAATCCAACAAACTATGAGTTTCGGTCTTGAGAAAAGGAGTTAAGTAAATTCACGCAATACATCCATATTGTTGCAACTTAGTGCTCATACATATACATCTGTGAAATGTTTACAAGTAAATTGGAAGATTGTCGGGGAGGGGAAAGGAGGGAAAGGAGTGGGAATGGATGGGGGTGGGGGTGCGTGAGGCTAGCTGAGACTGATACCTTGGTTATCACTATTCTTTTACAAATGGGAATGCATCTCCTCATCTAAGTTCAACCCTCCTGGGAACTTGCTACCAGCTTGTAAAATAAAGCGTGACTCTAATCTGCGGAGGGCCCCTACTCTGTTACCACCTCTTGGATTCAGGTTCAAGCAATCAAGGCCAAAATATTTGGCCTTGGTCCAATCTCCATTGTGCTTAGCTGTAAAGTGCCTTGCTGTGTTGTAACTGTGGTCTTTGTTTGCTATTGCCCTCCAGTGTTCCAGGATCCTTTTCTTTACAGGGAATGTAGTAGAGCCGATATACCATAGGTTACATGGGCACACTATGACATAAACAACAAAATCGGTGTTGCAAGTTATCAACTTTGGAATCTTCCATGGGGCTTTGACTCTTCCTAGAGTAGTTTCCGTTACGTTACTACTGTGTCTCCAAGCCTTGCAGTTTCCGCATTTGCGGAAGCCTTTCGCTTGTTTCAGTCAATTACATTCCTTGGCTTGTAGATGGCTATGCACTAGCATGTCTTTGAGTGAGGTGCTTCTCCTGTAGGACATGGATGGGTTGAGTCCTATCTTGTTCCTCAATATGGGGTCCTGTCTCAAGATCCCCCACCTGTGTTTCAAGATTTTGCGTAGTTGTTCTGCCTGGCTGCTACATTTAGTGATGAACCGGACTGGTTTGGTGGTCTCGTGGTTGCTATCATCAGTACTGCTAACCTTGGGCAGAATCTCGTCTCTCTGGAGTCCCCTCACTCGGGCTTCTGCCTGTTTGAGTGCCTTAGTCGGGTAACCTCTCTCCCTGAACCTCACTTTCATGGCCTGTGTGGTCTGTTCAAAGGCTGTGGTCATGCTGCAATTTCTCTTTGCCCTCAGGAATTCGCTATAGGGTATGCCCCATCTAAAACTTGGTGGATGACTGCTTGCTGCATGCAGGATAGAATTTCCTGCGGTTTTCTTCCTGAACAGATTTGTGCAGATAGTCCCCTCCTCAACAGATAGTTTCAAATCTAAGAAGTCTATAGTTTCCTTGCTATAGTGTCTGGTGAATTTCAAGTTAACATCATTTTCATTAAGCAGATCAATAAACAGATTCAATTCCAGTTCACTCCCTTCCCACACAAAAAACACGTCATGGATATATCTTAACCATTTCTTAACGTTGTAAATTCATTTCTCGGTTCGGTCGTTCCAGAGCACCTGCTTCTCCCACCAACCTACCATAAGATTGGCATAGCTGGGGGCAAAGCAGGTGCCCCTGGAAGTCCCCTGCAGCTGTTTGTAATGATCTTTTTCAAACATAAATACATTTTCTTTCAAACATGTATCGATCATCTCTAAAAGCATGTGTGTGTTCCAACAGATGGATCTCACGTGTCTTCAGAAAGAATTTGCATGCCTTGAGTCCGTCGTCGTGTTTGATGCTTGTGTAAAGCGACTCTATGTCCAGACTTACTAGCCAATGGTTGTCATTTATGACTATGTCCCTGATCTTTTCTAGGAAGTCACTGGTGTCTCTTAGGTAAGAATCCAGTTGTCTCACATAGGGGAATAGAAAGTGGTCAACAAAGGTTGACGTTTTTTCCAAAAGGCTGTTTTTGGAGGAGACTATTGGTCTACCCGAGGGTTCCGGTGCGTTCTTGTGGACTTTGGGCAGAAGGTAAAATGTAGGTGTTGTCGGTGTTTCATTCCTGAGAAACCTCCTCTCGTCCCATGTCAATAGTCCTCCCTCATGCCAGTCATCTAGTCTACCATGGTACCTGTGTTGTAATTCACTCAGGTATTTATCCACTTTGCAATGGCATTGTGTGTTGTTCAGTTGCCGGTAAGCCTCCCTGGTGTACATGGTTCTGGTCATAAGTACCACGTTGCCCCCTTTGTCTGATGGTTTTATTATCAGATCCTGGTCACTCTGTAGGTTTCTGATAGCTTCCCACTGGGTTTTGGTCATGTTCTTGTTGCGTGGTGGTGTATGTATTAGTTTCTCAAGGTCTTGTGCAACTAAGTCGCTAAAGATGTCAATGTTGTCCTTGGCTGTCATTGGTACAAATCTCGACCTGGCTTTAAACTCTGTTGTCAGGGTTTCTCGTGTTTCTATTCCAAATTTTCGTGTTATGTCCTGTATGTGTGCGGGGTCGAAGGGATCAGTCACTGCGTCCATGGTGTTCACTTCTGTCTCATCCTCTAGGTCAGTAATCATCTGTAGCATGGATATGTCTTCAATTGTCAGTCTATTGTCTGTGCTTGGTGTGCTAGGGTATCCGGCCCTCCCTGTTTCCATACATTTTTTATCATGGTGTAATTTATACAATTTCAATTTTCTTTCAAATTTATAGTGGTCAACTCATGTTTGCGCAAAATCAAAGCTGATATCGGGACAGAAGGACAGCCCTAACTTCAGTACATTTTCTTCTTCTTCCGATAGTGTTCTGTTAGTGAGGTTCATTACCATTAACTGTGTGGTATTGTCTTCCATTATGATTTCTTGTTCATCTGGCCTCGTGTTCCCATGCCAACTTTCCTTACATTTTCTTCTTCTGATCCTCCGTTTCCGATTTTGTTTTTTGTTCCTCGTCCTCTTCCTTTCATTTTCCCCCTGGTAGAGTGTTCTTTTGTCATTTGCAGGAGGCGTAGTTCCTCGGAAAATGAATGTTGTTCATTTAGGCTTGATGAGAGGCTGTCCGTAGATTCTTGATTGGAACTGAGGTCAGTGTTGGATCCTTCCCTGTTTGCCTCCATGGTGCCCAGGGCTTTGTCCTTTGCCAGTGCTGATCGTGCCTTGTCAAATTTCCTGGCAAATGTCAGTATCCTGCCTGTGGCATAGTCAAGCTCATCGCGTAGGAACTTGCGTTGTTTTCTAGCCACTACTTCCTTTTCATGTGTTCTCACTCTGTCATCCACTAGTTTATATATATATATCCTTTGGGGAATGGGACCGCCCGACTAGCTGTCGGCGGTCCGCCATAGGCATTACGATGTGACCGCCTTCAAGGCAGTCGCAATGTGTATGTTTTGTATTGCGGCGTGTGCTGCGGGCTGCAAGCAAACACGCAGTACAGAAAAATACACATTTTGCATATTTCTGCACTATGTGGCAGGCACCATGTGGTGCCTGCCACATGGTGCAGGAGCCCCCCAGAACCCAAGGCTGAGAGCAAGTGGGGAGGGGGGCCTGCCAGGGGCCCTCAACGTCCCTTTCCGCCTGCCTTTTCATGGCAGGTTAACTGCCATGAAACAGCCATCGGAAAGGGACAGTGTAATCCCTATAGCGGTGCCTGAGGAGGCACCGCCACTGTTGCAGGGATTCAGGTCCCTCTGACGCACTGACAGGCTCCTTGAGCCTGTCGAATGCGTGGCGGTCGGTCTCTCCGACCGCCAACTATCCGCCCGCCATTGTAATGTGGCGGGTCCACCGCCATCATAATCAGGCCCATAGTCTTTACAGGGTGGATTAAAAACATTGGCAATAATCTGTCCCTTAATCCTGCAGTGGAGTTTCCCATCTATTTTGATCAACTCTAAATAATAGAAAAAGTTAGCAATTCATCAGGTTTCCTGCCATAAAGTATCTTGTGCATATTCAACCATTCCTGAATAATCCACACCAGTGGCCCCAAGTAAAATAGTACAATACAACATCATAAAATCAGTCAATGGTTACCGCAATTCATGAAGCACTAATATCATTCGGTGGAGGGGGAGGGAGTAGACTTTGTGGGGTATCCTCAAATCCCCTTGACACTAGTTCTGCCCACTTGTTCTGTCTGATTCTCCACATACCCAGCATGAATCTACTTACCCCGAATCTGATTAGACGACTTTCGTCATATCTCAATATCCTGTCAGCCACTTTGTACTCTTTAATTCCTAGATTTAGATACAGCAGAACAATCCATCTTTTCCTACAATTATGGTAGAGGGGACAGAAAAACAGGACAAGCTCAATCGTTTCCGTAGGGGCCCCACACATTAGGCACTGGGATTCCTGATCATTCTTATAATTGGCCCATTAAACTGTATAATGGCCAAGGGGCAGAGTACCATACCGAAATTGCATGTACAGTCGTCTGGCTAATGGCAGTTGGATCTCATCCAAAAAGTTCTCCTTCCTGTGGAAATCTTTAACGACCAGAAAAGCTTCTACCAGAGAGCCACCACTCGGCTGAGAGTGCAACACAGAGTACTTGGATTGCCAGTACATAGTTTTAACTAGAGTCTTAGGAATTGTCCTTGATGCGCCGGGTCAACTCCACAGGCACTCAAGCCATATTTCCTGAAGGGTGTCTTTAATATACCTGATCCATGAGCTATTAGTTGAACCAGGTGTAGACAGTATTTCCTCCAGACCTGTATAGATTTCCTCCAGACCTGTATGGTAAAAGGAGAGCTCTGGAGTGAGCTAGACTCTTCTCCACTAGAGTAAGGGACACCGCCCTACCTTGACATTGACTGGTCTCAGCCCAAGATCTAACCTGAGCAGAAGCAGGTGAGTGCTTAAAGGGAGTCCAATTAACTGCAGCATAAAGCTGTTTCCTACTGGTGTAAGGGGGGATCACACGAAGGTGTCACCACAGTTCTGCTCCATAGAATGCCATCCCTAAGGCTTTTGAATTGTATATTTCTAGGGCCGGCTGAATTGGACGAAACTGTGATTGCAATAACATCTTAATGATACCTCCTGCCACTTGCTCTAATTTGAGTCTGTGATACATAATGTGTGGATGCCACCCCAGGTGTTCGGTTAGAGTCATGCCCAAGTAACCAATAGTGAGCACTAGCTCAAGAGATGTCCCTGCTATTTCAGGATTTGGCCTATATAGTCATCCTGGGTTCAAGACCATATATTTTGTCCTGTTCACGTTGATCTCTAATCCCCTCTCTCTACAAAAAATGTCAAATTGAACCAGCAACCTCTGGAGGCCCATTGGCGATTTAGAGAGTAATAGGGTGTTCTCTGGTTTGCCAGCTTGGTTGTGTCAATGTCACACAACTCAAAATAGTTAACAAGGCCATTGATATACAACGAAAATAGTGTTGGGGCAAGAATGCACCCTTGCCTCATCCTTCTATTCACTGAAATGTGATCAGTCAACTCTCCTGCGCTACCACATCTCACTTCCACGTAGTTGCCAGTATGTAGCCTCTCTATGATATTTAACAGATGACCAGGGATCCCCATCTCGGCAAGGACCCTCCACAAGTTTTTTCTAGGGACGAGGTTAAAGGCCGAGCAGAGATCGACAACTATGACATACAATTGACCCTTGCCCAGAGTAATAGTTTTCCAATACAGCAGTTGGAGTTAAAATACCTGGTCAATGGTACTGACGGATTTCCTGTATCCTGCTTGCAGTGGGGTCAGAATCTTATTGAGGATCATCTATTCCTACAATCTAGCTAGGATTACTCTGCTAAAAAGCTTTTGCGCGCTATCAATGAGGCTTATTGGTCGATAATTAAGAGGGGAGTTCTGTGAGCTTTTTTTATATATGGGGATAATTTTGGCCCCAGCCCACGTGGGAGGAATTGTGGCCCTTTCATGATGGCAGTAAATACTATTTAAAAATGGACACTCCAATCTCCAGGCTCATTCAAAAATAGATCATCAGGGATTTTATCAAGGCCGGGGGCTTTATTGGGGACAATCCCTCCTATGGCTTTTAGCAGTTCCTGAGCTGTGATCTCATACCGATCCCTATCTAATGGTTGTCTGGTGGTTGGTGAAAGACCAGCTGCAAAGCTTGTATTTCACTAACACTAGCACTACATGGCTTGCTTAGGGCCTCAGGTAGGCCCTTCCCAGATGGCGGGGACAACCTGTCCCCACCCTCTGTATAAAGGGTGGAGAAATGCACGACCCAATTGCAGGCTGCGATGTTACAGTCAATGGGGCATGGCCCATCCCGTTTTTTTCCAGATGTCACTATGTTCCAAAAGGAACAAAGGTTTTTAGATCTTACTGCCTCAAGGAGTCCCTCCCATTTTTCCCTTTCCCCATATATTTTTGGATCCAATAGGGCCTTTTTGTAGTAGTCCCTGGCAACTAAAATCACTGATCCATCGTGCAATTTCCCTTTTTCACCATTTTTCATTTAGCTTCTCTGCATGTTGAGTTAAACCATGAATGGAGCCGCCTCCCTCCTTTCACTCGCCCTACCTCCTTGAAGAAAAACCTATCCTTTATATTAGCAAACAAAAGAGTGCTAATTCCCGCTGCAGTCTCTAGATCTTTCCTAGTGCCCCCGGTTAGATCTAGTGTTGACATTTCTACCAAGCAGTCAGCAACCAGACTATATATCTCGCTAATCGACTCCATCGAGTATTGCACCCTGCTCCACTTAAAACTGCGTCTATTGTTCGCAACTATCAACCTCCTGTCAAAGTTCTCATCAATGGTATTTCCATTGATTTTAGGCGTTATGGTCGCTATCATTGCGTGGAACCACTGACATGTTGATTAAATTTGACCATAATATAATGTCTAGCAGTATGTAATCAATCAAACTAGAATGATTTACGCTTTTATATGTATGGGTACCAGAGTGGTCAGAAATAGTCCGACCATTGCACGCACACAGCCCATGGTAAGGGCATTGATTTGGAGGGCTACTGTAGTCAATGTTTTAATAGGATCGCTCGCTTTATCGGGAATGTTCCAAGCTGCGTACTCTTCAGAGAAGAGGGATTGATTATGGATACTTAGGGTTCATATTGGCAGTTAAAGTTTCCACCTACTACCTTCCTTACTGCTGATGGAATTAAGGAGAGATGGACATTCAGAGTGTCTAATATTATTGACTCATTTTTGGCACTGACAGATCCAGAGTAAACATTATATATATAAAAGGTCAGATCTTCAGGCATGGTAGGGCATACACATAAAAGATCAAGGGAGTCCAATTCCACCTCGCGCAACTGTCGTGTGGTGGAAGTTTTCACCCATGTCACTAAACTCCCGATGGTCTTCCCAGGCCCGATGAAATGGCTGCCTTAGAAAAATTGGCAAACCCAGGAAGATACAGGGGCAGCGTATCCCAAGTCTCCTGAAGAAGACGGGTATTGAATTGATTTATAAATGCACACCACTCTGGATTCATCAGTTGGGTCCCAATCTTCCCACATTCCAAGAAATTAGCTTAATGTGGGGACCCTGAGAAGACAAGGACACCACAGCAGCAATTCCTGAGGGTGGATTTTCAGAGTTGGCACTACAAGATGTTGTTGTACCAGTGGTGTGAAGCATCACTGGTAAGGCAGGTAAGGTGCTAGAATGAATGGAACTAAGGGGAGTTGGTTGGTCTGGTTCTTTAGGAAGCTGATGTTAAGGGGGTGTATACTGCTGTTTACCTCTAGGGAGTCAATCAACCCCATCTAGGGGATCATATCGATTATAGGTAGGGATTGCATAAATGTCGCTACTTCTAGGTTGGAGGGGACATGAATGGGCAGAGAAAGAGTTGGGCCATTGTGGCTGCTGATGGCTAATTGTAGGGGGGAAGTCTCAGGTCTATAAAAATACCCCAAGGGAAGGGGATCGATAAAGCTGCTTGACTCATAGATGCTGCTTGCCCTACCAGATAGTACTAAGTGGGCCAAAGAGGGAAACCTAAAGTTGAGAATAATACAGTTCCCTTCATTGTCTACTCTGCCAGGTCCTAACCATGCTACCCGATGGGTGAACAAGATGTTGTGTGCCTCCGAAAAAGGGAAGCCTCTGTACTTTACAATCCAACCCAAAGTTTTATTAAACAACACGTCATAAGGCTTTTTTTGATCAGCATGCAACTTCGGAAGTCTACTTAGGATGACAACATATGGGCATGATGCTGTTGGAAGATTTATCCTTAGGAGCCTAGTACTCCCCTGCATTATTGCCTGTGCTTTGATCTCCCCTAGCAATGGTGCCCTTACTATTCACCCCTTCCTTGTTCCATTGCAAATCATCCTGCTGGAGCGGAGAGAGGGGCGAAAGATGTTCAGAGCCTGCAGGACCAGAGGGTTGCTGGGGATTGATTGTTGTAGGTACTCTGTTACACTGCTGTGAATTGGAGAGAGCCTCAGTACTAATGGTGGTTTGTATTTCTGTTGCCAGTACTCTTTGGACCATCCTGCTATCATTTGTGACGTTTGTGCTTCCTGTATCTGGGTATACTCCTAGACCCTTTAAAAGGGACAGTTATTTTCCTATAAAATCAAGTCAGGCAATGAAGGGACTAAGTTCAGCTCTAAACTGGTCTTTGACATTATGCATGTAATCTGCAATAATTTGATAAATCCATGCTGGCATGGCTAGATAATCTTCACCAGCGTGGACCTCAATTGAAGTCACAACATAATGTGAGGGCTTACTGGGTTTTAGAGTGTCAGTTGTGCTGGTTCGAGGCAATGCAAACCTTACTCTCTTTGTACGCCCTGCTTGCTTTGTAACTGGGCTGATGCTCGAAGCCCCAGGTTTGGGTGCCATAGTTACTTCGGATTCATGCTGTGAGGGACCATGAGGATATGTCAATTGCTCTTGAGAAGGAGAGCAGGCTACCGAAGGAGTACTCAGCCCTGATGACAGTCCTGCCTGGAGAGAATGTCGTCAATCAGTAAGTTTTATCTCCATACTAAGCACCCCCAGTGCCCTATGGAGCATCTTATCTATGGAGGTGGGCTTGGCTGGGAATGTTGATGTAGAACGGCCATCTAAAGCTTTTCTCTTGCACATCCTTGACCACTGCTGAAGAGGTGAATGGTAAACAAGAGTTTTCAACTAGGTGGGATTTGCAGAAATCTATAAAAAAAAAAGCGGGCAATCTACTGCCCTACTGTTCAGGGTAGATAAATGTGTAGCAGGAAGGAGCAAATGAACCAGTTTATAATTAAGTTACCTCTCCCCACCCAACAATAAGCGTTACCCTAAACAAATTTGGGCAAGGAAATCAATGGAATGACCCTTCATGAAGACCGCCCGCCAATGGGTGCAATATCAGATTCGGTTAGCTGGAAAATTAACCCAGCAAACCCAAATAACTTTGGCAAGTTATAATGAAGCTTTAAGGAAATTATATTTACTAGCTAGAGTGAATGCAAAAAAAATATGGCAAGGGAATTATTAAAAAAAACAATAAAACAATTACTGGACAGCATGAGCAACTATAGAAAGGATAAGACAAATAGCGCTGCTTTGCTCATAAGAATGATTTGACAGTTACTTGGCGATGGCTCAGGGAGTCCTGCCCATGGCTCAAAGTCCAAATCTCCAGTGCTGACAGCAGAAGAAACAATCAATCTTATTCTAGTCAGAGGATCACAGGTAAACAAGCCAATGGCAAGAGGAAGAGCGCAACTAGTACTTGACAATGTCTGGGCCACACAGGTATCAGGTGGATTAGGAGAGTTCACTCACCCCGGTATGATGGCAGATGTTAGAGGGGTGGCCCAGCCCAGCCTCAAACAGCAGTGGATGGGTGCAGACAGGCCTGACCTTGGCCACAGCTTTGCCCAGGAGCATCATGTACTGCAGGACTCTGGTGTGTGGATATAGCGTGTCAGCTGATGGACTGCAGGTGGGGCACCCTGGTGACATGGCCAGGTCCCGGGGGATGGGGTGCCCGGGGCTGAAATCGGCCTCGGAGGGGGCAGCATGGCCCCCCTCCCCAAAGTATAATGGCTGGGCCCTGGGGGGTGCAGTCCCTGGAGCCAAAATTGGCCTGGGGCGGCACGGCCCCCCTCCCCATTGTATAATGACTGGGCCCTGGGGATGGGGTCCCTGGGGCCAAAATTGGCCCGAGGAGGGGGGCCGCGCAGCACCACTCCCCTATACAAATACAAATATAGGAGCAGAAAGAGGCAAAATAAAGCCAGCAATATGCAGAAAGAGACAAAATGGAGATCAGAAACGAGCAGAAAGAGGCAAAATAGAGATCAGAAACTGCCAGAAAGAACCAAAATAAAGGTCAGAAATGAGTAGAAAGAGGCAAAAGAGAGATCAGAAACTAGCAAAAACTGTCAAAATAAAGGTCAGCAATGAGCAGAAAGAAGCAAGATAAAGATGGGAAATGAGCAGAAGGGGACAGAATAAAGGTCAGAAATGAGTAGAAAGAGGCAGAATAAAGGTCAGAAACAAGCAGGAAGAGACAAAATTAAGATCAGAAACAAGCAGAAAGAGGCAAAATAAAGGTCAGAAGTGAGCAGAAAATGAGCAGAACCCACTCAGGCACTCATGCACCCACTCACGAACATCTCTGATACTCTCACAGCCACTCACAGACCCATTCACTCATGCGCCCACTAACAGAATCACTCATACTCTCTCTCACCCACTCACAGATCTACTTAGAGACTCACACACTGACTTACAGACCCTCTCAGACACTCATATACCCACTTAAAGCCCCACTCACACTCTCTCACACCCACTTACAAACCTACTCAGACACTCATACAACCACTGAGACACTCCCTCACACACTCAGGGGCCGATTCCGATCTCGGCCGGTAGGGCTCCGAATCGGATTCGGCTTTACCGGATCCGATTCGGAGCCCTGTTTCCCGACCGAACCGTACGCGGGTCCGGCCGAGCGAGTACGATGCGAAATCGCCGACCGACTCGTCCGGGCATCCCGACCGCTCCGACCGACTCGCCCCGGCTCGAACCGCTCCGACCGACTCGCTCGGACTCGACTCGCACCGCGCAATAGAGACGTTTCCCGGCCGGGTAAGTACGATGCGCGCCGCGAGCAGTCCGACCGAGCCGCGCCGTCCGGCTCGTAAGAGCTGTCGGAGCCGTACTTTGGGGGTCCGTGTCGGACCCCTGTACGCGTAGCCGCGCGAGTCGCACACAGGGGGACCCATGGGTCCCCCTACCTGTGCGTGTACGGCGCGAATCGCTCGCCGCGTACCCGCTGTAGGGGGCGCACTTGTCCGACTCACACCCATTGAGTCAATGGGAGCCCGCGTACGCGTTGTACGACCGGCTCCCATTGACTTCAATGGGAGTCCGACCGACTCGAGTCCGATAACATACGGACGCATCGTACTCGTTCGGTCGGACTGCACGGGTCCGATTCGGTCGGAAATCTCTCCGGGTCCGGCTCGGTCGGAGAAATTTCCGGCCCGAATCGGAATCGACCCCTCAGTGTCAAAGGTTAATAGTTACAGTTAAGAAATACAATTCAAAAACCTTACAAATTCACTTAAAAATCAAACTGTTACAGGGATGTTATAGTTAGAAAATAGAATTTTAAAAAATGTAGAAATTCACAGAAAAAAAGGTTACAAGGATGTTATAGTTAGGAAATAGAATTAAAAAAAACTTAGAAATTTGCTGGAAAAAACAAAGGTTACAGGGACGTTATAGTTAGGCTCAGATTCCACTCATACAAAACCAGTGAAATTCAGCAGTTATTGTTACCTGAGCTAACTATAACTTACACCCCCACAATGCACTGCTTATGACCTCACATATTACATCGCTCATGACATCACTGATGGCATCTCAAAGGGTATTTGGGTGGCAAGGGTGATATTAAGGTTTCAGGTAGGTGTTGGTTTTTGGGTGGCAAGGTTAATTTTAGGGTTTAGGATAGGCATGGGTTTTTGGGTAGCAAGGATAATTTTAGGGCTTAGGGTGGGTATTGGTTTTGGGTGGCAAGGGTATTTTTAGGGTATAGGGTGGGTATGGGTTTTATGATGGCAAGGGAATTTTTAGGGTTGGTATGAGTTTTTGGGTGGCAAGGGTAAAATTAGGGTTTAGGGTGGATATGGGATTTGGGTGGCAGGGGTAATTTTAGGCTTTAGGGTCAATATTGGGTTTTGGGTAGCAAGGGTATTTTTAAGGTTTAGGGTGGATATGGGTTTTTGGGTCGCAAGGGCATTTTTAGGGTTTAGGGTGGATATGGGATTTTTGGGTGGCAAGGGTCATTTCAGGATTTAGGGTAGGTGTAGGTTTTTGGGTGGCAAGAGTAATTTTAGGGTTTAGGTGGGTATGGGTTTTTGGGTTGCAGGGGTAATTTTGGGATTTAGGGTGGGTCTGGAATTTTAGGTTGGAAGGGAAGTTTTAGGGCTTTGGGTGGGTATTTGTTTTTGGATGGCAAGGGCATTTATAGGGGTAAGGGTGGGTATGGGTTTTTGGGTGCCAAGGGAATTTTTAGGGTTTAGAGTGAGTAGGGGTTTTGAATGGCAAGGGAAGTTTTAAGATTTAGGGTGGGTAAGGGTTTTTGGGTGGCAAGGGAATTTTTAGGGTTTGGGGAGGGTATGGATTTTTGGGTAGTAAGTGAATTTTTAGGGTTTAGGGTGGGCAAGGGTTTTTGGGTGGCAAGGGAATTTTTAGGGTTTAGGGTGGTAAGGTTTAAGAGTCGGGGTTGTTAAGGTAAAAAAATATATATATATTTATATCAAAGTCCTTTCCGTTTGTGTAAAAACAGAGTGGCACTGCTCGTAGTACTGATAATTTAATTTATTTCTGATTGTTTTGGCAAACATAAAATCACATAGCATCCGACGTGTTTCGGCTTCTGAAAGCCTTTCTCATGATGCTGTGAAGTTGGGAACTGTTTTGGGGATTGCAAGAAGACTGAAGAGAAATTTTCAGCTACCTGCAGGTGACCCTGGCTTACATGTCCCCAAACCCTTTCCCCGTATGTCCCTACTGAAAGGCATTTACTCCTATATAGCATAGATATCTCTTTGAGTGGTTTATGACCTAACTTTTTGTCAAAGCTGAAGATCGATTCACACCAGACTGCCATCTTTTGTGATCTTTTGATAAGTAAACAATCCCAAGTCAAGTTGTAATCAAACAGAATAACGAAATAGTTAAAAGTAGAAATCTTGGGAATGGGCCCCCAATATAAAAACGTTTGGAGTGAATGTTTTTTGGGGCGCATGTCAAAATAAAAGATTTTTGTTATTAATTTGCCAATTTAGGTTCCTCATAAACTAATTGAAACCATCTAAAAGGGCCTGTAATTCATTAGCTGTACGTGCAATAAGAATTGTGTCATCCGTGAACAAAAGCACAGTGACTGGACGGGAGCCAAATTTTGGACATCTGTAACAGGAGTAGTTAAAAAAGAATCTAAGGCATTGATATAACATAAAAAGGTTTGTAAGATCCATTCCTGTCTTACCCCTCGTGTAACCCTTATAGGGTGGGTACAATCACCGGTTTGTGTATAGCTTACCTTCTTTGATGTGTCCCAATGGAGACATTTTAAAAAATCTAATAAGGAGATGTTAATTCCTGCAGCTTCCATCAGCTCCCACAATTTCCCGCTATGCACTAAGTCAAAGGCACAGTAGAACTCCATAAAGGCTATATGAATGGCACCTCTTCTGGCCTTGACAGTACGTATATAAGATATGTAAAGCGATGTAAAGTGTACTACTTGAATGAAGTGTAAAATATATATTCAATGTTTCTGTTATTAGAGCTATATCTATCAATCCCACTTCTTGGGTTCAACCTCCAGAGAAGAATCTGGGCATATCTCAAGACAAGCAACCAACACCACAACAGCAACTAATGCGTCCAATTTCACGGACGTCATGACTCCTGTAGTTGACTCGCAGGTAGGAAGGGTGGTTTATAGTGTTAGAGGGTTACCACACTAGGGCGGGGCAGGACTCAAAGGCTCCGATAACTGACACATATTTTCTTTAAAGGTCGACGACTACACAAGAGCATCGAAGACGACGTCCATCCAACCAGGCCCTCTTCCCTGTTCCTTACCCTTCTCCTGAGGGAGAATCCATATACACAAACAGAAAGGTAGGGTACGTGGAGTTGGTCCCATATCGTCCCTGTGAATCAGACAGTGCGGGCTATCAGTTAAGCATGCATTGTTGACATCTGACAGGCTGTACAACAATCTAGACATTTCACAACCAGGAGAGCATATGCTCATTTCTGGGCTTCTTTCAATCTTAGTGCCTTTTGCTTGGGGTTACTTTTTTAGCCCTCCTCCTACTTTGATGTTGGGTTCCCTTTTGGATGGTTTCCATAGAGCTTTGGCTGTTGCTACCCTTAAAATACAATCAATGCCTTCAGAATCCCTTGGGTCCATTGTATCTGGTGGACACATTGGTTACCCAGTTATTGAAAGATTTCTTACTTCTCAATTTCCCCAGGAAGGTTATTCCTCTTCCTTCGGATTAACCTTTGGTCTTGAATGTGTTACAAAATGAATCCTTTGAACACTTAAACCATATTTCACTTTATATTCTATCGTATAAAGAAGGGTACTACCCTTGACAAATGTCTAAAATAACCTAAGCGCCCAGTCTTTACAGCACTCATGGGCGAACTCAGTAATTGTCCCAATTTTTAAAAAGCGAGATTGCTCAAAGCCACACTGAAACCCTCCCATTTCTTTATTTGATATCCCTGAACAACTTTAGGCAGAGTCCTCTATAATAGGATATTGGAATGAGCTCCGGAAAACCATATTTCAAATGCAAGCCAATGCGGGTTTTGCACTGGTACTGGTACAGTAGAACAGTGTTTAAACTTGAATTTAATCATTGGAAATTACACGGTAACCAAGCAGTCCTCTGTCTTTCTTGCTTTATGGGTTTGTCAATGGCCTTTGACTGTGTCAATCGGTCAAAATTATGGCAATTGCTCTCTGAAATGGGTATGGACTCTAAATTAATGCACTTACTGATATTGCTACATACTAACACAAAGGCAAGGGTTAGGCTAGTTCAATCAGAAGGTATGCAGTTTCTAAGAAAGGGGCAGGGAGAGGTCAGAGGCACCTGAGGTGTCAGATCAAGGGATCTGAACCTTCAGGAGTATGAGCCCTCACACACCCATAGGGGTGTCATGCTTTATCATTGGGCAGCTCCTCGTTGGGCCGGCACTGCAATTCCCAATGGGCCCCACAGGGGGGCTCTTTACCTAATTTGTCGGCGATGTGAAGAGTGAGGTGCAATGTGAATGTGATGAAGTGAGAAGGCTGGTGTCAAGTGAATTAGAAATAACTAAAGTTAATCTAAAAGGCAATTTAATATCTGGATCGCTTTGTTACATTAAAAACAGGTGATGGCCAGGAGTGGATATAATGGTCCATGCTGGCTCAAAAGGGTTGAGTAGAGGTTGACATGTTTCTTGCCTATTAAATGTCAAAAAATGATCACAGCAATTCTTCAGGACGGAAAAAGCTAGACTACTCAGTGGTGCGTAGGTAAAAAGTGCGTGATAATTTAAACTGTTCCCTATACCAATCACAAAAGTATATAATATTCCTTGGGTTAATAAACCGACCTGAAAGATAAAGAGGGGAAAAAACAAAGCAAAAACCTTCATTTAACGTACATATACTGGCATGCTATGCAAGTGAGCTTCTGCATACTGAGGTCAGTACCAGCTCAAGGAATGTGAGTGTGGAATAACCGTTAACTCAACAAGGTACACAGAGAAAACCATAAAGAGTCATATAACTGAATATAAGGGGTGACCCAACACACAAACAGTGATCACACTAATGTGCAGTGTAGGGACAGAGCAAGGCAAAGGCCTCAATCTTAAAAGCATGTAAGGGCCTACGATAGAGGGGAAACACTTTATCCCCACAGGAGGTCGACGAGTCACGATCAATGGCGTCGGGCAACCTGAAGGGGGAAAAAAAAAACAAAAAAAACAGGTACCTCTAAGAACTGAACACGTGTTGTCAGTTGGGAGCACATAATTTGGAGGCCAGTCAATTTAAGAGCGAACTTACAGGTTGGGCTAGGTCAGAATGGGGAGGTATCGAATGAATTTAGCATTGGTGGAGTACGCCAATGTTGCATGCTCGCACCACTGTCAATCATTCTTTACATTAATAAGCTTGCCTCCTGATGCCTCCTGATGTTCTTAAAATTAACAGCACACCGCTGCCTATTTTATTATATGCGGATGACACTGTACTTATTGCCCGTACCCTTAAAGCGTTACGTCTGTTAATGCAATCCTTTGTGTCTTTTACGGTAAATCTTGATTTAGCAACAGAGTACGCTAAGTCCTACATCATGGCCTGTGGCCCCAAGTGTACCAAACTCATGAGCATACTAACAGGTATCCACCGTTTAGCAAGTACTGATATCTTTTATTATATAGGAGTATTTTTTAATTAATCAGGCTCCTGGGTTCCACACGTATCAAACCACAGATCAAAACTAACTGGGGGCATAGGTTCACTTCTCAGTCTCCTTTGGCTGTCGGGAGGGATGGCACTTGCCTCATTGTTGCTGATTTGTTGCTGATTTATGTCACCCAATGCATTCCTATAGCGACATATGGGGCTGAGATTTGGAGTTTGAAAGATTATGAAACCCTCCAGAGAGAAGAAAACTACTTTCTCAGGAAACCTTTGGTTGTCCCCCTATCTACTCCCCACTATATTTGCCACAAGGAATTGGGAGTTATTTATTTAAGCGATTATATTCACATAAAGCCCTGTTTATTGTGGCTATCTATATGGAAGAAGGAAGAGGTGGGACTAACCAGGGATATAGTTACAGATTGCTTGACATGTGACAGGGGCCTGTTGATTCCATGGCTGGAGCATGTTAAAAAACTATTAGCCGAGATTGGTTTACCCAATAGTTTTACTGATACAGCATCCTGTAGTAGTGTTATTCGAAAGCAGTTACAATCTCTATTGTCTGACCATTTTCAGACAGCTGGGATATTGCAGAATGGGGGAAAGTATGCATTGTAAAATATCTGAACTTTAATTCCGAACATCCTCCGACTACTAATTTATGGAATACTGGAGGGCACTGGACCCGTTCATTGTTGTTTCATTTTAGAGCATATGTGAGTAAATATTTACTTTTCTTTCCGCTGGGATGTCAGCAAAATTTGGAAAGCAAGGCCTGTCCCTGTAACAATGTCTCTTGCCAATCGATGCTCCATTTTCTCTTTTTTTGCTGTTTTTTTGGGATGTATACTTGGAGGTATATAATACCCCTTTTAAAACTCAGGAATTTTTGACACTGTACACCGGCTGATCGCTATCTTCAGCAACTCCTTGAAGAAGAATCTTGCCTCTGTGCAAGTTTATTTCTTCGTACAGTCGTGCGATTCTGTAGCACTATGCACTTAGAGTAAGGGAGGTTTTCTTCTACATTTATTTATCTGTTTATTGTGGATTTTATCTTGTATTGATGAATTGCACTATGTTTATGTATCTTTTTAATATGTATGCTTTTACAGTTTATTTTATGAGCCAATTATAGTTTATTATTGATTGATTATAAAGAAGTATTTTTGGTATCCTTGTGTCACTAAGGAGCTTGGGTGAATCAGGATCCCTGGTTGGTGAATCACTTTATTCTAGGCCTGAAGCTTTCACTCTTCATCCTGGCCCTTCCATACTGCCAAAGTTGCTTTATGAATTTCAATTAGATCAGGAATTAGTTCTTCCTGCTTTTGGGTCAGACCTTTCTTCTCTTCCTTTAAAATGTTTGGAGGTCCGCAGAACTGTACTATGCTATCTGAATTGCATTTCAGACTTCAGAGCATGCAAAGCTTTGTTTGTTAATTCCGGTTCCTTAAAAAGGGAATTACAACTGGCTGCACTCACACTCGAACAGTGGAGTTGATGTCTTATTGCAAAAGCCTTTTCCTTGTAGGGTATGGAGGCTCCTGCTGCAATTCTACTACAGGCTGTAATTCTAGTAGGGAACTCTACTACGGGTATTGCAGCAGCTTCCTGGGCTTCTCCGTGGGCATACCATTATTAGACATATATAGAGTTGCTATGTGGGCATCTATGTTTACTACTCCTTACCGCTTACAACTTTCTAATGAGGCAGCAGCAACTGTCATATGGTTCCTATTAATTCAGTAAGACTGTGCGTTTGGGTAACATAAGCATCAAAGCTATGAGGTACTGAGTCTACTCATACCATCAGAATATGTTGACCTAGTTCCTGGCTAACTCACAGGGTTCCATCTGGACCTCTAAACCTTACAAAATACTGGATGGTGTCTGCAACCTCAGAACATGACGACCCTGATTCTCCCAAGGAAATCATGGAAACAGATGTACTCTTTCATTGTCAACTCAGGCATGCCCAAAGAGAGACACAAGGAATACACGGATTGGCATTTCAAACATTTATTGAAGCAATTGGATTATTGTGTAAAATATGTGTGCTGCAATTATGAGTAGAATAAAGCAGAGCATAGTAACCAGCATTATGAGAATGGTGAAAAAGATAAACAATTCAATCATTGTGCATTTACATTGATTATTTGAATGCATATAATTGTACTCCTACCTAGCCTAGAGAGCATAGGGTGGATGCTATTCTGCCAGATACCTTAGAGTGCTCTAATTCCCAATTTTCCTGCATGCGTGGGTCATTTGGTAGCCAGTCTTGGTTTTGAGCAGGCCGCCATCCCTCTCAGGATAGTGATGGAATTCAGTTGGGCTAGAATCCATCGAAATGTTTCTCTGCCTAAACCAAGGCTTGGCACAGTTTATATAATAAAACTGAACCCATTCATACTGTGCCTGAGCTCTGGTCCGGCTGTCATGTTGATTCTACCCACCCAGAGCTGTCGCTGAACAGACAACAACAAACAAGGCCATTGTGCACAGTGTACCGGGTCCTTGAACAGAATGTTCTAAGGTATGATAATGTGCCTAAGTGCTAAAAGTCACAGTTTAAAAAGATGTCAACTTAAAACGTGAGCATATAAAGTGGAAGTGTTTGTGCACAGGGCCTTTTAACTTCACGACTTAACCTTAGGAAAAACAGTTCAGTCTTTTCTCAGAAAATGAATGACATATTAATTTTTCTTTCTGTATTTTATGAAATTAAATGTGCATTGAAGCATGCATCCTTTGTGACATTGGTGCTTTTTTGATGTTTTTGGTGTTATACCTAAGCCAGCAAGCATTTATTGGGTTAGCCCTCACAGAGTAATGAATAGGACGACCATGAGATGATAGGTCAGTAATGTTTGTATTACATCTGGCAGTCCTCATTATGTCAAGTTGTATCATCTTCGTCATATTTAGGAATTCCCTCCCCATTGGCTTGGGGTGGTTGAAGCATGGTTTCATCATCATTAAGGAAGAGGTGATGGTACCATAGTGTGGTACGAGAGAGAAAAAAGGGTAGACTCATGACAAGATTGAAAGTCAGGACGTTTGTCAAAAAGCCAGAAGTTTCTTAACCATCTGGGGAGAGGCAGCATGCTTCACAGTGTAATGAAAATGAGGAAAATGATACAATAGGACGTAATGAGGAGTACCACACCTAATATGAACATTTTAAAGGAAGGCACATTGTTGTATAAGCATGCAGTTGTAGGGCAGCCTTGAGAGTTTATTGTGGAAAGGGTGAGGTCAATGACCTCAACGCATTCAGAGTCTGCAGACTATGGGGCCGATTCCGATCTCGGCCGGTAGGGCTCCGAATCGGATTCGGCTTAACCGGATCCGATTCGGAGCCCTATTTCCCGACCGATTCGTACGCGCGTCCGGGCGAGCGAGTACGATGCGAATTCGCCGACCGACTCGTCCGGGCGTCCCGACCGCTCCGACCGACTCGTTCCTGGGTCGAACCGCACCGACCGACTCGCTCGGACTCGACTCGCACCGCGCAATGAAGACGTTCCCCGGCCGGGTGAGTACGATGCGCGCCGCGAGCAGTCCGACCGAGCCACGCACTCCGGCTCCAAAGAGCAGTCGGAGACGTACTTTGGGGGTCCGTGTCGGACCCCCTGTACGCGTAGCCACGCGAGTCACACACAGGGGGGACCCATGGGTCCCCCCTACCTGTGCGTGTACGGCGCGAATCGCTTTGCCGCGTACACGCTGTAGGGGGCGCCCTTGTCCGCCTCGCACCCATTGAGTCAATGGGAGCCCGCGTACGCGTTGTACGACCGGCTCCCATTGACTTCAATGGGAGTCCGACCGACTCGAGTCCGATGGCATACGTGCGCATCGTACTCGTTCGGTCGGGCTACCAGAGTCCGATTCGGTCGGAAATCTCTCTGAGTCCGGCTCGGTCGGAGAGATTTCCGGCCCGAATCGGAATCGGCCCCTATGTATATTGTTTTGATCTAAGATGTCCACTCCAGGATAGCCTGCTACTGTATTTTGGATCTCCAATAAGCATGAACTTTGTTCTCCAGGAATATTCGTGGGATTGAATTTAATGTTATAGCACCATTAAGATTTTTAAGGTGGTACATTTTAAATCAGAAAAAAATATATATCATCATTGTGAAGATAGCATAATATAATGTAAAACAGGATAAATTACTTGTTATGAGAGTCTCATTTGACATTTTTTTAAAGGGTTGTATTTCCCCTGAAGGGAGTACTCCATAGTGGATAACTTTGCACAGAAAGAATGGCGCCTCCTGTGCAAATGCAAATTTCTTTTTATTTTTCTTCTCTGCAGAGAAACATTTTTCCATGTGGAGAAAGCTCTTTTACCTCACCCCAACAAATTTAGGTGTGATTGATTCCCCTTCCCATCTTGAGGATGTTTCCAAACTTCCATGGTAAACGAGGCATTGGAATGAGGGCCTCTGTTGTTAAGGGCATTGTGAACCAAGCAAAGAGCCTTAAAGGTAATTCGCTTTTTCACAGGGAGCCAATGAAGTTTCTGAATCCCTTCAGAGACAGACTGTGATTTTGGGATGTCAAGAATCAGTCTGGCTGCTGTGTTCTGGACCAGCTGCAGTTTAGCAAGGACAGTCTTATTGATGTCCAGGTAAAGGGCATTCGAGTAGTCCAGTCTGGACATAACAAGTGCCAAAGCCACTTGTTTTCGTGTCTGAAGAGGAAAGAAGGGAAATACTTTTCTCAGTTATTTAATTATCCAAAAGCAGGTAGAGACTGTCCCATTTACCTGTAAATCAAATGATAGTTTTGTGTCAACCAGTTCTCCAAGATTTTTTGCAAAATCTGTTGGAGTATGTAAGGCCCCCAGTCTTTCAGGCCACCACAGATTGGACCACACAGAGGGTTTCCCACCAAAGACCAAGACCTCTGTCTTGTCCCCATTCAGTCATAGGTAGTTTCTATCCATCCATGTGGCCACTGCCTGCATACAGTTTTTAAAATTGGAGGCAGTCGCACTGATGTCCCTTGAGATAGACACAATGATTTGGGTGTCATCAGCATAGAACAGTGCTTGGAGCACAAACGATCTGATAAGTTTCGCTAGTGGGGAGACATACACGTTTTTCATGTGTTTTATAATGAATTTTTGCATTGTGTGCTTTTATGATTTATTTAAATCGAATAAAGCTTGGTTGACTGACTGACTGAAAGAACAACTAGCACTAGCTGAATGATTCTTTGCTGAATGAATGAGATCCTCTTGATTGTGACCGACCCTGCAGTGCATACTGTGGGTAATGTACTTCTATTCTATGGGGAGGAGGGATGGCTGGGATGGGGAGGCACTGTCAGGCTTATGTTTTTTCTCTTTTCTTGATTTTCTTTCTTTGTAAACAGTTGATTTGATGCTTGTATGTACTACTAAGGATTGTTATAAACTATTATGTACGAGTGATTCTGTGGTCCCTATCTGGACTCTAATAGCCAACTGTTGAAAATAATGCATTATATATGTACTATACATCTGCCTGTTGTGTCTTCTGACCATATGTTGATGTACACAGGCTTTTGTTCTAAGTAAAATCAATAAACAAATATAAAAAAACTATTTTTTTAAGGTTTAAAAACCAAAATCCATGAGGTGAAAATAATTATAAAGGTTAACAAAATTATGAAAAACATAATTTTTTGTAATTTTCAATTAAAGCCAATGAAACTTTTATATCAAAAAGAATTCCCAAAGTGTTTATAAATGAATTAATTAAAATATGCAACATGCAAAGTTCATGCAATTAGTAGAAAAATATAATGAAAAAAAGAAAATAAAAGATAAAGGAAAAGAGAGAAAAGTAGAGAAAAAGAGAGGAAGAATAGTGGATACAGGACCAAATGTAAAGCGTTTAAGTGTAAAATTATATAAACATAAAGTTAGGAAAGAATTTGAAGAAGAATAACATAAATATATTCTATGTTACTAGAAAAATGAAGACAGTATATGTGAAGAATTTCATGGTGGAACAAAAACGTTATCTTGAGAGCAAAATGGATGAATACAAATCAATTGTCTTGCTTAAAAATTGGTCAGTGGTACCCAAATATATCTCTTTCAATGTGGTTTTGAATGAAAAACACCTATGCTCTAATAGTTCTGTGACTTGCACAAATCCCATTCCACCAGCAAAGACATGACAGTTTTGAAAAGTCTTGTCCAAAAGTGAAAGAGATCCCAAAAATACATTTGGGAAAGTAAGAGCTAAATTCAGTGTCAAAATGCAGATCAGTTAAGATCATATTAAATTCCAGAAATGAAACACTTGGCCACAAGAAAATAACATGTGACATAAGTCCCCTTTCTTTTTATGACATGGCCATCATATATCATCAGCAGTGTTGGAAATATTTTGTAACTTAATCAGTGTACATGGTAATCTACTATAAATAAAAAAATAACATCTGAGTGATCATGGCAGCTTTCAAAGTTTTATGAATTTTGTTGGTCAAAATGTATTCTACAGATCAAAAGACCAACATGCAGATACATCTCTCTCCCACTACATTTCATTCAGAGATGCAGTTTTGATAGATACATTGGTGAAGTGCTATATAAATATATGAAGCTGTAGCAATATTACACCCCTTCAAAAAAGAATATCTTTTTGTAGGAAAAAGTAAAAAATTAGATGTAAAAGAAATATTTGAAATAAGTATATTTGATATGGTACTTTTTAATGTTTAATTTAGTGAAAAAGCATTGTTTTTTAGAGTAAAAGAATTTCATAAATCCAAAAAAAGGAATACTATTGCTATTTTTCAACAGATGTGAAATCCCCAAAAGTCTTTTTTATGCCATTCCTTCCAAAAAATTGATTGGTGAATATTTTTATAAGCTTATTGAACCTGATCACAGAACAGGAAATATTGCCAAAATTAGACACATATGAAAATATACATTCTTGCAATAAATTCCATGTAGGGATTGATAAGAGGAACTTCTTTAATTTGGGAGTGTTATTGTCAGTATAATTATTTGACAACAAAAGACCTGTCTGATAATAAAAGCATGGTGATATAGGGCAATATATATATATATATAGACCCAGTGGAAGGCAATTCGCCGAAACGCATCGGTCCTTACAAAAGGGAAATAAGGACTGTGTGAGGGAATACGCCTTGAATGTGTACAATCGGCAATAAAATAATTTGACTCACCAAGAAAGCTGTGTTGCTGTTTGGAGCCGTGTGCCGCTGTAACTGACCTGGCATAGGCTTAAAGTTTAAGATTATCATCATGGAAATTGTTTTCTCTAATTTAAGAATTATTTTTAATATGACTCAGGAAAAGTTAACACATAGGTGAAATAATAAAGTGCGAAATGGAAAACCTTGTCTAGTGCCACACTGCAAATTGATATATGTGGAAAAAGGTCTGTTAAGAAAAACACAAGCTTTTGGGTTCGTGTACATAATACATATCATATTAATGAATCTAGGTCTTAACCCAAACCTGGACATTGTTTTAAACAAAAGGACCCAATTAATTCTGCCAGATTACTTTTCAGCATCAAATGACATGGCAGCCTCAGGTTGCTTACACGAAGATACTTTCAATGCAATATTTAAGAAAACGCCATCTTTCTCCGAGGACCTCTGGCCCTTAATAAAACAGTTTAATCATGATTATTAAGAGATGGAATAAAAGTCTCTAGCTTTGTGACAAATATTTTAGCATGAATCATACAATTACTATTTCCCAAAAATACTGGCCTAGAGTTCTTACAATCTTAATAGTCTTTATCTTGCTTGGTAACAAGTGTAATGACTGCTTCCAAAGAAAAAAAAAATCCTTGGGATATAAGAGTTAAACAGTTCAAGCAACTTGGGAGAAAATATATTAGATAAGTGGGGGATGAAATATAGGGAAAGTGGTTGGACTTGGAACTCTCTCCTGGGTCAGCTCCAAACATTTTGCCTTCACCCTCCTGTTTATGAACCTGTTTTTGTGTTGGCTTTTAGGACTCTGTACACTTTACCATTGCTAACCAGTGCTAATGTTCTTGTGCTCTCTCCTTAAAACGTGGTAAAATTGACTTACACCTAATTGGCATATTTAATTTACTGGTAAGGCCCTAGTAAAGTAGTACTACATGTACCCAGAAGCCTGTAAATGAAATGCTACTAGTGGGCCTGCAGCACGTATTGTGCCACCCACTTAAGTAGCCCTTTAAACAAATCCCAGGCCTGTCACTGCAGCCTCTGTATGATACTGCCATTTTGACCTGGCAAAATTAAAGTTTTGTCAGGTCTCAACTTTCCTTTTTATTATATCTGTCACCCCTAGGGGGGCTTCAATCAGCTCATAGGGTAGGGAGCAGTGCATGTAAAAAGTTGGACATGTACTTTTAAGGTTTACATGTCCTGGTAGTGAACAACTCATAAGTTCATTTTTCATGACTGCAAGACCTGCCTCTCCCGTAGGATAACATAGGGGTACCTTATTACATTTAATAAGTGAGAAATTTCAATTGGAAGCCAGTAGCAATTTTGAGTTTGATATCTGAAGAATTGTAATTAAAAACTATATTTAATGGTAAAGTCAGATTTTAAGTCACAATTCTGCAAATGCCACATTTAGAAAGTTGGAATTTGCTTGTCCCAAGCTTTTGGTACCTGCAGCCTGTATCCTGGGTAACATGACTAGGTGTAGCTGGCAGTTGGTCTTTGTGTATTACTCCCAGACAGTAAGACAAATGGGGAATAGGTGTTGGCAGGATGGGCCATCTCTGACTTGATTATGGGAAGGAGCTATCACCTACCACACTTGTACTTCACAAAGCCTCTGCCTGAGCACTCTCTCAAAGGGATACATTTACACTAGTCTTCTGTGTCTCCAGACAAGCTGGGGCCAGGGCAGGGAGGCAGGAAATTCCGGACAACTCTGGGGGTGGCAACCTCCAGAACCTTCTCCTACTTCAAAGTGGGTTCCAGGCATAACTATTGCACTCTCAGACCCAACTCTTCCATACACCTCTGGATCTGTGGAAGACTCAGAAGGACTGCTGCTCTTCTCTGCAAGAAGGACTGCTACTCTGCTGCCCTGCAGCCTGCTGCCTTGCTGCTTGAATGAGAAGGACTGCACTTGAATATTGAACACAGGACCACCAGAGTGACTCCAAGGACTTGTTGCCTGGCCTCCTGATCAGTGCCTCAGAGACAGAAAAGGCTCCAATCACCTTGAACCTGGCATCTGGACTCTGTCTGCTGTGAGTCCTATCCCCAAGTGGTGCCATCCAAGTCCCAGACCCTTGGAAGAGGGCCTGAAGATGTTCTGCCAGCGCAGCTGTGGTCCTGTGGGCAGAATCAAGGAAGCACGACTCATCTCTTTGCAGCTCTGCTTCAGAACCACCGTAGCGCAACGCATACCCAATGCCGAGCCTCGCATCACAGCCTCCTCTGAACTGCTGCTGTACCTCGGCACATGCCTTCTCACCAAAAGCCGCTTGTCTATGGCATCCTCGACGATGATGCAGGGCTCTGCATCGCAGCCCCGCAGCTTCTTCGGAACCAGTGATGGGCAAAGCATCTTTCATACCAGACTTTGCATGAAAAGACCCTTGTTGATGGCGTCTTCAATGATGACACAGGACACCGCATCATAGCCCCGCAGCTTCCTCGTAACCGCCGCTGCACGATACATCATTGACACAGGGTTTTGCAATGCTCAGCAAACCAGGATTTGAGGTACTTTGTTCAGCTGGTCTAACTTGGTTCCTGTATACCGCCCGCACTCCATCATGGTTGGCCTGAACTAAGCCTGGGTGTGAAACTCCACTCAGTTCGTAGAGTTTGCTGAATTCGGTAACTCCGCGTTCCGCGGAGAATGCGGAGTTACCGTTAAACTCTGGAGCTTTTTTTGGTCACGTGCATGGGAGTGACTTGCCAAGTGCTCGCCCACGATTTTTAGGGCCGTTCGCGGGCGCCACAAGATTTGATAGCCGGCCGCATGCTCCCTCGAGATTTTGCTCTCGCCAACACGTCATTAGAGTGTGCCAGCGACTTCCGGTGGATGTTGTCTGCTGTACCCGATCCCGAACGTGCAGGATCTACCATGGCTGCAATTTGGGGAAGATTCTCTCCTCGAGCAGCATAAAAATCTTCCTGAACTGATGATTTGGAGTTAAAAACCTCCTCGAATTGACATTTGGCTGTGGTTTTTTTGAGCGAAGAGTCTTTTTTTTGTTTTTTTACTTTTGTTTCAAATGGAAGGAAGTGCCCCAGAGTCTCCAACTTCCTGTTCCTGTCCAGCAGGCTCTTCCCTGGTCTTTGTCCATCTCTGCTCACTTTTCATTTGGATTTGGAGCTGGAAGGAGTACTCTTTGTGTCTGCTGCATATCCCATTGGATTTAAGGACTTTGAATTTGAGATTTCACAAGTAAGTTGAAAAACTGGTGTTGTTTGTTTGATTGGAGCCATGCACCTGGATTTATTTGTACTTTTAATGGATTTTTAAAATTTATTGTGGTGGATGGCCTGTTGTTTCAGAAGGGACCTAGGGCTAGATGTACAACCGTTGTTTGCGGTCGCAGAGGGGTTTCAGACCCCTTTGCGACCGCAAAAAACAAGCTGGCCATGTACTATTCCTATTTTGCGAGTCACAAATTATTTGCGACTCGCAAAATAGGAATAGCGAGTCGCTATTAGGAAGGGGCGATCCGAGGGCGTCCCTTCCTAATAGCGAGTCCTCTAGGTATGTATGACTCTTTTGCGACCGCAATTGCGGTCGCAAAACAGTCGCAGTTTGCCACCCTTCTCAGAAGGGTGGTAAAGCACTCGCAAAAGGGAAGGGGTCCCCAGGGGACCCCTTCCCCTTTGTGAATACAGGGGAAAATATTTTTTAAGGGCAGGTAGTGGTCCCAGGGACCACTACCTGCCCTTAAAAAAAATGAAACGGAAACGTTTCATTTTTTATTTTTTAAATGCATCCCATTTTCCTTTAAGGAAAACAAGCTGCATTTTTAAAAAAAAACTGCTTTATTGAAAAGCAGTCACAGACATGGTGGTCTGCTGATCCCAGCAGGCCACCATCCCTGTGAGGCTGGCCATTCCCAATGGGGTTGCAAATTGCGAGTGGCTCATGAATATTGATGAGCCTCCCATTTTGCGACCCCATTGGGAATCGCTACCAGTGTCTCTGACACTGTTGTACATTGGATTTATCGTCCTCGCAATTTGCGCTAAATCAAATGGTCGTACATCTGGCCCCTAGTGATTTCTTTGCATTTCATTTTTCTTCTTTTGTAAAGGAAAAATGTTTCACAGTTTACTACATTTTTTAAATACATTTGGAATATTGATTGAATTCACTATGTGGCCTAGTCTGCCAATTGGCCTTCCAGCCAGCAGGCCCAGTGCTAGTCATGGGTGTATGAAACAACAGTTTCTATAGTGTTTACAGCATTTAGGCCATGGATAAATTTGGATTGAAATACAAAATGTGCTTTTTTGTGGTATTTCATCTTTATTCTCATGCAAACAGCGTATAGGACTAGGTGGGGTAATGCCTTTGAACGATGTGTGTTGTTTTGTTGTAAACATATTTTTAGCCCAATAATTTTTGTTTTTGGCATTGCTGAATTAATGATGTTTTCTCTGTTTTACCATGCCTCCTTTGTCTGGCCAGTGTGTGTGTTTGTGTTCTTGCTATAGGCCAACATTTGCCTTTGTTCCAGATGTCATGTGGCCACTGGCCAGGGGCCATTTTGTATAGTCAGTGAACTGTCCCTAGGCCTGCATGTGCTCTTTGTTTTACAGGCCTCCTGCCTCTTTTTGTTTTGGCTTGTGAGTGACCATGTGGCTAGTGGCAATTTTGTGTAGGCAGCCAGTGTGCTTTTGCCATAGGCCTGCACGCGTTTCTTTGTTCTAGGCCTCCCTCTTCTTGTTGTGACCATGTGGCTGGCGGCCATTTTGTTTAGGCAGCCAGTGTGCTTTTGCCATAGACCTGCATGCGTTTTTTGTTCTAGGCCTCCAGCTTCTTGTTGTGACCATGTGGCTGGTGGCCATTTGGTGTGTGCAGCCAGTGTGCTTTTGCCATAGGCCTGCATGCGTTCTTTGTTCTAGGCCTCTTGCTTCTTGTTGTGACCATGTGGCTGGTGGCCATTTTGTGCAGGCATCCAGTGTGCTTTTGCCATAGGCCTGCATGCGTTCTTTGTTCTAGGCCTCCAGCTTCTTGTTGTGACCATGTGGCTGGCGGCCATTTTGTGTAGGCAGCTAGTGCGCTTTTGCCATAGGCCTGCATGCGTTCTTTGTTCTAGGCCCCCTGCCTCTTGTTGTGACCATGTGGCTGGCGGCCATTTTGTGTAGGCAGCCAGTGTGCTTTTGCCATAGGCCTGCATGCGTTCTTTGTTCTAGGCCTTCAGCTTCTTGTTATGACCATGTGGCTGGCGGCCATTTTGAATAGGCTTTCCCTATAGGCCTGCATGTCTTCTCCTTGTTCCCAATGAATGCCTTCCTGTTCATTGTTGTTGTTGATGACAATGTGGCACTGGTTGGCAGCCACTTTGTGGGTCCAACCAAATTCAGCCCTTTTGCCATAGGCTGCATGGATTGTTGAGCAATGAGATAGCAGTTTAATAATAACATATTATTATATCTTTGAGGATAACTTCACTTATGTTTAATTATTTACATTTTTCCATTTTATTAAGTAGCTAATTGGTAAATTATTTTTTCCATTTAAAAAAAAAAAAATGTATATTTAATTTTTGTTTTTTTTTGTTTATACCATTTCCCACTACATCTTGATTCAATCAAATCAACCCCATGTCTGCTATAGGTGCACAACAGCATTCGTTGTCTAGGGATTATTCCTTCCGTTGCCATTTGTCAGGTGCACCTCCCTCAGTGCCACATCCCACGTCGTGAGTGACATGACGTCACATGCTGCACATACAGCAAACAGTTTCATCTGTAAGTTGTTGTTGTTGTTTTTGCTCTCTATTAATCTTCCTGAGTGGTCAGTCACAATGAAAGTATATGTTGGTGTGGTTTTCCATTTTATGAATGAGTAGATATACTTACCCTGTATTGTTAATTAAGGGAGTAGCAGCAGTGACCATACTAAATAATATTTTTTTGTTTATGCTACTAATTGAACAGCAACAATGCCACATTTCACTGATGTCCTTCTTGCTTCTTTTCTTTTAGGTGCACGCCAAGAAGAGAACAACAAGACACAACAACACATCACCCACAGGCCTGTGCACGGCGTGAGCGTGATGTGTGAGTGACCCACACATCTGACATCTCTAAGCTAAGTACCACTGCTAACTGACAGCTTAAAGATGGCCCCAAAGAAAGGGGCTGTTAAGCCTAAAACTGCTACCAAGAAGGTAGCCAGTGAGAAGAAGGAGCTTACCACCACCACCACTGGTATGTCACCTCAGATGTTTTTTGGAAAACAAAAAACTGCGACCACTGGGCCAGCCTCTGGGGAGCAAGCTGGGAGCAGCACCCCCAAATCAGTGGACCCACCCCAATATAGGCACAAACCCATGTCTGTCACAGAGGCAGCCAGTCTAACCACGGCAATGCCGACGAGCACTGATGTTGACATTGACTTATTTCTATCGCAAAGTAGTACCCAATCATTGCAGGAAACTCAGAGAAGTGGACAACAACAAGAATAACAGCCACAACTGCCAATAGTAGTTCCTCCCGAGGTAGGAGCAGTTCAAGAGATTGAGCTTCATACTGAGGAAGTAGAGCAATCTGCTCCAGAAGATCCATTGTCTTCCAGATCTCCAGCTAGAAAAAGGAGGGTTAGTGGTGCATCATCTTCGTCTTCAAGCCCCCTTCTGATGATCTAGACACCACTTGGATCCCACCTAAGTCTGAGAGTAAGACACGCCACGAGACGAATCAGACGAGGCCAGGGAAAAGGAAGGTTCCAGAAAGCCTTAGAGTTATGGAAGCAGATGTAGAAGAGGAGGATGATGACGAGCCAGTCATCATGGATGTTAGCCCAGCCTCAGTGGAGACCAACGTTTCCCCATCCCAACTTTCCGGGAGGAGGTGGCAGTGGCACCACAGATCCAACCACCGCCGGCTGCCATATTTGCAAAGTCCCGGCATCGACCTACATCCACAACCACCTCAGTAGAAGTAGGTACTGCAGAGAGTCAAACTTCAAAATGCCCACCTACCACCAGTTCATCCGACATTGGCAGTGGTACCAGAATCAGAAAGTTGAGCTCCCCAGTTTGGGATTTCATTTTGGTTAGCCAGAAGGAGGCGAACATTGCCAAATGCTCCCTTTGCGGAGCAAGTGTTAGTCGGGGTAAGCTTGGTACAAACTATGGTACTGGGGGCCAAACAGCCCATTTGAGAAAGCACCATACGATCCGTTGGAAGGCACACCTTAGAGGCCAAAAAACTGCAAGTGTTGATGGTGAAGGGGGTGAAAGCCGGCTGAGCAGGGAATCCGAATCTGATCCGATCACGGTGGAAGGTTAAGAAGAGGAAGACATCTTCATTACGCAAAGCAGCCCTCTCCCCAGCAGTGCAGTAGTATCGCCCACATCAGCAACATCGCAATGGCACAAGACTCAGGTCGAGACACCAAAGCAACAGAGGACAGGGATTACCCCAGCTCATTGAGCCTACCACCGCCTGCTCTCAAGAAGTCACCTGTATCAGTGGCATCAGGAAAGAAAAAAATTCAGGCAACTATTCCTGCCATGTTTAGGCCGGAGGAGCAGTATGAACGCAACCAACAAACAGCACGTTTGTACAATGCGAAGCTGGCTAAAATTTTAGCGCTGGACCTTCTTCCTTTTTCTTTTGTTGAAGGGGTGAGTTTTCTTAAATTTGTGCAGCCATCTGCCCAAAATGGAAGGTTCCCAGCCGGACTTATTCGCCAGAGCTGCTGTTCCAGCGCTACATCACGATGTGCTTGAATTGCTTGGACAAGTGTTGCAGCAGAGTGCTGTCCACAGTATCCACCTGTCAACAGACATGTCGGTCAGTTGCCAAGCGACTGATTACATGTGCATTACTGCACACTGGATCTCTTTTGGGCTAGAGAAAAAATGTCTGCAGGTGTTGACACTGCTTAGATTTTTAATGCTGCCCGGAAGCATGCGACAGTAGCGATGTTCGCAATGGAGAAATCCCATACAGCTGCATACATTTTGGAAGACTTTAACAACAAGGTCTTTGAATTGCTGTAACCAAGAGGGCTTTATACAGGATTTGTTGCCACGGACAATGGCAGTAATATAGTTAAGGACATGGCCGATGGTGGTTATTTTAGGGTCCTTTGATAGGCGCACTGCATCAAATCATTGTTCAGGCCTTTCTCAAAACAAGAAGACCAAGTAAGAAACTTACTGTCCACCTGTAGAAGAATCTGCACTCATTGCAGCCAGTCATTTAAAGCCCGGAAACAGCTGAGGGTCATTCAGCATGATAATAGAATGCCTGTTAAAGCACTCATACAGGAGGTGCCAGCACGCTGGAACTCCACTTATTACATGCTTGAACGCCTGTTTGAGCAGTACAGACCTATCAATGAATATGTCACGCAAAGAGGAGATGCAACTGTAAAAAGCATGATCATTGAGATGGACCAATGGGGCCTAGTCAAATGCCTGATAGAGATGCTGCTTCCTTTTGAGGTGTTCACACGGGAAGTCAGCAAAGAGGACAGTACCATGGGCCAAGCTATCCCATTGTTGCAAATGCTACAGGAACAGCTAAAGGAGGTGTCTGCAATGAACGCAGGTGTGGAGGAAAAAAACGATGCGCATGACTTGGTGGAAAGCTTAATCCTTCTCTTGTCTGCTAATGCAAGGGTACAAAGAGACATTGTGTCCTCTAAACATTACATCTGTGCCACAATTCTTGATCCATGGTACAAACCATTACTGCCCACTTTCGTCCTTTTTCAGACGGGGATGTTAGAAAATACAAAAGAAGGATAGCTGAGCAAAGCAGTGAGCTAGAAAAAGAATGGCAGGTAAGTAGAGGCCCACTGGTCCAGGGCACAAGTCCTGTTGGGCAACCTTCAAGTTAAGAGCATGAGGGCAGTGCTGTTGGCTCACAGCAGCCAAAACCAATGACAAGAACACCATCAACAACACCGAGACCAGGAGCATCAGCCCTCAAATCTGCAACTGAGTGGTTTCTACTGGCAGGGCTTAAGTCCAGTGCAGAGGCAAAGGCAAAAGAGGTCGAGCAAAGTGGAGCACCAGCAATGAACATTGAGCGAATGGTCCAGGCCTATCTGGATGATGCAACAGAGGTCTACCTTGATCAAAACCCATTGGTGCATTGGTATGGGAAGAGGTACCAATGGGCAGTGCTCAGCAGTCTGGAAATAAACTATCTGGCTTGCCCTGTGACCAGTATCTCCGCTGAGCGTGTTTTCAGTGCTACTGGTGCCAATATCACAGTGAGAAGGACCAGTCTCCTGCCCCAAAGCGTGGAGAGATTAACCATGATCGAAATGAATCAACACTTTATACCACCAGATTACACCATACCTGAAGTACCACAGGAAGAAGATGAAGGAGACTCAGGTCATGGAAGTAGTGTGTTAGATGACCAACTTCTCGGCGAATCACCAGAGTTTGAGGATGAGCTCTACTTCCCTGACTACTAGGCTTTCTTTGATGCTCAATATATATACATATATATATAGCTAGTGAACATTATTTACTGTATTATTTGTGTGTGTCTGACTGTCTGGTTGACCAATTCATACCCACCGACTTACTCAAACACATTATTATTGTCAGATTGGAGTTGCAACTGTGTGCAGTCCGTGAAGAAGTTCCGACTCGCCCTCCAAAGCCATTTCCCTGAAGCCAGACATTGGACGGAGAATACACACAAATGTGTGAGTGCCTCCCTGGGCTGTGACTATCTATGCTTTCCTACCCTAGAGGGACTGCCCCACATGTGACATTTATAATTCAATTTACACTGACAATTCTCTGCTTCGCAAACATGGAGGATCAAAGTTTGCAAACACAAATCTAGTCCACACAAAAAGTGACTCAATCTTTCCCTTCTTGTTATTCAATAACAAAATTGTCCTACTACAGGCCGGTCTATTGCATTTCGAGTCAAGACTCAGGACACTGTTGGTACGGAATCGGAGTTGGACACCTTACTCGGGGTCAGACTCAGGAGTATCATCAGAGATGATGAAACGACTCAGGGCGTGGGCGTGAGCGTGACTACTTTGAGAACTGCCACCAGAAGAAAATGGAAGTTTTCAAATTCACTGAAACCAACCAATTTAGATGATGATGACTTTGAAGTGGCCTAAAGGTAAACAACACCAGACCCACACAAACCTGTGTAGTGGACAACACTAGACCTACACAAATCAGTGTACTGGTGGTGGTGAGTGGTGTGACTGACAGCGGTGCATTGATTTTTTACTTCATTGGGAAAATGCTATGTTGCTGTGTGTGTGTGCTCACTGCTCAGTGCTGTCTAGCTCAAATTCGTCATTTAATTTGAAGCTAAGTGGTGGTTGGGGGGGCTGTTGTTGAGGTAACTGCCGGAAACAGACATTTAGCCATGCTGCCTCTGAGTCTTCTCTTCTTGTTGCATTCCTCCTGCAGTTAAACTTTTCTCCTTGACTCCTCAATATCATTTTTGCTTTTCAATCTACAGACCCTGGCCTTTACCCTGTGCCATACTGGAAAACCAATGTAACATACTCACACTTACCTTACTGAACCACATCCGCCAGGCACCCAAGATTGACTGACAGTCTAAGAGGAATGCAGATGCAACTCCCAATTTGGCAATACAGTATTTTTTTTCTCTTTAATCATTACAACTGTGTGTGTTGTTTATGTTTGTTTACTTGACTGCTATAGATATTTTAATTTTATTTGATATCTTTCAAAGCTTGGTACAACAGTTATAGAACATAATGTAACTTGCGTCTCTCTGGTGGCAGACCGACTATTTGATTTGGTTTATCTGTACTAGTACTCATCATCATGCATGCATTTCCTTTTCCTCCCATAACAGATTTATGATGGTAGGCTGCCAAGATGAATGTTGTCCTTGTGTAGTGTTTGTCTTTGTCAAACCTTTCCCTCAAATCCCCCTTCCCAATCATTCATCGAACCCCTAACCCTATTCCCCCGGGCTATGTGATTTATGAAGTGGGACAGAATTACATTTACACCATTAATTGATCACACACTTGTTGAGGCGGATGTGGTGAAAGCAACACCAACTCAAGGGAGGGCGAGGATCTTCTTCTGCTCCAAGTGTAGCCCACACTTGCAATATTACATATCTATTAGATTGCCCACCCATGCACAGTATTCGATATTCAAATTTATTTCAGAGGAACATAAACCATCATAATAATTGCCAGCATCATCATCCTTCCAGCACTAAATGCTATGCTTGTCCACTTCATAGCTCGAGCCAACTTCAGTTTGTTGTAACTTGTACTAGCCCACCATTCTGAATATTTATTTTACTTTACCATTGCTTATCATGGTTTCCCATTTGGCAGACTTCTTATTGTGTACTACTAGTCATACTCTTCTCTAGTCTCCCTCTGGTGACTGTCTCAATTTTTTTGCAAAGCTTGCATATAAAACTACATTAAATCAGATTTTTTTTTCAATTTAATAGTTCCCTGCGATGAATAATCCTTAATCCTATAGTTTGAGTTCAGCTAGGAGGGAGTGGAACCTCGCTTCTGGATCTGGTGCTTTCACTAGTATTTGACTAGTCTGCTAGCATGCTGCTACTGTCTACTACTACCATGGTACCGCCACCATGGCACCTTGGGAAACCATGCAGCCATTGCTTTGCCTAATCACAAGTAAGAGATGAACTGTGGGGGATTCATTCATTGTTGAACTACAATAATCTATATACTATGGAAATTCAGACACCTACAGCCCCTCCGAGTCCTTAGGGGTAATATAGTTGCAGACTGCAGAGACTAGGAGGAGAGAGTAGTAGGACAAGTGAGGGTACTGCATAACTTTTGGTGTGTTACATTATCAGCAGATTTTAAAAACTGGCTGCAGGCCTGTGGCAAAGGAAATAGTGCGAAGTAAAAGAGTAACCCCGCCCAAAAGATTTAAATCATATATACAACCATAAAGAATGTATTTCCCTAACAAATAAACGAGAAAATCCACCCCTCTCCCTAACCCCAACCAATGTTGACAGTAAAGAAAGTCCAAATAATTGTCCAAAGAAATGTCCATAAATAAATATGCCAAAAAACCCCAAGATTTCCCCAACTCCCACAACTGCCGCCTCCTCCTCCTCCTCCTCCTCGGCCACTAGCTGCTGGTATTCGGCCCTGGTGGCCTCTAGCTTCATTTGCTGGGTCCTGGCTGCTATCTCCTGCCTGTTGGGTTGTGAGCCTGAGGATGATGGTGGATTGGCAGGAGTAGCTATATCATGAAAGAAAAAAGACAAATTGTAACCAATACTCTTAGCAAAATAATAACACATAAAATGATATAGTGGCACTGTAGCACTAGCAGTACATAACATTTTCTGGTATCCTTGATTCCTCTGCCCATTTGATTTTGATGTGATTACAGTTCCAGGCATTTAGCACTATGGAGTATACAAGTATTCTTCTTCTCTCTTGTTTAGCTAAATTAATGTAGGCATGCCAGCTCAGCTTGCGCCCTAAATAGACAAACCAGTGTCGCGTTATACACTTTGCTACTGTCTGCAGGTAGGGCAGCTCAGCTGTACCACACAATTATATCTTTTCCTATCATGGCCATGCTCTGTTAAATCAAATGCTCACTTTCACCCTGACTACAACAAGGCAGATGAATAGTTACTAATATAGGAATGATGATTTTAGGCACGACGTGAGGTACTACTATTGTAACCATGCAGCCGATAGGCCACCCATGGCTGACAGTGGTGAAATACCATGGGTAGGGAGTGGGCCTCGGAGGGAGGCAATTGATGATGATGGGTGGGTAGGGGTACATAATAATATATATGTTGTGCTTTAAAACTACTGTGAGTCTAGGGAGTAGTCTGAATCACAACCTCGCTCAAACCTTTGAATCGAAAACCTTGATAAAAAAACATTCCTTGTTTACTCTTCTTCCCAGGGATTTCTCCACTTTTCACTGCATTTTTCTTCTAGCATTATTTATCCTTCATCCTTGGCTTTGCTACTCAGTCGCCGTTTGAGTTTTACATTCTCTTCATCCAATCTTCACTATGAATATTAGTACCATCCATCCAAACATGGCTATCATTCTCAACAACCCTTTCACCAACATGAACATACATTTGTCATTTCTAACCACCCATGCGTCCTTGCTTTGACCCATCATACCTCCAGGAGGATTCCTGTCACCCATACACTTTCACCCATGCAGGCATACACCATATCTTTCACCTTTCACCCATTCTTCACCCACCCCCATGCATGTATCTTATCAGCCACCTATATGCATCCTTTCACCCACGCGTACTTCTCTGCCAGTCATATTAAATTTCACCCATCCTTCCTCCTTCCATCCTTCTTTCCCAGCAACCCATCAAGGTCTGACTCTTCTTCTTGAAACATGCTCTGCTGAGTTGAAGATAAAAGAGGAGGCCATTAGTTACTCAACTCCTGCTGTATATGCTAATTAAGGCTAAGTAAAGAGGGGTGTTTTCAACTGTTCACAACTTAGGGGCTGATTACGATGCGGTCGGAAAAGGCTCCAACTATCGGTCGGAGCCTTTCTGACCGCATTGTAATACGCAGGTCAGATTCCTTTCCGACCGCCTCATTTCGATAGAGGTGGTCAGAAAGGAATCCAAACGGTCATTCCGACTGGCTTCTGACAAGCTCAGAAAGCCCTTCCGCCAGTCGGAATACACCCAGTAATCCCTAGGGCGGCTCTTTCTGCCCTAGGGATTACGATGTTGGGTTTCGGCAGCATTTCCATGCCGGCCTTTACGACACAGAAAGGCGGTTGGAACTCGACTTTGGGGGCCCCCAGCAGGGCCCCCTTGGGTGCACAGCCTCCGGTTGATCCCTGCAACCCGTGGCAGGCACCTTGAGGTGCCTGACATGGGGAGCAGGGATATACTGCACCTCCTATTTTACAATGGGAGCATGCATTCCAGCCGGAATACATGCTCGCAATGTAAAATATAGGAATGCGACCGAACAGTCTTTGGTCGCATCCTAATTAGTCAGTCAGGACTTCACCCGACATCGTAATAGGGTCCTCAGTCTCACTCTCAACAGTACAATGTACACCCTTGTAGGGAGTATATAAATTGTCAATGAGCAAGCAATATGACTTGCCACCGCCCGCCACTGCCGCTGGCTCACACCCTGTAGCTGCCACATCTGCTGCTCCCTGGATGGCGCTGCTGTTCCCACTGGCCCCGGCACTGGTGGCCGGTGTGGCTAGAAAAAACATAAAAAATGTTTTAGATGCGATATGCGCCTCCCCCTATTTATTTTTTTCTGTAGCAAAATTGAAAATACATACACCACACACATCACTAGCAATTCGGGTACAGTCACAGTATGTCCTATCAAAAATTATAAAATATCCGGTGGGGCATTTTGTTTTTGTTGGTGGCAACTTTCTAAAAGCCTCTCAAGAAGAGAGACAACCTGTAAAGGACTGAACTGTGTGGCTAGAGCTAATGGTGAATCAGAGTTTTTTAAAAAGAAATAAGAGTGGGCAACTGGCTGGACAAACAGACATAAAGTCTTCTTGGTTGGCAAATGTATGGTGCGTCCTCCTCCTCCTCATACTTCCATCCAACCATGGTGGAAGGAAATTAGTTCACCATCAACTGCTGCGAACAATACTAGGCCTAGATAAGAAGAAGACACAACTTTGGGGTGTCCAACGTGACCATGGCCACTCTCTCGTTTTACAGATTGTGCATGAGAAAGTAAAAGAAAGCCTTCTCATCTCAACAAACATGCGTAGAATACCTTACTTGGGCATGAATTCTGCAAGGCAGACTAGTAGTACTAGTACTAGTAGAGTAGTGATGACCAATGGGTTCTCTGAGTCTTACAGTACCTCCACTAGGCAGTACACAAAATATATATGGGGAGAGAGAAAGTTGACTGAAAAACAGAAGAAAGGAAGCTACAGACAAACTAGTACATAGTACAGACAGAGGCAGTTTGAGGTAAAATACAGACACTAGAAATATAAAATAACTTAGTAAATATGATAATGGAGGAATAACAAGATTTTTTAAATGAATAGATCGAAGAGGTTTCGGGAAAAAAATTAAATTAGGAAACAGGTAGAAAATAGTTAAAATTAAGGAGCAGTAAAAGTTAGGGAAATATATTAAAAACAGGAGGACGTACTGGGGCCAACAGAGCCATCGGCCGAGGAGCGTTCTTCCTGGGACTGGGAGGCACCTCCAGCTCCCTCTCCCGTCTTGGACGACCTCTTAGTCTTGCCCCTGGATGCTGATCTAAGACATGATTAAAGAGACAAGAAATAATTGGTTTGGTAGTAAATAAATAATCTCTCCCAAAAAAGTTTTGGACAGGAAACGGCAATTGCAATAACAATGAACATTTCTAAATCATATCAACTAGACTAGTATCGCGGGCCGTCCTATCAATTCCACATTTCCTAAACCTACCTAGCCCGTCTCTTCCAAAGACTTTGGAATAAATTGCAACTAATGATATTTGCTTCTAAGTTCAGATCTCATCTGCAATCATTCTCAACTCCCTTTGACAAGCCAATTCCCTAAGTCTGTATTGTGGGCCCGATTCACAGAACTAACTTAAGCCAAAATCCTAAACTTACTTACCATTTTGGTATTCACAGAAGGCACTTACTCATTTTGGTATTCACAGAAGGCACTTACTCATTTTGGTATTCACAGAGAGTACTTACTCATTTTGGTATTCACAGAAGGCACTTACTCATCAATGAGTAAGTGGCTTCTGAGCACTTCACTCATTTTGTATTCACAGAAGGCACCTACTCATCAATGAGTAAGTGCCTTCTGTGAATACCAAAATGAGTAAGTGCTCTCTGTGAATACCAAAATGAGTATGTGCCTTCTGTGAATACCAAAATGGTAGTAAGTTTAGGATTTTGTCTTAAGTTAGTTCTGTGAATCGGGCCCTTTGTCTTTAAAATGCATAGATGGACGCATGCATACACCAAATTGGTTGGTTGCTTGTCACTGTACGAGCTACAAAAAAGGTTCTAAGAACTGAAGTGAGCAGACGCGTGCCGCTAAATTACTAATACTAGCTACCACTATCTTAGTGACAGGACAAAGGAAAGGAGTCTCTCTTAGTCTGCATTACTGAACTTAAGTTCTTACATAATCAGCCCAAGCGAGCGCAAAGTTGCAAAAAGTACAATTAGGTAGCACCGAGCACCTGCCTAGAAGAATAATGATCATATAATATAAGATTTGTAAACGTAACTTACCTGCATGTGAGCAGCATGCTTGCTATTTGGGAAAAAAAATATTAGCAATAACATAGAACACACAAGTGATAATAAAATTATAAATTTTCTACTCACCAAGCCCTGCGACCTCAACCCCTAGCAGGTCCAGCAGGTCCTGCTCTCAGTCCAGGATGTTGGATGACCGGTGTGTCAGCTGATTGTGGGTGCGGCGGACCCCAGAGCAGCGATACACTGTGCGGCACACTCGCGCCCATCGATGCTGGCACTTACAGAGCCCGTACCAAGACCCAGGCCTGTCGCCTGCTGCCAAGGTGGAGGGGAGGTGGCGCTGCCCAAAAAAACCCAGCGCTGCCACCTCCATCTTTGAAAACAAGGCCCGGGGCTGCACCCCTTTCGGGAGCCTCCGCAATTAAGGCGGCTCTTCTTTGCCGCCTTTTTAGTGGCACGGGTCTCTGCCAGGATGCTGGGGGCGGCGGAAAAGACAATGTAGAAAGTATAAAAAATTAAGGGAGAAGAAGGAAGGAATTAAAAAACAATTAGGAAGCAGGTAATAGAGAAAAACATTACAAAACTCACAAAAAACACACAAAAAGTAGAAAAAACACAAAATATACACTTAAGAAGACCGAGGGAAAGATAATAAATAAAAAAGATCAGAAAAAAGTTTTGGGAAAGAAGGATTGAAAAGATTTAGGGAGGATTGAAAAGTAGGCCCCAGCACCATCACAGAGAAGAAAACAGGATGGCCGCGCCCATGCGCGACCATGTGGTGCAGTTAGTGCGATATTTCCCCCCGAAAACGCAATCCGCGTTGCCGTACAGCGGAATCGTCTTGCGAAAAGGCGGGACAAGTAACTCTGCCCGCTCGCGGAACTCCGCGTAGTGCAGCAAAGCTTTTTTACCATTTTGCGGAGTTCCACGTAGCGCTGCAACACGAACTCTGCCCAGGCTTAAGCCTGAACTTGTGACTTTGTCCTGGTCCGGTGTGTCCAGTTAATCACAGTTGGCGTTTTGTGCTTCTAGGCACTATTTTTACCTAAAACATTGAAATTGCATATCTCAGGTTCTACTGATTGGATTTTTGTTGTTTCGGTCCCAAATAATTTATTACATTTTGCTCTATTTTTCCAAATTGGTGTTTTTTTTTCTTGTTTTGTGTTTTCACCTTCTTACTGTTTAAAGTGCTGCATAAATACTTTTTACCAAGCTACAAGAGTGTTAAGCACAGGTTAATTTGGGGTTTGCCTGTTTTTCACCCTGGCAGAGATTGAATTTGCTCCATGAATAGGCTCCCCCCCAACAAGCAACCCAATTTCCAACAAACGTCCATCAGTACCAGAGTCATTAGCTATCTTGAGGAAGGAGATGTCATTTTTAACTTCCTATCTCAGGGTTCTCTTATGAGGTTAACATTTGTTTAGGAATTTCTAAAAAGTAATTTTCAAAAACACTTAGGGAAGGTGGTGCATCTTTCATATCCAAAAGTTTATAATATTGCTTAAATGCTTTAGTAACTTTCTTGTCATAGACAAAAACATATGCCATTTCATATGTTTTAATAAGTTTTAATAAGTTTACATTCTTTTTTTTATATTGATAACATTTTACAGACAGCTTTAGTATGACTCCTCAAATATTTAGCTTTAACCTCTAAAAGAATATTGCTGTTTTTTATGGTAGCAATTTTGTTTAGTTCAAACTTTGCAATAACAAGGTCAGACAGAATTTGAGAGGACTTTAATGGAAAATACAAATGCTGTAAAGATTTAATTTGATCTAACAAGGATATGTATGAGACATTTACATTAGGCCTCTTTGCAACATGTGAAATGACCAAAGCTCTTGGAGCTTTATATGCATCCCAGTTATTGGATCAGGATGTATCTTCAGGTTTATTAATACAAAGAACTTCAAGCTTGAACATTAAAAATCCCTAGCAAAATATATCAGCAGATAAAAGATAATCTTTAAAATGCCATCTTCCATTAGATTTCTTTACCCAAATATGATCAATAGATGTTAATACAGGAGCATGATCAGAAATAAAGATGTATCCAATTTTGGATTTGATTTGCAGTAATAGATTTACTAGTAAAGATATAATAAATATGTGATAAAGAACTGTGTGGGGATGTGAAAAAAGTATATTCTCTGGAATTAGAATTCCATATTCTTCATGAACCATATTTTGCTTAATTTCTTGTGTTTATTTTTAGAAAAAAATGTTTGGTTCTGCAGCACACATTTTTCCGAAGGCATGTGAAATTGCTGATGCAATGTAGAGAAAGGGCAACAACCTTCAATGCACTCGCGTAGAACAACCAATATAGTTTACTGCATTTCACAGTGAATTATATAAATTATGAACCGCGACAGCTGTATTGTTTGGTTGCCGATAACCATTTAATGACTCAAGGCAAGGGCCTTCAGCAGTGACCAGCTATCTACATTTGCACCAGGCTCTTCCCTATCACCAAAAGGTTGAATGCATTCATTGAGCACGTAACAAGTTTGAACATGATCATTAACAAATCATTGAGGACAGAATGGTAACCTAATCAGCACCAGAATAAAGTTCATGCTGCTGTACCCTTTTTAATATTAGTATTAGGAGATTAATGGCTGAACAGAGGACCCTTTCCTAATTATATCTCTTTATTGAGCATCAGCTGAAGGGCTGCCAGTGCCTACTTGCTAACATGTGTGTGGTAATATCACTGTTTTCCTACTTCCCATACCTTTGCAGCAGTTGTTGTCTGATTGAAAGTTGCTGCTGGCCTGGATTGTGTAATACAAAATCCAAGCAAAGCACCTCTTTCTCATGGAGCCTGCCTATGTTCATCCAGCCAGCCCTGCACAGAGCCCTCCCATTCCTGAAATAAGCAGGCCAGACCCGTAGCTGACCCAGCCAGGCCTGCTAAGTAGAAAAAAAAAAAAATGAATAAATGTTTCATAAGTTATAACAACAACTTGTTACTTTCCTTTCTGCAGAAAAACCTCACTGTCTCTGTACTTAAGGCGCAGCAGGCAGTATGCTATGACCATTATGAATTAGCAAGTGGTTTTGTGCCACCTCAACCGAGAATGTATGTGAGGGTACAAAAGAATCCAAGCTACACCTTTCTGACGAGGCCCATAAGGCTGAAACTGGTTTATGGTTGCTGGTGTTCCATTCTAGAGGTGGCCTCACGTCGCAGTTCAGGGTACACTGTTCCCAGGAGCAGTGAAGTCAGTACTGATTTGAATAAGATGGGCTTCTGTGTAGAGAGGCGCAGTAGGCAAAAACAGTTGGGTTGGAATGCACTATTTATAAGCATTCCTCCCATTACCTTTTGTCTGTTTGCTGACACTTGATCACCCAGATATTGTGGTCAGTTCCTGCCACATAACTTTCTGCACATTGCATGGTGCGAAGAGTTGAAAGGTGAATGTGGTTTGACTTTCGGAACGCCCACATTGAAGGTTACTTATGGTATCCATCCCCTTGCATTGCATGGTTGATGGGTCAGGGTGCTTTGATCCCTGGTGGCCTTATAGATCAGGGTCTGTGGGTGATGTCCCTTCTAGATCAGGAGATATGGGTGGCATGACTTCAGGAGGTTGACTTATGGGCAGAATCCGTGGGAGACATCATGTAGTTCCAGGAAACAGGTGATAATAATTCTGGGGTAGAACATTCTGGTTGGGGGAAAAAGGTGTGGTGCTTGCCAAATTATACAAAGCATGCCCTTTTCAAGTCTGAAAAATGGTATCCCTTTGGAGTACTCAGAAAAAGTCTGAAGTAGGTGCCAGAGGTAATTGATCTTAATATGCAATCTGCACAATCAAGTTTACTTAAGTTATTAGGATTTGGTAGCCCAGTGCCTTATATCATTCCCATTGTCTTAGAAATGCTTCAATTTCTGTTATTCTCTTGTCTTGCTTTATAGTCTGAAAAACATCAAGATGCAGGGAGACAACCAAACCAGCATAAAAGAATTCATACTGTTGGGGTTCCCTTTACCTCGAGAGCTGGAGCTACTTCTGTTTGTGATCTTCCTTCTTTATTACCTGCTGACAATAATGTCAAATGTTCTCATCATTGCTGTAATCAGAGTGGATGCAAAGCTCCGAAAGCCAATGTACTATTTTCTGAGTCACCTCGCCTTTATGGAGATGTGGTACATCACGGTCACTGTACCTAAGCTGCTTGCCATGCTCCTGGTGCAGAACAGGAGCATTTCTATCACTGGTTGCTTAACCGAGCTCTATTTCTTTATGGGACTTTGTTGCACCGAGTGTGTCCTCTTGGCATCCATGGCTTTGGACAGATTTGTGGCCATTTGTAAGCCTCTCTATTACAGCACCATCATGAGTGAGAGAATCTGCCTGCTGCTTGCAACTGTATCCTGGATATGTGGTTTTCTCATCTCTCTAGTGAAGGTGTGCTACATTTCCAGACTGACCTTCTGCAACTCCAATATCATCAACCATTTCTTTTGTGATGTCTCCCCTTTGTTGAATCTGTCTTGCACGGATATGTCACTGGCTGAACTGGTAGATTTCATCCTTGCACTTTTTATTCAGTCAGTTCCACTCCTCATCACGGTTGTGTCTTATGCTTGCATTGTGGTCACCATATTGAGAATGCCTACTGTAAGTGGACGCCTCAAGGCCTTCTCAACTTGTGCCTCTCATCTCACTGTTGTTGTAATTTTTTTTGGAACCACACTATTTATATATGCCAGGCCACAGAGAATTGACTCTTTCAACTCCAACAAACTGGTGTCCATGGTATACACTATATTCACACCTCTGCTGAACCCATTAATCTACACTCTAAGGAACAAGGAAGTGAAAGAGTCCCTAATTAAATTTTTGGCCCGTAATCAGCTATTCCCGAAGACCACAGAGAGTGCATAGTCACCTGGGTGTTTTCACATTTCACCTTCAGCTAACCTCAGAAGTTTACTCATTATCCTTATATTTTAACATCTTAGACATTGGGCCTGATTTAGATTTTGGCGGATGGGCTACTCCGTCACAACAGTAATGGATATCCCATCCGCCAAAATATAAATCCCATGGGATATATTGGGATTTATATTTCGGAAGACGGTGAATCCGTCACTGTTTTGATGGAGTAACCCGTTCACCGAGATCTAAATCAGGCCCATAGACTCCAGGTGGAAAACTTTGTTTTGTAAAAAGCAATTCCTCCAAATAAAATATCTTTTGAAAATGTGTAAGTGCTACAACTCATCTATATTTTTAAATGTGCTTTTGCTTGTGGTGTACACACTGGAAACTAATTTGGATCAAGAGTTCCTGTCTACCTGTTTCCAGATCCATGCATTCAAACAGTATTCAAGAGACAAAGAAATTCTGAAGGGTGCTGATTGGTAGTACTTGAGGTGTCTCAAATTTCAAGCTGCATCAGTTGAGAGATATTAGTAGAGGGGGTCCCAGTTGCTTAATACTTGGGAAGTAGATGGATGGCTGTCCCTTTTCTCTGTGAGATGACAGGTTTAGAGAGCTTTCCTGGAAGAAGCACATTGATTGAATGCCTTTCCTACTGAGGGATATAATGTTCTAGAGTATCTCTGCTTTCTATTTGTCCTGCAGGTGGCAGTGATGCATACCTTGAAGGGGTGGAGTTAAAAATAAATGATGCGAAAGCAGCAAGAAGGAGTTAATAGGCTTGCCTGGTATGGCATGGTTGTTGCTAAAGGAAGCATAGGGTGTGATTGATCAGTCAGTTGGTGGTGGTGTCTAATAGCCGCTGAGTAAGATAGTTTTTGTTGATGGAAACAGAGCTGGAGGAGTGATTCCCAGCAAGGAAGAGCTGTACTGATGCACAACCAAGGTGTGCAACACTGGGAAACCTGTACATGACTTGGAACCCCATGCCTTGGACAAGTTGTATTGTCTCCATCAGTTAGATGAAGGGAACTAAGCCTAATTAACCTCTTGTGGATACTCCTATGAGTGGAATCTGTTCTCACTATACTCCAAAAGAACAGAACAGGCTCCAGTAAAGGAGACACAGGAAGAGCCATAGCAAACGAGCAACTTGCTTTTGCTGCCACATAGGGTCCCAATCCTTTGAGTGAGTTATGATATCCAAGCAACCCCTTTCCTAAGCATGTGCTGTATAGTGAACACTAGTGACTAATGGTATGCCAGACATATCACCTTGGAATCCCTAGCAAGGGGCCCTGGACATCAAATAAATCATAACCTCATATTTGGATGGGTGATAGTGTATTTGCTTCAATAGTGAACAGGCCCAGACAATATTACCTATGTCATTTTCATCCAGTCTGATTATTGACCTAGTTTGTCAGGACTAGGGGGCACATCTTGGGGCCATAGGTCTTAAGTCGAAAGACAGCAGGAAAGTGTACTTACATTCCAATTTTATTCACAATACCTTTATGAGGGGTCATTAAGGCTTCATGTAAACAGGCATTTTGGAATCTTTATTTTGTTAGAGTTTAAGTAAAGTGACTTGGGTTTTGCAGGTAACCCAAGTGGGACTTATCCCATATCCCACTGAAAGTAATGCACTGATTTGCTGAAGTTTGTTTCTTTTGTACAGAACATACTCATATAAAGATGTGATTGCCCCTCAAGATGTTCATGTGTACAGTTTATTGAATTTACAATGGTTTTCTTATTTGTAATTCAAAGTGGTGGCACTTTATTCTTGATATGGAGACTTCTGTCTGGGAAGGCATGGGAAGGATGCACACATCACCCTTGCATAACACTACTTACGTCCACAAATCAGACACCAAAATAATTTTCTTTTTTACAGCGCAGATTGGTTCTAAAGGGGTAAGGAATTATACCCTCTCCAGAGAAAGGAACACCAACAAAAATCAAGGGCTGCACCTTCAAGGAAGGTTGAAGACGACCTGAGAGGAGATTAAATGGAGGTGGAAGTGGCATAGGTTTTGGAATGACGGGTGTTCAAACATGGAGAAAATATGTTTTATGAGTTTGTTCTAAAGGCACAATGCAATTAGAGATGAAAGCAGGCGATAAATCTGGATGTTTTATAAAGTTTGTCTCTTCATGACATTTTAGGAGCAGAATATCAGTTTGGAGAAATGTTTCTGGGGTGAGCCCTACAAAACGGTAAATGGTATGCAACTGAAGCACCGCTCCGATTGTGCTCACAGCTCAGGTACTGTGTAATTTAAAATTATCTTTGGAGATTTTGGTGGTTTTGTGTGGATGTGCATATGTAGGTGGCAGAAAAATAAAATAAAGTCCAACTCAAACTCCAGGGGTGGAGAAGGAAAACAGTGTCCTATCACAGTCTTTTATTTTGGCTCCAGGACTTCAACTTGCCTCCACACCTTTGTAGTAATGCCCTCCTCTTAGGGCATTATATACACTTAGAGCAGATGAAAGTCCTACTTTTTGGGCCTGGCAGGGGATTCGAAGACTTTTATGGGGGCAGAGCCTGGGTCTACTGGGTAGGAATGTTTATGGAAATGGTGAGGTTTAGGGGTATGGGATAATTTAGGGAGATATGGAATAGTTGAAGGAGGTGGAGGAATTGGGACACCAGAAGACATTGGGTGGACTTTGGAACAGTGTGAGTGCTTTGAGTGGGGTCAGGTGGCGGAATAAGGTCATAGGTCGGAATGAAGGTACAAGGAGGAATTGGGGCAGGTGTGCTGGAAGCACTTGTGTCAGAGGAGGTACTAGACCTCCCTGTGTGGCAGACAGGGCAGAGTGCATATCTTCCAGGATTTTAACCAGTTTAGACAGTTGCTGAGTTAGATTTGCTTTAATACACTTGGAAATTGTGTATGTGTGTTCTGCCATGCTTGTGAAGGAATATGCCATCTGCCACAATCAAATTCAGGCACGTCTTTCTTTCCGGAGAACATGGCGGCCGGCTAGAGCTCAGGTCGCGAGCTCCATCAAGTGAGGTGCACAAATGAAACATAAAACGGCTCGAAGCAGAACATAATTAAAGATTTCGTTACCGAAAAAAAAAGGCTTACTTCTGGGACGGGTATGCCCAGACGTGGGTCCCGTGCTCTCCATGCCACTGGAGTCAAGCTATCCTGGCTGATGAGGGCTGAAAGCCCGAAACCGGTCCTAGGATGCTTGTTTCCAGTCCAGGGAGGACCTGGCTTGGCAGTTCGGGCTGGACTGTTCCCATTGGGCGCAGGGTCAAGACTGATTTGCATATGGCTGGGTCCAAACTGGAATGGCATGGTGAGCAAAAAAACGATGGATTTAGGCCCAGATCTCTGTACTGGGGTGAATGTATGACATTGTTCTGCATTCTGTCCATCAATTGTTGTTTTTGCATTTGTCACCCCGAGTGGGACGGGTATGCCCAGACATGGGTCCCGTGCTCTCCATGCCACTGGAGTCAAGCTATCCTGGCTGATGAGGGCTGAAAGCCCGAAACCGGTCCTAGGATGCTTGTTTCCAGTCCAGGGAGGACCTGGCTTGGCAGTTCGGGCTGGACTGTTCCCATTGGGCGCAGGGTCAAGACTGATTTGCATATGGCTGGGTCCAAACTGGAATGGCATGGTGAGCAAAAAAACGATGGATTTAGGCCCAGATCTCTGTACTGGGGTGAATGTATGACATTGTTCTGCATTCTGTCCATCAATTGTTGTTTTTGCAACAATCAAATTCAGGCACGTCTTTCTTTCCGGAGAACATGGCGGCCGGCTAGAGCTCAGGTCGCGAGCTCCGTCAAGTGAGGTGCACAAATGAAACATAAAACGGCTCGAAGCAGAACATAATTAAAGATTTCCTTACCGGAAAAAAAAGGCTTACTTCTGCCCACCGACCCTGAATCCGAGTGCGAGTGTCAAACATCGGGAAAGCGACGTTTGGTGTTTTGGCGGTTGGGACGTGGAGGAGGCAGCGGATCGGAGGTGAATACCGAAGTGGAGGCAGAGGCGGGACTAGGTGGAAAGCCGCGTCCAAACCCGACGACGTGGCGAGGAGGTGTGGAGGCGTCTGGACTGCTGCTGTGAAAGGACTACAGCTGCGGAGGAGAGCTTCAACAAAAGTAAGTTACAGAGGCCCCCCAAGTAGTCCCCGTACAAGCATTGGCAGGTTGTTTATGAGTACAGAACAGGACCGCAAATTAAACTTAAATGAAATTAACAATAACAACGATAATAACGAGGACCTTAAGGAAAATAAAGCTTCCAAGTTTTCAGTGTGTATGAATTCAATAAGGAAGAAGGGAAGGGGTAAAAGAAGGGATCAGTCGGCTTCCGAACCTGGTACGAAACCCCAACAGGGGAGTTTGGTGGCTCCCACTGACTCAATCCCACAAATACAGGATCTTCCCAAAAAAGATAAGGCAGAACTAAGTGGTTTTGACAAGAAAGAAACCACAAAGATTTGCATCCAAGTCATAAGGTACGCGCTAAGAAACAGGGGTCTAGCTTTAACCTCCGGGGTCAACGACGAAACTAAACAGCCTCCAGTTGAAGTAGAACAAGAGCCAGCAACACCTACGAAGGACAGGGACAACGCAACCAAAAAAAAGCAAAGGAAACATAGGATAAAGAGTGGTGGTGTGGCAGTGATCTCAACCAGAGCGGCTAAAGCGGCGAAAAAGAGCAACTATAAAAGGGTGCTAATTTAAAAGTAACACCCTCACTTCGCACCTTCTTTAAAGTCCAGGAGAAATCAGTACTAAAAGCGCAACATTAAAAGAAAGGTGTGATAATAAAGGGATACCATCTACGCAAAAACTGACATCCTCTCCTAATATAAAAACAACGGAAACCTCCAATCCGTTCCAAGTCCTTATGTCAATAGATCCCACGGAACAAAATGGCTCAGAAGTGGAAGAGGGGTCTCAGAGCGAAGACAACCCACTCCAAAAAACGCTAAATAGGGATTCGGACTCCGAAACATTCACGCAGGCTGAACTTGGGAATTTGATGGGATCTCTCTTTAAAGAAATGAAATTGATCTTTGCGAAGTCTGAAAAAAATCAGGAGAGAATACAAGCAACATGTGAGGCGCTGGAGTCTAAGGTTAACGCCTTAGTTGACAGGGTAAATGCTGTAGAAGGTTCATTGAAGCACACCAGAGAAGAGGTAAAATCCTGCCAAAGCGACATCAGCAAAATAAGATCAAGTGAAAAAGAGCTCAGAGATAAACTTGAGATTCTAGAAAATAACTCAAGACGGAATAATCTTCGATTATTAAATATCCCGGAAGGCGTAGAAGGGCAGAATGTAAAAACCTTTATAGTTAAACTGCTAAAAGAAATCTCCCCAGAGCTAGAGGAAAAAACTATAGACGACGACATTCAAAGGGTACACAGAGACCCTTTTAGATTGAATAATACAAGGAAAAATCAGCAGAAAATACTTGTTAATTTTAGAACCTACACTTTAAAAGAAAGTATTCTGAGTAAGGCCTTAAAGGCAGGTACCCTTTCTAAAGACGGTTACAACTTTAAAATTCGTTCGGATATATCAAAGACCACGTCAGATAGACAGTGGGCCCTAGGGAACCTTATGCAAGATTTAAGAGCAGTAGAGGCAACGGTCCAATTGAAATATCCAGCCCTCTTGAAAATCATGTGGAATAATCAGACCTTTAATATCAGAGAGCCAAAAGAAGTGGAGACTTTGTTAGAACGAATAAAAACAAATAAGTAAGAGCCAGAATTAATATAATTAATCACCTCACGACAACGGAACTCAAATAGGGCAATTAGGTTTGCTCAATGACAGCAGGGAGGGTTCTCCAGGGTGGGGTAAGAGTAGTAGGTTTTTTCTTTTTTGAGCACAATTTTTTCTTTTGGGTGGGGAGCATCCGGGAAAAAAAACAAAAAAATAATTGTCCGATTTGTAAGACTTATGGTACTCACGGTCATTTCCATGGTAAAACACAGAACAAATTATTCATACTAAGATAGGGGAGATAATTATTACAACTTGGAACGTAAACGGGCTTAGAGTAAGGAGGAGACGACAAAAAATTCTTGAATATGTTAAATTAGTAAAGAGTGACGTCATCATATTACAAGAAACCCATTTGCAAAAATCAGAATGGTTCGAAATTATAAAAATGGAAAAATGGGTGGAACATAGTGTCTGCACAAATCAAACTTGTGCTATTAAGGGAGTGGCAATAATTATTAAAAAATCGTCAGGAATAGCAATTCTGGAGGAATGTGCTGACTTAAAAGGCAGATGGGCACTTGTAAAAATGAAACTAGGAAACAGTATTGTTTCTGTAGTTGGATATTACGGTCCTAACACAGATGACCCCACACCACTTCAATCTTTATATGCCCAACAAATTAATATATCCACACCAATCATCCTTGGCAGAGATTTTAACATACTACTAGATCCCAAAAATGATAGGCACCCGCCTGGAAAGGCATTGAATCTTCCAAAAATGAGGGAATGGTTGAATAGATTTAAAGAAGATCTAGGACTAGTCGATATCTGGAAAACCAAAGGTGACCAAATAAATAGATACACCTACAGGAACTATAAGTATGGCCATGCCTCCAGAATTGATTTCTTTTTGATAGATAAAGTATTAAGCAAAAATGTGAAAAATGTGGCCCATGTACCAGCACACCTATCCGATCACTCCTTAGTCCAGATGGTAATAAATCAAAACTCCCTTCAGGGTGAGACAAGGTGGACATTAGATCAAACACTTTTGCTAGACCAACAAATTATTGGAATATTGAGGGATGAAACAACAAATTACTTCCAAGTTAATACTAATGGAGAAATATGTAGCTGTGTAGTGTGGGATGCCTACAAAGCAGTGATCAGAGGAAACCTAATTGGTCTAGCAGCAAGAAGGAATAAGGAGATCAGATATACAATCAGTCAGCTAGAAGCGGATATACTAGACAAGCAAAAGAGGTGTGAAGTTTTAACCTCGGAAGAAGAAAAAGAAAAGGCGATAGAAGAAATCTCCAAAAAGAAGTATGACTTATCACTTTACCTGGAAGGAAGGGTAAGAAAAAGGTGGGAAGCCAGTATACTATCAAATTATGAGTATGGGGAGAATAGCGGGAAGCTCTTGGCATGGAAGCTTAAAACTGAGTCCAACAGAAACAAGATCATGGCTGTGTATAGAGATCCAGATGGGGTAAAGGTAGATGATAGGGCAGGTATAGAAGACACATTTGTAGACTTCTTTCAGTCATTGTATGAGGAGGATTTAACACCCCTGCTCCTATAATAGACTCATACTTAAAAGATTCCCAAATTCATAAGTTGGATGTAGCCTTCAGCGAATCACTAAACGCAGCAATTACTATTGAGGAGGTCTTGAAGGCGATAAATAGACTAAAAAAAGGGAAAGCAGCCGGCCCAGATGCCATTCCAAACGAGTTTTACTTAGCTCTAAAAGATTCCTTGGCCCGAGTTTAGTGGACCTTTTCAACTCAATCTTTTTAGAAGGTTTACTGCTCCCAAAATCATGGAACGAAGCAACCATTAGTCTGATTTTATAACCTGGTAAAGATCCTCTTAAATGTGAGTCGTATAGGCCTATATCCCTCCTAAATAACGATTATAAAATTTTCACACAGGTCTTAGCAGCAAGACTCAGTAGTATTATGGATAGACTTATTCATAATGACCAAAGGGATTTATTAAGGGGAGACAGCTACATGAGCTCACTCACCAACTAATTGGAGCCATAGATATTGCCACCCAGGAACAAACTCCTCTCGCTGTTCTCACATTTGATGCTGCCAAGGCATTTGACCGAGTGAACTGGTCATTTTTGCAAGCTGCTATTTCTTATTATGGTCTAGGGGCAAACTTTCTAAGAGCAGTAAGGAATATATATAAGGCTCCGACAGCAAAAATCCTCATAAACGGAAGCTTATCGAAAGAATTCCAGATTACAAGAGGCACGAGACAGGGCTGCCCGCTCTCTCCCCATCTTTTCAACTTATATATAGAACCTCTAGCAAACATGATTAGAAAGTCCCAGGAAATGATTCCATTTAAATTTAAAGGATGGGTAATGAAAGTGGCACTATATGCCGATGATCTTATGATCTACACTAGTGATCTAGATAAGTCTCTCCATACTATAACAAAAATGTTAACAGATTTTGGGAACATATCTGGTTACCAAGTAAATCACCAAAAGACTGAGACCATGTACTGGAATATGAACCTACCAACGACGGAACTTAAGAACAAAATTAAATATTTAGGGATAGAAATTTTAAAAAATATTGAAGAAATCGCCCAAGTAAATCTGGATTTAAAGGTAAAGGAAATGAGAAAATTATTAAAATCATGGAGTTGTCTTTCTCTCACCTTTATGGGGAGAGCAAAAGTCATTAAAATGGCGATCCTGACTAAGTTTACGTTTCTATTCAATGCCATCCCTTTGGAGTTTAAGGCTCAATGGTTAAAAAAGATTCAAAGCGAAATTAATACCTTTATATGGGCCTCCAAAGGCGTAAGGATAGCATGGAGAAAGTTATGCCAGAGGAAAAATCGAGGTGGTATAGCCAGTTCAGATCTTCTGGCTTATTATAGAGCCTTCCAATTTAAGAATATTAGAAATCTTTTTAGGTCACATGAGCTTTACTCATCCTACTGGAGAGCTGCTACTGTCGACGACTATTGTCTTTTTAAGTTTGGTCATCTGAAGTACTTCAAAAAGGTCAAACTAAAAGTACTGGGAGCAGCGTACAAGTTATGGTACGAGATAAGAAGAGCATGGAAAATTCCTTATTATAGCTGTTTAGCACCAATATGGAACTCGCCTGGAACCCCTGACTGCTTAAAGGATTCTCTAGCAGACCCGTTGAAGAAATCAGGAATTTCAAAATGGGGAGAACTTTACAAGTGTGGAAATTTACCTATTGTCAGAAAGAACCAATGGAGAAATATCAAGGTTTATGTACTATCAGCTGGCGAGTTGGTCAAAGGAACAAGAGAAGAATCTGGAATCCACTAGGAAACTGGAGGAAGAAATTCAAAAAGATCCAGCTCGAAAAGAGGTATCGAAATGGTATTGGCATCAAATGCAAAAAGAAGAAGACGAATTCACTACTCCAGGCGATATTTGGAAGAAAATCTTCCCGGCTCAAGACTTGCAACAGCAATGGCAAGTATCTTGTTCTTTTTATGGCATATTATTGTTTCTGCACCTCTCAGGAAAAATCATCTCTTTACTTTACATAGGTCATATTGGACGCCTGAGAAGTTATCTAAAATGAACAATCAGGTGATGAAAATGTGCCCAAAATGCTGTGAGCCAAAAGCGAAAGATATCCATATGTTCCATTTATGTCCCCACCGCGATATATTCTGGGAGGAAATTGGTGAGATTATTAATAAGGCCCTAGAAACTAACATTAAGGTAAACACCTTTACTGTTATTTTTGGCATTTTGGAAAGTAATGAGTCTATTAATATATTGAGTAAAAACCAAAAATATTTATTATTTGTACTAATTTTACTAGCTAGACGTGAGGTGTGCATAAATTGGATTCTTCCAGCTCCCCTAAAGTAGTAGAATGGCTTTGTTCAGTAGAAAAGGTCAGGAAATTGGATAAATCCAGAGGGAGGAGTAAACGAACTAAACATTGGGAACTTTGGGACAAGAATTTTTTGGAAGGGTAGGAAGGGAGGTCCAATGATTTTACTTAATGCAACCCAACAAATTCGGGGGAACTGTCATGGCGGATCCATGATGGATAAACCTCAAATGAATTTGTAGGTTCTTATTGACATGGTCTCTCCTCGCTACCTAAGGGCGGTCCACATTACTCAGCACAAAATGACCTTGTTTACCATAACCACTCAAGTCGCATAAATGAGGACAAAAAAAAAAAAAATTCAGGCACATATTATCATTGTGTCCTTGTATATATATTGTTGACAGCAATGTTTCGTTCTTGGTGTAGACTCATAACCCATGCCCAGCATTCACATTTCTCAGCTAGCCAGTGAGTCACAATATCTTAAGTCAGCATCAAAGATTGCCATAAACGAACAAAACTATTGGCACAGAAATAAAAATCAATAAAAGAGAATGATACATTTGTACAATTGATATTGGTTTAAAACATTCAGACAATTGATAGCATTACATCTGTAAAACCAGTGCCACACTCTGTCAGCTATAAAGCTCTGTATCAAAGCACCTAGTGTAAAAAGTCTCTGTTGGACTTGGACTTTTTTGCAGGGTCATCCCTGAACTTTTTGCCTTCCTCCTGGTATTTTTTCTGACCTGGTGTTGGTGGTTTTAGGACTCAGGGCACTTTATCACTGCTGTCCAGTGTAAAGTGCAGGTGCTCTTTATGGTAAACGTGGTAAGATTGGTCTACACCTGTTTGGCGTATTTAATTTACCTATCAGTCCCTTGTAAAGTGGTATCTCAGATGCCCAGGGCCAGTAAATTAAATGCTACTGGTGGGCTTGCAGCGCTGCTTGCCCCACCCACCAAAGTAGCCTTTCAAACCTGTCTCAGGCCTCTGCCATTGCAGGGCCTGTGCGCACAGTCTACTGCCACTGTGATGTGGCACATAAAGTGGTTGCCACGTCTGTGACTACCCTTTTACTACACATCAGTCACCCCTAAGGTAGGCCCTAGCTATCCCTATGGGCAGGATGCGCTGTAGGTAAAAGGTAGGACATGTGCCTTAACTGTGTGGCATGTCCTGGTAGTGACAAACAGCCATTTTGGTTTCTCACTACTGTGAGGCTGCCCTCTCATAGGGATGCATTGGGGATTCCCTGATATGTGCTTCAGTGGTAATTCCTGAAATGAGAGGAGTAGAGTGGTCAAGTTTGGTATGATTGGAATAGTGGTAATAAATGCTGCGTAATGGTGTTCGCAGATGTATTATCACTATTTTAAAAATGCCACTTTTAGAAGTTGGCATTTCTGTGTGCTATGTGTCTTTGTGCCTGCTGTTGTGTATTGCATGTCTGGCTCTGGAGTGACAGAGACTGGGGAGGTGCAGTGGATCCAGAGGGGCTGGGTGAGTCAGCACTTGGCTGAATGGGCCTGATCTGCATTTTGAGTAGTGGGAGGAGTAGCCCCTGACCCTGAATAGGTCTGTGCCTGCCTTACACAATGCTGGCTCCGCCCCCTGTGGTGTGTCTGGGGCCAGAGCCTACACTGACAATGGGGACTGTTGTGCACTTGTTAAGTGCCCCCCAGAACTGGTTTGGACTGGGTCCCAAGCCCTGTGCCAGGGCAGGACAAAGAAGACATGAGGTATAAATGTTGGGGCTATGACCCCATGAGAAGGAGAGAGAGAGGAAATTTTGGTTACTTGCTGGAGCTGAAGGACTGCTGGGCGAGGAGGAACCGCCGTGGGATCCAGCTTTTTTCTCCTGGGGGTCCCTACGTGCTGGCCTGCCTGTGCCCAGCTCTGCCCCTCTGAACTTGGGACCTAGCACCTCATGAGCGCTGCATTCTTTATTGTCCCTTGGAGCCTGAGGAGGGGGCTCCAACTTCGCAGCTGGGAGGACGCCATTGCGCCGTGGCATAAGAGCCACAGACCAGGAAGCCAGGCGCTGCTGCCTGGTTGTGGGTGGGGCTCCCGTGGTGATGAGGAAAGCCCCACGTGCTTCTACGAGCCCGAGGAGGGGGCTCCAACTTTCCCATGCAGAGTGCGTGACAAGCACTCCGTCGTTGCCTTTTTTTTTTCCTGAGCCCAAGAAGAAGGGCTCCAGCTCCGCTCGTTCTGAGCGATTCAGCCGTAAGTCAGGCGAAGAGAGCCTGACCTGGGGCGTGGCCGGTGCCGGAAAACAGCATGGAGACCGGGCAGAAGCCAGGCAAGGGCTGAGCCTGGTTGTGGGCGTGGCCCGTACATGAAGGAGAGATGCCACCGAGCCTGAAATCCAGGCGGGTGCCTACCCCGCGTTGGTGAGCGCCAAAGGAGGAGACGGAGCCTCGCAGACTCACCCGACGACGAGGAGGGACCGAAGCCTCGCGGGCTCCCTGCTGAAGTCCTGCTTGTGCCCCAGTTGCCGGAAGAGAAGAGAGGCACCGGTGAGTGGGGCCTGTACGGAGCACGGTGCGTGCAGGGGCATGCGTACAGCTACACCGCCAGATCGCGGGTAGCTGCCACCAAGGAGGAGAAGCCCCGGTGAGTGGGGCTTACACGGCACACTTTTGGTGCCTGCTTGGGCCGATTTTCCTCCAAAAAGGAGCCCCGGTGAGGGGGGCTCACAAGGCACACTGTTGGTGCCTGCTTGTTCCACAGTTGCCCCGCCGGATTGCGGGCAGCTGCAACATGGGGGGGCATTTGGTGTCGATGAGGAGACACGGGTGAGTTGCACCCTCGCCCCCATTTTGGCACCAGCGTGTTGGGGCCAGTACTCTGCTGCATCGGCAGCCTGGTGGCTAGTTCCAAGGCCACATACTAGGAGAGCCCTGACTTTGGGACAGAGGGCATTACGGGGAAGCCCAAGGCGGGCCCCAGAGGAAGGCCAGTCGGCCTGGTGTTCGCCTCATGTTTTGGGGGGGCGTAAGGCACTGAGGTGATGTGTGCACTGTATTAGTGTTACTGTGGTGCACTAGTAATTTAGGATGTATGCCTAAGGTGATCTATGCATAATGTGTTTATGCTACATGCAATTTTTCCAGTAGTTACTGGTTGGTTGTGATTTTCACTACTTGTGTAATGGTTATGACAGTGGCCCGATTGGCCCTGTAATGTATATAATCCCCTGTAAAGTAATACCTAGTGCCAGGTGGCACAGTGTATACATATGTGATCATGCACTGATGTGTTTTATGGATAATACAAAGGATATTTTTATATAACCGTGTGTGGAGTTTCTTTTGTGGTGTGCCTAGAGTGTCACTGCTGTGTGTGTGTGTTGCGCAAACGCTTTACACACTGCCTCTGGGATAAGCCTGACTGCTCGTGCCAAGCTACCAAGGGGGTGAGCAGGGGTTATCTTCAGCGTGTAACTCCCTTGCCCTGCCTAGAGTGGTGGTTTCTGCCTGGCTTAGGCGCATGCCCAAGCCAACCAGAAATCCCATTTCTAACAGTCTCCCAGGCCAGTTAATTAAGCTGACCAAATATTAGGTAACTATCACATATTATCCAGAAGACATACAATGATACGGGGATCATATTTACCAAACGTTGTGTTTGTCTTATTATTAAAGTGCAAATTGCTTACAGCCTTAAGATTTCATAAGCAATGAATTAAAATGTCCAGTACGGTACAAAGAAAGTTAATAACAGGGTTCTAGAAATCCATTATACAAAGCATCTGAATAAAAACTTAGAGCCAATGTTCAAAGTCGTATGGGCACATACTGTTTCTGAATCTTTATTACATTTAAAATGAAGTTGGTTACAGCAAAACAACTTTTTTTGGAGGCTAGTTGTTGCTAAACCAATAATGCTTGTCTTGCCCTAGATAGTCACAAATCACGCCATTTAGGAACAAAATATCATTTTCTGAGCAAAACCTTACATTCACAAAACATGATAAAGTGCAAAGTGCTCTGAATATTGCAGTTGTCACAGGGTCATTCAGGGAGGTTCTCGAACCAAGTATCACAGTTAGGAAAGGCAACCAAACAATGGACAATGTTTAATCTAAATCATGCCAAATAGATTTTGTGCTGGCGGTTATTAACCCATTAAAGTTGCTTCAGATCCCTCCAAGTGCCTTATTACTGATAGGGTGCACTTTCCTGTTTTCGCCATGTTGCACCTTTAAGCTGGTATGCCGGGTTCAAACGGGGAAAGTGTGCCCTGTTATGTAGAATGCGCTGCCTTCAGGGTAGCCACAAACTTGCGCTGCTCCAAGGGCAGCTCATTCAAGAGAAATACGAAGCAGCTCTTTAAAAGCTACATAGTGTTTCTCTGTGCAGGCTGTAACCCGTCTGCACTTTTAAGAAGGACAAGATATCCCCTTGCAGGGTGGTGCAGTGAGTCACTATACCCACCTGCAAGGGGATGTCTGGGGGATCCCTAGGACCCTTTTTTATCCCTCCAGAGGCTGCCTTTAGGAGATGCAGTGAAAGTGTACCACCTTTTTGTGGCGCAATATCAGTACGTCTCCTAAAGGCATGTTTGCCTCTGCAGCCATGTCAGTATTATAGTGCGGGTGCAGAGACAAAGAGATTCCCTCATTTGCATGAGACCACAGCCTTATGCAAATGAGGGAGCACCCTCCAACGATAGACCTGGGGCTGCATGTGCGCCAGTGCTATCTGTATTACGGAAGGGGGCGCACAAGCATATGCGGCCCTTTCTGTAATACCAAAGTGCCCCAAGGCGGCGCAAATTGTGCCCAAACGCTCGTTGCACCCCTGTAGCACTTATGTAATACGGCAAAAGGTAAATAAATAAATGTGATACTGAATTGAAGATTTACTTAATTCTTGTGTTAATCTGATTTCTTCCAAATTAGAAGAATATAATTGCTTCACCATAACTTTACTTGTTAGGCCAGCTGTTTCTGGATTAATAACTGGAAGATGTGTTTTATATGTGAATATGAAGGAATCTACAGTGCCTTGTACAGGTTTAGTCAGTCTCTTATGATGTGTTGAGTGAAAATGAGCTCTTGGCTCTGCCACACAGAGACCCACAATAAGAGGGTGTGGTTTTTCATGTAGTTTGTCACATTGGACAAATCTAACTGAGAGTGACATGAAAAGTTAGGGCAACTCTGAGTGTCTGATAACAGTCTTTGTAAAAACATGTCCTCAGTTTGCTGCAATTGTTCATCAACTTCGTAGCCTCACAAGCCAGGACCATAGGTAGCAATAGACAGGCTTTCGCTCTTTATAAAACGAGTAGTTATTTAATAGGTTTATGCCAAAGTTTATGTTTAAATCTAAAACTTGCCCCAATAGATCTGAAAAATTTCTGGGATCCCATATTAATTAAATGGGCTCAACCAAGAGAGGCATAAAGAAAATGCCTACATATGTAAAAGTCTGTTCTGGCCCACTATAAAATTCTCAATTACATGTACACGGTTTTTTGTGCTCTTCAGCCCACGAACCATATTGAATGTCTTAGGTAAATTAGTATTAGGATCCAAATTATTCATAAAATCAGTAACATTATGTAATAGCCCCTGAAGTCCATTTGCCATTCAGGCCATCAGAACAGCATAATCTGCATAAAGCAACACTGGGATTGGGTGCTTACCCATAAGGGGTATGTCTTTGCCATGCTTGACTAGATAATCTGCCAACTCAATAATGTATAATGTAAATAAAAAGGTGCCAGGATGCAACCTTGGCGAACCTCTCTGACAGACTAAATAGGGTCAGTGCATTCCCTTCCAGGGCTAAAGCGTACCCTTACCGAAGCATCCCTATGTAGCTCTTTGAGAAGACTCACAAAAGGCTTTTCCGCCCCATTCCTGGACATAATGGACCAAAGCTTTCAATGGTTTACCATATTAAAGGCGCTGGTCAAGTCCATAAATGCCAGATGTAAGGCCACACCTTTAGGTTTGGTGTATTTTGCAATGATTAAATACAGATTTGGGGATTGTTCCACAGTTCCTAAACCATGATGAAAGCCATAATAAACATCATAGAGGATTGCATTTTCAGCCCATGTTTCCAATCTTGCCAGCAGGACTCTACCCAGGATCTTAATTGCAGAGTCCAGTAAGGATATTGGTTGGCAGCAGTGGGGGCTGTTCTTGTGTCCTTTTTGAATACTGGCCCACTACTAGCCTCCAGCCATTTAGATGGCAACGGATGCTTAGTGGCAGTCCTCAGTACATTAGTTAATAATGGTCTACATAGGGCCAGATTGTTTTCAAACAGTTCTATAGGGTTCCATCTGGACCTGCGGCCTTGCCACTCGTGCTGCCCTTTATCGCTCTAACTATTACATTCACATTTGTAAATATCTGCTATCACACTTTCAGAGCTATATGGACCTAACTGCAATTAAAATGTGTGTGTGTGAAAACGTAGCTCGCACCTTGTGACAATAGTGTTCATACACTTGCCAAGGACTGGGATGTTTAATGCAAAATACACGCTAAAGTAATCGAGGGATACTATCCCTGTCACAGAATAATACTAATAGCACAGTAGTGGCAACACATTATGCTTATTAGAGAAATGAGTGTTTCTTTTCTTTCACTTTTTAATTGCCCCACAGGAGTGAGAGTCTCATGACTACTTGGCGATGGGCCTTGTTTCTAGTTTTTTGTGGGGATACTTGATCAGTAATGTGACATATATCCCACCTTCAATGTTACAATGACATTATTGCTTATGTCACTTCTAAATCGGCAGATGAGATATCTTTCATGTTTTCAATGGGTAGTCACATCTTCTGGAAATAATCAATTAATATTTAGGGACTGATATATTGTTTGGCAGATGGATTACTCCATCACAAAAGTTATTTTGCAAGTGTCTCCACCTTATTATAAGTGAGTTATATCCTCTGACACCTGTAATAAGGTAGCTGTATCCGTCATATTTTGCACTCGTCCACCAAACATTAAATTGGACCCTTTATTTTTTTAAATAGGCTTGTTATGTAGGCTTCACACACGTTACAACATATGTACATGCCCATACATGTTAGGATGCAAAGATCCAGGCACACATTTTTGAAAGCAGTGTTAGATAAAACACTGAAACCATTGCGGAGGCACATACGACTTGTTTTGAAGACTTTTACATGATTGATCAGTGGCAAATGTAATCATTCTCTTAAATAAGAGTCTATTGTATCCTAAGGCACTTGTAACAGGAAATTCTATATATCATTGAAGTTTGTAACGTAATATTCCAACCTGAAATCTGAAAGAAGGATGAAAAGCAATACACATAGTTTTGCACATGAATAAACTTAGCTACGTGGCCTTCGGCTCATATCTAAGTAGGTGTAAGCGACTGGCAGAATGTGGTGCATCAGGGAGGTCAGCAACCACCACAGCTACTTTTTCTCCTGATAGGATTTTCAAGTTTGTTTATGGAATAACTCTTTATATTTGTATTTTATACATTTACACATCAACATGACATCATGTTAGTGCTATAGTCAGTAGCCGGCAACGGGTTTAACAGGCTTATGTAAGTGACACAGCTGAATGCCTACAACCCGGAGGCCGGCAGCGAAAACAGTGGGCAACAATAGGCTACATATCAAAAAGTTTGCAATGAAATCCCAGTTCCTTTGAGCCATGTCCTGTGAAACGTGAGGGAAGGGAAAACATTATTTAACTGGGCTTGATAACAGAAGCAAAAACCCATAAATCCAACTAAAAGGAAACCCTCCCTCCCACTCCTCTCAACCCTCCCATCTCCTCCGCACCCTATACTACTCTTCTATCATGACTCGCGCAATGACACCAGTTCGTTCTTTATCAGTTCTTTTGGGGATCAGTGTGTTGTGTGGTAGCAGTAAGGCGCAGAATTTGCAAGAGCTTGGGGCAAGTTATTTCTCTAAATTCCTTGCTGAGGATAGTGACAAATGGAGCCCACATTTCGGGGTATGCCTCCGCTTTGTTTTCTGCCAACATAGATAGGCGCTCCATTCCCAGAACCGACCACAGCCGCCCCAGTCATACCTTATGGTCTGCGACTTTCTCGGGGCCCCAGTGGGCCAATAGCTCTAGTCGCGCAGCATTAAGGGCTAAGGCTATCCGCCTCCCTCTCAGAGAGTGAAGGGGAAAGGTCAGAGGATTAGGGGGACCAAGCAAGATGTAAGCAGGGAAACGAGGTATATCTGTTTTGAAGGCTTCATTTATGTCCTGGAGTACCATGTCCTAGTATCTTACCAGTTTGGGACAATGCCAGAGTAAGTGCACTAGTGAGCCTGTTTGTCCACATCCCCGCCAGCAGTAAGCCAAGCGGTCTTTGTTCCGGTGGCTTAGTCGGGCCGGTGTTAGATACCAGTATGTAGCTACCCTGTATGCTGCTTCTGTACCTGGAATGTCGTGTGCTGTATGATGGGACCTGAAGTAGATGTCCTGCTACTCCTTGTTCGTGAGTAATCTGCCTATTAACTCCTCCCACCTTAGCTGCCCCTTGATTTTCATAGGAGAGGTGTCCGCCGAGAAGAAAGCATATAGTTCTGTTATAAGGCGTTTGTCATCGTCTTGAGTAATGAGCCACTTTTTGAACTGGGTTAAGTGGCGAAAAGCCCCTGCTCTCATCTCCGGAGAGGTTACCCAGTGACGTGCTTGGTTATAGGTATAGTGGTCAGAAGCGGGGATTGCGCAGTCTTCCTGAAGCTGATTGAAAGGAATAATTCCATTCTGATCAAATAGGGAACCTACTCTTTTGCAGCCCTTCTCACGCCACCACTGAAATGGCTCCGATTTACACCCATGCAGGAAATCAGGGTGGTCAACCAACGGGGCCATTGGGGAGGGAAAGGAAGTGAAACCGTGACGAATTGCCGTTGCATCCCAGATTTTCAGGGTTGTCGCCGTGATGGGAGAGGAGCACAGCCCCCACGCCCTATGTCTAAGCGGGAGCCAAATCTGCCGCCAGATATTCACTCCTGCGATAGTTTGGTCCATAAACGACCAGTGCTTCTCCGAGCGGGGACGATTCCACTCCAGAATGAAGCATAGTTGGGATGCTTGAAAATACTGTGCTACTACCGGAACCCCCAGCCCTCCTTCTATTTTAGGCTTTGTTATCTGTGAGAAGCTGAGTCGCGGTTGCTTCCTACACCAGATGAAGCGGTTGATAGCGCGTTGTAGGCTCCATTGTATGGCTGGGGGTGGGGTGAGGGGAATAGTTTGAAAAATATAGAGTATACGCCGCATGATTGCCATCTTGACTGCGGCAATACGACACGCCCAAGAGAGACCCGACCGTGTTCATGTGGCTAGGGTTTTATTAGTCTGCTCCAGGAGAGGGCCATAGTTAGCTTTTAGTGTTTTGGCAGGTGTTCGCGCCATGAGAATCCCTAGGTATGGTATATGATTGCTAGCCCAGGAGAATGGAAATTGTCTAGCCAAGGCCTCCACCATGACAGGGGTAGTCAAGAGATTTAGTATTTGCAACTTGTAGAGGTTCACCTTAAATCCCGACACCTCACTAAAGCGAGAGAACTCGTCTACTAGGGCCTCGAGCGAGGCTGCGGGATTCGTCAGGGACAGGATCACATCATCAGCGTATAGGCTTATGGTATGCGTGTCTGCCCCCAGGCGAATCCTGGAGATCGATGGATTGTCTCTAACTCTCTGGGCCATCGGCTCCATATATAAGGTGAATAGTAAAGGGGAGAGTGGACATCCCTGTCGAGTCCCTCTGCGTATGAGGAAAAGCACGGAGGAGTGTCCGTTGACTCTGACCGATGCCCTGGGTGCATTGTATATGCATCTTATCCAGCCAAGGAATCTCTCCCCAAAGCCGAAGCGGCGGAGCGTCTCGAATGTGAAAAGCCAGTGGACCCTGTCGAAGGCCTTCGCTGCATCTACCGACAACAGGAGGGCCTCCTTTTGGGAGTGGTCGATGAGATCTGTGAGATGTATAAGGCGTTTGGTATTGTCCCCACATTGTCTTGTCGGTATGAAACCGGCTTGGTCTGGGTCGATGAGCCCCGCAATATATGGGTTAATGCGCGCTGCCAATATGCCCGAAAATATTTTATCGTCGACATTGAGTAAAGAGATTGGGCGATAGGATGCGCATTCCAAGGGATCTTTTGAGGGTTTTAGGATCACTGATATAGAGGCTTCCATAAGGGAATCAGGTAGTGCCCCCGTGTCAATAAATGAGTTAAAAAGCTGTGCCAATATAGGAGCGAGTACCTGGCAGAATTTCTTGTAGAACAGGGGGGTAAAGCCATCCGGGCCCGGGGACGTAGCAGTTTTGAGATGGGCTATCGCTGCAACCACCTCGTCTACTTGGATATGGCGATCAATGTGAGTTGCAGTAGCAACCGGTAGCGTGGTCAGCTGCACGCCCTGGAGATATTCAGCTAAGTCTCCATTGGGGGAGTCTCCCTCGGCATATAGCCCGGAGTAGAAGGCACGGAAGGCCTCTGCTATTTCCGAGTCTGATTGCACTATTGTCCCAGTTGGAGCTTTAATTGCCGGAACTGTCCCGGAGACCTCCCTTTGACGCAATTTGTGGACCAACATGTGGCCTGAGCGATTGTCACTAAGGAAGAATTTGTGCCGGATGCATAATAGGGCATATTCTGCTCTGTCTAGATCCAACTGGCGGAGGACAAGTCATTTTCTTTCTAATTCCCTCCAAATACGGGGAGCACCAGTGCGCTTGTGTATGGATTCTAGCTCCGCTACTGTTGCCTCTAGTTGCTTTCTGTGCTCCTTTTGGAGCCTGTTTTCACCTGCTGATGTGGCTATAAGTTCTCCACATATGACTAATTGTAAAGCTTCCCACAGGCAGGCCGGACGGGTCTCCTCGCGATCATTATCAGTGAGATAGTCTGTGAGTGACTTGTGGATTGCTTTTGTAAACTCTAGTAACTCCTGAGGAATGGCTGATCCACTTTGAATATATTTTTAACCCTAAAAAAGAGCACTCCATGACTGATGATAATAGTAACTTCATTTTAGTGGATACTGTTAAGATAGCACCCATCACCCTAGACGAAATTAAAACTGCCCTAAACAAAAGCGCAAATGGTACAGCTGCAGGACCAGATGGGGTTCCTATTGACATTTTTAAGTCTAGTATTGACTTTTGGTCCCCAATTTTACTAAGCGTTTTTAATGCTACAATTGGAGGGGTGTTACCTGCTACATGGGTGGAAAGTATAATTGTCCCTATTTTAAAAAAAGGTGATAGAGGGAACGCAAAATGCTACCTACCCATATCCCTACTCGATTCAACATCTACATTGATGGACAGAATCTTGTTAGAAAGACTGGAAAGCTGGGTAAATGAGAATAACATTTTAACTGAAGCCCAGTATGTATTCAGAAGGAGTATAGGGACGGAAGAGCAATGCGTAAACCTCAAGTTATAGATAGGGAAATATACCCTTGCCAAAGAAGGTCAACTACATCTTTGTTTTGTTGACCTTACTAGCGCATTTGACTTAGTTAATCATGTTAAATTGTGGCAAACTTTGGAAGGGATGGGTGCACCACACGATATCATAACCTACCTATCACAAATATGTGCCCTTTTAACTTCAAGAGTCCGATATAGCCTAAAAGGTGAATGCACCTCACATTTTAGAGTTACCAGTGGGATTAGACAAGGTTGCGCCCTTGCACCTCTTTTATTCTCTCTTTATATTAATAACGTTGACCTATCTCTGCAGAATTTAAATGCTGACGCTCCTAGAGTTGGTACATGTGTAACACCAGTACTCTTATATGCAGATGATGCAGTTCTATTGTCAAGGACTGCAAATGGCTTCAATGTTTAATAGAACACTTCACGCAATTCATGACTGGAAAAGATCTAAAATTGAACCTTAGTAAAACATTTGTCATGACTTGTGGGAAAAGTAAAATAAAGAGTAGAGACCATTATGTGGAAGGCGTGCATATTGAAAGAATAACATCATTTTCATATTTAGGACTCCTCTTTAATGGGAATAGTACTTGGGGTGCACATATCGACCTATGCAAGTTAAAATTTATACGATCAAGCGAGGGTATTTTTAGATTTTTGAAAAAAATCGGTAATAAGCCAGTACGGGAAGTCCTTACATTATATAGGAGTAAATGTATCACAGGTACATGTTATGGAGCAGCGTTATGGGGGAGGGCAAATATTTCTTTGCTGCAAACTCCCGAATTTTTTTTTTTTAAGGAAGGTTTTAGCAGTCCCTAACTCAACCGCTTCAAATATAGTCCATAAGGAGCTGTGTGTACCTTACATTAGCGATTTCATTAGTATGGCAGCCCTCATGCTTTGGTATGGGATTTGGACTAAAGATGAGACCAAATTCACTAAAGAAATAATAATGGATTGCCTTGCCCTTCCCTGGCTACAGTATATTTTTAATCTTTTAATAGAGTGCAAGGCGGACATTGACTTCTACGACCCAAAGTCCATCCAGGCTCACAATAAAGGGGATCTAAAAATGAGCCTAGTAAATTCAAGGGAATCTGCAAGAGATGTAGGAATAAGCTCAAAATCGAGTGTTAGATCATTTTGTGAAGGCCCACTTATGCCGGGTATCCAACCGTCCCTCATCTCAATAAGAAATTTGCAACATAGATTTTATTTAACAAGGTTAAGGATGGGTGCCCTACATTACCAGATTGCATTTCCTAGAATGGGCAAGTGGAGCCATAATCTTCCAAACTGTCCCTGTGACGGAAAGTCCTTACAGACCACATTGCACTTTATACTTTTTTGTAATTTTTACCGGGATATCAGGAGATCAGTTCTACGACCTTTATTTATTGATAACAAATTGTATTTTTATAAAACTGCTTTTAACTATATCTGTAGCCTTGAAAACGTAAAAGTATGCAATGCAGTTATTGTTTATATACAAATGGCAATTAGGAGAAGAAAGGATAATTCTTATCTGGAAGCCTTAACATATGCAAACGAGTAGGTTTCTTAATATTTGCCAAGGCTCTACATATTCATGTTAGAATACAGCCATTGCATTGTATTTTTGAGTCCTGCCCCCTAGAGCTTTGCTAACATAACTACAGTGATCAATAACTGAGAAATCATTTACAATGAAGTACTATTAGGCACTGCACTTTGTACTGTGACTGTGAGTTTAAGTTTACATAATTATTGTCTTTTTAGGTAGAGAAATCTTATCTTTTTAGATTGAGTATTACTATGTACTGAATTGCTTCTTAAAACTTTATATAATTATTGTGATTAATTATGGTGTAGTTACATGTACAGCAAATCACAAGATGAAGTATTAGTATGCACTAAATTGTTTTTAATTAGCTTAAATAATTATAGTGATTAATAATGGAGTAATGTTTATGTCTAGAATGCTTTTATGGTTGTATATTATAAACCGAATAAAGCTCGATTGAATTGAATTGACTTGTGGATTGCTTTTGTTATCTGGTCTGAGTAAAGCATTGCGTCTCGGAGACGCCACCTTGACAGGAGTGGTTGAGAGACGCCCAGGTATAGCGATAGCGTGATCAGGGCATGATCAGAGAGAGAGCGAGGCTCGATCGTTGCTACAGCTACGCAACCCATTAGTGCATCTGTAATCAGAAAATGGTCAATACGGGCATAGGTTTTGTGGGCTGCAGAGAAATATGTGTAGTCTGTAGGGAGGGGTGTGTCTGCCTCCATATGTCATTAAGAGAGCTATTCGTGAGCCATTGATGTCCAGTCTGTGATAGAGTCCCGGATTGTGTAGTACGTTGCCCAGATCGGTCTAAGTCTGTGTTCATTACAAGGTTCAGGTCCCCCCCACCACCACCTCTCGGTCAGGCGTGGCTAGCAATTGTGTAAGGTAGTTAATCAGGAAGCGTTCCTGGTGTTCGTTCGGTGTGTATATAGACGCCACTGTGAATTGTACATGGCCCCATTGTAGTCTAAGCCCTACTGCTCTACCTTTCTGTTCAGCTATTACCTCAGTGACCTTTCCTTGGAAGCTCTGGGCAAGCAGTATGGCTACCCCATTCCTTTTAGATGAGTCCGAGGTCCAGTATTGTCTGGGAAACCTGGGAGAGCGCATGCGGTGGGTGTCCCTGGCAAGCAGATGGGTTTCTTGTAATAAGCAAATGTCCCCCCCGGAGTGTTCTAGATAGAATAGGATCGCTTTGCGCTTTACCGGGTTATTGAGGCCTCGTACGTTGAGGCTCACTAGGCAAATGTTATGCATCCTGGTAGTTTAAAATGCCCCCATGTCACTTGCTCGCTATGCCCTTGTGCGCCTGCAAGATAGCAATGGTACGCCATGCTATATGTTTACCACTATGATTGCCGCCCGTGCAGTGCCTTGGTTGGTGCGGAGGAGAAGAAGAGAAAGAAGACAGAAAGACACCCATAGCCAACAAAAAGGATACACTGAGAAAAAAAAACAACAGGTGACCAAAGTCTGTCAAATCCGACGAGTCGGGGTGAGGCGTATCCGGCCAAGAGAGGACTGTTTCAGAGAAGTACCTCCTAGGAGACCCAGAGTGGGTCCACTGATCGAGCGGAGGACAGGTCATCACGGAAGTTGACTGTCTGTCTGCCCCTCCACCACCTCACTTAGGGCCTCACTGGACCCATCCTACCCCCCGGGGCCGGGATCATGAACAACTCAGGAAGCCATTGAGAGGGTGGAGTCCGCAGATAGGATCTGCAGCACTGCCTGTCTCTCTTTACTGATGGTGTCCGAGTCGGGTCTAGGCCCATGGCGATTGCTTGTCACCTTCTGCCATGTGGGCCGCTGGCGTTTAGGAGAGGTGGGTTGTTCCTCGGAGTCTTCTTGTGCGGCGATGTGTAGGAGAGCACAGGTCTCTTTGAGGGATCGGATCTGGTACAGCACTCCTTCGTATCTAAAAATGATGTGGAAAGGGTGACCCCAGGCATAGGGTATCTCGGCCTTCCGTAGATGCTCTGTGACAGGGCGGAAGTCCCTACGTTTCTGGAGAGTGATCCTGGAGAGATCTTGAAAAAAGGTCTGGGAATGGCCTTTGAAGTGAACTGGGTGAGAGTCCCTGGCTTTCCTGAGGATATCTTCTTTAATCTGGAAGTCGTGGACACACACCAGTATATCCGCCGGGTGTCCTTTCCCTGGTCTTTCAGGGCCTACCCTATGCACCCGGTTTAGTTGTAATGGAGAGGTCTCTGGGAGGCCCGAGACATGTCGGAGGAGGTCCGTGACGTACTCGCATAGGTCGGGGCCTTCTGCTTTGGTTGGCACACCTCTTATCCTCATGTTATTTCTCCTAGATCTGTTCTCCAAGTCCTCATTGTGTGCCTGAAGGTCCAATTGTTGATCTTTTAGCCTTATGACCTCTTGCTGAAGCCAAGCTACCTCCTCCACCTGGCTCGACTCTATGTCCTCAAGCTCGGCCACTCTCTCGCCCACCTCGTCCATATCCCGTTGTACTTCCCGGAGCTCGGAGGAGATTTCCGTTTTCATCACCTGTAGGTCTGTGCGTAGGGAGAAGAACAATGATTCTAGGTATGCTTTGGTGATTGGGCCCTCTCTGTCGTCTGAGTCCAGCCGGTTCTCAGGCCCTTGGCTTGCGTTTTTATCATCTGTCCTTGAGCTGCCTGCTTTTCCGAACATTTCTTTGAGGGATCTCTCCTTTTTTATCCTGTTCCCCGCCATGATGTCCAGGTTGGAGGCAGAGGCTATCACCTGGTGCGCTATTCGCTGTGCTCCCACAATCCGAGCAGATGGCCGAGTCCCGGGGCCTGCACGTGGATGCTATCTCTCCCCTGCTTATTATTCCCGATAAGTCTCTGGCGGTGGGTGCTCCAGCACGTTTCAGGTTGCTATACGGCTTAGGGAGCAGGGCCCCTTGTCTAGTCCGGATGTGCGAGTGCCGCTCACCCCGTACCGGGCTCCGCCAACCCCTAAAGTTCTTCTTCCATTGTTAGGTGACTGTCACAGCGCGGCTCCCAACTGCAGCGTTGTTACGTCCTCCCGCACCCCGCTTGCAGCTTCTGGTCAGGAGGATACGCGGTCCACTGCTTAACGGGAAACCTCTCTGTCTGTCCAAGGCCATCCAGCCACTGTTCTTGATGGTCCCCTACCCCCACCTCCTCCAAAACTATAGTGGACTGGTTATCGTTGGGCCCATGTAGGAGGTGAGGGGGTGGGCCCTGTATCTAGCTCTCAGCTCTTCCGCAGTCATGTGAGAAAAACAAACTGGGCCTACCTCTGTCTCCGCAGGCTGCGTGCGTCCTGTCGCTGCTCCGACTGCTGTTACGGGGGACCGCCACTCGGTTTGGCAGTCCCAAGGGGTGAGGCGGGGTCGCCAGGGGCCAGAAGTATGCCATGAGTCCGGAGCCCGCTCCGGAGCTCGACCGCTCTGCTGTCCAGGGCTTGGGTGCTTTCTTTATCGTTTACCCCACTGCTCGGGAAGCACTCTTTGCTGGGGGGGTCTCGGCCAGTTCCCTGTGCCCTCCGCTTGTACTGGGGGCACCGACCTCACCACAGGTAACTTCTGCTAGTTGCTGGGGATGGGCTTTGTGCTCTAGGCCTCAGCGCTTGGCCTACTTGTGGCCTAGTGCGCACTGCAGGACTCTTGTGTGCTTCGGAGCTCTGCCCCTTCGTGCTCCTGGGTGCAATTGCAGGGTCCCAGTCGCTGCTTTTCCTTTTTGGGACCGGAGGGTCAGCGTCACGGGGGGACAGGGCCGTCTCGCTCCCCCGGGTCCGCAGCTCCCCACGAGGCCGCTCACCATCTGCTTCGGGGATGGGCCGTGTACTGCAGGCCGCAGCCACACTCCGCAGCTTGCTGCACACTATTTCCTCGGGACTCCGGCTGGCGAATCTTGGGGCCCCGGTAGCCTCTGCCGGGGTCTGCTAGGGCCTCCCTCCTTCCGGTGGCTATATTTACTCCCAAGGGCACTGGAATTGGGCCGGCAGGCACAAATGGTGTGCTTTTTTAGGCGGCGGCACGGAGCGATCGAAAAACGCATCCTAGCCGTCCGCCATCTTGACCACCCCCCTCAAGTTCGTTTAAAGCAATATGGGCGGGTCCACCACTGAAGATCCTCCCAACTTTTCCAGCTGTAGATGCTGCGGTGCCTGAAGACATGTCTCACATTTGCCCACCAGATCTTATTTTTTTTTTATGGGGGCTGACCTACACAGAGGTAGATAAGAAAGCAAAATTAAATACTATTGATTACCATGTTAAGGAAAACATCGCAATTTGTATAACATCATTATGTATATAGGATCAGAATTTTATTTACAAAAATTGGTACCAATTTGATTTTAAGGCATGGATTTCCAGATCTTCCAGGTGCTATCCCCCACCACCCTTCTCAAATGAGGGGCTTTTACAAATGTGACCACCTTTCATAGAGATAAAATATTAAATATAGTTGGGCCACCCTTTTTTGCTTTTCTTTGAATGGTACAGGAGAAAATGGTCCATAAAATCTTTAGCAGAGGGTTGTGACATCTTGGGTTTGAGACCCACAAGAGAAGGTCAGGAAACAACTCATCAAAGAGATTTGCCAAGCCCAAAAAAGCCCAGAATAGCGGTAGATGATTAATCAATGAGAGTACCATACTTCGTAGAAAGAAGAAATTTTGGTTGGATGTAAAGCGGCATTGGAACCGCTTCAAAAAGTCTGCAACATCCACCCCCAAAGCAGTGTGGACCTCCAGGAGATGGAAAGACCCAATGAAGAACAGTAGACAGTCACAACAATAGAACTGAAAGAGACTAAACTTGGCCACCCGGACGGCGGGAGGTTTCAAAATCAGCAGCCTACAGTGACGTAAACCTGTGGCCAAGTGGACTACTCACGGAGATTGCAAACTCTACTATGTCCCAGAGCAGTGATACTCAAAGTACGGCCCGCGAGCTGCTTGCATCCCTCCTTACCTTCACATACGGGCCACTGGTGAACAGCAGCCCTGGGCTGTTGTTTACTTAAGAGAGCACTAACTATCAGAAAGATGTTAAATACACTGGCAGGCGTTTATTTACATGATAACCCAAGTAAAATGACAGAAGCAAAAAAAAGGTATCCTGCATCATTTAACTTTCGGGAACATAATTTTTAAGTCATCTTGCAAGAAATGTATATAAAAATGACAAAGCCTCTTCGAAATTCAAAATGTTTTTCATTAACCATGCAGAAGCATTTCACCTTTGTACATAAGGTTATATCTGTGCATTTAGAAGTATTTTTTAAAAGTGATAGTTTTGAAAAATGAACATCCTAACATTCGTACCTCCTCCCACCCTGACAACAATGCCAATAGTGAACTTGGGTTGGGTTCTTACTATACATGAACAATATTATAGTTTAATAAATCAAACACATTAGAAGGGATATGTCAAGGTGCTCTTACATGTGAATTGAAGAGAAAAGGTGGCAAAGTGATAAAAACACAATTGCCTTAGATCGCACAATTTGGTCAAGTGGGGAAGCCAGGATTGATCATATGTTTTTTGGTTTCACATTGTGCAATTCTATTTCATTCCAATTCATCAATGAAGTTACCTCTTTTATTGCACTTTGCTAACCCCCCCCCCCCCAAGGTAGTGATAGCAAGTAGAGAAGGCTGGTACAGGGAAATCGATTCAGAAATTATTTTGCACATGATTGCCAAATCTACGACTCTTCTAGAGACTAGGGGATTAATTTAGAGGGCAGTATTGACTGAAACCCTCAACATAACTCCATGACTCACTGACCACACTATGTACATGCTTCGCTTCCACAACGCCCACCTTACACCCAGCCTCCTAAGCCCCACTCCCATCCCGCTGGTTTCAATGCGGCCGTCGGGACACCAAAGACCATATTTTGTAGCCCCTGGGAAAATGTTTGTGAGTACCCATGTCCTAGAGAGAAATGAGTAATAATGCAGTAGAAATCACAGTAAGCAGTTATTTCACTGTTTTCATTTACAAAATAAATTATTGCAAAAGAAATGTAATGCCTAATCATACAGAAAGCATTTAATGAAAGATCAATAATCTCAAAGAAAAGCCCCACACAAAGAAGTACTGGTTAGAATAAACCAATCAATACCACCAAAGTTAAAAACAAAATCCCAGTTTAAAAAAAAGTCCCATAGAAAAGGAGGAAAACAATAAAATTGTCAGTACCTCCATAGACCAGACAACAGTGGACCAATTATAAGTTAAATGATGAAACAACAGACATCTTGAATCATATCCAATAGTGAAGTGGGGTCCAAAAAGTCACAATAGTTGATATCCAAAAGACTTGCTTTGAGAGAGCCGGATCTTGGTGTTTGTCATATTCCCAGCACAAAATGAAGCTTTTGTGAGGAACATGGTTCTTTCAGAATCAGAATGAATTTAACTAAATGAATACAGGTACAGAGCTCCACACAACAAGGTAGAGATTATTTGCAGAAGATACCACTGCGTCCCGTCAAGACCAGCAATGATGGGACATCAAAGGGGTTGTTAGGTTTGAAAATCCCACTCCGGTTATACACTCGTATCATGCTACATTAGGTTAGCAGTGTATGGCAAAATAGATGCCATTTGTATTCATGTTATGCAACCCACTGAGTTATCCCTGCAATGTGCAAGCTTTAGTTAGCAAGTGTGACTCCATTTTGTATTTCATAATCCCTATTAGGCTGTGTCTGAACTAGGCCTCATTATTCGTATTGCTTGCCTCAGCAGAACACTGTATTTAGTTATTATTTTTCTTTCCTGTTCAAGGCTGCTTCCCGACTTACTAATGAATAGGCCATTCTGCCCTCGCATGCCTATCCGAGTGTGTAGTTCTGCTCCCACGTTAGGAGACGCTGAGACTTAGTGTGGTAACCTTGAATTGCCGATAGCATGTACCCATCTGGCAGGTGGTAGCCCATCCTTCTGTGCCTTCTTTGTTCATGTTTGGCCCAGGCCGGTAACTTTCCACTGTGGGCGTGGTTGGGGGGTTCTTGGAGGAATGATCATGCATCGCAGGCCGTTGGGGAGCCAGTCTCTCGGCAGACATCTTAGGGTGCAGGTCAGGTTGGACTCCTCTGCAGAGTATTGCTAATAAATGCTTGTTTATATTCTCTACTGTCTGACCGACTCTTCATTACTTGGGAAGGCATAGCAGGTGGCTGTAAATAACCCAGGTGGCCCCTAAGGGCCACTTCCTTCAGTTGGCGCCCGAACAGGGACCCCGCAAGGTGATCCAGCTCGCCCGTAATCGGATTGCAGGGTTGGGGATGCGTCTGGTCGGTCGGGCGGATCGGGGTACCCCACACGTGATCGAGCTTGGTTCTTGCAGCTGCCCCGCCCGTCTGATCGGGCGACTCCTCGTCTACTGGTTACCGGCTGGGGTCCTGAGAAGGCGAAACCTTGGAGTTGACCGTTTGGTCCGAAGTGTCGGCAGTGGAGAATAACTTGACTCGACCTGTGTGCACCAGGTGAGTGATTTGATTCTTGGAAAAATTGTGCCATTCTTGAATGGCATGAGCCTGCGGGCTGTGTCTTGGTACAGTCTCTGGACTGTCTTGGAGCAGTTTTCGGACTACCTTGCTTGAACGGCATGAGCCGACGGGCTGTGTCTTGGTACGGTCTTCGGGCCGTTGTGGTTTGAACTTGGTGGGTTTGCGGACACTTTTAAAGACACAGAGCATTTGTGAACAGCCTACCAGGCCAACTGGTAATTTGGTCAATGCTTGAAAAGGTCTGGGGCTAGAGCCTGTCTTCTTGAACTTGGTACAGTCTCCGGACTGTAGGGAGCGGTCCTCGGACCGTTTTGGTTTGGTTCTTGAACAATATTTGTATTCTTTATTTTCTTTTCCTTTTATTATTTTGTTTGTTGGTGTTATATTTGTCCGTTGGGGACAGTGCATGTGTCTTATATTAAGATGCCTTGTCTAAGTAAACTGGGGTGTTTTGGATGTCAGTGTTGTTCTACTAAGGCTCGATTGGAAGAGAGCCAGCCTGCGCCTCCGGAGGGTACCTCAAATTTTGATGTATACGTCAAGCACGGTATTGGCCCTATTATGTTTAGCACATTGTGAGATAAATCTATGAGGGACAATGCTGAGTTATAATGGCCACTTACTGGCTCGTTTGATGAACAGAAATTGAATTTCTTGCAGGATAAATTTTTCACCAAAAAGAGCAGGCAGTCGATGTTTGATTCTCTAAGAGTATGGCAGAAGGAAGCAAAGCAACGGCATATGAGAGCAGAGAGAGAGGCCCGGAAGAGACAGACGCAAACTATAACGCAGAAAGCAGTGGCCTATGAAAGGGAAAAGATAGGGAAAGGCATAGAATGTGCAGAAAGAAAGTTTTGATTGCAGACAGATAAATGCTATCTTACTAGAGAGGAAGGTGATGTTTTCGTTGAAGAGCTATTGGATTCTCGCCCTCCTCCACCTTATGCTCCTGAGTGGATATACCCAAGGGTTCCAACATCTCAGTCCCTGGCCTCTGGTGCCGCTCTTACTAGTATTTCTGCCTCTGGTCAAACTGCTTCGGCCCCAGCCCCGCCTGCTTCCTCTCTGCTCACGCCAGTAACAGGGGCGGGAGCCGTTAGCTCTCCTGTTCCGTCTACTGACTCTGTATCTACTGCTACACCCCCTTTTACTCCCACAACACTGTCTCCTTACATGATGATACCTGTCTCCTCATCTGCTCTTTCTCCCTCAAGTATGACACCCCAAGCATTGCTGAATGGCGAGACCCCTGTACATAGGATACATGAAGGAAATTGGGCGGCAGCACGAGACAATATGGACAAAGTGTTGGTGCGTTCTGCAGTGGGTGATGAGGAGAAGCAGTGGGCTCGGAGCCCGATCTATAGTGTGGAAGATGTGTGGAATGTGATTATACATTATGAGCCCTTCATACAGCAGCATGCCCTTAAGCACATGTCGGCCACGCTAATAGGACTGTGGAAGCAGTGTTTTCAGGGTATTGCACCGCAGATCATCTATGACATACGGGACATCGTGTATGCTGCAGGTATGGCTCCTAATGAGGTTTTTATCAATGTAACGACATTGGTGGGCTATCGGGGCAGATTTCTCCAAAAGGATCCGACTATGGTGACCCAGTGCCCCATGAGGGAGGTCCATCCCATTTATCATTCTGAAATACCAGAACTGCGCGACTCCACGAACACTGTAATTAGGCCACGAGTCGATGCTCGGTTCCAGGAACAGTGGATCTATACTCCTTGGAAGAAGAGTGAGGTAATATCCCTTAAAGCTCAGTTGCCGGACCCTTGGAAAACCTCCTCCACAATGATGACGTTAGCAGATATTGGGTTGTTCTTTGGCTTGTTGGTACCGGTGGATATATGGAGGCAAGTGCATACACAGGATCATGTGGTGGAATTGGGAGGAACATGGGATCAGATCAGGGCGTGGGATAAGGTCCGCAAGCCCGGTGACAAGCCGAAGGCGGAGATATTGGCTTTACTGGGTCGCATTATCACCTATATGCATTCCCTTATCCCGCCAAGATGGGTGGATTGGGACAAGTTGACTGCATGTCGTCAGAAGAAGGACGAGAGTGTGTCTGATTTCTTTACTAGGTTTGAAGGGGTGTTTCTCGACTTTAGTGGCCAGGACCTGTCATTGGAAGGTGGTGTCCGGTTGTTAGTCAGCAGGTTCGTTAACAACTTGCTTCCTGAGATTGCAACTAGGTTGCAGGCTTCAGAAAGCACTTGGAGCACCTCTTCCCCGTTGGTAATCTTGAGTATGGCACAGTACTACAAGCATAGAGAGAATGAAGAGAAGGAGAAGGTGGAGAAAAAGTCCAAAGAATTGAAAACGAAGGTGTTGATGCAGCAAGTTGCGAGGGGTAACAGAAGAGGAAGAGGAAGAGGTTCGGCCCAGCGGCTACCCAGGTCTAATCGGGGTGGTTCCTCGAGCGCACCTATTGGGCTCAATCAATCTGCATATTGCAAGCGGGAGGGACATTGGCGGAATGAGTGCCCGGAGTTATCGCAGAGAGGTGAGACCCCGAGAGGTCGGGGGTTTGGAGGACGTGGAAGAGGAGGAGGAGGCCGGGGGGAGACGCGATCAGAGAATGCATCGTCTAATAGACAGAGCGGGAACTATTTTGACGACCCCTAAGGGAGGCAGTACTATCATGATGACTATGACATGGACGAAGTGACGGGGATGTCCCACAGCTAGGATAGCCAGGGACAGGGCAAGGGACCAGTTCCGGTGCCTGTAGATCAGCGCGGACCCTATGTCACTGCAGATTTACACGGTACGACCGAGAAATTCTTAGTTGATACAGGGGCTATGAATAGCTCTGTTTCCCGTTCACTGGTCCCGGGGGCGGCTCTGTCTGGCCAAAACAATGTTTTGGTGGGCTTCTCAGGCGTGCCGGTTGTCAGCCCCATTTCCAAACCTCTTGCTTTGACTATTGGCCCCTTCACGGTTGATTCACCATTTCTATTAATGTCAAATTGTGGGGAGAATTTGTTAGGATTGGATTTGTTAAAAAGGTTGCATGCGACAATATTTTGTTCTCCAGGCGGTGTTTGCATGACTATTGGACCGCAAGTGGCCCGTGCCAAACAATGCTTCGCAAAGGATGCCCCTCTCCCCGCTGAGTTTATAGATGTGCCACGCACACTGTGGGCTACAGGAGACACAGATGTGGGGTTACTCCAGATCCCACCGGTCTCTATACAGATTAAGGACAACACTGTATGGCCACGTATCCCCCAGTACAAGATATCCTAGGCAGGAGAAAAGGCCTTATTGCAAATAATACAGGATTTGATTAAATCTGGTGTGGTTGAGGAGACAGCGGTGAATGTGTGTAACAGCCCTATTCTTCCTATTCTTAAAAAGGCACCCTTGGATTCTTCTGATGCTCACCCTGACATTTACCATTTCGTAATTGACCTTAGGGAGGTGAACAAAATAGTGATTCCCCAGTATCCTGTAGTCCCGGACATTACCACGATCTTGACAATGATTCCCCCGTCCACAAAATTCTTCTCTGTAATAGATTTAAAGAATGCTTTCTTCAGCAGTCCAATCCATACAGATAGCAGATATCTGTTTGGTTTTGCAATAGCCAGAAGGAGCTTTAGGTTTTGTCGTGCTCCACAAGGCTATACGGAGAGTCCTAGTATCTATAGCCAAGCCTTGAAAGCTCTATTGGATTCTTTGGAACTTCCCCCTGGTAATGTGCTGTTGCAGTACGTTGACGACCTCCTTGTGGCTTCAGACACTGAAGATGGTTGTAAAGAGGCCACGGTTAAATTGCTGTTACATTTGGCACACCATGGACACAAGGTGTCACTTTCAAAATTTCAATATTGTCGACAGGAGGTCACCTATTTAGGTCACCTACTGTCAAAGGAGGGTCGTAGACTAACACCTGAACGCATAGCTGCTATTATTAATATGCCTGTTCCTAAGACCCAACGCGAGGTACGCGCTTTCATTGGTATAACTTCGTATTGTCGTCATTAGAACCCTAACTATTCCTTACTAACGAAACCCCTCCTTTACCTGACCACTAAAGACATGCATGAACCCTTGCCTTGGACATCTGCATGCCAGCAAGCTTTTGAGCAATTAAAGGTTGCGCTTTGCTCTGCTCCTGTGCTTGGTACTCCTGATTACCAGAAGCCTTTTGTGCTCCATGTATATGAGGCAGATGGTTGCGCGCTTTCTGTTCTAACACAGGGTTTCGATGGTAAGCAGAGACCCTGCAAGTATTTCTCTGATATTCTTGATAACGTCGCCAGAGCTCTCCCGAGCTGCCTGAGGGCTGCCGCGGCGGTGGCAGTTTCTATCAGACAATCGGCAGGGCTCGTCCTTGATACGGATCTCACAGTAATGGTACCTCATGCTGTGGACACACTGTTGAATAAGACAAAGACACAGCACCTTACTAGTGCACTTCTGACTGGATATGAATTAACTTTGTTTGCTCCGCACATTACCATCAAACTATGTGCTACTCTGAACCCAGCCACGTTACTACCCCTCCCTTTGGAAGAAAAGGACAATGATGTCCATGATTGTTTATTTCGGACTGAGGAAGAAGCGAAGGGACGGGTAGACCTGACTGATGTTCCCTTATCTGACCCCCAAGGGGAACTAAATGTCGATGGCTCTTGTTTCAAACTACCAGATGGCGCTACCACTGCAGCTTATGCAATCACAATGTTGCACACTGTAGTTGAGACATCCCGTATCCCATACCAATCGGCTCAGGCTGCAGAGTTGGTTGCCCTCCTTAGGGCTTGCGAGTTGAGTGAGGGACTGACTGTCAATGTCTACACCGACAGCCAGTACGCCTTTGGGGTGTCCCATAATTTCGGGCGCCTCTGGGCGGAGAGAGGGTTCTTGACCTTGCATGGGTTGCGAATACAGCATGGTCCATTGATACATAGACTGTTGTCAGCACTGACACTCCCTGATAAGTTGGCAATAATAAAATGTAGCGCTCACAAAGCAGTAACAGACGATGTTGGGAGGGGAAATGCTTTTGCAGATCAGACAGCTAAGGAAACAGCTAGATCGTAGATGAAAAAGATGTTCGTGGCAGGTCCCGATAGGTGGGTTCCAGACAATGGAATGTTCGAGGACACATTAGAAAATGTCAAGGAAATACAGAGCGAGGTGACAGTAGATGAGCTGGCTGTATGGGAGGAGAGGACAGGGCGTTTGGATGAGAATGGGTGTTGGACTGACTTGTCTGGGAAACAGAGATGGTTGCTGCCGAACGCCTATGTGCTCCCTGTTGTTACCATGGCCCACGGCCCAGCACACATTAGTGCCAAAGGAATATGTAAACTACTGGACCCAGTATGGCAAAACAATAATATCCCTAAGGTAGCCACACACCTAGTGAAACGCTGCATCATTTGTCTGAAACATAAACCGGGGAAAGGTACACCTACACCCGCAGGTAATTTCGCATCGCATTCCTTCCCTTTCGAGGTTCTCCAGATGGATTTCATTGAAATGGAACGAGTTAACAATTTGAAGTATGTGCTGGTAGTGATTTGTGCATTCAGTAAATGGATTGAGGCTTACCCCACTAAGGAGAATACGGCTATGGCAACGGCGAAGGCTCTCTTAAAAGAGTTCTTCCCGCGCTATGGATTACCACGTGTGATCTGGAGTTACAACGGAAGTCACTTCAATTCAAAAGTCATTGAATTGGTGTGTAAAGGCTTGCATATTAGACAGAAGTTTCATGCAGCGGACCAACCCCAGTCAGCAGGCTTGGTTGAGAAGTACAATGGTACTCTCAAATTGAAGTTAGCGAAAATTCAAAAAAGCACAGGATTGCGATGGCCCGATGCTCTGCCTTTGGCTTTGTTATCTACCAGTGCGACAGCGCATTCTAGAACAGGGTTGTCCCTTGTCGGTGCTTTGTACTTGCCGTGAGGGGAACGGCCTCGCAGACTTCCATATCGCCATGAGGGGAACGGCTTTGCAGACTTCTATATCACCGTAAGGGGAACAGCTTTGCAGGCACCCACATCGCCATGAGGGGAACGGCTCCGTCACCCCCAAGGGACTACATCACCCAGCAGCCCCTGGCCGGCGCGAGACAACAGCATCATCCTTGCGCCCGGAGCCCCAACATAAGCGCTGCTGCCCTCCGACAGCGCGGGCCGCGCTAATCGGCGATTTGTACTTGCCGTGAGGGGAACGGCCTCGCAGACTTCCATATCGCCATGAGGGGAACGGCTTTGCAGACTTCTATATCGCCGTAAGGGGAACGGCTTTGCAGGCACCCACATCGTCGTGAGGGGAACGGCTCCATCACCCCCAAGGGACTACATCACCCAGCAGCCCCTGGCCGGCGTGAGACAACAACGTCATCCTTGCGCCCGGAGCCCCAACATAAGCGCTGCTGCCCTCCTGCAGCATGGGACACGCACGGGCGGCGCGCGGGCAGCGCCCGGGCCAAGGGCGGGCCCGTCCTTGCCCGTCATTGCCAGGAAGAGGCAGGACAGGGACACCCCTCTTTCATTTTATCACTGGACAAACAACGTGGAGCCATTTGTAACTGTATAAGGTACTGTGCCGATTTTTGGCAATCCCTCGTTTAATAATTTCTTTTTTTTTTTTTCTTCTTTCTCTCTCTCCCTTGGGAAATTCCCTTGCAGACTTAAAACGTTCTACAAACTTTACACTTGCAAATCCTTGTCCTCGTTTTGTTCACCATAAGACTTTCCTCTCAGGGAATTAGCTACAGGCTGGTCACTAGGAAGTATTGATCTCAAGCATCTACTGCAGGCCTAATAATGGGCAAAAGGAAAACTATGGAGGGTATAGGGGGGGTAAATGGTCTTACTGGCGGGGCGGGCAAGGGGAAAAAGGCAAGAAAAGCTCTCAAGAACGCTACTAACAATTGTGTGATGGATAGAATTGATACCCTCATCACAGAATGCGAAGGGATATTAGGAGCTGAGCTGCCAGCCCCTATTGATAACATTAATCCATCGCCTGAAAAGAGTCCTACCCCCTTGCGCCCAACCGTTGTACCTTCAATGTTTCAGAAACCCCAACGCAAAGATGCCCCAGGCTGTAGCGAGGCCACCCAACTAGGCCCCAAGTCGGGGCAGCTGGAAGATATTCCTCCCCAGCCCCCTAATTCTCCAGTTCACAATGCCGCAGGCCACTTCGAGCCCTCTATTATTTGCTCAAATAGATTTGCGGCATTGGCTGATGTGCCCGATTGTTCTGGGGAAGTAATGCCCCAACCTTTAACTTCGATTCCTATTGAGAGTCCGATTGAGTTAGCTGAAACCTGTGCTTCATCGCCTCAGGCTCTTTTGCAGATTGTTAATTCACTCAGGGTGGAGCTAGGTACGATAAAGCTGTTGATTGAGGAGCTTGTGGCCACTGTCAACTTGTTAGCCTCGAAAAATACAACGCACATTTCAGCAGCTTGTTTGCCGCCCAATTCATATCCACATCGGACATCTAAAACTGCCCACAAAACAAGGAGATTTAACAAGCATTGGTCCATCTCCCCTTCCTACAGCCCCACCCCGACAGGCCCCCACGGTTCCCATCTCCAGACAGGCAGGCCCCCCTCAAGCTAACTCGCCTAATATTCAGCAAAAGCAACTTTCTTCCCAAGTCACTACAAATTGTAGAAGACCTAGCAATACATTAGCAACCACATGCTTGGGTACTAAAGATCACTTTCAATTGAGCAAACAATCAAGTCTTTGCCCTGTACAAGCACGGATAGTCTTCATGGCCAACGTCCCTAAGTTTGTCTCACTGGGTGGCTTTGAAAATGAAGACTCTTTGATAAACAAGTCCATACACTGGATACGCCATGTCAGGGGATGTCGCTCATTGATAAGGGAAGATATAGTCAGGGCACGGAGATGCAAGTCGTATAACCAATTTTCGGACCGCATCGAACTTACCCTGACTAACTCCGACCTGGCTGAAAATCTTTTGGCATTGGAGTACCGGACTTGCCCTCCAGACTCTTCAGCCATTCAGCTTAGGCGCCTCCCAACAATTGCTGCCGCTAGGGCACATGATAGTGTGTTAATGTTGCCCACAGAAAGGGGGACATCACTCGAAGCTGTTGATTGACTACGATACGATTCCAAATCACATCAGGAACCAAAATTTATCTCTTTAGATAACAATCAAAGTGCCCCTAACACTATGCAATCATGCACTGATCTCGAACAACCACCAACTAGTTTGGGACCTATTAACTGTAGTAGCTATCCTGTTGGTAATTCGAGGGGTCAAGGAGTCGCAATATCCACTGATACTCCCATTTTATCCTCTGCCCCAATGCCTTTGATCCAACAAACCCCTTTATGTGACGAGGCCCCCCCCTCCCAGTTCAAAATTATTTCCTGGAATGTGGCAGGGCTTTATAGCAAATTGTTACTACCTGACTGGAATGATCTGATCGAGGGACATGACATCTGCATTTTCCAGGAAACATGGAGCCTAGTCCCACTCCATAAGTCGGGTTACACTTGTTTTTTACACCAGCTACCACTATGGGGAGAGGCGGCCTTCAGGAGGCCTTATTATCTGGGTGAGTATTGCCATGGGCTGTAGAATTATTGAACATCGATGTGCGAGCCCAGACATAATGAGGCTTACCATCAAGGGAAGTAGAGGAGGCGAAACTCTTGAGTTGTTTAACGTTTATATAAGGGGAACACCAGGGGGTAAATCTTCACCTATTGTCACGTCTTTGAAACAGGAGTTATCTGGTTGCCCATCTGATTCCTGTGTTATGGTTGCAGGAGACCTTAATTGTACCTTTGAGCCTCTAAGCTCTGAGGACATGTTGGGGGTAGAGGAAGATGATACAAGATGGGGTATTCCACTTCTAAACATACCCCCTATTAAAAAATGGTCTCAGGTAGCAATTCAGCTTAACGCACTCACCTTGGAATTCGGACTGAGGGCTGCCAATGGCAGAACTTCATAAGATGCCATAGGGGCCAACACATACAATAGAGCCAGCTGCCCCTCCCGTATTGATTACATTCTAATAGACATTAGACTTTGGAGAACCATGATCGACATGGAAGTGGTTTCTACCACCGATAGTGATCATAACCCACTTTGTCTGATCATGAAGGCCCCATGGTCTCCCCCTTGTCCTGCTTATAGTGTAGGCTCCTCCATGACGACCAAAGAAGTGGTCCCTTCCAACTGCAGAAGGTACCTCAAATGGCCCAAAGTTGTTGCCCAAGAATCAAAAATGGCTGGCATCAAGCATGTCCTGAGCGAGAACACTCTTGAATTACAGGAGGTATTTAGCGAAATAGATGGCCTGGAGAAGGTCCCAGAATTATATAGGAGAACGATAAATCAGATAGGGTCCTTCTTCCAAACAGCAACTAAGTGCAGTAAACCAAGTGCGCGCCAAAAAAGTTGCCAGACATGGTTTACTAGGGAATGCAGACAAAAGAAAAAGGCCCTAGCTCTAGCAATTAAAAGTAAAAACTGTCCTTTGATACAAACTACTAGAAAGGAATATAAAGCTGCTCTCCTTTATGCAAAGCTGAAGTGGGATGAGTCCCACTGGCAGAATTTAAAGGACGCTAGTATAGCTAGGGATGCCAACTTTTTCTGGAACCTTGTCAGACGGGCGGATAGGAAAGATCCTGATCTAATTCCCAATCACATCACAAGCCAAGATTGGTACGATCATTTTGGGAAACTTTATTCTGGGACAGATGCAATTTATAAAGGAGGGCCACATGACCAACTAAGCACCCGTTTTTTTCCAAATACCTGTGACCTCTTCACACTAGACGAAGTAGAAGCGGCTATAAAGAGAATAGTTCCAGCAAAAGCCTCGGGACCAGATGGTCTTCCGGGGGATCTTCTTCTTGCAGACCCCCATAATTGGGCAAGCTTTATCATGTTTTTAATTAAATCCATTGCTAAAGGATGCCCAGTACCCGAATCGTGGAAGGGTGCTGAGGTGGTACCAATTTTTAAAAAAGGTGCTAGGGAGGACCCTGCCAACTACCGACCAATCAGTTTGATTGATGCTATCCAAAAAGTAGTTCACAATGTATCTGCAACCAATACATGGTCTATATACAAGGAATATGACAACACCAAATGGCTCATTCAATAAATGATTATGATTTAATAAATATCACAAAAATTGTCATCATAGATCATAGACTCAAAAAATGTGAACTGAATATCACATTTAACATTTAGTAAAAACAGGTGCATACAGCGTGAAGTGATAGGTGCGTAGTTAGGATAAGTGAAAGTGATGTGCAGGGGAAAGGTGGTGCATATATATACATCAATATACAATAATGATAACCTAACCTGCCAAATTACTGGCAAAACATACAAATGCAAAATCATAAACAAAAGATGCAGATATAGATCCTCTGTCATCCAGGTTTGATAAGTGAAGGGAAGGAGATGTCGACGTTTCGACCCCTATAAAAACCAGCAGATTTGACGTCTTGGAGGTGGGGTCTTCATTAGGACCAACGGGGAAGGGGGAAGGGAAGCGAAGGGTATATGTTGCACCAGTGACAGCACAGGTGTCTTCAGGCTGAAGCTGTCAGAAGTCTCGACGCTTCCCAGAGCTATGGGTTACGTTTGAACCCTTGCTCTTTCTATACGGATACATCCGCGGCCTCAGGTTATTGCGTACCTTTGGTTTATTCCTATTCGGACTGCTGTACCTATCGAGCCTTGCTGGCCCACATCACTATCTTTCAGCCTGAAGACACCTGTGCTGTCACTGGTGCAACATATACCCTTCGCTTCCCTTCCCCCTTCCCCGTTGGTCCTGATGAAGACCCCACCTCCAAGACGTCAAATCTGCTGGTTTTTATAGGGGTCGACTCGAAATGTCGACATCTCCTTCCCTTCACTTATCAAACCTGGATGACAGAGGATCTATATCTGCATCTTTTGTTTATGATTTTGCATTTGTATGTTTTGCCAGTAATTTGGCAGGTTAGGTTATCATTATTGTATATTGATGTATATATATGCACCACCTTTCCCCCTGCACATCACTTTCACTTATCCTAACTACGCACCTATCACTTCACGCTGTATGCACCTGTTTTTACTAAATGTTAAATGTGATATTCAGTTCACATTTTTTGAGTCTATGATGACAATTTTTGTGATATTTATTAAATCATAATCATTTATTGAATGAGCCATTTGGTGTTGTCATATTCCTTGTATATAGACCATGTATTGGTTGCAGATACATTGTGAATAATTTCCACTGTGACTATCTTTTGTGTACCACTATTTACCCGAGTCCAGTGGTCTTTCGGGTTACCCCATTGATACGAAACTATCCAAAAAGTAGTTGGCAGGGTGTTGTTGCAGAGAATCCAATGTTGGGCGGAGGACGAGAACGTCCTCTCTCAATATCAGGCGGGATTTAGGGCCAACACAGGGACGGTCGACCAGGCAATCAGGCTGCTTCTCCTTTATTGGAAGGTAGTCGTGATTGGCAAGGGCAGTCTTTATCTCGCCTTTATTGACTTAAAGACTGCCTTTGACCTGGTCCCCCGCGAATGGTTTTGGCAAATATTAGGTGAGATGGGGATCCCCCTGTTGGTCCTCAACCTGTTGATCCGATTACACGAGGGCAATTATGCACAAGTGAGGTGGGGGTCCCAAGAACAGAAAACAGACAGGATTCCAGTAAACAGGGGAGTACGCCAGGGCTGTGTTATGGCACCCACCCTGTTCTCTCTATATGTGAACGGGGTGGTCAGCTTCCTCCAGGAGGTTCCATCTGATGCCCCGGCCCTGGCAGGAGACAGGGTACCCACTCTCCTGTTTGTAGATGATACCCTGCTGATCTCTAAGACCCCGGCAGGGTTACAAAGACTCCTGGATAGATTTCAGCTCTTTTGCAAGTCTAGGGGGCTGGTCATTAATACTTCTAAGACCAAGCTTATGACATTTAACCCCTATAGACCGTTTAGAGACAATCTCACCTTAGATGGAACCCGCCTGGAGAGAGTCAGTACATTTGATTACCTAGGTATTCGACTCTCTGAAAAAATGCACTGGAGACATCACATCGACAAAATGCAATTGACCCATAAATGTGCGGTCGGGGCACTAGGTAGAGAACATCGCTCTTCGCAGAGCAGACAAGTGGCCCCGGTTCTCACGATTTATGCTGCAAAGGCAGTTAGTTCGGCCCTTTATGGTGCCGAACTATGGGGTTTCGACAATGTAGAAGAAATCTGCAGATCCGAACACAAGTTTTTGAGATCTAGTGATGCTTCCCCGTAATGTACCACTGAAACCCCTGATGAATGATATGGGTAGGCGCTCATTTAGAGACATAGCCAGGCTGCGGCCACTACTTTTCTGGGCCCGCCAACGGCGGACTGCCGAACTTTCTAACTATGCCACTGCGCTCACAGAGGTAATGAACCTAGATGGTAATCAAAGAGTCAGCTGGATAAATAATGTTAAGAAATCACTTATCGCCCTTGGCCTTAAGGAATCGTGGGAAAGTCAAAATCCCCCCAGCAAGGTTGAGCTTAAAACACTTTATTGGGCCTGGGTTGCCACGCAGGAGCTCAGCAATTCCAAAGCAGGAAGGCTTACAGAAGATTTTTATTTACATAAGCAGCTCATATGCTTGGAACCATATCTAGATTTTATCCAGACACCACAAGATAGGGCGCTTTACATACAGTTTAAGGGGCTCACTTTTGGTCCGCGAATTAACTGCGAAGTGGAGCCCCCCCTACCAGACAATTGCGGGCTGTCCCTGCTGTGAGGCACCGAATGAGAGTGTGGCCCTTCTCATGTTTGCTTGCCCAGCATACAAAATGGCAAGATCGAGATGGCTAAAACCCATCTGTAGACAACTGGGCACTTTTGATCATTGCGCTGCTTTGCGCATTCTGAAGTCTGATCCAAGAACTCTCTTTGCTTGTGGCATGGCTAAGTATCTAAGCTGCGTCTGGATAGTAAGGCACAAATCCCTACGCAGAGCGGTGTTATGAAATATTATGGTTTTATTTCATCTTTTATTCGAGCTTAATTTGCTTCCCCAAATTATAATGCACTGTCATTTTAAATAACCATTTTAAATGTAAAGGTTTTGTACTTAAGGTCGGAACCAAATCAATTTTATCTTCGAATCAAGGACTTGTTTGATATAGTTGTTATTGTCATTGATTTGGTAATGTGACATCCTATTATGCTCTGACGGATTTACATATTTTCATCATTATTGCTTTAAAGATAACTCGTATTTTTTATTGATGGATTGTAAGAATGTTGATGCTTTTATGATACTTGATATCGAAATAAAGCTATATGATGATGATGGTTGTCCCCGTACGAGGTGGTCTTTGGGTGTCCCGCCAACGTCTGGGGCGTCCCAAGACCCAAGCGCTTTTACGAGATAGAGTACCCCCTACTTGTGGACTATCTGTATGAGTTAACTAAAGATCTTCATTCTGTCCACCAACAGATTCACGCCACGCTGCAACCAGTACCAGAGGGGCACGGGCATCAGCTACAGCCCGGGGATTTCGTGTTTGTGAAGAATTTTCAGCGAATGAGCTGCCTGGAGCCTCGGTGGAAGGGGCCACTCTTGGTCCTGCTCGCCACCCGCACCGCAGAAAAGCTTGAAGGCCGGAAGCACTGGGTACACGGATCACACTTGAAGAGGATCCCTCTCCCACTTCCGTATGGCCAGTGGGTCCTCGATGGCATTGCTGACCAGGAAGGGGAGCGAGTGCCCCGTTTCATTCCCTTCTCTGATGCCCGACTGAGGTGGGCGCAGACAGACGAAGAAAGCGACGAGGCCTTACTTGAGGCGGTCCCCCCAGAGATAAGGGCCACCCCGGATGCTCCCGCTTCTGGTGCACAGACACCTGAGTCTCAATGCCCTGCTGAGCCTGAATTTCTTCCCCTTTTTGTTGATGAAGAAGTGCCTGGGGTTGCCAGGTACAACCTGTGGCCCCGACGGAAGGACAGTGCGCCAGTAGGGCAGTCCAGGAGTTAGGGAAGGACTCAAGCTTAGGGCGTAGGTGCTATGCCTAAGGGGTCTGCTTTAGATTAGAGTGAGCTACACTGGTGCACTGCCCTGGACACTGGACAGGATTAGCTGAGGGTGTCTTCCAAGGAGGGAGAGTGCCCTATCCTGAAAGAAGAGGATTTGTTTTCCAGCAAGGGCTGCGATCGCGCAGCTCCCCCGTGGGAGTGCTTCATAGCACCGTCGTTGATGAACAATAGGAGTCTACCAGTGAGGCTCTGAAGGACACTGGGTGACACTGGTCGGTTGTATTTTTGTGGCTCCAATTCCTAAAGTTTCTTTCTATGTACCCATTTGGTCGCGCAATTATGAAGGAGGAACAGCCTCTGGTGGCCCCACCCATACAGCAGAATGGTCCTGTGTGGTCTAGTTGGTCTATTGGGAGTAGGGTGGTAGTGGTCCTTCTCATTGTAACGATAACACTATTCGGGGTGGTGTGGTATTTAGAAGAACAGCATCCTGTACACACCTTGATAGGGACTACCCCGGCCCCACCTGAGCATTCGTTTATTACACTGGCCCTGCATAAAGAGAAGCATAGACAGACCTATGTCGAGAATGCGTTTCTGCAGATGCTTCATCAGGTACACTGTACCACTAATGCCACCAATTGTTGGGTGTGTGGGTTACTTCCCTCCGTTATGCACAAGAACGATCTACTAGTGTCACTGCCCCTGTCATACTTGGGTAGCTGTGAGGCATGGTTCCAATTGCTTTCTATGGTGTACATGCACTATCATGCTGATGCAATGAATATGGTGCAGTTGGATTACGAAGCAGTGTTGGAGTATATAGTGGTACACCAAGGATATACACCTGGGGCAGATGGAAAGGAGGGTACCCTACATCCAGATGCTTGTATGAATATTTTTGAGGATAATAAGAATGTCACCTGGTTACAAAATGAAATGCTGGATTTTCAAGGATTTAACGTTACTGAATATTTTAAATGTTTCCAGGAACGAAATATAACTGAAGATAAAGCCATGCCGTCCCTGTGATCAATACAGCAGCTAGTTTGTGTGTTGAAGGTACAGGGAACATTCCAGTAGGTAGGAGCAGCTGTAACTATACATATCGATTGAACACTACTAGTAGCCCAACTTTGCTCACACCTCCAAATGTATACTTTGTTTGTGGGGAACAGGCTTATACATGGCTTCCCAGAGGATGGTCTGGCCAGTGTTATGTCTCCTTTCTTTTGCCCCCTGTTTATATTGCACCATCTAATTATCACAAGGATCATAGGCTACAGTGTAGGGATCTACATTTGCATTGGGCCAAGAGAGTTGTCAATCCAGAAGATATAGATCAAACAGATACTTCCCTACAGCAATTTACTGACATCATGAAGGGCATTTTGCCGTTTTGGGGCCCCATGTTCAATAGCCGTAATATCCGTCGCCTTGCTAGAGTAGTTGAGAGAGTTATTAACACTACTGCAGGTATATTGACTAATATCACAGTCGAGCTTCAGGCTACGAGACTTGTTGCTCTTCAAAACCGGATGGTTTTAGAAGTCATCCTTGCTGATAGGGGCGGAGCCTGCCGCGTCATCGGCAGCAGTTGTTGTGTTTACATTCCTGATAACGCCCCTAATGTACTCCGCCATACAGAAATTGCACAGGCTTGCTTCTGATATCCATCAGGATAATGGATCATGGTCCCTCACAGGGTGGTTCTGGGGTCTGCTGACATCATGGGGTTGGAAGATACTACTTGCCCTCAGAGTTATTGCAGGTGTCATCTTCACATGTTGCCTATGTATTAATTGCCTTCCAGCATGTTGCACCTATTGTGTGAGCAAGCTCACCCCTACCCCTAAATTGCAAGGACGTGATACTAAGGTCTCTACTATGATGATGCAGGATATCCAGGATATGATGCTTATTGACGAAGGTATTTTTGAATACTAAGTAGATTTTGATACTCATGTGCTGCTTTATTCTCCCTTGTAACTTGACTGACTATGCATGGTCTTCTTTCCCACTTAGAATTGTAAAGACCCTACCGGATAGCCTCAATAAAGCATTTAGCCACCCATGCTAAAAGGAGGGTCTGTTAGGTTTGAAAATCCCATTCCGGTTATACACTCCTATCATGCTACATTAGGTTAGCAGTGTGTGGCTAAATAGATGCCATTTGTATTCATGTTATGCAACCCACTGAGTTATCCCTGCCACGTGCAAGCTTTAGTTAACAAGTGTGACTCCATTTTGTATTTTGTAATCCCTATTAGGCTGTGTCTGAACTAGGCCTCATTATTTGTATTGCTTGCCTCAGCTGAACACTGTATTTAGTTATTATTTTTCTTTCCTGTTCAAGGCTGCTTCCCGACTAACTAATGAATAGGCCATTCTGCCCTCGCATGCCTATCCGAGTGTGTAGTTCTGCTCCCACGTTAGGAGACGCTGAGACTTAGCGCGGTAACCTTGAATTGCTGATAGCATGTACCCATCTGGCAGGTGGTAGCCCATCCTTCTGTGCCTTCTTTGTTCATGTTCGGCCCAGGCCGGTAACTTTCCACTGTGGGCGTGATTGAGGGGTTCTTGGAGGAATGATCATGCATCGCAGGCCGTTGGGGAGCCAGTCCCTCTGCAGACATCTTAGGGTGCAGGTCAGATTGGTCTCCTCTGCAGAGTATTGCTAATAAATGCTTGTTTGTATTCTCTACTGTCTGGTCGACTCTTCATTACTTGGGAAGGCATAGCAGGTGGTTGTAAATAACCCGGGTGGCCCCTAAGGGCCACTTCTTTCAGGGTGAGGGGTGTTATAGGAAAGGTGGTAAAGGGGGACCCTAACATGAATCATCTGATCCTGCGCCAGATGTTGAATAAAGGTTTTTCATCTCTGATGTAGCGCAAAATCCATTTTTCATTATAGGGATGCATTATAATCACTTGCATAGACTTCATCCGCATATATTCTGTTGTTGTGTTAACCTAAGTGTTAGTATCTTGTAATGTAATAACATGAATGTGATGTGTTTAGGCCAAAATGTATAATACATGAAGAGTTCAGTGGAAAATAAAATGTAACCAGCAGAAAACACTAACAGGAAATACTTGTGTTGTGCAACTGACAGTCATATTATTATTGAATGTGCTTATTAATCATGTTGTTTTATATGTAAATGAAAATATTATACTGTATATGTCTCAATTTCTATATAACTTCGTAAAGCTCATGTCCCATTTCTCTTATGTTAGCTGCATTTTGTAGGCCTGAAATGCATTTTCCCTGGAAGATCTCGCATTAGGATACATCTTTTAATTTTATGTGCATGTTAGCGTCTATTCTTTCTCACGTTTGTGTTTGCAGGTGGAAGAAGCACTCTTGTTAGTTAGAATAATGTCTTTGTTTTAGGAGTTAGGCAAGGAGAGAAGAGGATACATTGGGAGCTAATGCCGATAAGGAGAACTGTTGTATTTTCTCACCAGAGAGGGCCTGGGATTCAAGTTCATTGTGCTACTGTTAGGGAGTAATCATCGTCCCATGGAAAACTACCTATAAGAATGTGGCCTGATCGGATGGCGTGACCTGAAAGGAATCATGGAAAGGCACCTGTGGTATTTGGAGTATTGTAAGTAGGGAAAGTGCCCACTTCTTCTTTTCTGCCTTTTGGAGAGAGAGCATCTTAGAACAAGCTCTGTCTCAGTAGCTTTATGCTACTTGACCCAACTGAAGTGGAGAGACTTCTGAGAAAGACTCCACACACTGACACTTTAATCTATCATGCCATGAAGAATGCCTAATTAGGGATGTCATGTTAGTGCTAGTGTAGGGATAGTTAATGCTTTATCTTCACCAACCCTCATGCAGGGAAATTTGGATTCTTGTTCTCTGATCTTTTGTATCCTAATTCTTGAATTAATTGTCTTGTGTATGTTGCACCACCTTAAACTTATTCGTAGATTTGGCTTTCTATTGGTTCCAATGTATTTCTACATCCTCATCTTGAAGTGTCTGTATGTTCAGTTGTTTTTGGATTTGTAATAAATTAGCTAACCTTATTTAGTATTCTGTGATTATTATGGGCCTTGAGGACTGCAACTGAAATGATTGACATTGTTAATGATTTCTCTCCCCTCCATGCTCTCACGCTGGAAAAAAGTACCATCGACTTAAGGTTCTAGAACAGATCTCGAACATGCTTGTCCGGCTCCTTCATCTTCTTTTCACTACATTTTGGAGCATTTAGGGATTACCTACTAAGTTTTTCAAGGGGAGCAGTTTCATACTATGTTATGTTTTACTATTTCCCAGGTCTGCGTAGCATTGCAGCAGGCAGGCAGTGCTTGGCAGCCATTTTTCCTCTTTTTTGACATTGTAAGCCACCATTTTGTGATTCTGAGAGCACTAGTGGTTACGGAGATGCAACTGTCTGCAACCTATAAAAGAACGATGGCAGCAGGACATGCAATCCATGGGTAAAGATATTTTGTCTCCTTTTCATTACATTTTGGAGCATTTAGGGATTACTTGTTAAGATTTTAATGGGAAGTACGATACTTTAGGGTAGCAGTTTCATGCTACGTTGTGTATTGCTGTATTTTTAAGAATGAAATGTGCATTTTTAAGACTGAAATGTGATTGAATTTTTGATAATTGTTTTTAATGGGGGTCCTCCCTTTATATGTATCAAGCCTTCGGATGAACTTGCATGGATTTCTGAACTGGCAATTTAGTTTCCCGGGTCTGCTTAGCATTGCGGACAGCAGACGGGTGCTTGGCGGACATTTTTCCTCTTTGCCTATTTTTTGACATAGTAAACCACCATTTTGTGACACTGAGTGCACTAGGGGGTATAGAGATGCAATTGACAGCAACGTTTACAAGAATCGTGGTGATTTGACATGCCACTCGTGTGCAGATGGCACGCCAAAGGCAAACCCATCTGTGCCCGTCTGCATGCGTTCCATGGCCAGTGGCAGCTATGCTGCCCATTTGGAACAGAAACCAGATAAAAAAATTTTTTTATTTCCCGGAGATATTAAAAGAATTATGGGCATCTTTGTAAAAATCAGTTACAGCTACAACCTATCTTTGGGCCATTATGTTACATAAAATGTAATGGACAAGTCACAGCTGAATTTAAATTGTGTAACGACTCTCATATGGATTTACATGGAAGTAACATTACTGAACCACAAAATCATAGATTAATTGAGTGTCTTGTAAACTCAGGATCACTTGTTAAATAAGCTAATTATTTTGCTGATCTCTTATTAGACATTAATATGTATATCATGTTTGTCACAGAAATCTGCTTTAATGAAACTTCAGACCTGGGTATTGCAATCGAAGTTCCACATGGTTATGTGATTACCCACCTGGGTAGAACTGTTTAAAAGGCGGAGGCCTGACTATCATTTTCAGAGACTTTGTTTTTAATGCTCTACCTTCATATAGAGAGGGTTTATTGGAAGCAGAAGGTTTGGGTTTTAATATCAAAACGTCCCAACAAGATTCCTTTTCAGTAGCTCTAATCTACAGGCCTTCTGCACAAGCAACTGGTTTTATTAACTAATTTAGAGAGGCTATTGCATACCATTATATTCATGTTATAATGAATATAATGTTACAGTTTTAGGTGACTTTAATCTTCATATAGGTGATGACGAGAACGATACAAATGTTTAGTCATTATTGGACATGTTTTCTGCCCTTAATCTAAAACAACTAGTCCTTTCTCCTACACATTCAGCTGCCCATAATTTAGATTTGATCTCTGTTAATCATCGGGCATTTAGAGTGGATCACATATCAGAATTGACTTGGTCACACCATTTAGCAATTACCTTTAGATGGGATGATGTAAAACCTAATAATCTGACAGCTTCAGATATTAGTTATCTATCTCGGAAATGGGACAAAATTAAGTATCAAGACCTAATAATTTAGAGCGCCAATACGAATTATGTTAACCTGTGGCTGGACGAGACAATGTTATGTTATGTTAATAAATATTTGCTACAGCGCACCACTTGTCCCCGAAAGGGCATCTCGACGCTGAGGTGGCAGAAAAGTTAAGAGCAAGCATTTAGAACAGCCAGGTTTTGAGCTGTTTTTTTAAGCCTAAAAAGTCAGTACAAGCCCTAATGACAAATGGGAGTTTATTCCAGTGGTGTGGGGCCAGATAAGTAAAGGCTCGTCCTCCGAATTTGGATGTGCGGATATGTCGAGGGCAGAGTAAGAGCTGGTTCCTAGATCTAAGATTTCTGCCTGGACAATAGGGTGCAAACTTTGTCCTGAAAGTATTTGGGCCCCTTACCTGCCAGAGCTTTATGCGTCAGACATAGGAGTTTGAAAATTGCTCTCATCTTTATAGGAAGCCAATGTAAGGCTCTAAGCAGAGGCACCGAGGGGGTGCCTGGTGACTGTTTCTTAATCAGTTGGGCTGCCATATTTTGAACAACCTGAACCTTGGCATGGAGAGATGCGTTTGATGCTACCACAAGCGCGTTTCCATAGTCCAGGCGACTGATAATCAGGGTCTGGACGAGGGTCTTGCGAGAGGCCAGTGGCAGCCACTGGAAAATCCTCTTGAGAAGGTGCATTGTCCCAAAACACATGCCACATGTGGATGCAACATGGTCCTTCATCGATAACTTATCATCGAACAGGATGCCCAAATTCCTCACCATTCTTCTAGGACAGGGGGCCGGGCCAAGCTCCTTAGGCCACCAGTCCTCAGTCCAGTGAAGATGAGCTTTGCCAAGGAGTTAGATCTCAGTCTTAGCCCCATTCAGATGTAAACAGTTTGATGACATCCAATTGGTGATTTTTCTAATACAGGAGATAAAACGCTGTTTAACATCCTCCCTATCTTGCTCAAGGGAGATGACCAGCTGCGTGTCATCTGCATAAGAAAGAATATCAAAGCCGTAAGACTTCACTAACCGAGCAAGGGGAGCGACAGCTGTAACGTGAGGGGACACAGGTCAGCCGGGGAGACCGATTTAGTTTTGGTTATAGGGTCTGACAGTTGCGTGTGAGTGATGGGTTCAAATTTCTCGAGTGAAGCCTGAGTTAGGCTGTAACCAGAGTTAGCTGAGCAGGTAGAAGATGAGGCTAATGAGTTGTTCTGAAAGTTGCAGTGGATGTTGCTTATTTTAGTCACGAAATGGGATGCAAGAGTGTCGCAGAGAGTCTGGGAGGCCACCATGGCTAAGGAGCATGCGCGCGGGTTGGCGTGCTCCTTTACAACTTTAAAAAGCTCTTTGGCAGAATTTTCAGCTTGTTCAATTCTTTTGATGGTGTATGCTCTACGTGCCCTTTTAATCTGAGTATGGTATGCACCTAGCAAAAGCTTATAGTGATGTTTAATCTAAATTTCATCTAAATTAATGTTAGCCCCACCTGTTATTCGTATCCCCAAAATCAAACTAAGACTGCACCATAATTTTCATTTGAATTGGCAATAGAAAAGGGAGAAGGAATTATTGGGCAGAAAATAGCATTAAATACAAATTATCTATCAAAGCCCATAGAAAATCTTTAATATTGCAAACAAATTTTATTTTGCTAATAGAATTAATAATGCATGGCCTGCGTGAGATTTTTCAAATAGCCAATCTTTTTACAACCAAAAGCCTGCAATTCTGAGGTTAAACCTTCAGTAGAGTTGTGCAATGTACTGTCAGATTTGTTTGAAGAAAAACAAAAACTCCAGGAAGGTTTAAGATCGAGCAATCAGAAAAATTCTGAGTGGATACACCCCTTTACATACGGTTTAAAAAAATAATACAACATTCTCCAAATTGAAAAAAAAAATTGCATTCAACAAACAGAGCACGCCTTTAGAGACTTTAAATCAGGATCGCCTGTGAACCTTTGTCCGTATACTGTGCAATTTTAATCTCCAGCCTATAGCATTTTTGGTGCACTTTGGCTATGACTATTGGAGAGTAGGCATGGTAGGCCTTTTGTTAGCACCAAATCACTTTACAAATCGGATAATAATCCTCCTGGACCATGAAACCTAATCAAAATTAATTTGTGTACCAATCGATACACGAATATGCTCATTTAGTCTGGCCAGGACCAGTGCAAATTAGATTTGCTAGGCTTCTTGATGCTGCAAAATGAACTTTATGAATCTGATTTGCTTTTTATGTCCAACGAAAGTGCGCTGTGCACTTTATTCACTCAGTCGGTACTATCGGACTCTTTAAACCTGATGTGATTGCATTATGCACTTTATTTACTGGCCTGTAGTCTTGTTGCCACTGCTTGGCTAGGACCAGTGGGGACTAGGTGCATCTGGCCCAGCTACTGTAAAAGCACTTTATAAATTTCCTAGGTATCCTTCTGTCTTCTGAAATTCAGGCACCAATTGGTTTAGGAATTGGTTCTTTTATGTCTGCCAGGACTAGGGCAAGACAAACTTGCTAGGCCTGTCAATATTGAAAAATTCACTTTTTTTTAACCAAGCTTGCTTTTAACTCCAATGAACCTGCACACTGCACTATATAGGTGTTTCATTCTGGTTAGGATCAGTGTGAGCCAGAGGTAGAATGCTCTTTGTCCTTGCAAAATATATTTTTGGATTCTGATGAGAATCCCGCTGGCTTTCATGGCCTGATGAAATTGCCCAGAGTATTTTTATTGACTGGTACACACAGTGTCCCCCCCAGGCAGGCGGGGACTATTGCGAAATAGGTCTGGTAGGCCCATTGAAATTCTAAAATGCGCTTCATGATCACGGACAGAGACCACCTGGCTATTTGATGTTGCGTAACGCATTTCAATAGTTGGCCTATCCTTTCTCCCCAGGCTGGTGGGCACCATCCACATATCCTAAAACCTCTGTAGGATCCTGTACACTCTATACTACGCTTTATGACCTTGATTTGATACAGCATGTACGTTATTCACCTAATTGCATTCCAAGACGTCAGCATCAGGTCTCCAGTGATCACTGTCCTTAGATAAAAGGTTTGCTAAAGGTGCATTTGCATTATTGGCACCATGGTGCCATTTGTCAAATGTTCTTAACTCTCAATTCGGTAATCTCACCATACCTTGCTTTTAATTCAAAACACATTGCATTTTATTTTTCGGACTGAGTGCTGTCAAGGTATTTCATGGGCAGAACAGTGCTTAGTTTCTGAAAGTTTACCTATTACACCATTATTTTATTATGGATTGGAAAAGATATACCCACTAAGCACTTTTATGACGTACTGAATTGAAAGATTCATGCTTTGAATTGATCAATAATGGCATCATTGACTCTGTTCTGTTTCAATTAATTTTTAATTGTTTTGCGAATTTGTATGGTTTTAAATAACTAGAAACAATAAAACTTACCTTACCTCACCTTGCCTTTGTCCACCCAGGGTGCTGACTAAAGCAACTGAAGTTCTGAACACAGTGATTAATGTTTTTTGTAATAATTTACTAGATTCAGCTACTGTCCCCACTCTTTGGAAACAGGCAAAAATTAAACCTCTCCTTAAAACTCCATCTGCTAACCCTGAAATGTTAGCTCATTTTCGTCCCATCTATTTGTTGTGTGCATTTTCTAAGATGCTGGTAAAATTGGTTAATAGACAGCTATCCCAATACTTGGATTCATTGGAAATAGCACATTTGTCCCAATCGAAGTTTAGGCCACCATACAGTACGGAATCTGCTTTATTAGAAGTCTCTAAGCATATAAAGATCACATTAGATGGAAGTAACAATGCTGCACTCATTCTTTTAGATTTGTCGGCTGCTTTCAACAAAGTTTCTAATCCACTTCTTTTACAAAGGCTTTCAGAGATGGGTATTTTCAGTCAACCTGTAAAATGGTTTCAATCTTTTCTGCGCAATAGATATCAATCAGTAACAATCTCCTATTTTTTGTCTGGGAGTAAAAGCTCTAGCTTGGTGCTCCTGAGGACTCATCTTTGAGCCCTACTCTATTCAATGTTTACATGGCTCCATTGTCATCATTGATAGAGACATGCAGAATTAAACTAGTATCCTATGCTGATGACAGGCAGTTGATTTTATCTATTGTTAAAATTCACTTGTCTCAGAATTATCCTTCAAGAGGTGTTTATCCAGGGTTATTGACTAAATGCACCAGAGTTACTTAAAGTGTAACTTAGATAAAACTTAGGGCCTGATTTAGATCTTGGCGGATCGAGTCCCGCCGTAGCTTTTTCAGCGGTCTTCCCGCTTGGCAGCTTGGCAGTCTGCCTGCCCTATTTAGATGTTAGAGGGAACAAAGATGGCTGCAGTCCTGCAGTCACTGCCAGGAAATCTCAACCGCGTTGATGGCAGGATAGGCAAAAGCAGATGTCGGAGGGAAGACCACCAGTTTCCTCACCGGGCCAATCATGAAGTGCCTTCCCACCGTCGTGACTGTCGGTAAAACCTCCACACCTGAGTTGGCAGAATGGAAGGGATATAAGGCAGAAACTCCCCTTTTCACACTTTCACACTTCCTGTTCCGCCATGGATCCGATCTTCCAAGTTCTGCCGCTGCTGCTGGTTGATGAACAAAACCGAGTAAATACAGCCTTTGTGTGCGCGCACAGCCTATTTTAAATGGTAGGTTACAGTAAGTTGTTATGGTTTGATGTGCTCCAAGGGTAACGTACTCCGATCTCGAACGTTTAGGTACTAATCAACTGTAATTGCGCATCCATGTGTAGGATGCGTCCCCCTGGGCACAATCCTTCCCTATGTAGGGTTTCTTTTGTTGATATGCTTTTTGGGCCCACTGTTTATGAGAAGAGGGTAATAATAATAATTCCAAGTGATCCAATCGTCATTATAGATCTTGAATCCATGTAGTATTTTTTTAATCCATAGCGATTTCAGATTATTGTATACATATCATCACACTGGATGTTTATGCAGCTTTTTCATTGATGTTCCAATGCATTTCGGGCCCGAAATGGCAGCATTTTTGGTTCTCCATTTCCAATATTTTTATCTCGAGGGTCATGACTTCTAAATCATGATCTCTAACCCTTTGGTTTTCCTCCAACTTCTCTGGGTAAAAACTTATAGCAGAATGGTTGCTGCCAGCCCTGGAGGTTTCTCTTCCCACAGGCAGATCCTGTGATCTGAAACCATCCCCTTGTGCATCCTCATCCACCTCTAGCACCATCTGTCTCCCCAGCCTCTTTGGCCTCCCACCAGGCCCTTAAGGCCTTCTGTAGCTCCTACTTCCTGGAGCTGCTCTTCATGGGTCATCCAAAGCTCCTGCATTTGGAGTGGTGGGAGGAGTAGCACCTGTACCTGAATAGGGCTTTGACTGCCTTCCACAATGCTGGCTCCGCCCCTCTGTGGTGTGTCTGGAGCCAAGGCTCACACTGACAATGGATGTTGTTGTGCACTTGCAGAGTGCCCCCCAGAACTGGTTTGAACTGGGCTCAGAGCCCCTTGCACAAAGAGAACAAAGACATTTTGGGGTATAAGTATCAGACCGAAAACCCCAGACTTTAGATCATTCCTGGAATTCAAGAGGAACCTTTGCCAAGGAGAAGAGCTGGAGAGACTGAGGAGAAGTACTGCCCTTGCTGTGTGTCTGGGGTTGGCCTGCAGTTGCTGTTTCTGCCAAGGAAAGGAGAAGGACTTTGCTGTGTGCTGTGTCCCCTGGTTGAAGGAGATCTCCAAGGGCCTGAAGTGAGCTGGCCTCCTGTTCTGAAGTCTCAGGGACACAAAGACTTCACCCCCAGCTCCCCTGAACTCTGCTGCTGTGAGTTCTAGCCTGCCAAGAGGTGTCTGTTCCAGTTTTGGGCCTCTGGAGGTTGGTGCTGCTGTTTGGGAGCTGGAAGAAAGAAGAAACGTGAAGAAATGCTAAAATCGATGCATTGTTCTTCTTGCGGCTGTTTTCCCGATGCATCTCCACGGCGCGAGAAGAATTTCCACGCATCGCCGTGCCGCTGCGAAAACCGTTGCAGCGCCGTCGCCGCTGCAAGAATCGACGTATCGAGGGATCGTGGCTGAAGAGGACCGACGCAGCGCAGATCGACGCCGCTGCATCGATCGCCGACACATCCCGGATTTCCATGCATCGTACCTGTGCAGCACGCTCTCCCGGCGCATCACCTGCGAACCAGAACCGTCACGAAGAATCAACGCATCACTCCCCATACAGACCGGATTCGACTCAACTCATCCTCTGCGTGTTGCAGAACTGTTGCATCGCCTCCCCAAGGTCTCAGGAGTGTCGCATCTCTTTGTTTTCCGACTCTGCGGCTGTTTGGCTTTTGGAACTTTGACGCAGCTACAGGTACTTTGGTGAAAGGTCACGCATCCATAGTTTTCTATGGTACAAGTTCTTGAAACCTTTTGAAAGTCATATTTTTAACTGTGTATGTTGCATTTTTGTTGTTTTGGTCTTGTTTAGTTTAGATAAAGATATTTTATTTTTCTAAACTGGCGTGCTGTCCATTTGTGGTGTCGTCACTGTGTTACTGTGAGTGTTGGTACAAATACTTTACACATTGCCTTTGGGATACGCCTGTCTGCTCATGTCAAGCTACCAAGGGGGTGAGCAGGGGTTATCTAAAGTGTGTATCCCCCTTACCCTGACTAGAAGCAAGTGTCCATATTTGGACAAAGGTACCTACCTCTGCCAACTAAAGACTCCCATTTCTAACATGTGTTTAAGGAAATTTCCAAAAATCCCACATTAAAAACATCTGCAACACACATCATAGGAATAAGTGCAATGTAACATGATGCACAAATTGCACTAGACAAGGTGTAATCTTTAACTTAGAAATTAGCCGTGAAATCAAAGTCAGTCACAAATTAGAAGTATTCAACATATATATCCATGTAACATTTCCCCTCGTCTAGTGCAAGTCCTGTACTGTATCCAATTTCAATAGTCAAAATATTTTTTAAGGTATAGTGCATATGTGCTCATACTGATCAGTAATAAAAGTTGGTTCTGAGAGGTGTGCTCTTGGGCTTGGGAGGGGGGTCAGTTTTGGGAGGGGTGCTCTTGGGTTTGAGATGTGTGGTTTCTGTATTGAGAGGGGTGGGTTGGGATGTGGAATGGGTGGGTTGGGACATGGGAAGGGGTAGATTTGCTTTTGGTAAGGGTGGGTTGGGTTTGGAAGGGGTAAGGGCAAGGGTAAAAAGGACATCTTCTATGGGAAAATGGGTAGGGTGTTGGGCAGGTAGTTGAGTTTGGGAGGTAGAGAGAGTGGTAGTATCTGATGTGCATGTGTCTGTTGAGAGTGCAGGTGCCCGTGGGGTCTGGTGTATGTTTTGGACATTTCTGTGTGTCTTGTTTACTGGGCGTTTGTTGTTTGTTTGGTCTGGGCATTTGAGTTCTTTGGGTGCGTATTCTAAGGTGTGTGTGTGGATGGGTGTGCTGTGGAGATGCCTGGTGTGGTTGTGGTGCTTTTGGTTGTGATGGTGCATGTGGGCGTGGTGGTGGGTGCGCTGTCTGTGGGTGTGCTGGTGGTGGAGTGCTGCATGAAGGGCCTGATTCACAGAACTAACTTACGTCAAAATCCTAAACTTTCAACAATTTTGAGTATTCACAGAATGAACTTACACATTTGGGTATTCACAGAATGAACTTACACATTTGGGTATTCACAGAATGAACTTACACATTTGGGTATTCACAGAATGAACTTACTACCATTTTGGTATTCACAGAATGAACTTACTCATTTTGGTATTCACAGAAGGCACTTACTCATCAATGAGTAAGTGCCTTCTGTGAATACCAAAATGTGTAAGTTACACAAAATGAGTAAGTTACACAAAATGTGTAAGTTACACAAAATGAGTAAGTTACACAAAATGTGTAAGTGCCTTCTGTGAATACCAAAATGAGTAAGTTCATTCTGTGAATACCAAAATGAGTAAGTTCATTCTGTGAATACCAAAATGAGTAAGTTCATTCTGTGAATACCAAAATGGTAGTAAGTTTAGGATTTTGTCGTAAGTTAGTTCTGTGAATCGGGCCCGTTGTGTGGTGGTGGGTATGGTATCTGAGGGTGTGCTGGTTGGTGGCGGTGTCTGTCAGTGTGCTGGGGATTCTGGGGGTGGTGCATGAGGGTGTGGTAGTGGGTAAGTTGTCTGTGGGTGTGCTGGTGGTGGTGGGTATGGTGCATGTGTGTGTGGTTTAACCCTGGGCGTAGTTCGCGTAGACGCGCTACGCGAAGCTACGCGAAGACGTCGGAGCGCTATGCGAGCTACGTGTAGCTTCGCGAGCATGCGTAGCAGCTTGGCGCGCCCGTTCGCGATGCGTTTTCTTGCTCGGGAACGCGTTGTTCGTGTTCGGGACGCTGTTTGCGTGCTCGGGGCGCGAACTTACCCATGCGGTCGCCTATGGGCGCGGCCATTTTGTTTTCACTTGTCCCGCCCGTTCGCGATCCCCTTATTTCCTGTTCCGGGTCGCGTATAGCGCTGCTCGCGATGCGCATTCCATGTTCGGGAACGCGTTGTACGTGTTTGCGACATTTTTTGCGTGCTCGGGGAGAAATATCGCGCGAACTTACCCATGCGGTTGCGATGGGCGCGGCCAATTTTTCTTTATTTCTTACCTATCTCTCTCTCTGCCTAAGTCTATATTTTGCATTTTTTTCTACTTTTTACTGTGTTTTTTTACTTTTCAACTGTTTTATATAACTTTCTTCTTTAAGCTCCTACTTCTTCCCCTAACTTTATTTTTCCCTTCTAACTTTTCTTTTTCACCTCCTCCCACCCCAGAACCATGGCGAAGGGTAGCAGCAGCGGCTCAAAGGGCAAGGCGCGTGCACCCAATCGCCGCCTGCCTTGCGGCAGACTGCGCCCTGCAGGGGTGCAAGCCCGCCAGCTGTTTACGGAGGAGGAGGTGGCCGCCCTTGTTTTTTTATTCAGTGCCACCTCCCCTTGACCTTGGCAGCAGGCGGCAGGCCAGGCTCCGGTTACCCGACCCAGGAGCGTCACCGCCGGTGGGCGAAGGTGCGTCAGGCAGTGTTTCGCTGCTCCACGGTCCGGCGCACCCATAACCAGCTGGCCCACCGGTGGTCAGACATTCTTGACCGGGAGCAGGACCTGTTGGACCTGCTAGGTGTCGAGGTCGTGGGGCTTGGTGAGTAGCCAATATATATAGTAGTATAAGTATTGTGATTTGTGTATACATTTTTTACAAATAACAAGAATAATGCTGCTTACATTGCAGGTAAATTACGTTTCAAAATCTTCTGTGATTGTAGGACACAGGTGCTGGGCGGTACTCTTACTTTTTTGCAACTTTGCGCTCGCTTGTCATTATTATGTAAGAGTTTACTTTAGAGAACTTCAGTTAGGTAATGCTATTGCTAGAGAGACTGTAGTCCTTCCTTTGTCCTCCTGTCAAATAGTGGTGGATGGATTTGATACTAGGTTTAGTTACTATTAGTTGATAATTTTTGAGGCGGTCTGCGTGACGCATCCTCTGTCACTGAGTGCTGCTTACCCCAGTCCTTAGTAGAACCTTTTGTAGTTTGTTTAGTGAGTGGTACTGGTAAGCTTAGCTTAGCAGTGTCAGTCAGCTGCAGAACATCAGACGCAAACCAACCAACAATTTGGTGTATGCATTATGCACTGACTTTATGCATGTGTCCTCCTTCTCATCTATGCATTTTTGATGGAAAAAAAAATGGAAATGCAGGCTTAATGAACAATTGGCCCGCCTGGAATAGGTGGGCTAGGTCAGGTGGTACTTAGGCTTAGTTAGTGTTCTGGATTTTATTTGAATCAATTAGAATGGAACACTGAATTAGTGTTCCCAAATAAGTAGACTGTCCGTGAATCCCGCAAGCCAGTAGTCGATCGGATTAGATAGGTCAATTTTATTGCAATTTTTGTTTCCTAAAACGTTTTTTGAGCGTTTTTTAGATAATTTATTTGTTTCACAGCAATCATTAATGTTTGTGTCTTTCTTTTCTTTATTATATCTTACATGATCACTGATCTGCAGCACCCAGGGGCAAGAAGACGGGGTCCGAGTCGGCGGGACAACCACCAGAGGACCGCTCCTCTACCGAGGGCCCTGCTGCTGGTCCCAGTAAGTCCTCCAGTGGTTATATTAACAATTATATTGCCCTAACTTTTACTGGACCTTATTTTTCAGAACTATTAATTCTGGCTCCACTCCCTAATTATATTTTTTACAAAAGATTCTTTGATCTTGACTTGACTATCTGTTTCTAAATTCTGGTTATCCCTGCCTCTAAGTTCTAACTGCCTCTGCTATGAATGTCTGTACTCTGTACTACTACTATTAGTCTATCGCTAAGCTTGCCCAGTTTGCATTGCCACTCTTTATTGTACGGTTTTGAATAAAACTCAGATTGACCAATACTAATAGCTCTAGCCACTGAGTCCAGTCCTTTCGGTTGTCCTCTTCTAGGCTTCTTAATCTTGAGGCTTTGACAATTACCACAAACAAAATGCACAACCAGATATTTGACTATTTTTGATAGGATATAGTACATACTACTTGGATTCTGCACAGCCCAATGCAGAACTATGCACAATGAAATAGGATGTTGGTGATGCGAGTTTGGAACTTGGACGCTCCTCACACCTCAGTCAGAAGTGAACCCACAATCCCCTGAACGACTAGCTAGTATCTCATTAGGTCCCCGAACCCCCACCCGAAGATACCCAATGATTATGATTCCACAACCCAGAACATAACACCCTTTCGCTCACTCACTCGTGTAAGTCCACCACCACCACCACACCAAATACCACAGAGTCTATGTGTAAGTTCAAAAGGTTTATTTTCAAATAACAACCTCTGTATGTTGTTGTTCTATAAAATTCAGTGTACTCCAGCCAGCTCCAACAGCAAAATGCATAAGATTAAAACAATAAAAATTGTTGCAACAAGTGCATGATGATATAAGACAAAAGATCTGTGTGAATTCTGGGCGACTCCTCACCGTAGAACGTAGAATTACTGGTTACATGCATCATTCATAAGCTCTGCAAATCTCTGGTTCGTAGAAGGGAATCCTCTGCCTGAGAAAAATGGTGCGTGTTAATGCAAGCATTTGTCAGTCCTGCCAAAAAAGTGTAACATGTTACCTATGGCTAAGTAATACGGACTAACCGAACTCCATAACAAAGTGGCTTGTTTTTCGACCTCTTGTACGCAACGCTCAGACATTAGCTGTATGTGCTCATGTGGGCTCAAAAAGGCGTCTTACTGTTACTGCACAACAAGCTGCGAGGTAACATGCGCAAAAGACATGAAGCGAAAAATGGTTGCATGGCTCAGGCTAACTTTGCAAAGAGTAGAGTATAGTATAATAATGACCCTAGGGACCATAATAACACTACTAGTGTCTGTCTACTGACTGTACTCTAGTACCCGATTTGGACTATTGAATGTGATTTATAATAATAATATGTATGTATTAACTTTTTTCAATCTTGCTAGTGAAAAAGAATAAATAGGGGAGGTGTACAGGCATCTAAAAATGTGTCATGTTTTTCTAGGCGTACTACCGACCACCAGTGCCGGTGGGGCCAGCGGCGATGGCGTTGCGGCCATTCCGGAGGGGGCAGGAGATGCAGCACCTGCAGGAGATACAGGGGTGAGCCAGCAGCAGTGGCGGGCGGTGGTAAGTTATATTCATGACTTATTGACATTGCACTAGCTGGAAGGGTGTGTGGAGTGGACTTCACTCACTGTACTGTTGTTGAGACTTATTAGGTATGAAGTTGTAGTGAACATTATACAACGGTTAATAAAGAAGACACCCTTTACTTAGCATGAGCAATGCAGTAGCAATAGCATTACCAGCGTGACTTCATTAACCAATGGCCTCTTATATCTGACTCCAACTCAGCTGTGAAAGTTTTATGGAGGAGACTAAAAGTCAGATCAGATGACCTTGATGGATGTGTTGAACAAAAAGGGAAAGAAGGGTGGAAGGAGGAAGGGCGGGCGAGATTTAATATGACGACTGGCAGAGAAGGATACGTTGGAAGCATGGATAGGTGGCTGATAGGAATCAGATGCATGTGTTGTTGAAGGATGGGTGGGAGGTGAAAGAAGAATGGATGCCTGCCTGGGTGGGCGACACAGTATGGGTGGATACTGTGGATAGCAAGAATCATCAGCGGTGTTTGGGTGAAACTCAAAGCCAAGGCAAGCAACGGAGTGAGTGGACGCATGCGTTGTTGTTGGTGAAACAAAGTAACGTTTGTGGAGAGATTAAGAAGAATGATTGACATTTACTTAGAATGGATGGATGCCTGTATGTATTCATCATAGACAGCATAGGTGGAGACTGTCACGGGATGCACAGTTTTAGGGAATGTTAAAGAAACCGCGCCAGCGTAGCAAAGCCGATGTGGGGAGGGGCAGGGTGGGGGTAGTAGTAAACAATGTATTACGCGGGCAAATACAGGTAACTTTACTGTAACATACAAATAAATAAAGTGAATTTCATTGTGCACACTGCACCGCCAAATGCGATGCAGTGTGCGCAACAAAATTAGTTTCATTTATTTATATGTTTACTTACCTGTAATTGGCCGTAATCCATAGTTTACTACCCCCAACCTGCCCCTACCCACATCACCGCCCTGCCGAACTCCCCGAGTCCCACCACCGACCGCTACTGACCTTATGTCGTTGTCCCATATAAAAGCAACGATCATTGGATCAGATATATAATCTGCCTTTTTGTAGTAGCCAAGGCACTGTGAAATTGAGCAATTGCCCTCCATGTAACAGAGAGAGTATGGCCAGTGCCACCCGTAATAGAAAAATACGAGCTTCCCCACCTGCAAACAGTAGTAAATCAAACTAATGTGACTCTGTGTCATGACTTGTATGTTTGTCTTGGGTTCAAGCATAGATGACCGAGCTGGCAATGCCGGCTACAACCAGGTTATGTCATTTCGCTAAACTAGAGATAAGAAGAACACTAGTGTACTGTGTACTGGTTGGAGTCCATAGTGCTAGTATAATGCCTGAAACTCCCACAAATGTTAGAGGCCGAGGAAGTGGGAGGATAGATAGATTATTACCACAAATGTTATGTACTGTGCTTCTTGCTAGTGCTACTGTGCCATTATGTGTTGAATTAATTTTGTGTTACTGTTTAGGTAAGAGTACTGGTTACAACAATATTTTTTTCTTTCTTTTCCCAAGACAAACCATCGCGGAAGGAGTTGGCAGTCAGGGCCCGGCGCCGGAAACTGGAGGCCATATGCCAGGAGTACCGGCGGCTGGTGGCTCAGGCGGAGGAGGAGGAGGGAGGAGGCGGCAGCAGCTGCAGCCTCGTCCGATGCCCCGGGCCCCAGCCAGGCCCCAACTCCAGCGGTACGGCGCCCGCGGTCTGGTAGCCGCCCGCCGCAATTCACTAGCAGCCAGCACTGCTGTCCCCCATTGTGGATGCCACTGCAGGGCATTCCGCAGGAAGATTCTCCTCCGGATGGCACGGCAAGAGGAGCAAATGGAGGAGCGGGTGAAAATCCTGGTGGACAAACACCTCAAAGCCCGCCGATTATAACATCGAGGACCCTGTTGCTTTGCCCCTTTTTATTCCTTGTTTTGAATTGGGCGTTGGGGTTTCGGGACATTCTTTGGACTTTTTTCGTTTTGGACATTGGTTGGGGTTAGGGAGAGGGTGGGTCAGGTGTGGGATAGTTTATTTTTGTTAGGGTAATAAATTATATTTATACTTAAACATACAATGTTAATGTTTTGTGGGGGGTTACTGTTTTACGAATTAACGTCACATTGGTTTCCTTGCTGCTGCAGGGCCGCAGCCAGTGTTTGATTTAAATAATCTGCCGATGATGTATAACAAACAGATAGATGCGGTACCCCTCACTGAGTTATTTGTCCTACTAGTATTCTACCTCCACCAAACTTATCTTACCTGTGATTGATGATGACTACGTTCGGCACAGCGATGGCTGCATGGTTTCCATAGAGAATGTAGAAGATGCCATGGTTGTGGTGGTAGTAGTAGAGTAGACACTGGCAGTAGCATTTGCTAAAAAAATAAAAAAGAGACAGTCACTTGCCTGAGAGCGACTGTGGGAGGAGTAGTCGAACGAAGTAAAATACAGTACAGAAGACGACTGCCAAACAAACAATATTGCAGTTGCAACTGCTAAAGTCAAATTAAACATAATGGTGGCTGGGACAGCCTAGTACAAGAAGTTATAAACTGTAGTTGTGCTGTCGAGTGAGTCACTTAACTTAACACAATCGTAATTACGTAACCTTTACTGCTGTGTGGTAGGAGTTTGATGATTAATCCAATCAATGACGGCAATTAATTATGATGTACTACTATTAGCCGGTGACGGCTTGCACATAGACTGAGCATGGGTGGGCAAGCAGAAGAAGCTCCTCGCCCTGCCTTGCAATTGAATTAGTGTTGCTTTCACCACATCTGCCCCAGCAAGCGTGTGATCAATTGGTGTACATTTTATGTAGTCACATCCACACCTCAATATAAATCACAGCCCGGGGGAAGAGGGTTAGGGTTTGATGAATGGATGGGAAGGGGGTTTGGGGAAAGGTTTGAAAATGAAAAACAGTACGCATGGACAACAAAAGCAAAGCGCAATCTTGGCAGACGACCATGATCTTATCCAAAAAATCTATAAAGGGAGAAAAGGGAAATGCATGCGTTAATGATGATGAAGATTAGATAACTTGATGGTTAATGAGTAGTACTTAATAACTCCTACTAGACAATTAGACAGTACAGGGCACCAGTATATTCTATGCAATTTGCCTTGCCTGTAATATGCCCTCAGAGACCCAAATTCCATGTTGTACTGGGCTTACTTGTAAAGATAGCAAAGACAATTAAAAAACATTTGTAGGGATCAATTAGCAAACAAACACACAACACACAGTCCTAATGATTGCAGAGAAAAAAGGATTCAAATTAATTAAAAGATGAATGATGAATGATACTAAAGTTACTGTATTATCATGCTAAAATTGTGGAGTTGAATCTCGTCCTTCCTCTTGGTCCTATCTTCCATGGACGCTCCGCACATCAATCTTGGTGGCCTTCCTGATGCCGATTGGTAAGGTAAATGTGAGTTGTGTCTCCCAGTATAGCAAGCACAGGGTAAAGGCCGGCCTGTAACGTCTAGATGGAAAAACAAAGGGGTATTGAGAAATCAATGAATAAAAAAAAACATCATTTACGGTGGAGTCCAAGAAGAGAAGAGAGAACACTTTCAGAGTGAGGCGGCTTGGATATATCGTGTAGATTCTGTTTACAGCATTAAGCTACAACAACAACAGGACAGAACAGGCCCACCACAGCACCAGCCCGTGACCCAACCTCCATTTACCTTAATTTTTGACATAGCCAGACAAAAGGCATACACAGCAAATTAGCATTTTCCTAATTAAGTGACAAAATCAATGCGCCGCTGTCAGTCATCACTACACTCGACTACACCACTACATGGACATGTAGGTCTGCTGTGTTTACTACTTTCTTGTTGAATTGTTGTGTTTATGTTTACCTTATGCCACTTCATGAAATGCAGTTATTCCTTGAATCATCTCCGATCCAACTGAATGACTGCGCGCAAAAGATAGTATGGTCATCATCATGGTGTGGTACGTGTTGTCCAACTACAACTCAGTCTGTAGTGACTCCGATTAAGTCCATATTCCATATTAAAAAATTGCAACAGATATTGGCCTGCACCTGCAGTAGTAGGAGTACAATTTGGTTATTAAACAACAAGAAGGGAAACATTGACTGTCACTGACTTACTTGAGTCACTTTGTAGATTAACTAGTAGAGTAGAGTTCGACTTCATGCACAACATCAACAACAAACAACAGCAATCGCTCAGAGTCTGCAAGCATCCAATGCATTCCATCATTACCTGTCTTGCTCTTCTCTTTGGCTGTCAGATCATCAGATGCCTAGTTCTGACATTTTTTTTTTTTTTTACGGGGCAGTGGCCTCATCATTACTCCAGTCCACATTCATTTTGAGTGTTAGGCGCTGTTTCGGTTTTCGTCTTATTCATCTGTGGCACTTTGTCACAGTTTAAGTTGCTTCCCATGGTCAGCACTGTGATGATGGGCCGCGGCCTGTGTAGCGCTCATTGCTGGTCATTTGAGTTTGCACAAATGTCAGCAAGTTTCTTCGAAGAGTCTCTTGTCTTTCTCTGCCAAGTACCTTCTGTCCTGACAGTGAGGACCTTTGGATGCCTGCTGAGGCTGTAGCCTTCGGACACTGATGAGTTTCGGCTCGAAAACAAAACGGAGGATAGCTATAGTAGTCACGTTTCACTTCTAATGGAGGCGGGACTGCTAAAGGCAACATTTCTTGTACTAATGTCTGACTTGATGGAAATGTACTTGTGCGAGACAGGAAGATGAAGCAGGACTCTGAAGAGTGGACAGTTAAATGCACAGACGTGCAACTCCAATAGGGAAATAAAAAGAGAAGACGGTGGTGATGGTTTTGTTGTGATTTGATTTGAACCAGAAAGACAGATACACAGACACATAAAGGAAGGAAGAAAGCAACAATTTGAAAGCCTAGTTGTCAGGGAAGAGGAGCTCGTCCTCAAACTCTGGTGGTTCGGACAGAAGTAGGTCCTGTAACGCACTATTTACGTCATCCAAGTCGCTCTCCTCTTCCTGCTGTGATTCACGTTTTTGTAATCCGGTGGTATAAAGTGCTGATTCATTTTGATCATGGTTAACCTCTCCATGCTTTGGGCTGAGAGACTGGTCCTTTTCGAAGTTACAATGGCACCAGCAGCACTGAAAACACGCTCAGAAGAGACACTTGCGACAGGGGAAGCCAGATACTTTATCGCCAGCCTGCTGAGCACTGTCCATTGGCTTCTTTTCCCATACCAATACACCAATGGGTTTCGATCCATGAAGACCTCTGTTGGGTCATCCAGATAGGCCTGGACCATCCGCTCAATGTTCAGGGGTGCTCCGATGTGCTCGGCCTGTTTTGCCTTTGCATCAGCACTGGACTTACCATACCCCTGCTGTAGAAACCAATCAGTTGCACATTGTGCTGTGGATGATCCTGTTCTTGATGTTATTGTTGGTGTAGGTGACTGCTGGGAGGCAAATGCACTGCCTCAGGCTCCGAAGTAGAACTTGACTCTGGATGCCCTGTAGTACTGGTTATGGCCTGGGGTGGGGGGCCTATAATTAACAGCCGTTCGCTTTGAAAATAGTGGCTTCCTTAGCTATCAAAGTTTTGTAGTTGGCAACATCCACTTCCGAAAAGGAATTACTGCCTTGCTGTTCAGAAATACTTTGTACCGTGGATCCAAAATTGTGGCACTAATGTAATGTGGTTGTGACAAAATTTTATTTTTAATCCTTGTATTTTCCGATAAGCGAGCGGCTAAGGTCTCCGCCAAATGATATGCGTCTTGTTTGTCATCCACACCTGCGTACGTTTCAGACACATCCTTCAGCTGTTGCTCTAGCATGTGCAACAATGGGATAGCTTGGCCCATAGTACAGTCCTCCCTGCTGACTTCACGTGTGAGAGATCTCAAAAGGAAGTAGCATCTCAGTCAGGCATTTAATGAGGTCCCATTGAGCCATCTCAACGGTCATGCCTCTCACAGTAGGTTCCCTAATCTTTGCATGACATAAGCATTGAGTGGTATGTACAGTTCAAACAGACGATCAAGCATGTAATAAGTTGAGTTCCAACGTGTTGGCACTCTCCTGGATGAGCGCTTTGACTGGCATTTTATGCTCACGTTGAATGACCCTCAGCTGCTTCCGGGCTTTAAAAGAATGGCTGAAATGTGTGCATATTCTTCTGCAGGTGACCAGTAAGTTGCTGACTTTTGATTCATTTTTCAAAAGTCTTGAACAACAATGTTAATGCAGTGTGCCAAACACGGGACCCTGAAATAGCCACCATTGCGCATGGCCAAAACTACATTACTGCCGTTGTCCGTGGCAACAAAACCAATCGTAAGCCCTCTTGGGCGCAGCCACTCAAAGACCTTGGTGTTAAACTCTTCCAAAATGTTTGCAGCAGTATGAGATTTCTCCATGGCAAACATGGCTACAGTTGCATGTTTGCGAGTGGCATGAAAAATCTCTGCAGTATCAACACCAGCAGATACCTGTTCTCTAACCCCCGCAAAACTGATCCAGTGTGCAGTGATGCACATGTAATCTGTGAGCTTGGCAACTGGTCCACATGTCTGTAGTCAGGTGGATACTGTGAACAGCACTCTGCTTCAAGGCCTTTCCTAGCAATTCCAGCACGTCGTGATGTAGTGCTGGAACTGCAACTCTGGCAAAATAGTAGCGGCTGGGAACATGCCATTTTGGGCAGATGGTTGACACAAATTCCACAAAATCCAACCCTTCAACAAAAGAAAAAGGGAGAAGGTCCAGTGCTAACATTTTAGCCAGCTTCGCATTGTACAAACGTGCTATTGGGTGGTTGCGTTCAGTACTGCCCCTCACCCCAAACATGCTGATAATGGTAGGCTGCATGGTTTTCCTTTCTCTTAGGCTCAACGCACTTTTTGGTAGTGCGGACCTGGTACTTCTTGGTGTCTCCGGCTGACTCTTACTCTTGTGCCACTGAGATGTTGCTGAAGATGTGTGCAACGTTAAGACTGCACTGCTGGGGTCAGGGACACCTTGTGTACCACTACCAGAGAGAATGTCTCCCTGTCCTTCCTCTTCCACCATGATCGGATCTTCTTCTTCTACTCCTTTATCCCCACCAACACCAATGGTTGCAGTTTTTTATGGCGCGAAGGTGGTCCTCCCAGCTGATCAAGTGGTGTTTTTCAGATGGGTCATTTGGCCTCCGGTACCATAGTTTGAACCAAGCTTACCACGACTAACAGAGGTATTACAAATGGAGCATATAGCAATGTTCTTCTCCTTTTCGCTAACCGTAAAGAAGTCCCAAACTGGGGAGCTTAACTTTGGCCTCCTGCTGGAGGTGCCACTTCCAATGCCGGATGATCTGTAGGGTGTGTGTTGAATTTGACTCTGTGCTGCTGTACCACTACCTACTCCTACAGAGGTGGTGGTTGTGCTGGATGTAGGTCGCTGCCGGGCCTTTGCTAATGCAAATATGGAAGCTGTAGGTCGTGTTGGTGTTACCTGTGGAGGTATGCGTGCTACATCCCTCGCAGCGATTTTGGATAGAGTAAGAATGTTGGTCTCCATCTCCTCGGGGCCGGGAGTGATGTTCGTGATGACTGGCTCGTCGTCATCATCATCATCATCTTGCTGTTCTACATCGACCTCCATAAGTGTAAGGCTTTCTGGAACCTTCCTTTTCCCTAGCTTGGTCTTGGAACGTGGCTCCCTCTCAGACTCAGTTTGTGGCTTCCAAGTGGCATCTAGATCATCAGGAAGGGGGCTTGGCGAAGAACTTGATGGACTACCCTCCTTTTCCTTGCTGGGGATTTGGAAGACAATGGATCTTCTGAATGAGTGGCTTTTTCTTCTACCTCTGCATGAGGCTCAATTTCCTGAACTGCCCCTACTTCAGGAGGAACAACAACTACTATTGCGGGCGGTGGTTGCGGCTGTTGTTGTTGACCACTTATCTGCTGTGTTTCCTCCTGCGTTGATTGGGTACTACTTTGAGATAGCGATAAGTTTATCTCCGGCTCAGCATCACTGCTTTCCACCATTAGGCTGGCTACCTCTTTCCCACTCATGTGCTTGGGCCTGGGTTGGTGGGTTGGGTCCACTGATGCGGAGGTGCTGCCCCCAGCTTGCCCCCCGGACACCGCTGCTGCAGGCACAATTTTTTCCCCAAAAAGGTATTGGCCGGCACACCAGACTTCAGTGTCACTTGCTTCTTCTGTTCCTTCTTCTTCCAATAGCAACTTTCTTGGTAGTGGAGGACCTGGTACCTGCTTTCTTTGGGCCCATCTTCTTCAGATGTCAGCAGCACTCAGTTGCAGAGATGTCTGGTCAGGTCACACGTCACGTTGTGTTGTGTGTACAGCAGCAGGATGTCTGTCTGGAAGTGCAACAGGCAATGATGAGAGACACACCTCCTCCTCAGTCTTTGTGCACCTAAAAGCAAAAAAGCCAGAACATCAGTCAAACATAGCACAAATCAAACAAATAGAATATAGAACTTAGTGTGTGGTGGCCTCAATTATTAAATTTCTGAAACTCTGTGAACAACAACACACAGTGTAGCCATTTATGAGACGTTGACAACAAGGCCAGGGCTTTCCTGGCTACTGTGTAGTGCTGTAGTGTACACTCTGGAAGAATAAGAATAGTAAAGAACAAAAACTAAAATGTACTGGAGCATGTTTTGGCCTAAATTTGTGCATCACGTGGGATGTATTATATAGCAGCATCAGGGAGCTGCAGCTGGCAATGGGGATGGATTTGGAAGCAGTAAGACAAGAGGAACAATGGAAAGACACGCAGGCCTATGTGGCAAAAACAGCACACTAATAACTACCACAACAAAATGGCCCCAGAAACATGGTGACTCACAGGCACAAGGCACGGCAAACAATGAACTCAAGCAGGCCTATATATGGGCAGACAAAGGATGCCTTATAAACACACACAGCTTTAATGCAAAAACTAAAATCCACATGGCTAAAAACACTTTGGAAAGTTAGACAACCACTACAACAACACAATTATAATTACACAGTACACACGCAAAAAAGGCATTTATTTAACACACCCAAAAAGTGAAATAGTCAGACCCTCCAAAAAAACCCACATTTCGCAATTCAATTGAATCAATTCAATGCCATCCATGGCCTAAATGATGTCAAAATTCCACAGACTACACAGAAACAGTTTTATGCACCCATGGTGACTACCTCTGGGCCTACTGGCATACTGGGCCGCAAGCTTGGAGGCCTATGGCAAAAGCACAGTGGCTGGTTTAACAAAATGGCCGCCGCCCACATGGACAGGCCACCAAAAATAACAAAAAAGTGAAGACAAAGGACAGGACCAGGCAGTTGAAGACTCTGGGCAACTTGCTACCTCTTGGAAAAAATTGTAAAACAAAAAAGAAATTACTCCTTGCTCACCAAACTACATCTAAATGACAACCTGAGGAGTTTTTGTGCAAAATGAACTAAATCAACATTTTCGAGAAGGTTTAATGATGCTCGAGAGATATTGTTCAGCAGATTGTAAATTCTGCGTGTTCGGCATCGCGATCCTCACAAAATGTCGTTATCGCGCGCGCGACGTACATTGACGCGCGAAGAAGATAAAAAGTGTAAGTCTGCGTTGTCGCGCAGTGCGGACTTGCCCAAAGTCCGCGAGCTGAACGCCTAGGGTTACCTACTGGCTGAAAAGGCCTATTTATTTAACAAACACCCAAAAAATAAAATACGCCCCAAAAGCCACATTTTGCAAATCAATCCAATGCCATCCATGGCCTAAATTATGTTACAATTCAACAGACAACACAGAAACAGTTTTTATGCACCCATGAGGATGACTACCTCCGGGCCTACTGGCACACTAGGCCGCAAGCTTGGAGGACCTATGGCAAAAGCACAGTGGCTGTTCACACAAAATGGCCGCCAACACATGGCCAGGCCACCCAGAACAACAAGAAAAGGAACACAAGACAGACAATGCAGGCCTATGGCAAAAGCACAATGCCTGGCTTTACAAAATGGCCGCCACCCACATGGCCAGGCCACCCAAAAATAACAAAAAAGTGAAGACAAAGGACAGGACCAGGCAGTTGGAGACTCTGGGCAACTTGCTACCTCTTGGAAAAAATTGTAAAACAAAAAAAAAATGACTCCTTGATCACCAAACTACATCTAAATGACAACCTGAGGAGTTTTTGTGCAAAATGAACTAAATCAACATTTTCGAGAAGGTTTAATGATGCTCGAGAGATATTGTTCGCCAGATTGTAAATTCTGCGTGTTCGGCATCGCGATCGTCACAAATTGTCGTTATCGCGCGCGCGAAAACGTACATTGAGCGCGAAGAAGATAAAAAGTGTAAGTCCGCGTTGTCGCGCAGTGCGGACTTGCCCAAAGTCCGCGAGCTGAACGCCCAGGGTTACCTACTGACTGAAAAGGCCTATTTATTTAACAAACACCCAAAAATATAAAATACCACCCCAAAACCCACATTTTGCAAATCAATCCAATGCCATCCATGGATGCCCGGCCTACATGATGTTTAAACTTTAAATTCAACAGACACCACAGAAACATGCACCCATGGGTACCTCTGGCTCTAGTCCGGGCCTACTGGCTGAAACTCCAATCAAAGAAAAACAACTAGGCCCCTGCCGAAACTACAGGCCACAACAATACATTTTAAAAACTATGGAAATCCCACAAAAAATGTAGGTACAAACAAGCCCCAATCAAACAAACAAGTACACCAATTCTCCAACTTACTTGTAAAATCTCAAATCCAAGAGTCCTCAAATCCAATCCAATGATATGATGCAGCAGACAGACACAAAAAGTGATCCTTCCAGCTCCAAATCCAAATGAAAGTGAACAGCACATGGACAAAGCACTGGGAGGAGCCTGCTGGACAGGAACAGGAAGTTTGAGAATCAGGGGCACTTCCTTCCTCTTGGAAAAAAAGAAAAAGGACTCCTTGCTCACCAAACTACATCTCTAAATGACAACCTGAGGAGTTTTTTGTGCAAAATGAACTAATTCATCATTTTCGAGAAGGTTTTATGATGCTCGAGATATATTCTTCGCCAGATTGTAGTTTCTTCGTGTTCGGGATCGCGATCTTACCAACACTGCCGCCGGAAGTCAGATCGCGCGTCCGAATGACGTATTCGCGTTCGCACACTCTCGCGGGATCGTGCGGCCGGATTCCAAATCTCGTGGCGCCCGCGAACGGATAGGAAGTCGCGTCGGCGAACGCAGAATCACGGTAGGTCGTTACCACGCGCGCGAGAACGTATATTGAGCGCGCGAAGAAGAAAAACAGCTACGCTACGCCGCAAATTGCGTAGTGCACGGTAACTTCGCGTTCTACGCGAATCGCGAAGTTACTGAAACTTTGCAAATTCCGCGAGCGTAGCGTAGTTCACCGCCCAGGGTTAGTGTGGTTGTGGGTGGGGTCTCTGTGAGTGTGCTGGTGCATGTGGGTGTGGTATCTGTATGTTTGGATGTGCACCTGTATTTTTTGTGGTGTTTGTGTTTCTGTGTGGGTGAGCTGTTTGTGTCTGTGTGAGTGGGTGCATGCAAAAGTGTGAGTGTGCTTGGGACAGGTCTGGGAATAGGGACTTTGGATGGGGAAGGGGTGGGAAGTGGGGCACAAGGGTGGGATGATTGGGGGGCTACAGTCAGTGAGGACACCTTGAAAAGACCTCTGTACTGCACTGAGAATGTCTTCCAGGTAGGCTACCATTTGTTGCAATTGGCAGCCAAGCACGTTGATGGCATTCAAAAGTGCAGTCTGGCCTACAAAGATGTTCTGGAGGAGGTCAATAGCCTCCTCACTCAGTGCAGCCGGTGGGACAGGGAGAGGGGGTGAGGTGCCTGGAGCAAAGGAGATGCCGCCCCTTTTAGGGGGGTGGGTTTGGCCAACTGGGGGAGAGCAAGAGGGAACGTGGAGATGGTACTCTGGGTGGCAGTCAAGTATGCGGTTGGCAGACTTCCTATCGGGTCCACCACCACAAGGGAGTGCTCGCTGGAGGAGACCTCCGAAGAAAATATTGAGGAGCTGGCTGCCTCCGTTGCACTCCCCTCACCCCCCCTGCCACTGGGTCCCTCGGTGTCAGTGGTGTCCGCACCCAAACCACAGTCGCCAGCTGCTTCCCCATCTACATTGGCAACTTCTCCTTCACCTGCTCCGGACAACGCTGAAATGATATATACAAGAGTTTTATTGAATCTGTGTAAACAGAACTGATCATGAACTTTGATCACAAAACAGTTCCCAAGTTTTCAGATTTCATCTGCTTCTAGGCTCTCATTCTACATTAGCATAAGCTCATGCATGTAGGCAACATTGTCAGAATACATTTGGTCACAGTTATGTCATTCTCTATGATAGTTCCTATATAATGTATGATCTTATCTCTTATCCATTATTATGTCTCTGCAGAAACTGTTTCAACATCTGAATGGTTGGCCTTTGTTGTTTAGAATAGTGAACTGATGTCAGCAAAAAGAATATCTACCAAAAATACCTTTGTACAATGTGTTCACAAGGCCCTAAAATCTGTATACTTTTTATTCTCCTTAAGTAAAATATGAATAAATGTTTTGTCAATAAATACTGCAATGTTGTACAAATATTAGCATAAACTGAAAGCAGGTTGCCTTTGTTTGGGCATTTCAGCATGGTAACACTTACTTCTAGTAACTAGAGTATATGTAAAATGTTAAAAATTATAAATGAATTCTGTACTGAAGTAGCTTAGCAATGTATCACATACTATGTAGATAACTATGCTGCTGCAAACAGTAAGAAACAAATATTTGGGTGATTGACAAATGACGTCTACCGCATAAGTAAATACATAACCATTGAAACAGTTCCAATACAATTCAATACAATACAATTCAGTACAGAGCAAAAACATTTTCACCTTCGACTCCTAAATATCTGTAGTTATTTGAAGTTTGTTGTATCATTGTGAAATTGTTTCACTAAATATGCTGACTTTCACAGTAGTAAAAAAAATTGTAGAACATCACAGTAATTATTACATACACTGAATTCATATATAATAATTACTTCAAAGAGTAAAATCGAAATCACAATATGCCACAGATTACACTTTATGTTTTTCTACATTTGCCTAATGTGTCATGAGTTTGTCCTGACATTGAGTTTTCCTGATAGGATGCTGCTACATATACGTGATGGAACATTCCATCTTCCAAAATCCCTTTAAGTTTCCCATTTTTCTCCATCATTGACTTATCATCTGGACATGACAAAGGACTTTGAGAAATCGTTTTGGGTATATGTTACTCTATCACCAATGTGTACACATTCCTGTCTGTGCTTCAATAAAAAGTGTATGCCTATCACAATTATTTGTACAAGAACAGATTGCCTTACACACACATTTGTGAATGAGTAAGACATCAAGCAAATCTGTCACTTTTAACATGTATGAAATAATATTTCCGATGCTAAACACAATTTGGATATGTTTTGATTCCAAAATTTAGCCATTAATTCGGATGTCACTAGTCATTTGAGATCACATGCTCACTCTTGTTTGTGTAGAATCCCAACTTACCAATGTGACGTTTGGTACATCCACTGTATCATAAGTGCCTAGTATGCTATGTCATATGTAATAGGTCTACCATTACATCATCCACAATAGTGAAGGAGCATCACACCTGACACAATAAAGACTATTGGCCTTTTTGGTACAACTGTCCCTTAAGGCATCAAAGAACCTGATGTATATGTGGAGTTTTGGCAGCCATGTGTCTTCTCAGAAAAATCCTTTGGTTGTGAACAGGAATCAGGTGGGATCCCTTTCAACAAATTAATAGACAAAGCACATCATCATACACATTGTGCAAAACTTACACCTTCAAGAACTCTTCTTGTGCTTTGGACTTGGGTCTTCCTTAATGTTGATGGGAAAATCCTGCCGTAACAAAAGATTAGTCATGTAACATGTCAAAATCTGATAAGTACTTACTTCCTTGTTGCTGCTGTTGGGCCCTCAACTTCCCATCAAGCTCCGGATAGGCAACTGCAAGAATGAGGGCCATTAGGGCGGTCAGGGTGCAGAGCACGCGCTCCCCACTTTGGGAGGACTGCCCAAGCTGGGCTTTGTTTGACTTTCTGGTCCAGCATCGTAGGTCCTCCCACCTCTTGCGACAATGGATGCTGTGTCCCTTGTAGACCCCCAGGGGCCGCACCTTCCTGGTGATGGCCTTCCAAATGTCCCACTTCTGATGGGCGTTGACCTGTATAAATACAAGAAATGAAAGAAAAAACAATGGTTTTGTGACATTTTGTTTGTCTGTAATGATGTCACATAATTTTTCTACATCTATCACAAGCATGACTCATAAATGACCATACAACATGTATATTTTCACATGCTGATCAAAATAAATATCTTAATGCACACTTTTGTAGTGACCTGTTGACTACACTCATCCCATGTCATGGCCTAAATTCACTAATCCAGGCCTGTGACATCATTTTGCCCAGGGGGCTCCTAAATAATCTGTGATGTGATCTACCTCTGCTCAGTGCAAAACATTGTGAACTACTGAAGGCTAAACATAAATACTTATGGCACAGTGAATACTGGCCACTGGGAGTAAGGGGCCTGCTATTTGGACATGACACACTTTGAAATGGGAGTAAAATGAAATGAAGTGCTAGCTCAAGATGTTAGTGTTGTGTGTTTCCTGCATGGGTCATTGTAGTTTTCCCTCTGTTAGCCTAACTGCACACACCTGCTTTTGTGCCACATTGTACTTTCACACGGAACCTGCATATGTTTTCGTGTTCTGTTCTTTTCCTGGGATTTAGTCTGAACACTACAGACAAGGTCAAACAACAATGTCACTTGTTATTCTTTCTGGCCAGGCACTAGCACCTAGACATAACACAAGAATGCAGCTGTTGTTTGTGTGCACACATGTCCTATCATATAGATGAGCACATGAGCGAAAAACACACACATGGATCGAGAGTTCTCGGACAAGAGCATTGCATCTCCTGAGATGTAGAGCGTCCATCTGTGTATGCTAAGGTACGGGGTCCCAGGCTGCTTGTTTCCGGTTCAGGGAAGACCTGGCTTGGCAGTTCGGACTGGACTGTACCCATGAGGCACAGGGCCAAGACTGATTTGCATATAGCTGGGTCTGAACTGAGGTGGCGAAGTGAGCTAAAGAATGGTGATGGATTCAACCCAGATCTGTGACTGGGGGTGAGTGTCTGAAAAGTTTCAGCGCTCCGTCCATCATCTCCTTGTGTTTGCCTTGTTCGCCCTAAGTTGGCAGGGTATGCCCAGACGTGGGTCCCTTGCTCACTTTGCCACTGGATTCAAGCTAGCCTGGCTGATGAGGGCTGTTAGCCCGAAACCGGTCCCAGGATGCTTGTTTCCGGTTCAGGAAAGACCTGGCTTGGCAGTTCGGACTGAACTGTACCCATGAGGCACAGGGCCAAGACTGATTTGCATATAGCTGGGTCTGAACTGAGGTGGCGAAGTGAGCTAAAGAATGGTGATGGATTCAACCCAGATCTGTGACTGGGGGTGAGTGTCTGAAATGTTTCAGCACTCCGTCCATCATCTCCTTGTGTTTGCTTTGTTCGCCCTAAGTTGGCAGGGTATGCCCAGACGTGGGTCCCTTGCTTACTTTGCCACTGGATTCAAGCTAGCTGGCTGATGAGGGCTGTTAGCCCGAAACCGGTCCCAGGATGCTTGTTTCCGGTTCAGGAAAGACCTGGCTTGGCAGTTCGGACTGAACTGTACCCATGAGGCACAGGGCCAAGACCGATTTGCATATAGCTGGGTCTGAACTGAGGTGGCGAAGTGAGCTAAAGAATGGTGATGGATTCAACCCAGATCTGTGACTGGGGGTGAGTGTCTGAAAAGTTTCAGCGCTCCTTCCATCATCTCCTTGTGTTTGCTTTGTTCGCCCTAAGTTGGCAGGGTATGCCCAGACGTGGGTCCCTTGCTCACTTTGCCACTGGATTCAAGCTAGCCTGGCTGATGAAGGCTGTTAGCCCGAAACCGGTCCCAGGATGCTTGTTTCCGGTTCAGGGAAGACCTGGCTTGGCAGTTCGGACTGGACTGTACCCATGAGGCACAGGGCCAAGACTGATTTGCATATAGCTGGGTCTGAACTGAGGTGGCGAAGTGAGCTAAAGAATGGTGATGGATTCAACCCAGATCTGTGACTGGGGGTGAGTGTCTGAAAAGTTTCAGCGCTCCGTCCATCATCTCCTTGAGTTTGCAAGGTACGGGGTCTGCCAGTAATCCCAGAGATCTTTCATATCATTTAGCTTTAGTAGCAGGGAAGGGGGGTTAGCTCCCTCTGTCCTAAAAAATGACAGGGCTTTTCATGGTATATGGATTATTAACCATGCTAACAGTATTTTTATTATGCATTTGTTTTCTAATTGTGGCACATGTACTGCATTTCAGAGCACGATAATTTAAATGCATATTCTAAACTTCCTTCATGTCTCATGGTTATCTTGTTGTGTACAAGAATGAGTGAGAGAGCAAAAGGGAATGTCTTGTTACTGCGATCCCTGAGAGGGTCGAGAGTGCTGTGTACTGGGGTGCCAATTCATTTGTTTCTCTGGTAAGGTTAGGCGGGCAAGTGAGGCCCTATAGCTAATCAGACATGGACTCATTGACACTGAGGGAGTATGGTGACTCAGACCCTATATACTGATGTTCTATGATTCCAAGCATAGTTCTGTTACAGGGCAGAATCCCTGCAACATTGCACCACAAACGTTTGGTCTGGTACTTACTTGTGGGAACCCTGAGTAGTTCTTGGGCTTGTCCACAATACCCTAGCACCTTTTCCAGGAGACGTTCGTAGTGCTAGGGATTTTTCCTCCACAATTATTTGGCAGCACCTAGCTCTGTTGGTTTTTCAAGCTTGAATATTAAAGGCTTTATACCCTGATTGTGCTATGCTTTGATTCCTTTTGTGGTTGGCTATGGTTAAACCTGTAGCTATTGCTGTTAATTGCTGCCCAGCAATAACTCAGCATTTAATGCAACACTGAGTTCCGAATGCAGGGGCTGCTGTGATTTTTGTCATAGAAGCAGACGCAGCATTTTGTTTTGAACTCTTTTATTCTTGGGTCACTTTCCCGGCTGTCGACGCTAATAATGATACTTTCCATGAATACATGATACCACCAGTTCCTGCAGCCTCAATATTCCCACTTTAAAAAAAGCCAAATATGGACATTGGTGACCCTCTTTGTTACAGACCAATCTCGAGACTCCCCTTTCCATCTAAGGTAGTAGAAAAAGACATTAATATGGAACTGACTGCGTTTCTCACAAAAAACTCAATTCTAGACTCAAACCCAATTCGGCGTCCGGACACATCACAGCACAGAATTAGCTTTGATCACTGCCACAGGGGAGCTCAGACAAACTTTGGACAATGTAGGTAACACTGCCCTGATCCTACTGGCTCTATCGGCCGCATTTGACACAGTCAACCACAAACTTCTGGTCGACCGTCTATCCTCGCTCGGGATCAAAGACAAAGCACTATCCCTACTAACCTCTTTTCTCACTGAGCAAATTAAATCCGTGGCGTTAGGTGACCATACCTCACCCTCCTTTTCCGTTCCCTGTGGAGTCCCCCAGGAATCGTCACCGAGCCCCACCCTATTTAACCTTTACGTTACCTCACTGGCTGAACTTATTAAATTGCATGGATTTGCCTTGGTGCCATATGCTGATGACACACAAATAATTGAATCAGTAGCCAGCTCACCAAACTCAACAGCTCTTAGGTTCCATGACTGCATGAGTCACATTGGTAAATGGATGTTGGACAATTGCTTAAAACGTAACTCTTCAAAAACAGAAGTGTTATTATTCAGCAGCAATCCCTCCTTCTGGACGGCCAACTGATAGCCCTCCCAACTTGGCCCCCTTCCTAACCCAACAGAAAAAGCAAAAAATCTAGGAGTGATATTTGATACCAAGCTCTCTTTTGAGGGACAGATCAATCATATCACTTTCTCCTGCTTTTTCATCCTTGAAATTTTAAGAAAGGTCCTTCCCTTCATTCCCCCTGACCTTTAAAAAAACGGTTGTCACTGCACTTAACTACTGCAATGCTCTTTTTACCAGCACACAGAAATGCGCCCTTAATAAGTTGCAAATATCACAAAATTCTGCAGCCAGACTACTCCTGGGCATCTCGAGATACAAGTCGGCATCACAAGCTCTGGTGCAATTACATTGGTTGCCAATGGCAAAACGCATTCAGTTTAAGGCCCCATGTATAGCCATCAAGTCCCTGCACGGCCAGGGCTCTAGTCAGTTATCGCAATACCTTAAACTTTATATTCCTCCAAGATCCCCCAGATCCAGTGGCAAGCAGCCTACATGGAGAAAGGGCAGAGTGCGTATGACAGGTTTGGTCAGCCCTGGGGCCAACCAGAAAGTCAGCACCCTCAGAGTGGGCCAGCCACTCCTCCCCTGCCCTAGAGCAGGACCGCCCACCCGCAGGCCCCAACCAAACCCTTCTGCTTTCTCGCAGTGCGAGAAGCAGAAATGCCATTTTATGTTTCTGCTTCTTGCACTGCGAGAAAGCAGCGGGCGATGCTCCCTCGCCAACATGGAGGAGCCGCCCCATCCCAGATCAGAGGCTATTGGAAACTTAATTGTTCCAAGATTTAAAAAGAGAGATGGGGGTTGTAGGAATTTCACCACCACAACAGTCAGGCTCTGTAACTCCCTTCCTTTAACCCTCAAGGAAAAATCCAATCTGTTAAGATTCAGGAAAGGCCTGAAAACCTGGCTATTCAGACAATAGCCCACATCCTCCTTCTTATCGATTGTCCCACACTTTTTATCAGAAGGAAGCACCTAGACACCCCAGGGTATTAGTTACGCTTTATAAATTCTCATTTCATTTCATTCATTTCAAAGCGCCCATATGCACTTACTGAAATTCCTCTTACTGCCTGGGAACACAAGACTTGGTTTAATGGTGCCCTTCCCCATGTGCTTGGCACTCTCCGAATGGGCCCCTTAAGTACTGAAGGGGCCATCTGGCCGACACTTGCAGGCTATACCCCGTATCCGGATTTAGGTAATATCAATTTAGTGCAGATTCGAGCTTCATTAAATGTTCTTGTTGTCTTATATCAACGCATGACCCAATTTATTGCACATGCCTTGCTGGCTTGACCAGCTAGGGTTGCCCTGCAAGGACAACCTCAGGTGCCTGCCGGTCATGTTATCAGTCCTTTATTTGTTCATTCAGTTATGGGCAAAAGATCTGCTAATCGTGAAGAAATACCCTTTTGGATTGCCCAAAAAATGAATCAACTTGAAACTGTGTTTCCTCTTACGGGACCATAAGAAAAGCACAGAGTTTTGACTATGTGCTTACCCAATGGCCTAGTTTCCCCTCTAGCCGACTGCAATACTTGGGGGACTATTTTTGCCACAGTCTACACTCTTTGTCATGGCACTCCCTCGATGGCCATTCTACTGAACGTCCTCAAACAGATACAGAATGAGCATGGAGCAGGTCCTGCCCTCGATTTGGGGATGAAACTTTTAGGAAATTTTCGAGTCGATTCTGAAATTATTCTTTCTAATGTTAAAGGTGAAGCAGCATCTTTGTCAATACGCTAGCGGCTTGGTGCTGTGGCGGTAGCCGAACGCGAGTTGCCGGTCATTATTGCAAATGTATATACTTTTTAGGACGTAATAGTTTGGGAACCAGACCTTCAGTACTGCCGCTTGGCAAGCCTAGCTCTGACAAGGATGGCAGACCTATGCATGAGTTTTCTAAGAAAACATTGGACAAATCTAAACAACTACAAAAACCAAGACAATGCAGAGGCAGTCCACCACCGGAATCCTCAGAGAGTTGATACGATTTCCGTGATCGCACAAAATTAAAACTCCTGACAGGTATCAGATTCCTGATCCCCGTTCTCCTCATTTCTTTCAGGACTCGTCTGACCAACAGTATGGCAGTGGAGGGCGATCTGATTGCAGACAAGGAGAGTATGTGCAATGGAAACGGGAGACACAATGCTCATCTGACATGAAGATAAAGAAAGAGGATAGACCTCCTCCTTACAAACCCTCTTTTAAAAAAAGAAAGTTGCAGCATTAACAGCTAAATATGCCACACACGGTGAGAACCCTACTCCTGAACAGGATTTGGGTGGTGACTCTCCTCGACAACGCGGCAGAAGTCACCATAGTACGCTGGAATCTCCACCAATTTCTGGTAGCGAAAGCAACTGAAAAATGTATTACAGTTGAAACCCCGGACCCCCGCGTAGTCCCACCGGACAGACTATATCTTTTTGATACTTAAATTGAAGGTGACGTTCAACGCGCCATTAAAGCAATCTTCCGGAACAATTTAACTACATTGTATGATATTATCTTGACGGAGGTTGACTGGCCCCCACCTTCTGTTCTTGCATGCCTCCAAGGAGATGTCATTCTCCCTTCTTTTTCGCATCTTGGGCCTGACGAAGTCAATCAAGCTTATGCTTCCGAATGGGCCCTCGCTTTGGCCCCTGCACTTTATCGTATTCATACAGGTTGGTGTTAGAAATGGGGGTCTCTAGTTGGCAATGGTTTGCACCTTTGTCCAAGTAGGGACCCTTCTTTCTAGTCAGGGTAAGGGGGATGCACTTCCAAAATAACCCCTGCTCACCCCCTTGGTAGCTTGACATGAGCAGACAGGCTTATCTCAGAGGCAGTGTGTAAAGCATTTGTGCATGCATACAGTAACACAGTGAAAACACTGCAAATGGACATCACACCAGTTTAGAAAAATAAGCAAAACTTTATCTAAACCAAAAAGACCAAATATGACAAAAACCCAAGATACAACAGCTGTAAAAATAGTTACTTTGCAAGATAACCTTTAAATTGTAGAAATATCCCCCAAAACACTGTTCTTCCGAGTCGGTAGCTCTGTCCGGGGCTACTGCGATGCTGAAAACGACAGAGTGTAACAGTTCCAGCCGACCATGTCGGTTCGGCCCAGCTTAAGCGTAGAGACTCGTAGACAGTACCTTTCTCGTTGCAGCCGATCTCGTTAGTATGAGTTGGTTGAGGCAAAAGTCGCAGTTGCGATGCAAAGTGGAAGCAGTGCAGCGTGCAGTGCCCTCACTGTGCGGTGCAGGCAGCGGCTCGGTGACGGTTGTCCAACGGCATAGGTGAGACCAAGGCTACGATGCGGAGTGAAGTGGTGCTTGATGTGGTGCTGGCAGGTCATGGTGCAGGCGACGGAGCTGGTCGATGTTCGGGTTGGGTAACAATGGTGTCAGTGACGTCTGAGCGGAGTGAAGTGAGGCGGTGTGGAGTGCAGTGCTCTCAGGACGTGGTGCAAGCAACTGCGTCGGTGAGACCAAGGATGTGGTGCGAAGTGCGGCGGTGCCTTCAGGACACGGAACCAGCGACGGACTCAGTGACAGAGTTGGCTGCTCTTTTCTTCTGCGGCGATTGAAACCAGTGGTTCCAGAGATGGTGCCCAGAAGGACGGTGAAGTCTTTGCTGTTCCTGAGACTTTTTGAACAGGGGGCAAGCTCTACCTCAAGCCCTTGGAGATAGTTTGTCAAGCAGGATACACACACAGTTCCTATCCTTGGCAGAAAAAGCTGCTGCAGGCCAACCTTAGACAGCACACAGCAAAGGGGCAGTACTTCTCCTCCAGCTTCTTCCAGCTTTTCTCCTTGGTAGAGGTTCCTCTTGAAGTCCAAAAGTGATCTAAAAGTCTGGGCCCCACTTTTATAGCACAAATTCCTTTGTTCTCTGGTGGCTCGTTGCCCAGCCAAAACCAGTTCAGTCCTCTCTGGTACAAGTGCCCGGCAGGAGGTGGAGATAGCATTGTCCAAGGCAGACCAGGCCCAGAAATCTCCTCCCCCTACTCTGAATGCAACCCAGGTCTATTCAGCCCAGCCCTGACTCACCCTGGAAAGGCAGAACAGACCTCACTCCTCCAAGTGGCTGTCTGAGCAGAATGCACGTCCCCAGCCCCTTTCAATTCAAAGCCCGACAGTCAATACAAAAACCTAGCAGAGGCACACAGGATGACTAAGCAAAGAAAAGACCTACTTTCTAAAAGTTGTATTCTCAAACCCAGAATGTAAAAATTATCCTTACTAAAAAGATGTATCTTTAGATTCTGAGATCAGTCATACTAAACGTTATACCTTCCCATCTTGTCCTCATGGAAAGTTATATTTATAAGATGTTATAAATAAACTCCCATTCTATCCTATGGAACAGATAGCCTTTCAATAGTGAAAAATGAATTTGGCAGTATTTCACTATCAGGTTATGCCACACACATCAGGGCATGTCCTACCTTTCAGATACACTGCACCCTTCCCACAGGGGTACTGTGGGCCTACCTTAGGGGTGACTCGCATGTAAGAAAAGGGAAGGTTAGGGCCTGGCAAGTGGGTGCACTTGCCAGGTCAACATGGCAGTACGAAACTGCACACAGACACTGCAATGGCAGGCCTGAGACCCTTTTGCAAGGCTGCTTGTGTGGGTGGCACAATCAGTGCTGCAAGCCTACTAGCAGCATTTGGTTTACAGGCCCCGGGCACACACAGTGCACTGTACTAGGGACTTAACAGTAAACCAAATAGCCAATTGTGGAAATACTTATCTATGACTGCAATTTACAGAGCGAGCACTTACACTTTGGCACTGAACAGCAGTGGCAAAGTGCTTAGCGTCTAGACAGCAAAAACGAAGTCCAGCACACAGTAAAAATACAGGAGGCCAAGGCAAAAATACAGGGGAAACCCACTCCAAGGATGCCAGGTCTAACAGTTGGGATAAGGATTCTCCTTACCATGCTATTCCTATACAGTTTACACCTCAGGTACCACCACAGTATTCTATCAAACAGGATGCTAAAGCACTTGTTAAGGAAATTCTTTCTCAACTGGAGTACCAAGGGGTGATTGAACCCTGTGTATCTCAAATGAGCAATGCTCTTTTTCCTGTTCTGAAACTAGATCATTCATATTGCATTGTCTTAGATTACGGACATTTAAATAATCATACACAGACTTTTGCAGTACAAAATACACATAGTATGGCACTCATTAATAATGTGGTCCGCAAAAAGTATAAAGCTACCTTGGACATTTCCAACATTTTTTCAGTCACAATTTAGCTCATGAGAGCCGCAACTGGTCTGTGTTTACCGCCCTCGGTTTTCAGAGGCGCTACATCCAACTTCCTATGGGCTACAAGAACAGCCCAAGAGTCTTTGCACAAAATAATTATTTCGATTCTTCATGAAATCGACCCTGACACTCTGTCCTACGTCGATGATATCTACTTAACGGACGACTAATTAAACTCTCATTTAGCTAGAGTAGACTGCATAATATCTCGGTTTGCGGAACTTCGTTACAAGTTTAACTTCATAAAATCTTACATTTAATTTTCTGAGGATATGAACTAACCAATGAGGGAAAAAGTCTTGCCCCTTATTTTCTAGAAACGTATGCTCAATTACAGCCTCCGAGTACACTTAAAAAATTGCAGTCTCTGCTGGGATTTTTGAATTTTGGCAGGACTTACATACCTGACTATGCCCAACGTATTAAACTTCTTTATGCTTTAATACTCCCTGATTTTTCTGCTTCCTGCTGGACGCCTGAGCATACTGCAACACTCAGATCTTTACATTCTGACATACTTGAAACACCCCATTAACAGACACATGTCAATACTACAAACTTGGTCATCCGGGTCTTGCCAGGTGTGATTGAATTTACTTGTGTCACCTTTAATGAAGGTGAAACAGTACCCATTGCATATAAATCACATTTATATTCTTCTGCAAAACTGCGTTTTGCTTCTTCTGAAAAAATTCTCACAGCTGTACAAATGGCCATCCTGAAGGAGCGGCCACATGCTCAAGGTGAACACATTATTGTCATTTCTCCAGTGCCTGCCTTGGTGGCTGTAACGAAAGCCAGCATTCCTAATGCAAAGGCCCTCCGTCCTCATTGGATACAGTTAGCTAAATCCTTAACAGCTGTGTATATGGACTTTGTCTTGGTCCCTTCTTTGCAAACACAGGAATTTTTGCAATATGAACATGTTTATCCTTTGCCTTCTTCAATTCTGCCTCTTGACCAATATAAGTTCATCATATATACTGATGGATCTGCACAACCGGCTATAGGTTCTAAGCAGCAATATTCTGCCGCATTCGCCTTCATTTGAGGCACTATTTCCGATGGAGTCTTTCACTCTCAGACTATTCGCAGTGTCTTGGAGACTGCACTGCCCAGTTGGCTGAATTGAAGGCTTTACTTCTTTCACTTGAAAATATGGATCCAAAATTCCCCACACTTATAGTGTGTGATTCATATTACTACGTACAATCTTTTAATGATAATTTAAATTTTTGGAAACAAAATTTCTTTTGAGGTTCTAAAGCTAGCAAAATCAAGCACAAACTGCTTTGGGTTAAGGTGACAGATTTTGAGGATAGGTTGCCACGAGCTCATGTAATACATACTTTGAGTCATCAATGTGTGGAAACACATGCCGTAGCGAATTCTCTGCAGTAACCACAGCTAAAATTGCAGCGGTAGCATGCGCTAAAACTCGTATCCACAATGATATCTTGGTTGCCATAAATGCTTTTAAAAGCGGCACCCCCTTACTGAATGGCTTTCCTTTTAGATATTGCTATCATTTAAATGACCAGAATGTTCAGTTTGTTACTATTTCTGGCATTGGTGACCATGTGATTCCCAACACAGACCTCAGACATGATTTAATTGTGGCCACACATGAAGGTCTAGCTTCTGCGCATGCCAGTGAGGCTACCACCATTTCATTTTTACAACAAAGATATTGGTGGCAAGGTTTATACCAACAAACCAGAAAATATGTTTTATGGTGTGACATCTGTCAGCAGATTAAATGTTCTACTGTGCCTCGTCCACTGCAGACACAACTGTTTATTTCCAACCAGCCTTTTGGCTGCATTTATTTAGATCACTGCAGACCTTTGATTTCTGATACTGCGTTCAAATATATTTTGGTTGCAGTTGATTCATGCTGTAGATTCCTGTGGGTTTGGCCACAGTGCTCGGCTGACGCTCAAACTGTTATTAAAGACTTTCAAGTCTTTGTTGGGAAAAATGCCTGTTGCGCATTCCACTCGGACCAAGGACCGGCTTTTGCTTCTAAAGAGTACTGGGATTCAATGAAGTCCAACATACAGTGCTCTTGTTCCAGTCCTTGGTTTTCAAGGTACGCAAACTGTGATTTTCCCACCTCTCCGTGGATATGAAGATAATCGTTTTGTCTTCATTGAATATGTCAAACTACACCATGTGACCGATACTTCATAGAATAGCAGTTCTTTTCCAGAAAACCTTTCCGTGTTGATACTCCCTGGCTGAAGGAGGGGGAGGCTGAGTCCTCCGCCGTCAATTTCCCTGACACAATACCTGCTTCCAGTATCAAATCTTCTACAACAGATGTCATTTATAATGATCCACCATTGGCGAGTCCATTCGAGTTGGCCTTTTCAAGTCCTACTGCTGAGTCCCACCTTCCTGTTTTTCAGCTGAGTACCTCCGGGTACTATATAGATCAAGATAATTTTTCTTACGATTGTTCTTCTGTTTTGTACATGCCTATAGCCCGGATTTGTGTTTTTATTTCATGGTTAAAACACACTTATCTAGTCCTTTCTAGCATATATGTCTAGATCATACTGTCCTTGGTTTTCTTGTTCTTGTGGATTCGATTTGTGACTGTTTTTTCCCTACTGATCAACGACCATTACCTCCCGGAACATTCTGTTACAGAACTGGTCGACAGGGTGTTGTCCCCCCCATTCTTCGTTAACATTTCCGCCATTCCAGTGACTGATGGAATTGTTTGAGATAAAGTTCCTTGCGACATATTCGGTCCGACGGAGATCCTACAGTACCATATGTGTTCAAAGTTTCTATGGGTGATGTAATAGTACCTGGGTTACATTCAGATGATTGGATGTTAACACTATAAATGTTATGCTTTCCGAATTAGAATATTATACTGTTTATGAATCAGAAGATCTATAACCTAATTCCACTAACTATGCTGATATGTTCTGTTACTATCACTATATGGACACTATTTCCTACATTGAACAGGTAGACAGTGTCCCTATTTTAACTATACCCAATAAGAACATTGTGCAACTCCCCCTCCAGAAATGTCCAAAAAGCAAAAAGATAAATACTTCAGACCCCATGCCATATTATTTTTAATTAACCCCAACAGCACCAAAGAAATCTATGCGTACTCAAACTAAGCTTATATAAACTACAATGTTCGTCAATCAGTTGGCCCTTTAAGGTTATGATTGCTGGAAGGACACAATTGATTTAAATCAATTTGGGGTATGAAGTCCTGGCAGGTTCAAGGCACAGACCTTAATTTGAGCCTGTTTGATTCCCACACAAATGATTTTCCTGAATGAAACAATCCAGCAAACTACTTGTCTGGGATTAGAAAAAATTAAGGAAATGAATGCCCCGACCATTCCTTCTGTTGCCCGTTTTGATAATTGGCAGAGTTTCACAAATTATGCAGAAGAACAATTAAATAGAAAATGCAGGACTGTCCCTTTTTTCCTACGCTGACGACACCTAGATTATTTTTTCCCTCTCCTCGTCAGAAGGACAAGAGCCCTCACACCTTAAGTTAGGATTGAGCAAAGTTGCGCTCTGGATGCAAAGCAATCTCCTCAAATTAAATGGGGACAAGACCGAAGTTATGATCCTAGGCAAAAGACATGATCTTTGGGGACCGCAACACTGGCCCCCGGAGTTGGGAGCTCTACCTGTGCCGGTGAACAAGGTTTGGAACCTGGGTTTCATTTTAGACGAACATCTGTCAATGAAACAACAAATAGCCAAGGTATCCTCCACCTGTTTCACAGTCCTGAAATGGCTAAGGAAGATTTTATGGCTGATCCCTCTCCCAGCACAGAGAACTGTGATCCATGCCCTGGTTACTTCAAGACTGGGTTACAAAATGACCATCCAGAGGCTACAGCTGGTGCAAAATGCAGCAGCAAGACTTCTTTTTCATCTGCAAAGTCCTCCTCTGTCTCAGAGATTTTACGAGACTTACACTGGTTGACGTTGTCGAATATGGTGAAATTTAAGGCTCTGTGCTAAATGTTTAGAATCAAAACAGGCTCGGCCCCTAAATACCTTCAGGACCTGTTCCAGCGTTACCATCCCTCTCGCCCCCTGCACTCTGCCCAACATATACAGTTTGTTGTTCCAAAAATCAGACTTGTCCGTGTGAAAGGGCGGTCTTTCTCATACTTTAAATCAACTTTATGGAACTCCTTAGCCACCTCCTTGCAAGATGAGACCTCTCTTTGCGCCTTCCGCAAGGGTTTGAAAACCTGTCTGTTTTACCTTCAGTCTTCCCACATACTTCCTTTACTCTTCACTGTGCTACCATGCTCGGCGCCGGGAAACCCCTTGGGGTAGCTGGGCACCATACAAATCTTTAATAATAATATTGGTGCAAACCAGTACATTTAATTCTTCATTTTTGAGTCCTGGCGGATGGTTGTTGTGGCCAGTGGACATAAATGGTTGTCATTCTCGTTTTCTTAATTCCACACCTGGGTTAAATAGACCTGATCCCCTATATTCTCAGTTAACGCATTCTGGTATTATTACCACCTATTCAGGAGGAAGGTTATGGTAACAATGGTTGGAACATTCCACACTGTCTGCAGTAAAACAACATCTTTCTCTCCTGTCCAAGGACATGAATTTATAAGATATTCTTTTGGGTCCAAAGTCCCCGTGTTCTAAAAGATTTATATATGCTACTTATAATTACATTTGGAACTTATTACGTGGCATTACTTGAATAGTACTGATTTGTTATCATCTTAACAGGTAAACAACAATTGATGGCCATGAAAGACGCAACCTACACAATGCTACATTTAGAAAAACTAGAACAAGTCCCATTCACTATAGCTGAAACACCTCTTCGGCAGTGTGGGTAATATACAGTGTTATTTCACTACCTATTTCGACATTTCAATTCACAGTTTGCATGAAACCTTTTCCTGTAGGTAGATACAAACCCTGAGGTAGTAGTTACATACATGAAGTATTGTCACTCCCCTTTGCTTATCATTGTGAACTTAGTGACAAGGAAGTTTTAATTACTGGTGAAGAATGCGACTCCACTGTCGGACATTCACTTTGTTTGTAAACACGTAAAAATTCACTGCGCATGTAACTTTTTGGCACCAAATTTAGCTTGTTATTTAAAAGGAATTCCAGTTCCCGCAATTTTTCCTTTCAATACAGTGCTCTCTAATGTTAGGTATCTCATGCTTAGTGATCAAGACTATTGTGGAATGCGGGCTGGAGTTTGCCTGTTTCCCAGTTAGTCACTTGTAGTAACAATGTCTTGTTTCCCCCTCCTCATGGAATTGTAGATAGCTCACTATGGCCTTCCATTCCCAATTTGAAGACAGACTTCAACAAACTAAGCAGACTTAAAGCATTATTGTTTCAGCAAGAAGTAGTTCTTACATCTGCTCGCAAGACCTTCGAATTGCAGGTGGCTAGAACCTCTAGTAAAATACAGTCATTGTTAAACACTAACGTTCACCTACATTTCGGGGAAATAGTGCATCAAATCTTTAATGCCTCCAGTACGGTCAGCCTTGCACACTTTTTTAAAGTTGTAGGCTCGGCCCTCGTTAGTTCTTTTCAGACCATCTTTGGAGTAATCCCAGCTTTTATCCACTCCATTTTCTCTAGTGTAAGTAAGTAAGTACATGTTTATTGTTTAGTTAATTAAAAGCTTAACAATATTTAGAATTTTCTCTAGTGTATTCAGAGGAGTCCCGGTGCTGTTATTCCTCATTTGTGGCATTCTCATTCTGTTCCTGCTTCTCCACAATGGATGCTCCTTTTGTGGATGCTCTGGAACTGACATCGCTCCATACTAAAGTGAGTGTATGAATCATATCTTTGGAATGCTGGATCTTGATTGGTCTTTGACATTTCGGCATGGTTTACCTGTGTGCAACACATGTTCCATTGCATCTGTTGTCCCTTCAAATGGACACTGGAAATATTCCTGGATTCGCAGACATCCGCTGCCTTGGACTTTGGACTGCTGATGAGTCCCTTAGCAACCCATTGTCAGAACTGTCCTTTGGCCTTGCGACTTCTACGCAATGCGAGGTTTGAGCCTTTGGCCTACGAGGAATCGTGTGCATCGGTGCATGGATCACAAGATACAGGCTCTGTTAACACAGATGCAGGTTGCCTGGTAACTGTCTCATCATCGGCTGAGACTGGAGAGCATGTTTGTTCTTTGGAGCTCGTGACTTGTGCTGTTGACCAATCATTATGTGCAGAGTCGGAATCCTTTATGGAGTCTTTGGCCTAAGAGATGGCGAGTAACATTATGAATTCCTCCGAAGCACCTTAATTATATGATGTTTCTAAATTGAATTTTTCTTCTGATTTAAATTTTTAGTCATTCACATCTCTGAAACAAGGCTTTGAGCATGTTTCCTTTCAAATTACATTTATCATATCTAGTATCTTTCTAAGTGCTATTATCCGCACCAAAGGGAGGGTGATGTGTGTTTCCTGCCTAGCCTATTGTAGTTTCCCTCTGTTAGCCTAACTGTTCACGTTGTAGGCCTCATTTTTTTTGCACACGTTACTATGTAAACACGCTAGCGTTTGTGCCGCATTGTACTTTCACACGGAACCTGCAAATGTTTTCACGTTCTGTTCTTTTCCTAGAATTTAGACTGAACACTACAGACAAGGTCAAACAACAATGTCCCCTGTTATTCTTTCTGGGCAGGCAGTAGCACCTAGACATATGCAGCTGTTGTTTATGTGTACATCTGTCCTATCATATAGATGAGCACATGAGCTAAAACAACACACATGGAATGAGAGTTCTGAGACGAGAGCACTGCATCAGCTGAGCTGTAGAGCGTCCATCTGTGTATGCTAAGGTACGGGGTCTGCCAGTAATTCCAGAGATCTTTCATATAATTTAGCTTTAGTAGCAGGAAAAGGGGGTCCTATAAAATGACAAGCCTTTTCATGGTATATGGATTATTACCATGCTAACAGTATTTTTATTATGCTTTTTTTTCTAATTGTGGCACATATACTGCATTTCAGAGCACAATAGTTTAAATAAATATTCTAAACTTCCTTCGTGTCTCATGGTTATTTTATTGTAGACAAGTACGAGTGAGAGAGCAAAAGTGTGGGTCCTGTTACTGCGATCCCTTAGAGAGTTGAGAGTGTTGTGTTCTGGGATGCCAATTCACTTGTTTCTCTGGTAAGGTTAGGAGGGCAAGTGAGGAATTATAGCTAGTCGGACTCGGACTCATAGACACTGAGGGGGCATGGTGACTGAGTCCCTACATACTGATATTTTATGGTTCCAAGCATAGTTATGCTCCAGAGCAGAATCTCTGCATCATTAGGTAACTCTCAATTTCAATTGGCATCCATTTAAAAGCTTCCAGGGGCATATTTGAAAATGTGATAAATGCCTCTAAAGATAGGGTCTTGACCCAACTAAACTGTCTTATCCCAATCATACCTGAAGTTCCCCATCTATTATGCCTCATTTGCATCATACAAACAACTCCCGTCTTCCCTTTTAAAATGCTAAGCCTAGGATGTACCAGTGAATTCCTAATTATGGTCTCATCTTTCAAATTACACTCTATTCCTGCAGCAGGAAATTGCACTCTTCTTGCATTATATTCCCTAATGAAATTACACGCTGCTTCAGTCAACTCACAGGCACTCTTCTCATTTGTTGCATCAGTAAAAGAATTATAAAAAAAATGGGACTACTATACTTAGTAGAGGAATCTAATCTTAAAACGTAAGGTATATTATCAACTGAGACATTATAAGCTGCTTCATATTCTTCTAGAAAGTCTTTATTAAGAAGTATACTGAAATATAAAGAACACTATAATCGATAGGAAAGAGAAAGCTGCATGTATGTGACACCTTCTGAAAAAGAAGTTGGTATCTGCATGTAAATATAGCAATTAGGAAAATTAATACTCATACTAATTAAATTAGCAAAAGTATTTCCTTCATAATTTCCATTAAAATGAACTCTGTAATCTAACTTATTGTCCCCACTAATATTATTATTCTGTTTATTATTTGTATAATTTAAAACATATCCAACAGGAGAACATAGACTTAATAAGATTTTATTTAGTGTTAGTAACGTAAAAACCATAAAAATTATTTCAAGAGTGAAGCAAAGCATAGGTTTATATGAAGCCATCTTCTTAATGTTAAAAATGTTGTCCCTCAAAAATCTAACACTCATAAACAAAATGAAAAAAACTCCAAACATTCTAAAAATAAGTTAGACTTAATATTGCGCAGGCATTAATAAAAAATAGTCCTTTACACAACAGAGGCAAGCAAAAACTTGATGCAAGAAAACATACATTCATCTTCAACAGTCTGTTGAAATTTCAAGAAGTGAATGCACGTAGAAACGTTCTTCCAAGTTATGCGGGCATAATTCTTCTTTTGAATGTAGGCAGGAAACAAACTATTCAACTATGTGATCATAACACCTTTCCTGAAATATAATCTATGATGGTAAAAAGTTACTAATTTTAAGCTGCTGGAATATTTCTAAAAATGCAGGCAAAAATAAACATTCTTCATCTAAGAAAGTTATGTGAGCACCCTTAAACTTCTCCAAAAATTAAATTAAAAACATTCTACTCAGTTTCTAAAATTCAGTTACATTTTTTCATTAGGAAATTATTCAGTGCTGTTCATCTTAAGACTCACTTCATGTGCCAATTCACAGAGGCTCTTCAAACAGATTTTGAAAATATCTCAGATCAATGTATCTTTTTTCTGATACAATTCTTGCCAGATATACCCAATCAAGGTCTGTGTACTTCTTGCTTGACACTCTTACTCTTTTTGATCTTCTGATTACTGATTAATTAGTCTCTTTGTCATCTAAATCTGTTACTGTTTCAACTGATTTTTCTCATTTTCTTTCCAGACTGTTAAATCTTTGTAACACTCTCCTTCTTTCGCTCACATCTTCAGAGCATTCAGCTTGGATCAAGCTTTAATCTTCTGGTTCCTTTTCCTCAACTGTCACATTTTTATTTTATTTTGTATCTCGATTTGCAACACTTATAACTCGGGCACTTTGATTTACGCTAAGGGTTCGATTTTCTTCTTGTTGACTCGTTTGGATGTGGGCAGAGCTTTGAATGCGATTATCAATTCGTACAGTTTAATTTTTAAAAGTTTTCTTGATTTTGTTGTTCTTTCTGCTGTTCTGTTCCCATCCTCTGAATCCACATAGTGAATTTGAGCTTGACTCTGTGAATCAACAGCTTGTGCTACTGCTCCTTTGTCCTCAGTCCACACTCTTTTCAGGTGAGGTGTGTGGCTCCAAAACAGCAAAGTTCCTCACTGCGCCGCAGTATTCATCACCAATATGGCAAGGCCCACTCCATCTAGGGTCAAGACGAGACTTCCAACATGCTTTTACACCACAACTTAATCTCCAGGTTCTAGTTCATTGAAGGGTTCATTGCTTGCTGAAGGTGTAACAAACTTCACCCAGTGAGAGATAGAGTATACCATATCCACCAAACCTTTGCTGTTATCCAGAAAAAACACCATCAGGAATATTCAGAGGCGCTGTTCATAGAATGCCAGTAATCCTCATGGCTCTGCCCATTAAGATTTCATGCAATGATGACCCTGTTGTTCTGCTTGGGGTGCTTCTTATAATGAATAGATGTAAAGGAAGCTCATTTGGCCATTTCAATGACGTTGAAGAAAACACTTTTGCTTCCATTGTCCCTTTAGCCCTTTACACTACATCTGATACTTTAGGATTGTAACTACAATGGAATTGTTGCTTGATCTTCAATTCTTCACATAAGATTCTCATCTCATTTTTAAAATGAGTTCCCTTATCTGATTCTATAGAAGCTGGCAAGCCAAATCTTTGTTGAACACCCTCAATTATAGCTTGGCAACAGTCAGAACATCACATCTCCTTGTTGGAAATGGTTCGATACACCTAGACAACAAGCAAATGATTACCATGAGGCCTTTGTGTGGTGGAATTTCTATGAAATACACCTGCAGGTTTGTGAAAGGACCCTCTGATTTACCCATGTGCCACTGGTGTCTTCCTCCAACCAAGAGTGACGAAATGCACACCAGTTTCTTCCGACATTATGATGTGAAGTTTCTTAAATGTTTACACTTTTACGTGCAGCCCAGATTTGTTGTGGTTTGCCTAACAACCACTCACTAGAAAACGTATCACATAGCTGGAGCGGCATCCCGCTCCTGTATCGGACGCACAGCTTAATCCTTTAGAAAGTCAAAGGTATCGCAAGTTTTTCATGTTCAATGATTTTTATTGTTGGTTGATCAATGATTCCATACTGCTGAGATGAATCAGGTTTATTGGTTGAAGCAAGGGGGAGGAGGCACAATTCGTTAATTGAAAAGGAAGAGAGGTGGGGAGTAAAGGTTTCCATCTGGGTGAAATGTTTGTTTGGCGGGAAGGAGATTACATGCAGGTATGTGAGTACGCTGATATTGTTTGTGGATAAAGGGTTGTGTTAACATTTGAGAAGATGGGGAACGGCTTATTGGGGGCTTTATGTGTAAATAGGGAAAGAAGAACATGTGAGGTTCGTATCACTTGGGAGAGGTTTCTTTAGGGCACTGCTGTTAGCGTGAAGGCACGTCATTTAGAGGGAAAACGTGGAATATGGGGTCTGTTTTATAAGCAAGGCTAAAAAAACGTTGATACATTGTTGACAGTTTGCCAGCACCGTGGTCCGATCACACAGTTTAACGTTGTTGTCTTTAAATTTGTAGTGAACCCCTGACGAAGGGCAATGAAAAGCCCGAAATGCATTGGGAAATACCACTGAGGTTGCTTGATGTATACGTCGTACTACAGTAAGAGGCCTGGATCGGCACATCTGCAGTATTAGAAACTTTTTGAATACATTTTACGTCTCCTGTGTGACAGGTTAAATTAGGATTAAGCAGTATGGAATCATTGATCAACCAACAATAAAAATCATTGAACATGAAAAACTTGCGATACCTTTGACTTTCTAAAGGATTAAGCTGTGTGTCCGATACAGGAGCGGGATGCCGCTCCAGCTATATGATACGTTTACTGGTGTCTTCCTCCTCACATTTATCTATTGACACCTTTGACATAACGTTTTCTTCAATTGTTTGAAAATGAGGATTGAACCAGTACTTTTTAAATATGTCCACTATCCCATCATGTGAGAAGTTGGCCTGGTATATGCTGTTCACTAATTAAAGTGGACACCTTGCACCAGGGCAAATCGACTCTTATGGTAGATAGGTTTAAGACAACCTTTTAAAGAAAGCTATCCTAGTGGTAGCTGTGGAGAGCAGCCTTCAGGCTAAGTCTCGGAGGAATGTAAAGCAGCTTGTTTTACCATATAATCTCTTGAATCACCAAATGAAAAGACACCACACAGGTATATATATCAAATATATATGTATTTATTTCTAAATAACTCTCTACTAATCTCTTTATGAGATTAGAAGACAAACATATGCACAAATCAACGTTTCACAATAAGTTAAGCACAAAATATGGCTGGGGCCCTAGGGGCGTACCAGACCATATACTAAGTAAGGGACTTAGCAACAACGACTTGCAGGGAGACAAGGCCTAGGGCCTTCAGAAGTGCTGGGGCCTCACGAAACCACCCAAGGCAGGTAAGTAAAGGACCCACGGGGGACGCGTGCAGTGTGGATACACAGGCGCGGATCGCCGTTAACTTCAATGGGGCAAGTCGCGGTTGGAAATTAAGAGTTCTAGGAGACTTCGGGAGAACCTACAAGCAAGTCACTTACAGGGTAAGTAGTTCTAGGGCCCACACCCACAGGAGCACCGTAGTGCTGGAGTTACCTCACCCAGGGAAGCCGGGTGCACAGGTGTCCTTTGGTGTCGGGTCGCGGCGTCGTTTTCAATGGCGAACAAAGAAGACTTGCTGCTTGCGGGAGCTGAAGAAGTGTCCGGTGGAATCCAAGCCTGGATTCTGAAGAAGAATGACCTGAAAGCAGAGGGGACAGTGTTCAAAGTCACTTGGCAGTGACCCGGGGCAAGGAAGATGGATGCCCACCGTCGTCGGTCGCTTCAGGTCGGTTGCGGGTGCCTTGACTCTTCAGCCACGTGGTCCAGGAGGCGTCGACGATGACCAGGAGCTGGATTCGGTGTGTCCCTCGACGTCTGCAGCTGACTGCGGTGTCGGCAACTCGATCGGAGCCAACAAGCCTTGGCAGCCGCAAGTCTCGGGGAGATGAAGAAAAGTCGATGGCGCAGACCAGCAAGGTCTGAGGAACTCACCCAGCGAGGGTAAGTCAGGGCAGGCCTGGAGCAACCAGGGGAGCCCTTTGGTTTCTTTAAGAAGTCTTCTGGGGACCCACAAGCCAGTGGGCAAGGGAGCGCGAAGACACCTTGGGCGGAATCACTCAACAGGGGCCCACGGTCACTCGGGATGGTGTAGGCCTCTGATCTTCGGAGGGATTCCTGATGGAGGTCGGGACCACACGTGGTCCAAAGCAGAGGTTCGTAGAACGTTGTAAAGGGGTTGCACTCGACAATAGTGCACGGTACCCAGGGGTCGCGGTTCCTCGTTACTCGTGGGGTCCACTTGCCTCAGCCTCGCTGGGGACTCACGATGGCCTGGGAGAGGTCAGGAACTCCACGTCCTGGGCTGCAGGGACTTCGGACTCCGGCGGGAGCGGCGTAGTTTGCGACTGTCGTTGTCGTTTTTGGTGCCTGCCAAGCAGGGGAGTCACTCCTTGACTCCAAGGGAGATTCTTCTGTCTTCCAAAGGTAGTGGAACGTCGAAGGGACAGGATTCTTCTGTAGAGCATCGTCCAGGGGTTATCTGCTTTGCAATGGCAAGGTTCCCCCTCTTATACTAAAAAGAGGGGATGGACTAGCTCTATGACCCCACCTATGGGAGGGTCAAGGGAGGGGGTGGCTACACCCACTTCCCTTTGTCCAGTTTCGCGCCAGAGCAGGGGCAGGTAGCCCCTGAGCTGGTTTGAACTGGCATATGCACAGAGGAGCCTTCTGCTCCCCCAGTGCAGGACTTCAAAGCACTCTAAGAGTGCACCCACCCAGCCCCAATACACTAAACCCTGTCTGGGAGGTGGTTACACCTCCCTGTGACAGGATGCCTATTGTTGGGCTTCCTCCACTGCGAGTTTCGGTCATCAGCAGGAGGGCAGCCCAGTGTCTGTGACTGGTGGCATCCATTTTGTGATGCCAGGGCTCTTTAGGATTCTACCGCGTTTCCACAGCAGGTACATGTCTTCTCCCTCTAGAAGGGTGGAATGCTACCCCCGCCGCCAAGATTGGCGGGGGGTAGTATTCCAAGATGTTTGACACCAAACACGACATGTTTTGATGCAGCCATTCCAAAGTTAGCATTTACCGCGAGGATATAATGCACTTAAGAGTATATGGTTTAACCGCATCCACAAACAGCACCAGAGAATGGACTCTGAGAACTGCAGAGGGGCCCTGCTCATGCAGAGGCACCCCCTCACATAGAAGCCAAGCACCCTGCCCTCAGGATTGATAGGGCCTGCCTTAGGGGTGACTGATAGGTTTATATGTGTGTGCAGGAGAGATATAGGAAACCTATATCTCAGTGAGGGGTGCTAGCACCACCTCACCCAGGCTGCAGTAGCAGGCCTGTGGTGTCAGATTTAGACTGCTTCCCAGGGGTGGCATAACATATGCTGCAGCCCCTGGGAGGCCTGTGAAGTACCTATGCCCTTGGTACCTAAGGTACCATATACTAGGGACTCATAAGGCACCACAGTATCCAATCACTAGTGCACCTAGAGTGCACTCCATGTCGTTTAGAGAGAACAGAGAGGCTGGGGCCCTGATTGGCAGGGACCCAGCCAGACTATAGCCAGAAACCAGTGCTAACATCAGAAAAAAGTGGGGGCAACATAAGAGGCAGATCCTACTCTCCTACACAACCCCCCCAAACGCAGGGACACTAAACTAACCTTGACCAGTTGAGTCTTCGTGTTCAAAGTGGAAATACCTTGAGAGTCCATCTGCATTGGCATGTTGGGTCCCAGGCCTATGTTCCACTGTATAGTCCATCCCCTGTAGGGAAATGGACCACCTCAAAAGTTTTGGGTTTTCACCTTTCATCTGCTTTAGCCATAGGAGGGGCTTGTGGTCAGTCTGAACTATGAAGTGAGTGCCAAACAAGTATGGCCTCAGCTTCTTCAGGGCCCAAACCACAGCAAAGGCCTCCCTCTCTATAGCTGACCAACGTTTCTCTCTAGGGGTCAGCCTTCTGCTAATAAAAGCTACTGGCTGGTCTTGACCTTCATCATTCAGTTGAGACAGTACAGCTCCCACACCCAGCTCAGAAGCATCTGTTTGGACAATGAACTTTTGGTGTAGTCTGGACTCTGTAAGATGGGGGCAGTGCACATGGCCTGCTTTAGGTCTTCAAATGCCTTTTGACAGCTAGCTGTCCACTGAACCTTTTTGGCATTTTCTTAGAGGTAAGATCATTCAAGGGGGTCACTATAGATCCATATCCCTTGACAAACCTCCTATAGTACCCAGTCAGGCCTAAGAAGGCTCTCACCTGTGTCTGGGTGGTAGGAGCAACCCATTCCATTATGGTTTGGATTTTGCTCTGTAAAGGCTGAACCTGGCCTCCACCTACAAGGTGGCCCAGGTACACAACCTGACTCTGCCCTATCTGGCACTTGGTGGCCTTGATAGTGAGGCCTGCTTTCTGCAGAGCCTCCAAAACATTCCTGAGGTGGACCAGGTGATCCTGCCAGGAGGAACTAAAGACAGCAATATCATCTAGATAAGCTGAGCAATAAGTTTCCAACCCTGCCAGAACTTTATTCACCAACCTCTGAAAAGTGGCAGGTGCATTTTTCAATCCAAAGGGCATCACCACAAAGTGGTAGTAGCCCACCAGGGGTCGAAAATGCTGTTTTGGCTTTTGCATCCTCAGCTAATCTGATTTGCCAGTAGCCAGCTGTGAGGTCAAATGTGCTTAGATACTTGGCTGAGGCCAAAGTATCAATCAGCTCATCTGCCCTTGGTATGGGATAGGCATCAGTCCTAGTGACTGCATTGAGGCCTCTGTAGTCTACACAAAACCTCATTTCTTTCTTACCACCCTGGGTATGAGGCTTGGGTACCAGGACTGCTGGGCTAGCCCAAGGGCTATCTGAAGGCTCAATCACGCCTAACTCCAACATTTTCTGGACTTCAGTCCTGATACAGTCCCTGACATGGTCAGGTTGCCTGTAGATTTTATTCTTGACAGGCAGACTGTCTCCAGTGTCCACCTCATGGGTGCACCAGGAAGTCTGACTAGGGGTCAGGCTAAACATATGTCTAAACTGTTGCAGAACTTGTCTGCACTCAGTTTGCTGATGGTCAGTGAGGCTGCTTGCCAAAGCAACACCATCTACTGACCCATCATCAGGGTTCTGAGAGAGCAGGTCAGGGAGAGGGTCACTCTCCTCCTCCTGGTCCTCATCAGTTGCCATGAGCAAGCCCATGTCAGCCCTGTCAACATATGGCTTCAATCTGTTGACATGAAGCACCCTTAGGGGGCTCCTGGGAGTTCCAAGATTCACCAGATAGGTGACTTCTCCCTTCTGCTCAACTATTGTATGGGGGCCACTCCACTTATCCTGGAGGGCTGCTGGGGCCACAGGCTCCAACACCCACACTTTCTGTCCTGGCTGGTATACAGTCAGCACAGCCTTTGGTCATGCCAAGCTTTTTGTAATTCTTGGCTGGCCTCCAGGTTTTTGGTTGCCTTTTTCATGTACTCTGCCATCCGGGAGCGGAGACCAAGTACATAGTCCATCACATCTTGTTTGGGGGCTTGAGAGGTAACTCCCAGCCCTCTTTTACCAAACATAGTGGACCTCTCACAGGATGCCCAAACAGAAGCTCAAATGGGCTGTAGCCAACCCCCTTCTGTGGAACCTCTCTGTATGCAAACAAAAGGCAAGGAAGAAGAAGGTCCCATTTCCGCCTAAGCTTCTCTGGGAGTCCCTTAATCATTCCTTTCAAGGTTTTGTTGAAGCGTTCAACTAAACCATTGCATTGTGGGTGATAGGGAGTGGTGAACTTATAAGTTACACCACACTCCTTCCACATTGCTTTCAGATATCCTGACATGAAGTTGGTACCTCTGTCAGAAATGACCTCCTTTGGAAAACCCACTCTGGAGAAAACTCCAATGAGGGCTCTTGCCACCACAGGGGCTGTGGTGGTCCTGAGGGGAATTGCCTCTGGGTACCTGGTGGCATGATCCACTACCACCAGGATAAATCTGTGCCCAGATGCAGTCTGAGGGTCAAGGGGACCAACAATGGCAATCCCTACCCTCTCAAAGGGTACCCCCACCACAGGTAGTGGTATCAGGGGGGCCTTTGTTGTGCCACCTGCCTTACCACTGGCTTGGCAAGTGACACAGGAGCGACAAAACTCCTTTGTGTCCTCTGACATATGTGGCCAATGAAAATGTGGAACAAGCCTGTCCCAGGTCTTGTTTTGGCCCAAGTGTCCTGCCAAAGGGATATCATGTGCTAAGGTCAAGAGGAACCCCCTAAACTTCTGAGGTATTACCAACCTCCTGGTGGCTCCAGGGGCTGGGTCTCTACCCTCAGAATATAGGAGTCCCTCATCCCAATAAACTTTATGGGACCCACTAGCACTCCCAGCAGCCTCAGCAGCAGCCTGCTGTCTGAGGGGTTCAAGAGAGGGGCAGCACTGTTGCTCCTTGCTCAGATCTTCCCTGGAAGGGCCCCCTGCCCCCAAGAACTCAACCTGGTCAGGCTCAAGTCCCTCTGGGGCAGTTCCTTCTTCAGGTTCTGCTCCACCTCCCTCTGGAAGTGAATCCTTGATCTGAGACAGAGGGGAAGGCACTGCCTTAACCCTACTGCTCCTCCTCTTGGGAAGCATCTGGTCCATTGTTCCAGGATCCAGAGCTGGTTCAGTGTCATGCATTCTTGCTTGTGACCTGGTCACAGCAAATACCTCTGCAGGGATGCCCAACATCTCAGCATGAGTCCATAACTCTACTTCAGACCAGGCTGAAGTCTCTAGATCATTGCCCAATAGACATTCTACAGGGAGGTCTGCACTGACTACAACCTTCTTGAGGCCAGTTACCCCTCCCCAGGAGAAATTCACAACTGCCAGACTATGGTTGGTCTGGACATTGCTTGCATTGGTCACCTGGTACATTTCACCCAGGATGATCTGTCCAGGGTCCACTAGGTCCTCTGCCACCATGGTGACACTAGCACCTGTGTCCCTAAATGCCAAAGCCTGTTTGCCATTTATCAAAGGCTGCTGTTTGTACTTGCCCAGATTACTGGGGCTTACTAGGAAGGACATATCAATGTTTCCCTCACAAATCAGCATTGCCTGAGTGGTTACTCTGACTAGGTCAGAATCCACTTCAGAACCCAGGGTCAACCCTACTACACCCTTATTCTGAGTACCACCTCCACCAGTAGCTGAGCTAGGGGGAACAGTTGCCTTAGGGGCAGGAGTGGTGGTGGTTTGGTCTTTGGACTTGGTACAATCAGAAGTCCAGTGCCCTTTCTGTTTACAGATTTTGCACCAGGGCTTCTTTTGGCCTTTTCCCTTGTTGGACTGTGACTCCCCACCAGATGCAGATTTTTGGGGCCCTTGTGAAGACTTCTGGTCTTTTGACTTATCCCCACCTTTCTCAGAGCCTTTACGATCTTGCTTCTTAGTGTCACCCCCTGGTTCTGGGTTTTCTGCCTCACCCTGGTTCTGACCCATTTGTCTGCCTTCTTTCCCAATTCTTGGGGAGAGGTCAGATCAGAGTCCACCAGGTACTGATGCAACAACTGGTTCTGGCAATTATTTAGGATCTGTTCTCTCATCATCAGATTATACAATCCCTTGAAATCAGTAACCCTACTGCCAACCAGCCAACCCTCCAGAGCCTTGGTTGCACAATCAACAAAGTCAGTCCAGTCCTGAGTCTGTGCCTTCTGGGTATCTCTGAACTTCAACCTGTACTGCTCAGTGGTTAAGCCAAACCCATCTATCAGTGCACTCTTCAGGACTTCATAATCATCAGCATCCTCTTCTCTAACAGTGAGGAGCTTGTCTCTACCTTTATCTGAAAAGGAGAGCCACAAGATTGCTGCCCACTGCTTTTGGGGGACCTGCTGTACTCTACAGGCCCTCTCCATAGCAGTTATCCATTTGTGGATATCATGCCCACTCTGGTAGGGAGGAACAACCTTGCTCAGGTTCCTATGGTCAGGGACATATTCTCTGCCTCTAGGGACACTGTTGCTGCCACCAGGGGGTTCTAAACCCTCCCTTCTGGAAGCTCTCTGGATCTCCAGGGCTTCTCTATCCAGTGCCAACTGCTTGGTTCTGAGGGCCACTTTGGCTTCCTCATACTGGAGCAGTTTGCACCTTCTTTCAGAGGAGGTCTCTCTTAAGTTAAAGTATGAGCTCCTCTCCTGGACAAATTCTCTGCCAGAGTGATAAGAGTGCTCAGATTCCCTGGAAGGGGATCTGTGCCTCTCATCCACTCTGCCAGTTCTCTTAGGGAGAATTCCTCTGTCCTGTTCAGGCTCCTTGAAGCCTGGCCCTTCAACCACAGAGTCTTGGTCATTCGGATTGTCCTCATCTGACCCAGATACTATGATTGACCCACCCACTGATTCAGACCCCTTAGCTCCTAGAGCCAATCTAAGGTCATCTGCTGTCAGCAGATCTATCAGGTGTAGTGTTGAGGGACTCTGTCCTATCCTCAGGTGTCTGTCAACACACATGGCTCTCAAGTCAGAGAAAGCCATGTCCTTATACTGAGGCTGAGTGGATCCACTGGGTCCACCCTTCAAGGACATTCTAGTGTTGTGCAGTGTTGTACTACCTACACTAGTTTGTGGCCTACTGATCCTTGCTTGAGCTGTGGAAAGGGTGTGCTATCCCTTGGCACACAGCTCTAAGTTCAGTAGAACTTATTGATACTAAGCTTGACTTTATATGTACCTTGAGTACCTATAATGGTTTTCAGTTAGTAATTCAAATAGAGATTTTCTGGTAAAACAATGGCAAGCTGGAATCCCACACGCTGCCCACCAATGTGAGAAGTTGGCCTGGTATATGCTGTTCACTAATTAAAGTGGACACCTTGCACCAGGGCAAATCGACTCTTATGGTAGATAGGTTTAAGACAACCTTTTAAAGAAAGCTATCCTAGTGGTAGCTGTGGAGAGCAGCCTTCAGGCTAAGTCTCGGAGGAATGTAAAGCAGCTTGTTTTACCATATAATCTCTTGAATCACCAAATGAAAAGACACCACACAGGTATATATATCAAATATATATGTATTTATTTCTAAATAACTCTCTACTAATCTCTTTATGAGATTAGAAGACAAACATATGCACAAATCAACGTTTCACAATAAGTTAAGCACAAAATATGGCTGGGGCCCTAGGGGCGTACCAGACCATATACTAAATAAGGGACTTAGCAACAACGACTTGCAGGGAGACAAGGCCTAGGGCCTTCAGAAGTGCTGGGGCCTCACAAAACCACCCAAGGCAGGTAAGTGAAGGACCCACGGGGGACGCGTGCAGTGTGGATACACAGGCGCGGATCGCCGTTAACTTCAATGGGGCAAGTCGCGGTTGGAAATTAAGAGTTCTAGGAGACTTCGGGAGAACCTACAAGCAAGTCACTTACAGGGTAAGTAGTTCTAGGGCCCACACCCACAGGAGCACCGTAGTGCTGGAGTTACCTCACCCAGGGAAGCCGGGTGCACAGGTGTCCTTTGGTGTCGGGTCGCGGCGTCGTTTTCAATGGCGAACAAAGAAGACTTGCTGCTTGCGGGAGCTGAAGAAGTGTCCGGTGGAATCCAAGCCTGGATTCTGAAGAAGGATGACCTGAAAGCAGAGGGGACAGTGTTCAAAGTCACTTGGCAGTGACCCGGGGCAAGGAAGATGGATGCCCACCGTCGTCGGTCGCTTCAGGTCGGTTGCAGGTGCCTTGACTCTTCAGCCACATGGTCCAGGAGGCGTCGACGATGACCAGGAGCTGGATTCGGTGTGTCCCTCGACGTCTGCAGCTGACTGCGGTGTCAGCAACTCGATCGGAGCCAACAAGCCTTGGCAGCCGCAAGTCTCGGGGAGATGAAGAAAAGTCGATGGCGCAGACCAGCAAGGTCTGAGGAACTCACCCAGCAAGGGTAAGTCAGGGCAGGCCTGGAGCAACCAGGGGAGCTCTTTGGTTTCTTTAAGAAGTCTTCTGGGGACCCACAAGCCAGTGGGCAAGGGATCGCAAAGACACCTCGGGCGGAATCACTCAACAGGGGCCCACGGTCACTCGGGACGGTGTAGGCCTCTGATCTTCGGAGGGATTCCGGCTGGAGGTCGGGACCACACGTGGTCTAAAGCACAGGCTTGTAGAGCGTTATGAAGGGGTTGCACTCGACAATAGTGCACCGTACCCAGGGGTCGCGGTTCCTCGTTACTCGTGGGGTCCACTTGCCTCAGCCTCACTGGGGACTCACGATGGCCTGGGAGAGGTCAGGAAATCTACTTCCTGGGCTGCAGGGACTTCGGACTCCGGCGGGAGCGGCGTAGTTTGCGACCATTGTTGTCGTTTTTGGTGCCTGCCAAGCAGGGGAGTCACTCCTTGACTCCAAGGGAGATTCTTCTGTCTTCCAAAGGTAGTGGAACGTCGAAGGGCCAGGATTCTTCTGTAGAGCGTCATCCAGGGGTTATCTGCTTTGCAATGGCAAGGTTCCCCCTCTTATACTAAAAAGAGGGGATGGACTAGCTCTATGACCCCACCTATGGGAGGGTCAAGGGAGGGGTGGCTACACCCACTTCCCTTTGTCCAGTTTCGCGCCAGAGCAGGGGCAGGTAGCCCCTGAGCTGGTTTGAACTGGCATATGCACAGAGGAGCCTTCTGCTCCCCAGTGCAGGACTTCAAAGCACTCTAAGAGTGCACCCACCCAGCCCCAATACACTAAACCCTGTCTGGGAGGTGGTTACACCTCCCTGTGACAGGATGCCTATTGTTGGGCTTCCTCCACTGCGAGTTTCGGTCATCAGCAGGAGGGCAGCCCAGTGTCTGTGACTGGTGGCATCCATTTTGTGATGCCAGGGCTCTTTAGGATTCTACCGCGTTTCCACAGCAGGTACATGTCTTCTCCCTCTAGAAGGGTGGAATGCTACCCCCGCCGCCAAGATTGGCGGGGGGTAGTATTCCAAGATGTTTGACACCAAACACGACATGTTTTGATGCAGCCATTCCAAAGTTAGCATTTACCGCGAGGATATAATGCACTTAAGAGTATATGGTTTAACCGCATCCACAAACAGCACCAGAGGATGGACTCTGAGAACTGCAGAGGGGCCCTGCTCATGCAGAGGCACCCCCTCACATAGAAGCCAAGCACCCTGCCCTCAGGATTGATAGGGCCTGCCTTAGGGGTGACTGATAGGTTTATATGTGTGTGCAGGAGAGATATAGGAAACCTATATCTCAGTGAGGGGTGCTAGCACCACCTCACCCAGGCTGCAGTAGCAGGCCTGTGGTGTCAGATTTAGACTGCTTCCCAGGGGTGGCATAACATATGCTGCAGCCCCTGGGAGGCCTGTGAAGTACCTATGCCCTTGGTACCTAAGGTACCATATACTAGGGACTCATAAGGCACCACAGTATCCAATCACTAGTGCACCTAGAGTGCACTCCATGTCGTTTAGAGAGAACAGAGAGGCTGGGGCCCTGATTGGCAGGGACCCAGCCAGACTATAGCCAGAAACCAGTGCTAACATCAGAAAAAAAGTGGGGGCAACATAAGAGGCAGATCCTACTCTCCTACACATCATGTCCCACATATAGTTCCATGCATGTGTCTTGCAATCTGCAGTAGCATTGAGTCTGGCAACATGTAAATCCCATAAGTTGATCTTGAAATATAATTTTCTTTTTGTACACACTCTGCTTTTTCCTGATATTTCTTTTCATCCTGTGATGTTTGACTTTGGGAATTTCCAAGTTCTTCAATGGTTTGAACTGACATTGACAAGAAAGTATTTACTCTTTCACCTTCTGTTTCAGAAATCTCATTTGATGTAAATGTACTAGACATAAGAGCTCAGCATTTTCTAACCTCATCTGCAAATGTATTTCTAATCAGTTTCATCTCTACTCCTATGTACAGTACATTTCACAACAGACTTTTCCTTGGCAATTTCATGGTATTAAACAGATCCAAAATTCTAGAGCCATTCTTAATTGGGATACTAGCTGACTTCATGAAACCCCGTGGGAACCACAGCTCCCCAAAATCATGAACCACACCAAAACTATATTGACAATCAGTGTAGATTGTAACACTTCAACGCCGGGCTGTCCAGGTCAATTTCTGCTGCATCACCTACCTGCTTCTCCGTGGCTCCTCTTCGATGGCTGGCTGGGGTGGGACTCGGTCCCCAAGCATCCTATGCAGTGCAGGAAGCAAGGACAGCCCTCCCACTGCCGTCAAGGCAGCTCACCACTCCCGCAGGGTGGGTCTCCAATGCTGGGCCGTCCAGGCCAATTTCTGCTGCATCACCTACCTGCTTCTCGGCGGCTCCTCTTCGATGGCTGGCTGGGGTGGGACTTGGTCCCCCAGCATCCCAGGCGGCATGGGAGGCAGGGACAGCCCTCCCACTGCCGTAAAGGCAGCTCACCACTCCCTCAATATGGGTCACCAATCCCAGGGCGTCCAGGTCAATTTCAGTAGCATCACCTACCTGCTTCTCCATGGCTCCTCTTCGATGGCTAGTTGGGGTGGGACTCGGTCCCCCAGCATCCCACGTGGCGTGGGAGGCAGGGACAGCCCTCCCGCTGCCGTAAAGGCAGCTCACCACTCCCTCAATATGGGTCACCAATCCCAGGCCGTCCAGGTCAATTTCTGCTGCATCACCTACGTGCTTCTCCATGGCTCCTCTTCGATGGCTGGTTGGGGTGGGACTGAGTCCCCCAGCATCCCACACAGCACGGGAGGCAGGGACAGCCCTCCCGCTGCCGTAAAGGCAGCTCAGCACTCTCACAGCATGGGACGCGCGTGGGTGCGCCTGGGCCAGGGGCCAGCCCATCTGCACCCGTCAGCATCCGAAAGAGGTTGGGCTGGCCCCCCCCAAGCTGTTGACCTAGAGACTGGACCCCAGAGACTTTTTATCTAAAATGGGTAAGTGCAAAATGCAACAGCGAGAGATGGGGGAAGTAACTAACACTCTTTTCTTTCCTGACAAGGGTGGCAAACGTACTATCTAAAGAGATAGAATTGACTGAACGCCATTTCTCTCTGGAAGAAGGGAGGAGAGAGCCATACAAAGGGGCCGATTCCGATTCGGGCCGGAAATCTCTCCGACCGAGCCGGACCCGGAGAGATTTCTGACCGAATCGGACTCTAGCAGTCCGACCGAACGAGTACGATGCGCACGTATGCTATCGGACTCGATTCGGTCGGACTCCCATTGAAGTCAATGGGAGCCAGTCGTACGACGCGTACACGGGCTCCCATTGACTCAATGGGCACGATGCGAACAAGGGCGCCCCCTACAGCGAGTACGCATCGATGGGGGTCACGCCGTACATGCACGTGTAGGGGGGACCCATGGGTCCCCCCTGTGTGCGACTCGCGCGGCTACGTGTACAGGGGGTCCTACACGGACCCCCAAAGTACAGCTCCGACTGCTCTTTGGAGCCGGAGTGCGCGGCTCGGTCGGACTGCTCGCGGCGCGCATCGTACTTACCCGGCCGGGGAACGTCTCTATTGCGCGGTGCGAGTCGAGTCCGAGCGAGTCGGTCGGTGCGGTTCGACCTGGGAATGAGTCGGTCGGAGCGGTCGGGACGCCCGGACAAGTCGGTCGGCGATTTCGCATCGTACTCGCTCGCCCGGACACGCGTACGAATCGGTCGGTAAATAGGGCTCCGAATCGGATCCGGTTAAGCCGAATCCGATTCGGAGCCCTACCGGCCGAGATTGGAATCGGCCCCTTAGTAGTGATCCCCCCGAACTTGGTCGCATCGGTATCAGCACAATCAGATTGATCAAACTGAGAGGGGCAACTTGTAAGTCCATATAGCATTTCCTTATCCCAGGGCGCAACCCCCACCAAGAGAAACTCCAGTCAAAAGGAAAAGGGGAGGTTTGAAGTCCAAGTCCAACAAGGCCCCTAAAGCACCTTCCCCAGTGGGCTCAGTCATATTGACAAAAGAGACACTTCCTGAGAGCAATGATAAACTGTGCAATAGACTGGAAAACCTTTTTTATCGCTGATTGAACAGCTTATGTTAAGGCTAGGGAAAATCGAAGAGAACTTAGTTGCCCTATCCACTTGAGGGGTTGCTAATAATTACGTCACCACAGTGGGATTGATGGTAAACACTAATTCTCAGCCATTGAAGGAACCTGCATCATTGGGAGGTGAAGGGGGCTCTCAAACACCTATCCATCACATCTCATCAACTAGGGGGGAGTTGTAGGTCCCAACAATCCCAACCTCCTTGTAAGTCCGAGCTTTTATCACTGGCTGTGACACAAGAGGGGCCAATGCAGAACTTAGGACCTGATACTCCATCTGAGTTCACTGAGGAGAAAAGAAAGAAAGGGTAGATCCTTAAGAGAAGGAGGAGGCCATTTACTTTAGATCTCCTGCCCGGCGCATGTCCTTTTGTCATAATCCTGGCAGATACCCCAAGACTGAGAGAGGGTCAGCAGGAGACTACTGAGCAACTCATGACCAAAGCCCAGCATTGGCTAACAAGATCCAGAAAGGGGACTGGAGATCCTGTCAGGCATATGATCATGGCAAGGAGAGTGGAGTGGGTGGGTCGGTCCCCGAAAGCCCTAGTGGGGGATTGTATAGTCCTTAATTTTAATGACTGAAGGGTGGTGAGGGACTTACCTGGGGCACTTCCCAACATACCTCCCAAGGGTCAAGGATCCATACCCTTCCCTTAGGGTACTTTTATAGGCCCCCCCAGGCTGATGTCTCCTGAGATGTTGAGGCATGGCAATGAAATTTACCATCCATTCTTCCCCCATTTCACAGATATAGCTAGACATGAATTAAGGGTTGACAATTATTTTACGCCACTGTAAGACCTAGAGTCCTGTGCCCCCATTGCTCCTATCACGCCCCCACTAAAATAGCTGAGATAGGGGTGGATAGTAAGGAGATAGCCAATTGCATTCTAAAATGAGTTACCTGGAACGTAGCTGGTTTAAAACAAAAAATGAGAAATTTAGATTGGAAAAGTTTTGTAGAAAAACACGATATCCTGTGTCTCCAGGAAACCTGGGAAACAGGTCAGATATTTTTAGATGGATACAGATCATTTCAAACGGCAGCAGTCCCTTCCTTGATGGGTAGAGCGAAGGGTGGAATCATGACCCTAATGGAAAATACACTAGGCCTAAATGTTATGAAGTTCTTTAATCCTTTTCCCCATTTTTACATTTTATTATGTGAAGGTTTACATGATTGGGACTGGCTGCTTATCGACTATCATAATAATAATTTTACAGGAAACATGGCTTCAGTGGCAAATCGTTTGGAAAGGGAAATCACTAGGGGTGGGCGGAATTGGCGTAGTCGCGTTACGCAAAGTTCCGCGAAGATGTAAAAAATCTCCGTGAGCTACGCAGAATTCCGCGAGCACGCGGAATTGCTTGTTCCGCCCGTTCGCGATGCGTTTTTCCTGCTCGGGGACGCTGTTTGCATGCTCGGGGGGAAATATCTCGCGAACTTGCCCATGAGGTCGCCAATTGGCGCAGCCATCTTGTTTCACTTGTCCCGCCCGTTCGCGATGCGTGTTTCCTGTTCGCGAACGCGGATGTCCGATGGCGCGTCCGAATGAGGTGTTCGCGATCGCACACTCTCGCGGGATCGCGCGGCCGGATAGGAAAACTGGTCGGCGAATGCAGGGATCCCGGTAAGTCGCTACCGCGTGCACGAACACGCATTTTGAAAGCGCGAACAAGGAAAAAATTCCGCTACGCCGCGGATCACGGAATTTTCGGCAATTCCGCGTTCTCCGCGGAATGCGAAATTGCCAAAATTCCGCACATTCCGCGAGCGGAGCGGATTTTACCGCCCAGGCCTAAAAATCACCATGATCAGTGAAGCACATAGGAAGTGTCCTTATATTTTGTGGCTGGGCGATTTTAATTTGCATTGTTGTGACAAAATGACAGCATCTGTGTGTGGAATAGCTGATACAGAGGGGGATGCAATCCCCCATTTCACAAATAGTGAATATGGTAATTTGCTTAATAGGTTTTTTAATAACTATGAATCTTGAGATAATCAATACGCCAGATCCGGATATGCGCTTACTCCCGAAGACATTTGAGTGTACGGAGTTTGGGTCCATCATAGATTTCATACTAGCTTCAGAACCACTCCATGGAAGAATAACTCAAGATGAACCATCCTTTTCTCCATTTAGTGATCATGCGGCCCTTTCCTGCTCTATGGTATGGGTGATGGGTAATAGCTCAGCAACAGATAAATTACCCAAGCCAATTCTAGCAAGGAAGAACGGGTACTCATTAAAATGGGACAAGATTAACAAAGACTGAGATGTTCCACTGATAATCTCAAAAAAGCTGACTGAGGTTTTGACATGTTTAGACCCAGCCCATAAACCAGAAGGCTTAATGATGGCATTCGTAGAGATACTGGCTGAGGTCAAAAATAACCTGTTCCAGCAGAATTCCCCCCATGTGACTCCAGCGGCTGGATGGTTTGACGCGGCCTGCTCTAAGACCTTAAAAAATATGCATGTTGCCCTGAGAACCACCCCAAGAGATCAAAAATCGGTGCGGGCTTTATGTATACCATATAGCGAGGCACAGAAAACTAAAATCAGGGGACTGAGGGTGGAAGCATGGACGAACCTGATACATGCAGCGGCTACAGAAAAACTCTAGGGATTTCTGTAGAGTGATTAATGCCCCGTTTCTTAAAGATGACACCGCCCCAACATTAGACACACATGTTGGCGAGGATGTATGGGTGGATAATTTTGAGCAAATTGTCAGGGCTGCTGATGCGCCTGCTGAACTCCCTTCCAATTTCCTGCAGACAACCCTTAAGGAGAATTTGGTCTTCAATATAGCATAGGTCAGACTGGGCCTGGCTCAATGTAGTGCCACAAAGGCCCCAGGCCCGGAATGGGTCCCGATAGATTTCATCCTAGCTCATCAAGCGATCTGGATTCCACTCCTAACCAATGTTTTTAAAACCATAAGTAAGGTGGGCCCTCCAGCCTCATGAAATACCACGATAATAATTCCCATCTATAAAAAGGGGGACAGGTCTAACCCTCAAATATCTAGACCTATCTCCCTTTTAGATAGTACAGCAAAACTGATGGGATGTCTTCTGCTGAATAGGTTGGAGGATTTGGCTAGAGAGAGGAACATCTTAATACCTTCGAAATACGGTTTCCAAAAAGGGAAGGGAACAATAGATCAATGCCTCAACTTGAGTCTGACCTTAGCAAAATATACATTGGCAAAGCCCGAGAAGATCTATATGGCCTTCATGGATCTGTCGGCTGCTTTTGGTTGTGTTTCCCACTCTAAATTATGGTTCATTATGGAAGAGATGGGCATCGAAGCAGAGATACTTCTTTTTATTTGTCAGATGTACCACCAAGCTACTGCCTTTGTCCATTATGGCAGGGATGGAGAGTGCACAAGGGACTGCTAGATAAAACGGGGTGTAAGACAGGGTTGCGTTCTTCCCCTTTTTTGTTTTTAATATATACTAATGGGGTGATGGCATGACTGGAGCTACGAAAGCTGTACCCCTTTTTAATGCAATGCCCCTCCCTACACTGCTTTATACAGACAAAGCTGTGTTAATATCAAGAACTAAGTCAGTGTTGCAAAAACTTATAGAGGCCTATTGAAAGTTTATGACTGTTTTGGACCTTCATGTTAATGAAGCTAAATCCTTCGTATTAGTGGCAGGGCCATGCTCCAACAGATTTCCAGCTCTCCATATAGAGTCTCGTAGGTTGGCAGTGGTGGATACTTTTTCCTATCTGGGGCTTTTGTTTGATAGAAAACACATATGGTAAACATGTTGGACAACAGATCTTAAGAATTGAAAAAAAAGTGTAAGGACTATCTTCAGCTCTATTAAGAACCTGGGGTTTAAACCGATCGAGGTAACAAAAAAGGTGAAGGCAGCAAAATCTATCGCTATAATGTTGTATGGAACGGGTGTGTGGGATGGCGGCAATCGACCCTTTACAAAAAATAGAGGATGGTTTCTACAAAAGATTATTAGCTCTCCCAAGAAATTGCTCAAATTTTAACTGTCACACTGAGCTAGAGGCCCCATACATTTCTGATATTGTGAGGTTAGCACCTGTTTTGTTATGGCACTCGAATTGGAGGAGTGACACAGTTAGCCTGACCCAAACTATTATCAGACACTGTTTAGCCTTAGATAATGTACATAAGATCACTTAGTTGCAATATGTGAAATCCACACTGGGAACTCTGGGTTTGGGAGATCTATAAGTCAATCTATCTAGCTGTAGATCTGTGTCCAAAGCAAGAATCAAACACATCTTCCTAGAGAAGACTACAGGAGAGAGATTGGAAGTAAGTCACAAAAAACCATCAGTAAAGCTGTACCTTACGTGTCTCCTTTACACTAAGGTTGGCAAATCATACTTAGTATTTGTGTCTAACCCTCAACATCATTTCATCTTAGTTAGGTTCCACATGAATCTCATACCTCTGATAATGGGCTTTCCAAAGAATATGTACTCACTAAAAAATCTGTCAGTTTGCCCCTTTGACGAAAGGGCAGTCCAGTCAGATTTGCATTTATTGTTTTTGTGCATTCTTTATAAACCTCAAAGGAAAACATTTATTCTCCCTCTTTTGCGCAGATTGCATTTTAAACAATGTCGGCCTGCTCTCCACTTCATAAAACAACTGTCCAATCCCTTTGTATGCCACGCTATGGCTTTGTTTCTCTGGTCCTCCTTGAACAGTAGAAGGGCCATGACAGAATGGGACAGCAAAGGATAAAAGTGAGGCGGATAATGATTAATTCTGAAGGCACAATGCACTTTACATTACCACGATGATTGTCTTTAATTTTCGGATTTTAAATACGGATCTCAATTCTGTCTCCATGATGCATTTTATATGGTATGTACATATTATATTACAGTTGTTTCAGTTTCAGACAAGCTTTATTCGGTTTAAAAAAACACAACCATGAAAGCATCCTAAAAATTATAAACATCTTCACATCACAAAAATAGACAATAAAATACATTTAAAAAGGGAGAAAGATAAAAAGAAATCCCAACAGCGAACCCCAAATGACCATATACATAAAGTGCTATGTGCAGGATATCCAATTCAAAGCAAGGCAATAACTCTAATGACTTCACTATTCACAAAATAGAGGAATAAAGTGCATTAAGTTTAAAATTTCATCAGTGTATTTAAAAAGGCATAATACATAAAGTGCCCTTTACAGGAGATATAAGTTAAGAACATGATCTACAACCACGGGCATCATTTGTCAGTGTGTGATCCATTGTCTTCATAAACAAGGGCCTTAAGATGAGAATTATTATGTCTTATTTTGATTGCCTTCTGGATGTAAACCACCACTGCATTGCAAACTCTAATGTTTTCCAGGCCACAAATATACTCAAAGGCAGTTTTATATGTGAACAGTCTCTCCATAAAATATATTGGACGTAAGAGACTCTTCCTGATGTCTCTATAAAAACCGCAAAATAAGATAAAATGCAACGTTGTCTGGTCTGATTTTCCATCGCATGGGCACTTCGGAAGATTATGGTTCCACTTGCCCATCATTGGAAAAGCTATTAAAAAATGGGCTAATCACATTCTTAGTCTAGTAAGATAAAATCTATGTTTTGTGTTTGTGACCTGTAATAAATAATATTGTATCCCAGTCCCAGAAGTCCTATCCAAGTACTTTGTCATTGGTTTCATGTTTGCATCAACGTCCCTTAACCAATTCCGCGATTCCATTAGACTAGTCTTCAGTTTTTTTTTGTCATACTCAAGTATTTGGGAGGGATTGTTAAAATCAATATTTGCGGAACATTCATTTAAAAGATTTTTAATATACATCAGCCATGGAATTTTTTTCCCATTGTCGAGTGCAACGCAATCCTTAATGACATCCTGTGTAAACGTTGTACCTTCCGTGCTCCATATCCCGTACCAGGCATTTAAACTTACTGTACTTATAAAATCATTAATATAAGAGGCTTCCAACTCTTTGTGCACGCTATATATAGGAGTAGAGTTGGGTACAGCTAACAGCCTTCGTAAGAAGATATTTTCTTGGGTCTGAAGAATTGCACAATTAGCCGCTCCCCATAGTGCTGCGCCATAACAGATTCCAGAAAGACACTTGCTCTTATATAGTGTAATGATTTCCCTAATAGGTTCATTACCCCTTTTTTTCGAGAATCTGAAAATTGCCTCAGTTATCCTGATAAATTTTAATTTACAATGTTCAATGTGGGCTCCCCAGTGTCCTTTTGCTGTAAATACTAGTCCGAGATATACGAAAGAATTTGTTACTGCAATAGGGACGCTATTTACGTGGTGGGTCCTAGTTTTTACTTTTCCTTGCCCACACACCATTGTAAATGTCTTTTTCAAATTAAGTACTAAATCCTTGTCATTTCAATGAGGGTCTTTAGCCCATTCGCAGTTCTCGATAAAAGAACTGCGTCGTACGCATATAGTAAAGTCGGGACAGTGCGGTTGCCTATTCTAGGGACATCAGCGTTTAGTTTTTGCAAACTTTCATCTACTCCATTTATGTATAAGGAAAAGAGGAGTGGGGCGAGCACGCACCCCTGCCTAATTCCCCGTGTGACCCTAAAACTAGTGGTGCACTCTCCATCTGGCCCGTATCGAACTCTTGTGCTCAAACGGCTATATATTTGTGAAAGGTATATGATAATATCGTTTGGTGCACCCATATGTATCAAAGTTTGCCATAGCTTCGCATGGTTTACTAGGTCAAAAGCACTAGTAAGGTCGACAAAACAAAGATGCAAATGGCCCTTTTTTACAATTGTATACTTACTAATCAGTAAGTGCAAGTTGATGCATTGTTCAATTGTCCCTATCTCCCTTCTGAAGCCATATTGTGATTCAGTGAGAATTTTATTTTCATCTGCCCATATTTCCAACCTCTCCAACAGCATCCTGCCCATCAATTTTGAGGTTGTGTCGAGGAGGGAGATAGGGTGATAGCATTTGGCATCGCTTCTATTGCCCTTTTTAAAAATCGGGACAATTATACTTTCGGTCCATGTTCTTGGTATCAGGCCCCCCACAATGGTATTAAACACTTTTTGTAAAAGTGGTGCCCAGAAATCCATATCAAATTTAAAAATGTCTATTGGGACCCCATCGACACCAGGTGCCTTTCTATTTGCGCTTCTTTCTAGTGCCAACATGACTTCGTCCAAGATAATAGGGGCCAAATTTGGAGGATCAAAAATTATAACATTTTTATCTAATGTTTCTAAGGTACCATTGGGGTCACTATTTTCTACTGGTACGGGGATTTCATTATCTGGATTAAAAACCTGTCCAAAATGACGTATCCACTCCTGGGGCTGCACCAAACTCTCAATTTTAACAGCGAAGTTATCTTTAAAATACGGGTGATTTATCGTCTTCTAAAATAAGGATCAATCTTTTGTGTTGGCAGCCTGAGAGAGTTTCTCCCATGCATAATCTTGAATCTCTCGCTTCCTTTTTGCTAGGGTCTGTTTATATAACATCCTCTGTTTCGTAATAAGTTCACTATCTCTGGGCCTGATTTTTAGAACATTTTTTAATGACTGGTTTGCCTTTGTGCATTGAGAATCAAACCAACCAAATTTTTTCTGAGCTTTCTTCTTACTCTTACTTTTTAAATCCCTAGAGATTACAGAGGTAATGTTACAAAGGGCCCTAATAATCTGGTTGTCGGTAGAATCCCCCTTTTACATGTTTCAATATCATGTTTGCAATCACTCATTAGACTATCCACAAATTCAGTTCGGTTTATCCCAGACCATTTGATAGAGATACCGTTTTCCCCTGGGTGGATATAGAGGGTGCTAGATGAAGCCCTACCTGGGGGTATCATTTAATCTGACTGTTAAAAAGAGTGGGTGATGATCACTAATGCAACTTTTTATTACCTCCATTTTTACTATTTGATCTTTACCGTGTGCCGATGTTAATATATGATCAATAATTGAACACTGTCCATGCCCTTCAAAGGTTGGTAACTGGCCTTGTCCATCCGGCATAGACTGGTCCAGTAATTCTAAGTTGTATTTATACATTGCCCCGTTGATGGATTTGCCATAAAGGTTATGCGGGAAATGAGAATGACTTTCCCCAAACTCATTCCCATATCCACAGTGTTTCCCTTCTAGGATACCGCATTTTTTACTATTAAAATCTCCAACCCAGATCAGAAAACAATCACTTCTGATCTGTTTTAAAAATGAATCAAGCTCCCTTTCAAGTGCCAGTATAACTTGGTTTCTGGTATTATCGAAAACATTGTTATAAAAATTAATTACTACAAAACATTGGTGATCGGCAGAATAAAACCACAAAAATTGAAAATAAGGAGAGTCACTATAAACTTTCTTCAGGATCAACAGGGATGTAACTGAAAGTAGAACTGCTAAACCTCCCTTTGCCCTTCCATTTCGAGAGGGAGTCGCTTGAGTGTCAATTATAGAAAAACCATCTATGTGGAAGGGTTCCGTGTGCCAGGTTTCTTGCATGCAGATAATTTGGCAGTAATTTAGTAATTCTGGCCATGCACCGTCATTCAATTTCTTATTAATGCCCGCAATGTTCCATGTTACTAGGATCAGATTTTTAGATTTCAGATTTTGGGTTACAGGTAATACCTTGTCAATAGGGCAAAATTCTTGTTCATCATCCTGATGTAGTCAGTCCACATCAATACATCTTCTGAGGGGTAGAAATCTGTTAGACAAAACAAGCGGTCTATGCTTTTCCACTAGTGTTGGTCCATTTCCGCGCTGGCTAAAATAATCCATTCCTGGTTTGTAAAAAAAACCTAAGGGTACCCCAGTAATGATCTTATTCTGGTGTTTTGATGGCATCTCCCCTCTATTGTATATCTCTTCTAACAAAGGGGCCTATTACGATGGCGGTCGGAAAACCTCCCCGACCACCATGGTAGCGGGAAAAGACCGCCCGCATGGACCGCAACCTCACCGCCAGTCGAATTACGATGACCCGCGGTCCAATTCCGACCGCGGCTGTCTGATCGCGGGCCTTAACATTGCGGCGGTTGCTGCTGCCCGCAGCACCGCCGAGATGCCGAAAGGAGCATGTCCTGCATTTCCCTGCACTGCGTGGCAGGCACTGCACAGTGCCTGCCACCTGGTATGGGGAAATGTAGGTGGGGACCATGGGTACCCCCAGTGCACCCACACCCCCCAACATATTGGGGGCCCGCAATGGGCCCCCGGAAGACAATCTCTGCATGCCTTTCCATGGCGGTGTGACCGCTGAGGAAAGGCTGGCTACCGCCGGCATCATAATCCTGCCTGCGGAGCCTGCTCTGCACCGCCACCATTATCCCGGTCCTGCTCCGTCTGCCAGGCAGGAGTGCGGATGGCAACCGGCAGAAAAGCGGCGGTCAGAATTTCCCACCGCCGCAGTCACCACCCCATCCTAATTTGACCGGTGGTTTTCTTGGTTGCGATCGCGGGCGGATGTCCACCGCCGGCCCGGCGGTGGACATCCGACCGCCATTGTAATAGACCCCAAAGTTCTAACCATCTCTGGGTCTCGAAAAGAAACGACGACACAATCCCCTTCGCAAGCTTTTATTGATTTCCCTACCCAAGGTACTCTTCTTACCATGGTGATGATTTGAGCCAGGGTGTTTGGGTTATAACGGCAGCGTTTACTAAACCAGTACACCACCTTGTTTTTCAGTTCTACCCAATCCTCATTTACACCATCCTTTAATTCTGGCACGTCTTTCAGAATAATCGTGTAAGGTGTAGACTCGGGCAGTAAATGAAGGGGTCTCTGATAAATCCTTGAAGATGGCAATTTATACTCGGATTTATCCGCGTTTTTAGTATCAGAGCTTGTCATTTTTGTCACATGGTTGACTGACGGCACGGGATGTAGCCCAGTATAGCTGTTTTCCTTAACCATGGCCTTCGGGGTGTTCTTCCCTTCACACAATACGACAGGTCCCCGTGAACCAGATGAAATATCATTTTTAGCAGTTCGTTGGTTATTATTCATTGCTATTCTGCCAGTTGTTTTGATCAGAATATTTTTGTTTGGGCGTTTTTCTGGTTGTAGTGACTCTACAATTAATTTCGAAATATGGGCTACATCACTCTTGATTTTTGAAATTTCAAATAACAGGTTTTTCTCAATTGAGTCCATCTTCCCATGTAGCTTTTTTAAAAGTAAGTCCAGGATGTGGGAACAGTCATGACTTACGGTGGGCCTTAAATCCCTAATCTGTTTCTCAGACAATGACTGTGGTTGCTTAGAGGGTTCTTTAATTTTATCCTTCGGTAATTGTTTGCCTTTAGTTACGAGGGGTGCAGTTGGGTCTATATCTTCCATTAAAACTGATAATTCCAGTGGTATCATTGATACACAAGGCGCTGCATTATTCTTGTGTATAAGGCTGTTAAACTCTTTTGTGGTTTATTATTTGCAACTGTCTCAAGAACAGTTGCAGTTACATCCAGTATGGCATCATCAACCACATTAGTTAGTGCAATCTTTGTAGCCGCTAAACGCTCCTCAACATTAACGAGCTCACTGTTAATTAATCCCATGGCGATATTTAAGTAATTTGTGATGGGTGCACTCAATCTTGCATTTTTGTTTTTACTTCCTGTTGCAGCACCCGCAAGCTTACGCTTTCCCATAATTGTAAACAACGATAGAGACCATAAAAAAGGGGCACAATGGGATGAATATGTTCATATACAGCGGTTTCAGCAACTAGTAGTTCTGGGAGTCTTGTTGACAAGCGTTAGGGACGTGGCCCAGCCCGGCCTACACCGGCCGCTGACGGGCGCGGCCCGGGGATCACTGACAGAATATCAACAACAACAATATCGTGTTACACAAATATCAGGACATAAATATTGTTGTCAATAATATCGACTTCCTATCTTCATAATGGTAGGTACAAAAATATTGAAAAAAATATCGTTGTCAAAAATATCGATGTACAAAATATCGTTTTTTATATGTATAAAAAATAATGTAAAATAATTTTAATAATAAATGTAACTTTAAAAATGTATTTAGATTTATTTGTAAATGTTAACAATTATAATAAATAAATCTAATTAAAAAAATTAAACATACATATATAAAATGTAATACATATATATTTACTTAAAAACAATTAATAAATAATAATTTTAACTAATTTTAAAATGTTATAAATATATTAAAAATTATAAATAAATATATATATAGATACACCTGTAACATAAAAATTAATAAATAAAAAAAATATAGTATAAATTAAAATATTAAACTCTTTAAAATATTTTAAACCTACAATTTGCACTACATTGAGTGCAACAGTAGAGAAAGTGTTGGAGAGCGGAGGGGTAAAAATTACTATTCCCACTCCAGCGAATGCAACAGTAGGGAAAGTGTTGGATAGTGGAGAAGTAAAAATTTACTATTCCCACTCCAGCGAATGCAACAGTAGGGAAAGTGTTGGATAGCGGATAGGTAAAAAATACTATTCCCACTCCAGGAAATGCAACAGTAGGAAAAGTGTTGGATAGCAGATAGGTAAAAATTACTATTCCCACTCCAGCTAGTGCAACAGTAGGGAAAGTGTTGGATAGCGAAGAGTTAAAATTTACTATTCCAACTCCAACGAGTGCAACAGTAGGGAAAGTTTTGGATAGCGGAGAGGTAAAAATTAGTATTGCCACTCCAGTGAATGCAATAGTATGGAATGTATTGGATAGCGGAGGGGAATAATTTACTATTCCCACTCCAAAGAGTGCAACAGTAGGGAAAATGTTGGATAGCGGAGGGAATAAAATGACTATTCCCACTCCAGCGAGTGCAACAGTAGGGAGAGTGTTGGATTGCGGAGGGGATAAAATTACTATTCCCACTTCAGCAAGTTCAACAGTAGGGAAAGTGTTGGATAGCGTAGTGGATAAAATTACTATTCCCACTCCAGGGAGTGCAACAGTTGGGAAAGTGTTGGTTAGCGGAGGGGAAAAAATACTATTCCCACTCCAACAAGTGCAACAGTAGGGAATATGTTGGATAGCGGAGGATTAAAAATTACTATTCCCACTCGAGCTAGTGCAACAGTAGGGAAAGTGTTGGATAGCGGAGGGGATAAAATTACTATTCCCACTCCAGCGAGTGCAACAGTAGGGAAACTGTTGGATAGTGTAGGAGTTAAAATTACTATTCCCACTCCAGCGAGTACAACAGTAAGGAGAGTGTTGGACAGCGGAGGGGAAAAAATTGCTATTCCCACTCCAATGAGTGCAACAGTAGGGAAAGTGTTGGATAGCGGAGGGGATAAAATTACTATTCTCACTCCAGCGAGTGCAATAGTAGGGAAAGTGTTGGATAGCGGAGGGGATAAAATTACTATTCCAACTCCAGCGAGTGCAACAGTGGGGAAAGTGTTGGATAGCGGAGGGGATAAAATTACTATTCCCACTCCAGCGAGTGCAACAGTTGGGAAAGTGCTAGATAGCAGTGGGGAAAAAATACTATTCCCACTCCAACAAGTGCAACAGTAGGGAATATGTTGGATAGCGGAGGATTAAAAATTACTAATCTCACTCCAGCAAGTGCAACAGTAGGAAAAGTGTTGGATAGCAGAGGGGAAAAAATTACTATTCCCACTCCAGCGAGTGCAACAGTATGGAAAGTGTTGGATAGCGGAAGGGTAAAAGTTACTATTCCCACCAAAGAAAAATTAAATAACAAAATATCAACTACAGTACAAAAAATAATAAAAAACTAAAAAACAAAACATATATAAAAATATAAAAAATTACAAAACATAGAAACATATTATAATGTTTAAAAAATCTAAAAATTACATTAAAAAATTAATTTATAAAATGAAAAAAATAATTTACAAAGAAATGAATTTTTTGTAATAGAAATTATTTATAATAAAAAACATTAATTATTACATAAATGTAATATTTGTTTTGCGAACCTATAACACAACAGAATTTACAACACACATCTAAATTTAAAAAACGTGTACCTCCTTAACACAATTAATTATCAATTAACCAAATATTATTAATTAATAACCACATTAAAAAAGATAAAAATGTATATACTAACCAAACGTTACCCCTATAGAACCAAAATCCACAACCAAATTAAAAATAAACAATTACCAACAATATTTATCAAATAATAAATGAATATTAATGATCAAGTAATAATTATTTAATTTAAACTAAATTACTTTCCACCCTCTACCCCAATAAACACAACAACACACACCTAAAAATAATTACACAACTTCCATAACTAATTTTACATTAATAAATTAATATCATCGAACCACAAATCATCAATTAATAAAAATAAATTTAATTCCCACCATTTACCACTATAAACCCCACGACTTACACATCAAATTAATTACACAATTGCCATGTTTACATTTTAATTAATTAATTAACGTTAATTAACAAATAATTAATTAATTATAAATAAATTACCTCCCACCCTATTCCCCTATAAACCCCACCACCCATTTCTAAAAACATGACACAATTAACATAATTACCAATTAATTAATATTAATTTACAAGCAATTAATAAAGAATTAATAATAAATTAATTCCCACAATTAACAGTATAAAATATTAAATAAATAAATATTAATTTAAAAAACTATTAATAATTTAATTATAATTACATTACTTCCCACCCTATTCCCCTATAAACCCAAAACCCACTTCTAAAAAATAACACAATTAACATATTTACCAATTAATTAATACTAATTAACAACCAATTAATAAATAATTAAAAATAAATTAATTCCCACAATTAACAATATAAAATATTAAATAAAAGAATATTAATTAAAAAAAATATTAATAATTTAACTATAATTAAATTACTTCCCACCCTATTCCCCTCTAACCCACAACCCGCTACGGAACTTAAACGCAGAATTTTTTTACAATTAAATAAAATAAATACTAATAAATAAAAATTAATATCTAATTTATTATAATTAAATTACTTCCCACCCTATTCCCCTACAAACCCACAACCCGCTACGGAACTAAAACGCAAAATGTAATTAAATTAAAATTAATAACTACTAAAAATGTAACACATATATTAAAAAACAAAAGCAATACTTACACAAAAGAATAGAGCACATACATTTAAAATACATACTAAAATACATAACACTAACTAAAACAACGATATTTTTAACAACTATATTTTTGCAAACGATATTAATGACTTCGATATTTTTAAAAACGATATTTCTTACCTTAAACTCAATATTCTTGACCACGATATTCTTGCTGTTGATATTTCTGTGTCTCGATATTTCCAACTCGATATTACTGCAAGTCGACATTTCCTACTCGATATTCTGACTGTACACCGCGGCCCGGGCACGCCCGCGCGTGTCCCGCGCTGCGGAGGTGAGAGGCCCTTTTTCAAGCGCCTCCAGGCGCAAAGGAAGTTGTCGGCGGCACTCACGCCACGTAGAATGCCGGGAAATGTAGTCCCCGGGCCCCCGGTGTCACAGGCAAGCGCATCTCGCGCTGCAGAGGTGAGAGGCCCTTTTTCAAGCGCCTCCAGGCACGAAGGAAGTCAGCGGCAGCACTCGCACCGCGTAGAATGCCGGGAAATGTAGTCCCCGGGCCCCCAGTGTCTCAGGCAAGCGCGTCCCGCGCTGTGGAGGTGAGAGGCCCTTTTTCAAGCACCTCCAGGCGCAAAGGAAGTCGTCGGCAGTTGTTTTTATCTTGTGTACTTTGTGTGCATTGGAAACATTCTGAAATAAAGAATTTTGATTGATTGATTGATTGTAACACTGTATTCATTGGCTACGCAGCATGCTATTGTAATGACAATCAATTCTGCTACTTTTACTGAAGTTATATTACACAAGTATGATTCCTCCACGATGCAGGTTAATGTGCAAACTGCATATGCTTCCTTAAGGATTTCATGGTGGTGTCTTAAATAACCATATGCAAATAAAACTAAATAAAACAACTCATGTGGTACATCTTGGATGGTCTTGGGTTGGTACACAATTCTGTCACATCAATACAATAGTGCTCAAAGTCATAAATTCCATCATCAGCTTCTTCAGCTTCTTTCTTTGGCTAAGTGTAGAGTTATCTTAATGGGGATGGAATGTAGAGCTTGTTGCTAGGGTGGAATGTTACTTTTTGAAGGAAAAGAGTAGTTGGGGCTGAGAAGCTGGAAGGACAAGCTGGAGGTACCTGTGATTGTATCCTACGCAATAAAGATACCTACCTAAACATCTTGCGTTGGAGTGGATCCTTACACTGGCGACGAGTTGAACCCAGTCTGCGTAGGGGGACGACAACCAGTACCTCCAACACTGGCCGAATAACACAGTTTGAAACTGCTACTAAAGGAACCAAAGGAACTGTACCGTTGCACCATTGTGAGTACTTAATTCAGCTGCTATGCTTGAGCTCTCCACCGATTGAAGTAGCATCTGTGCCCCTGTGCATGCGTTTATCGACAGAGTTTGGCTGACCTGCTTTGTGCTTTCTTATGAGAGTTGTCTGCTGCGTACTGTTGCCAGTGACCTCTTTGCCCTCATCGCACTGGGATTAGCAGTGCGATCGAGCTGTTTACTGCTACAGCTGAGCGTGTGCACTTTACCAAGCTATCGGTTTGCGGCAAGTTTTGCTGAGCGGCCGCGCTCGGATTTCGCTTGGGACTTCGGACGAAACTGCTGTGTTTGTTGATTTGTACTTTTGTGAAGTTTGTTGCCGGCGAAATATTTGTTAGGCAAAATATTTAAAGTTCAACAAGATTTGAATAAATGACAATCGAATGCTCACCTCTGAGCTCGCGCTGCTCCCGCGCACTTGGCTCTCGACTCGCGCTGTCCCCTTGACAATTTCCTGTGAAACTTCACGCAAACCACGTACAGCGAAGGCCATTTTAAGAGGTTGGAAGAACCTCCTTGTTAACAAGTGAATCCACAGCGCTCCTTTTTTTTCATTGGAAAACACTGATTACACAACTGAATGGACATTTCTTTAAATTAATCGGATTTCCACCACTTAAACAATAGGCTTACTAGGATCTCTTCAACCTGCACACCACTAAGTCGACACGACGTTCTTGTTTGTTATTTTAATGTTATTATTTTAATTCATTGTATTAGTTTGTTATTTGATTTAACCTTTAATTCATTTACAGGTGGGACTACAAATTTTTGATCACTTGTTCTTTATGCTGAATTGACATATTGCATTGTTTGTTATTATTATGTCTGACCAAGGTTTAGCTGCTGCACCCACTTTTCTTCCAACTCCTGGGGACCCTTCCGTTCCTTGGAAAGAATGGAAGAAGTTGTTCCTTACCTATTTGCTAGCAACTGGCGTGGACAAATATGGTCCTGTGCGCAGGAAAGCTATTCTACTTCATCACTTAGGAGTTGAAGGGCGACGCTTGTATGGAGACCTTCCTGAGATTTTTTTAGGAATGGGTGATGGCCAACCAAATAATGTTTACGAGATGACAATGCAAATGTTAGATATGCGATTTACTACTAAAGTTACTGTTGTTTTGGAGAGGCACAAATTTTTCTGTCGCGTACAAAAAATGGATGAAGATATTGCAACTTATGTTGCCGCTTTAAGGGGACTTTCTTTAACTTGCCGTTTTGAGGGATTGGGGGATTCTCTTATACGAGATCAGATAGCCAGGTGTACTATCAACAAGAGGGTGAGAGAAAAATTACTCATTAAGGATCCCACGTTAGAAGAGGCGATTCAGATGCCTAAAGGGTTAGAGCACACAGACTTATGGATCAAGGAAATGGATAAATGTAGTAATTCCATAATGTCAAAAGATCAAATTTCTAAAGCATCTGACGTTCATGCATTTGTTGATGAAACTAAAATGGTGAAACATACAACAAAATTGCAAAATAAGCCTCCTAACAAACCTAATGACGCTTCTTGAGTTGTCACTGACACTCCATGGATCAATACGAGGATAATTAAGTGTTATCGATGTGGTGCTCCTGGTCACATTGCTTCCAGTACCAAATGCATGGCCAGAAATGTAATATATAGAGCGTGTGGTAGGAGAGGGCATCTTGCCAAGGTTTGCAGAACCAAAACTCAATTTGGCCTACTACAAGAAGTAGACGACACATGTGAGAGTGTCCACGAATTAATGTTATGTGTAGAGGGTTCTGGTATTCCTGGCGAATCGTGCTGCAACCGCACTGTGTTGGATTGTAGTATTGTCAAAGAAAGTACAGACAAACTAGAGAAACCTCACTGTATCATAAGTTTGGATAAATGTGATGTCATGATGTTAGTTGATTCAGGAGTTTGTATACGTTATTATCTAAAGAAACGTATTCCAAGGTGTGGGGAGGTACGAGCGATATGGAGTCTTGGGACAAGTCTGATATCAGAGCTGTTGGATACGGTGGAAAAACAATTGAGATTTTGGGGTTAAAGTGGATGGTAATCTGCTTTAATGGGAAAAAAGTGTACGGTCGAATATACTTAACAAGACAGGGCTCAAATTTACTAGGTTGGCGCCATCAAAATGATCTCGACATCATGCTCAATCCCAACACAACTGAGCCAGTCATGTCTACTTTAGTGCATGACATTGATACTTATGAGACAACCATGATGGAGAAGTATTTTGAGGTTTTCTCTGACAAGTTGAGGAAACTTACAAATTTCTCTCATAGGATTATTCTAAAGAAAAATGCATTGCCTGTCGTACACAAAGTAAGAAATGTGCCACATTTAATGAGAGATCCTCTCAAAGAAGAACTCAATAAATTATTAGCACAGGGAATTATAGAGCCCATTGAGGCCTCGGAATGGTTGGCACCCATCGTAGTCGCACCCAAGGATGGAGGCAAAATTCGCTTATGTGTTGATTTGCGTGACCTGAACAAAAATATTTGGGTGGACAGAAAGCCACTACCCAATATCTCTGAGATGCTGACGGCCATGGGTGGGGGAGTGATATTTAGTGTGATCAACATGTCTGCAGCATATCACCTGATTGATTTGAATGAGGAATCAAGACACCTCGCTTCGTTTGTTACACCGCTGGGTGCATTTCATTACTGCAGGAGGCTTAGCATCTGCCTCAGCGGTGTTTCAAAGAGTCATGCAGCAAATTTTTGTGGGTATGAAAGATGTCCTCTGTTTTCAAGACAATGTGTTGATTGTAGGAAAGGACAGTGTACATCATAATGAGGTGATGAACGAAGTACTGAGGCGGATGGAGAGTCATGGGTTAACCATGAAAAAGGAAAATTGGCAATTGAGGAAAAGTTACATGACATATTTGGGACACGAAATATCTAACGCTGGAATCAAACCTGAGAAGAGTATTGTTTCTGCTGTCAAGGATGCTCCTACTACCCTTAACAAGGAACAGTTAAAATATTTTCTTGGTTTAGCAGAATACTGTTCCAAGTTGTGAGTGGGTTCACGGAAACAGTAGAACCACTGAGGCTGCTAATGAAGAATGGTGCTGTGTTTGAATGGGACGACATCTGTAACAAGGCGTTTAATAAGGTAAAGACCTGTATACTCCATGACCCGACTCTTGGTCATTTCGATTTCAAAGCTAAAACTCTTATTACTACTGATGCCAGTGCAGTGGGGATTGGAGCTGTCCTGACCCAAGTGTGTGATGGGCAAGAGAAGATTATTGGGTTTGCGTCTAGGAGACTTCAAGTTGCAGAAGTATCATATTCTGTGATTGAAAAAGAAGCCCTGGCATGTTTTTGGGGCATAAAGCATTTCAGATATTTTGTTTGGGGGTTACCTTTCAAGGTACGCACAGATCACAAGCCCCTTGTTCATTTATTTAAGGGAAGTAGGGGTTTAGAAGGCAGTGTGACCCCCAGGATCTCCAGATGAATGTTATCAGTTCTTGAGTATAATTTTGAAGTGGAGTATGTGAGAGGTTTAAAGAATGTAGTGGCTGACTATTTATCTAGAATGCCGGTGGATGAGGTTGAAGTGGACATAGATGAAAGAGTTGAGGTGATTAGGGACAGAAGTGAGGAACTGGCCCTTGATAAAGAGGAATGGTCAAATGCCATGTTGAACGATGATGTCTTTCAGCATGTCATGAAATGTGTATTGGAAAGGTGGAAGGAGGATATTACAGAGGATGTAAAGTGGTAAGGCAACCCCTTCTAGCATGTGTAGCATGTGTGGCCTTTCCCAAGCCTCCATGGGAGAGGGGGACGATTGATTTCTTGGGTCTAATTTCCAAACTTGGGTCGCGTAGCAAGTTTATAATGGTTTTGGTGGATCACCACTCCAAGTGGTTTGTCATTGAAACTACTGATTGTATTGATACTGAGAAGGTGGTTGGGTTTATGGAAAAAGTGTTCATGAACGAAGGTATTCCTAAGACCTTGGTATCCGATAATGGTGTTCAACTGGTATCGAGGAAAATGCAAGAATTTCTGTGCAAATTGGGGATCAAGCATGAAAGGGTCGCCATGTTCAGGCCCCAAGCAAACAGATTAGTTGAGAGAATTAACCGTTTAATAATGGAAAACATTCAACTCTCATTCTCGAATGGGCTGTCATGGTTTGAAGAACTCAAGAAATTAGTGTGGTCAAATAGGGTGACACCACACTCAGTGACTGGAGTGTCGCCATTCGTCTCTCTCAAGCGGCGAGATGCTGGTGTGAAAGAAGTCCCTGGCTGGCTAAAAAACAAAGATTGTGTATGGGTTGATCGTGCTGCTGTGGAGAATGATGTGGCCTGGCATCAATTGGCTGCGACGAGGTATTACAATACCAGAAAAGGTGTCAAGATTCCTGATATAAAGGAGGGAGACTGGGTTGTGGTAAAAAGAGGAGGAAATGTCACCAAGGGTGAAAGCAAATTTTCTACACCTATACAAGTGAAAACTGTAAAGAAGATTATTCTTATTTTAACTGATGGTTCTGCTTGGAGTACTGGAAATGTTTGTAAATGTCATGCTCCTCAGCTAATTCTCTGTGATTAATGTTTTTGTGGCCTTCGCCACTTTTGTTGTTCTCTTCTATACATTGTTAAATGGGTGATTTTGTAAATTGTATATAAGGGGGGAGATGTGTGGAGTTATCTTAATGGGGATGGAATGTAAAGCTTGTTGCTAGGGTGGAATGTTACTCTTTGAAGGAAAAGAGTAGTTGGGGCTGAGAGGCTGGAAGGAAGAGCTGGAGGTACCTGTGATTGTATCCTACTCAATAAAGATACCTATCTACACATCTTGCGTTGGAGTGGATCCTTACACTAAGGCACAAGTGTGGCAGGATTCATGGCATGACATTGTTTTATTGAGAATAATTTGCTCATACTTTGTCAGGCGACTTTTGTATGAGGTGCTGATTACATAAATACCCAGGGGTTGCCAGATGCCTACCCCTACCACCACCCCTACCCATGGGGGCAGGATGCCTACCACCAACAACACCCCCACTCATAGGATGGGTAATGCATGACACAACAAGCACACACCAACATAAGGAATGCAACAAAAAGACATCCCCCCAACAGCATGACAAGCGTGTGTAGACTGTGTCAAATGCCTACAACACTGAACATGACTGAACATACAATGTGACCCCCTATCACATGTGTCACACATAAATGTGTGTGGCCCCCACAATGCAAGCAGACCATGACCACTGTGGCAATGGGGTCCAACCCCCATCATCACAGTGACCAAAAGGTAAGTGTGGGGTCCATAGCTGAAGCACATTTTGAACATTGTGGCAATGGGGTCTAAACCCCCATCATCACAGTGACCAAAATGTAAGTGTGGGGCCCATAGCTGAAGCACATCTTGAACATTGTGGCAATGGGGTCTAAACCCCCATCATCACAGTGACCAAAAGGTAAGTGTGGGGTCCATAGCTGAAGCACATTTTGAACATTGTGGCAATGGGGTCCAACCCCCATCATCACAGTGACCAAAAGGTAAGTGTGGGGTCCATAGCTGAAGCACATTTTGAACATTGTAGCAATGGGGTCTAAACCCCCATCATCACAGTGACCAAAATGTAAGTGTTGACATTGAAAAAGCTGCAACTGCCAAACTGCATGGATGATTCCTGGTCACAGAACAAAAAACACATCAGTGGCAAAGTAGTGCTTGTGTCCCATAGCAACATATATTGTGTGAGGCAAACAGTGCAGTGCAAATAAGACCTACCTTTGGCCATGTGCAGACAAACATCACCCATGGGGGCTGACACTGTCAACATCCATCAATGACACAATGACAGAAGTGACCATCATAATGCAGACCCACATATTTGCACCAATATGCACACAAATGTAGATACCCTGTGGAGACTGTAGATGTCAGGTGAACAAATAACATACCATGGCAGCAATGGGCCACACAAACAATGATCATTGTGCTGACTGATGACCTAGGAGTCCCAGGGACAGCAGGTGAAACCCACCAAACAACATACAGCCAATGGCACACTAAAGATATGCCAATGCAGTGGTGCAGATGCACAAACACAAACAGGCAGACCCACACTGCACATCAAACACAACAGGTGAGGGGGGTGCCAGTGTCCCCAGGCAACCACACAACACATGATGAGGCCTGAATACCAATTACACAGATGCACATACAGTGCCACACAAAAGTAACTCATGAATCCAAATCCCCTATGTGGGCAATCAGGCATTGTTAGATGAGAGGGAGCACAAATTACACATGTCACACAAGCTTGTAGGAACAGCAACTAACACAGCAAGAGACAGACCCACCACAGCACTACCCCCAGGGACCCCATATTGTGCTGACACTAGCCTGCATGATAATCCCACTGTGATGACAATGTTAGATGTCGTTCACACTGTGAACCCCAGCCATGTGTCCTGAGCAACTAACTACCATCACACCTACACAAGTTCCAATCAATCAGCACGGCCTGCCAGCCAAGGCCAATATGGAGGTAGGGGTCTGGCCGTGCAACAACTCACTTTTGCACACACTCAACACCACACACCCTGATCTCCACCAATGTGCAGCAGTGAAGCTCACATGGACTGGTGACATTGCACATGCACCCATGACAATACCAGGGGTGGTGGTGGGAACTAAGGTGCAGAAACCCATCACACATGGCCAGTCAACAAGACTCGTCAATGTCTGACACACAGCACAGTATGCCGTACATGGGCATGATGTGAAATCCACCACAATCAATAGGATCCTGGCCATAGTCACACACCAATGAAAAAGCCAAGGTGACACACGAAGAACACACGTACACAACTACCAACATTGCAGCTCTGACCCTGAGGAGTGGCAGCAGTCACACACACAACGTGTCACAATCACTGAAAGCTAACACAAACTGTATATCACATGACTCGTGTAAACAACAAGTGCCAAGGGGAATCCTGAATGTGTCCCATCTGCGTTTGCCCACATCCCCAGCACTGACAACAAAGACAACCTGGGATGACAACCTCATGAACATTAGTTTGCCATGCACCCACATCACAGAGAAACCAGGTCCAAGATGCTGGATGAACACAGAACAACTCAGCAAGCATCACAAACAAGAACATCCCTAGGGACACAGCCTGTGTAGGAAAAGGGAAGGGAACACGCACAGACATGCTTACACAACACAGGCCCACGCAATGTCACCAGATTACACACTGCCATGAGGGCACTCCACTCCTGTGGAAGGTCCGCTGTGCCAAACCTTGTCTGTGCACGACCCAAACATTTCAGCAGAACACTCCGTCAGTGAGTCAACAACCACAACACACAGCAGGCTCTGCTCACATCAGCCTGGGTACGGAGTGTCACGTCAGTCATCTGCACACACACCAAACACGTGTCAAGCAAGTTGCACTGTATACACAGATGAGTCCTTCGACATTGATGTGCAAAACTGCATGTCCAGTGGAGCTGGGCACACAGTCAGGGAAATCGGAACATTGAACAGTGGTAAGCCCACCAGATGTGCATCAGTGTAAGACAAAGATGTTCATTTACAAATGCAAAAAGGACATCCCTGTGTCAAATGCTGAACATTACACCCTCAGACTGTAGCAAAGGATGCCATAGATCCAGACTACAACAGGACACATATCCCATGGACCACATGGAGTCCATCACTGCAACACTTCATCGTCCTGATGTGAACACTATTACAACTGCAAATGCAGGATGCTACTCACCCACATCATGTACATCAAAAGAAAACCCAAAAGTAAACAAAAAGAGGCTTTATTCAGCAAATGTCAGGGTAAACACGGAAGTCCAAAAGAAACTAAGGCCAATGGCCAGTCCAAAATCACAGTACCAACGGGTGAGAAGTGACAACTGGTCATACATTGCTTGCCTGCACTGGTACGGTTGGGGGACATCCTCCTTGGAGGGGCATACAAGGGGCAGGCCAGGCACCGCAGGGACAGGATCAGGGGATGGCAGAGTGAGGCAGTGAAGGGGTGGTGGGTGCAGGAGTGTCACCGGCAACTGAAGTGGAGGTGTCTGACTCAGGGGGGGCTGGCACCACTGTAGTACACAAGTCAGTTGGTGTGGGTGCTGCAACCACTGCAGAAGGCTGGATTGATGTAGTGGACTGGGTACCCACTGCAGTGCCCGAGTCAGAAGTGGTGGTTGTGGACTCCACTGCAGTGCATGACTCCAAGGGAGTGGAAGGGTGGGCAGATGAGGTGGGCAGGACAGAGGGGGGGACCCGGTCCCCACAACAGTGCCACTAACAGGCAGAGCGTCTGGGTTGGGGGTGGAAGAGCAAGTGGCAGGGGGGGAGGGCCGAAGCAGTCTGGGGATGCAGTATCGGTGTGTGGGAGAACCTGGGGCAGGGTGTGGTGGGGGAACCTGTGCAGTGGTGGCCTGGGGGATGGAGGAGAGAGACTGGGCACTGGAGCTGCGTGGTGGTGGTGGTGGGGTCTTGCTCTTCCTGCTCTGGGGTACTTCCTAATGGGCTCCTGTGTCTGCCGGCGCCTGGGGGAGGGTGTCCGGGGGCGAGGGGCACTCCTCTCTGTGTGGGTGGACTTCCTCTTCCCCTGGTATGCTGGATCAGCAGGAATGGAGGGGAAGAGGCCGAGGTCACACAGGAAGATCTGCTGTGTAGGTGGGGTAGCAGGCGAGGCAAGGGAAGGGGTCTTGGAGGGAGAGGATTTGGAGGACTGCGGAGTGAATGTGGATGCCTGTGTGTGTGTGTGTTCCCCATCCCCTGTGTCTGTGGTATCAGTCCCCTGAGGATGCTTGTGTGCACGTCTTGCCTTACTCTTGGGTGTGTCTGTGCTGCTCGTGTCTGTGTGTTTGGGTGACTGTGCAGGTGTGCATGTGCTTTGGACAGGTAGGGGGCAGGAAGTGTGGATGGGGCAGAGGTGGGAGGGGTGAGGGACTGTTGGAGGAGGGACACTGCTGCCATCAGGGAGGAGTCCATGGACCTATTGCTCCTCTGTAGGGCAGACATACCCGTCGAGATGCCCTCCATGAACGACACCAGCTGTGTCAACAGAGTGGTGTGTGCATGGAGGACACTCAGCATTGCTGTCTGCCCTACATGGAGCTGCCGAAGGAGGTACACAGACTCCTCACTCAGGGCAGCAGGGGACACAGGGGCAGGGGGTGCGGTGCCTGGCACGAAGGAGACACGCTCCCGAGCACGGGAGCCTCCACAGACCTCAGGAATGGGAGCCAATGGGAGGGCGGTGGTGGTGGTGGTGGTGGCGGGGCCAGACAGACTAGCTGGCCCTTGGTGGCTGCTGAGACCCGTCTCCACAAGGGAGTCATCCTCCGAGCTGCTGTGGTCCCCAGCTGAGGTGGATGGTGCTGAGGACTCTTCGGTGTGGCTCCCCTCGCCCTCCGTGCCACTGGGTCCCTCTGACCACTCGTCCGATGCTGACCCAGTCTGGCTCCGCTGGTCCTCCTGGTCCGTGGAGCTGTCCCCTCCTGTGGCCGTGGATGTATCTGCAAACAATTAGGGAAACAGACAAACATCAGTCACCTGCACTGACCGCACACACCACAGTAAGTACAGCACATTACAGAGCAAGCCCTGGCATCCTTAGTTGAACATTGCCTAAAGTCCTCACACAGATTCGGGGAAGACAATTGTCAGTCTGATGGTCAACCATGGGACTCACACCCCTCCTGCCCTTGCACCCATCTGTCTGGTGCCTGTCTGATGGTAAGACCCCAGTGTGGACACATGCACCACCTACACAGTTGTTGGACATTGCAGGGAACACGGTGAAGTATGTGAACATGCACACATCACATCTCTTGCCACTGACTCAGTGCAGGTGTCCGGATAAAGGGATGGCCAGAGTCTAATTAGAAATGCATGTGATGCATACCAGCACCAGACACCATGATGCACCCATGTCCGGATAGTCAATGCCACAATGGGGTGCATGTTGCACATGTCACTCCCCTGCAGGATCAGTCCCAGGAAGTTTAATGCCATGACACAGGAATGCGTGCAAAGTCATACATTACTGTCTCAAGTCACATGGCCATGGCAGCCAGACAACAACAGTCTGCACTGTGTCACAATCCGAGGGCATGGGGAAAGCAAGTTATGTGACTGACAAGTGCACATGTCCATCCCCCAAAAACCACATCATCTGTACTACTATTTGTCCACGTCATACCAACTGGACATATGGGGGACATGAAACACAACTCTCTGAACATGAGCACCTCACAGTGTGCTGTGAATGAAAATACTCTTTTTTTTCACTAAGCAGCCTAAAGCAATAGGCATTGTAACGAGGCCCCAACCGGATGGTGAAGGTCCAAAAAATATAAATGAGGCTCCAACCGGCTGGTGGAGACCGTTTGTGTCAGTCCTGACGCATTGCCAAGAGTCATTGATCGCTACAACTTAATTACTGTATTTTGATTTCATCTATTGAGACTTCTGCCTAATTGGCTGTCCACACATCCCTCCATAGTCCTGAAGAAGACCCGCCCTGACGCACCTCACATTTGCGCTACTCTCAGGGTCGAAACGTCGACATACCATATATGTCCGCACAGCCCTCATGATCACGATTTAATTTAATATTGGATCTTGTAGCACATGTGCAAAAAGAAACAGGACATAAATCTTCTCAAAAATTCTTTTTCCCTCCCGCATTTTTATTTCACATGTATTTGTCCTGTATATAGTGTACTGTTCATATCACTTAATCACTACATGTCACTTTATTCACCATGGTCACTTATTGTTTTCTGATGCAATTGAATTTGTAAATGTGACAGCCATTAGTATTTGATACTGATTGATAATACATTATTGATTCTTATTTCGTGTGTGTTTCTCCTTTTTAAATTATTTCCCCTTTTTTGAATCATTGCTCTATGTTGTGTGAAAAAAGTAATTGCTCTCTGTATTTACAAACAGTACCCTAAGCAATTGTACTCATCCCGACAGAACCAATTGTTTTTGTTTAATATTAATACCCAGATTCTGAGGGACATCGGGTCGCCCCATTATTGTTAATAGTGAATGAAAATACAGCTGCCTGAAAGTCACAGTCGCAAACACCTGTGTGCACAGTAAAGTGATCAGACACCTATAAGTCACAGAAGTATCGTCTATCATGGTCACATCTCAGATGGCATGCTGAGCCCTAACCGATAAACATACCAGTAGTCCTGACAACGAAGACACAGCACAATGAGACAGAGGCAGACACCTGAGGGTACATTTCACTGATCACAACATGCCAGATGATACACGGGAGTACAGAGTGTATTGTATGCCCTGGAGTAGGCATGACTGTCCAGCTCCACCTGTAAGAGGGATGAGTCCTGGACAGTAGGCAGGTGGCTAAGCATGTCTGACACACTGGATACACATACTCCTGAGGCCCAAATATTGTTCCCACCAGCAGCATGGGTGTGTGCCAAATTCCCCAGGGACATGTGGTGAGTCAGAGCAGCAAGCGGACCACATATCAAAGTTACACCCAGATCACATGTCAGAACTTAGGCATTGTGTAAGCAATTGACCCACCCATGAATCGCACAACATAGTCACGGGAACAAATGCTGTCCCCCACCTTGAGAAAAGCAAAATGCAATGACACAGTCCCCAAATGACACAATTTCCTGACTATAAGGGCCACACATATGCGTATCAGAGGAGAAGTGGGCATGTCCCAAATGAGGGACATGGGTCCTGGACCACATGACTGATGTACTGTGGAAGTTTAACGAGGCCAGAGGAGGGCACATAGCATGTCAGACAAAGTGCACAGTGCAGTCATGGACTCACCCCCTCCTTGCTGCTGTCTGTCCTTCAGCTGCCCATCCAGGTCAGGGAAGACCACTGCCAGGATCCAGAGCATGTGGGGGGTCAGGGTCCGGTGTCCGCCCCTCCTGCGAGGAGGCGACAGCTTCAGCTGGACCCTTGCGATCCTCCGGGTCCAGCCACGAAGGTCCTGCCACCTCTTTTGGCAGTTGCGGATCCTGCGCCTGTAGACCCCCACGGATCTTACTTTCCGGGCGATGGTCAGCCAGATTTCCTGCTTCTGGTGGGCATCAACCTGTGAGGATGACAAAGTGAAAAGGCCATTACTACACATGCAACATATACGTGCATCACACAGTTGGATATACATGTCTCAATCACAGGGGCATATGATGTACACAGGCAGTGCAACAATGGCTATGAACAGTTTGCCAGCAGTCACTACATGGTATCATTGCATGGGAAGTAAACCTAGTTGGAATGCACTGTTACTGCACTGTACCAGTTCAGTGCATGTAACTACACACTTTGGGGTGTGACAACTACTCAGTGGGCATGCTAGCCAGTGGTGTGCACACTGAAAGTCCTGCTAGTCAGACAACATGCACAATTAGTGATGCAGTGGACAGCACACTCACCTGCTCCCCTGGTTTCCCATACAGCTTGCTGTACTGTGGAAGGAGGCTGTCCAGCAGGGCCTGGTTCTCCTCAAGGCTGAAGGCTGGGGCTCTCTCCACAGTACGTGCCATTGCAGGAGCCAGAGGATGCATAAACAGCAGCAGTGTTGGTGGCAGATGTCGTCCTGGAGCATGTAGTGCAGGCAAGTGAGCTCTCAGGGGAACAGCCAGCGTTATATGTGTGCTTCAGAGGCAGATACTGTCCCATGTGTCCAAAGTGATAGGTCCAAGTCGTTTGCATCTTCTGAATCTGACCAATCCATGGAATAGCAGCACTAATACACGCCCACAGCATCCTTCAAATCTTCAACTTCATGACACCCATGATTTTGCAACATTGTTGTGGCTGGCCAACTGAATTCACTGCATCAGACTCGTTGGAGCTTCGAAAACGCGTCCGTTGCCATGCCAGGCCCCAGCCAATGTGTGCGCACCGTTCGGTCCATTGCTGTACAACGCGTATTTCGGGATACAACGCGTACCCGCACACATCATATGCAATGGGCCGGCCGGGCCCACTGATCGGTCCATTGCTGTACAACGCGCATTTCGGGATACAACGCGTACCCGCACACATCATATGAAATGGGCCGGCCGGGCACACCGATCGGTCCATTGCAGTTCAACGCGTACCCTCACACATCATATGCAATGGGCCGGCCGGGCACACAGATCGGTCCATTGCTGTACAACGCGTACCCGGGATACAACGCGTACCCGCTCACATCATATGCAATGGGCCGGCCGGGCACACCGATCGGTCCATTGCAGTTCAACGCGTACCCGCACACATCATATGCAATGGGCCGGCCGGGCACACCGATCAGTCCATTGCTGTACAACGCCTACCCGGGATACAACGCGTACCCGCTCACATCATATGCAATGGGCCGGCCGGGCACACCGATCGGTCCATTGCTCTACAATGCATACCCGGGATACAACGCGTACCCGCTCACATCATATGCAATGGGCCGGCCGGGCACACCGATTGGTCCATTGCAGTTCAACGCGTACCCACACACATCATATGCAATGGGCCGGCCAGGCACACCGATCGGTCCATTGCTCTACAACGCGTACCCGGGATACAACGCGTACCCGCTCACATCATATGCAATGGGCCGGCCGGGCACACCGATCGGTCCATTGCTCTACAACGCGTACCCGGGATACAACGCGTACCCGCTCACATCATATGCAATGGGCCGGCCGGGCACACCGATCGGTCCATTGCTCTACAACGCGTACCCGGGATACAACGCGTACCCGCTCACATTGAATGCAATGGCCAATGCGTGCGCACCGATCGGTCCATTGCTGTCCAACGCGTACCCGCTCGCATTGAATGCAATGGCCAATGTGTGCGCACCGATCGGTCCATTGCTGTCCCACGCGTACCCGCTCACATTGAATGCAATGGCCAATGTGTGCGCACCGATCGGTCCATTGCTGTCCAACGCGTACCCGCTCGCATTGAATGCAATGGCCAATGTGTGCGCACTGATCGGTCCATTGCTGTACAACGCGTCCCTGTACAAGTCACTGGCATATGTCACCATGCCTGTCACAGGTGAACATATGCCAGCCACATATACTTCCCAGGGAGTGAGGGGCACACCTACAACACCACAGCCTGTCCACACTGTATCCTAAGGCATGTAAGGCTGCATTACCTATTCCGTGTATGGGGGTGAACATGTTGTTCTGTGGGTGTCACTTGGGGGCAGCCACTCCCAGGCTGTGCACGTGTTCATGGGGACAGAATCCTTGGTGTGTCGTGCACATGACCACTGTGATGTGCAACTGTTCATTCCTGAGCATGTGGCATGGTCACATTTCATGGTGGTGTATGTGTATGTCATGTCACATACCCCTGAGTCCCATGTGGGACGGTATGTACGTCCCAGGGTGACCCATTGCCACAATAGTGATGGTCCTCCACAGTCTGTGTGCATGTTGTGTTTACAATGTCTCTGATTCCATGTGCACAATGGGAGACAGTCTCCACATCCACGTTGTTTGTGCATGAACTTTGATGTTGTGCGTGTGTGTGTCACAGACGTCCATGTCTGTCCTGCCGAGGCAACAGGGACCACTACCTGTGGGGGTCATGGTTGATTTGCTGTGGTGTATTCATGATGCACCATGTCATGCCAGTGTCCATGTGGCAATACAGGGTCCCTGGGAATCTACCTGTCGATGAGCTGTGATGCCTGGGGCACATCTGTCCTCACATGTCACTGTGCGGTGTGTTTGGAACGTGGCAGCAGTAGATGGGAACTGTGACACGGCCTCATGATATCCCATGGCACAACCTGGGACTTGTTGATGCCACTTGTTGAACTGTGATGTTAGATGTTGGCCATGTAGGTGCCACACATGTCCTTACGGAACTGCACACATCATGTACTTGTGTCTCATAATGATGTATCATGTGATATTGAGTATGGTCAATGCCACATATGTGGGGTGACTGACAATCTTTCTTTCTTCACCTATGCACTGCAGGGCACCAGCTGTCCATAGACCATTCCCTGACCTTGCATCCATGGTGGAACGGGACTGCATCCGACGGTACCGCTTCACCAGGCCGCTGATTGAGGAATTGACGGTGCGCTTGGCCCCACATTTGCAACCTGGCCGGACATACCCCACAGCGCTGACCCCCAAGGTGAGGTGATGGCAGCCCTACACTTCTTTGCCACCGGTACCTTTCAACACACTGTGGCGTCTGCTGGTGGGATGTCACAGACCATGTTCAGCCGTGTGCTACGCGATGTTTTGGAGGCTATGTTGAGATACCTGAACCAGTACATCTATTTCCCTAGACCTCAACAACTCACTGACGTGAAGAGTGACTTCTATGCCCTGGGGAGGATGCCGCATGTCATTGGCTCCATTGATGGGACACATGTGGCTTTGATACCACCACAGGCACATGAGCAGGCATACAGGAACCGCAAACATTACCATTCAGTCAATGCACTGGTGGTATGAGTTGCAGATATGAGCATCTCACACGTGTGTGCCCGTTTCCCCGGTTCTGCACACAATGCCTACGTGATGAGGAGTAGTCGTATCCCGAGGATGATGTCCCAGATGCGGAACCAGCGTGCCTGGCTTGTCGGTGTGCACTGACTTTGTACCATTGTGTGTGTTCTGCAATGTAGTATTCCACCCTCTTTTCCAAATCAGCTAATGTGCAATTGTTCGTATGTAGGTGACTCTGGATACCCCAACATACCGTGGTTGCTGACGCCCCTCAGGAACCCTGTGACACCGGCCCAGATGCGCTACAATGAGGCACATGGTCGGACCAGGAGAGTGATTGAGCGGACATTTGGTCTCCTGAAGAGCCGCTTCCGCTGCCTGGACAAGACAGGAGGGGCCCTCCCATATGCCCCAGCAAAGGTGTGCAAGACTGTCATCGTCTGCTGCATGCTACACAACCTGGCTGTGCGGAAGGAGTTGCCTCTCATCCTGGATGACGATGACCAACATCCGCCACCTGTGGAGGATCCTGGCCTGGACCACAATGCCAGTGATGATGATGATGATGATGTCCGCACACAGCTCATCACCAACTTCTTCAGCTGAATGTGAGTATCCGGAGATGTCATGTCAATGATGTGAGTATGCATGATATGTGTTGGTGGTGCTCTGGTGCTGTTTGAGTGTGTCCATGTGCTACATGACTGTATGCGTGTAGCGATGTGTCCTTACAGGTAGTCTGTATTCCCCAACAGTGTTGACATGCTAACTTGGTTCTGGGTGGGTATCTTGTGACATGTATTGGGCATGAGTATTGCAGTTCTGTCCTGTTCTTCAGTGCTTTTGACTGTGTGTCATTTCTGTCCTTCACAGGGTACTTTCAGAGTTGTTTGGTCAACTGTGATCCCCGACACTGTGATTAAACTTCCAGGGTGGTAGCTGTCGTGTCCCTACAGGTGATGTGCGCCACACCCATGGACTTCCTTCCTTCTACACTTGTTGACTGTGTGCCCACTGCCAGGTGGGATTACCTTGCATCTGTAGTGGTTACAACATGTTGCAAATGTGTAATAAACCTGTGCTTCACTTTGTGATGTGCGTTGTCTGTGGTCACACATCTGACTGACATTTGCTTACTGCACCAGTGGGCTAGTTAACAAAGACTGTGAATAGGTGTTGTGTCTGTGCATTGCACCGTATTTCCTGGCAACATCAGTGTAGGCGATGAGTCAGATGGCCTTGGTGTGTATATGTTGTGTAGCACTGGTGGTGTGTCTCCCTCATATGTGTCACGTCACCTTGACTCACATGACGGTGTTGTACTTGCTGTAGCAGTTAGCATGCGCAGTGTAATTTCGCAGGTCATCATCTCCATGACAGAAACCACGTTGGAATCCAACAGAGGCAGGTATGGTGTATTAGTGTGTTTATTGTCATACATGTGTGTGTATAGTGCACAGGATGGTGGGTGCTGTACATTGTCATTGTAATCCAAAGTTCCTAGATGATTTGGAAGTCCTGGTAGCAGATATGTCCTGAGTAAAGTCCACAGTCATCTGATACATTGGTCCAACTTGTACTCCCCATGTCATGTGGGGGAGTTGTGTTGCATTCAACAGGGTGAACAGTTTGCGCACAAAGGTGATTATCCAGAACAGGTGTTGGCTTCCTGGGGGTTGCGCATGGCCATCGGCCTCTCAGTTGCCCTTCCTCGGACGACCCCTCTTCTTTGGGGGGACCCTCAAGTGCAGGCTGCTGCGGTGCAGGGGACTCTCCGCCAGAGTCATCCTCCCTCCCTGTGGCAGTTGCAGTTGTTTCAGCACCAGATGTTGTGGGCACACAGGGAGGTGTTGACATGTTGCTGCTCATCTGGCGGAGGCATTGTAATATGTCCCTATGCACCGCCGTCATTTCTTGCAGTGTGTCCCACTTGGACTCCATGCAGGACATGTGTAAGTCCAAGCGGGCATGATGGGCAGCCTGCTGCTGTCGTATGTCCCTGAGGATCCCCACTACCTGGCTGAGCTCTCCGGTGCTGGTCTGGTACGCATCGGCTATGCGTACCAGTTGTGGGTCATCATGCAGTCCAGACCCCTCTGCGAGCAGCGACCTATGTCTACCACCCCTCCCACCACCCCTGGCGACACGTGCAGTACCTGAGGTGGCACGCACAGGTGACCCTGGGCCCCCTTGGGGGTTGTTGGTGGTGTTGGTGTCCATAGCCCCACGTTGGGCCAGGGTCCGTGTGCTGGTGGTGGTGGTGCTCCTTGGTCTGTCCGTGTCGGCAGGGGTGGTTTGTGTGTTGTCAGTCATTGGAGGGGTGGGTGCAGGGGGTGCAGCTGGTGGTCCTGCTTTTGCTGCATGATGACTCGCTCCGGAGGTGCCAGGTAGGTCTTCGTCATCCGAGGAGGGCAGAGGCTGTTCCACACCATTGAGCTCCGTTTCCCCTGGAGCCTGGGACAGGGACTCCTCAGCGTCTGCTGCTGTGTCCCCATCATCACCTGTTTTTGTGAGACACACACAATGTATGTTATGTTTCTGCAGGCATCAATGGTTCACACACCTGACAGTTGTGACTGTACCTCTGGATGCGGGCCTGTACATTGCATTGTCCTAAGTTGTCACAGTCAGAGGTTGATATTGGTGTAGCACATTGTCCTGCATACTTTGAGCATTTCAATATGAATGTTGGGGTGGGTACATGGCCTGCATTGGTTGTATTTGGTTGACATCCGGCCCTCCTTCTCCCCCCAGCCCAGTTATACCACCATGAAGCATGCCACCCTTGCAGTGGGTTCAGGTTGACTCTCATGATGTCAGTGAGTGGTGTCCTGCTGTTGGTTGGTGCACAGTTCCCAGCAGGGCCTTGTGCTCCCCACAGCAGTACCCAGTGTCAGCCATCTTGTCAGTTCTTTTCCACTCCCTGTGATGTGCGCATGGTTCAGGGTGGTGTTGATGGGACAGTTGTGGGGGTGACCAATATCTGTGACTGCCACTCCCATCATGCTATTGCCTCCAACCCCCTTCCCAGCATGCCCATGCTTCCTTCCTTTTGACTCTGCTTCCCTGTGGGGTTGTGTGCCTGTGCTGACAAGATGGCTGACAGTGTTATCCTGGGGTTAGTTTGGCTACAAGTCCCATGTGTGTCCCTGTGCTTCACACAGCATGACCCAGGGTTGTGGTTCTTTGTGGGATATTTGATTAGAGTGTGAGGCAATGCATTCTCCCAGGTGAGTTGTGTGGAGTTTATGTTAGGGGTGTGTGTGAGTAGAGCTGCTGGTAACTATGGTCAGTGCTGTCAGTCCTCCTTCCCACCCAGCCAGATATCCCACCATGGAACGTGCTTCCATTGCAGGGAGTGCAAGTTGGCTTTCAGGATGTCAGTCAGTGGTGTCCTGCTGTTGGTTGGTCCACAGTTCCCAGCAGGGCCTTGTGCTCCCCACAGCAGTACCCAGTGTCAGCCATCTTGTCAGTTCTTTTCCACTCCCTGTGATGTGCGCATGGTTCAGGGTGGTGTTGATGGGACAGTTGTGAGGGTGACCAATATCTGTGACTACCACTCCCATCACGCTATTGCCTCCACCGCCCTTCCCAGCATGCCCATACTTCCTTCCTTTTGAGTGGACTTCACTGTGTGTGTGTGTGACAGCAATGGCAAGATGGCTGACAGTGGTGTCCTGCTGTTGGTTGGTGCCCAGTTCCCAGCAGGGCCTTGTGCTCCCCACAACAGAGCACCAGTGTCAGACATCTTTGAAGTGGCTTTTCACTGCCTGTGATGTGCGCATGGTTCAGGGTGGTGTTGATGGGACAGTTGTGAGGGTGACCAATATCTGTGACTACCACTCCCATCATGCTATTGCCTCCACCGCCCTTCCCAGCATGCCCATACTTCCTTCCTTTTTAGTGGACTTCACTGTGTGTGAGTGTGACAGCAATGGCAAGATGGCTGACAGTGGTGTCCTGCTGTTGGTTGGTGCCCAGTTCCCAGCAGGGCCATGTGCTCCCCACAACTGAGCACCAGTGTCAGACATCTTTGAAGTGGCTTTTCACTCCCTGGTAGGTGTGCATGCTTTAGTATGAGCTTGCTGGGCCATGCGGGTGGGGGATGTTGAGCTGTGACTACCACTCCCATCATGCTATTACCTACACCCCCCTTCCCAGCATGCCCATACTTCCTTCCTTTTGAGTGGACTTCACTGTGTGTGAGTGTGACAGCAATGGCAAGATGGCTGACAGTGGTGTCCTGCTGTTGGTTGGTGCCCAGTTCCCAGCAGGGCCATGTGCTCCCCACAACTGAGCACCAGTGTCAGCCATCTTTGAAGTGGCTTTTCACTCCCTGTGAGGTGTGCATGCTTGGGTGTGAGCTTGCTGGGCCATGTGGGTGGGGGATGTTGGGCTGTGACTACCACTCCCATCATGCTATTGCCTCCACCCCCTTCCCAGCATGCCCATGCTTCCTTCCTTTTGACTCTGCTTCCCTGTGGGGTTGTGTGCCTGTGCTGACAAGATGGCTGACAGTGTTATCCTGGGGTTAGTTTGGCTACAAGTCCCATGTGTGTCCCTGTGCTTCACACAGCATGACCCAGGGTTGTGGTTCTTTGTGGGATATTTGATTAGAGTGTGAGGCAATGCATTCTCCCAGGTGAGTTGTGTGGAGTTTGTGTTAGGGGTGTGTGTGAGTAGAGCTGATGGTAACTATGGTCAGTGCTGTCAGTCCTCCTTCCCACCCAGCCAGATATCCCACCATGGAACGTGCTTCCATTGCAGGGAGTGCAAGTTTGCTCTCAAGATGTCAGTCAGTGGTGTCCTGCTGTTTGTTGGTGCACAGTTGCCAGCAGGGCCTTGTGCTCCCCACAGCAGTAGCCAGTGTCAGCCATCTTGTCAGTTGTTTTCCACTCCCTGTGATGTGAGCATGGTTCATGGTGGTGTTGATGGGCGCATTGTGAGGGTGGGCAATATCTGTGACTACAACTCCCATGATGCTATTGGCTACACTGACTTGCCCAGCATACACAGGATTCCTTGCTTTCAGTGGGCTTCCCTGTGAGGTGGTGTTGTAGTGGTGGCTACATGTCTGGCTGTGTTTGTTAGTTATATTTGTGCCACTGCCTAGCTGTATTTCTAGTTGTGTTTGTACATGTGATGACACAGTTACATATCACTATGAGATGGCATGTGTTGTGTTTATCTGACTGACATACACATCTTGGGATGATTATGTGTTGGTTGGTGTGTATTTGCTAAGGGTGCATGGTTTGACTCTCCCCTTGGCAGTGATGTGTGTGTATTGTCGCACAATATTGTGTACATTTGTTGTGTACTCACCAGGCTCTGGGATGTTTTCTAGTCCATATACGCTCACTGGTGGTAGGATGGCCCGCACCTTCTCCTCCCAGGGCCTGAGGTATACTGGTTTGGCAGGAGGGCCACTGCCGGTGTGTTGGCTCAAGAGGTAGTCCTTCTTCAGTAGGTCCCTGACCCTCCTGCGCACGTCATACCACCTGTTCTGGATGTCTTCCTTTGTGCGCAAACATGGTGATTGTGCGTTCACCTGTCAATGATCCTCTCCCACATCTTGGTTTTCTGCGACATGGGGGTCTGTTGGACCAGTGTACCAAACAGCTGTGGCTCTACCCTGAGGATCTCATCTACCAGGACTTCCAATTCACTATCTAGGAACTTTGGATTCTTCTTTGGGGGCATGGTGATGGGTGGTGGTGGTGAGTGATGTGTGTGGGGGTGTGCAAGTGAGGGTGTGTGAGTGTGTGTTTTGCTGGGTGTATGTGAGGGTGCTATTTGTTGAGGTACTGATGGTGTGTGGCTTGTGTGATGGATGAGCTGTGAGTGTGTGTGTGGTTGATGTCTGTTGGTGTTGAGTGCTGGCAGGTCAGTTGAATTTGCAAAGGATCATGGTAGGGATTTGTGTCCTTTATATGGGTGGAGTTGTGGGTGGGTCTTTGTTCCATGTCCCCCCCCAGTATTTATTGGCTTTGTAATTGCTTGTTTTCCCCCTTTTTTTTGTGGTTTTTCCTTTGTACTTTTTGTGCATGTAGGAGACGTTCTTCTGACCGAGTCGGACCCTGCAGTTGTCTCGTGCGAGCTTCTCCGATTCGTTCACGCTGTGTTTGTGCTGTTTTCTGTGCTGCGTACGCGTCGGTCGCGGTGTATTGGGTTGCTTCGGCTTGCTGTTTTGTATGCGTGTCGGTCGTACGGCTTGAGCTCCATGCGACTCGGTCGTGTTTTCCACGCGTTGCATCGTACTTGGCGGGTCGGAGTTCGCGGGTACGTTTCGTTCGGGATTCTTCCTGGTGCGTGTCGGTCGGTTCGATTCGCGTGCTTTTCCGGCCGGATAGCTGTTTTCCGCATGGTTCGGTCGTTCGTATTGTGTTCCATACGAGTCGGTCGGATTTTGCACGCTTTTTATCGTACTTTGCAGGTTGGGCTGCACCGGTACGTGTCGGTCGGAATAAATTCCGGCTCCGAGTCGGTCGGTATGTTTTCCGCCCCGAATCGGAATCGGCCCCCTAGTCGTTTGAGGTCAAAGTCGAAAAATATGGCCAACTGCAATGGAGGTTGAATCAGATACAAGGAGTGCATTGGGCCCGGGCGGTGCTTACCTTCGGACTTCGGTAAAAGGTTCCTTCTGAGAAGGTAAAGTTCAGAAGTGCAAGGCTGCAGGCGGTGTCCGAGGAGCGAGTGTCATCATCAGAGAGCTGCTGGACGTAGTGGCAGTGTATGTTTTTATGTTCGGACGTAGTCACTATTTTGGACATCAAAAATCTCCAGCGGGACAAAGCTGGAGATATTTCATTTACAGGCCCTGGGTATATGGTATACCACTGTACAAGGGACTTATACGTAAATTAAATATGCCAATCAGATATAAGCCAATTTTGCCATGTTTAAATGAGAGAGCACTTTAGCACTGGTTAGCAGTGGTAAAGTGCAGAGTCCTGGAGCCAACAAAAAATGAATTCAGGAAAAATAGAAGGGGTGAAGGCAAAACATTTGTGGGAAGACCACTTTAAGGCTGACTGGTCTAACACACACTGTCTGGTGATAGTGCTTGAAAACCTCCTTGGCCTCCATTTGAAGGTACTTTGTCTCAGCCACCATCAATCTTTCCTTAGTTCATTTCTTTCTCGCATCACAAAAATCTCTATAATATTTTGCATATGCCAAAATCTCATCCAAAGATTTGGCTTGCCAATCACATTTGGTTGAAGATGTGTACTGATTTCCAGGTGCAATCCCAACACAAAAGCAGAAATAAATCCTGACACTCCTTACTTGCTGGGTCATTGACTCTACTATACTACCTATAAATCTGCATCAATCTCTCATAATACACATGAATTTACTCATCTACAATTTCTGTTGCTCTCATGATTTTTGACCAATTAACCTGTTTCTGTGGAGCCTGTTTTTTCAGATGTTCAGTAACCTGAATGCATGAAAATCGGTGAAGGCTTAAAACTAGGACTCCCTCTCCGCTGTTCTTCATTGGGCCATTGTACTAATGTCTTGCACTCATTCCACAAATCTTTAGTTACAACAATCAAAAACAGTGCATCTAGATCTTCTCAAAGCTCCTTCGAGATGGTCACAATTCTCTCTACATTTGTGGTTCCCCTTTGAGCTTTGGAAAATTATTTGTAAATGTTGATATGTCCTGCCTTGTCCAGGGTACATGCACATATGCTTCTCTGCACACGTCTCTCAATGGAAACCTTTTTTCAACTGTCACTTCACATTTTGAATCAATCACATTCATGACTCTTTGTGATTTACTCTTTTTCATTAATTCAGACTTATGAGAAACTTCTGTCCATTCATCTCTGTACCTCAGCTCATTCTCCCAGTCTCGGATCACAATAATTAATTATTTCAGATTTTCTTGCAAAGGTGTAAACTTTTGTTTTTTGCAATTGAATTCGGTCCATTTCATTCTAAAAGTTTCACAAATTCTTCTGTAAATTCTTCAGTCGATTTCTCAAGTTTTTCATATGATTGATGAGCACGCTTTCTTGTTTCTGCACACAAAAATGCCAATTCATCTTTATTATACATTAAAATTTTATCACTATAAAAGTTTGGCTTGCACCATTTCATCCAAATCCTCTTTAAGCTTAAAAATATTAATCTGCAATGTTTTCAACTCACTCTTTGCACTCTGCCATCCTGCTCCCATTTCTCACACTTGCACATGGGTCACATTATATGGGTGTGGTCTTCAGTAAATGATCCATGAACTCATCCTCTCCCTTAGAATTACTTGTATTTTCACTCTCTATTTCATTTTCACTTTTACTTTTTTTTCTGTTCTTTTTGTTTGAATTAGCAGCATTTCATCTGCAGCACTTTCCTCTGGAGGCGAACTTCTGCACTAATGAAAGATTTCTTGGTTTTTATCATATACTCACCCATTGCTGACTCAACCAACTCTTCACAAGCCACATATCGAAACACAATACAATTTCAAAACATAACCTTAAACACAATGCATAATATCAATTAGGGGTGGGCGGAACTCGTGGAAATAGGCATGTCATGCAGCGCTCACAGTGATTAAGCACTGGTAGCTTGTTCCACGCTGAAAACCCAGCTTGAATGGCACCACGTGGTGCGCCAGAGGGCACAGCTACTAGAGTTGATTTTGCTGCCGCTTGAGTAGATTTTCTACTCGAGCAGCAGCCTTCTGACTGCAAATGCTCACAGCCATCTGCTTTATAAAAATCTCACCAAATGTCCTCCTAGCGAATGGAAATCATGCTTAAGGACACAAAATCTTGTTTGTGCTCACCAACTTACGATTGTGGAGCCTTGCACAAAAAAACTTTTTGCCACCTGGCGATTGGCGGAATTTGGCCTGAACTCCGTGTTACAAGAGTAATGTAGAGTCGCCACATTCTGCCAATTCTGTGGGCGGAACGGAATATTCCGCCCATCCCTAATATTAATAAACCAAAATGCATAATCCTTTGTCTTGCTACCGGGACACGGAAAGGGAATCAAATTCACCACTGCAAAGGGATATAGTACCTCATAGTACTAACTACATGCACGCTGAGCTAGGTTTCTCAACCAGCGATTCAAACCCACCCTTGAATCTGTTCATTTTATCGTTGTGTACAGAACAACATACGACAATTCCTACTTAGTACTCATTGACATCAAGACTATGAAGAATCTCATGAACTTCAAATTATGAAATAGCCTGGTACCACACCTTATTCAGCAGACAAATTTACATAACTTGAGTGTTCCATAAATGGAATATCCTTACATAAATCACATAGAATCTTCAATATTTTCAATAAAACATGATCCAACTATGCATTACAATGACGCACTATACATTTCAGTATATGACAACTTGGCTGGATGTGTGCAAATACCACATAACACAAACATGATTAATTTTACATATCACGTCGCATGCCATCTCATACCATGCAAAAACTCTGCTAATACTCACCAAATCCACTCATTAAATGACAGATACTGGTACTTTGGCAATAATCCAAGATCTCCATTATTCTCCAACTTTCCATCACCAACATTTTCACTAACTAATAAATCTTATGAATGTGGTTCTATGCCCACATTCTCCAACAAAATAATCTGTTGATGCTCTAATTAAAATTATTAAGGGACATTGGATTGGGACTATCTGAGTCTTTGTAAGTCCTTATGACTCCAAAGCAATGATGAAAGCTTTCACAAAATAAGATTTAAAGTAAAGAAAAAACATAAAGTTTATTTAAAATTATGACCAACACAGAAGGCAAAACGTAGTTTGCTAGGGAATTATCCATAAATCTTTCAGTAAGTAAGTGAGTAAGTAATGATTTATTGTTTGGTTAATAAAATCCTTTACAATTTGCATTAAAAAAAGTATAGCAGCAGAAGTTCAAGATTAAAAATCGAAAGAGCATATCATAAAACATTCATCGTTAAAAAATTGAAAGAGCATATCATAAAACATTTGTTCATTGTATAAAAATAATTGGTACAGTAATCAGTAAATTTATGTAAGATCCCGTGAATTGGCAAAGTCTATTGACCATTCTTTGTACAAACGGCTTACCAAGATGTCTACTGATACTGTCTCTTAAGGTAGCTAAAAAGAATTAAGAAAGGGACATGGATCACGAAGACTAAAAAAAGCCAATATTTGGGCCTCTATTATGGGACAACAATACAATTTTTGGATATTTTGGAGGCATCAACAATGGGGTAATACTGAAGACTGTCCAATGTTCGGATGGTTTAAGATCAGCAACAGTGGTGTAATTCTGATGCGTGTTGTGCTCCAACATCTATCTTCAGAATGGCAGTTGAGCTGGATAAATGATGTTTACTGACAGGTGGGACTAGGAGAGTCTTTTGGTCGCAGTGATGAGTATTGCTGGTCACTGAGTGCGAGAGTTTTTTCCCCTGCCACTTCCATAAACCGTACAAAGCGACACAATACCTGTACGTCTCCACCTCCGAGGCATGCCTTCACTGCTTTGTATTTAAGACAGAGCACAGCACAATAAATTAAATTCCTGACATCCGTCAGGAAAAGTTTTTTAATGCTAGACAATATAATCAATATCATACACAATGTACAATCGTTTCTGAATCGTGATAGCGTTGACACGTAGGTGTAATAAGCAGAAAACAGCCGACACGTGTTTCGTCGCTATGCAACTTTCTCAAGGCCAAATCTCGTATGAATAGAAAAATGCAGTCAAAAAAACGTCTTTCGTCTTGTAAGTACCAAGAACAATTGAGCAATATCCACGGATCTTGAAATCCAAAGTTTCGACAGTTTGAAAACGGGAACAAAGTCAATCAAAACAGCAAAAAAACGCTACGATGGGCGGAAGGAAAGCCATAAGGTAAGGCTCCTATGTACACTGTACCCGCAACGTCGACCGATAGTAGTCGTGCTACGTCCTGCTCGTCTCCGATTCATACCTGTTTGAATCGGAGACTGCATTTTTCTATTCATACAAGATTTGGCCTTGAGAAAGTCACATAGCGACGAAACACGTGTCGGCTGTTTTCTGCTTATTACACCTACGTGTCAACGCTATCACGATTCAGAAACGATTGTACATTGTGTATGATATTGATTATATTGTTTAGCATTAAAAAACGTTTCCTGACGGATGTCAGGAATTTAATTTATTGTGCTGTGCTCTGTCTTAAATACAATGATTGTTGTACATGGAGGACCTGTTCTCCATGCACTTATATAATGCTGTGGGTGGCACGGTATTGATATTGAGCACGCCGGAGGACTATCTGCCAGATACAATTGCAAACTAGGTCAGAGGTGCTAGCTGTGTTGTTTAATCACTGCCATCAGCCTGTTTTGTTATGCCTTCACTGCTTGTCTGCAGGTTCTTATCCCCCTGCTTAGAAAGATGGACTTCAATAGCTGCCGCCGTTCAACTTGCAGTGCTCTGCAGATGCACAATAAGTGTAATACACTCTCATCAGCTTCCCTGCATAAGCGGCATATAGTCTGGGCTGGAGATCGTTTCCAGGGGGGAAGATGCAGCAGGGATGGTAGAATGCCCATTCGAAAATGAAGGCATTTTTCTTTCTTCCTCCTGTTCAATCCTGCGCCTAGATAGAATTGCGGAGAAGACTTGACGTAGCTCTGCACAACGAACCATCCGTGGGCCCTTTCGGTAAGAGCCGCCTTATCTTCCAGTAGGGATCGTTTTTTAACAGTCTTGTTTACAAGTTGTTTAAAACATTGATGGGTCCCTGAGGCCACCCAGAGATCCTCAAGGCCCAGACGGTCTATCGATTCTGTCAGGTAGCTCATAGCTGCACACTCCTTCTTTGAATGAACTTCATTCCATAGGAGGGAGTTCAGTGTACCTGCTTCGGCATTTTTGATCTTATGCCAGCACTTGACGTAGGCTCCTTTGCGGGCAATTTCTTGGCTCTGCAGGCCAAATTCCAGCCTTAATTGGGCTGGCGACACATACTTAGGTAGATTGAAAATCATCCTAGCCGCTCTTGAGACAACTCTGTCTAAAATGTCCGCATCTCTTCCCCTCAGGCACTCACTCCCGTAAGTTATGGCCGGAATGAGTTTTGCTTGCCAGACTTGTAGCAGTGGGATAAGGCTTGGGCCGGCAGTTTTGTGTTTAATAGATTTTAAATCAGCCGCAATTGAGTTGCCTCTTCTATTGATCACTTCTTTTTGTGCGTTAAATGTGCCTTTGTTGTCTAATATCACTCCCAAGTACTTGTATTCTTCAACTACTTCTATTGTGTCAGCCAATTGTCAGCGGAAATTGGAGGAAGTCTTTTTTGGATATAATTGCATTACCTTCATTTTATCATAATTGATAGTTAGACCGTTGGTTGCTGAGTATCTACTAGTTGTATCTAGTAGGTGTTGAAGACCGATGGGGGTTCGGCTTATCTGCACAAGATCATCTGCGTACAGCAGGTTGCAAAATGGGAGCCCTCCCATCCTTGGTGCATGTGAATTACAAGTGTCCAGTTCAGTCGATAGATTGGCCATATACAAGTTGAAGAGCGTCAGGGCCAGCACACACCCCTGTTTAAGCCCCATGGTTGTTGGAATTTTCCTGGACAGGAAGTTTCCAATTCCCAGCTTTACTTGGACCCACGTCTTGGTGTGTAGAAGTATTAACTGGTTTAAAAGAACTGGTGGGATTTTCTTTTCCTCCAGTTTTTGCCAAAGTTTGTTCCTGTTGATTTTATCGAAAGCTGATGAATAGTCAATAAAGCACAGAAAAAGCAGGTGTTTTGCTGATTTTGCGCCATCTGCTAGTAGGGACAAGGCAAGTATATTCGTTGTTGTTCCCATGCCTTTGCAAAAACCCATTTGATTAATGGGGATAATTGATTTTTCTTTTGCCCAGGCGGTGAGGTCATCCAGAAGGAGGCCAGCATAGTATTTGGGCTCGATGTCGATTAAAGCTACAAGCCTGTAGCTGTTTGCTATGTTCTTGTCTCCTTTCTTATATATAGGGGATATAATGGACCCTCTCCACGAGTCCAGGATATTGTCTCCTCCTGAGATTTGTACAAACAGCGGTAGTAATAAGGGTGCCCAGTATTCCGGATCTTTTTTGAATAGCATTGGTGGAATCCCGTTAGGGCCCAGTGCGCCCTCCAACTTGCCTATGGCTATCCTGTCCTTGATCTGAAGCGTTGTAAATGAAAGATAATCATTTACTGATGGGTCCGATGGATCGGAGCGGGTTGCCTCAAAGATGTGGCGGGAGCTCTGCTTCAGTGGTGGATTGAAATGAAGCAGCAGGTATGAGGCCCATGCCTCCTCTGTCAGGTGTGAATTAACTCTTTGTACGTTCGGGTTGTTTAGACTGTTTATTGTTCGCCAGAATCTTGCGCTATTGTTCGATTTTGAGTCACACAGCAATCTAGCCCACAGATTTTCATCTGATTCCCTTTTCGCCTGCCAAATTACTTTTTTGATTTTAGTTGTGTTAGCTCCTTGAGAATAGTGGGATCTTGACCTATATGCCGAAGTCTGCGTAGTGTTTTATTTATTGCATTCTTGAGCTTCCGAAGGTTGGGAATTTTGGAGATAGAAAAGTGGTTCACTTGATGGTCTGATGAACCGTTGGACATTAGAGCTGAACGAGCACTTGCTGTATGCTTTTTTCCGAGTGTTTTGATGAATGATTCCCACTGAGTTATCACATCTGATCCGGACACTTCCTGATTTTCCCATAATGACTTTGCTGAAGCCAGCAGTTCTTCTGGGTGCCTGGTTTTGCATTTGATCCTCCTGAAGTTGTCAGTATGTATGGACTCCGGATCCTCAACAGGCTGATCTAATGATGATCTAGATATTCTTATAGAGGTTTCCTGTGGCAGATGATCACTTTGATCCTGAGTTCCAATCTGGAAGCCTGCAATCTTGCTGAAAAGTGGTAATGTTATGAAAGTAAAACCTATTAATGTACTTGCAACAGCGCTGTGAAATGTAGCCCCCGGGGGCTGATCTCCCTGGAAGCGCCCGTTTAGTGCCACCAAACTTAGATGTTCCAGATCCTTTACAAAGTTCCTAGCGAGTACTGATTGTTGCTTCTTGTTACTCTGCTCCTGACGCGGAAAATTCCAGGCCGTGTGTTGGTCCTCCAGTAGCTCGTCCCTCTTCTGTGGCCCAAGTAGGTGCATGTTAAAGTCGCCTGTCAGCAGTAGGTTGGACGTTGATTCTTCTGAGAGCATTCTGATTACTTCTGCTCCCACCGTTTTGACTCCTTTGACTTTGTCACGGGGATGTATGTAGGTGTTTAAAAATAAAATTTGTTGTTTGGTGTTACCATCCTGTATGGTCACTCGGAGTGCTTTAATTGCATTTGTAGAAGTTGTAATGGTGTCGACATCTTTGGTTGCCGATATGGTACTTATTGATGCGTAAATTGTCAGACCGCCCTTTGGGTGCCCAAAATTAGAGCCTTTTACTGCAGGAGTGTGGTACATCTTAAAACCAAGTAGATGAAAGGGTTCTTCTAGCCAAGTCTCTTGTAGTAGGATGAGGTCGAAACCTTGTAGATAGTCTAGAAGGTCTCTATCCGATGTTTTATTACCTAACCCATTTATGTTCCAAGAGTAGATTCGTAGGTGATGATCACCTGATGGGAGTTGTTTGGTTTTGAGTCAAGTGCCCTCACTTTGTTGATTTATCGTTCTTGCTAACCAAGTCCAATCTTCCAGTCTAGTTGCTCGCTGTTGTTCTTTTCGTTCTGTTGATCGTGCGTCCGTGCTGCGGGCGCCTTTAAGCACAGATTGTGCCTGCGTGCCTGATGATGCGGTAAATGGGTTTGCTTGCTCTCGTTTGTTTGGTATCAGTGAATCCAGGTAGCCCGGCTTTTGATAGAGGAGTATTTTAATTCCCCATGCCTTTAATTGGGGCCCTTCATCCAGAATCCTTCTTACTGTTTCCTCTGTGGACCAGGTTGTCTTTGTTATTTCTCTGCTAGAGAGTTCCTTGATGTTTTTAAATTCTATTCTTTCAGGATCGAGTGTGCTTATATCCACCAAGCTCCTGATTGCTTGAATTAGTTGTAGAATATTCCCTCTGTTCATAATGTCTCCGCATCCTCTGGACTTGTATTCAGGTATAAACAGGATAGAGCAGTTTTTGGATTCTTTATGATTGGTGGTTGAGAGTTTTGTCTGGATGGTTGAATCCTCTTGAAGATGGGGATTGAAAAAGTCCACTCAGGTTCTGGAGTCTTCCCTGGCGGTTGTGATTGTTATTCTTGGAGTGGCTGGTTCTGCATGACTGATCATGGTGGCAATAGCTGGAGTGGCATTACTTGCGTTCATCACGCTTTCATCTAATGCTTTTATAGATGGCTCAGGTGGATCGTCCACTGCCCTATCCAGTAAAGGGGCTGGGCCCCCTAAGTTTGAAATAGCCAAATCGCTTGCTTTGTTTTCTCCTTCTGGAGAAGGTGCTTCTGTGATTTTACTGGCAGCTTTTCTTTTTGTCCCAAATGTTGTGCTTTCTGTTTGGAAGTAATCCATTAAGTTCATTTTCTTCTTTCTTCCTTTTCTCCTCTGTTTGCGCCTAGGTTTTAAATCCTCTTTTCTCGCAGTGTGGGACTGCTCAGAGGGTTCTATTGCTGATTTTATTGGTGAAGCTTCCTCCAGGTGGAGGTGATGGCTATGCTCTGGGTCCCTCTTTTGTTCTATAGTATTGTGGGATTCATTGTATCCTTCAGCTCTGGCTTCCACGCTTGTTAGATCATCCGCCTTTTTGGCAAGGTTTGCCCGTCTAGTGTTTGAGTGGTTAGGTGTCCACATTTCATTGTGAGAAGCGATTTGGGGGGCTTCTCCCCATTCTTTGTTGCCCATATCCTCGTTGCTGCTGATTGGTCCCTTTGTAGGGCCGTTTATATGGGCCTCTTGGGGTATTGTGCATGGATTTATTGATATTTTCCTGATGTCTGCTAGGATGTCCTCCATTACTGCTGGAATGGTGGAAAGTTTATCGACTATAGCGAAGCAGGTACAGTGTGTTTGGGATAGTTGCGTGTCTGCCTGAGCCCTTTTGATCAGGTTGTTCATGTCTGCTAGTCTGCTGTTGATATTTGAAACATGGGTGGCCACCGAATTAAGAATGGATAATTGAACATCCATCTTGTCAAAGTGGTACTGCATTGACTGGATGGATAGCTGCAAGGTGTCCAGTAAAGATTCCCAGAGCTTATCTGAGTCTAATCGGTTTGTACCTTTGATGTGGGTTTGGTGGACAGGATTGACTTTAGCCTGCCTGGAGCCAGAAGAGTGGGGGGTGCGTGCCACCCCTGCTCAAGACATGTTTGAGTTATCTCGCCATCTGTTTCATTGTTGGAATCCTCTGTGGTTCCCGCTACCAAGACTATAATGTTGGCTTTTGAGCAACTAGGAGATTGCTTGAGTTGTGTGTAAGGGGAACCGAGGGAGTCGTTGCTAAAGCAATCGGTAATGGTTAGTGTTCCCCCCTGTGGTCCACTATTGTCGTTGTTCCTTATGCTTGTTGCCCTGCTGGGGCTAATTCGGGTGCACAATGTTTCCAGACCTGTCTGCATGCTGGAGTTGCTTGGGTCCTTCAGCTCCAGTGCCTTTTGGAACTGTGGCACTGAATGATCGGTTCGTTTCTGTTTCTCATTATGAGTAACATCATTGTGTGGTAGCATGGGGCCATGTGCCAGGCTTGCTGGAGGCTCTGCAAGCGCCTCGTTACTAGTTGTAGATGAAAAGGTTAAGCCAGAGGCAGTTGTTGGCGCTTTCTTTATTTTTCCAGAGTTGTTGTCAAGAGCGTTGGGGTTCAAATTTGTTCTTCCAGGTCAAATTATGATGTGTGGTTCAAGTGGTAGACCTGTGCTGGCACAATCCGGACAGAGAGTGCTCCTGCTAATGTTGTCTGATTACCCCCGGGTGCTTCTGCCGTTATGAGTGCTTGGGTAGATCTGGTACGGTCTCCGGTTTTTGGGTCAGTGGTTTTCTCCATGGGGACTAGCCCCCCTTGTTGACCTTCTGGACATTGAGTGCTAGTAACTCTGATTTTTATTTCTTCTTCACCTTGGTCTGGCATGTCTGCCTTAAGGCATTGATGATCTAGTACCGTTGGGCACAAGGGGGAGGGGAGGCCGATAAGACTTTCGTTGGTTGTGCAGAAGGCTGCCCCTGCATCCCTCATGAACGTGAATTTTGTATATACCTTCGGCTGGCAGCTACATTTTGTGATTCTTCCTTTCTGCTCTGGGCCTACATCTACCAGAGTCTGGTGATGGTGTATGTTTTCTTCCATTAGTGATTTCTCCTCGCTGACCGTTTATTTTAAGCCTTTGCTTTTTTTTTCCTTTTGTTAATTATAGATGTTACAGTCCATCTCTCTTTGCCTCATCTCATCTCCCTGTAGCACTTGAACACCTATAGTTTCCCTAAAGGTCCTTGTGGATCTTGAGATTCTTTCGTTTATGAATAATGCATTGATGTTTTTGGCTGAAGTAGGTTGAGGCTGCTTGTTTCCTTTCTTCAGCTTTATCCTGTTAGGTTTACTGTTTACTTTTATGATTTGCCTTTGCTTTGTTGTGTTGCCTTTGCCTTGATTGTTGCCTTTCGCCCTTATGTGTTTCCCTTGTCCGTTCTCCGTTTCTCTGTTGTGCCCTTATTATGCTTATGCTTTTATTCCCAATTGTTATCAATTTCACTAGTTATGGCTTAAGCTGTTGAAATGGGATAAGCAGAGGGGCAGAGGTGCCGACTGAGGAGTGGGAGCAAGCGCGGGGTGACCCTGGCCGTCCTGTGCCCCCCTGACTCCCCCTCAAAACTTCGCATGAGTTGTTTTCAAGCTGCGTCCTGAGTAGCGGCCACGCTAGGGAGCGCCTACTGGGAGGACTGAGGAGCTGAGGGGGCACTGAGGAGCACACACAGTTCGATTTTAGGGCAAACAGGTGGCGCTTCAGCGCAGGTACCAGTGCCTAGCTCCTACCCGCCTTGCTCCAACTGCTCTTCTCCAGGCGGGATACTGCTCTTGGTTGGTTTTTTCAGGGCACAGTGAGCACGGACACTGGCCCCACCTGGTCTCCCTTGTGCCCCCCCTGCAAGGGGCTCACCTGGCTTGACACTGCGCAGTCCACCACAGTTGATGTCGCTGGTTCCAGCTAAGCGATACCAAAGGGGATGATGGACGGAGCGTTAGAGCAAATCAAACACTCACCCCCAGTCAACTGATCTGGGTTTAATCCATCATCATTCTTTAGCTCACTCCACCACCCCAGTTCAGACATGGCCATATGCAAATCAGTCTGACCCTGTGCCTCATGGGAACAGTCCAGCCCGAACTGCCAAGCCATGTCTTCCCTGGACCGGAAACAAGCATCCTGGGACCGGTGGGGTGGTGGAGTGAGCTAAAGAATGATGATGGATTAAACACAGATCAGTTGACTGGGGGTGAGTGTTTGATTAGCTCAAACGCTCCATCCATCATCCCCTTTGGTATCGCTTTGTTCGCCCTAAGTTGGCAGGGTATGCCCAGACGTGGGTCCCTTGCTCACTTTGCCACTGGATTCAAGCTAGCCTGGCTGATGACGGCTAAATAGCCAGAAACCGGTCCCAGGATGCTTGTTTCCGGTCCAGGGAAGACATGGCTTGGCAGTTCGGGCTGGACTGTTCCCATGAGGCACAGGGTCAGACTGATTTGCATATGGCCATGTCTGAACTGGGGTGGTGGAGTGAGCTAAAGAATGATGATGGATTAAACCCAGATCAGTTGACTGGGGGTCAGTGTTTGATTAGCTCAAACACTCCGTCCATCATCCCCTTTGGTATCGCTTGGTTCCAGCTGGGCAGACAGGGAAACAACGAGGAAACAACAAGGAAATGCTGCTGCCCAGCTCCTCTCCTCTCCTCTCCACTCCGCCACATGCTCACTGCAGCCGGAGCCGGAGCAGTCCCAAGCGAAGCAAGCAAGCAGAGTGAGTGCAGCCCCTCCGCAAGCTGCAAGCTGCACCCGGTCTTGGACTGTACACCACTGGGCCCCCGCAGAAAGGGCTTGACCCGACAGACACGGGCCCGAGCCCAGCAACAACGACACGCACGGCCAAGCGGCAGCTCCGGCGCAGCCCCTCAAGGCTCGAAATTCCGACGCAGGTCCCTCGCGGCTCTCCGAGAGTCGGAACCAGAACCGGAACATAAACATATAAATCTTTCAGTAGTACATCGTAACAATGCAGGAGGATCAATATAAGGTTTAACACCAAAGCAAGTAAGCATCCAGAACCAAATATAGTTAAGTAAGAGGACTGACATAGATTCTGCCTCCAAAGATTGTACCAAAAGCTTTGGTACATCTCCCAAAAACATCATCTTTTATAGGGGTTGTGTGTAGAAAAGATACATATATTTATTTACTTCTAATTGTCTGTCAGGACTGGACAAGCAATGCAGCTTTCTAGTAAACCAAGGAACATTCTACTGCATAAGATACATTCAATAACATACATCTCAGAACACCTACTTTACTGCTTATTAATGAATAAGGTATTCATAGAAAATGAAGAAAAAGACATGACATATATATAATACATAAAAACAATAGACAGTGCAGCTAATGAATGGTCCCTTGAAAAGACTCGAGCAAAGGACTTTAAAAGTTACAAAGACCCAAACATCCTGAGCATTGCTTCCTTGCGAGGAAGAAACGTGACTACAATTTTTACATAATCTATGGAGTAGGCTTATAGTTACCTGATTTTCTGAAATGGGAAAGCACACAGAAACATGCTCGTAGAATGGCTTGTTCAAATAAAATAAAAATGTACCTTTCTTTCTGGCAATTAAGAAAAGATGTCAATTCAAGCTGCTTTGAGCCTAGTAAGACAAACTAAACCACCTCTAACTTAGATTAGGCATTATTTTCTAATTAGTAAAAACACTTTAACAATATTGACAATTGATGATTTGGCTGAAGATTTATTAAAAGAACAGAAGGAGAACTTGCATAATGCACAATACATAATGATGCATATACTGATTAAGCATGTGGACAGAAAAGCTACTAAACTAAAGCTAGAAATGGATTAATTGGAAAAGGAAATCAATGACACTAATTTAAGAGATGCAATTGAAAATAATTTATGACATCAAGGAAATTATTCTACAGGATTATCATTTATGCTTGAATGATAAGAAAATGTGTAATATCAAGAGAGATACAAGAGACTACAAAGAAGGACACATTTTCACATTTGCCCAAAAGTATGATAACATTAGAAACTAAATAAAAGATCCTAAAACAAACATGATAGAGACATCTATGGCAAGTAGTAGTTTATTAACACCCATTGAAAGTAACAATCCAGTAGTAAATACACATGAAACACCCGTAACACAGAGCTCTTCACTTTTTTAGACAAAGTCAGACAGTCCCATATGAGGAGCAAACAACAAAGGGGAGAGCAAAAAATTGTAGAGAAGGCAGGAAGTGGATAGCTAGAAGAAACACAAAACCTATGTCACCTTTCCCAGCTGTATCTGACCTGTATAATATGCAGAGATTGTCTCTGGAAGATTCTAATAATGCTCTGAGTCTTGAGATGATACTCAATATGCTAGAAATTAATGAGAATATGAGTAATGGTGGTAGTTTGAGGTTGCCTTCTAACTGTATGCCACTGTGATCACGACATATTAACAGTGCTGCATATTACCAAAAGGTAACATGTGACCTACATGTACTGGAGGATAGAGATCTTAATACTTAGCACAAACAAAAAATGACAGCTTAAGAATACACAGCATGAACAAACTCAAGACAAGGAAATAGTCATAAGGGAAGCAGATAAGGGAGGAAATATGGTCATTATATATTGCAATGACTACATATCTGAAATAGATAGACAGCTATCTGACACCTCATGTTACGTTAACCTTAAAGAGAATCCTATGAATCAGGTAACTTTAATACTCAACATGAAACATTTAGGCTAAAAGGATAGACACCTTATTTCTGAAAATAAAATCAGGTACTTATTACTGGTTACTGATCATAGCTTTCAATCCATATCTATCTATCTATCTATCTATGTTTTTATATAATGATTGGAATGTGTTTACGAGTATGCTGACTCGTCTCATCGGCACCCCCTCGTTCTGGTGCTTCGTGTTCATCAGCAGCCTTTGGATTGAGTAGTATGACTACAAACGCGAAGCCCCCCCGTACAGCTGATTCCTAAGCACGTTTGTGGTTGCCGCTCACGGAGCCTGTAACCGGAGAGCCGGAGAGCGCCTGGTGTGCAGGTAAGCCATCTTCGTTATTCACAGTGCATAGTCCCAATACCGGCAACATCCCCCACCTTCCCATAGGGGAACGTGCATAAATAAACACACAAGACACTTTGTTTATGGGAAAAACTTGTCGCAGGTTTATTCCATACAAGAGTATGCAATAAGGTGGGTTATCTTACGGGCGATCCATGGGCAGGCAGCCATCCAACCTATGCTGCCCCTGCCCGCCTGATGAGCCAGCACTGTGGGATGGATGCCCGATCAGCGCTACACCTTTGGTGATCCACCACCGGATCACGTGGCACCTTATTACCATCCTACTCACGCCCCTTTCAGGGCGGAGCGAAGCAGGGCAACCCCCCGGTTGGTCAGGCCCCCAACCGCCCGAAGGACTAACGGGGCGCCGTCACGGTTCTCCAGGACCCTGCCCTGAGGATCCTGGTCTTTGGCTCTGGCACCCCTATTGTGCCGCGCAGAGGTACCCTTACTGTACCCGTCTGCCGCAGAGGTACCCTTACTGTACCAGACTGCTTCCAGATCGCCCTGTAACTCCGCCTGCAACACAAAAGAAAACATTAAAACGTTCAGTATACCTTGACCACCAGCCAAGCCGCAGGGTAAGAGGAAGGGAGGGAGACGGCGTGGCTGGCGGAAAAGAGGCCGCTAGGAGGGTCGGAGGGGGATACATACCCTCCCTCCCCCAGGGCACACCGGAAGTGAAGCCCACACCCCCTGGACTGCGGACTCCAGGCGGGAGCCCTCTGATGCTAGAGCGAGGGGTAGGCTTGTGCCGCAATGGCACAAAAGGGCCGCCCTTTTAGGGGTGCCCCCTTTGGGGGCGGCGGGCAGCCACATAGTCCCAATACCGGCAACATCCCCCACCTTCCCATAGACGAACGTGCATAAATAAATACACAAGACACTGTGTTTATGGGAAAAACTTGTCGCAGGTTTATTCCATACAAGAGTATGCAATAAGGTGGGTTATCTTACGGGCGATCCATGGGCAGGCAGCCATCCAACCTATGCTGCCCCTGCCCACCTGATGAGGCAGCACTGTGGGATGGATGCTCGATCAGCGCTACACCTTTGGTGATCCACCACCGGATCACGTGGCACCTTATTACCATCCTACTCACGCCCCTTTCAGGGTGGAGCGTAGCAGGGCAAACCCCCGGTTGGTCAGGCCCCCAACCGCCCGAAGGACTAACGGGGCGCCGTCACGGTTCTCCAGGACCCTGCCCTGAGGATCCTGGTCTTTGGCTCTGGCACCCCTATTGTGCAGCGCAGAGGTACCCTTACTGTACCCGTCTGCCGCAGAGGTACCCTTACTGTACCAGACTGCTTCCAAATCACCCTGTAACTCCGCCACAGCCCTGGACGCGGCCACCGTCGCAGCCTGGGCCCCCCCACCAAAGAGCTCGTTTCTCACCTGCACCTGCTTTCTAGGGACTCCTGCATTCATCCGTGGAACATGTCCATGCCCACCTGTGACAAATGTACCCCATGTTTGTCAACTTAAACTTAGGCATACACCTGGGTGGCCCATGCCACCAAGACAGCGGTCTTCTCACTTGCCACCTCTTATCTCCAGGGCCCCCTGCCAGACCAAGAGAACCAATCCATTCCCAATGGTGACAATGAACTCCATGTTTATCAAATAGCCCTTAACATTGGCCTGAATCTGCTCATGCCTGATGAAACCCAGGCCCCTCTGGTCTGCGAACTTACGCCTTGAACTGTTCTCTCTTTCAGGGATGTACAACAGCATCCGCTGACTTAGCCCCGTGCCACACTCTGCGTGGAATAATCCCAGGCCACCCGAGCTCACATTGACCCATGCATTTGCTGATCTCCCTTAAGTCAGCTTACCTGGCTTGAAAGAGTGACCTCCTCCCCATGGCAATGAGGTTGTTACCCCTAGGCGTATCCTAAGGAATTGGGGGGTGGGCCCCCCTTGGGCCAATCTCTGAATAACTGCGTACCCTGCACATGCCATGCAGCCCCTATTCCTTATGGGAATTACGCCTGCTCAGCTCCCTCTTGGTGAAAACCCCTAGGCATGGCAGCTAGCTAACCTGTCCGCTATGATGCCGTGCGCACTGCCTGTCCTATGGTGCCTAACATTCAGGATTGACTGGGTCCTACCTTCCCCCATAATTCCCCGATAGGAGGGGGTCCCACTGCCCACCCTGTGAAGCCCAAGCAGTGGAAAAATTGACCTGCCCCGTTCGGTTTGATTATTGCTGAATCCTGGACATGCCAAATGTTCTTCTCCCTAGTAGCCTTTAGTGCTTGACACCTTGTTATCCCATTCATTGGGGCAGCAGCACACTATGTTGGCTGACAGCGTCCCCACCCAGCGTGGCTAATATAGCTAACCGGGCGGGGCATTTGAACTTAAGTGCAGCAACATGTCACCTACCCTTGGTACGGGGTGCAATTCGCCCCGCTGACCAGACCATTGCACAGGCCCCTATCATTGAGGAAACCTGGTGCACCCCCTATAGGTGTCAAGTATGGAATATGTGTAGTGACAACATACGCAGCGCGCCCAGCTTGCATAACTGCCGTGGATTCACAGATGCCAGTACCTGCTAACCATCTCTGTCCCTGAATGTTAACCCGCTAAAGAGTCGGAATCCCAGATTCCCAGTTACATGTTAGCTGCAGTACACAGTCAGTGGACCCGCTCGGAGATACCACAAACCACATTGGTCAGGAGAAACTTAAGAAGCACCCAATTTTCACCTCGGCGTACCTCTAAATGAGACTGGCTCCACCCAGCTGTAAGGCCAGCGACACTGTTCCCAGTTTCAAGTATTGCCGCAGGCCCCTTTTGTGTGTTTGCTGAGACCACGCCGCCTCACCGCACGTTACCTTGCTACCTCGTGCAGCACGCTCAGTGCCCTAGTGTATCCCTGTAAAAACATTTGACAAGCTGAACTATCTGATGCACCAGGAATGAGTGATAATAGCAAGTGTGCCCTCCTTTACTTGCCATGAATCCGTCCTGTCTTACTGAACTTACACCTGTTCAGCACCTTCCGAGGGGACTTCCCAGGTGCATGACTGCTAGCATCGTGTGCAGTCGCGACATTAATGGGTAACCTCCTGGTTAGCGCCCACCTTAATGTGCCACGCTGAGAGCAACTGGGTACCCCCACCCCTCTTCTCTATGAAGAGATAAAGCAGCCGGCTGAATACCCAAGGTACAGGAGGTGTGCCCAATGAGGCACCCCCAGTTCTTCAAGTTTGTGCCTATCCTTTCGTGGGTGATTAGGCCCTAGTTTGCCCCTACTTGGAAAAGTTCCAGTTTGGGACAACTTTAGTAGCAACATGCCCTTAATGGTATGTGACATTCTACAAGGACTGCGCAGAAATCCCCCTTTGACCTGCTCGAGCCTGTGGCCATTCTGCTGAAAGCCCCGTGGGCCTGGGGGAGGGGAGTGCTACTAACCCTCAAGTCCTAGGCAATCAGGAAGCATCCCTCACTGCTGCAGGTGCCCCAAAGCATTTATTATAAAACCTTTAATGGGTAACAACCCGGTTTGCGCCCACCTTAATGTGGCAGCCGGCTGACCACTTCCCACACCAGAGTGTCACTCAGCCACCCCTTAGCCTGGATACTCAACCAGGTATAGATGTTAAGAAAGACCCATCTCTTGTCGGCTGTCTGCCACAAATTCTGCTGCATGTCCTAGTCTGTTAAAACTATCTGAACCCTTGACTTGGACGGGGCCCATGGCACCAGATTCGGATGACTTCTCCTCTGCTCTGCAGGTGTAAGACGCACCGACTGCTCCCGTCAGGGCACCAGCCACCAAATTATGAAAGCATATAGGAGCATTACCTTGGAATCTGCAGCTAAATGGCTTTCTAGGTTGGCCCATATGGCATGATGTTAATCTGGATTTCCATTATCGTAATTGGGTAGCTGCTTGATACCAGTGCCAGGGTGCGACTGGGGAATTGCTGTGACCTGCCCTGCCAATGTCCTGGTCAACGGTTCCCCTAGGCAGACCTTCGATCTCTTCTAGGCAGAACCTAACCCATCACACCCACTTATGCCCCTTTTCAAACTACATTTGACCAACTTGCGCCAGTGGTCATCTGGCTGAAGCCCAGTGGGACCTAGCCGTGACTGAGTTGGTAGCCACCTCACTGTGAGGGCCCCGCTTCAGAGAGGTTAGAACACGCGGCCTCCCACCAGGAGGGTTTCTTTACTTTTTAATCTGACCTTTCAGGAGCCTTTAGAGCTGGTGTTATGGAGCGATAGCTTGATGTATCTTACCGGATATTTGAATGATACCCATGAACATTTCTAAATGTTCTACAACACTCGAGCTGCAGGATAAACTATCTTGCTTGCCACAATTTGACACAGCAGCAGCTCATATTACTGCTAATAGTCTCTGATATGTGTTTACATCTAAAATTCATCAGAGACTGCACATATCAACTGATTTACCTCTTGATCACCATTTATCTTATTGTCAGGGAGGAGGGAAGAATTAATGAATGTGAATTAACATTGAAACCCTCACTTTAAATAATACTTGTCAATGCACTGGTATACTAAGGTGAAAAGTTCTGCAAGTTAATTACCTACTTTATGAATTTTGAAGAGACTATCATATTTTACACATTACTGCACGATGTCTTTGAAATTAAAGATGTTCTTAAAGTTGAGCTGAGCAGGGTATGTATGAGGATTGCATAAGCACGGTGATAGTTATTATGGACAAGTTCAAGTTCATTTTATTTGATCTAGTTCTCTACTGAGAACAACAAATATCATACATCACGAATACTATTAATTATACACATAAAATAATCAATACAAATTTAAAAACGATTTTAAAAATTTAAACAAATTATAGCATACAAATTTATCTGGGGGAGAATTAAAAAGCTTAATCAAATTCAGCACAGATGCACTATTATATCTAAATTGTATTGGTTTTAAGTAACGCCTTCGAGCTTCAACCAATATCGGGTTTGGGCAAACCGACAGTACATGCTTCATATCTTGCACACCACCATTGCAAAGATCACAGATGCAGGTAACATTTTCTTTGTCAGTCCATTTAAAAGTCAATGAATTAAAGGGAGTAACCCAAACCTCAATAAAATTATACACCGCCGAATTCCATGCCTTAAGGAAAAGCGAATATATTGTTGAGCCTGTTTATATATGATGGCTTCTGCGTACTGTTCATAATGATGTAATTTAGAGCAGTGCAAGATATCCAGGTCATAGCTGATCCTCAAGCGTCAAATGTTTCAAGAAGAGCTTCAATTGTGCTGGTGACCATGATTTCAAGAGTGCAATTGAGCAATTGGATAATTTAAAAGCAATGGTCAAATTCTGGTTTAGGGTATATTTTGTAAAATCACTCTCAAATGTCTCTTTTTTAATAAGAATCTTAAAGTGCCTTGGTCTGCGTGTAGAAGATTATACGCCCATCTAAGTATGTTGGTGATCGCTCTAGCAAAGGAACTAACTAGAGAAAATTCTAAACGCAGAGCTTGTACTGGGACTGATTGTTGAACCTTTGCCAATTTACGTAAAATGTTCCCTTCTTTCGTTTGTATTTGATGCCACTGAGGAATTGGGATATATTCCAGGGCGTACGATAAAATTGGGGGAATTTTTGAGCTATATACCTGTAATAAGGATTGAAAGTGTCTTTGTCCGGAAGAAAGATATAATCATTGGAGCGCTCCCACATGAATGTCTGCTTTACGATTTAAATGCTGAAAATGGGTAGAATTTCCTAATGATTGATTAAAAATCCGTCCCAGATAAGTGTATTCTTTTACCACTTCTATGGTTTCTCCTCCCAGTGTCCAGTTATAGTTTGTATAATTCTTTCTCCCTCTAAATGGGACGATTTTTGTTTTAGATGAATTAGGAACCAAGAAATGTTCCTTTGTATATTTTGTTAGTACATCTAGGTTCCTTTGTAATCCTGAGCAGTAAACATCCGCCAGAGCTTTTCAACGGACATAGTTGGGCTTTGACAGAGGAACACAAGGGAAGCAAAGGTGTCCTGCTGATATTGCAACAGTCAACACCACCCCTTGACCACCTAACACACCTGCATTGAAACTACACACATCCTTCACTATTTGTCCTACACCAACTGACACTCACACATCTCCATGTTCCCAGCACGAGCAATGTTTGGAACTAAACTGCTCAGCGACGCAACTGCTGCTGAGTAATCAGTCTGCTATAATTGAAGATAGAGGTGTGTCCATCTATGGGTGCCGAACATCTTTGAACAAAAGGTGTAGGAATGGTTTGTTTCTGAACGTGTTGTACCCTTTGTGGGCATCTCTGGTGCCGGCAACGCGGAGATTGTTGCAAGATTACCTCGGAGCTCTGTCATTACCCTGCTTCGATCAATGAAGCTGAAAACTGTGGTTTTCCCTGACTATGCCTATTATTGGGGGGTGTCTGTGCCCTTGAAGTGCTGCCGCATTCCTCTTAGGACTGACCCGCACAGGGCGAACCTGTGACTATGGCGGCACCAACAATAGCCTAATAGCGCGAATGACGGCCCGGCCAGAAAATTAACAGTAATTGTCACTGTCAAGCGAGGCTATGCAGGCACCCTGCGACGCCTGTTTCCTGATTCAATCAATTCAAAGGACGATGCAAAACTTAACCACCAGGCAACCAAACATGAGGAAAACGTCCCCCGCAGGCAACATGGGTTCCCCAGGCAAGAAGGACGCCCCCCGAAACAATAACACAATTATGCAGACGGGAGACATTGTTAACCGTGGTGTGTAGGTTGGAAGCAGCACGGTTTTGCTGTGCCATGCTCTCTCTCCCTTCCCCACTACTGCTGGTGTATAACAACTGACAGTTTCCAAAACTCACAACCACCTTGCACAGCCGGAAGAATACCGGTTAGCAAAAGATCCTTGATCCCTCCTGCCTGGCACTATGAGGAGGTAAGCCCATACCATAACTTCTGGCGCATTGTGTATTTGAATTTGACCTGGTAATAGTGTACTGCGGACAGGCAAGGAGACGCACTGTCCTGTGTCAAGGAACCACCGAACTCACAACGCATTCCCCCTGCAGGACAGGATCAGGACTCAGTGCCAGTTCGCCCAGACCCTCCCTATGGAGCGAACCTTCTTTCGCCTTGACCTCACTGCAAAGAGACACTGCAAGGCACGCAACCGACCCCCCCAGGCGACTGCCGAGAACAGGGAACTGTAGGAAGGTGATGACGGAACGCGCCTTGACCGTTCCACGTTATGTATAAAATTCGTGGCGTGCTTGCGCGGGGAGGCGCAGCTATAACACAATGGAGGGGCAGCAGCACTGCAATAGCACCCTGCCACCTCTGGGCGCAAGGGCACCAGGGCCCCTTAACACCGGGCTCACCCAAAGCACGCCGGCAAGCACACAGCCCACTCATACCACAGGGGCGCCACCAATCAACATCGCTTTTTCATATCTATTACTAAGCGGGTTGAGACAAAGAACTGTTCTACCGTCATCTGAACCCTTGATGCGGCATGGGCACTGGCCTTACCTTCCCGACCAGTCCAGTGAGTGTAAACGTGACCCTTACTCCGGGGCTCCACTTCGACCGCCCCTTCCACACGGGATCGTGTGCAGCGTTTTACTTCTAGAAATGAAGGCGAAACGGATATTCTCAATACTGCTAGCTGGGAACACGAGAACAGTCATTAATGCCATCTCCATCATAAGTGGCGCTTCCTCCCGTGTCAATGCGGCCCAAGAACTGCAGTGCGAATGGAGTGTCGCCTCACGTCACAATGTTAGCGAGGAGAGGGTGTACCCGGGGAGACAGAGGGAGCAGCTGTACCCAGGGAGCCCCATAAAGGAGATTTTGAGCAGCATCAGGACGTAGGGCACATGAGAGCACAGTCCCACCGATCTTCAGAGTCTGCTCATGGGCCTCATCGATCTTCGGAAATATAGTTTTTACCGGCCTTACAAGCATTTCACAAACAAACCATTCATATTCCCTCCTTCACCCTCCTAGTTAATAATGAGCAAAATGAAAATTCATACCAGACGCCTTTGCATTATGAGTACGAAGGCTATGTTAACAGGAAACCACCTGGTACTTGTGTGCTCACGCTTAAACTGCAAATGGAAAAACCAATCCCAGGTAGTGCTACTTAGAAGAAACACATGCTTGGGAAATTTGAGACCAAATAATACCACTCCCCACCTCGGTGTACAGGCCCCACTCTAGACCCCAGCATTAGCAGGCATCGAGTGTGGGGGGCAAGCCAGCCTATGTTGACATTTAGCTACAGAGCGGCTGCAGCGCCCGGATAGTGGCAGGGGGGTGGTTCGGAGGGGCAGCAACGTCTTATCACTGACCCAATTCCCGGCCACAATCGCAGCAGAATCGGAGCTCGATCCGCCCCCAGATACTAGCCAAAAGTTGAGAACAGACCCAACGTTTCATTCCCCAAGTGTGTAAAGGTGACTTTTCAGCCAGCACATGCTCCTGCCAAAACCCGGGAACGAACCAGGAACGTTTAAACCTCCGTCTCACACTCAACCAACTGAGCTACTTCGGCGGATTTTCAAGGTATCAGTGCGATTAAACGAACCCGCTTTGCGTTGGACAAGGACACATTTTGGTTGGGCACGGAGCGGTTAAATGATTTGCCCAGAGACACCGGGTGTCGAGTGTCGCTACTAAGCCTCGAACCCGATTCCCTAGATTTGTAGACGGCCACCCCCGCCATCAGGCCATATCCACCCCCTAGCCGTTTAAAGGCCCCTCAATTTGCATGCACCCACTGCGGCCAGGCCGGATGGGCCGGAAGAGAGCATCCCCCCGCCTCCGGATCAGGCTGGAAGGGGATGAAGATGTGACGATGGGGCGGGGTCCCCGCCACAGACCTGACCTCACCCGATGGGACCCGCGCAAGAATAGATGCCAAGAGAGGGCCGAGTGACCGGGTGGATGGCAGGGAGAAAGCAATCCATTCCCTCCAAACGACAGCGAGCCATCCTGCTAGCGTGGACCTTGTGTCCGCAATTCCGTGCCGGCTGCTAATGGTGCCGGGCAGGCCGATACAAACTACAAAACACCACTGCCTGGTCAAAGGATCGGCCACGCTACAGCAGCGTGTGAACTGCGCCGTGTATCGGAGAACACGGATCACTAGGAGTAACCCACGCGGTCGTCGATTAACCAATCGAATAAATGAGCAAATACCCAGAGGACAGGATGCTCATCTGGGCTGCCGCTGGGGATCGGACCTGCATTCTGCAATCAGCCACTCTGATCACTGCGCCGTATGACCCCCAGCAAGAAACAATCAAGCGGCCGCATCATCAACTTCCAAGTGATTCGCGCAATGGCTCGCAAAACCAGGCCGCACTCCCCCGATAGCCCCTGCGGGCCGTGGCCAAAAGCGGCACCCAGAGCACTGCTCCCTGGGCGCCATGGAGCTGCCGGGAAAAGGTGTCTCACCCTTACGGCCCGGGGGTGGCTGAGTCGGAGGCACACCAGTGCAGGCGCCCGTGCCCCCCGGAGCGGGCAGGCCTGCCCTACCGTCCCCCACTGTGGGCCCAGGTAGTCGCGGGCCTCACGGGGACACCCTCCGCCCATACGGCCCCCGGTGAGATGCCGCTGCCCGTCTCCCGCTGCCAGTCCCAAACGGAACACCGCAAACGCAGCCCGGGCACCGTGTAAGAGGCGCCCACAGGACCGGGGCTGTTCCCTCCACTCGGACCCAGGCCTCCGTAGTCCCCCCCACACTACCGGGGTGGGCCACGCTGCAAGTTCACTGGAGAATGTGGGCGGGAAGGCTAGCTGTCCCCCCACTCCCCCGATGCATCAGTCCCCCTGGACCCACAATTACAATCCCGTAACTGAGGGCTTAAATGTGGGCCTCACTACCCCACTTGCACGAACTGGGGACCCTCCGCAAGGCCAGGGGACTGTTACACCTGCTTGCCAAGCCTCCACGGGTAGCCCACACCCCTGCAAGCGTGTGGGTAGGGGGGGCTAGGTGAGGCCAGCTGGGGGAGGGACTGAGCCCCGAAATCAGGCCGATACCTCAACAACCGCCGGGCAGGCTTGCACGACTGCTGCCTACCGAACAAGCAACCCACCGCCCTGCCCACGTCCCGCTCCCTCGCCTGCAAACCCCACCGGTACCGACCGGCGCGGACCTCGCGGGGCGAGCAGAAAAACTGGGACGGAGTCCCTCCCGGGCAAGGCCCGCATGGAGGGACCCCAAGGGGGGTAGCGGGGATAAAACTAACCTCGAAACCTTAGCTCGAACTCGGCAGCAGTCTCTGGGACGACCAGACGGCGTGTCTGGGGAGACGGCGTGGCTGGCGGAAAAGAGGCTGCTAGAAGGGTCGGAGGGGTATACATACCCTCCCTCCCCCCAGGCGCACCGGAAGTGACACCCACACCCCCTGGACTGCGGACTCCAGGCGGGAGCCCTCTGAGGCTAGAGCGAGGGGTAGGCTTGTGCCGCAATGGCACTAAAGGGCCGCCCTTTTAGGGGTGCCCCCTTTGGGGGTGGGGGGCAGCCACAATCATTTGTCTGTGTAGAGGGAGATGAAGCTGTGTATGTCTCACAGCGTAGGAATTCTGGGAGAGATTTTCGTAGATTGGGCGAACATGTCGTCGGACTGGCTCAAGGAGCGTGAGGAAGCAGCAGATAAAATGTTTGATGAGACAATCAAAACTGTGGGTGACAGTCTGGGAACTGCAACCGCGAGACCAGTGACATTGGAAGCTAGTATTCATAACAAATTTAAAGAACTCGAGAAATTACGCCGCAGTGAAATTCCCAAGTGGTGGGAACACAAATCGCTCTCCAAATATCTGGAAGTTGATAGAATTCCACGACGATTGCTCATATTAATTGCGCCAACATATGAAAACCCGGACAAGGACATGCTTAGAGAATGGGCAGAAAAAAACTCGGAATCTTCACGCAAAATGCTGCAGATTCTAATAAAATATGCCTATAGTGACAGAGAAAAGATTCTTACTGCTATAGAGGCTTTACAAAGTGATATTAATCAGCATCTGGATAAAGAAGAATTAGCAAAACTAAAAAAAGAAATGCAACTGAGACTAAACAAACATGAGCAGGTGATTAAGACACGCAAAGCCACCAAATTTCTCAGAGACAAGTTGGATTACCAGAGGGGACAGATCTACACCTTCGCGCGCAGATTTGACAATATCAGTCGTCAACAACTGTCGGAAAAGATTCTTTCAGCATCCCACCCCCAAATGGCTGTAAGCAATTCTGACTTAAGCTCCGAGGTAGAAACCGACCCGGATGAGGGCCCTAGTGGTGAACCAACTTCAATTGCCGATGAGTTGCGTTTTTTACGGCTGGATTGGACATTAACCCCTTCCATGCGTCGGACGGCCCCCGGCCGTCCGACAACACGGTGGGCGTGTGCGTCGGACGGCCAGGGGCCGTCCGATCTGCGCACGCGTCAAATTCGCCCGCACTGCGGGGGAATTTGATGCGCATCGAAGAGGTTAAATCTCAGACCTCGGTCGCCAAGAAAAGACAAAACTGGCAATCCCAAAGGAAGAGGCAGAGGAAAAACATAGGGAGCAAGCAAAGAACAGCCAGCAGCTCAGAGACAGACCCGTTCCAAGAAATAGACATGGGGTGTGCCAAAACAGTGATTAATCTCTCAGATTTGGAAATAACCAATAAGGACAAAAACATTCTCTCGTTGGGTCTCACATTCTGTAAACCAACCAATTTTAATTATGTAGAGGCCAAAATTGACTTGTTCAAATATGTCAGAAAGCTGAAATGACAAAAATATTTTCAATCACGGACAACTGAATCTGAGGTCCCCCAAGTGGCCACGAATGCAATAGGAAATCTACAAGTGGCGGACCTGGAACTCCTTCAAGATTTGGATCAACTGGCAAGAGAAAGCAACTCAGACAATCGACCAATTGACACAGATCTAGGAGTAGATCTAGAGTGCAGAGTACAATCGCCATTCAAGCCGAACTCAATATTCACACCAATTATGCCCAGGGATGGCTTGGACGTTTTTCCGAATTGGTCACCATGGACCTTAAAAGGCTTGCAAGCAACTCCAGTAAACAATTCAATATTGATAATGCAGGCAGACTGAATGAATACAATGCGGTAATGCATAAGATTTCTGCAAGAAATGACATTGTGGTCAAACAATCAGACAAGGGGGCAATATAGTACTATGGCCATTGTCTATATATAAAGCTCAGGCGTACTTACAACTCAATGGTGTTCAATGCTATAGTAAAGTGTCTCCAAACAGTTATAACATGGTCAAGGAGGGATTTCACAATCAGTTGTCCAAATGGAGAGGTATGGGGTTACTTAATGATGATGAACTGAAATTTCTTAAAATTGAACATCCAGTAATTCCCGTACTATACCTAATTCCTAAAATTCACAAGCATGCCAGTAATCCCCCGGGAGACCGATCATTTCTGCCATTGGGGGACTATTTGAGACCACTTCCAGGTATATTGATTACTTCCTTCAAGTCCATGTCAGGAATTTACCATCTTTCATTTTGGATACCGGCGACTTCCTGAAGAAAATCTATGACATAGTTTGGGATGATTCGTATGTCTTTATGACGCTCGACGTTTCATCCCTGTACACCAGTATAAGACATGTACAAGGCCTAAGGGCCATTAAACACTTTCTGGGGACTAGAGCCATCAGTTCGTATCAGCATACTATCATGTTGTTACAAATGATAGAGTGGTGTTTGGACAACAACTTTTTTCTGTTTGACAAACATCTGTACAAACAGATGCAGGGAAGTGCGATGGGCACCTGCTTCGCCCCCAGCTATGCGAACCTGCACATGGGCTGGCGGGAGGAGCAGGTGCTCACTTCAGAATTCTCAGAGGAATGGACAGAGAACATCGCTCTTTGGTCACGTTATATAGATGACCGCTTTGTGCTGTGGAAAGGGTCTGTTGAATCAGCTAAGGCCTTTGTGGATCGACTAAATGTTAACGATCTCAATTTAGTGTTCACAAGCAATATCAGCACAACAGAGGTGGAGTTTTTGTACTTGAAGGTCTATGTGCACAACAATCGCATTCACATTAGGACCTTTCGCAAGGAGACTGCAGGCAATTCCATACTTCATGCGCAGAGTTTTCATCCGCAGAAACTGAGACAGAGCATTCCTTATGCTGAAAACCTGCGCATGAAGAGGAATTGCAGCGAAGCACAATCTTTGAGGGAAGTGCAGGTTGAACTGGATTCTAGATTCCTTGCGAGAGGCTACAGCTCTGAGGTGATGAACAAGTCCAAGACCAAAGTAGACTCCATTCCTAGAGAGACACTGTTGTTCAGACCCAGCAAATCTGAAAGTAAATCTAAGTCACAGGGCTCTGTGAGAATGATTACTGGGTACAATACTTACCATCAAAGAGTTAGGAACATCCTTTACTCGCACTGGAATCTGATCCGTAGTGATCCAACTTTAGGACCCTCTATGCCCAAACACCCCCTTATATCTTTCAGACGGGCAAAATCTATGAGGGGGGAACTTTGTCCCAGTAGTCCAGAAATGGCCAAAACAGAGTCCTGGTTGGCACCATCCCCAGGCTTCCATAAATGTCATAAATGCAATGCGTGTACAATCGGCCAAAACACCAGTGAGGTACACAGTCCACTAAGCAACACCACTTTGGAAATCAGTCACTCATTTAATTGCCGTAGTGAGTATGTGGTGTATGTGCTTCAATGCTCTTGCCCTAAACGCTATGTGGGCAGCACCAAACACATGGTCCACATTAGAATTCTTCAACATTTAAGGGCAATAGCTAAGGATGATAAGACTTATCCTGTAGCACAACATATTAATGATGTTCATGGAGGCAGGAGTTCAGATCTGGTGTATTATGTAATTGATTCAGTCCCTAGTCACATAAGGGGTGGCAATAGGGAACTCAAACTGTGCAGACTCGAGTCTCGCTATATTATCTTGCTTAATAGCAAGATCCCCAATGGTATGAATTCGGATGAGGAAATGTACATTCATTTGTAATATTCCTGCTTTTCAGCTACAGTAGGCACGCACCTCACGCTGTAGTGTAGCTCCTATTTCCCTAATAGGCTCTGCGCATTGGAATAATATACCCTATAGGTTTGACATAGGACTAAGGTCGATATGTCCCTATCGAGTATATTAAACTTAATTACTTGTGCCAGCTAGCTCAGAGGCCACTAGAAACTCCTTGATAACAAGAAGGGAGTAGTTTCTGGCAGCCGCAAAACATGACAACTTTGTTTCCCTTTAGAATCAGAACGTGTCCCAGAGTCGTGGAAACAATAGATAACAGTTTCACTCAGCTCAATCGTGCATGCTTAGTTTTCCTCAAAGTTACACAGAAAGAATAGACGGGCGTTTCAATAAAAGGATTTATTGAACAGTCTTGTTTCTCGTGTAAGAGATATGTGCTGTTATGATCACAAGACAGTATGCAAGATAAATAATGTACAGCGTAAGCAGTAGAAATAAATAATACTGCGCTAGCATTATCTTTTAGCATATATTTACATACATAAATAACATGAGCTAAAAATGCGAGTACTCATACGATGCGTCTCTAAGCTAGTTCTACCCCAATGTGCCTAACCTAACCTAGGTGTAGGGCGAGGTAAGAAGTAGGTGAAGTATTCCTTACTACGGTATACTAAGAGTATGGTAAGTCTAGTATGCCTAGTATACTAAGTATACCTATTATGCCAAGAGTCCCTCTAGGTTCTAGTCAGCTCCATACCTTAAGAATGAGAGAGGTGGGAATCTCTTTCCGGACTCGAACTCTAACACCCCGCGAGGGAAGTTAGATCACTGGAAGCTGAACTCTCTGCGTGCAGGGATGACAGCGTCTTCTCAGTGCGTCAGGCCGGGATACGGGCTCCTCTGAAGTCGAGGTCTCCTCTGATTTACAAGGGCTAGGGAAGGTATATTTATACCTGAAAGGTACCTCAGAATGTTAGCATTGACGTGAATCGGACAGCGGAAGACGTCATGAATGACCCCCTAAGGTATAACGGTTCATGCATAATAGATGAGTCCTTGAAGAAATCAATAGTCCTGTGCTAGGGAATCTCCCGAAGCCTAAGGGTCTGTTCTTCAAGAACTCGTTGTGACGTTAGGGTGGACGGATGTCAGGGACCATGCCTGTATTTGGAGTGCACGGTTTAATGCCTAAATAAGGACTGGGATTTTATGCCTATATAAGGGCAGGGTGAATTGTGCCTATATAAGGACATGATACAGGAAAACCTATATACGGACTCCCAAAGAGGAATACAACAACGCTCCTTGTGTGCCCAGTTCTAGTGCTTGCAGCTGCAAGCAGAAGAGTCTGCTGGCCTTTATATATATTTTTTCTCCTCCCGTTTTTCAAACCCCCCCTTTTTTTCACTTATGTAGGTTAGAGTTATTGTAAATGTTGAGCACTTATTTTTGAAATATGTTTATCTTAATATTAGGTAATCTGAAATTGGCAAACCTTTGCTGTTGTGTGTAGGGATAGTCCAGCATGAGGATGTTGATTGACGGTTGAGATTGAAAATGAACGTATGGGACATTTGTCCTAGTATTGTCTGTTCCTTTTTACTTGTTACTTTTTTAATTTGATTCAGATATTCTTGATTGTTTATTTTGTCTGTGAATTATATGCCCACTTGGGATTTTCATTTTTGCAACAAATGTTGCCTTGACATTAGCCAGTTACTTTATGGCATTATCTCCATCCTCAACTGGCACACGTATTTTACATGTAGTACTGTAGCTGGAGCAACACTACCTCCATTGTGCAAATTTCATTATTGATGCACAAATCATGACTAAGTATTTTTACAATTCATATATGGCAAAGGCAAAGCAATTTCATGTTATTGTTATTGTTATTTTTAATCTTATTGGGATGGGTGGAGTGTATCATTGTGGCACTTCATCGTATTTCACAGTAGTTTGTTTTCACTTTTTATGCTAAGTGTTTAACCCTCTTTTTTCCCTCGGTTGCAACTATAATTTACAAATTGGATTTATGTTTCATGTGCTGATTTTCTAAAGGAAACAATAGTGCATTATATTTGTTCTTTAGAAATTTGGCTATTTTTATTTGCCAGAAATGTGTGTCAAAGTATGTTTTCTATGACCATTACCTGTTAGTTTCCACGAGTGGTATTTCAAGGCCTCAGAAATGGCGGCCGCGCTATGTGATCAAGGTGGCTGTGACCACCGAAATGCGTCGTCCCACAAGTGTTTTGCCTGAATAAACATTTCTCCCAATTCCGAGTTGCCGGTGCCTGCTTTGATGATCCAACGAGAGCGGGTTTGATTGGAATATATATATATATATATATATATTCACTGAAAAAACCATAGGTTTCAGGGACGTTATAGTTACAAATTAGCATTTAAAAAACCTTTGAAATTCACTGAAAAAACCATAGGTTTTAGGGACAGTTATAGTTAGTTGGACATTGCACTCGTACAAAACCCGTGAAATTCCCCCGTTATAGTTAGTCCAGCTAACTATAACTCGCGCCCGCAATGCACTGCTGATGACGTCACATATTACATCACTCATGACATGGTCAGTGACATCACTGATGACATCACTGATGACATCTCAAATGACATCACTGATGACATCACTGATGACATCATCCAGTGACTGTGTGTTTCTGTAAAGTTTAAATATTTTTAATATATATAGGAAAAGACGTATTGAAGAATGAGTGGGTGTGTAAGTGTCTGTATGGATGATTTAGTAGGTGCGTGACTGACTGTATAAGTGAGTGATTTAACGTATCTTACTGAATGCATGGGTTAGTGACTAAACTGGGTGAATGTCTGTATCCGTCTGTCTGTTGCTGTGTAAGTGGCTGCATGTGTTTGAGAATAGCTACATGAGTGTCTATATGAGTTATTGAATGCTTGTGTGAGTATCTGTATGGGTGCCTGAGTGTTTGTGTGGGAGGGGTGTGTGCGACTCTGTGCATAGATGTGTGAGTGGGTGATTCACTGGGTGGATGGTTTCAAGAGTGCATCTGTGATAGACTGTATGGGTGGGTAAGTGTGTGTAAGAGTGTGTTAGTGAGTGAATGTATGTCCCAGTGGTACATGTGTGAGTAACTACATATGTGAAAGGCAGTATATATGTGTGTTGGAGTATATAAATAGCTATAAGCAAGAGTGACTGATTGTGATAGTGGCTGTATGGATGAGTGTGTGCTTGTATCAGTGATTGTATAAGAGCGTAAGAATGTGCTAGTATTTGTATGAGTAAGTGAGCTGGTGTGTGTATAACTGTATAGGTGAGTAAATGGTAGTGTGTTGAATTATTTGCATGACTGACTGTACTGAGTGACCGTAAATATGAGTGACTGTTCGGGTGAGTGAGTGGATGTGTGCGTAGACCTAAGAATCAGTGAGTGGGTATGTAGTTATTGGTGTTGGAGTGTCTATGGTTTTGCGAATGGCAGTCTGTACTTTAGAGTGGGTGTATCAAAGGTTATATTAGGGTGTGAGAAGATGCATGAAATTATCACATGGATGATGTCATCAGTGATGTCATCAGTGATGTCATTTGAGATGTCATCAGTGATGTCATCAGTGATGTCACTGACCATGTCATGAGTGATGTAATATGTGACGTCATCAGCAGTGCATTGCGGGCGCGAGTTATAGTTAGCTGGACTAACTATAGCGGGGAATTTCACGGGTTTTGTACGAGTGCAATGTCCAACTAACTATAACTGTCCCTAAAACCTATGGTTTTTTCAGTGAATTTCAAAGGTTTTTAAATGCTAATTTGTAACTATAACGTCCCTGAAACCTATGGTTTTTCAGTGAATTTCAAAGGTTTTTAAATGCTAATTTGTAACTATAACATGTCTGAAACCTACGGTTTTTCAGTGAATTTCAAAGGTTTTGTAAATGACAATTTTAAATTTATTAATTGTTATATAAATTTTTAAAATACTGATTTACTACATTTTTAGAAACAATTTTTTTATACATATTGTATTATTTAAATTACATTGTAATTACATTATACATTACATTACAAAAATACTTTCTCTTAATGAATTACTTTAGTTTAAATACTTTGCAGATAGGCAATAGACTTTTAAGTACAGTAGTTACAGTTGTTGCAATGGGCAACACATTTTCAAACACAATGCAACATTCAGCTCAAGGTGAATTTCTAGTTAAATGCAATTAGTTACTTTATGGATTACTTTTCTAACCACAGGACTGGATCCTAGATTCAGTCCTGGGACATCTCCTGTAAACAGTTGAGTAAAAGCGTTTTGGTTACAGTCGTGATTTTTAAGGAATATTATTGTATTTTAAAAGTTGACACTTTGAAACTTTTTCTCATAGAATCACCAATGTTATCCTATGGAAGGAAATTCACTTAGCAGGTAAAAACTGTTATCGTTACTTTTTCTTACTCAGTGTTGGATCCTGGATCCAGCACTGGTGCATCTCCTGTAAACAGTTGAAAGAATGCGTTTAAGTCATACTGTCGATTTTTAAGGAATATTTGTAGTTTGTGAAAATCAACACTTTGAAACTTTTTGCTGAAAACCAGTCAATGTTAGCCTATGAAGGAAATTCAAGTTACCGGTAAGTACGGTTAAAATTACTTTTGAGGATCAGTACTGGGCTGAAACATGCAGCACTGAGGTCTCTCCTGATAACAGGTGAGTAAATCGGAATTCGTATTTCGGCTGATTTTAGAGGAATATTTTAAAGTTCCAAAACTCCACACTTAGAAGAATTTCCAAGTGAAACCAGTCAATGTTAGCCTATGGAAGGAAATTCAAGTTACTGGTAAGTACGGTTAAAATTACTTTTCAGGATCAGTACTGGGCTTAAAGATGCAGCACTGAGGTCTCTCCTGATAACAGGTGAGTAAATCGGAATTCGTATTTCGGCTGATTTTAGAGGAATATTTTAAAGTTCCAAAACTCCACACTTAGAAGAATTTCCAAGTGAAACCAGTCAATGTTAGCCTATGAAGGAAATTCAAGTTACCGGTAAGTACGGTTAAAATTACTTTTCAGGATCAGTACTGGGCTGAAAGATGCAGCACTGAGGTCTCTCCTGATAACAGGTGAGTAAATCGGAATTCGTATTTCGGCTGATTTTAGAGGAATATTTTAAAGTTCCAAAACTCCACACTTAGAAGAATTTCCAAGTGAAACCAGTCAATGTTAGCCTATGAAGGAAATTCAAGTTACCGGTAAGTACGGTTAAAATTACTTTTCAGGACCAGTACTGGGCTGAAAGATGCAGCACTGAGGTCTCTCCTGATAACAGGTGAGTAAATCGAATTCGTATTTCGGCTGATTTTAGAGGAATATTTTAAAGTTCCAAAACTCCACACTTAGAAGAATTTCCAAGTGAAACCAGTCAATGTTAGCCTATGGAAGGAAATTCAAGTTACTGGTAAGTACGGTTAAAATTACTTTTCAGGACCAGTACTGGGCTGAAAGATACAGCACTGAGGTCTCTCCTTATAACAGGTGAGTAAATCGAATTCCTATTTCGGCTGATTTTAGAGGAATATTTGCACAATGGTGAAGGGAGGGCGGGGCCTGAGGTGACATCTTTGCAAACGCGCCCTGTGGCGCGTTTTAAGTTGGGGATTAAGTCCCCTTGAATCCTGAGGGTCCCTAGGGGCCAACTAGACCACCAGGAACCTCCAATATGCGCCAGAGGCTGCGTTGCAGAGACGTGTAGAGAGGCCACACCCCTTTTACACCTCTCTGCAACGCAGCTCTGTGGCGCATTCTGGATGTACCTGTTGGGCTAGTTGGCCCCAGAGACCCTCAGGATTGAAGGGATTTAATTCCCCATCTTAAAACGCGCCACGGGGCCTGTTTGCACACATGTCACCTGAAGCCCCGCCCCCTCCCTTCACCACTGTGCAAACGCGCCCGTGGCGCGTTTTAAGTTGGGGATTAAGTCCCCTTGAATCCTGAGGGTCCCCGGAGTCCAACTAGCCCACCATATACCTCCAAAAGCGCCACAGAGCTGCGTTGCAGAGTGGTGTAAAAGGGGCGTGGCCTCTGTACACCTCTCTGCAAGGCAGCCCCTGGCGCATACTGGAGGTACCTGGTGGGCTAGTTGGCCTAGGGACCCCCAGTATTCAAGGGAATTCGTTCCCCCTCTGCAAACGCGCCAGGGCGCGTTTGCAGAGTGGTGAAGGAAGGGGCGGGGCCTGCGGGCCCGATCGTTTTTGTTTTTTTCTCCCCTGAAGGGGGCTGTGTAGCCCCCTTCCTTTTTCTTTTTTGGGCCCTGGGGACCCCATCCCCCAGGGCCTTACCCCTTTTAAATTACCTTAAAAAAAAAAAACGGGAAGGGGGCCGCGTGGCCCCTTCCCTGGGCCTGTATTGGCCCGGGGACCCCATCCCCGGGGCATGGCCTCTATATTTATTTTTTGAGGGGGCAGCGTGGCCCCCTCCTCTGGCCATTTAAGGCCCGGGGACCCCATCTCCCGGGGCCGGCCTTTCCATTTTTATTTTTTTATTTTTCTCTTTTTTGGGGAGGGGGCCGCGTGGCCCCGCTCCCGAGCCACTACTTGCCCGGGGACCCCATCCCCGGGGCTGGCCCTCTCCGTTGGGGACTGTGGGGGTCCCCAATCCCCCACAGTCCCGCCGGCTCCCACGTCCCTTGGGAGCCGGCATTGCTATTCCACATGGGGAGCAGCTGACATGCTGCTCCCCATGTGGAAAAGCAATCGCTTTGGATATTGGAAGAGAGGCAGGTTTCCTGCTCTCTCTTCCAATATCCCAAAGCAGTTTGCTATGGCAGGGCGGGAGCCGCGAGGCTCCGTCCTGCCATAGCAAACTACAGTGTCCCGAGGGTAGGCACCCGGGACACTGCAGGAGCCGGCCCTGGGGGTGGTGGTCCCCAGGGCCATCAAGGGCTCCAGGAGGGGGCGCGCGGCCCCCTCCCATTCAGTACACAGCCCGGGGAGGTGGTGGTCCCGGGGCTCTGGGAGTCCGTAGCGGACCCCCATATTAAAATGTTTAGTGCCCGGGGAGGTGGTGGTCCCGGGCGTGTGGGGGCTGGAGCCCCCACACAGGTTTAATAATTATTAAAAAAAAGCCCGGGGAGGTGGTGGTCCCGAGGGCTGCGGGAGGGCTCAGAGCCCTCCCGCACCATTTTTAAAAAGCCCGGGGGTGGCGGTCCCGGGGCAGAGGCTTTGAGGCCCCACATTAAATTATCCCCCACCATGCCCCCGGGACTTGGGCCACCCGAGGCCAGTTACTATCAGCGCGGGAGACCGCGCTCGATTTTTCGGCAGGATTCGCGCACCCTGAGCGCATCCTGCCGATTTTAAAAATATATATTTTTTTTTGCCCAGGGGTCCTTGTGGGACCCCTGAGCAAACCTAGGGGTCAGGGTGTTTCTACCCTGCCCCCTTTGTGCGCTTTGCGCACTTGTTTCTGTCCCTCGGTTCTACCGAGGACAAAATAACTGCCAACATTTCCTGAATCGGAATGTTGACAGCCAGCTGACACCAATTAACATGCAGCTCGTGATCGGGACGGTGCGCGCAGAGGTGCGCTGAGGGTGCGCGAATCCTCCGTGCCCATAGATATCACTAACTTTTTACTTTTCATTTTCTCAGCAACTACTGAGCAGTTTACACCATTTAACAAAAGGGTTCTTTCTGAACCAAGAACTACCTCTTTGCCAAATTTGGTGTAATTCCGTTCAGCAGTTCGAGGCTGTAGCCGTGTCTAAAGTTTCCTATGGAAAAATGCATGGGAAAACGCGTTTTGGGACCCCCTTTTTCTCGGCCCCGCTTGACGTATCACCCGAGACTTTCAGGGTAGGAGCGGACCGGAGCGCCCACGAAGTTTGAAAATTTCGCGAAGATACGTCAACCGGCAAGAGAGTTATTTCAAATAGAATGTCGCGGATTTCCTATGGATAATAGGTTGTAACTATAACTATCTACTGGCGACCGCCAGTAGATAATATATATATATATATATATATATATATATATATATATATATATATATATATTACCTACTGGCGGTCGCCAGTAGGTGGTTATAGTTAGGACCTAGTTTCCATAGGAAAAGCGTTTTTGATTTGCCAATAACTTTGGTGCCGGTTGACGAATCTTCGCGAAATTTTCAAAACTAGTGGGGCGCTCCGGTCAGCTTCTGTCTTGAAAGTTTCAGGGTGATTTGTCAAGCGGGGGCCGAGAAAAAAGGGGGTCCCAAAACACGTTTTCCCCATGTTAATTTTCATAGGAAACTTTAGACAAAGCTACAGCCCGAACTGCTGAACGGAATTACACCAAATTTGGCAAAGAGTAGCCCTTGGTTCAGAAAGAGCCCTTTTGTTAAACGGTGTAAATACGTTCAGTAGTTGCTGATAAATTAGAAAAAGAAAAGTTCGATATCTGTGGCCGAGGAGGGTTCGCGAACCCTCCCAGAGACGAGCTTCACTCTGATTGGCTGCCAACACTCCAAACCAGGAAGTGTTGGCAGCCATCTTGTGACTCGGTAGAACCGAGTCACAAGAAAACAGTAAAAAAGGTTAAGAAAAGGGGGCAGGGTAGAAACACCCTGACCCCTAGGCCTGCTCAGGGGTCCCACAAGGACCCCAGGGACTAAAAAGCATTTTAAAAAATAATTTTGGCGGAATTCGCATTGGGGCCGCGAATCCCGCTGAAAATTGTTTAAAAAATGAAGCGTGGGCATCCCAGGAGATATTACGAAGAGTGCGGGGGCATTTCTTGGCGGCTGCGCAGTGTCAGACTGAGAGTACTCACCCGACCGGGAGGTCAGAGTTTATACCGATCTGAAGCAGGAGCACTCGCTGCTTTTTCACAGAGAAGGAGGTGACGCAGGGTTCATCCTCACAGCACGAGCACCGGCAGCGGAGACAGGATAGGGATTCACAAGAGTTCACCGGGATCGAGGACTCCCGGGTAAAGCTGAAGAACACACACGATCTGAGAGTGCACGCGGAGCTTCAGGTCAGCGCCTCCGTGGCCTCTCCGGCTCTTCCCTTCACAGTTTTGTTTTCATCTGCTCCCTTCTGCACCCACTTCCCGTCAGCCGTACTCTAAGACTGACTAACAGCGAGTGAGATGCTCTTGAACCATTCGATGAGGTAGTAGTGTTGTCAGGGAACAGCGCCCAGTCCCTCTGTCTTGCACCCCGGATTCCTCTCTGCTGGTCCCTGTTTCCCATCTCGTCTGTCCTCCTGCAGTGCTTTGACATGCCCGGTCTCCCAGTAAGCCAAGGGGCACCGTGCGTTCCCGCGGGCACCGCAGGGCCCTCTCACCACAGCGGCTGGTCAGCACCCGTCCACAAAGCCTCGGCGCTCCCTCCTTCACCACCAGTGTGCGGAGCTGTAGATGTGAGGGTTTGAAGGAACAGAGGAGGCTGAAACTTTGACAATCACGTCTTCTCAGTGTGACTTGTATTTCTGAACGGTAGACATTATTGCTGTATTTGTCCAGTTCTACACACCCTTCCCGCGAGCTCCAGGCCAATGTTTTGCTTTTACTGGAGCGTGTTTCCCCATGTTAATTTCCGTGCCTTATGTAATCCGCAGCTGCCCTCCGGCAGCAGGTGTAATCGGGGTAGCTCTGTGTGGGAGAGGGTGAGACCACACTGCCACCCCCGCACCAGCCACTGATGCCCAAGGGCAGAGGCGTGAGATATAGACAACCCCAGAAACAACGAATGCCCCGGAACAGAGGCTGCGTGTTTTGGTGCAGAACAAAGTGAAGAGTCGACATGGCACACACCTCTGTGTGCCATGCCTACAACCCACTGCCCTGGCATAGGTCAGTCACCCCTCTAGCTGGGTGCACTATACCAGTGGTGAGGGTACAGGGGTATGAGCCCTGTACCCCTACAGTGTCTAAGTCCATTCTTAGACATTGTAAGTGCAGTGCTGCCATTAAGAATATATGGTGCTGGGAGTTTGTCATTACGAACTCCACAGCACCATAATGGCTGCACTGAAAACTGGGAAGTTTGGTATCAAACTTCTCAGCACATGTAAACCCACACTGATGCCAGTGTGGGATTTAATGAAAAATGCACACAGAGGGCATCTTAGAAGATGCCCCTGAAACCTAACCCACCTCTAGTGTTCAGGCTGAGTGGCTGCTTCAGCTGCCACCACCAGACATGTTTCTGGACCCCTGGGTCGAGAGCCTGCTGCTCTCGGGGCCTGAAACAATGCACATCCTGGGACGAGGTGCCAAGCCTCCTCCCCCAGGATGGGCAGGGTTCACGAGGGAAGCTTCAAAGGCATGCCGCCTTTGTGGGCCTCCCCAGACCATTTGCTGCTTTCAGCAACTGGTCCCCACTGGTTCTACCCCCCACTTTGGGCGGGAAAAACAAGTGAGGGAGAGAGGTGTGCCCACCTCTGCCAACTCTACCCCTCAGGTGGGGGAGGCGAGGTGAAGCACAACTCTGAGTCCCCGCCATCTTGAGGATGGGGGGACCCAACCAACCAGGGACAGGTGCCTTCCCCCTCCCACTGGAGAGTGGCAGAATAGGGGGTGTACCCAAGCTGAATCTAGGTATCCAGCACTGAGTTAGAAAAGTAACTTGAAAAGGAACTTACCTGTGATTTACTGAAAAAGCCTATTCATTCCAATGTACTGCATTTGCTAAGTGTTGCAACCCACTGCATCCCCTGTAAATCAAACAAAGTACAATTCCTATTGCATTTTCAAACTGTTCTACATCCAGTAACTTATTACTGTAAAGTATTTTATGCTTACCTGTGCCAGGCTTGCTTGGTTCTAAAAATAAAACAACAATATATTTTTATACAAAAACAATTGGCCTAGAGTTCAGTTCTTGAGTGTGTGAATTCATTTGCTGACTGAGTGTGTTCATCAAATGCTTAACACTGTCCTCTGATACTGCCTTACTGCTCAACCAAGCTACCACAAGTAGAGAGTAAGGTTCTATCTAACTTTAACCTCTGCCTACCTTTGGAGTCACTTGGACTCTATACACACTATACCTCTTTTTGGTGTAGTATATATAGAGCCAGTTTCTTACAGTAACTGCAGCTACGGCGGCTGTGCGTACAGCCCCCTTTGCGGCTTCATCAGCCAATGAATTCCCTTCAACGTGAACGACATCACGCTGATGACTCAGTGTATGTATCACGTGAGCCCTTGGTAGTTCGTTTCTCAACTCTACTACCTGTTCCCATAGCATTTTATGCTTAATTTTGCCACCTTTCGCGTCTTTAAACCCTTTTTGTTCCCAATGATGTTAATTTTCATTGTACAACTGTACACAGTAAAAGGAATCACACACAATTAGTGTGGGGAATTCGTGTTCCGTATTTACCAGTGCCAGTATTAGTGCTTTTAATTCTGCCAACTGAGCCGTGCAGTCTCCCAGAGATTGCGTTTTAGTGCAACTTGGATGGAACTTTCCATTGCGCATGCGACCTTTAACAATCGCACACGCTGCGCTGTAAGCTTGCTTACTCCCTATGGCTGGTTGAGCAGATCCGTCAGTGTAAATAATGTATTCATACTGATCTAGAGGCAAAATCTCATTTGGTAGAGGATATTCTTGTTCGTATTGCAGAAATGCTTGTGTTTTTAAACTTGGATCAAATCTGTATTCAACATCCGTTGCATTAAGAGAATTAGCCCATTGTATCCATCTGGGATGTAAGGCTTTCGCATTTGGAATGCTAGCCTTGGTAACAGCCTCTAAGGCTGGTACTGGGGTCACGACTATTATGCGTTTTCCCTGAGCCAGAGCTCTTTCTCTTGCTACAGTGGTCTGCACTGCTGTCAGGATTTTTTCTGTTGAGGTAAAACTCATCTCTGCGTTTGTGTACAGGTGTGATTTGTATGTGATTGATACCGTTTCACCTTCATTGAAAGTTAAATAAGTGTACCCACATTGTCCCACTATTACTCGGATCACTAAGTTGCGCACGTTTACGCGTGTCTGTAAATGTTTAGAAGCTATCATGTCTTCCTGTAGGGAACGCAGGATATTTGTATGTTCCTGTGTCCATTGTCTGACTGAAAATCAGGTTTTATTAAGTCGTAGAAAGGTTTTATTCTTTCTGCGTAATCCAAAATGTATGTTCGACCAAAATTTAGGAATCCCAGAATTGATTGTAAATTCTTTAATGATTTTGGAGGCTGGATCAGCGCACACTTTTCTAAAAAGTTAGCTGCTAGGCTTTTTCCTTCACTTGACAGCTCATATCCCAAGAACAGGACATTGAGATGGGCAATTTTTGATTTTTTGAAATTAAATTTATGGCCCTCAGAGGCAAATCCCATAATAATGGTGCTCACCCTGGTCAAGTGCCTCGGTAAGTCATCGTCCGTCAGATAAATATCATCTACATAGGACAATGCTTCTTCATCCAAATTTTGGAGTAACTCTGTTACCCTTGCTGAAAACAACCCTGGCTATTCTTATACCCTTGGGGCAAATGACAAAATTGTCGTTGGGACCCTAGCACTGAGAAAGCGGTCAGATATCTGCTTTCAGGCGCTATATTTTGGCAGAAAAATCCATTTGAGATATCAAGTGTTGTTTTGTATTTTTGTCGCACAATGTTATTCATTAATGCGGCACTGTGTGCATTTTGAACTGCAAATGTCTTTGTGCAAGTGTTTAAATGTCTGTATCTAAAACTAGACGATATGTGTTGTCAGGTTTTGATACGGGAAACAAAGGATTGTTCATAGGTGAAGTGCAATTTTCTATCACCCCCTGGTATTCAAGTTGATCTAGGATCTCCCTGACTTGTTTTTAGCTTCCTGCTTTATAGGGTATTGCCTTTGAGCATTCGGGAAACTTTTAACGGGATCACGTGGTGGGTTGAATCCTCATCCCAGCCAACATGATTTTTGTACAATGCTGGAGCTAGGGCAACCGCCCACTCCTGCGCATATGCATGTTTTAAATGTATGGGAACGAGGTCGGAAAATACTGTAAAAATTACCTTTTCTCCCTTTGGGCACTCCATGACGAATGCTGACGGCCAGTCTTGCTCTGCTAATAGGATGTCATATCCAGATGACAGATTTTTCCAAAATACACCTTTAACTTTCCTGGGCTTGTCCCCCTCCATCCGGAGTGTTATCTCATGTAACTTAGGTGGGACACTTACCCGAGTATCAGGTGTTTCCACCGTGATATACTCACTCAACTCCGCTGTCACCAGAAATTCCTTCAGGTTCTGGCGAGCTATTGTTACTTCTGCCGCGCTGTCTAGCATCGTCAGAGCCCATTCCCCATTCAGAAGCTGTGTCCTCAGAATTCTGGGCATGTCTGATCTTGAGACCTGCTACCTTCTTCTTTTTGAACTGAGGTTTCTGTTTTTGTTTATCTTCTTTTTTAGGTGTGTAGTCCGCAGCGCGTTGCTGTGTCTCTGGACTTTGTACGCTCCTCTGTCTGTGTTCTGACCGTCCTTCCCTCTCAGAGTTTTTTGATGAACCCTGAAAGGAACGAGAGGAACGTGTATCAGTATCCTGATACCTGTCAGGTTTTCTAATATTATCCCTATTCCTGAGGTTATACCTCCTTTCAGAGGGCTCCTGTTGAGGAGACCTACCTCTGGATTGAGATCTGCTGTCTTTAGACTTTTGTTGCTTTTTATTTTCCCACTTCTTTTTAGAAGAAGTAGGTGTCTGCTTTGTAGTGTCCTTTTCAGGACTGCTCACCAGTTGTGGTTTTAATGCTTTCCCACCTAGACTGTCTCTGCCTAGTTCTGCATATGCAGTTTCAATTATTTTGGGTAGTTTGTGTTGCTGATCTACTGGACTGAACTCCCTTAGGCGTTGGCGGATCGCCACTGAAGCTGCTTCCCCCTTAATGTTAGCTAGTATTATGGCTGATACCTGATCAAAGTTGTTTAGTAACTTCATCCCTAAGTTTAGGGCAGGCTCTGCTCCGTACTCATTTTGTATCTGTCTCAATACGTCAGGTACTACTGCTAATGACTGGATACCATGTGTTCTGGTATATATGGCAGCAAAGACTGAACCCCAAGAGGTGCAGTCCTCTACTTGTGGTGTGATCCCCATGGGCAAGCAGATTGTTAGTATTCTGTGTTTATCATAGGTGGTAGTATTCGGGAATACTGCCTCAAGCTGAGTTATTTTCTGAGCTATCCAGAATGGTATTTGTTCGCGTTTTGCGGGCATTTTGCCCATTACCGCGTGTAATGTTTGAGGAGTAATTTTATTTCCTGTACCCTGAGCTGGAGTACTAGTTGCTGCACCTGGTGCAGGTTGGATTGTTAAAGTCCTCATGACGAATTGTGTCAGGTTTCTGTAGATTTTAATTAAATCTCTGTGTTATATGAGTAATTCTGGCTGTGGCATTGTTCCAATGTCAGGGTGCGGTGTGTAAGCCGCTAGTATTGGCCATGTGGCCCCATCTCCTCCGAGCGGGCCTAATCTTACTCTGTTTCTTATGTGGGGTAGGGCGCCATTAAACCAGTAATGATGTTCCTGGTAAGTGAATGGAATCTCTATGTCCTCAAACGGGGCATATTCCGGTGGTGCATCTCCTGCTATGTAGTAGTGAAATGTCTTTGTTATGGCATTTGCTGCTGGGAATGTAACCCATGAATAGAACACCTCTGTTTTGTTTGATTTGTGTGCCTCAATCACGAAAACTACCATGCCACCCCTAGCTTGTAAACCATTTTCCAATAGTCTTAGGGTGACTGTCATTCTGAATTTTGGTGCAATCTGTATTGCATTTTTGGGTGGTTCTCTGGCTGAGACCTCCAGATTTATTCTGTCTTCATCGCTCTCAGTCATTTTGAAAAGAAAAGCTTTTCCAAGAGAACTTAGTTAAAGGCTTTATGCACAATTTAGGAACCAAATGTCCTTCAAGCTTGATTAGCCAACAGCCGATAAATAGGATATCTCGCCTACTCAGCTGTGGCGGAGTTTATGCCCACCCACTCCAGACGTCTCTGGTGTTTTGTGAGTAGGTTCTCTGAGAATAGCACGACTGAACTACTCAGATTCTACTGTTAAATAAGTACGCAACCAACGTTGGCGGCGCCATGTCGTGTAGTTCCTATAGTACCCATGCAGGACCTGCGCGTTTGGATAACATAAACCGTGGGCTTGGTGGCAGACTGATTCTGTGCACCCCCACTACGTATGTTAGCCGGATTTGCATTAGCTAGCTCACAGTGCCACTAGAATCTCCTCTTATCGGGGAGAGATTAGTTTCTGGCAACCTTAGATCATGACAACCCTGATCCCTCAGAATCGTGGAAACAATGTACTACTTTTCGCTCAGTCACTCGTGCTTACTTATTCGGTTTGTCTCAGAGAGTTACACAGAATAAACAGTCTGGGCATTTCAATAAGTATTTATTGAACAGTTGTTATTCTAGTGTAAAATATATGTGCTGCAGCAATCAGCAGACAATAGCAGAGATATATTATCAGCAGTACGATAAAAGTGAAGGGATAGAACAGTTCTACCATATTGCAATAATCATGAATACATACATGAACATAAAAGCATTATGAAAAGTGCGTGTACTCCTACGATGCCTAACTAGATGTACCTGAGTGTACCTAGCATATGTGTAGGTCTAAAAGCCTAAGAGCCAAGAATCCTTCTAGGATTTAGTCGAACCCCCATACCTGAATAGAGAGAGTGTGGGACCCCGTCCTGGTCTTGAGTTGGACACCCCGCAAGGGCTGTGTTAGACCGCTGTCAGCTGGAGCGACTGCATGCAGGAGCCTCAGCGTCTCTGGTCAGTGTGTCAGCATGGAAGTCTCGGTTCCCTCTATCTTACCGTGGCAAGATGTGGTGTATTTATACCCTAAAGTATCTCGTCCCTCAGTATGGTTTGTATTGGTCTTTGTTAGACATGAGGAAGACGTCAGGGGTGAACTTTGTACATACATATTATGCGGGAGATGTAGCTGGTGAATGCTCATGCATAATTTATGAGTACATTGTAGGCCTGTGTTCGGGAAAAACCCTGCAGTGTTCTAACCACAGACTAGATAACGTTCAACCCTCAGAGCTCGTTGTGTACTGTACGGAACTAATGTAGGTGAAAGATCATGCCTATATTAGGGCATAGAAGATCATGACTATAATAGGGCATAGACGATTATGACCAAAATAGGGCATATACGATTATGACCATAATAGGGCATATGCGAATATGACCATATACGGCATATATGAACGCATCTATATTAGGGCCTCTATATGAAACATAACAATGGAATCTTCTACTTTACTTAATCTTTCTCTGATGTCAACATTAAACTTTTTTACAGTTTCTTGGTCAGCTTCTTTGTTTATATCAGCTTGTTTACTCTAAATTTCCTCCAAAATCTTCTTTCTATCAATGTCAGCGTACCTAATTAGTATGCCTAGCATGCACCTTGATGATTCGTTGCTGTTGTCTGCCCAGTCCCGTAGCATGTCAGGGTTAGGTTTTTCATAGCTTGGCGCTGCCAATAGTCTGAGGCCTCTTGGAATAAGTCTAACTCTGGATAGCGCTGCAATGATTTGCTATCCCACCACTTGGATACTATGTGTGTGTATATATATATATAACTTCAAACTCGGCGTGTGAGCACCGAAACGCCTTTCCCCTTCCTTCTTGCAACGGCGGTCCGCAGTGAGGGGCGGTGAGGGGCGAGCCTCAAAATACAAAAATCCACGCTGAATTTAAATTCAGCGTGGATTTTTATATATATATATATATATTTATATATATATATATATATATATTCACTGAAAAAACCACAGGTTTCAGGGACGTTATAGTTAGTTGGACATTTCACTCATACAAAACCAGTGAAGTTTGGCCGTTATAGTTAGTTCAGCTATCTATAACTCGCGCCCCCGCAATGCACTGCTGATGACGTCACATATTACATCATTCATGACATGGTCAGTGACATCACTGATGACATCTCAAATGACATCACTGATGACATCACTGATGACATCACTGATGACATCATCCAGTGACTGTGTGTTTCTATAAAGTTTAAATATGTTTAATATATATGCCAAGGTGTATTGAAGAATGAGTGGGTGTATAAGTGTCTGGATGGATGATTTAGTAGGTGCATGACTGATTGTATAAGTGAGTGATTAAATGTGTCTTACTGAATGCATGGGTTAGTGACTGATAGACATTCACACAGTTTAGTTTGTCAGTTGGTGTGTAAGCGGTTGCATGGGTTGGTGAGTAGCTAAATGAGGATCTATATGGGTTATTGATTGGTTGTCTGAGTATCTATGGGTGCCTGAGTGTCTGTGTGGGTGGGTGTGACTCTGTACATAAATGTGTGAGTGGATGATTCACTGGGTGTATGAGTTCAAGAGTGAATCTGTGAAGGGCTGTATGGGTGGGTGAGTGTGTGTATGGGTGTGTTGGTGAGTGAATGGATGCCTCAGTGGTACATGTGTGAGTAACTGCATATGTGAAAGGCAGTATATGTGAGTGTTGGAGTGTATAAATGACTATGTGTGAGAGTGAGTGATTGTGAGAGTGGCTGTATGGATCAGTGTGTGCTTGTATTAGTTCTTGTATAAGAGTGTAAGTATGTGTTAGTATATGTTTGAATAAGTGAGGTGGTGTGTGTATAACTGTATAGGTGAGTAAATGGGAGTGTGATTGATTCTTTGCATGACTGACTAGGTGTGTGAGTAACTCTATGGATGAGTGGCGGTGTGTGAGTGTCTGTATAGATATGTGAGTGCATATGATAATGCCGTATTGATGGTTGACTGCATGTATGAGTGACTGTATGGGTGAATAAGTGGATGTGTGTGTAGACCTAGGAATTAGGGAGTGGGTATGTACTAACTGGTATTGGTGTGTCTATGGTTTCGAAAATGGTAGTCTGTATTTTAGAGTGGGTGTATCAAAGGTTATATTTGGGTATGAGGAGGTGCATCAGATTATCAGGGGATGATGTCATCAGTGATGTCATCAGTGATGTCATTTGAGATGTCATCAGTGATGTCATCATTGATGTCACTGACCATGTCATGAATGATGTAATATGTGACGTCATCAGCAGTGCATTGCGGGGGCGCGAGTTATAGTTAGCTGAACTAACTATAACGGCTGAATTTCTCTGGTTTTGTATGAGTGAAATGTCCAACTAACTATAACGTCCCTGAAACCTGTGGTTTTTTCAGTGAATTTCTAAGGTTTTTTAAATGATAATTTCTAACTATAACGTCCCTGAAACCTATGGTTTTTCAGTGAATTTCAAAGGTTTTTTAAATGATAATTTCTAACTATAACGTCCCTGAACCCTATGGTTTTTTCAGTGAATTTCTAAGGTTTTTAAATGCTAATTTCTAACTATGTCTACAGAGGTAGGACATGTGAAGAAAGAGGAAGAAAGACGCAGAAAGAAGCAAGAGAAATGCAGAAAGAGGCAACAGAAGTCCAGAAAGACGAAGAAAAGTGCAGAAAGAAGTAAGAGATATGCAGAAAGAACCAACAGAGGTGCAGAAAGAGGCCTTATTTCAAAGTCATCCTGTGCCCCAACTTTTTACTGACTGGTACTGGTGGTAACTGACTCTGACTAACCAGACCCGGAGCCAGTGCTATGCTGAAAGACACTTAGAATACAGTGAAAACACCTACATACACAGGGGACACTATGGATTGGGGTATCCCTGTGATTGGCATGACCTCCCCTGTAAGCCCCTAGTACATAATAGGGCAGGGGGATTAAAAGTACCTCTAACTCAGAGGTGCAGAAAGAGGCAAGAGAGGTGCAGGAAGAAGTAAGGGCAGTGCAGAAAGAACCAAAAGAGGTGCAAAAAGAGGCAAGAGGGGTGCAGAAAAAGGTAGGAGGGATGCACAAAGAGGCAAGAGTGTTACAGAAAGGCAGGAGGGTTGCTGAAAGAAAGAAGAGAAGTGCAGAAAGAGGCAAGTGAGGTGCAGCAAAAAGCAAGAGCAGTGCAGAAAGAACCAACAGAGGTGCTGAAACAGGCGTGAAGGGTGCAGAAAGAGCAAGAGAAGTGCAGAAAGAGGCAACAGAGGTACAGAAAGAGGCAATAGAGGTACAGAAACAGGCAAGAAAGGTGCAGAAACAGGGAACAGGGGTGCAGAAAGAGGCAAGAGAGGTGCAGAAAGAGAAAAGAGGGGTGCAGAAAGAGGCAAGAGATATGCAGAAAAAAGCAACAGAGGTGCTGAAAGAGGCAAGTGAGGTGCAGAAACAAACAAGAGAGGTGCAGAAAGAGGTAATAGAAGTGCTGAAAGAAGCCACACAGGTGCAGAAAGAGGCAAGAGGGGTTCAGAAAGAAGGAAGAGAAGTGCAGAAAGAAGCAACAGAGGTGCAGAATGAGGCACAAGGGGTGCAGAAAGAAGGAACAGAAGTGCAGAAAAAGCAACCGAGGTACAGAAAGAGGCAAGAGTGGTGCAGAAAGAGGGAAGAGAGGTGTAGACAGAGGCAAGAGAGTTGGACAAATAGGGAAGAGGGGTGCCAAAAGAGGGAACAGGGGTGCAAAAAGAAGCAACAGAGGTGCCGAAAGAGGCAAGAGAGGTGCAGAAAGAGGCAAGAGATCCTCAGAAAAAAGCAACAGAGGTGCTGAAAGAGGCAAGTGAGGTGCAGAAAGAAGCAAGAGAGGTGCAGAAAGAGGCAACAGAGGTGTAGAAAAAAGCAAGAGAAGTGCAGAAAGAGGCATGTGAGGTGCAGAAAGAAGCAAGAGCAGTGCAGAAAGAACCAACAGAGGTGCTGAAAGAGGCAACAGAGGTGCAGAAGGAGGCACGAGAGGTGCAGAAAGAAGGAAGAGGAGTGCATAAAGAAGCAACAGGTGCTTAAAGAGTCATGAGGGGTGCAGAAAGAAGGAAGAGAGGTGCAGAAAGAGGCAAGAGAAGTGCAGAAAGAAGCAACAGGAACAGAAAGAGGCAAGAGTGGTGCAGAAAGATGGAAGAGAGGTGTAGAAAGAGGCAAGAGAGAAGGACAAATAGGAAAGAGGGGTGCAGAAAGAGGCAGGAGGGGTGCAGATAGAAGCAACAGAGGTGCCGAAAGAGGCAAGAGAGGTGCATAAAGAAGCAAGTGAAGTGCAGAAAGAGGCAACAGAGGTGCAGAAAGACGCAAGAGAGGTGCAGAAAGAAGGAAGAGAAGTGCAGAAAGAAGCAACAGAGGTGCTGAAAGAGGCACGAAGGGTGCAGAAAGAGGCAAGAGAAGTGCAGAAAGAAGCAACAGAGGTACAGAAAGAGGCAAGAGTGGTGCAGAAAGAGGGAAGAGAGGTGTAGAAAGAGGCAAGAGAGTTGCACAAATAGGTAAGAGGGGTGCAGAAAGAGGCAGGAGGGGTGCAGAAAGAAGCAACAGAGGTGCCAAAAAAGGCAAGAGAGGTGCAGAAAGAAGCAAGTGAAGTGCAGAAAGAGGCAACAGAGGTGCAGAAAGATGCAAGAGAGGTGCAGAAACAAGCAAGAAAAGTGCAGAAAGAGCTAAGAGAATTGCTGAAAGATGCAACTGAGGTTTTGAAAGAAGCAACAGAAGTGCAGAAAGAGGCAAGTGAGGTGCAGAAAGAAGCAAGAGTAGTGCAGAAAGAACCAACAGAGGTGCAAAAAGAGGCAAGAGGGGTGCAGAAAAAGGTAGGAGGGGTGCACAAAGAGGCAAGAGAGGTACAGAAAGAGGCTGGATGGGTGCAAAAGCAGGAAGAGAAGTGCAGAAAGAGGCAAGAGAATTGCTGAAAGAAGCAACAGAGGTGTAGAAAAAAGCAAGAGAAGTGCAGAAAGAGGCAAATGAGGTGCAGAAAAAGCAAGATCAGTGCAGAAAGAACCAACAGAGGTGCTGAAAGAGGTGCGAAGGGTGCAGAAAGAGCAAGAGAAGTGCAGAAAGAGGTAACAGAGGTACAGAAAGAGGCAAGAGATGTGCAGAAACAGGCAGGAAAGGTGCAGAAACAGGGAACAGGGGTGCAGAAAGAGGCAAGAGAGGTGCCGAAAGAGAAAAGAGGGGTGCAGAAAGGGGCAAGAGATCTGCAGAAAAAAGCAACAGAGGTGCTGAAAGAGGCAAGTGGGGTGCAGAAAGAAGCAAGAGAGGTGCAGAAAGAGGCAATAAAAGTGCAGAAAGAAGCAACAGAGGTGCTGAAAGACGCAAGTGAGGTGCAGAAAGAGGCAAGTGATCTGCAGAAAAAAGCAACAAAGGTGCTGAAAGAGGCAATTGGGGTACAGAAAGAAGCTAGAGAGGTGCAGAAAGAGGCAATAAAAGTGCAGAAAGAAGCAACAGAGGTGCAGAAAGAGGCAAGAGGGGTGCTGAAAGAGGAGAGAGAAGTACAGAAAGAAGCAAAAGAGGTGCTCAAAGAGGCAAGAGGGATGCAGAAAGAGGCAAGTGCGGTGCAGAAAGAACTGAGAGAAGTGCAGAAAGAAGCAACAGAGGTGTAAAAGGAGGCAAGAGGGGTGCAGAAAAAGGTAGGAGGGATGCACAAAGAGGCAACAGAGGTACAGAAAGAGGCAGGAGGGGTGCAGAAAGAAGTAAGAGAAGTGCAGAAAGAAGTAACAGAGGTGCTAAAAGAGGCACGAAGGGTGCAGAAAGAGCAAGAGAAGTGCAGAAAGAGGAAACAGAGGTACAGAAAGAGGCAAGAGAGGTATAGAAACAGGCAGGAAAGGTGCAGAAACAGGGAACAGGGGTGCAGAAAGAGGCAAGAGAGGTGCAGAAAGAGAAAAGAGGGGTGCAGAAAGAGGCAAGAGATCTGCAGAAAAAAGCAACAGAGGTGCTGAAAGACGCAAGTGAGGTGCAGAAAGAGGCAAGAGATCTGCAGAAAAAAGCAACAGAGGTGCTGAAAGAGGCAAGTGAGGTGCAGAAAGAAGCAAGAGAGGTGCAGAAAGAGGCAATAGAAGTGCAGAAAGAAGCAACAGAGTTGCAGAAAGAGGCAAGAGGGGTGCAGAAAGAAGGAAGAGAAGTGCAGAAAGAAGCAACAGAGGTGCTGAATGAGGCACGAAGGGTGCAGAAAGAGGCAAGAGAAGTGCAGAAAGAACCAAGAGAAGTGCAGAAAGAAGCAACAGAGGTGCAGAAGGAGGCACGAGGGGTGCAGAAAGAAGGAAGAGAAGTACAGAAAGAAGCAACAGAGGCGCTGAAAGAGGCACGAAGGGTGCAGATAGAAGCAACAGAGGTGCTGAAAGAGGCAAGAGAGGTGCAGAAAGAGGCAAGCGATCTGCAGAAAAAAGCAACAGAGGTGCTGAAAGAGGCAAGTGGGGTGCAGAAAGAAGCATGAGAGGTGCAGAAAGAGGGAAGAGAGGTGTAGAAAGAGGCAAGAGAGTTGGACAAATAGGGAAGAGGGGTGCAGAAAGAGGCAGGAGGGGTGCAGATAGAAGCAACAGAGGTGCCGAAAGAGGCAAGAGAGGTGCAGAAAGAGGCAAGCGATCTGCAGAAAAAAGCAACAGAGGTGCTGAAAGAGGCAAGTGGGGTGCAGAAAGAAGCAAGAGAGGTGCAGAAAGAGGCAACAGAGGTGCAGAAAGACGCAAGAGAGGTGCAGAAAGAAGGAAGAGAAGTGCAGAAAGAAGCAATAGAGGTGCTGAAAGAGGCACGAAGGGTGCAGAAAGAGGCAAGAGAAGTGCAGAAAGAAGCAACAGAGGTACAGAAAGAGGCAAGAGTGGTGCAGAAAGAGGGAAGATAGGTGTAGAAAGAGGCAAGAGAGTTGCACAAATAGGGAAGAGGGGTGCAGAAAGAGGCAGGAGGGGTGCAGAAAGAATTAACAGAGGTGCCAAAAGAGGCAAGAGAGGTGCAGAAAGAAGCAAGTGAAGTGCAGAATGAGGCAACAGAGGTGCAGAAAGAAGCAAGAGCAGTGCAGAAAGAAGCAAGAGAAGTGCAGAAAGAAGCAAGAGCAGTGCAGAATGAACCAACAGAGGTGCAAAAAGAGGCAAGAGGGGTGCAAAAAGAAGGAAGAGAAGTGCAGAAAGAGGCAAGAGAATTGCTGAAAGAAGCAACAGAGGTGTAGAAATAAGCAAGAGAAGTGCAGAACGAGACAAGTGAGGTGCAGAAAGAAGCAAGAGTACTGCAGAAAAAACCATTAGAGGTGCAGAAAGAGGCAAGAGGGGTACAGAAAGAGGCAAGAGAAGTGCAGAAAGAAGCGAAAGAGGTGCAGAAAGAGGCAAGAGAACTGCAGAAAAAGGCAAGAGAGGTGCAGAAAGAGAAAAGAGGGGTGCAGAAAGAGAAAAGAGGGGTGCAGAAAGAGGCAAGAGGGGTGCAGAAAGAAGCAAGCTAGGTGCAGAAAGACACAAGAGAGGTGCAGAAAGATGCAAGAGGTGCAAGAGGTGCAGAAAGACGCAAGAGAGGTGCAGAAACAAGCAAGAGAAGTGCAGAAAGAGGCAAGAGAATTGCTGAAAGAAGCAACAGAGGTGCAGAACGAGGCAAGAGAGGTGCAGAACGAGGCAAGAGAGGTGCAGAAAGAGGCAGGTAAAGTGCAGAAAGAGGGAACAGGGGTACAGAAAGAGGCAAGAGGGATACAGAAATTTGCAAATGAGGTGCAGAAAGAAGCAAGAGCAGTGCAGAAAGAACCATCAGAGGTGCAGAAAGAGTCAAGAGGGGTGCAGAAAGAGGTAGGAGAGGTGCACAAAGAGGCAAGAGGGGTACAGAAAGAGGCAAGAGGGATGCAGAAAGAAGGAAGAGAAGTGCAGAAAGAAGCAACAGAGGTGCTGAAAGAGACAAGAAGGGTGCAGAAAGAGGGAAGAAGGGTGCAGAAAGAGGCAAGAGGGGTACAGAAAAAGAAAGAAATGTGCAGAATGAAGCAACAGAAATGCAGAAAGAGGCAAGAGAGGCGCAGAAGGAAGCAAGAGTGGCTTGAACACCATTAGTACCAATTTAACACCCACATTTAGCAATAAGTTCTACGTTTGCAAAGGGCCTTCTACCACGCTGCAACACTTGTCGTTGCATTTTTTATTATGTTTGAGCTAGAAACAAGGCTTTTTTTGTTCAAAACTGCAGATTAGGGAGCAGATAATGGATTATGTGGCTAATGCGGAAAATGTATAATTATGCAAAAATCTGTGCAGCCAAACAGTCGCATAATTCCAGTGGCCCTGTTTATACCTCTGACTAGGTCCACAAGTGCTCCTCAGTGATTCCTTCTTTTTTGTCTTACTGAGTTCATAGTTGAGCTTTTATGGAAATGAGGAAGACTAAACCTGAGGTTACCACTCCACAACAAAGACTAGCATACCACATAATTACTCTCCATAACATATAATCCCACTCTACATAATTCCTACACACTAAATACCACATACTTTCTATCCAGATAATTTCACTGCACAACTTACCACATAATTCCATTACACACAACGTATATCCACTTCACTCCAAAAAACATTAGTAAAAAACTTTTACATTTACAACGCCAATAGCTCTAACTCTCGCAAATGCGAAACCTATTGCATTGCAAACACTTCTTTAACTAGTAGATGCGTTTGCAGAGTGGTGGAGAAAGGGTGCTGGGCCTCTGACCAGCGCTCAGGAATTCTGCTGCGTTGGACTTATAGGAGGTACCAGGAGGGCTTCTTGGCCCCCAAAGTCCCTCAGGAGTAAAGTGGACTTCATCCCCCATCCCGTAGTCTGCCAGGAGGCACGTTTGCAGAGTGGTGGAGAAGGGGGGCATGGCCTCCAAAGACGTCTTAGCAATCCTACTGTGTGGGACTTACTGGAGGTAACAAGAGGGGTACTTGGCCCCCAAGGACATCCTTGGGGGCCAACTACCCCTTCTATTACCTCCAGTAAGTACCACACAGCAGGATTGCTAAGTTCTCATAACAGGCCACGCCCCCTTTGCCCACCACTCTGCAAACGCGCTCATGGCGCGCTCTTGGATGGGGATTGAAGTCCCCTACGCTGCTGGGGGTCATTTAGGGGCCAACTAGCCTACCTCTTACCTCCAGTAAGCCCCACACAGTGGGATTGCTGAGAGGTGGACACAGGCCACGCCCCCTTTCTCCACCACTCTGCAAATGCACCCCCTGGTGTGTTTTAAGTTGGGGGATTAAGTCCCCTTGAATCCTGAGGGTCCCTGGGGGCCAACTAGCCCACCAGGTACCTCCAGTAAGCGCCACAGAGCTGCGTTACAGAGAGGTGGTCCAAGGCCACGCCCCTTTTTACACCCCTTTTAATGCCCCAACTTAAAACGCGCCACGGCGCGTTTGCACACTTGTCACATCAGGCCCCGCCCCCTCCCTTCACCACTGTGCAAACGCACCCCGTGGCCCCCCCACCCTTATTAAAATTAAGCCCCGGGAGGTGGCGGTCCCCGGTGCTTGGGGGGGCCGCGAGGCCCCCCTCTATAATCAATAAAGCCCCGGGGAGCAAATTAGGAAATCCTCTCATGCAAATCTATGAACACGTACCGTGTGTCGGGCAGGTGGTGTGTTTCAGTCTATAAGTTTGTGTCCTTGTCACCAGGCTATACATGCATATTTTGTTATGTGATGGTCCATATTTAAGTCACCACATCCTGAGTTTGTGACATTATTCAGAGCGTTTGATATGAATCACTAAAGCACATCAGCGGCTGCTCCTTGGTGAAAACTGCTATTGCCTCGATTTTCGGGTAAAATGTCCAGTACTCCCTGATAAGTGGGAGCTGGGTTGGGCTGTTTATGGTGTAGCTTGGGCAAGTCATGCAAGTGATCGAACAATAATGTAAACGTATTTTTAACTCAGCGCTTCAAATAAAAGATGTACTATTACCCAATTTAAAATTACTAAATTCACTGTTTTGTGGAAGAGAACCATGAATGGTCGAGTTTGCCTTTCCGAGATTCGAACACGTGACCTTCAGATCACCATGAAGGTTAACTTACTGACCCCATCTTGTTGGCTGTATTATAAAGGCTGCTCATCATATGGCTCTTCATAACAAGCAGGGCATGTTTAACTTTATGGATAGATCCAGAAGCCGTGCCAAAGACAGCCGAGTGCTAGTGCGTCCCGTCAACACTTATGCATCACCCCCAAAACCTAACTATGATCATTTAGCACAACCGGATGGGTCACTGTTAACAGAGCGGACCATAGACTAACAGTATTGAAGAGTCTTTGTTCATTGCACTAGCTGCCACCACCGCCAACATTTAAGGGGATTACAAAACAAAACCGACCAGAAGGCCAGTGTCGACAAAAGGTGGTGATCAGGTAGAGATACTGACAGCTCGATGTCCTAATCCTTTGTTTGCCCAGTTTGCCACCCATGGACCAGGAGTTCAGCTCCGGGGCTTGTGGGTCACCACTGTGATTCCATCTATGGACAATAAATCCAGAAAGCCACTGAAGGTGCGCTGGTGGTGACTGAGTGAGTAAATAAATCTTCTGAGAGGGCGGACGAGCACTCCCAGAGGTGCAGCATGTGACAAGTAGGAGACCACTCCAAAGAGCATGTATGGGTGGCAAGGCTGGTGAACAGGCCCCACTCACCCCCAGCACCACTGACGACACAGCACAGGACTCTCCTTGCTGCAAAACCTGGCCTACACAGACAGAATTTCAGGGCTCTCACCACACCTAGCCTTTTAAGTGTCTCTGGCTTGGAGGTAGTAAGTCATCCAAACCAGGGTATGAAGGAGGTACATCTTCTGATGCATATGGAGGTTTGAGAACGAGCAAGGAAGAATTCCCAAAGCGCCGCCTTGTGCTTGTGTATCTGGGTACAGGATTAGTAAAGTGATTAACTAAAAGAGCACCATATGCTCTGCACCCTCTAATTCAGATGCTGAGTGGGATTCGGACTTCCTTCCTTCCTTTTCTTGGTCAGATGTTGGCATCAGAAAATCCAGTTGTCCAGGTCCACAACTGAATGGTGTGGCTCCCATGGGTTCGTGCAGGCAACTAGTGACCATGGTTAGAAGGCCATTTAAATCCCATTGGTGTGCAGAGCATTAGAGAGGTACTCTGGGTTCGTCACTGGACAATCCAACAGAGTAGGAGTCCACAGAGGATCATATACCTTCTTCGAGAATCAGCCTGGCTTCTGTAGCAGCTGGGCAACAAAGGTATGAGGGACCGACCACGCTCAAGCCCATCCGAGGAGAAGGCGCTGTGCAACAAAGCGCAGAACACTGGTTCCTCTCTGTCAGCTGGAGACCACTCTGCAACTTCCAGCCGTGTTGTGCTAGTGCCTGCTGCAGTTTCAAACTGTTATCTGGCCACCACAGTAATGCCACGACTAAAGGATTTACAATGGACCAGCGCTATTGTGGCATGGTACAGTCTGGAGTGAAACAACCATTGGTAACTGCAAGGCATTGTTAGCGCTGTACACTTGATATATTGACCGTGGCTTCCCAGTTAGCGGAAATGTAGCGGTCACTGTTACTTGACAAATGTATAAATAGCCTCGTCGCACCCCACCATGTCTGAGAAGTTGCCGGCTGGATCGTGCATGCATGCATGGATCAAAGTGTGCATGGATGCAGTGTGCCCTATGTGGGAAGAGTTCGGACACATGTATAAGGTTCTCGGATCAAAAGCTATTTCTCTTTTAAATGTTCCACCCCAGCCCCTCAAGTCTCCCCTCTGACATTGAAATTCTTTCGCGTTTTAGTGAGCTAGAGAACCAAGGGAGTTCACTTATCCTACAAGACCCAATGTTGCTTTACTCAACTAGCAACTTCCAGGTACCGAGTTTAATCGTTTCTGTGCTTGTCCGGGGACCGGTGTTGCTGAGATCGCCAGCATGCGCCTCTACAACACTCCTAGTTTATAAAATACATCCTTTAAAAAAACATTTTTCGGGTTGTTTCATTACATTTAAAGAGCAGGATGTAGTGTTCTTAAAAAATAAAAAGCCATTTGACCACTTTGGCTGTCTCTTCTAATCCCCCCCCCCCAGCCCCACTTCTCTCTGCAAAAAGCCATTGATATGATAAATATTTGGGAAACCAAAGTACACTCCAGCCCCTCAACTGTCCTTCCCAGGCCGGTATGAACAGCACGCTCACGGCTGCCAGAATTTGGGCGGGTTAGCCTTTCATTTCGACAAAAGCAGGCATTCCTTAGATAAAGCTGCGCTCTGCGCCCACAGGCCAATAAACCCTTTCTCACGGCACAGGCTTTTCGACTCGAGGGACTCAGTCGTGGCCTCAGGAGGCTCCCCTTTTACACAGTCACAAAATACACCCCACGGTGTCTCGTTGACCCCACTCAGTTGTCCTTTGACCTCCCCAATTGTTAGCGCCTAACGTCAGGAGCCACAGAATCTGGCCCCGACCACAGCGCCTAATGCGGCTTCCTTCCTTGCTTTGGTGAAACCAAATGCAACAGTTCCTTGCAGCCCCCTCCTCCCTCGCCACCCCCTTCCCCCCACCCGCCACTTACACTTCTGCTCCAGATGTTACGATTGAAACGTTGCTGACTGGGGGCGTGCAGGGAGATCTCGCATCTGTGGAGCAACAGCCAAAACACAGAGGAACAGAGCCAGAGGCTGTGACAATGACCCAGCGCTGCCCCCCGGTGCCCCGGCGTTGCCCCCAGGATACAACCGGCCATAAACCAGCAATATATCTGTGGCCACGTGACAGTGCTGAGCCCCTTGACACTGGCACACAATGAGGGAAGTGGAACTCCAAGACAGAATACACAGAAAAACAAGCATTTGCAATGCAACAGGTCTCGCATTTACGCGAGTTTGAGCTATCAGCATTGTAAATGACAATGCCTTTTATTTATGTTTTGGTTTTTGAAGCATAAATAAAACGCATTGTCATTTACAATGCCAATAGCTCAAACTCGCGTAAATGCGAGACCTATTGCATTGCAAATGCTTGTTATATACTTTTTAATATGGGATTATTTGGTATGCTAAAGCTGAAGGTGTGAGCAGATCATATAGCCAGCACAAAATATGATGAGACTGCGATGAATGGGGATTGAATTGACATGTACGTAAGTCTGGTAAGTATTGCACGTAAAAAAGAAACACGCCTTTCAGCTAAATGAAAACTTTGAAACCGATTTATCAGACACCACCGAGATGTTAAGCTACAAAAAGCAAGTGTTTTCCAAAATGCCCCAAAATGTAGTTGTCATTTAAAAAACGTACAGACGTATAGCACTATGATTGTTTTGTGAACTGAACACACGGCGAGATGTTTGAGTGAGAGTCAAAACATGCTATTCAGACACAAGAGAGGCATGGGTCGGTCGTCTTTATCGTTATCAAAAGGAAAACGTCCTGTTTATTCACAGTCTTGTGAAGGCCTGGTGCGTTCTCAAACAATAAGATATTTCTTACAGGCAGGTTCTTATGCCACGGAGGTGTGACAAGCTGATACAGTACATATAAAGGGGGTTTTAAAACAAAAAAGCAACTGGGATTGGGGGTGACACCCCTGTGCAGACACCTCGTTGTGGTCTGCAGCCAGGACAGGTGACGGGGGCTTTTAAGCACTGTGAAAAGGATCAGACGGGAACATAAAAGGACAGAAGCCAGGATCCACCTGGTGAGTGATGACGCGCTGCTGTTCTGCCTTCTGATTGGTGGGTTCCGTCTCAGCCTTGAAGGTCTGGGACGGGCTGGGCTCAGATCTCGTTTAGTTCTCATCAGAGCAGTTTTATTTAACGCGAAACCGACCCGAGGGAGCGCTTTACATGCGCACCAGTTACATAACACAGGGGCGCATTCATATTGTGAACAAGGGAAGGTGAAGCGATTTGCCTGGAATCACAGGGTGCTGAGCCGACGCCGGGTCTCAAGTCTGATTGCCTAGTTTCAAAGTCAGCATCTCTGTAATGACCCATCCTCTCCCAGCCAATAACATCGAGGGCTTCTAGGCACTGAGTCTGAGCACAGGCAGCGCTCACCACAGCAAGAGAAAACAAACCCGAGGGAGCGCTTTACACGAGCACCAGTTACATAACACAGGGACGCATTCATATTGTGAACAAGGGAAGGTGAAGCGATTTGCCTGGAATCACAGGGTGCTGAGCCGACGCCGGGACTCGAGTCTGATTGCCTAGTTCCAAAGTCAGCAGCTCTGTAATGACCCATCCTCTCCCAGCCAATAACATCGAGGGCTTCTAGGCACGGAGTCTGAGCACAGGCAGCGCTCACCACAGCAAGAGAAAACAAACCTGAGGGAGCACTTTACACGAGCACCAGTTACATAACACAGGGACGCATTCATATTGTGAACAAGGGAAGGTGAAGCGATTTGCCTGGAATCACAGGGTGCTGAGCCGACGCCGGGACTCGAGTCTGATTGCCTAGTTCCAAAGTCAGCATCTCTGTAATGACCCATCCTCTCCCAGCCAATAACATCGAGGGCTTCTAGGCACTGAGTCTGAGCACAGGCAGCGCTCACCACAGCAAGAGAAAACAAACCTGAGGGAGCGCTTTACACGAGCACCAGTTACATAACACAGGGACGCATTCATATTGTGAACAAGGGAAGGTGAAGCGATTTGCCTGGAATCACAGGGTGCTGAGCCGGCGCCGGGACTCCAGTCTGATTGCCTAGTTCCAAAGTCAGCAGCTCTGTAATGACCCATCCTCTCCCAGCCAATAACATCGAGGGCTTCTAGGCACTGAGTCTGAGCACAGGCAGCGCTCACCACAGCAAGAGAAAACAAACCCGAGGGAGTGCTTTACACGAGCACCAGTTACATAACACAGGGACGCATTCATATTGTGAACAAGGGAAGGTGAAGCGATTTGCCTGGAATCACAGGGTGCTGAGCCGGCGCCGGGACTCCAGTCTGATTGCCTAGTTCCAAAGTCAGCAGCTCTGTAATGACCCATCCTCTCCCAGCCAATAACATCGAGGGCTTCTAGGCACTGAGTCTGAGCACAGGCAGCGCTCACCACAGCAAGAGAAAACAAACCCGAGGGAGCGCTTTACACGAGCACCAGTTACATAACACAGGGACGCATTCATATTGTGAACAAGGGAAGGTGAAGCGATTTGCCTGGAATCACAGGGTGCTGAGCCGGCGCCGGGACTCCAGTCTGATTGCCTAGTTCCAAAGTCAGCAGCTCTGTAATGACCCATCCTCTCCCAGCCAATAACATCGAGGGCTTCTAGGCACTGAGTCTGAGCACAGGCAGCGCTCACCACAGCAAGAGAAAACAAACCCGAGGGAGCGCTTTACACGAGCACCAGTTACATAACACAGGGACGCATTCATATTGTGAACAAGGGAAGGTGAAGCGATTTGCCTGGAATCACAGGGTGCTGAGCCGGCGCCGGGACTCCAGTCTGATTGCCTAGTTCCAAAGTCAGCAGCTCTGTAATGACCCATCCTCTCCCAGCCAATAACATCGAGGGCTTCTAGGCACTGAGTCTGAGCACAGGCAGCGCTCACCACAGCAAGAGAAAACAAACCCGAGGGAGCGCTTTACACAAGCACCAGTTACATAACACAGGGACGCATTCATATTGTGAACATGGGAAGGTGAAGCGATTTGCCTGGAATCACAGGGTGCTGAGCCGGCGCCGGGACTCCAGTCTGATTGCCTAGTTCCAAAGTCAGCAGCTCTGTAATGACCCATCCTCTCCCAGCCAATAACATCGAGGGCTTCTAGGCACTGAGTCTGAGCACAGGCAGCGCTCACCACAGCAAGAGAAAACAAACCTGAGGGAGCGCTTTACACGAGCACCAGTTACATAACACAGGGACACATTCATATTGTGAACAAGGGAAGGTGAAGCGATTTGCCTGGAATCACAGGGTGCTGAGCCGGCGCCGGGACTCCAGTCTGATTGCCTAGTTCCAAAGTCAGCAGCTCTGTAATGACCCATCCTCTCCCAGCCAATAACATCGAGGGCTTCTAGGCACTGAGTCTGAGCACAGGCAGCGCTCACCACAGCAAGAGAAAACAAACCCGAGGGATCGCTTTACATGAGCACCAGTTTCATAACACAGGGATGCATTCATATTGGGAACAAGGGAAGGTGAAGCGATTTGCCTGGAATCACAGGGTGCTGAGCCGACGCCGGGACACAAGTCTGATTGCCTAGTTCCAAAGTCAGCAGCTCTGTAATGACCCATCCTCTCCCAGCCAATAACATCGAGGGCTTCTAGGCACTGAGTCTGAGCACAGGCAGCGCTCACCACAGCAAGAGAAAACAAACTCGAGGGAGCGCATCATTTTAGAAAAGAGGACCTCCAATGTTCCATTAATCAGTCTGAGAAGCCCCGAAAATACTGTTTTCAGACCAGAAATGCTGCGGATACGAAGGTGGAAATTCTGGCCCATGAGTCAGCGGCAGAGGGTTGCCGCCTGGAAGCCCTGGAGCCCCAGACAGCATCCGAGGCTTCCAACACCCCTCTCCCAATCACAGCCAAGGTCATGGCGGTGGGCAGCGCCTGGAAGTCACCGCATCCTGGAGAGGACCCGTGGGTGCCCTAGACACAGGGACCACCCCCTCTCCAGTTCACCCCCCTTCCTAGGCCCTGCGCCAACACCCTGCCACCTAAACATGGCCAAGGTCAGCTCCGGGCAGTGCTTTATGGCCGTACTCTGCAAGCCAGCTCAGCCCTTGCCCCTTCCCCCTCTGGATCCACCCTGGGCAGGCTACATTGGCACAGTTCGGCCCCCATCCCTCCCCAAGGGATCTTCCACTTCCTTGCACATGACTTCCAGCTCCTTCGAGAAGTGTCTCCGCTTCCCCCGTCCCCGCCAGAGAGAGCGAGAGTTCGTCATCTGACAAACAGTGGTGCTTTGAACTACAATGTGCCCTCCGGCCCCCCGACCGGCGCTTAACCTCACCGCAGAGTTCTACAACATTAAAAGCTCTTCTATATGCCCCACCCCACGCTGTGGGCAGGCTTTACTCTGAAAACAGAAGGCTTCCGATGCAGACACAATTTCTCTCTCCGTCTGAGGCACAAGATGGCTGCCAACACTTCCTGGTTTGAAGTGTTGGTAGCCAATTAGAGCCAAGCTCGTGATGGGGGTTAGGCTCTGCCCACATATATAAAGATTTTTTTCCTTTAATATCTCAAAAACTACTGAACGGATTTACACCATTTAAAAAAAGGGCTCTTTCTGAACCAAGGACTACCTTTTTGTCAAATTTGGTGTAATTCCGTTCAGCAGTTCAGGTTGTAGCCGTGTCTAAAGTTTCCTATGGGAAATTGATTTTCTGACCTCTATTTTTGAATTTCTCAGAAACTACTGAACGGATTTACACCATTTAACCAAAAGGACTCATTCTGAACCAAGGGCTACCTTCTTGCAAAATTTGGTGTAATTCCGTTCAGCAGTTCGGGCTGTAGCCGTGTCTAAAGTTTCCTATGGAAAATAACATGGAGAAAACACGTTTTGGGACCCCCCTTTTTTCTTGGCCCCTGCTTGGCGAATCACCCCGAAACTTTCAAAACAGGAGCTGACCGGAGCGCCCCACTAGTTTTGAAAATTTCACGATGATTCGTCAAACGACGCCAAAGTTATTGGGAAAACAAAAAATGCTTTTCCTATGGAAAATAGGTCCTAACTATAACTACCTACTGGCGACCACCAGTAGGTAATATATATATATTTATATATATATATATATATATATATATATATATATATATATATATATATATATTCACTGAAAAAACCATAGGTTTCAGGGACGTTAAAGGTAGAAATTAGCATTTAAAAAACCTTTGAAATTCACTGAAAAAACCATAGGTTTCCAGGACGTTATAGTTAGAAATTAGCATTTAAAAAACCATAGAAATTCACTGAAAAAAACATAGGTTTCAGGGACGTTATAGTTAGGTGGACATTTCACTTGTACAAAACCTGAGAAATTTGGCCGTTATAGTTAGTTGAGCTAACTATAACTCGCGACCCCGCAATGCACTGCTGATGACGTCACATATTACATCATTCATGACATGGTCAGTGACATCACTGATGACATCACTGATGGCATCTCAAATGGCATCACTGATGACATCACTGATGACATCATCCAGTGACTGTGTGTTTCTGTAAAGTTTAAATATGTTTTATATAAATATACGCCAAGGTGTATAGAAGAATGAGTGGGTGAATGGATTATTTAGTAGTTGTGTGACTGACTGTATACGTGAGTGATTAAACGTGTCTTAGTGAATGCATGGGTTAGTGACTAAACTGTGTGAATATCTGTATCAGTCTGTCTGTTGGTGTGTAAGCGGTTGCATGGGTTGGTGAGTAGCTACATGAGTGTGCATATAGGTTATTGATTGCTTGTCTGAGTATCTGTATGGGTGCCTGAGTGTCTGTGTGGGTGGGTGGGGTGTGTGTGACTCACTGCATGGATGTGTGAGTGGGTGATTCACTGGGTGTATGTGTTCAAGAGTGCATCTGTGAGGGGCTGTATGGGTGGGGGAGTGTGTATATGGGTGTGTTGGTGAGTGAATGGATGTCTCAGTGGTACATGTGTGAATAACTACGTATGTGAAAGGCAGTATATGTGAGTGTTGGAGTATATAAATGACTATACGTGAGAGTGAGTGATTGTGAGAGTGGCTGTATGGATGAGTGTGTGCTTGTATCAGTGATTGTAATAGAGAGTAAGTATGTGTTAGTATCTGTATGAATAAGTGAGGTGGTGTGTGTATAACTGTATTGGTGAGTAAATGGGAGTGTGAATGATTCTTTGCATGATTGACTAGGCGTGTGAGTAACTGTATGGATGAATGGCGATGTGTGAGTGTCTGTATAGGTGTATGAGTGCAAATGATAGTGCTGTATTGATAAGTGACTGCATGTATGAATGACTGTATGGGTGAATCAGTGGACGTGTGTGTAGACCTAGGAATCAGTGAGTGGGTATGTAGTAACTGGTATTGGTGTGTCTATGGTTTCAAAAATGGTAGTCTGTATGTTAGAGTGGGTGTATCAAAGGTCATATTAGGGTGTGAGGAGGTGCATCAGATTATCACGTGGATGATGTCATCAGTGATGTCATCAGTGATGTCATTTGAGATGTCATCAGTGATATCATCAGTGATGTCACTGACCATGTCATGAATGATGTAATATGTGACATCATCAGCAGTGCATTGCGGGGGCGCGAGTTATAGTTAGCTCAACTAACTATAACGCCCGAATTTCTCAGGTTTTGTACCAGTGAAATGTCCAACTAACTATAATATCCCTGAAACCTACGGTTTTTTAAGTGAATTTCTATGGTTTTTTAAATGCTAATTTCTAACTATAACGTCCCTGAAACCTATGTTTTTTTCAGTGAATTTCAAAGGTTTTTAAATGCTAATTTCTAACTATAACTTCCTGAAACCTATGGTTTTTTCAGTGAATTTCAAAGGTTTTTTAAATGATAATTTCTAACTATAATGTCCCTGCAACCTATGGTTTTTTCAGTGAATTTCTAAGGTTTTTTAAATGATAATTTCTAACTATGCCTACAGAGGTAGGACATGTGAAGAAAGAGGAAGAAAGGCACAGAAAGAAGCAAGAGAAATACAGAAAGAGGCAACAGAAGTCCAGAAAGACTAAGAAAAGTGCAGCAAGAAGCAAGAGATATGTAGAAAGAACCAACAGAGGTGCAGAAAAAGGCCTTGCTGCAAAGTCATCCTGTGCCCCCAACTTTTTACTGACTGCTACTGGTGGTAACTGACTAACCAGGACCGGAGCCAGTGCTATGCTGAAAGACACTTAGAATACAGTGAAAACACCTACATACACTAGGGTACACTATGGGTTGGGGTACCCCTGTGATTGGCATGACCTCCCCTGTAAGGCCCTAGTACATAATAGGGCAGGGGGATTAAAACTACCTCTAACTCAGAGGTGCAGAAAGAGGCAAGAGAAGTGCATAAACAGGCAGGAAAGGTGCAGAAACAGGGAACAGGGGTGCAAAAAGAGGCAAGTGAGGTGCAGAAAGAAGTAAGAGCAGTGCAGAAAGAACCAACAGAGTTGCAAAAAGAGGCAAGAGGGGTAAAGAAAGAGGTAGGAAAGGTGCACAAAGAGGCAAGAGAGGTACAGAAAGATGCAGGAGGGGTGCAAAAAGAAGGAAGAGTAGTGCAGAAAGAGGCAACAGAATTGCTGAAAGAAGCAACAGATGTGTAGAAAGAAGCAAGAGAAGTGTAGAAAGAGGCAAGTGAGGTGCAGAAAGAAGCAAGAGCAGTGCAGAAAGAACCAACAGAGTTGCAAAAAGAGGCAAGAGGGATAAAGAAAGAGGTAGGAGAGGTGCACAAAGAGGCAAGAGAGGTACAGAAAGATGCAGGAGGGGTGCAAAAAGAAGGAAGAGTAGTGCAGAAAGAGGCAACAGAATTGCTGAAAGAAGCAACAGATGTGTAGAAAGAAGCAAGAGAAGTGCAGAAAGAGGCAAGTGAGGTGCAGAAAGAAGCAAGAGCAGTGGAGAAAGAACCAACAGAGGTGCTGAAAGAGGCAACAGAGGTGCATAAGGAGGCAAGAGGGGTGCAGAAAGAAGGAAGAGGAGTGCAGAAAGAAGCAACAGAGGTGCTGAAAGAGGCACGAGGGGTGCAGAAAGAAGGAAGAGAACTGCAGAAAGAAGTAACAGAGGTGCTGAAAGAGGTGCAAAGGGTGCAGAAAGAGCAAGAGAAGTGCAGAAAGAGGCAACAGAGGTACAGAAAGAGTCAAGAGAGGTGCAGAAAGAGGGAACAGGGATGCAGAAAGAGGCAAGAGAGGTGCGAAAAGAGGGGTGTAGAAAGAGGCAAGAGATTTGCTGAAAAAAGCAACAGAGGTGCTGAAACAGGCAAGTCAGCTGCAGAAAGAAGCAAGGCAAGTGCAGAAAGAGGCAATAGAAGTGCAGAAAGAAGCATCAGAGGTGCACAAAGAGGCAAGAGGGGTGCAGAAAAAGGAGAGAGAAGTGCAGAAAGAAGCAAATGTGGTGCTCTAAGAGGCAAGAGGAATACAGAAAGAGGCAACAGCAGTGCAGAAAGAACCAAGAGAAGTGCAGAAAGAAGCAACAAAGGTGCAGAAGGAGGCACGAGGAGTGCAGAAAGAAGGAAGAAAAGTGCAGAAAGAAGCAACAGAGGTGCTGAAAGAGACACGAAGGGTGCAGAAAGAGGCAAGAGAAGTGCAGAAAGAAGCAACAGAGGAACAAAAAGAGGCAAGAGTGGTGCAGAAAGAGGGAAGGGAGGTGTAGAAAGAGGCTAGAGACTTGTACAAAGAGGGAAGACGGGTGCAGAAAGAGGCAAGAGGGGTGCAGAAACAGGTAAGAGAACTTCAGAAAGAGGCAAGAGAACTGCTGAAAGAAGCAACAGAGGTGTAGAAAGAAGCAAGAAAAGTGCAGAAAGAGGCAACTGAGATGCAGAAACAGGCAAGAAAGGTATAGAAAGAGGGTAGACGAATGCAGAAAGAGACAACAGGGGTGCAGAAAGAAGCAAGACAGGTGCAGAAAGAAGCATGGAAAGTGCAGAATGAAGCAACAGGGGTGCAGAAAGAGGCAAGAGAAGTGCAGAAAGAAGCAACAGAGGCACAGAAGGAGGCAAGAGAACTCCAGAAAGAGGCAAGAGAGTTGCAGAAACAGGCAAAAGAGGTACAGAAAGAGGGAACAGAGGTGTAGACAGAGGCCAGAGAGGTGCAGAAACAGGTAAAAGGGGTGCAGAACGAGGCAAGAGGGGTGCAGAAATGTGCAAGAGAGGTGCAGAAAGAACAAGAGCAGTGCAAAAGAACCAACAGAGGTGCAAAAAGAGGCAAGTAAGGTTCAGAAAGAGGCAAGAGAACTGCAGAAAGAGGCAAGAGAGTTGCAGAAACAGGCAAAAGAGGTACAGAAAGAGGGAACAGGTGGGCAGACTGAGGCAAGAGAGGTGCAGAAATTTGGAACAGAGGTGCAGGAAGAAGCCAGAGCTGTGCAGAAAGAACCAAAAGAGGTGCAGAAAGAGGCAAGAGGGGTACAGAAAGAGGCAAGTGAAGTGCAGAACAAAGCAAATGAGGTGCAGAAAGAACCAACAGAGGTGGAAAAAGAGGCAAGATGGGTGCAGAAAGGGGTAGGAGAGGTGCACAAAGAGGCAAGAGGGGGACAGAAAGAGACAGGAGGGGTGCAGAAAGAGGAAGAGAACTGCAGAAAGAAGCAACAGAGGTGCTGAAAGAGGCACGAAGGGTGCAGAAAGACACAAGACAGGTAAAGAAAGAAGGAACAGAGGTACAGAAAGAGACAAGAGTGATGCAGAAAGAGGTGATAGAGGTGTAGAAAGAGGCAAGAGAATTGCACAAAGAGGGAAGAGGGATGCAGAAACAGGCAAAAGGGGTGCAGAAAGAACCAAGTGAGGTGCAGAAAGAGGCAAGAGAGTTACAGAAATAGGCAAGTGAAGTGCAGAAGGAGGCAAGAGAACTGCAGAAAGAGGCAATAGAGGTGCAGAAAGAGGCAAGTGAGGTGCAGAAAGAAGCACGATAAGTGCAGAAAGAAGCAACAGAAGTGAAGAAAGAGGGAAGAGGGGTGGCGAGAGAGGCAAGAGGGGTACAGAAAGAAGCAGGACAGGTGCAGAAAGAAACAAAAGACGTGCAGAAAGAAGGAATAGAGGTGCAGAAAGAGGCAAAAAGGGTGGAGAAAGACGTAAGAGGGGTACAGAAAGAAGCAAATGAGGTGCAGAAAGAGGCAACAGACGTGCAGAAAGAGGGAAGAGAGGTGCAAAAAGTACAAGAGATTTGCAGAATGAGGTCAGGAGAAGTGCAGAAAAAGAAAGAAACATGCAGAAAGAAGCAACAGAAATGCAGAAAGAGGCAAGAGAGGCGCAGAAGGAAGCAAGAGTGGCTTGCACACCATTAGTACCAATTTAACACCCACATTTAGCAATAAGTAACAGGTGACCATTCTAGGTTTGCAAAGGGCCTTCCACCACGCTGTAACACTTGTCGCTGCATTTTTGGTAACGTTTGAGCCGTTTGAGCTAGAAACAAGGCTTTTTTTGTTCAAATCTGCAGATTAGGGTGCAGATGATGAATTCTGTGGCTAATGCAGAAAATGTATAATTGTGCGAAAGTCAGTGCAGCCAAACAGTCACATAATTCCAGTGGCCCTGCTCATACCTCTGACTAGGTCCACAAGTGCTCCTCAGTGATTCCATCTTTTTTTGTCTCACTGAGTTCATAGTTTAGCTTCTATGGAAACAAGGAAGACTAAACCTGAGGTTACCACTCCACAACACAGACTACCATACCACATAATTACTCTCCATAACACATAATCCCACTCTACATAATTCCTATACACTAAATACCACATACTTTCTATCCACATAATTTCACTGCACAACATACCACATAATTCCACTACACACAACGTACATCCACTCCAAAAAACATTAGTAAAAAACTTTTGCATTTACAACGCCAATAGCTCTAATTCTCGCAAATGCAAAACCTATTACATTGCAAACACTTCTTTAACTAGTAGTCGCGTTTCCAGAGTGGTGGAGAAAGGGTGCTGGTCCTCCGACCAGCGCTCAGGAATTCCACTGTGTAGGGCTTACAGGAGGTACCAGTAGGGCTTCCTGGCCCCAAAGTCCATCAGGAGTAAATTGGACTTCATCCCCCATCCTGTAGTCTGCCAGGAGGCACGTTTGCAGAGTGGTGGAGAAAGGGGGGCATGGCCTCTGAAGACGCCTTAGCAATCCCACTGTGTGGGACTTACTGGAGGTAACAATAGGGGTAGTTGGCCCCCAACTACCCCTCCCATTACCTCCAGTAAGTCCCACATAGCAGGATTGCTAAGTTCTCAGAGCAGGCCATGCCCCCTTTGCCCACCACTCTACAAACGCGCTCCCTGGCGCGCTCTTGGATGGGGATTGAAGTCCCCTTCGCTGCTGGGGGTCCTTTAGGGGCCAACTAGCCTACCTCTTACCTCCAGTAAGCCCCGCACAGTGGGATTGCTGAGAGGTGGACAAAGGCCATGCCCCCTTTCCCCACCACTCTGCAAACGCGCCCCCTGGCGCGTTCTAAGTTGGGGGATTAAGTCCCCTTGAATACTGATGGTCCCTGGTTGTCAACTAGCCCACCAGGTACCTCCAGTAAGCGCCACACAGCTGGATTGCAGAGAGGTGGTCTGAGGCCACGCCCCTTTTTACACCACTCTGCAAACGCCTCTTGGCGCACTGCTGCTCGGGGGATGAAGTCGTGGGATGAAGTCCACTTGTGTCCTGAGGCCGGCTTTTTAAAAAAAAAAAATGTAACAAGGGGGGCTGTGTGCCCCCCCTTCTTTTACATTTTTGGGGCCCTGGGGACCCCATCCCCCAGGGCCTGACCCCTTCTTATATAAAAAAAAATTAAATCAGGAAGGGGGCCGCGTGGCCCCCTCCCGAGGCCAATTTCGGCCCCGGGGACCCCATCCCCCGGGGCATGGCCAGACTTTTTTTATATTTCATTATTTAATTATTTGGAGGGGGGCCAGGTAGCCCCCCTCCCGGGCCACTTCTTGCCCTGGGGACCCCATCCCCCGGGGCCTGGCCTCACAGTTGGGGACCGTGGGGGGAGCCCCAATGCCCCCACGGTCCTGCCAGCTCCCAGCCTCCTGCGGGAGCCGGCATTGCTTTTGCACACGGGGAGCTGCTGACATGCAGCTCCCCTTGTGCAAAAGCAATCTGTTTTGATTTTTGGAAGCGAGAGCAGGTTTCCTGCTCTCGCGTCCAAAAACCAAAGCAGAGTTTGCAATGACAGGGCGGGAGGCGTGCTCCCGCCCTGCCATAGCAAACAGCAATGTCCCAGGGGTGGGCAGCCCGGGACATTGCAGGAGCCGGCCCTGGGGTATGGCGGTCCCCAGGGCCATCAAGGGCTCCAGGAGGGGGGCCGCGCGGCCCCCCTCCCTTCATTTACATAGCCCCAGGGAGGTGGTGGTCCCCGGGGCCGGGGGGCCGTAACGGACCCCCGAATTTACATAATCAATGCCCCGGGGAGGTGTTGGTCCCTGGGGCAGTGTGGGGGGGCTTGAACCCCCCACACTAATTATTTCAAAGTCCCAGGGAGGTGGCAGTCCCCGGGGCTTGGGGGGCCCACGAGGCCCCCCACCCTAATTTTAAGAAAGTCCCAGGGAGGTGGCAGTCCCTGGGGCTTGGGGGGGCCCGCTAGGCCCCCCACCCTTATTTCATTATGCCCCGGGGAGGTGGCGGTCCCCGGAGCTGTGGGTGGCCACGTGCCCCCCACACATCATAAATGAAGCCCCGGGGACCACCACCTCCCTGGGACTTTCTTAAAATTAGGGTGGGGGGCCTTGTGGGCCCCCCAAGCCCCGGGGACTGCCACCTCCATGGGGCTTTGAAAATAATTAGAGTGGGGGGGCTCAAGCCCCCCCACACTGCCCCAGGGACCACCACCTCCCGGAGCATTGATTATGTAAATTCGGGGGTCCGTTACGACCCCGACCCCGGGGACCACCACCTCCCGAGGCTATGTAAATGAAGGGAGGGGGCCACGCGGCCCCCTCCTGGAGCCCTTGATGGCCCTGGGGACCGCCATACCCGAGGGCGGCCCGCTATGTCCCGGGGTGCCCACCCCTGGGACATTGCTGTTTGCTATGGCAGGGCGGGAGCACGCCTCCCGCCCTGTCATTGCAAACTCTGCTTTGGTTTTTGGACGCGAGAGCAGGGCCCCCACAACATAATTTGGCATGCCCATGGGACCTGGCCCACCCGGGGGCTTAAATACAAAGAAGCGCGGGAGGCCGCGCTTCATTTTTTTAAATTTTGTTGGCTGGATTCGCGCACCCAGCGCGAATTCGGCCGATTAAAAAAAAAATGCTTTTTTTGGCGCTGGGGGTCCTTCTGGGACCCCCTGAGCAGGCCTAGGGGGTCAGGGTGTTTCTACCCTGCCCCCTTTTCTTGTTTTTCACCTTTTTTTTAACTCTTTTCTTGTGACTCGGTTACCGAGTCACAAGATGGCTGCCAACACTTCCTGGTTTGGAGTGTTGGCAGCCAATCAGAGTGAAGCTAATGCCCGGGAGGGTTCGCGAACCCTCCTCGGTGCTCAGATATCGAAAGTTTTCTTTTTTGAATTTCTCAGGAACTACTGAACGGATTTACACCATTTAAAAAAAAGGGCACTTTCTGGACCAAGACCTACCTTTTTGCCAAATTTGGTGTAATTCCGTTCAGCAGTTCGGGCTGTAGCTTTGTCTAAATTTCCTATGGAAATTAACATGGAGAAAATGCGTTTTGGGACACCCCTTTTGTCTCGTCCCTGCTTGACGAATCATCCCGAAACTTTCAAGACAGGAGCTGACCGGAGCGCCCCATTAGTTTTGAACATTTCGCGAAGATTCGTCAAACGGCGCCAAAGATATTGGCAACTCAAAAAACGCTTTTCCTATGGAAACTAGGTCCTAACTATAACTACCTACTGGCGACCGCCAGTAGGTAATATATATATATATATATATTTCACGAACAGATTACCAATAGTCTCAAACAACTCAACTTCAAAATAAAAAGCAGCACTCGCCAGAAAATCAACAGGCGGGAACTTCAATATCATGTTTTGATTTCCAAATTGAAAGCGGATGAAGAAATCATAATAAGAAATGCAGACAAAGGGGAAATCTGGTACTGTGGAAGAAAAAGATTACATCAGTGAAGCAATGAGACAATTAAAAGACACAGAATGTTATAGACGATGCGATCAAGTTACACTTAAAATGGTAAATGATGACTTCAAAGGCAAATTGCTAGCGTGGAAACAAGCAGGTCTGATAACACTTGATGAATTCAAATATTTGAAAAATGAAAATCCTGTCACGCCTATCCTATATTTCATACCCAAGGTTCACAAAAATCTGCAACAACCCCCGGAAGACCCATTATTTCAGCCAGAAAGAGTCTTCTTGAAAACACATCCAAATATGTGGATTTTTTTCTACAGGAGCATGTACAAAGACTCACATCGTACATCAAGGATACAGGGGACTTTCTTTACAAAATGTTGAACTTTCCTTGGCAGAATGATTTCTTTCTGGTCACACTAGATGTAACTTCACTATATACATCAATTAACCATCGTGACGGATTGAGAGCTATGAAACATTTCTTAGGACGAAGGGGCACTGATTCTGTACAACATAATGTAATGTTGACTGAGATGGTAGAATTCTGCCTTTGTAACAACATATTTCTATTTCAGAACAATCTGTATCAACAGTTACGGGGGGTAGCAATGGGGGCCAGCTTCTCCCCCAGTTATGCCTGTCTCCATATGGGATGGTGGGAGGAGCTGGTCCTCCTCAAGGAGCACACATCAGTTATGAGAAACAACATCAAAACCTGGTGGAGGTTTATTGATGACCTCTTTTTAATATGGCAGGGCACACAAGAGGATGCTGAAAAATGTATTGATAGCCTTAATATTAATCAACTGTACTTGCAGTTTACAGCAACTATCAGCAAGGAAAGTGTAAACTTTTTAGATGTTGAGGTCTTCATTAAAGATGGGAGATTGGAAACCAAACTCCATAGAAAGGCAACGGCGGGCAATGCAATATTGCATGCAGGGAGTGCACACCCCGGTCATCTGATTCAACGCATTCCTTATGGAGAAATGCTCCGCCTTAAAAAAATCTGCAGTTGTGAGGAAGACCTCACACAAGCACAATCCAACTGCAGAAGCAGATTCTTAGACAGAGGCTATACATCGCACTGCATAGATAAAGCAATCAAACGCAGCAATACAGTCCCTAGAGAAACACTCCTTAATAAAAACATGGGGGAAGTCCAAGCGACCACTAATGAGACTAATGAGTTCAGGTTCATTTTGGGGTATAACAAACAACATAAACAAGTTCAAAATATCATCAATAAACACTGGCCCCTGATTCTAGGAGACCCAGCGATAGGGCATCTATTCCCCAAAAGACCGGCCATCACCTACAGCAGGGCACCCTCAATGAGGGTTGCCCTGGTACAAAATGATCCTGGTGAACAACCAAAGGGAACGTGGCTTTCACAAAGAAAGGGATTTTTCAAATGCAGGACATGCAAAGCATGCCAGTTTGGCAGTAATCGAACTACTTATGTAACTGCATTTGAAACCACTGAGAAACCTATCAAAAAGGCACTCACATGTAAATCCAACTACGTGATATATGTGCTGGAGTGCCCTTGTGGCCTACGGTACATAGGTAGTACTATACTACAGGGACACAAGAGGGTACTCCAGCACATAAGGGCAATCAAAAACAGGGATGTCACATATCCAGTGGCCAGGCATTTTGACGAACTCCATAATGCAGACCCCAAACATCTCAAATATTACTTGATTGATTCTGTTCCTCCACAAAAAAGAGGGGAGACAGAGAGAAGGCCCTTAGATGTTTGGAGACATGGTATATTCTTAACCTCGATTCCAAACACCCCAAAGGATTAAACGCTACAGAGGAATTACATACATGCTTATAGATATACATCTTCCGCCGCACTATAGTCCCTCAAATTTTATTCACCTGGGAAAAATAGGTTTTTACATCAATTTCACATTTTCAAAAAAATCCTTGTTAGCACTAAGCACTTTTTAAAAAAATGTTTGCACTAGCACGAGTCACTTATTGTCATCTGGTTTACATGGTATATGTTTACATTATATTGTACTGTATTTTGCTCACTCCTTATAGAGACATATTGATTATGAAATAAGACTTCTCTGTTTTAACACATTGTGGTATTTATACCTGAATGTTCTATGGCCAAAACCAATTGTCTAGCTATATGTGTTTTTAAAGACAACTATATGTTTCTTTTAATGAGCATATTTCAATTTGATCAGTACTGTACAGATTCTATGGTTGTTTTTATGTGGATTTTTAAACTTCAATCAGGTCATATATATGAAGGTAATCATACTGATATTAATCATTTATTTATTCAATTTATTTATGTCATTCTAATTGTTGTATAATCTAACAATTGGGAGAAAAAAGTAATAATCTTTTTAAATTGAATTTTAAAATTGATTTGTGAAAATAATTTGTAATATTAATTTATGTATAGCCCAACCCCTAACAGTCTAGGAACAACCGAATATAGTATGTTTTCCATATCCATGTTTAAAACTAATGGCACCTCTCACTTTAAGAAAAATGTTTTAAAAAAGTAGAAAAAAATGGTATATAAAGGTAACCTCCTCCCAGCTAGCGTGTCATGTGATCAAGACCCTTGAGGGGTCGAAACGCGTAATGGCTGCCAGTGCTGTTTGAGCTGAGTCAATAAAGAGTTAAGTTCCAGCAAAACTTTGTGGTCCGTGCTCCTGTTCGTCGACATGGCATCGAGATTCGAGCGGAGTGGTGCATATATATATATATATATATATATATATATATATATATATATATAAAGAGAACACAAAGCCGCCCAACTCTCCTTGCTCTCAGCAGCGCGGGTGCGCTATCCGTGTAGACGGCAACACGAAAAATATACTCCAAAACACAGTTTCACCAAAGAAACAGAACTGCGCACTCCAGCTCGATCGTGCAAGATCTTTTATTTCAATTCCAAAAGGAAGACTAACACACGCGTTCCGGCACCCTGGCCTTCGTCAGTGTTAGGTTGCTACGCATTTCACCACCTTTAAATAACAAATTACCCAATTCGTCAGCAAGTAGTATTACAATGACACAAAGGACGGAGTTTGCAATACGTTATCTTTGTTCGTGTTTACATGGCGGCCATCTTAGCACAATGCAAATTGTAACATAAATCTCACAGATTTCCACCTAATATATTCTCATAGATACAAAAACTAATCCATTTCATTAAAATTAATGATAATACATTATTAACAGCTGGAAGTAATTATAGGGTTAATCCCACATCGAATACATTTTTACAAATTTGAGCCCTCAAATGGGCTACCTTTTTATACCATGATTATAAAAAATCTTCATTCTCAATATTTCAGGGGTAATCTATGTGCCATCTGTCCCACTAATCAATGTTCGTATCTACATGGCAGCCATCTTAGCACAATGCAAATTATAACACAAATATCACAGATGTCCACCTAATATATTCTCATAGGTATAAAAACTGATCCATTTCATGAAAATCAATGGCAATACATTATTAACAGCTGGAAATAATTATAGTGTTAATCCCACATCGAATAAATTCTTACACATAATTAAATACCCACTATTCACAAAATTAAGCCCTCAAATGGGCTATAATTTTTATACCATGATTACAAAAAATCTTCATTCTCAATATTTCAGGGGTTATTTATGTACCATTTGCCCTACTGATCAATGGATATACCCAAGGAGGCCGTGATCATTACTAAAGAAAATAATAATAATTATAATACTAATAAAAAAGAAAGAGTAAAGAAAATCAAATGTTTTAATCTTGTAATCTAACTCAGCAGAATGACTCGATGGCCTACAGTTACGAAGGGAAGACAATAAGTCATATGTAAGAGATGAGAGGATCCTATTACTCCTATGATGCTGGCTACAGCTCTAGAACCGATGCTCACATACTTAATCCGTGAACATATTTAACCAACAAAGGACCAAAGTTCCTCTTCACTATTCAACCCCCAGGGTGTGCGTGTTTGTAGCTCAATAATGTATCTTGCTTCCAGCTGACGCAACATCCTTACCCTGTCTCCTCTCCTTTCAGTCACTGGGACATGATCCAGGCAAAAATAACTTAGCCTATCACTACGTGATTCATGCACTTCTGCGAAGTGTCTCGCCACTGGATAGGCACTATCACGATTGGTTATTGCCCGTGTGTCCTCCAATACCCGTTTCTTAGCTGGATGGATGGTACTGCCAATATATTGGAGACCACACGGGCACACCAAGCAATAAACCACGAAACTTGTGTTGCAATTCATTAGTTTATCTATACTACATCTCCACTTCCTTCCTGGGATTGAATACTCTTTTACTTTCACACTGTTTTTACAGGCCTTACAGGAAGTACATGGATAAAAACCTGCCACTGTTGTTTTTTGTCCCATCTCTGTGAAATGGCTACGTACTAGCAGATCTTTTAAAGATTTACTCTTCCGATACGTAATATCGGGTCTGCTTGGTACCAGTTTTCCAATTACCGTGTCTGTCTGCAGCACTTTCCAGTTGTTTTCAACCAGCCTTCTAATAGTGCCTGACTCAGAAGAAAACCCCAAAATCAATCTCACTTTTTCTACATTATTAGTCACTTGGTTCTCTTTCGTCTCATTATGTCCCAAGAGTGTTTGCCTTTCTGTTGTCTGCACTCTCAGAGCAGTCTCATGTAGTAGACGATTGTGATACCCCCTCTGCCTGAATCTCCCTAATGCCTCACTCGCTGCTTGTGTATAGTCTGTGGAGAGTGTGCAGTTTCTTTTAAGCCGCAACAACTCACCATAGGGGATGCTGTGTACTAAGCTTCGAGGGTGTTGACTCTTATAGTGCAGAACTGTATTGCCTACCGTGGGCTTCCGATTAAAGTTGAGTGCATAACATATCATTTGCCACAAACACTGAAAGATCTAAAAAAGGTACTTCAGTCCTACTCATATAACTTGTAAACCTTAAATTCAGTGTATTGTCATTCAATATTTTGATGTAATCTGATGCCTCTTCTAGTGTGCCCCTCCAGACAATGAAAAGGTCGCCTATATATCGCGCCCATAGGGCAATCTTCTCGACCCACCCTTCATTGTCTTCCGCCCAGGCCACGTGCTTCTCCCACCAGCCCACGAACAAGTTCGCGTAGCTGGGGGCGAAGCACGTGCCCATCGCGGTCCCTTGTGTTTGCAGGTAGAGCTGGCCACCAAAAAGAAAAATATTGTTGTGTAGACAAAATTCCGCAATTTCAAGCAACATCTTATTATGCATCTGAAACTTTAGAGGCCTAATTTTTAAGAAATATTGGAGAGACATGAGACCTCCTTCATGCGCTATACAAGTATATAAACTAGTTATATCCATAGTAATGAGGAGAAAGTCAGGTTCCCACTGAATATCTTGGATACGCTTAATAAAATCAGTTGTATCTTGAACAAAAGAGCTCAAATCTTTGACCAGTGGAAACAAAAAATGGTCCACATAAATGGAAGCTTTTTCCAACAGACTCTCTTTACTTGAAACAATAGGACGCCCTGGTGGTTTGAGGGCGTCTTTATGCACTTTGGGTAAGTGATAGAATGTAGGTAACACAGGACAATCCACCTTCATGAACTTAAACTCGTCCTCTTCTAAAATACCACTTATCCTCCATTTATCAAGTAGATCATAGTACAAAATCACACTCTTGTTGTATCTGTCTCTATTGACTTTCATGTAACTCGTCCTATCCCCCAAAAGGCGTAATGCTTCCTCCTTGTATGCCCCTTTTGCCAAAACCACCACGTTCCCGCCTTTATCAGACTGCTTTATCGTGATGGTTGTGTCATCTTTGAGGGTCTTGACTGCTAGCCATTGAGATTTTGAAAGATTAAAAGAACGTTTGCTTTTCTGCTGTAAGTTCCCTGCTCGTAAATTATTTAAGTCCTTAATCATAGTCTCATGAAAACAGTCAATAGCATCAAAAGGCATTTTAGGGATGATCTTCGATTTAACTTTAAACTTGCTTTTGCCACTGGTTTGCTCAATGCCCATGCAAGCAAAGCTCCTGCTATTCTCCTCATTAAGTTCGTTCTGCGGGATATCCATGCCAAGTGCATGTAGTGTTTGCAATGCTTCTAGATCATGACCTGTGAGTTCATCTGTCACATCATATACTGGTCCAGGTCCAGGTGTACTCGGACGTAAGATAAAAGTCTTTTTTAATTTCAACTTGCGCACAAAGCGATAAAGATCAATCCGTGTCTGCACATAGTCCCATTCACTTGTTGGACAGAATGTGAGCCCCATCTCTAGGACTTGGACTTCAGTGTCAGTCAGGATCCTGGAAGACAGATTAATCACTTCCAGCTTATTCACTTTTTGTTGTATCCCCGTTTGTTCCTTGTCATCCGGGGAATGGAGCCTCCTCTTCCTGTTTTTCCCCCCTCTCCTTGTTTTTCAATGTTTTTCTCTGGGGGCCTTGTTCTTTGTGGGTATCTCCTCCACGATTCTTTCATCACCTCGTATTCCTTCGGAAAATTCGGTTCCTGACTTGTGCTGGCTCCTGCCTCACTTGGGGGATTTTCAGCCTCTGATTGGTCAGTTTCGATTTCTGACTCTGATGTCTCCCTTAGATCTTGTTGTTTTGCCATGGAAGTTGTTGTCTGCAATGCTTTTCTTGGTGCATCATATTTCTTCGCAAAAGTTAGTACTCGGCCCGACTCATAATCTTGCTGGTCTCTTGCAAATTTATTTTGCTTACGTCGTTTTATATCATTCTCATACGAGATGAGCCTAGTTTTCATTCTTGCTCTGAGGCTGTCAATCTCTGTTGCGTCTTCAAAGGTTGCAATTTGTTCTTCAATTTCTTTGATCTCATTGAGCAATTTTGCTCTGTCGCTTTTGGCATAGGTTATCAAAATTTGAACCATACCCTTAGATGGTGCTACCGTATGCTCTGCCCAATCTTTAAGAAGATTGGGATCTGGATTCTCATACGAGGGGATAGTGTAGATCCTAAGACCCCTGGGTATGCGTCCCACATCCAAGTACTTCTGGAGGGAAGTGGCTTCCCACCATTTCCTCACTTCTTTCTCATACGTGCGCTCTAGCTTCACGAACCATCCTTTTAGGCTGTCTGGTCCTTTGTGAGTGCCTTCGCCTCTGTCTGCTTGCTGTACAAACGCGGCGCCTTTAAAAACCAAATCCGCCGCTTCTTGTCTTTCGGCGTCACTAAACATTTCTCTCTTGGAAATGAAAATGTTTCACTATAGTCCTGAAATATCGGCATGTATTGCCAGAGCTATACGCACTTGCCGCCAATTACTGTAATGCCTTCACTAAAAGGACGCCGCCATGCAAGACACTCACCGGGGCAGCTTCAACAGCGGCACGCTGAAAGCATCCGCTCCCGTGCCGGCTGCGTCTCGGTGCTTCTCGCCAGCAGCTGATCGTCCCCGCAGTCCTCTTGTCGAACTGCCAATTCCCAGTGGCGTCTGAGCAAGGTATCCAATTTGTAAAGAGAACACAAAGCCGCCCAACTCTCCTTGCTCTCAGCAGCGCGGGTGCGCTATCCGTGTAGACGGCAACACGAAAAATATACTCCAAAACACAGTTTCACCAAAGAAACAGAACTGCGCACTCCAGCTCGATCGTGCAAGATCTTTTATTTCAATTCCAAAAGGAAGACTAACACACGCGTTCCGGCACCCTGTCTTCCCTTCGTAACTGTAGGCCATCAGTCATTCTGCTGAGTTAGATTACAAGATTAAAAAATTTGATTTTCTTTACTCTTTCTTTTTTATTAGTATTATAATTATTATTATTTTTCTTTAGTAATGATCACGGCCTCCTTGGGTATATCCATTGATCAGTAGGGCAAATGGTACATAAATAACCCCTGAAATATTGAGAATGAAGATTTTTTGTAACCATGGTACAAAAATTATAGCCCATTTGAGGGCTTAATTTTGTGAATAGTGGGTATTTAATTATGTGTAAGAATGTATTCGATGTGGGATTAACACTATAATTATTTCCAGCTGTTAATAATGTATTGCCATTGATTTTCATGAAATGGATCAGTTTTTATACCTAGGAGAATATATTAGGTGGACATCTGTGATATTTGTGTTACAATTTGCATTGTGCTAAGATGGCCGCCATGTAGATACGAACATTGATTAGTGGGACAGATGGCACATAGATTTCCCCTGAAATATTGAGAATGAAGATTTTTTATAATCATGGTATAAAAATGTAGCCCATTTGAGGGCTCAATTTTGTAAAAATGTATTCGATGTGGGATTAACCCTATAATTACTTCCAGCTGTTAATAATGTATTATCATTAATTTTAATGAAATGGATTAGTTTTTGTATCTATGAGAATATATTAGGTGGAAATCTGTGAGATTTATGTTACAATTTGCATTGTGCTAAGATGGCCGCCATGTAAACACGAACAAAGATAACGTATTGCAAAGTCCGTCCTTTGTGTCATTGTAATACTACTTGCTGACGAATTGGGTAATTTGTTATTTAAAGGTGGTGAAATGCGTAGCAACCTAACACTGACGAAGGCCAGGGTGCCGGAACGCGTGTGTTAGTCTTCCTTTTGGAATTGAAATAAAAGATCTTGCACGATCGAGCTGGAGTGCGCAGCTCTGTTTCTTTGGTGAAACTGTGTTTTGGAATATATATATATATATACATATATATATGTATATATTATCTACTGTCGATCGCCAGTAGGTAGTTATAGTTAGGACCTCGTTTCTATTCAAAAAGCGATTTTTGTTTTCCCAATAACTATGGCGTCGTTTGATGAATTTTCGTGAAATTTTCAAAACTAGTGGCCCGCTCCGGTCAGCTCCTGTCTTGAAAGTTTCGGGGTGATACGTCAAGCGGGGGCTGAGAAAAAAGGGGGGTCCCAAAACGCAATTTCCCCATGTTAATTTCCATAGGAAACTTTAGTCAAAGATACAGCCCGAACTGCTGAACGGAATTACACCAAATTTGGCAAAAGGGTAGCCCTTGGTTCAGAAAGAGCCTTTTTTGTTAAATGGTGTAAATCCGTTCAGTAGTTGCTGAGAAATTAAAGAAAGAAAAAGTTATATATCTGAGCACCGAGGAGGGTTTGCAAACCCTCCCGGGCACGAGCTTCACTCTGATTGGCTGCCAACACTCCAAACCAGGAAGTGTTGGCAGCCATCTTGTGACTCGGTAGAACCGAGTCACAAGAAAACAGTGAAAAAGAGGGTAAAAAAGAAGAAAAGGGGGCGGGGTAGAAACACCCTGACCCCCTAGGCCTGCTCAGGGAGTCCCACAAGGACCCCCAGGGCCAAAAAAAGCATTTTCTTTTTTATAATTTTGGCGGAATTCACGTTGGGGTCGCGAATCCTGCCGAATTTTTTTTAAAAAATGAAGCGCGTGCTCCCGCGCTTTATTTTAATGAGGCCCTTGGCTGGGCCAGGTCCTGGGGGCAATGTGTATTTAATTTGCGGGGGCCCGTGGTGGCCCCCGCAGCCCCAGGGACTACCACCTCCCTGGGGCTATAGTAATTATATGCAGGGGGCACGTGGCCCCCCCACAACCCTGGGGTCTGCTACCTCCCCGGGGCTTTGAAAATAAATGCATGGTGGGGTCCCAACCCCCCCACACTGCCCCGGGGACCGCCAACTCCCTGGGGCATTGATGAAAATGGGCAGGTGGGCCTCGTGGGCCCCCCGAGCCCCGGGGACCGCCACCTCCCCAGGGCTATACAGAATAATTAGTGTGGGGGGCTCAAGCCCCCCCACACTGCCCCAGGAACCACCACCTCCCCGGGGCTTTGAAATGGAGGGAGGGGGGCTGTGTGGCCCCCCTCCAGGAGCCCTCGATGGCCCTGGGGACCGCCACCCCCCAGGGCCGGCTCCTGCAGTGTCCCGGGGTGCCCACCCCCGGGACACTGCTGTTTGCTAGGGCAGGGCGGGAGCCGTGCGGCTCCCACCCTGCCATAGCAAACTCTGCTTTGCTTCATTGAAGCGAGAGCAGGTAAACCTGCTCTCGCTTCAATGAAGCAAAGCAGATTCCTTTTGAGCAAGGGGAGCTGCATGTCAGCAGCTCCCCTTGCCCAAAAGCAATGCCGGCTCCCGCAGGAGGCGGGGAGCCGGCGGGACCGTGGGGGCATTGGGGCTCCCCCCACGGTCCCCAAGAGAGAGGCCAGGCCCCGGGGGATGGGGTCCCTGTGGCCAGAAGTGGCCTGGGAGGGGGCCACGCGGCCCCTCTCCCTCAATAAAAAAATTAATAAAAAAAAAAAGAGGCACAGCCCCGGGGGATGGGGTCCCTGGGGCCAATAGAGGCCTCAGGAGGGGGGCCACGCTGCCCCCCCTTAAAAAATATTTAAAAAATTAAATATGTGGCCATGCCCCGGGGGATGGGGTCCCCGGGGCCGAAATTAGTCTCGGGAGGGGGGCCGCGCGGCCCCTTCCCGTTTTTTTTTTAACTGTAAAAAACAGGTCAGGCCCTGGGGGATGGGGTTCCCAGGGCCTCAAATATTGTAAAAGAAGGGGGGCCACATAGCCCCCCTTTAAAAAAAAATTATTTAAAAAAACCCTGCATCGCGCCGGAGGTCCCGCCCCCTCCCTGCAGCACTCAGCAAACGCGCCCCCTGGCGCGTTGTAAGTTGGGGAATTAATTCCCCTTGAATATTGAGGGTCCCTGGGGGCCAACTAGCCTACCAGGTACCTCCAGTATGCGCCACAGAGCTGCGTTGCAGAGAGGTGTTCCGAGGCCACGCCCCTTTTTCACCTCTCTACAACGCAGCTCTGTGGCACTTACTGTAGCCCCCCGGGGCTTTCATTATTTATAATAGCGGGGGCACACTGCCCCCCCCGCAGCCCCGGGGACCGCCACCCCCTGGGGCTTCATTTAAAAAAAAATAAAAAATACATGTGTGGGGGGGCTCGAACCCCCCACACGCCCCAGGGACTGCCACCTCCCCGGGGCACTTAAAATGTAAATTTGGGGGTCCGTTATGGACCCCCGAGGCCCGGGGACCACCACCTCCCGGGGCTGTGCAGATGTTGGGAGGGGGCCGCGCGGCCCCCTCCTGGAGCCCATGATGGCCCTGGGGACCGCCACCCCCAGGGCCGCATCCTGCAGTGTCCCGGGGTGCCCACCCCCGGGACACTGCTGTTTGCAATGACAGGGCGGGAGCCTCGTGGCTCCCGCCCTGTCATTGCAAACTTGCTTTGCTTCATTGAAGCGAGAGCAGGAAACCTGCTCTCGCTTCAATGAAGCTAAGCAGAATTGCTTTTCCATAAGGAGCTGCATGTCAGCAGCTCCCCTTGTGGAAAAGCAATGCCGGCTCCCACAGGACACGGGGAGCCGGCGGGACCGTGGGGGGATTGGGGACCCCCCCACGGTCCCCAACGAGAGGCCACGCCCCGGGGGATGGGGTCCCTGGGGCCATGAGTGGCCAGGGAGGGGGGCCACACGGCCCCCCTCCCCCATAATATATATATATTTTTTTTTTTAACGCAAAGGCCGGCCCCGGGGGATGGGGTCCCCGGGGCCATAAATGGCCTGAGGAGGGGGGGCACGCAGCCCCCCTCCAATTATTATTTTTTTTTTTTTAAACCAATGACCATGCCCTGGGGGATGGGGTCCCCGGGGCCGAAAATGGCCTCAGGAGGGGGCCACATGGGGCCCTTCAGTTTTTAAAAATGTAACCAAATAGGGGTCAGGCCCTGGGGATGGGGTCCCCAGGGCCCAAAAATAGGAAAAGAAGGGGGCCAAACAGCCCCCTTCTAAAATAAATTAATAAAAAAGATCGGCATCGCGCTGGAGGCCCGCCCCCTCCCTGCAGCACTCTGCAAATGCGCCCCTGGCGCGTTGTAAGATGGGGAACTAATTCCCCTTGAATACTGGGGGTCCCTGGGGCCAACTAGCCCACCAGGAATCTCCAGTATGCGCCAGGAGCTGCGTTGCAGAGAGGTGTTCAGAGGCCATGCCCCTTTTTACACCTCTCTGCAACGCAGCTCTGTGGCGCTTACTGGAGGTACCTGGTGGGCTAGTTGGACCCCAGGGACCCTCAGGATTCAAGGAGACTTAATCACCCAACTTAAAACGCGCCACGGGCGCGTTTGCACAGTGGTGAAGGGAGGGGGCGTGGCCTGAGGTGACATGTGTGCAAGCACGCCCTGTGGAGCGTTTTAAGTTGGGGAATTAATTCCTCTTCAATCCGGAGGGTCCCTGGGGCCAACTAGCCCACCAGGTACCTCCAGTAAGCGCCACAGAGCTGCGTTGCAGAGTGGTGTAAAAAGGGCGTGGCCTCTGAACACCTCTCTGCAAGGCAGCTCCCTGGCGCATACTGGAGGTACCTGGTGGGCTAGTTGGCCTCAGGGACCCTCAGGAATGAAGAGGAATTAATTCCCCAACTAAAACGCGCCACAGGCGTGTTTGCACACATGTCACCTCAGGCCCACCCCTTCCTTCACCACTGTGCAAGCGAGCCACCTGGCGAGTTGTAAGTTGGGGAATTAATTGCCCTTGAATACTGAGGGTCCCTGGGGGCCAACTAGCCCACCAGGTACCTCCAGTATGTGCCAGGGAGCTGCGTTGCAGAGAGGTGTTCAGAGGCCACGCCCATTTTTACACCTTTCTGCAACGCAGCTCCGTGGCGCTTACTGGAGGGACCTCATGGGATAGTTGGACTCCAGGGACTCTCAGGATTCAAGGGGACTTTATCCCCCAACTCAAAACGCACCACGGGGTGCGTTTGCACAATGGTGAAGGGAGGGGGCGGGGCCTGAGGTGACATGTGTGCAAACACACCCTGTGGCGCATTTTAAGTTGGGGAATTAATTCCTCTTCAATCCGGAGGGTCCCCGGGGGCCAACTAGCTCACCACTTACCTCCAGTAAGCGCCACTGCGCTGCGTTGCAGAGAGGTGGCCCAGGCCATGCCCCTTTTTACACCACCCTGCAACGCAGCTCTGTGGCACTTACTGGAGGTAAGTGGTGGGTAGTTGGCCCCCGGGGACCCTCAGGACTCAAGGTGACTTAATCCCCCAATTTACAACGCACCAGGGGGTGCGTTTGCGCAGTGGTGCAGGGAGGGGGCTTGGCCTGATGTCACAAATGTGGAAACGCGCCCTGTGGCGTGTTTTAAGTTGGGGAATTAAGTGCCCTTGAATCCTGAGGGTTCCTGGGGGCCAACTACCCCATCAGGTATGCCCAGTAAGTGCCACAGAGTTGCATTGCAGAGAGGTGTAAAATGGGGCATGGCCTCGGACCACCTCTCTGCAACGCAGCTCTGTGGTGCTTACTGGAGGTACATGGTGGGCTAGTTGGACCCAGGGACTTTCAGGATTCAAGGGGACTTAATCCCCCAACTTAAAACATGCCACGGGGTGCCTTTGCACAGTGGTGAAGGGAGGGGGCGGGGCCTGAGGTGACATGTGTGCAAACACGCCCTGTGGCGCGTATTAAGTTGGGGAATTAATTCCCCTTTAATCCTGAGGGCCCCTGGGGGCCAACTAGGCCACTAGGTACCTCCAGGAAGCGCCACAGGCCTGCGTTGCAGAGAGGTGGTCCAGGCCACGCCCCTTTTTACACCTCTGTGCAACGCAGCTCTGTGGCGCTTACTGGAGGTACTTAGTGGGCTAGTTGGACCCCTGGGACCCTCAGGATTCAAGGGGACTTAATTTGCCAACTTAAAACGGCCACAGGGCGTGTTTACACAGTGGTGAAGGGAGGAGACGGGGCCTGAGGTGACGTGTGCAAACACGCCCTGTGGCGCGTTTTAAGTTGGGGAATTAATTCCCCTTCAATCATGAGGACCCCTGGGGGCCAACTAGCCCACCAGGTGCTTCCAGTAAGCGCCACTGCGCTGCGTTGCAGAGAGGTGGTCCAGGCCATGCCCCTTTTACACCTCTCTGCAACGCAACTCTGTAGCGCTTACTGGAGGTACCTGGTGGGCTAGTTGGACCCCAGGGACCCTTAGGATTCAAGGGGACTTTATCCCTCAACTTAATACAGCCAGAGGGCGTGTTTGCACACATGTAACCTCATGCACCCCCTCCCTACACCAGTGTGCAAACGCGACCCATGGCGCGTTTTAAGAGGTAGTTTTAATCCCCCTGCCCTATTATGTACTAGGGAGTTACAGAGGAGGTCATGCTAATCACAGGGGTACCCCAACGCATAGTGTTCCCTAGTGTATATAGGTGTTTTAACTGTATTCTAAGTGTCTTTTACCATAGCACTGGCTCTAGGCCTGGTTAGTCAGAGTCAGTTACCACCAGTACCAGTCTGGAAAAGGTGTGGGCACAGGATGATTTTGCATCAAGGCCTCTTTCTGCTCCTCTGTTGGTTCTTTCTGCACATGTCTTGCTTCTTCCTGCATTTTTCTTTGTCTTTGTTGACTTCTGTTTCTTTCTACATTTCTTTTGCTTCTTTCTGTGCGTTTTTTCTTCTTTCTTCACATGTCCTACTTCTGTAGGCATAGTTACAAACTAGCATTTGAAAAACCTTTGAAATTCACTGAAAAAACCATAGGTTTCAGGCACGTTATAGTTAGAAATTAGCATTTAAAAACCTTTGAAATTCACTGAAAAAACCATAGGTTTTAGGGAAAGTTATAGTTAGTTGGACATTGCACTCGTACAAAACCCGTGAAATTCCCCCGTTATAGTTAGTTCAGCTAACTATAACTCGCGCCCCGCAATGCACTGCTGATGACGTCACATATTACATCACTCATGACATGGTCAGTGACATCACTGATGACATCACTGATGACATCTCAAATGACATCACTGATGACATCATCCATGTGATAATTTCATGCATCTTCTCACACCCTAACATAACTTTAGATACACCCACTCTAAATTACAGACTGCCATTCTCAAAACCATAGACACTCCAACACCAATAACTACATACCCACTCACTGATTCTTAGGTCTACACACACATCCACTCACTCACCCGTACAGTCACTCACACTTATGGTCACTCAGTACAGGACTATCATATGCACTCATACACCTATATAGACACTCACACACTGCCACTCATCCATAGAGGTACTCACACACCTAGTCAGTCATAGAAATAATTATTCAAACTACCCTTTACTCACCTATACAGATATACACACACCAGCTCACTTAGTCATACAAATACTAGCACATTCTTACGTTCTTATACAATCACTGATACAAGCAAACACTCATCCATGCAGCCACTCTCACAATCACACACTCTCACTTATAGACATTTATATACTCTAACACACATATATACTGCCTTTTATATATGTAGTTACTTACACATGTACAAATAAGATATACATTCACTCACTAACACACCCATACACACACTCACCCACCCATACAGTCCATCACAGATGCACACTTCAAACTATGCACCCAGTGAATCACCCACTCACACATCTATGCACAGAGTCACACACACCCCACCCACACAAACACTCAGGCACCCATACAGATACTCAGACAACCAATCAATAACTCATATAGACACTTATGTAGTTATTCACAAACCCATGCAGTCACTTACACACCAACAGACAGACGGATACAGAGATTCACACAGTTTAGTCACTAACCCATGCATTCACTAACATATGTTTAACCACTCACTTATAGAGTCAGTCACGCACCTAGTAAAACATCCATTCAGACACTTATACACCCACTCATTCTTCAATACGCCTTTACCTATATATATTAAACATATTTAAACTTTACAGAAACACACAGTCACTGGATGATGTCATCAGTGATGTCATCAGTGATGTCATTTGAGATGTCATCAGTGATGTCATCAGTGATGTCACTGACCATGTCATGAGTGATGTAATATGTGACGTCATCAGCAGTGCATTGCGGGGCGCGAGTTATAGTTAGCTGAACTAACTATAACGGGGAATTTCACGGGTTTTGTACGAGTGCAATGTCCAACTAACTATAACTTTCCTAAAACCTATGGTTTTTTCAGTGAATTTCAAAGGTTTTTTAAATGCTAATTTCTAACTATAACGTGCCTGAAACCTATGGTTTTTCAGTGAATATATATATATCACTGAAAAAACCATAGGTTTCAGGCACGTTATAGTTAGAAATTAGCATTTAAAAAACCTTTGAAATTCACTGAAAAAACCATAGGTTTTAGGGACAGTTATAGTTAGTTGGACATTGCACTCGTACAAAACCCGTGAAATTCCCCGTTATAGTTAGTTCAGCTAACTATAACTCGCGCCCCGCAATGCACTGCTGATGACGTCACATATTACATCACTCATGACATGGTCAGTGACATCACTGATGACATCACTGATGACATCTCAAATGACATCACTGATGACATCATGCAGTGACTGTGTGTTTCTATAAAGTTTAAATATGTTTAATATATATGCCAAGGTGTATTGAATAATGAGTGGGTGTATAAGTGTCTGGATGGATGATTTAGTAGGTGCGTGACTGACTCTATAAGTGAGTGATTAAACGTATCTTACTAAATGCATGGGTTAGTGACTAAACTGTGTGAATGTCTTTATCCGTCTGTCTGTTGGTGTGTAAGTGGCTGCATGGGTTTGTAAATAGCTACATGAGTGTCTATGAGTTATTGATTGGTTGTCTGAGTATCTGTATGGGTGCCTGAGTGTTTGTGTGGATGGGGTGTGTGTGACTGCACATAGATGTATCAGTGGGTGATTCACTGGGTGCATGGTTTCAAGAGTGCATCTGTGATGGACTGTATGGGTGGGTGAGTGTGTGTATGGGTGTGTTAGTGAGTGAATGTATATCTCAGTGGTACATGTGTGAGTAACTACATATGTGAAAGGCAGTATATATGTGTGTTGGAGTATATAAATAGCTATAAGCGAGAGTGTGTGATTGTGATTGTGAGAGTGAGAGTGACTGTATGGATGAGTGTGTGCTTGTATCAGTGATTGTATAAGAGCGTAAGAATGTGCTAGTTTTTGTATGAGTAAGTGAGCTGGTGTGTGTATAACTGTATAGGTGAGTAAATGGCAGTGTGATTAATTATTTGCATGACTGACTAGGTGTGTGAGTACCTCTATGGATGAGTGGCGGTGTGTGAATGTCTATGTAGGTGTATGAGTGCATATGATAGTCCTGTACTGAGTGACCGTAAGTATGAGTGACTGTATGGGTGAGTGAGTGGATGTGTGTGTAGACCTAAGAATCAGTGAGTGGGTATGTAGTTATTGGTGTTGGAGTGTCTATGGTTTTGAGAATGGCAGTCTGTAATTTACAGTGGGTGTATCAAAAGTTATATTAGGGTGTGAGAAGATGCATGAAATTATCACATGGATGATGTCATCAGTGATGTCATTTGAGATGTCATCAGTGATGTCATCAGTGATGTCACTGACCATGTCATGAGTGATGTAATATGTGACGTCATCAGCAGTGCATTATGGGGCGCGAGTTATAGTTAGCTGAACTAACTATAACGGGGGAATTTCACGGGTTTTGTACGAGTGCAATGTCCAACTAACTATAACTGTCCCTAAAACCTATGGTTTTTTCAGTGAATTTCAAAGGTTTTTAAATGCAAATTTCTAACTATAACGTGTCTGAAACCTATGGTTTTTTCAGTGAATTTCAAAGGTTTTTTAAATGCTAATTTCTAACTATAACGTGCCTGAAACCTATGGTTTTTTCAGTGAATTTCAAAGGTTTTTTAAATGCTAATTTCTAACTATAACGTGCCTGAAACCTATGGTTTTTTCAGTGAATTTCAAAGGTTTTTTAAATGCTAATTCCTAACTAGAACATGTCTGAAACCTATGGTTTTTTTCAGTGAATTTCAAGGTTTTATAAATGACAATTTTTAAATGTATTAATTGTTATCTTTATTTTTTGATACTGATTTACTACATTTTTTAAACTATTTATTTTTTAAATTACATTGTAATTACATTATACATTACATTACAAAATATACTTTCTCAGAATGAATTACTTTAGTTTAAATTCTTTGCAAATAGGCAATAGACTTTTAAGAACAGTAGTTACAGTTGTTGCAATGGGCAACACAATTTCAAACACAATGCAACATTGAGCTCAATGTGAATTTCTAGTTAAATGCAATTAGTTACTTTATGGATTACTTTTCTAACCACAGGACTGGATCCTAGATTCAGTCCTGGGACATCTCCTGTAAACAGTTGAGTAAAAGCGTTTTGGTTACAGTAGTGATTTTTAAGGAATATTATTGTATTTTAAAAGTTGACAGAAACTTTTTCACATAGAATCACCAATGTTATCCTATGGGAGGAAATTCACTTAGCAGGTAAGTAGTGTTATCGTTACTTTTTCTTACTCAGTGGTGGATCCTGGATCCAGCACTGGTGCATCTCCTGTAAACAGTTGAAAGAATGCGTTTAAGTCATACAGGCGATTTTTAAGGAATATTTGTAGTTTGTGAAAATCGACACTGAAACTTTTCTGCTGAAAACCAGACAATGGATTCCTATGGAAGGAAATACAAGTTACTGGTAAGTACGGTTAGAATTACTTTTCAGGGTCAGTGCTGGGCTAAAAGATGCAGCACTGGGTTCTCTCCTGATAACAGGTGAGTAAATCGGAATTCGTAGTTCGGCTGATTTTAGAGGAATATTTTAAAGTTCCAAAACTCCACACTTAGAAGAATTTCCAAGTGAAACCAGTCAATGTTAGCCTATGGAAGGAAATTCAAGTTACTGGTAAGTATGGTTAGAATTACTTTTCAGGGTCAGTGCTGGGCTAAAAGATGCAGCACTGGGTTCTCTCCTGATAACAGGTGAGTAAATCGGAATTAGTAGTTCGGCTGATTTTAGAGGAATATTATAAAGTTACAAAACTCCACACTTAGAAGAATTTCCAAGTGAAACCAGTCAATGTTAGCCTATGGAAGGAAATTCAAGTTACTGGTAAGTACAGTTAGAATTACTTTTCAGGGTCAGTGCTGGGCTAAAAGATGCAGCACTGGGTTCTCTCCTGATAACAGGTGAGTATATCGGAATTCGTAGTTCGGCTGATTTTAGAGGAATATTCTAAAGTTCCAAAACTCCACACTTAGAAGAATTTCCAAGTGAAACCAGTCAATGTTAGCCTATGGAAGGAAATTCAAGTTACTGGTAAGTACGGTTAGAATTACTTTTCAGGGTCAGTGCTTGGCTAAAAGATGCAGCACTGGGTTCTCTCCTGATAACAGGTGAGTAAATCGGAATTCGTAGTTCGGCTGATTTTAGAGGAATATTTGCACAATGGTGAAGGAAGGGGGTGGGGCCTGAGGTGACATGTCTGCAAACACGCCCTGTGGCGCGTTTTAAATTGGAGAATTAATTCCTCCTCAATCCCGAGGGTCCCTAGGGGCCAACTAGCCCACCAGATACCTCCAGTATGCGCCAGAGAGCTGCGTTGCAGAGAGGTGTTCAGAGGCCACGCCCCTTTTGCACCTCTCTGCAACGCAGCTCTGTGGTGCTTTCTGGACGTACCTGGTGGGCTAGTTGTTCCCCAGGGACCCTCAGGATTGAAGGGGATTTAATTCCCCATCTTAAAACACGCCACGGGGCCTGTTTGCACACATGTCATCTCAAGCCCCGCCCCCTCCCTTCACCACCGTGCAAACGCGCCCCGTGGCGCGTTTTAAGTCGGGGTATTAACTCCCCTTCAATTCTGTGGGTCCCTGGGGTGCAACTAGCCCACCAGCTCCCTCCATTATGCGCCACAGAGCTGCGTTGCAGAGAGGTGTAAAAGGGGCGTGGCCTCTGAACACCTCTCTGCAACGCAGCCCCTACCGCATACTGGAGGTTCCTGGTGGGCTAGTTGGCCCTAGAGACCCAGTATTCAAGGGGAATTGTTCCCCTATCTGCAAACGCGCCAGGGCGCGTTTGCAGAGTGGTGAAAGAAGGGGCGTGGCCTCCCGGCGCGATGCCGGTGTTTTTTTTAGTTTTTTTTTTTAAGAAGGGGGCTATGTGGCCCCCCTTCTTTTCTAATTTATTGGTCCTGGGGACCCCATCCCCCAGGGCCTGCCCCTATTTTTATTTTTTTTAAAACCAATTTGGAAGGGTGCCGGGTGGCCCCCTCCCGAGGCCTTAATCGGCCCCGGGGACCCCATCCCCCGGGGCATGGCCTTTTTAATTTTTTTTAATTGTTTTGGAGGGGGGCTGCGTTGCCCCCCTCCTCAGGCCACTTATGGCCCCGGGGACCCCATCCCCCGGGGCCGGCCTTTGTTTTTTTTTCAAACTTTTGGGGAAGGGGGCCACGTGGCCCCCCTCCCGCACCACTACTTGCCCCGGGGACCCCATCCCCCGGGGCTGGCCCTCTCCGTTGGGGACTGTGGGGGGGTTCCCCAATCCCCCCACAGTCCCGCCGGCTCCCCGCGTCCCTTGGGAGCCGGCATTGCTTCCACATGGGGAGCTGCTAAGATGCAGCTCCCCATGTGGAAAGCAATTTGCTTTGGATATTGGAAGCGAGAGCAGGTTTCCTGCTCTCGCTCCAATATCCAAAGCAGTTTGCAATGACAGGACGGGAGCCGCGAGGCTCCCGTTCTGTCATAGCAAACTACAGTGTCCCGGGGTAGGCACCCCGGCACACTGCAGGAGCCGGCCCTGGGGGTGGCGGTCCCCAGGGCCATCAAGGGCTCCAGGAGGGGGGCCGCGCGGCCCCCCTCCCTTGAATTGCACAGCCCCGGGGACCGCTCTGGGGGTCCGTAACGGACCCCCACATTAAAATATTTAGTGCCCTGGGGAGGTGGCGGTCCCCGGGGCATGTGGGGGGGCTCAAGCCCCCCCACATAGGTAATTTAAAAAAAGAAAAAGAAGCCCCGGGGGTGGCGGTCCCGGGGCTGCGGGAGGGCCGAAGCCCTCCCGCATCATTTTTATTAAAGCCCCGGGGGGTGGCGGTCCCCGGGGCTTGGGGGGCCTTAGAGGCCCCCCACACATAAAACTTAACCCCCGCATGCCCCCGGGACTTGGCCCACCCGGGGGCCAATTACCAAAGAAGCGCGGGAGCCCGCGCTTCGTTTTTTTTTTTTAATTGGCAGGATCCGCGCACCGTAAGCGCATCCTGCCAATTTTTTGAAAAAAATAAAAAAAATGTTTGGCCCTGGGGGTCCTTGTAGGACCCCCTGAGCAGGCCTAGGGGGTCAGGGTGTTTCTACCCTGCCCCCTTTTTGCGTATTGCGCACTTTTTTTTACTGCTTTCTTGTTCCTCGGTTCTACCGATGGCTGCCAACACTTCCTGGTTTGGAGTGTTGACAGCCAATTAGCATGCAGCTCGTGGTCGGGAGGGTGCGCGGATCCTCCGTGCCTCTAAATATCGAAACATTTATTTTGGATTTTCTCAGCAACTACTGAACCGATTTACACCATTTTTAAAAAGGGTGCTTTCTGAACCAAGCACTACCTTTTTGCCAAATTTGGTGTAATTCCGTTCAGCAGTTTTTGCTGTAGCCTTGCATAAAGTTTCCTATGGCAAATCGATGTTTTCACTCTTATTTTTTGAATTTCTCCGCAACTACTGAACGGATTTACACCATTTAAAAAAAAGGTCGCTTTCTGAACCAAGCGCTACCTTTTTGCAAAATTTGGTGTAATTCCGTTCAGCAGTTCGGAGCTGTAGCCGTGGCTAAAATTTCCTATGGGAATTAACATGGAGAAAACGGAAAACGCGTTTTGGGACCCCCTTTTTCTCGGCCCCGCTTGGCGAATCAACCCGAGACTTTCACGCTAGGAGCGGAGCGCCCCAACAAGTTGGAAGCTTTCGCGAAGATTCGTCAACCGGCACAAGTGTTATTTCAAATAGAATGTTGCGGATTTCCTATGGATAAAGGTCCTAACTATAACTATCTACTGGCGACCGCCAGTAGATAATATATGTATATATATATATGTGTGTTCATTGAAAAAAACAAAGTACTAGTTAGGTGACGATGCCAGTGATAATATCAACATTTTGATCTAAAAAAACACAGAAATTTACCAGTTAGGAGAGCTAACTATAACTTGCACCCCTGCAATTCGCTGGTTATGATGTCACATATTACATCACTCATAACATGTTCTATGACATAATTTATGCCATCACTGATGACATCTCAAATGACATCGTTGATGACATGATTTTAACGTAAAGTAATATTTTATAACCATAAGTAAATCCAACCTTCCACAGCATACTGCCTTCGGCCGTATGCAGTGGGGTTTGGCTTGTGGCGAGGCCCTGCAGCAAACCCCACACAGACAGGCAACCCCATGCTGTGAACAGCCTTCAGTCATACACAGCAGGGGGCTGGCTACACTCGCCTGCGGCCAGGCACTGTGGCCAACCCACCCAGAGGCAGCCAACCCACCTGCAGGCAGCCAACCTCACGCTGTGTACAACTTTTCATTGCATGCAGCGTGGGGTTGGCCACAGGTCCTAACTTACAGCCAGGACCTGCATTCAACTCCCCGCAGTCAGCCAACCACAAGCTGCACAGAGCCTTTGGCCACGCACAGTGGAGTGTGGGCCACAGAGCTTGGCCTGCTGCCAGGCCCTTTGGCAAAACACCCAGCAGGCTGCTAACGCCACACCACGCACAGCCTTTGGCGTGTGCAGCATAGGGTTGGCCTTCAGGCCCTGGGGTACTTATATAATAAAGGGAGGGGGCATGCAGCCCCCTCCCTGATCCCTAATTTGCCCTGGAGACCCCATCCCTTGGGCCAGTTCCCTATGAAAAGGGAGTGGGGCCATGTGGCCTACCTCGTCAATCTTTAAAAGGCCCCAGCAACCCTATCCCCGAGGCAAATTACAATTAAACAGGGAGGTGGGCATGCAGCCCCCCTTCCAAGCCTTATTAGGCCGCGGGGACCACATCTCCCTGGACCGTCCTTTTTTTAAAAGGGGAGGAGGGTCACTTGGCCCCTTCCCCAACCCTTATCAGACCCTGGGGATCCTATCCCCGGGGCCTCATCACATTATAAAGAGGAAGGAAGCAGCATGCCCAATATGCCAGGTTAAGCCTTTGGCTTTTAGTAAACTGCTCCATATTAAGAGTCCATCTCTGGATGCAAAGGCTGCTGATCACATGCACTATGGCTGAAAGGAGGGGTGTGATGAATGCTGAGCCTTATTTGGCCCAAGGAACCCTATCCCCCAGGAAGTGTTACATTATAAAGAGGATGGTGGCAGCATGGTCCCCCTTCCAAGCCTTATTTAGGAACAAGGGTTTCCCATTGTTTATATGAAATAACACTCCAATTGGAGGGGGACATACTCAGAAACATCAAGGCTCTCTTTTGGTAGAACTTAACATATGGCTACGATATTCTTTTGACTGAAAAAGACCTGCCTCCTGAGTTCGTAATGGAATGCCCAAATGGCAAAACTGTAATTTTTCCTGCTTTTTCCAACCTTGTCCCAGAATCAGGTCAACATTCATATGCCAAGGAGTGGGTGTTAGCGCTAGCTCCTGCATTATACCGAAATCTTGTTGAGTGAGTCTCCTCCTCACGAAATCCCATTAAAAACAACTCCTTAACCCCAGAGACAGTACTCAATAAAACATGAAGCTAAAAAACATGTTAGGGACATCCTAGAACAACTTGATTACCAAGGTGTAATAGAAAATTGCACACATCAATGAGTAAGCCCTTGTTTCCCATAATGAAACCAGACAATTCATACCGTCTAGTATTACACTACAGACATTTAAACACATCTACTCGCACATTCACAGTACAAAACGCTCACAGTGCCGCACTAATGAATAACATTGTGCAGAAGAAATACAAAACAACACTAGATATCTCAAATGGATTCTTCTGCCAGAATATAGCGCCTGAAAGCAGATATCTGACAGCATTTTCAGCGCTAGGCTAACAAAGGCAATTTTGCCATTTACCCCAAGTGTATGAGAATATCCCTGGGCTGTTTTCTGCCAGAGTGACAAAGTTACTTCAAAATTTTGATGAGGAGGCTTTGTCCTATGCAGATGATATTTATCTGATGGACGATAAATTAATGGAACACGTGGACAGAATAGAACGCATAATTCTGGGGTTTGCTCACTTGGGATACAAATTTAATTTAAAAAAACAAAAATTTCCCATCTCCATGTCCTATTTCTGGGATACGAGTTGTCAAGTGAAGGCAAAAGTGTGGCGGCATATTTTTTAGGAAAATGAGCATTGCTCCAACCTCCAACGACTCTGAAAAGACTACAATCCATTTTAGGATTTTTACATTTTGGCAGAACATACATTTTGGATTACGCAGAACGAGTAAAACCGTTCTACAATTTAATTAGACCTGATTTTTTAATCAACAATTGGACACAGGAACATACAAACAGTTTACTTCCATACAAGCTGACATGACAGCTTCCAAACATTTACACACACGTGTAAACACAACTACCCTGGTGATCCATGTAGTCGCTGGACCAACCGGGTACACCTATATCACTTTCAACGAAGGTGATACAGTACATATTGCATACAAACCACATTTGTACACAAACTCTGAAATGTGTTTTGCACCCACTGAGAAAATTCGCACAGCAGAACAGACTGCTGTAGTGAGAAAAAAAGCACTAGCTAAGGGAAAATGCATAATTGTGGTTACCCCTGACCTTAGAGGCTGTCACCAAAGCGAGCTTTCCAAATGCCAACGCATTACATCCATGATTGATACAATGGGCTAACTCTCTCACTGCAACAGATGTAGATTATAGATTTGATTCTACATTACAAACACAAGCATTTATGCAGTATGAACAAGACTATCCTCTGCCAAATGTAATAATGCCTCTAGATCGATATTATTATATCATCTACACTGATGGATCTGCTCAGTCTTGCATAGGGACAAAACACTAATAATCCATGGAATGCGCAATCGTAAAGGGGCACATGATTAATGGAAAGTTCTGTCCTGAAAAAGCACACACAAAGTCCCTAGGGGACTGTACAGTGCAGCTGGTAGAACTCAAAGCACTGATACTGGCACTGCAAAATACAGATCATGGATTCCCCACACTTATAGTGTGTGATTCATATTACTGTGTTCAGTCCTATAATGAATACCTTCACTACTGGGGCCGGAATGGATTTCGAGATTCCAAGGGTTGCACAATCAAGCACAAGCTGCTTTGGGAACAGGTGGCAAAGCTGGAAGAATGATTGCACGGGCTCATGTTGTCCACGCATTGAGTCATCAACGTGTTGGCGTTCACGATGCAGGGAATTCCATGGCTGATGAAGCTGCTAAGGCAACAGTTCGTACTGCTGCCGTTGCTGCAATCGCTCATTCTAGTATGAGATTAGACAGAGACATCATGGTGGCCTGTTAATACTGCTTGCAAAGACACACACCTGTCGAAAGGCAAGTACTCCTACAAGTTAGATGCACAAAACATTCCATATGCTCAGTTTCAAGGAGTGGGGGATAGAATCATATCAAACACTGATCGCAGATTGGGGTTAATACTAGCTGCACATGAGTGTCTGGGTTCAGTAAACACAGGGGTTACTGCTACAGTTTCATTACTGAAGCATCACTATTGGTTGCCAGGTCTAACTAAACAGACCAAGGACTTTGTCCTTAAATGTGATATCTGCCAGCAGATGAAGGGTTCCACCATAGCACATCCTCCACAGACTCCCCTATTAATTTCAGAGAAGCCTCTGACAGTTGTCTATTTGGATCACTGCGGCCTTTTACACTCAATTCAATGCAATTCAAAACAAGCTTTATTCGATTTAAAAGTATAAATCATAAAAGCACAATATATCACATATTATTAAAAAGAACAGATCAGCATAATATAAAATTATTGAAAATATTATGGATACCGTACATTAAAAAGCTAGATTCATGTTACACATTGTTTTCCTGTATCTAATCACGCATTTCAAGTACATAGCTAAAGGGCTAGTAAACATTTCATACTGTAAAATTTGTAACGTTGAAAATGCTGGGCGGCATTGTCTCAGGCCCAAAGTCTTTAGAATGGGTACAATCCATCCTTTTCTTGGCACAGTGTAGTATTTGCAAAATAGAAGAATGTGCATTGTAGATTGTAAGGACATATCATCACATGGACATGGGCCCAAGATTCTAGACCAGTCATTCATGGCTGGAAAGCTTGTTCACCTGTGAAAATTCCCCAGACGGAAACGGGTCAACATCACCCTATCATAACCCCCAGTTACATTTTCAAGATATGGCTGAATACCATGACATATTAATAACATCTGATTTTCCTTGGCCGTGGGCTTTACAATTTCATTTGAGAATCTGATTGTCTCCAAGAGCATTAGACAGTCAGTTTTCAAGGTTTTTCTTGGGATTGTAATAATGCTGGCCGGATTATCAAAATATTTGGGATGCCCAATGTCTAACATAAAGTTTTTGACATAGTTTAACCAAGGAATACAAAACACATTTTGAAGCTTTAAACAATCATTTAAAATATCCCGGTTAAAGCTAGTATATGTTGTTGACCATATCTTGTGCCATAATAAAATCGGTTGTATCTTAATTAAATCTGATAAGTATGGCATCCCTAGCTCTGCGTGGCAAATATAGGTGGCAGTACTATTCGGAACTGCTAGTAGATACCTAAAAAGGCATTCTCAACTAATTGCAGGGGCTGATAATCAGCATAGCCACAAATGCCGGCACCATACCTAGCAGTTGTAACACATTTAGCTTTATAGATTTGCATTAGTTCCACAACAGGCCTTCTACCCAGTTTTCTCACAAAATTAGCTAGTGCGGCTGTGGCTTTTGAAAATAACAATTTTCTTGCTAAAACAGCATGAGACCAAGTCCCCCTTTGATCAAAAAGGATACCCAAATTGGAAAATCTTTTAATAAACTCAACCTTATTATTATTGATAAAAATATCTCAGCATTTTGCACTATTTGTTCCACATTTCATAATGAACGTTTTTGACGTGTTTACTGAAGGCCCAGGTTGTGCATAAATGTTGAAAAACTGGACACTACTCTTTGTAGCCCGAGTTGTGTACGTGACATTAAAACAGCATCATCTGCATACAGTAAGGCTGGTATTGGACACTTATCAATGTATGGCAGATCCTGACACTGGCTGACTAAAACTTGACTTAGACTGTTAATATACAGAGTAAAAAGAAAAGGGGCCAGAACACATCCCTGTCTTACCCCTTTCCTTATGGGAAACTTAGCAGTACACTCTCCCATGTTTCCATAACGGACCCTGGCATGGGTGTCTTGATACAGCTGCCTCATGAAATTTATGAGTGGAATTTCCACACCCATTTCCTATAAGATCTCATGTCTGACACAATCGCGGAACTAAGGTCTATGAAGGCCAGATATAACTTCCCGTGCTTGGCCCGCGTATATTTACCCAAGATGATGTTTAAATTTAGTCCCTGTTCGATTATTCCTAAACCCTGTCAGAAACCATATGGTATTCAGTAATCACGCCCGCATCTTCATCCCATGTCTGCAATCTATTCAATAAAATATGACCAGTCACTTTAAGGAAAGAATCTAATAGAGAAATTGGTCGGTAACATGCAGGATTGTTGCGGTCTCCCTTCTTAAAAATTGCGACCAAGATCGATTCTGACCATGATGGAATGAAACCATGATGACAACATGCTGTCAAAACTAGAGTTAATAATGGGCCCCAAAGGGGTATATTCGACTTATATAGGTCCACAGGGACTCTGTCCGGACCTGGAGCTTTACCACCCGCACTAGCATTTATAGCACAAATAACTTCGTCCAATGTGAAGTGGACACCTATTGGGTAGAAATTGGATAATTCTAGCTCCGGGGGTTGTTTGGTCATGGCCAGTGATACCGCCTGGTTTTTATCATTATACATAGATGAAAAATGGTCCACCCATTGGTCCTCGCCAATAGTTAGCTCTATTGATGGTAAATCTCTAGGGGCTAAAAAAGGTGCATTAACTGCCTTCCAAAAGCGTGTATTGTCTCTAAGTATTGAGGCTCCATGCAATGCCTGCCAAGATTCAGCTCTCAGGTTGTCCTTACGTTCTTTAAGGCACATCTATATGCCCTTCTGGCCATCTTAATTTCCGTCGGGTTTCTGACAGATTTATGTAAAACATTTTTCAGGTCTGAGTGGGCTTTGGTACATTTAGAATCAAACCATCCCTGATTATGGGATTTTTGTTTTCCACAAATAGGCTCCTCTTGACCTCTAAGGTAATTAGCCTAAATGAATTCAGGACTTCTACATGAGAGGCAGTCTCATCGAGACAAACTAAGAAATCTGATTTACACTTAGTTAGAAGTGTCTTTGTGAATTCAGTTGGTTCCACTTTGAGGCCAGCGCAATGAGTATCCATGATTTTTATTCAGGGCGATATTCTGTACAATGTGTTCTGAAGTACCCTTTTTGTTTAACACATTGCATGGAAATTCAAAAGTAATGCTTATAGGAGAATGATCTTTCATTGCGTTGGTATGAGACACAAAGTTATTTAACCTGCTTGAAAGTCTGTTTGAGATCAAAATATTGAACACAACCCCCTACCATTGAAAGTACAGCTAAAATGGACTGTAGGGAAACATAATTCATTTGAAAATCCAAGATCGAATGAAAACATGATTGTATTTAGATGATCCCCAAAGGTTGAATGAAGGAAATGAACAGAATCAACTCCGTCATCAGTCGTTATTCCACATATACCTCCCTTAGTATGCGAACACAATACAGAATTAAAATCCCCTCCCCAGATAACACACACATCTTTATCCATATCATTCTGTATATTGGTCAGGTCATTCTGTAGTTTTCTCATGACCCCCACAGACTGATCTTTAGGAATATTATTATAAAAATTCAACAGGGCAATATTATGCTTTTTATCAACATGAAACATGACAATCTGATAGTAAATGTCCGATATCTTAAGTTCGATCTTTTTAACATTAACTCGATTTGACACATATATGCACAAGCCACTCTTATTCCTCCGTGTGCTGATACTATTGCTGGAGAGTGGAATGTTTTATAGCCATTAATATGCAAAGAGTTCTCCAGCCAGGTTTCTTGCAGACATAGTATAGTAAAATCCTCTACAAAATCTAACCATAGGGGATTACTGAGTTTAGTACGTAGACCTGCCACGTTCCAAAATAGTATGTCGCAGGTCGGCGTCCTACCACTGTCTCTTTTACTCTGTTCTTTATTATTGCAATAGATCACTGTGTTTTGATGTTGTTCTATCAAGGCCAATGTACCCTGGGTACCGACAGAGGGGTTTACATAGGGAGTTAGATTAGTACCTTTAGACAGGGGTGATACCGAGGTAACAGAAAAGATCTGTTTTATAGGTGTTAAATACACAACAGCTCCCCTTGTTTGAACAGCCTTTTACACTCAGATGGGGCTTAGAAGTACATCTTGGTGGCAGTCCATTCATGCTCCAGATTCCTGTGGGCTTTGCCACAGCAGTCGGCTGACGCCCAAACTGTTATAAAGGATATAAGTCTGCATCGGGACATACACAATTAGCACATTACATTCTGACCAGGGTCCAGCGTGTAGCTCTCAGGCTTACAAAGCAGCCATGGGATATTTGGGTGCGACCTTGAGGTACTTCTCCCCCCTACCATCCTGAGATACATTTGGTAGTTGAGAGGAAAAAGCGGGACTTAAAGCAATCCTTAACAGCAAGGGTACTAGGTTCAGGTCACAGTTGGGTCTATCATCTATGTGGGGTCCAGAGGGCACTCAATAACATGCCAAGAAAGTCCCTGGGTGGCCGTACTCTATATGAAATCCTGTTTGGAGTGAGAAAGTGGGGCCCAGACCTCGATAATGTCAGCACAGTGGTGGCAGATACGCAGTTTGACATCAATGAACGTTTGGCTGTTTTAAAGAAACTAAATGAATTCCGGGAGCACAAAGCAACGTCCAAGCAAAACGCCCCGCCACTGGGGAAGTGAAGGTTGTACCGGCAAGACCTTGCTAGGTTCCAAAGATTGTGGAACTAGTCAGGGAAAAAATTGCAGGCAAGAAATAATTTAGGCAATCTTACAGAGTACCTGTACCTGTCTTGGCTGTCGAAGGAACCAAAACTGTACTTCTTCCGCCTCTTGCCAATCTCCGAGGCAAAAGGTTTGTCTCAATTGATCTGATCAAACCACACTATGTGGCTGATTCTCAACAATAGGCCACGTGGGCTCCTGGGTAGCCGCTGTAATCCTCTCGTTACCGTCCAGGAAGTTCAGATGGAAGCTTTAATAACTAAAGAAGATTCCCCTCTCCAATGAGAAATTGTAAACAACAATGAAGTATTTCTTCTTCCTGTTGAAAAATAGACCAAACGGTGTCTGGCTGTTTCGTGGACTATAACAACTTCTCATCGGATTTAACTGAACCTGAGGCACCTTTGCCACTGCCTCTTCCTTTCAAGCTACGATTGCGTGCTCTCTATCTTTGGCTGAAAAGGACTTAATTTATTACTCCTTGGTTACATCTCTGGATTACAATTGGATTACTATTCCTGGTCCTTTGGATTTGTTTAGAGACTGTCTTTTTCCTGCTTCTGAATGGACATTATCTCCCAGAACGCTCTGCAGGTCAACTTGTGAACTTGGTACTGAGTCCACATGCATCATCGCACCGTGAACAAAGGGACCTGTCCCTAGTGAACATTACTGTTACGCCGCAGACCGGATCACGGCCCGCAGCGCCTCCTGCTTTACCGCCGCGGTCCGTGGCACCAATTTTTCAGTCTCGGACATGCCGCGGCTCACTGCGGCAGCCCGCTGTTTCCTTTCTGGGCACCAAGGTGCGTCCCAAGGCTTCTCTCTTTTCTTTCTGGGCACACCACAAGTTTAGGCTATTTTTTATTAAAGCCTGCGGTTCCACTCTTAGAACCGCAATTTCTCCACAATACTGCCCATGCCCCCTCTGCTTACCTGATATTGGAGTGGCTGTTCAGTGAGTTGCCTGCAGTCATTTCTCTTCTAGGGGGCATTTTTCTTCCTCTTCTTCCCATGATTCTTCTGTCTGGTTCCCAGAGTGCCTTGGGGAAGGTTTTCCTGCACCATTCCAAGATGGGGGTTTTTCCTATCCTTTCACCCTTTTTCTCCCAATCCAATATGGTGGTTATTCTTCCTGTTGCGTCACTTCCTGTTCTTGGGTATTTAAGGGGCCGAATATCTCATTTTCCTTGGATTGCAACACACTTCGCTCCTGTTGGTATTTCTTCGCTCCAGGTGGCCTTCCTTCGCTCCTGTTGGTAGTACTTCTTCTCTGTGGGTTTCCTTCCTCTGCAATTCTTCTCCTACTTACCTGCTGTGACGTTCCCTTGCTGAATTTTCTCCCTAACTTGTCCTGTTGCTTGGATTCCTGGAGCCTCCACCCTGACCAGAGGTTGTTTCCCATCTGGTTTTTCCTCTTGAGGACTCCTTCTGGAAGGCATTGTCTGCCCTGACGTTACATAGTCAGCAGCACCGTGGCTACTGGAAAGGGCCACCCACCCCTGCCTTGGACAGACCAGAACCTTTAAGACCCGGAACCGGGAAACATCTCTACAACTTAAGGTCAGAAGAAAAAGACCCGAACCTGACAATTACAGCAGTTCCTGTTCCGGAAGGAATAGTGTGGGTCAGGGTATCATATGATGTGTATGGCCCTACTGAACTTTGACAAATACCATATTTGTTTAAAATTTCCTTAAATGATATCATCACCTCTAGTACTTTCTACAATGATTGGGACATTGATACAGTACATAACATGCTAGAAGATCTTGAGTAGTCAACTGTGTTTTCTTCTGATGAATTGTATGATGGTACATCTAATTACGGTGATATGTTCTGTTATAAAAATTATGATCACCATTTTCTACACAAAGCAAGTATCCCATGTACTGTTTATAATTTCACTCAATGGGAACACTTCCCAACACCACCGAACGGTAGTTTCAAAAACATTTGCACAAAAGTTTGCCTTTTTTTTGGTTTTGACACATCAGACCCGGTCTCTTATTAATATAGGCTTGCACCGACATGTGCAAAGAAAAATATGCTAACAAACACCAAGCTGATATTCTTTACTTACTTTCTTTCCCAGCTGTCTGTACAGGGTTTCGACTTTTGGAAAGACACCATAGACACAAAATGGAGGACAAAAGATTGGCAGGTTCAGGGGACTGAGGCCTTGCTCAGAGCATGCCTCATACCACATCAAATTATTTTCCTAAATAAAACAGTGCAACATACTTCCTGTCTTGGAATAGCCAAGATGAAGGATTTGAAAACACCTCATATTCCTGCATTCTCACATTTTGAGAACTGGCAGAATTTTACACAATACAGTGAGGATACATTAGATGCCATGATGCGTAATGGCTCTTACAATTCATCAGAACCCAATTGGAAGGGATGGTTGGTTTGGCCATTAGACACTAATGGGTGTCAGTCTAGATTCCTGGGCAATGCCAAAGGCTTTAAAATAAATAGGCCTGACCAGCAATATGTAAAATCAGAACACTTGGGTGGTGACATCACATAGTTTTGGGAAGTTGTCCCTTGATTGACTAAAAACCTCAACACTTTCTCAGGTGAAACAACACTTGTCCCTTCTTTCTGATGACATGGATCTCAGGGATTTCTTGTTAGGTCCCCAGAACCCCCATCAAAAGCGCTTCTTGTATGCAATATGCAACGAGCTGTGGAAAGTTTCTCAACAGGAAGCTGCTGAGAGGCTGCACGAGATTGATGGAGTTAATTTAGAAAAGGCTTTGACTGTGGTTGACAACATTATGGCCATATTAACATCCAGAATATATTCACTGGGCAACATAGTCTCTTCTGCAATAGACATAACACAACAAGATATGTCAATCTTACAGCATGGACAATCACAACTCTGGTCCATTGTATTATTAAGCTGGACACTACAAACATTACGTTCTGGCCATGTGCCGTGACGTTATATCAACAGCACTAGTCTGTTTTCTGCTTATGATCTAACTGAAAGACAGATATTGATGGCATGAAGAGATACCATGTTGCACCCTGAAAAATTAGATCAATTACCTTTTACCATGGCTGAGACACCATCTACAGACTGGATAATCCATGGTTACATTACCCTACCAGTCACGACTTTCCAAATCCAATATTGTCTGCAATACCACTAAGAAGGCAGATATGAAGTGCTAGGGGAATGTTATGTACATGAATACTGGGAATTACCATTCAGATTTAGATGCAGGAATGGGGACACAGAAGTCTTTCTTAGCGGTTCAGACTGTGAGAATGCTTTGAGCGGGTCCTTAGTATGCAAGGACATGTCACTTCATGGAGCTTGTAATGCTTCAGTTGGGAACCTGTCCTGTTATCTGAAGGGTTCTCTGGCTGCCGTGATTCATCCGGTTTTCAAGCTGGTCTCTAATGGGAGCTATTTGATGCTGTACGATCCAGGTTGCTGCGGAATGGAACCAGGCATCGCTTATCTGGTAACGGTTAATTCCATAGTCACTTGTTGCACACAAGTGCTGTTTCCACCTGCCCGCACAGTTAGGGTGGCAAAGCTATGGCCGTCGATAAATGTTACCAACATATGCTTTGATTCTTTGTGCAAACTGAAAGCCATGCATGTGGCCTTAACATCAGCTAGAGAGACGTTTGATCTCCAGGTTGCAAGGTCCTCATACGAGATACAGATGTTACTTCATACTAACTTCCAGCTGCATTTTGGGGAGCTGGTCCACGGTATCTTTAATATGTCTGATACAAAAGGAATAGTGCACTTTTTCAAATGTGTTGGCTCTTGACTGGTTAGCACCTTTCAGACCATTTTTGGAGTCATACCATCTTTCATACACTCCATGTTGGGAAGCGTTTTTGGAGGTCTCCCGCTTGTCCTGATGCTTGTGGCGGGAATTCTGATTTAAATGTTTCTGCTCCACAATGGACGTCACAGTTCAAACCGAAATGGAGACAGCACTGGCTGTGCTGCGATGCTGTGAGCACATGCTTCAGCACACCTCGGCTTCGAGAACTGAATGAGCACTGGTTCTTGTCATTCAGGCCTGTTTGGCTTCACTGCATACAACCTGTATTTCGCTGCCTGCTTTGCAGCCATGAAGGAGTATTGGATTCATGCCTTGGATCACAATTGGTTGTTCCATTGGACATGGAGGTACTAATGGACCCCTTAAAGGCTTAAAGGCCCATGGGTATTGTTGCCCCCAGAGTATTCCATTGCTGATGAATGCATTCTTTGAGCCACCTTAGGATGCTTTGGCTCCTAGTGAACTGGATACCAGCTCTGCAAATCGCTTACAGGATGCAGTCCCTCCCTCAGTGGCTGCTGTGGAAACTGGATCGAACCACCTCTGCTCCATAAACCTGCTTCGAGGTGCGCCTCTGGGAAAGTCGTCTGCAATTGCCAGCGACAGCAATGTTGCGACTATCACTCGGAACACATAAACAATTAGCTTTTCCATGTGGTGGGAAATGATTCAAAACAATATTGTTTTTGCTTTTTCTAGGCACCATCGCTTTCTGAGCGCTTGGAGTTTTAAACAGTATAATGACTTTTAATGGCTTTTTATGAATATTTTAAAAAGTAGCTTGCTTTTAGTTGATTTAAAAAAATGGTTTTAGACCTTTTTAGTTTGAATTTCATTGTGGCATGCTGCCCTTTTTAGATAGCTTTTATATATTGATCCTTAGAATGAGGAGTGGGTGTTATGTGCCCGGGTTAGCCCCATGTAGTGAAGCTGCTCATTTCTTACATTGTCCTCTTTTGCACAACAACATTTACTGCTGTGACCTTTTCCACATATTCACGTGCGTGACAATGTTGGATTAGTTTCTCTGAAACTACTTCTGTTTACACATCTGGCTTCACATAACATTATCACAATGCCTTGAACATCAAGTAAATGGCCTTTACACATGAATGTACAAATGTTGTCTATCTTTATCCGCAGGGCGACAGGGCTATCTACAAATCCATAACATTGCTGATCTATACGCACATCATGGGATGCATTTTATTATAAATAATAAGCATCTCAGAGGATTAGTAGAGGAGGCACTTCAGCTGACATCGAGGGTCCCTGCACGCTGAGACTTCACCATGCAGCGGTCTGACATCTCCATGAGGGGTGTCCAGTCCGTGACCAAGACGGAGTCCTTCATTCTCTCACGCCAGTTAATGGGGTTGGATCATCCCGAGGGAGGTTTATTGGCTTTACACCTACATACACTCTAGACATACACAGAGTAGGGTTTGTATAGTAGGAGTACACTTGATTACTACCTTGTTTTATATTTCTGCATATATACACTGTCTTAGCACCATGGTAAAACTATATCTGCTATTTAGTCTTTTGGTGCTTGTAATCACTTTCATCTGCTTCTTCTCTACAGCTTATCGCAGCACATGTATTTTATACAAGAATAAATATATTAAAAACATCCCAGTGTGTATTCTGTATACATCTCTGAGAACAAAAGAGCATGAGTGACTGAGCGAGAGGTTCTGATCTGTTACTACGATCCCTGAGGGGTCAGGGTTGTCATGTTCAGTGGTTTCCAGAAACTGTTCGCTCCGTGGTAGGATTAGGGGGGCTTATGGTGGCACTGTGAGGTAGCTGGTCTCTAGGTCAACATATCCGGCGGGGCGCTTGGAATCAGTCTAGGCACCTCACCCAAAGTTTATGCTGTCCTCAAACGTGAAGGTCCTACGGATTAGTGGGAACTACATGACACCATTTATGGTCACATGCTAATGGAAACCTATAAAACTGATTTTAACTTGCTCGTATTTGCACATTGGTATTCCTTCTGGTATTTTAATTGCTTTTTCGCTTCCCCTTCCTCTTGGTTGCCTCTCCCCGGTCCACCGCGGGTTGCGTCCCGTTTGCGTGGAGGGAGACAAGGGCGACTTCTGGTCTGAGGGAGGTTGGCAGGCTAGTGGCCTCAACCCCCTCTTTAAAACCAGATGCTCTGCACGACGCACAGCGGACGCGCGCTAGTAAGGCTGATGCTTGTTCCGTTTCCAGACTCGTTGCTGCTCTAATATTTTTAAAACTGATTTTAACTTGCTCGTATTTGCACATTGGTATTCCTTCTGGTATTTTAATTGCTTTTACGCTTCCCCTAACTCTTGGTTGCTTCTCTCCGGTCCACCGCGGGTTACGTCCCGTTTGCATGGAGGGAGACAAGGGCGACTTCCGGTCTGAGGGAGGTTGGCGGTCTAGTGGCCTCAACCCCCTCTTTAAAACTGGATGCTCTGCACGACGCGCAGCGGACGCACGCAGCGGGCACGCCAAAAGGGCGCCTAAGGCAAGCCCGTCTGCGCCCGTCCGTGCCCTGACGTCGCCAGGAGTCAGGAACCCTGCCCGCTTCTCTCCTGATCACGGCCCGACTCCTTTTGTATCTTACTCTAGCAAGGATCTACTTGATCTAAGGAAAGACTTATCACCCCTCTGCTTGTTTCTCGCCCGGGACGTTGCTTGGACCCGGCCAACACCAGAAGGTCCTTTTTCCTGCTTATCCTGCCAGTTTCAATGTAACATAGTCAAAAGTGTTCAAATACCTGGAGTCTCTGGGCGTTGCACCCATAACAACCGCCCCCACACTCCCAAGGATGATACTTCATCCTCCCCAGAACCCAGGAGTCGCCTAACAGCTCCAACCATGGCTGGAAAGGTGTTTTAAGTAATGTTAGATCCCTTCCTAAACATGCAACGGAGGTGTGGGATCTTCTTACTTCCGATAACCCAGACCTAGGGTTCCTGACTGAGACATGGCTTAAGCCTAACTCCACTCCCGCCATCACACTAGCTCTGCCTGTTGGCTTCTGGATCCTAAGAATGGATAGACAAACAAAGGTGGGGGCGGGATTGCTATTATTCACAAAGACTGTATTACAGTCTATACACTTGAGCAACGGTGTAACGCTAACATCGAAATTTTAGTCTTCCGCATTGATTTCCTCCCACAACTTAGCTGGAAGGGTGCCTTAGTGTATCGCCCCCTGGCCCTTTGGCAGACTTCTCACTCCAGCTTACAGAAATTATAGCTCCCCACGTAATCTCGACCAATAACTTTTTATTGTTGGGTGATTTTAACGTACACAGTGAGTGCACCACTAACCCCGACACGTCGATGCTTTTAGCTGACCTTCCTCTCCTAGGCTTAGCCAAGCTCAACGATGGCCCGACACACACAGCATGTCACACACTTGATATCATCTTTACCAACTCACCCAGTATCACGTGTGAACCCCCCCGGCCATTGATATGGTCAGACCATGCTTCAATTGAATTCCTCATCCAGGGTCCCGGGGTGGCTGCTTCTCCCCCCTTTTCCTCCCACAGTGTCCGCAGACAATGGCATAAGATCTCCCCGGATCTTTTCCAGGCTGCTTTTTCGACACCCTGGGAAGTTGAACCTTTTCACTGAGGACGGCTTAGCCCGGTATAATTCTGCTGTTAAATGTGCCATTGATCTGCTTGCGCCTCTTAAACCATTGCCAAACTCAGCTAGGCGCCCCCAGACAGCCTGGTTCTCCCCTGAGCTCCGTGCCAAAAAACGGCAGTGCAAAAATCTGGAGAGATGATGGCGTAGATCTCAGGATGTGAGGGACAAAGATAGATTTAAGACAGCCCTCTCCACCTACCATAAAAATATAAAGGCTGCGCGGAAAGCCTTTATTGCCTTACAGCTAGTCCAGGCAGAGAATGCCCCATAAACCCTATTCCAGATACACAAATCCTTTACCAGTCCTAAGGCCTGTGACAATCTTGAGGCCCCATCCCAAGCTCTCTGTGATGATATTGCTCAGTATTTCTCGCAGAAAATTGAGCTTATCTATGATAAGATCTCTCCCTCTGGGAGCCAGCAACCAGATGCTACGCCTTTTGACCCGCCAGCATCCGCAAAAACACAACTGCTGGAGAGCTTTCCCCCTATGACCTCCGAGGAGGTGGAAGCCTTACTTCACATAGTAAAATCGGGCTCCCCCCTTGACGTCATTCCAGCTAAAGTAGTTGCCTCCCTTTCTAATCAATTGTCCTCACCCATAGGCACGATTCTCAACCTCTCTATGAGAGAGGGCTATCTTCCCATGGAATGGAAGGCGGCACAGGTCATCCCTATCCGCAAGAACACCAAGGTCTCTATGGAAGATCTTTCCAATCTCAGTCCCATTTCTTTACTACCTCTCCTGAGCAAAGTATTGGAAAAATACATTAATAAACATCTGTCTGACCATGTCAAATATACAGGTAGTTTGGATTCCTCTCAATCTGGTTTCAGGCCCAAATACAGCACGGAGTCTGCCCTGTTGGAGGTCACGGATAATATCAGGATGACCTTAGACAGTGGCCACTCAACGATTCTCGTGCTGTTGGACCTCTCTGCTGCGTTTGACACGGTCTCCCACCAGATCTTGCTCAGGAGATTGGAGGAGATTGGACTTAGAGGACCTGCTCTTCAGTGGATGATGAGCTTCCTGTCCTCCTGTTCCCAGACCATCAATTTAGGCCCTTTTTGGTCAAAGACGATGGAACTGACCAAGGGAGTTCCCCAGAGCTAATGTTTGAGCCCCACCTTGTTCAACATCTACGTTGCTCCCTTGGCCAACCTCCTCAGGACCTGTGGCTTTACGCCTATCTCATATGCTGACGACACTCAGCTCCTCTTCTCATTTAATAAATCCTCCCCCTCTGTTCAGTTTACCTTCTCTGCGGGAATGATAGCTATTGCAAATTGGATGAAAAGCAATTTTCTCCAACTCAACGCAGGGAAGACGGAGATTATGCTTTCCGGAGAGGCACCTTTGCTGTGGACACCAGACTGGTGGCCGCTAGCCCTTGGCACCACCCTGCCCCTAAGGCCCTTGTTAAAAACCTGGGCATTCGCCTAGACCGGGCCTTGTCCATGAAGGAGCATGCTGCCCACACTGCTGGCTCCTGTTTTTATGTGCTGGGCTTGCTACAACGAGTTTTTCCTTTCCTTCCAGATTCCACTCGCAAAACCCTCATTCAGACAATGATAATAAGCTGCTTAGACTACTGCAACGCTCTCCTGGTCTCAGCCAATGAGTCCTCGGTTAGCAGATTGCAGGTGGTCCAGAACACCGCAGCACGCCTTGTCCTGAATGCTCCCCCGAGAACTGCCTCCCTTCCTCTCCTTCAACAGCTTCACTGGCTTCCAGTACGCAAGCGGGTTAAATTCAAAATCTGCTGCATCGTCCACAAGGCCTTGTATAACAAAGGCCCCCTCTACATTTCTCCGAAATTTAATCATTATGTCCCTACTAGGACCCTCAGGTCAGGAACCAAATCGCTTCTCTTGGTCCCTCGGGGCAGGAAATCAAGGTTAGGCGGGAAATCCTTTTCCTACCTTGCTCCCCTCTATTGGAACCAGCTCCCCATTCACCTGAGACAATGTCCTGACTATCTCCGCTTCAGAAAACTTCTTAAGACCGCTCTATTCTAATAATGCTCCTTAGCCTGTGCAGTAGCACAGTTCAAAGCGCAGAGATACCCCGTTGGTTGTGATTCAGGTGCTATATAAAACCCATAAATAAATAAATAAACAAATACATAGCAAATAGAATGCATCTTAATCTGCATAAGTTTTCTTTGCATGCTCTCTGGCTCACAAAATAAAACTGGACCAACAAACTATACAAAAACCATCTTTCTTATGCACCCCTGTGCACCAAAATGAAAAATTGCCCTAACAGCGAGCCACACAAACTACTTTTTGGAGGACATGATATTTGGCCACTAGGAAAAAAAAAAAAATCTTAGTTTTTATAACAATAACAATATTTGCCTTTCATTCATTTTGGCCTTCATATGTAGCACAATCCTACTAAAGGTAGCAAGGAAGCCCAAAGAATAAACTAGACTGCATAAGTAAAGCTTCAGATTTACTACATGAACAACTGAAATACCCATTTATGGTCAGATGCTAATGGAAACCTATAAACAAATATATGACAAATGGAATATATCTTAATTCTACACAGGTTTTTGCATGCTCTCTGGCTCACAAAATAAAACTGTGCCCAACAAACCAAACAAAAACCATCTTACTTATGCACTCCTGTGCAACACAATGGAAAAGTAACATAGCAGTGAGCTACACAAACTACTATAGGGAGGACATGATAATTGGCCATTAGGAAAAAAATATAATAATCTTAATTATGTTAACAACAATGATTGGCTTTCATTCACTTTGGGCTTCATATGCAGCACAATCCTACTAAAAGTAGCAAGGAAGTTCAAAACATAAACTAGAATTCATACTTAAAGTTTCTGAATTACTATGTGAACAACTAAAAAACACATTTATGGTCACATGTTTATGTAAACAAATACAATAGATAAAAAGCAAGAAATCACATTAAATCAGATTGCCACTCTGTAGTTATAGATAGAATTCCCAAAGATAGTAATTCCTCTGATTTTTGCTCTGTATAACTTTACAATCATTTGACGAATCACCACAAAACTTTCCAGCCCTATAGTATTTTCTACATTTTGTGTTGTTGTAAATTTTTGTGGTGAATCGTTACGGGGGTGCAAAGATAAAAGGGGGAGCAAAAATGTGTTTTTTCACCAATGCATTTTCCATAGACTATTGTATTTGACGTATCAAGAAAATGGCTGAACAGATTTACATGTTATTTGGCAAGATTATACATTATAGGGCGCAGATGATCCTTTTGGGTACTGCATGTAAGTCGGGTGATTATTTTTAAGTTATAAGGCATTTAAACTTAGTGATATCTGTGACCACGTTACTTTTACAGAATTCTGCGAAATATGGTGAAACAACTGTGGTACGAGGCCGTAAACTTATTTTAAAATATTTATTTAAAAAAATCCCTACCTATTACCACTTTAATCAATTGGGAATAGGTAGTGACCAACCACTTATTTCTAAGGCCCTAACACTAAACACAGACAAAGTGTAGTAAAAATGATATGACTGCCTTTTTATTCTCTAAAAACAGCCATTACCCAATTATATACTGGTTTGTCATGCCATGTACCACAGTCTAACACAAAGTTATACAGGTATACCTTGGGCCAAATTATAAGCAAGGCCTGGCTGTATTATTGGATTACAGTACCCTTGCCTCTCTCATGGTGTTGAATGGGCAATGTAATACTTAAGTCAAATTTACAAAGGATTGAAAAGCCACCATGCGGCTCTGTATTGATTGAAAATCTTGAGAAAAGCAAGGCAGTGCAACTCGCTGTTTTACATTACTCTGCACACTAAAATGTACATTGCTGCTAAATTTCACATACATCTGTATGCCATGCCTCTGTAGCCACTCCAGTATGTGCTATTCCACTCTATGCCACTCTAAGTCTCTCCACTGTACGAGGCTCCACTCCATGCAACTCCCCTCTACATTATTACATTCTACGCAATGCTGCTGTACTCCACTCCAGCCTACATTATTCCACTGTATGCCATTTCACTGGAAGTTACTCCACTATATGCTATTCCACTCTATGCCATTCTACTGTACAACACTCTAATCTACTCCATTCTGCTGTTTGCTGTATGCCACTCCACTCTACAGCACTCCACTGTAGTTTACTCCACTGTATGCCACTCCACTGTATGCTAACTCCACTCTACACCCTCCAGTGTATGGCACTCCACTCTACGCCACTTCATTCTACGCTATTCGATTGGACCCCACTCCAATGTATGCCATTCCACTGTATGCTATTGCACTCTACCCGACACCACTGTATGCTACTACAGTATACACAACTCCATTATCCACCACTTTACCTTATGCTACTCCACTATACAGTATTATACTCTATGTTACTTGACTGTACAACATTCCACTCTACGCCACTCTTCTCTTTGCCATTATACTGTACATAACTCCACTCTACACCTGTCCACGCTATGCTGTTACACTGTATGCAACTCCCCTCTATGCCTCTTCAGTGTACACCACTCCACTGTATGCCACTCTGCTATACGTGACTCCAGTTTATGCTAGCCCACTCCACGCCATTCCACTGTATGCCCCTCCACTCTATGCTATTCCACTGTATGCCATTCCACTGTACGCTATTCTACTCTACACCACTCCAGTGTATGGCACTCCACTGTACGCTACTCAACTACACGCTATTACACTTAACACCACTCCACTGTACACAACAACACTATACACTATTACACTCTATTGCCACGCCAGTTTACACTACTCCACGCTCTGCTATTGCACTGTATGCCACTCCACTCTATGCTACTCCACTCTACGCTACTCAAGTGTACTCTCCTCCACTCTATAATGAATGTATGACATTACAACGCAAACATTTACAACGCATGCTTTTACATGGCGTTTTTTACATCGAAGCATCCATTACAACGCATGATTTTACAACGCATGCCATCACAGCGCATTTTTAGAAAATACACTTCCAACGCATTTGATTACAATGCATACCATTACAACACATAATACTTTTAGGGCAACAGTAGGGTAAGTGTTGGATAGTGTAGGGGTAAAAATTACTATTCCCACTCCAGTGAGTGCAATAGTAGGGTAAGTGTTGGATAGTGTAGGGGTAAAAAATACTATTCCCACTCCAGCGAGTGCAACAGTAGGGTAAGTTATGGATAGTGTAGGGGTAAAAATTACTATTCCCATGTACCCCAAAACCCATACCCACCCTAATACTTAAAAAATCCCCATTACTTACCTTATAATGCGCTGTAATGGCATGTGTTGTAGTGACATGCATTGTAATGGCATGCGTTGTAGTGACATGCGTTGTAATGGCTGCGTTGTAATGGCATGCGATGTAAAGGCTGTTGTGTTGTAACAGTTGCGTTGTAAAGGTAGTGCGTTGTAAGGACTGCATTGTAATGGATGTTTCCCCTCTAAAATACTCTACTCTACAAGACTCTACTACACTGTATGCCACTCTACTGGACTCTACTCCACTCTGTCCCCGTACACTCCACTGTCCAAATTTGCACTCAACTCATTGCCCGTACATTCTATTGTACAACATTTTACTCCACTCTACAACAGTTTCCAACACTGTACGGCACAGCAGTCCACTTTACTATATGAGCCACCATTCCAGTTTAAAACAATTTCTTCAACTCTTTTCAATGCCACTTCAATGTATGGATCCCACCCTATGCCAATCCACCTTATCCTGCTCCACTCTACGCCACTCCACTGTACACCACTCTACTCTATGCTATTACACTCCATGCCATTCCACTCTTCTACAATCCACTGTACAGTAATGCAGTGAAGGCTATTCCACTGTATCCTACTCCACTTTACAGTAATCCATTCTACACCACTACAGTGTACAGCACTCCACTCTACACCGCTCCATTGTATGATGCTCTCCTCCCCTCTATATATCTCCACTCTATAAAAGTCTATCACATTTCATAGCACTCGATAAAATTCTACTGCACTCTATCCCGGTACACTCCACTGTCCAACTCTATACTCCACTGTATGCCCGTATGCTCCAATATACAACACTCTATTCCAGTATACGGCACTTTTCTATATGACATAGAACTCCACTCTGCTGTACGAGACCCCACTCCAATTTATAACATTGAACTACTTATGCTACGCCAGTGCACTTCACTCCATGCCATTCTACTCTGTGACAAACAAATTCACTCTATTGTGCTTTACTCCACATTATGTTACACCATTCCACTCTACTCTACTCCACTGTATGAGACTTTACCTCACTCTACGCTACTTACAACAATGTACTCTATGCAGTTCCACTGTTTCCCACACTACTTCACTCTATGCAGCTCTACTGTTTCACACACCACTCTACTCTATGCAACTCCACTCTACAACACTTTACTACACTGTATGCCACTCTCTGACCCTTTACTCCTGTCTATACCCCTTCACTCTAATGTACAACACTGTACTATACTGTTTGCCACTGTATAACACTCTACTCCATTCCACGATACTTTAGTCAACTATACAACACTGTATGCAACTCTTTGTATGCCACTGCAACCCACTTTACTCCACCCTTCTCTGACACAGTACTCCAATCTACTCCACTACTCCACTCTACGCCACTCCACTCTATGGCACTCAGCGTCATTTTACTCTATAACATGGTATGCCAATCCACTGCATCACACTCTACAACACTGCACACCACTCCACTCTACAAAAATCAACTAGACTGTATGCCACTCTACTCTACTGTAGTCTACATCACTTTCTAACACTGTATGACACCCCACTACACTCTACTGTACATTGCAGTACTCCAGTTTATGACACTTTACTCTACTGTATGATACGCCACTCCACTCTACTACACTCCACACCACTGTAGTCTATGACACGCCACTACACTCTATGACACTTTTCTCGACTCTACACTACCGCACTCCAGTGTACTCCATTCCACTATATTCCACTGTACTACACTTTATCCCACTCAACATCACTGTACTATACTCCGCTCTACGTCGCTCCTCTGTCCAATACTCTACTCCACTGTGTGCAACTCCACTCTACAACACTGTACTACAATCTATGACACTCTATGCCCATCCACTCTTCGCCCACTATATTACTCGTTATAACGCTCAACGGCGTGCCACTCAACTTCTCTCTATGATACGCCACTCCACTATATGACAGAGCACTCCACTCTACAACATTCTCCTCCACTGTAGTTCACTATACTCTACTTGACGATATTCAACTCTATGGCACTCTTCTTCACCCTACTCCAATCTAAAACACTCTGCCCCACTCTAAGACAGTCTACAACACCCTACTTTACTGTTCAACATGACATTCCACTGTACAGCTCCCTGCTCCAGTCTACTATACTTGATTCCACCATATGAGATACCATGCCACTACACTATATAACACTTTACTACACTGTACGTACGGTACGCTACTATACTCTACTCAACTTCACTCGATTCCAGTCTACAGGACTGCAGTCTATGACAATAGACTTTGCAACACTCTCCTCCACTTTCCTGAGCCACCCTCCACATAACAGTTCTCCACTTGTGACACCGGACTCTACGATTGAAACACATTTTTATTAACAAAAAATTAAAAAACCATTGAAATGTAATTAAAAAACCATAGGTAAAGGTTTAGTTATAGTTAAGAAAACATATTTTCCCATGCAAAAAAGTTTAAACTGCACAAACTTTATAAATTCTAAAGTTATAGCTATAACTTTCATTTACAAATTATCCCCCACCTTCAAATGATTCTGAGTAGCGGACCTCATTACACTCTCTTTGCAGCTCCCTAATGAGGCAACACTAGCACTCACTCACCACTCTACCATGCACAGTGTTCTCGCAAATAAAAATACTCCACTGTACAACACTACAGTGTACGAGTCTCTCTGCCACTCCACTGCGTGACAAGATACTCGCCAACACTGAACTATATGACAGTCTACTCCACTCTATGCCACTACACTCTATAACACTCTGCTACACTCTACGACACTCTTCTTAATGACACCTCACTCCACCACCCTCCATATCATGACACTCCAGTCGACCTCACTCCACTGTACAACACTCAGCTTTACTGTACAGCACACCACTACTCTGTACAACACGCTGCTCCAATCTATGATTCTATGATATTCCACTCCATGATATGACAAATCACACCACTCCACTGTATAACACTTTACTTCACTGGACATGACGTTACTCCACTCTACTCGACTCCACTGTATTTCACTCCACAATACTCCACTCTATGACACTAGACTCTACGACACTCTCCTTCACTGTACTGAACTACACTACACTTTATGAGACTGCACTCAATGACACTTCACACTGCGATTTAAGGCAAACGTTTATTAAAAAATGCAACCATTAACATACAATGTAAAAAGCAAAAGTTAAGGATAATGTATGGTTAGTTATTCCTTATGTATTCTTTCTATACAAACCCAACTTAAAATACACAAATATTACAAATTGTAAAGTTATAATTATAACTTCAATTTATAATTTACACACCACCTTCAAATTACTATAAGTCGCGCACCTCTAAACACAGTCTTGTCATCTTACTTGCCACACTACATTAACTAACTCTCATGCTCTTTTAGTGCACTGTTTATACCCTTGCATACTACATCACTTCTAGCATGTGAAATCATAACATTCATAACAACACTTATAACTTCTCAAATGACATTATTTGTCACAACACAGTGCATGGAAGTGTTGAGTTATAAATATATAAATATATATGTATATATTACCTACTGGCGTTCGCCAGTAGGTAGTTATAGTTAGGACCTTGTTTCTATTCAAAAAGCGTTTTTTAATTTGCCAATATCTTTGGCGCCGTTTGACAAATCTTCGCGAAATTTTCAAAACTAATGGGGCGCTCCGGTCAGCTCCTGTCTTGAAAGGTTCGGGGTGATTCGTCAAGCGGGAGCTGAGAAAAAAGGGGGGTTCCAAAACACATTTTCCCCATGTTAATTTCCCTAGGAAATTTTAGACACGGCTACAGCCCGAACTGCTGAACGGAATTACACCAAATTTGGCAAAAGGTAGGTCTTGGTTCAGAAAGCGACCTTTTTTTAAATGGTGTAAATCCGTTCAGTAGTTCCTGAGAAATTCAAAAAAGAAAAATATCGATATCTGAGCACCGAGGAGGAGTCGTCCAGGGCACGAGCTTCACTCTGATTGGCTGCCAACACTCCAAACCAGGAAATATTGGCAGCCATCTTGTGACTCGGTAACCGAGTCACAAGAAAACAGTGAAAAAAACATAAAAAACCAAGAAAAGGGGGCAGGGTAGAAACACCCTGACCTCCTAGGCCTGCTGAGGGGGTCCCACAGGGAACACCAGGGTCAAAAAAAGCAATTATTTTTTTTTTTAAATGGCAGATTTTGCGCTGGGTGTGCGAATCCTGCCGAGAAAATAAAAATAAAATGAAGCGCGGACTCCCGCGCTTCGTTATTGTTAAGCCCCCGGGTGGGCCAGGTCCCAGGGGCAATGCCAGATTATATAGCGGGGGCCCATGGGGGACCCCGCAGCCCCAGGGACCACCACCTCCCCGGGGCTCTCATTGTTTTAAATTAAAAATGTGTGTGGGGGGCTCGAGCCCCCCCACACACCCCGGGGACCACCACCTCCCCGGGGCTTTGCCGTTTAAATGGGGGGGCACGCGGCCCCCCCGCAGCCCCGGGGACCGCCACCTCCCCGGGGCTCTGTTTTTTTTTTAAAGATGTGTGGGGGGGGGGTTTGAGCCCCCCACACACCACCCCCTACCCGGGGCACTAAATATTCTAATTAGGGGGTCCATTACGGACCCCCGGTCCCGGGGACCACCACCTCCCCAGGGCTTTAGAAATGAAGCCCTCGATGCCCCTGGGGACTGCCACCCCCCAGGGCCGGCTCCTGCAATGTCCCGTGGTGCCCACCCCCGGGACATTCCCATTTGCTAGGGCAGGGCGGGAGCACAGCTCCTGCCCTGCCATAGCAAACTCTGCTTTGCTTGATTGAAGCGAGAGCAGGTAAACCTGCTCTCGCTTCAATCAAGCAAAGCAGGATTGCTTTTGAGCAAGGGGAGCTGCATGTCAGCAGCTCCCCTTGCTCAAAAGCAATGCCAGCTCCCGCAGGAGGCGGGGAGCCGGCGGGACCGTGGGGGCAGTGGGGCTCCCCCCATGGTCCCCAACGGAGAGGCCAGGCGCCGGGGATGGGGTCCCTGGGGCCAGAAGCGGCCCGGGTGGGGGGCCACGTGGCCCCCCTCCCCTGTGAATTTTTTTTCAAAAAACAGAAAGGCCGGCCCCAGGGAATGGTGTCCCCGGGGCCATAATTGGCCTGAGGAGACCCCCCTCCAAATAATTAATAAATTAAATTAAAAAAAAGTCTGGTCAAGCCCCGGGGATGGGGTCCCCGGGGCCAAAATTGGCCTCAGGAGGGGGGCCACACGGCCCCTTCGCGATTTAAAATTTTTTTTTTTTTATAAAAAGGGGTCAGGCCCTGGGGGATGGGGTCCCCAGGGCCCCAAAAATGTAACAAAAAGGGGGGCCAAACAGCCCCCCTTGTAAAAAAAAAAAATTAAAAAAAAGCAGGCATCTAGCCGGAGGCCACGCCCCCTTTCTCGACCACTCTGAAAATGCGCCCCGTGGCGCGTTGTAAGTTGGGGAATTAATTCCCCAAGAATACTGGGGGTCCCTGGGGGCCAACTAGCCCACCAGGTACCTCCAGTATGTGCCACAGAGCTGCGTTGCAGAGAGGTGGTCCAAGGCCACGCCCCTTTTTACACCACTCTGCAAACGTGCCTCTTGGCGCACTGGTGGTGGGGCGATGAGGTCCTCTTGTGTCCTCAGGACCTCAGGACACAAGTGGACTTAATCCCCCGAGCAGCAGTGCGCCAAGAGGCGTGTTTGCAGAGTGGTGTAAAAACGGGGCATGGCCTCGGACCACCTCTCTGCAACGCAGCTCTGTGGCGCATACTGGAGGTACCTGGTCAGCTAGTTGGCCCCCAGGGACCCCCAGTATTCAAGGGGAATTAATTCCCCAACTTACAATGAGCCACGGGCGCGTTTGCAGAGTTGTGCAGGGAGGGGGCGTGGCCTTTGTCCACCTCTCAGCAATCCCACTGTGTGGGGCTTACTGGAGGTAAGAGGTAGGCTAGTTAGCCCCTAAAGGACCCCCAGCAGCGAAGGGGACTTCAATCCCCATCCAAGAGTGCACCAGGGAGTGCGTTTGTAGAGTGGTGGGCAAAGGGGGCGTGGCCTGCTCTGAGAACTTAGCAATCCTGCTGTGTGGGACTTACTGGAGGTAATAGGAGGGGTAGTTGGCCCCCAAGGAGGTCCTTGGGGGCCAAATACCCCTCTTGTTACCTCCAGTAAGTCCAGCACAGTGGGATTGCTACGACGTCTTCGGAGGCCTTGCCCCCCTTTCTCCACCACTCTGCAAACGCACCTCCTGGCAGACTACGGGATGGGGGATAAAGTCCAATTTACTCCTGAGGGACTTTGGGGGCCAAGAAGCCCTACTGGTTCCTCCTGTAAGCCCTACGCACCGGAATGCCTGAGCACTGGTCGGAGGCAGAGTACCCTTTCTACACCACTCTGCAAACGCAACTACTGGTTAAAGAAGTGTTTGCAACGTAATAGGTTTCGCATTTGCGAGAATTAGAGCTATTGGCGTTGTAAATGCAAACGTTTTTTACTAATGTTTTTTGAAGTGGAGTGGATGTTTACGTTGTGTGTAGTGGAATTATGTGGTATGTTGTGCAGTGAAGTTATGTGGATAGAAAGTATGTGGTATGTAGTGTATAGGAATTATGTAGAGTGGGATTATGTGTTATGGAGAGTAAATATGTGGTATGGTAGTCTGTGTTGTGGAGTGGTAATGTCAGGTTTAGTCTTCCTCGTTTCCATAGAAGCTCAACTGTGAACTCAATGAGACAAAAAAAGAAGGAATCACTGAGGAGCACTTCTGGACCTAGTCAGAGGTATGAGAAGGGCCACTGGAATTATGCGACTGTTTGGCTGCACCGACTTTATATACATTTTCCGTATTAGCCACATAATTCATCATCTGCTCCCTAATCTGTAGATTTGAACAAAAAAAGCCTTGTTTCTAGCTCCAACGGCTCAAACGTTACCAAAAATGCAGCGACAAGTGTTACAGCGTGTTGGAAGGCCCTTTGCAAACCTAGAATGGTCACCTGTTACTTATTGCTAAATGTGGGTGTTAAATTGGTAATAATGGTGTGCAAGCCACTTTTGCTTCCTTCTGCGCCTCTCTTGCCTCTTTCTGCATTTCTGTTGCTTCTTTCTGCACATTTCTTTCTTTTTCTGCACTTCTCTTGCCTCTTTCTCCAAATCTCTTCTACGTTCAGCATCTCTCTTGCCTCTTTCTGCATGTCTGTTGCCTCTTTCTGCACCTCATTTGCTTCTTTCTGTACCCTCTTACCTCTTTCTGCACCTTTCTTCCCTCTTTCTGCACCTCTCTTGCCTTTTTCTGTACCCCTCTTATGTCTTTCTGCACATTTTTTGCCTCTTTCTGCATCTCTGTTCCTTCTTTCTGGACTTCTTTTGTTTCTTTCTGCACCTGACTTGCTTCTTTCTGTAACCCTCTTGCCTCTCTCTCCACCCCTCTTCCCTCTTTCTGCACTTCTGTTGCTTCTTTCTGCACCTCACTTGCCTCTTTCTGCACCCCTATTGCCTCTTTCTACACCTCTCTTGCCTCAGTCTGCCCACCTGTTTCCTCTTTCTGCACCCCTTTTGCCTGTTTCAGCAACTCTCTTGCATCTCTCTGCAGTTCTCTTGCCTCCTTCTGCACCTCACTTGCTTCTTTTTGCACCTCTGTTGGTTCTTTTGCACTGCTCTTGCTTCTTTCTGCACCTCTCTTGCAAATTTCTGCACCCCTCTTGCCTCTTTCTGCATCCCTTTTACCTGTTTTGCACCTCTGTTGCCTCTGTCTGCTCCTCTGTTACATCTTTCTGTACCTCTTTTGCCTGTTTCTGCAACTCTCTTGTCTCTTTCTGCAGTTCTCTTGCTTCCTTCTGCACCTCTGTTGCTTCTTTCTGCACTTCTCTTGCCTCTTTCTGCACCCCTGTTGCTTCATTCTGCACTTCCCATGCTTCTTTCTACACCTGTCTTGCTTTTTTCTGCCTCCTGGTTGCCTCTTTCTGCATTCGTCTTCCCTCTTTCTGTACCTTTCTTGCCTGTTTCTACATCTCGCTTGCCTCTTTCTGCACTTCTCTTGCTTCTTTCTACACCTCTGTTGCTTCTTTCAGCAATTCTCTTGACTCTTTCTGCACTTCTCTTGCCTGTTTCTGCACCTCTCTTGCTTCTTTCTGCACTTCTCTTGCCTGTTTCTGTACTTCTCTTCCTTCTTTTTGCACCCCTCTTGCCTCTTTTTGCACCTCTGTTGGTTCATTCTGCACTGCTCTTGCTTCTTTCTGCACCTCACTTGCCTCTTTCTGCACTTCTCTTGCTTCTTTCTACACCTCTGTTGCTTCTTTCAGCAATTCTCTTGCCTCTTTCTGCACTTCTCTTGCTTGTTTCTGCACCTCTTTTGCAAATTTTTGTATCCCTCTTGCCTCTTTCTGCACCCTCTTCCCTATTTCTCCACCTCTCTTGCTTCTTTGTGCACTGCTCTTGCTTCTTTCTGTACCTCTCTTGCAGATTTCTGTATCCCTCTTGCCTCTTTCTGCACCCCTGTACCCTTTTTCTGCACCTTTCTTGCCTGTTTCTGCACCTCTCTTGCCTCTTTTTGCACCTCTGTTGGTTCTTTCTGCACTGCTCTTGCTTCTTTCTGCACCTCACTTGTCTCTTTCTGCACTTCTCTTGCTTCTTTCTACTCCTCTGTTGCTTCTTTCAGCAATTCTCTTGCTTCTTTCTGCACTTCTCTTGCTTGTTTCTGTACCTCTTTTATACATTTCTGTATCCCTCTTGCCTCTTTCTGCACCCTCTTCCCTATTTCTCCAACTCTTTTGCTTCTTTCTGCACTTCTTTTGCTTCTTTCTACACCTCTGTTGCTTCTTTCAGCAATTCTCTTGCCTCTTTCTGCACTTCTCTTGCTTGTTTCTGCACCTCTTTTGCAAATTGCTGTATCCCTCTTGCCTCTTTCTGCACCCTCTTCCCTATTTCTCCACCTCTTTTGCTTCTTTCTGCACTTCTCTTGCTTCTTTCTGCACTGCTCTTGCTTCTTTCTACACCTCTGTTGCTTCTTTCAGCAATTCTCTTGCCTCTTTCTGCACTTCTCTTGCTTCTTTCTACACCTCTGTTGCTTCTTTCAGCAATTCTCTTGCCTCTTTCTGAACTTCTCTTGCTTGTTTCTGCACCTCTTTTGCACATTTCTGTATCCCTCTTGCCTCCTTCTGCACCCTCTTCCCTATTTCTCCACCTCTTTTGCTTCTTTCTGCACTTCTCTTGCTTCTTTCTGTACCTCTGTTGCAAATTTCTGTATCCCTCTTGCCTCTTTCTGCACCCCTGTACCCTTTTTCTGCACCTTTCTTGCCTGTTTCTGCACCTCTCTTGCCTCTTTTTGCACCTCTGTTGGTTCTTTCTGCACTGCTCTTGCTTCTCTCTGCACCTCACTTGTCTCTTTCTGCACTTCTTTTGCTTCTTTCTACTCCTCTGTTGCTTCTTTCAGCAATTCTCTTGCCTCTTTCTGCACTTCTCTTCCTTCTTTTTGCACCCCTCTTGCCTCTTTTTGCACCTCTGTTGGTTCATTCTGCACTGCTCTTGCTTCTTTCTGCACTTCACTTGCTTCTTTCTGCACTGCTCTTGCTTCTTTCTACACCTCTGTTGCTTCTTTCAGCAATTCTCTTGCCTCTTTCTGCACTTCTCTTGCTTCTTTCTACACCTCTGTTGCTTCTTTTTACACTTCTCTTGCTTCTTTCTGCACTTCTCTTGCTTGTTTCTGTACCTCTTTTATACATTTCTGTATCCCCCTTGCCTCTTTCTGCACCCTCTTCCCTATTTCTCCAACTCTTTTGCTTCTTTCTGCACTTCTTTTGCTTCTTTCTACACCTCTGTTGCTTCTTTCAGCAATTCTCTTGCCTCTTTCTGCACTTCTCTTGCTTGTTTCTGCACCTCTTTTGCAAATTGCTGTATCCCTCTTGCCTCTTTCTGCACCCTCTTCCCTATTTCTCCACCTCTTTTGCTTCTTTCTGCACTTCTCTTGCTTCTTTCTGCACTGCTCTTGCTTCTTTCTACAACTCTGTTGCTTCTTTCAGCAATTCTCTTGCCTCTTTATGCACTTCTCTTGCTTCTTTCTACACCTCTGTTGCTTCTTTCAGCAATTTTCTTGCCTCTTTCTGAACTTCTCTTGCTTGTTTCTGCACCTCTTTTGCACATTTCTGTATCCCTCTTGCCTCCTTCTGCACCCTCTTCCCTATTTCGCCACCTCTTTTGCTTCTTTCTGCACTTCTCTTGCTTCTTTCTGCACTGCTCTTGCTTCTTTCTGTACCTCTGTTGCAAATTTCTGTATCCCTCTTGCCTCTTTCTGCACCCCTGTACCCTTTTTCTGCACCTTTCTTGCCTGTTTCTGCACCTCTCTTGCCTCTTTTTGCACCTCTGTTGGTTCTTTCTGCACTGCTCTTGCTTCTCTCTGCACCTCACTTGTCTCTTTCTGCACTTCTTTTGATGCTTTCTACTCCTCTGTTGCTTCTTTCAGCAATTCTCTTGCCTCTTTCTGCACTTCTCTTCCTTCTTTTTGCACCCCTCTTGCCTCTTTTTGCACCTCTGTTGGTTCATTCTGCACTGCTCTTGCTTCTTTCTGCACTTCACTTGCTTCTTTCTGCACTGCTCTTGCTTCTTTCTACACCTCCTTTGCTTCTTTCAGCAATTCTCTTGCCTCTTTCTGCACTTTTCTTGCTTCTTTCTACACCTCTGTTGCTACTTTCAGCAATTCTCTTGCCTCTTTCTGCACTTCTCTTCCTTCTTTTTGCACCCCTCTTGCCTCTTTTTGCACCTCTGTTGGTTCATTCTGCACTGCTCTTGCTTCTTTCTGCACCTCACTTGCCTCTTTCTGCACTTCTCTTGCTTGTTTATGCACCTCTTTTGCAAATTTCTGTATCCCTCTTGCCTCTTTCTGCACCCTCTTCCCTATTTCTCCACCTCTTTTGCTTCTTTCTGCACTTCTGTTGCTTCTTTCTGCACTGCTCTTGCTTCTTTCTGTACCTCTGTTGCAAATTTCTGTATCCCTCTTGCCTCTTTCTGCACCCCTGTACCCTCTTCCTGCACCTTTCTTGCCTGTTTCTGCACCTCTCTTGCCTCTTTCGGCACCTCTGTTGCTTCTTTCTGCACTTCTCTTGCCTCTTTCTGCACCTCTGACTTAGAGGTAGTTTTAATCCCCCTGCCCTATTATGTACTAGGGCCTTACATGGGGAGGTCATGCCAATCACAGGGGTACCCCAACCCATAGTGTACCCTAGTGTATGTAGGTGTTTTCACTGTATTCTATGTATCTTTCAGGATAGCACTAGCTCCGGGCCTGGATAGTCAGAGTCAGTTACCACCAGTACCAGTCAGCAATACGTTGTGGGCACAGGATGACTTTGCAACAAGGCCTATTTCTGCACCTCTGTTGGTTCTTTGTGCATATCACTTGCTTCTTTCTGCACCTTTCTTCGTCTTTCTGGACTTCTGTTGCGTCTTTCTGCATTTCTTTTGCTTCTTTCTGCGCGTTTCTTCCTCTTTCTGCACATGTCCTACCTCTGTAGGAATAGTTAGAAATTAGCATTTAAAAAACCTTTGAAATTCACTGAAAAAACCATAGGTTTCAGGGACGTGATAGTTAGAAATTATCATTTAAAAAACCTTTGAAATTCACTGAAAAAACCATAGGTTTCAGGGATGTGATAGTTAGAAATTAGCATTTAAAAAACCATAGAAATTCACTGAAAAAACCACAGGTTTCAGGGACATTATAGTTAGTTGGACATTTCACTCGTACAAAACCAGAGAAATTCGGCCGTTATAGTTAGTTGAGCTAACTATAACTCGCGCCCCCGCAATGCACTGCTGATGACGTCAAATATTACATCATTCATGACATGGTCAGTGACATCACTGATGACATCACTGATGACATCTCAAATGACATCACTGATGACATTACTGATGACATCATCCACGTGATAATCTGATGCACCTCCTCACACCCTAATATAACCTTTGATACACCCACTCTAAAATACAGACTACCATTTTCGAAACCATAGACACAGCAATACCAGTTACTACATACGCACTCACTGATTCCTAGGTCTACACACTAGTCCACTCATTCACCCATACAGTCACGCATACATGCAGTCACTTATCAATACAGCACTATCATTTGCACTCATACACCTATACAGACACTCACACATCGCCACTCATCCATAGAGTTACTCACACACCTAGTCAATCATGCAAAGAATCATTCACACTCTCATTTACTCACCTATACAGTTATACACACACCACCTCACTTATTCATACAGATACTAACACATACTTACTCTCTTATACAATCACTGATACAAGCACACACTCATCCATACAGCCACTCTCACAATCACTCACTCTCACATATCGTGATTTATATACCCCAACACTCACATATACTTCCTTTCACATATATAGTTACTCACACATGTACTACTGAGACAACCATTCACTCACCAACACACCCATACACATACTCACCTACCCCTACAGCCCTTCACTGATGCACTCTTGATCCCATACACCCAGTGAATTACCCACTCACACATCTATGCACAGAGTCACACACCCCCCACCCACCCACACAGACACTCGGGCACCCATACAGATACTCAGACAACCAATCAATAACCAATATAGACACTCATTTAGCTACTCTCCATCCCATGCAGCTGCTTACACACCAACTGACAGACTAATACAGACATTCACACAGTTTAGTCACTAACCCATGCATTCAGTAAGACACGATTAATCACTCACTTATACAGTCAGTCACGCACCTACTAAATCATCCATTCAGACACTTACACACCCACTCATTCTTCAATACACCTTGGCATATATATATATATATATATATATATATATATATATATATATATATATATATATATATATATATATATAAACATATTTAAACTTTACAGAAACACACATTCACTGGATGATGTCATTAGTGATGTCATCAGTGATGTCATTTGAGATGTCATCAGTGATGTCACTGACCGTGTCATGAATGATGTAATATGTGACGTCATCAGCAGTGCATTGCGGGGGTGCGAGTTATAATTAGCTCAACTAACTATAACGGCTGAATTTCTCTGGTTTTGTACGAGTGAAATGTCCAACTAACTATAACGTCCCTGAAACCTATGGTTTTTTCAGTGAATATATATTTATATACCTATATGTGTATGTGTATATATATACATATGTGTGTATGTGTATATACTTAAATATATAAAAATTAATATATATATATTCACTGAAATAAACAAAGGTTATAGGGACGTTATAGTTAGGCTGACATTTCACACTTACAAAACCAGAGAAATTCAGCAGTTATAGTTAGCTGAGCTAACTATAACTCACGCCCCCACAATGCACTGCTTATGACCTCACATGCTACATCAGTCATGACATGGTCAGTGACATCACTGATAACATCACTGACGACATCTCAAATGACAGCACTGATGACATCATCTACAGAATCTGACGCACCCACTCAAGACTGCCACCACCCTGGGGATAAACATCAAATGAATGCAGGGGGCCTGCGGGGCACCCACAGGGACCTCCACCTCCCAGGGGCAATTCATTCAAATAAAACAGACTATCACCTTGACACGGCCCCCTCCTGGATCCATAGATGGCCCGAAGGCCGGCTCCTGCTCTGTCCTGGGGTGTCCACCCCTGGGAAACTGCTACCTTCCTTGCACAGCTCCACCTGGTAGCTGCTGCCCTGAGCTCCCTGCTGCTGACCATCTGACCCTCTGGTCAGAGGTTTGAGGTCCTCCTCCACCTGCAGGCTCCCACCTGCGCCTTATCCCTGGTGGTCTAGTGGTTGAGCGTCTGCTCTGCTGCTGGGCTGCCCTCTGTCTCTCTTTTCTGCTCTTTTTGCCTTTCTCTGATCCTTTTTCTATCCTTTCACCTTTTTTGCTCTCCTTTCCTTTTCTTTTACTTTTGTACCTTTTGCTGGGTCTGACCCTGCCACTGTTATCCCCCGTGGCCCACCTCCTCCAGTGCCACTTTCCCACTCCCCGCGTTTCCTGCCTCCCAGCTGTCCATCCCCCGCACACTACTTACTGGCATCCGCTGCGCAGTGAAGGTGCAATCCACTGACCTTATTAGTGGACTGCTCCCTTCCTTCCACAGCTCCGCCTGTTAGCTGCTCCCCTCGAGCTCCCTACTGCTGACCATCTGAGCCTCTGGTCAGTGGTTCGAGGCCCTCCTCCAACTGGTGGCTCCCACCTGCACCTCATCCCTTGTAGTCTAGTGGTAGAGCGTCTATGCTCTGCTGCTGGGCTGCCCTCTGTCTCTCTTTTCTGCCTTTCTCTGATCCTTTTTCTGTCCTTTCACCTTTTTGGTATCTTTTCCTTTTCTTTTGCTTTTTCACCTTTTTGCCAGTTCTGACCCTGCGGCTGAAATCCCTGTGGCCCGCCCTCCCTCCAGTGCCACTTTCCCCCTCCCCAAGTTTCCCGCCTCCCAGCTGTCCAGCCCCCCACACGCTACCTAATGGAGGCCATTGCGGGATGAAGGGGCAATCCACTGACCTAATCAGTGGACTGTTTCCTTCCTTGCACAGCTCCTCCTGGTAGCTGTTGCCCCGAGCTCCCTGCTGCTGACGATCTGACCGTCTCGTCAGTGGTTCGAGGCCCTCCTTCACCTGCAGGTTCCCGCCTTCGCCTCGTCCCTGGTGGTCTAGCGGTAGAGCATCTCTGATTTTCTTCTGGGCTGTCTCTCTTTTCTTCTCTTTTCTGCTTTTCTCTGATTCTTTTTCTGTCCTTTCACCTTTTTGCTCTCTTTTCCTTTTCTTTTGCACCTTTTTGCTGGTTCTAACCCTGCCACTGCGATCCTCCGTGGCCCTGCCCCCCTCCAGTGCCACTTTCCTGCTCCCCACATTTCCCACCTCCCAGCTGTCCCCCCGCACACTACTTAATGGCAGCCGCTGCGCAGTGCAGGTGCAATCCACTGACCTTATCAGTGGACTGCTCCCTTCCTTTCATAGCTCTGCCTGGTAGCTGCTGCCCCCAAACTCCCTGCTACTGACCATCTGATCCTCTGGTCAAAGCTTCTAGGCCCTCCTCCACCTGCAGGCTCCCACCAGCACCTCATCCCTGGTGGGCTAGTGGTAGAGCGTCTCTGTTCTGCTGCTGGGCTGTCCTCTGTCTCTCTTTTCTGTTCTTTTCTGCCTTTCTCCGATAATTTTTCTGCACTTTCACCTTTTTTGCTCTTTTCCTTTTCATTTGCAACTTTTTGCTGGTTCTGACCCTGCCAATGCAATCCCCTGTGGCCCGCCCTCCTCCAGTGCCACTTTTCCGCTACCCACATGTCCTGCCTCCTAGCTGTCTAGTCCCCCGCACACTACTTAATGGCGGCTGCTGCACCGCCACGCCGCTGTTGCACTGAAGGCATGCCAAAGGCAAGTCCATCTGTGTCCATCCGCGCCTGGAGCGTGCCCAGTGCTATGAACCCTGGTCCCCGACCAGCCACTGTTATGACGCTGGCACCCCCCACGCCCTCAACCATGGACATAACACCACCTGCCGCCTCATGACGCCTCATGACACACTTGGCCCCTTCTCTTACCGCCACTACCACTGTATCCTCACCCTCACCCACCTCCGCACTCCAGCTCCTACCACCGCAAGACCGACTCACAGCATACCCGAACGTCTCAGTTGCATCCTCCTCAACACTAGGTCCCTCTACAAACAGGCAACAGAAATCTGCGACCTCCTCGACTCCATCTCTCCCGATATCACCTTCCACACGGAAACCTAGATGAATCCCAGTTCAGCCCTGGACATCGCCACCGCCATCCCGATGAATACAAGATCATCCGCAAGGACCGTACCAACAAATCAGGAGGAGGCATCTCCATCGTCCACAGAAACACCTTCCGCCTGACCACCCACTCAGACAGCCCAACGACAAGGTTGGAACACCTCCACTTCCAGGTCCTGACCAACCCCAATACCACCCTCCATGGCACCCTAACTACAGACCACCTGGCCCCCTCCTGTTCCTCACCAACACCATCATCAACCTCATCGCACCCCAGGCTCTCGCATCCACCGACTACATTCTACTCAGTGACCTCAATTTTCAGCTGCACAACCCCAACGACCCGAACACTGCATCCTTTCTGGAGAACCTCGCCAACGTAGGACTCAAGCAGTTAGTCACCTCTCCTACCCATTCAGAAGGACACACGCTCTACCCAGTCTTCTCCACCAGCAAAAACATCACTTTCAGCCACACCTCCGAACTCCTGTGGAACAGCCACCACTGCGCCCATTTCGCTTTCACCAAACACACGGTACACCACTGCGCCCCCAGAAGCTGAAACAAGGTAACTAAAGAACGTCTCACCGCCTCCTTTAGCACAACCCCACCGCCGACATCCACAGACGCCAACACCTCAGGACATAATCTCCAATGATGGATCTCCAACTGCTCTGACACTCTGGCACCCCTCAAGAAAGCCCCCGGCAAGTAACACTCCAAGAAAGCCTGCTGGCTCACTCCCACCCTTCAGGAGTCCAGACGTACTTGCAGATGGCTTGAGAAGAGATGGAGAAACAACAAAACCCCAGAAGCCCGCGCCACTACTGCACACCACCTCCTACTCAGAACTACAAAGAAAACAACCCTCCAAAACAGAATCAACGCCAATGCTTACAACAGCAAGGAACTCTTTGCCATCGTCAAGGAGTTTGCCAGACCCAACAGCGAGACCACTGACATCCCACCCACCCAGACCTTTGCAACAAACTCGGCACCTTTTTCCACCTCAAGATCAGGCAGACCTATAACAGGTTCGACAACCAAGACCCTCCCACCATGCCAGCACTGGTGCATCCAACAACGCTGTCCCCCAATAGATCCTGCTCAACTGGACCCCGCTCACCACGGATGACACGCTCAACACCATGAAGAGCATCCACTCCGGAGCCCCCTCGGACCCCTGGCCACACCACATCTTCCATAGAGCTGCCACCTCCATTGCCCCCGAGCTATGCCTCACCATCAACTGCTCCATCAAGATTGCCACCTTCCCCGATGACTGTAAACACGCCAAGATCAACCCCCTGCTAATGAAGCCATCCGTGGACCCGACAGACCTCAAGAACTTCAGAGCCATCTCCTGCTCTCCTTCACAGCCAAGGCCATTGAGAAGGCCGTCAACACCCAACTCTCCGAATTCATCTAAGTCAACCACGTCCTGGACATCTCCCACTCTGGCTTCCAAAGCAACCACAGCACTGAGACAACCCTCCTCGCCGCTACCGATGACATCTGCTCCCTTCTCGACCATTGCGAAACAGCAGCCCTCATCCTTCTGGACCTTTCGGCTCCCTTCAACACCGTCTCCCACCGCACCCTAATCACAAGACCCCACAACGCCGGCATCTGCAACAAGGCCCTGGACTGAATCCACTCCTTCCTCACATGCCAAACACAGCATGTCACACTACCACCGTTCCTCTCAGAACCCACAGAGATCAGCTGCGGAGTGCCCCAGGGCTCTTCCCTGAGCCCCACCCTCTTCAACATCCACAGGGCCCCATTCACAGCCATCGTCAGGGACCACGTACTCAACATTGTCTCCTACACCGACGACACCCATCTGATCCTCTCCCTCACCAACTAACCCACAGCCGCCAGAAACAGCTTCCACAATGGGATGAAGGCCATCGTCATCTGGATGGGAGACAGCAGCCTCAAACTTTTCTGTTCTTTTCTGCCTTTCTCTGATCATTTTTCTGTCTTTTTCACCTTTTTTGCTCTCTTTTCTTTTTCTTTTACTCTTGCAACTTTTTGCTGGTTCTGACCCTGTTGCTGCAATCCCCTGTGGCCCCGCCCCTTCCAGTGCCACTTTTCCGCAACCTACATGTCACCCCTCCCAGCTGTCCAGTCCCCCGCACACTACTTAATGGTGACTGCTGCATCGCCGCGCAGCTGTTGCACCGAAGGTGTGCCAAAGGCAAGCCCGTCTGCGTCCATCCATACCTGGACAGCGCCCAGCGCCACAAACCCTGGTTTTACAGCCACCAGAAACAACTTCCAAAAGGGGATGAAGGCCGTTGTCACCTGGATGAGAGACAGCAGCCTCAAACTCAACTTAGACAAGACCGAAGTCCTCATCCTGGGACCCACCCCCTCAGCTTGGGACGACTCCTGGTGGCCCACTGCGCTAGGAACACCCCCCACACCCAGGGACCACACAAAAAACCTCAGCATCATACTGGATTTCTCGCTCACTATGAACTGCCAGATCAACGCTGTTTCCTTATCATGCTTCCACACGCTTCACCTGCTCTGAAAAATGTTCATATGGATCCCCACCGAATCCAGAAAGACAGTCACCCTTGCACTCATCAGTAGCAGACTCGACTATGGCAACACATTCTACGCCGGAGTCACCCCAAAAGTCCTCAGGAAACTACAGAACGTTCAAAAGCTGCAGTCAGACTATTCCTCAACATTCCCTGCTGCAGCCACTTCACTGAACACCTACGAGAACTCTACTGGCTCCCAGTCAACAAAATAATCACTTTCAAGCTTCTCACATGCCTACAAAGCCCTCCACAATGCAAGACCAGCATATCTGAACCACTGCCTCTCATTCCACGTACCCACCAGACACCTTCGCTCTGCCCAACTTGCCCTTGCCACCGTGTCACGGATCCACAAGACCAGGAGCGGAGGAATATCCTTCTCCTACTTCGCCACCAAGACCTGGAACACCCTGCCTCTCCACCTCAGGCAATCTCCGTCGCTGACCCAATTCAGGAAGGATCTCAAGACCTGGCTCTTAGACTGAACCGCTGTACCCAGATGGATCAGCAGCCCCCCTCCCCAGCACCTTGAAACCTTCACTGGTGAGTAGTCGTGCTATACAAACCATGATTGAAAGATTGACTGTGACTTGGCAGGAGCTTTGACAGCTTCCGCCAAGTCACAGCATACACTCTGCTTTCAGCTAGCAAGAGTTGTGAAAACGCTCTCACTTGCTGGAAGCAGAGTTTTCATCTGTTTCCCTGCCCGCTGTCAAGCGAGCAGGTAAACAGACGAAGGATTGATCTGACAGACAGCGGCTCAGTGTCTGTCAGAGCAATGCCAGCTCCTGCAGGAGATGGGGAGCTGGCAGGGACTGCCAGGGCCTTGAGGCTCCCCCGGCGGTTCCCAACGGAGGTGACTGGGTACCCTCGGGGCACTCAGAATAAAGAGGCTGGGCCCCAGGCAATGGGTTCCCCAGGGCTGAAATCAGCCCGGGGAGGGCGGGATGCACGGCCCCCTCCCCTAATAAAATGCACAAGGAACAATCACATTTCCAAACGGACAAAAGGTCACTGGAGACATTTCCTCATTGTCCATTATGCAGTGGTAGTGTAAAATAAACACTGGAAATGTATCCAACGAGGTAGCACTTACTAACTAACCAGTAGAAAGTACTTCAGTTAGGTAGACATTTTGTGCAAAACTGTGGACTCTTCTAGGATAAACCGGCAGGTGCGCTTCCTTTGTGATCGAGTCACTCACGCAGCTACTTACACACACACAGACACTTAGACACCCACTCACACCCTCAAGAACTCACACACCCACTTATAGACCCACTCAGACACTCACACACCCACTCATAGACCCACTCAGACAGTCACACACCCATTGAGACACTCACGCACTCAGTCACACACCCACTGAGACACTCACACAAGCACTCACTCACCCACACACTCTCAAAGGTTACAGGTTACACTTAGGAATTAAAATTAAAAAACCTTAGAAATTCACTTAAACAAACTAAAGGTTACAGGGGCTTTATAGTTAGGAAATAGAATTTAATAAACCTTAGAAATTCACTTAAAAAACCAAAGGTTACAGAGACCTTATAGTTAGGAGAGCAAAAAAAGCGTAGAAATTTACTGAAAAAAACAAAGGTTCCAAAGACGTTATAGTTAGGCTCAGATTTCACTCGTACGAAACCAGTGAAATTCAACAGCTAATTATAACTTACGCCCCCGAAATTAACTGGTTATGACCTCACATATTACATCACTCATGACATGGTCAGTGATATCACTTATGACATCACTGATGACATCTCAAATGACACCACTGATGACATCATCCATTTAGGGTGAGTGTTTTCAAAATGTTTATGAGTAATAAATATTTATATATATATAATTAGTATACTTTATGTACTAGTAATGAGTGATTCTATTTCTAACATATTATTTGAGTGGCCATGTGACTGTATGTATCTGTATGTGAGTGGCTGTCTGAGTGGCTGTATGGGTATCTGAGTGGGTGTGTGATTGGCTGTATGGGTGAGTGAGTGGCTGTGTGACTAGCTGTATGTGTGAGTGAGTGACTGTGTGGGTGTCTGCATAGGTGAGTGTGTGGATGTGTGAGAGGCTATATGGATGAATGGGTTTGTGAGTGGCTACATGTATGGGTGAGTGGGTGTGAGAGGGTGTGAGTGACTTTATCAGTTTCTGACTGGTTGTGTGAGTGGCTCTATGGGTGAGTGAGTGGGTGTGTCAGTGGTGTTTGGGTGAGTGAGTGGGTTTGTGAGAGGCATGTAAAGGTGAGTGATAGGGTATGTGAGTGAATGTATGGGTGAGTGAGTGCGTGCATCAGTGGTGTATGGGTGAGTGAGCGACTGTGTGAGTGACTATATGGGTGACTGAGTAGGTGTGTGAGTAGCTGTATGGGTGACTGACTCAGTGTATGAGTGGATATATGGGTGTAGGAGTGGGTGTATAAGTGTCTGTATGTCTAAATGACTAGATGTGTGAGTGGCTGTATTGATGAGTGAGTGGATACATGAATGGCTATGTGGGTGAGTTAATAGTTGTGTGTGTGGCTGTATGAGTGAGTGGATCTGAGTGGCTCTATGGATCATTGAGTGGGTGTGTGAGTACTTGCATGGGTCTGTGAATGGGTATGTGAGTAGTTTTGTGGGAGTAGGAGTGGGTGCATGAGAGGTTGTATGGGGGTGTGAGTAGGTGTGTGAATGATTATGTGGATGATGTCATCAGTGATATCATTTGAGATGTCATCAGTGATGTCACTGACCATGTCATCAGTGATGTAATATTTGAGGTCATAAGCAGTGCATTGCGGGGGCGTAAGTTATAGTTAGCTCAGGTAACTATAACTGCTGAATTTCACTGGTTTTTTCAGTGGAAAAAAATAATATATATATATATATTTTTTTTTTACTGAAAAAACAAAGGTTACAGGGACCTTATAGTTAGGCTCAGATTTCACACATACAAAACCAGTGAAATTCTTAAAAGCAGAACAGATTTGAGTCCAGATTCTGCAGACATCAACAGGCAGCTTGAAGCACACCTGCTTAGAATAGTTAGGATCAGCTAGTCTAATCAGTAAGAACTTCCAATCCTTCCTCATAAGAATCTAATAAGGGAAAGAGTTACAACCAGGCTAGCAGTCAACCAGAAAGCATTGCAAACAAGATCTAAAAGCAGGCCAGTTGACTGTACATCATCCGCATACGCACTTATTTGGATGTCGTGGCCATGTATCGAAACAAATGCAATCCCAGCATGCTGAACTATATGCCGTAAATAAAGCTCCAGATAAAGAGCGAATATAAGAGGAGATATTGGCCATCCATGTCTAGTGCCACAAGTAATCCTAAATGGAGAGGAAATGGACCCAGCTAAGACAATCTGAGCAATTGGGCTCCGATATAAGTACTGCATCCATCTTACAAACTGCTTCCTAATGCCCTGTAGCTTCCAGAGTTAACCACATACTTGACCATGAGACCCTATCAAACACCTTTTGGGCATTGAGTAAGATTACAGCAGCGTGCATCCCAAGAGTATTGGAGGAGTCAAATAATGCTATAGCAGCATTGATATGGCTGGTATTATCTTTACCGATGCCCGTCCTCACTCATCTCACTGCAATTGTTTGTTTCCTGAGCGACGGCTCCCCTAAAGGAGGGCCCCTCAACGACGCTCAGGCCATTTTCTATTCCAGGTACCCATTTATTTCCTACCTTAATAGCCAAATATGATCTGCGGTGCGATCAATCCCTCAAACGCTGCCTGACCCTAAAATGGCGACCTCGCTAGCAGCGCTCGCACACTACCAGTTCTTTTTAATTGTGCACACGTCTAGGTGAGTTAACGCTGTGCCTCACTCGTGCCAAATCCATAACTCATCGCTTGCCAGCTGCCCATTTGTCGTTTGGGTTCTATAATGATCGCAACTGACCTCATCATTATTGACTCTCTTCTCCCTGCAAATAAGATGGCGCTCGAATAGTGGAAGCCTGACATTCCACATCATTTGTGATTTTACACACCGCAGCCACGCACTTCATACCAGATAATGTAGAAGCCTGCCAAACATCTCTCCACCGCTTTGATGGATCGCTCTAGAGTACAGGAACTACTGAGGGAGGCATGGAACGCGATGCTGCACAGTACCCCCACATTACCGAGATGACCTAATGCGGTGACTGAATTTGGCACTGGACGTAATGACTATTTTACCACATCTGGGCTATGTGCCCCCTTACTCTAACTTCTTGGGCCCCCATGTGGTACTTCCCTACCACTGCCGATTTGCCAGAACTGATCCGCTTCCCAGCCCCCTGTTTCCACACCCCGCCCATTCCTCTTTTGGGGACTTGTTTCTTCTGTGTCTGACTATGCTACTGTAATCTAATGTAAGCATGGAAAAAAAAATGTTTTTCTTGTTATTCGGAACCGCTGAGACCTGAGCAACATGGCTGATGCCCGGTGGAGCTGCCAGACAGCTATAGAGGAGACCGGCCCGGGTTCACCTCCTCGGCCGTCACCTACCCAGCCGGACATTGGGCACATTTCTCCCCGTCTCCCCGCTGTTTCTCCTTCCTCCCCCCGATTAATTACTGTAACATTATTGTTATATTTTTTCTTTTGCCTATGTTTTACTATGCTCTGATAACGGATGTAATTTGTAACTTGTAACGCAACGATCCTTATGTAAAGCGCTCTGATACCTACGGGTCTAGCCAGCGCTATATAAAACTCGACAAATAAAAATAAATAAATAGAAATACCTGGGATGAAGCCATGTTGCTGTGGGGAGACAAGCTCCTGAATACAAACAGCCAGCAGGGTAATTAAGATCTTTGCAAATATTTTAGCGTGTGCATTGATTTGAGCTATATTGGATGATAAGATCCTCTCTCTTCGCAGTTGTATCCTTTTAAGATAAAACGCAACATTAGCATGGCCCCAAGTGTCAGGTATTTCACCCGTTTGCTCAACATATGGAAAAACAGACAGAAACAAAGTTGCCAGTGTATTTATAAAAAATGTATAAAACTCTACAGGAAGTGCGTCATCACCAGCTGCCTTACCTGAAGGAAGTGTTCTGATACTGCTCTCAATCTCCTCAGTAGCAATTGGTTCCTCTAGTGCCTGGGCATTAATGGGCCTAAGCTTGGATACCTTAGATGTGTGAATATATTTTTCAATTATTTGTGAGCCTGACTGGCAAGTTTTCATGTAAAGTTCCTGATAGTAAAGCCTACACTGATTGAGAATTTCATGAGGATCATATATGTATTGCATTGGCCATCATGTATTCATTGGACCATGTTCAGATGCCTACAATCATCAATTTTGTAAGCTAAAACCTTCCCCGCTTTTTCACCATACTCAAATAAAGCAACTCGACCATTAAGCTATGCAGCAGCCACTTTATCTCTTTGTGCCCGGTCCAGACTATTGCGGCATTTTATCAGTTCAGCTCTGATCTATAGTTCGACAAGGCTATTTGCTTAAGTCCCCATCTGTAATCCATAGTTAATTTGCAGAAGTCAGAGCATACAAAAAAAAGAAACAGAGTCCACTTTAACCTGAGCTGAAGGGCGGGCTTTGAGGTAAATAGCCTGACGAAGCATAAAGTTTCCAACACAGATTAGAAAAGGGCGTGGTCTAAACTCTGAGCCTACCACTTTGGACCCAGTTGACAAGGGAATTTGATGTGCCCTTTGGATCTGACAATCTCAATCTGCCGGGTAAGGGAAAGCCTTTTGAAACAATTGAACCACAAATTAATGAGCGTCACTGTCTTCCTAGCACCCCCAAGATTCGAAGGTTACATCTACGTTTTGTGATTTTCATATCTTCTAGCTTAGATTGTATAGACAAGATCTGAATATTAGGTTCCTTAACTAGTATTGATGTTGAAGGTGTGACTTTTTCGGTCTCAGCCACCCTCTGCTGCTGATATTGAAGTTGAGAAGCCAAGACCATAATTTCCCCAGTTAGATCAATGATCATGTTTTGCAATAGCAAATTGTCAGCTCTGACCTCAGTATAATAATTAGAGGTTTCAGCACAATGAGCTTGGATCAGATGAAAGATGGAAGCAAGCGATGACTCCGAAGAGCCAGTCAAATTGTTGCCATGAGACAGTTGCTCTCCCACTCCCTGATGCATTGACACTGTAGTAGAAGAATTTTTCTGCTTTGGGAGCCCAGGGCCACAAAGTCTCGTCTGTGCCACTTCCTCCCCAAAGGCCTGACTCTGTATCTAAATTGTCACACAGCGCAATCTGTGTGGTCCGTGCATGAATTTTGTTAAGTTCAAGAGACAATATGAGGTGGAGGAACAGATATCGAAAGCAAATTCACCAGAGTACATTTAATTACTCTTGTGCATAGGGTCCTAATCCCATCCAATTTAAATATATTTTTCAAATAAATCACATTCATAATTCATTCCAAGTACACAACCGTAATTTATTTCTTATTTCATATCTGGTTGAGACTGATCATCTTTTTACATTTATTCAACAAACAATTTATATATACACTACACATTTATACTCTACATGCAAAACTACATACGATCAAAATAATTTCCTAGACCCTAATTTTTTATATACAACCAGTGTCCATTCACAAGACTATGTCGCGGTCCACTGTGAGGTAACCCTAGTACACAAGTGAGGAAATGGCTCCACCTCAACACAATCTTTTTTCTGTGCAAAACAATCAATATATATCACTTTAATGATCAATGGGTTCCTCCTTTTCCGGTAGTCTACGCGTTTCGACCCCTTTATTTGGGTCTCATCAGGACGGGGGAATGAGGAAGGACAACTAACGTCTAGGGGCCGTAGATGATACAAAAGCGGCCACTGCTGACATCGATGCGCTTATCATCACACTGGATTCCCGGTCCAGTCTTATTTCTTACATGTTCTTTTTGGAACTAAGATCCAGGCCGGATATTCACTCGCCACTATTAGACCGGTATTCGCCGAATATCAAATTAAATGTTCCTTATTCCGAGGCACTCCCCATATATCAAGAGCCCTGCAGCGCCGAGTCCGCAGCGGATCCGGCCTGGATCTTAGTTCCAAAAAGAACATGTAAGAAATAAGACTGGACCGGGAATCCAGTGTGATGATAAGCACATCGATGTCAGGAGTGGCCGCTTTTGTATCATCTACGGGCCCCAGACGTGGCCCCCAGGTGGCCTTTAAGAAAATGAAATCTATTTCCTGGTTTTTGCACTTTATGAATTTTATATTCCTACAACGGTTTTGCAGATTGTATTAATTTACAGCGCTTACTATATGATAAAGTCATGGGGGTATAGATAAGTCCAAACTGAAGGTGGAATATAAAGGTTTGGATTCAATTGCGGGTTCTACAGCATAAGACACACATTTGGTTAGCTGTATATGTATGAACTTACAACTGAACCTATGATTTTTTATTAAATTAATATAATTTCTTATGTGTTTTTAAGATGATGACTGTATTGTTGATTTGTTCTATTGTCTGATTTTAATGAAACGTTTTTTACAGTAAATTTCTGAACTTGATAACATGGTTGAATCTTTATGTCTGCCTGCATATATTTTCAATGCAGAGGGAAACAGAAAAGTAGTCCTGGATGGTGCAAGAGTTGAGGCAAAGTCAGGTACTTTCATAACAATCGAACATTCAGATACTGGGAGATTAATGGCCACTTTGTTATAATTTCCAATAGCTTGGTCTAAGTTCCTTGGTGCTCTCGCCTTTGGAGACTGCTGATCCTACGTTATAATGAGGACAGGAAGCATGATGCAAGTGCCAGGTGGAAATTTTCACAGTAAATTCCCCAGTGTTTAATTGGTTGCCCAGGGCCTATTTATTAAAGTTATTTTTTTCAACCTTATAAAGTTGTTAGATATCTGAGGACGCAGACAATCGTTGACACAGCAAGTACCAACTAATTAACTTAATTGTGAATCATATGCCAATTAATAAACTTTTCACTTCCTCAGCCTAGATGTTGGGTGCAGAGAGTTTTGTGTGGAAAAATTTCGAAAATGATAGCAGCTAAGAAGGATTTAATGACTGCTGCTAATGATCATTTTGTGATCACTGGTGCATAATGGTCACATTTTGCACCAGTGCATGATGTAATGTGTCTCCTTCACTTGTTTTGGGCCTAGACACGAAAAATGGGAAACTCTATGATTGGTAGAAGTAAGTCCACAATTTCCATAGTTTTTAAGATTTACAGAAACCTCTGGCATACTGCAGGGACAGTAAAGACTGTCGACCCTCAAACTGCCATCTTAGGGTTTCTTTTGAGCCCATTCATATGGAATGTGACCTGACACTTTGGTAAAAACTGTTCCTATTGGAACAAGACCAAGTCTGATTTGAATATGTTCTTCCCACATTTACGATAGGACGGGGGCAAAAAAGACAATGGACTAAAATGTGGATTCAGCAATTTCCAGTGGCTTAGGCTTTTTAATGCTTGCCATGCATCACCTTTTATGATTCTGCCAAACCAGGAACCTCTTGGTCAACAATGTTAAACAACTGATTGTCTCAAAGGTAGTAGTTTCAAAGGAAGTCTTTGATGCAAATAGAGGTTTCATTTAATGCTTTCTACGAGAGTTGCCTTCCTCATGTGGGTTCTTTAAAATAATAACATAATCAAAGTTAGATGATGAAAAGATGCACGTATCCTTTCCGCATGCTAAAAGAATGTCCTATGTAAAAAGATGCAGATTTTAAGAGTCCTTCGGGAGGAGAACAGTTAGAATGTCCACAGACACTATAATCAACCAATCAACTGCAATCCCTTCCAGTACCAACACCTTCATCATTCTACACTCACTGCCCTACAAGAATGCACGTTCCTGCCCACTTAACTCAATCTTTTACAACCATAGCAAATACACATCATCACCACTCCAATCACAATCCATTAATAATATTCCTTCCAAATGCTAAACAACATGTGATGAGCGAGTACTAACTAAGGCATACTTGTGGGAAAGTAAGCAAATATTTCTCTATTCTGATGGCCTTAGTAAATTCCAATTTGGTTTTGCCAATTTGTTTGGAATGCGAGAGAGAGCACTTTTACCTCTTAAACGGATGTTCCATTGACCAATTCTTAAACATAATGAAGTACTTAATAACAAGCGCATGATCAGCTTTTCTCTTTGTAAACTACCTCCTTCTGATAGGGTTTACATATGCTATTTAGATATTAGTGTGAAAATTGATAAAAAGCTATTATCTTCCCTACTATATGCAAATACTCCCAGATCTTTCCGTAGACCGGATACAAATACATCTCCTGGGTTATTCATATCAACTGCTTACCATTTGTGTTAAGCCAAGTATTTGAGACATAGATATATCAATGAACAATCTTGTAGCGTAGATTTCGTGGGAACACATGACACTTTAAAAAAGCAAAAAAACAGCACATGCTGCTTACCTAAGGTAATCAGAATCTTCAGCACAACAGATTTCAGTGCATATGGAACTCTGAAAAAAGGAATATGGTCAAGAAACTTCCAAACATTAACATAATCTCAATGGAAGCATTGTCAGAACTGCCAGTCCCTTGCGTTAAGGACATTTCTGTGACCGGAAAAGCAAAGATGGCGTAATTATTCAGCCTGAGTATAGGAAGTTCTCGCCCCCTTCTAGCTAATCCAATGATAACATTGAAGAAGCTTAGGGGCATATTATCAACGAGGCGATAAACAATTATCGCCGCTTTAGCGTCCGTTTTCGGACGAAAAGCGGCGATAATCTTATCGCCTAATCAGCAAGGTCACGCTATCGCGTGAATCCTTGCATTATCGCCCTTTCCCCCAACGCCCATCTTTGCATCTCTAATGAGATGCAAAGTGGGCGTTACTGGGCGTACCCCGGATGGGCTACGTTGCATATATCGCCGATGTTCACATCGCAATATTTACAAGGCAGCCCACAGGATTATAGCAAACGTTAAATGTTGGCGAAAACGGACGTTTTTGCCAAAATCTAACATCTGCTGCAATCCTGACTTACCTATGTTAGACATAGGAGGTGGATTCTGCTGATACGACCCTGTGGGTCGTATCAGCAAGGTTATCGCCGTTTTGCAGGGAACATCGCTGGAAAACCAGCGATGTTCCCTGCAAAACGGCGATAACCTCGCTATCTCTGGAATTTTTATCGCCCTGGAGAAACGCGTTGTTAATAACGCGCTACCAGGGCGATAAATTACAGAGATAGCCTGCGTTAGGGAATACGTCGCTAATCACGGCCAGCGATAATTATCGCTGGCCGTTGATAATATGCCCCTTAGTTGTATATCTTCATGCCTAAATAAATTTTATGACCATACCTTCCTCTTTTTGAAGAAAGATGACGATAAAATATGGAGCTGAAACACAGGACAAGAAAAACAAGGGCAAAAATTGATATTTGAATTAACACTATATGCCTATTCTACATAGGGTTAATAATTGAGAGTACTGGTACTGGGGGATTTTAGTGGAACCTGGCCCCCAAGTAGCTCTAAGGTATTTTACGATAAAACAACTGAAGGATTAATTGCTGAACTATTAATGGTTTCATGAAAAAAGTAAATAATATTGGGGACCCTGATGAGTACATCATGTAATGAGGATCAGTCCAGCACGCTGATTTGTAGTAATAATGTTAGCCTGGTATTGGTGATAAAGAGAGGGCATCAACCCTGTGAGCTGTAATGGCAAATTGAAACAACTCAACACTGGAAAAATGAGTCCAAGTTCAAAAGGATGAACGCCTCATCAGCATCTCAATGAATAGCTCTCCCAGGGATACTAGAAATAGAACAATAATCGTTTTGGTCTTTCTGAATTAGCTTGTCCACTAAGATCAATATGTCTTTAAGCACTATTTTAGCAAGGCTTTTGTAATCAGTGTTTAGCAGGGTGATGGGTCGATACTAAGGGTGTGCATAACTTGAGTAATTGACTGGCGTAATTATGCGTCATAATCACAAAATTATGCTTAATTACTTGTAATGACATGAGAAGCGTAATCTAACATTTATTTCTATTTTCTTAGTGTAAAATACACCCTTCTGTTGGAAATGGGCCAGAGGATGCATTTTGCGCTAAGAAAATGGTGCTAAATGCAACAGGACACGAACAGTCAAGCAAACAGTTGCTCAGGCGCTCCAAGTTTGTTGTTCCTGTGCTCGAGAGATATGATTATTGCCCCAAATTACTCTTGATTACTCGAGTTGATACTACACTGTTCTCCCTGAGGATTACCTGATTTCAATAAAATGACCAGGACCTTCATCAGGTTGGTAGGGGAGGGGTACCTGCCTATTTGCAGAACATCGTCATAGAGTAATGCAAAATTAAGTCATATCTGGGTGGAGAACAGTTTACAAATTTTGGACAGGTGGCCATCCTTGCTCAATGCCTTATAGTTATGAAGATGAAGGATGGCCTCTGCTAACTTCACTTATGAAAATAGAGGGATGGCAGCACATGCGCCTCGACGTCAAGCCTTGGCAAAAAAGGAGTAATTAAAAAAAACTGTACATTTTGTAAAAGATAAGATGAATCTGAATAATAAAATTGTTTTGAACCCTTGGCTACTCTAGAGGAAATAGATTGACGTTGCAAGATTCCATCTTCTTCGACTGGAAATGCTGTTGTTCCGCCTTTGACACTAGAACCTTATCATGATCAAGCTAATGAGGGTGTAGAGTCTCTTCAGAGGCAACTTTATAATATGGATCCCCAAGATCAACTAGTTGGTCTTGGCCCTGGGAACTCGCTTCTTATCTGAAAGACCCTAACAATGTAAACAAATTATGAATCCGGATTGTATAAATTTCATGAACAGCTATGACATCATATGTTGCCAAGAAACCTGGTCGCAGTCAGACTTTAATATAAATGGTTATCAGGGTCTTTTCCAACCGGCCCTGCCCTCTAGTGTTGTTAGAGCTAGAGGGGCTGGACATTTTTCTTTCTGTTACAGTCACTGATGTTACTATCACTAATTGCTCTTCTTCTCCTTACTTTCTTGTTTCCCTTTTGTCATTGTCAGCCATTTTTTGTTTTTTTATAATTTGTTTCTGTAATGTTTTTAACCAGTCCTCCAGGGACATTATTGATCAGCTAAAGGCTTTTTTAATGGATTTCTTCAAAACAGTTAAACGCATGGTTTATATTATTTGGGTTGGTGGTTTTAATATTACTTCATGCAGATGTTAAGTTGCTATGGTTTGTGGCTTTAGCGATGGTCAATCTGTAAATTGAACACACTTTTCACATTCTGTCTGTGGTGAGGCTTTAAACAACCTGGTCTTGAGATATAATTTAATTTTTCCTAACGATGTGTGTGGTTGTAAAAATGCTTCTGTTCAAACTTTTACAGGGGGTCAAATGGGTAGCACCATAGACTATATTCTCTTGTCACATGAATTATCCCCCTATCTCTCTAACTCTGTAACTGCCAGCAATTGTGTGAGTGATTATAACCCGCTTTATATTAAACCAGATTCCCTCACTAAAATCCCTAAAGCAAATTGCTCCAACAATTTGGTGATTAAAAGAATTAAAGGTCTAACGATAAAATGGGAAAAGTTTAACCCAGTAGCTTTCAGCTATCTTATCAGTGGGAAGCCAGAGCTTCCATTATGGCCTGTCTATCAGATGATGTGAGCTTGGATGCGATACATCTTGAATTCGCAAAAATGTGTATTATTATTTCTACAAATCTTATGTCACTGGCTTCCACCCTGGAGTAGTTACTCTCTCGCTAGTTCAACTCTGCCTATACAGCGGCACCCAAAAATGTGATTGCTGCATTGAAAACACATCCTGGGGCAGTCTCTGAAGTCAAGCATGCCAGAGCACCATATAAACAAGGAATTGAAGACAGAAAATCTAAAATAAGGAGTAAAGCCTGGGATGAGCTTTTGGTGGCTGGCAAATTGAGTGTCAGCTCAAAGTTCTGGGAGGTGGTTAATAGACCCTTTTTTAAGGAGCAAGATGACCTTAGCATTGATGTTGTTATACCGATGGCATCATGGGTCCTACATTCTTCAAGAATATTTGAAACAGACAATGTGCCTTCTTTATTAGATCGTGGCAGAAAGTCATTTTCTGTTTTACCTCAGGATCTCCAATACCCATTTAAAGTAAGCAAGGCCATCATGTTAGATTAGAAATGTTCACGTTTGCACATTGCACTATGTAAGTTAGCATTCGCTGTGCCATTTTCTATGCAGTCGCTATTTTAGGCTGTTCGAAACTGATTTAGTTTGATTCCGAGAAATGCTTCACTATAAGTTTAGTTTCTGCAATGTTATACTTGTTCCCGTAATGAGTACACTGTTCCTATTAGTGCATACTTTTCTCACTAGATAGAGGCCCTCTCCCACTAGTCTGGTGATGAGTCCAAATGGACGACCTTGAAATTGAGATACTTTGTAAATGATAGAACCGCTAAAACCGTTTTTAATAATTCACTGTTTAGCTGCACCTGCCTGGAAAATTCCACTGTGGGTGTGTTTTAGCCCAGTTACAAAATGTACATAATGTATCTCTATGCTTGTTGATTTCAGTCCTCTCTGCAGCACTTCTAGCGACTGGGCAGACCGGGCTCCACTCTGAGTGCATATGAATAAATAGTTATTGGTTTGTATTCTCTACTGTTTGATCGACTCTTCATTTGGTATGGAAGGCTGAGAGGTGGTTATTAGTGACCCGGGTGACCCTAAACGGGCCACTTCCTTCAATCACTGCTATTAGTAAGTGCACCTCAGGTAAAGACCAAGGCCCCGATGGGGTTCTTGCGGATATTTTTAAATCTAATCCCACCCTATGGGCCCCACTACTCACTAAAGTGTTCAGATCAGTGGTGTTGGGACCCATTCAAGAATCCTGGAAAACTGCCACCGTGGTCCTTGTTTTTTTTTTTTAAAAGTGATCGGTCTCAGATGACCTGTTACCAGCCGATCTCATTGATCGATTCCAGTGCTAGGATCTTAGGCAGAATAATACTGGCCTGTCGTAAGGACTGGGCCCTTGCAAACAACATACTGTCAGATGTCCAATTTGGTTTCCAAAAGGGTATTGGGAACACTGAGCAATGTTTAAATCTTTATTTAATATTTTTATTAGTAATTTCCTTGTCGAAAATAATAAGGATGTACCCCGTATGGGACAAAAACCTATTCCCATTTTATTATATGTGGAAGACGCAGTTTTGATTGCACTTACTGATAATAGCCTCCAAGCCCTTTTAGACCTGTTTTTAGAGTACATAGAGGACCTGGATCTTAAAATCAATTTTTCAAAGTCACATATTATTACGTGTGACCACCCCAAAACTAAGTCTAAGCCTTTTTTATCATGGGGGATTCCATTTTGTCAAAAGTAAAATATTTTAACTATCTTGGGATTCTTTTTAACCAGTCTTTAAGTTGGACCCCGCTTTTAACACTTAGGGCCCGATTATGATGCAGTTAGGAAATCTTCCCGATCTAATCGGTTTGGAAATGGTTTCCGACCGACTCGGATCGGGACAGCCCGACCGACCGAGTATGATGCATCCAGATGCTTCCAGATACGATTTGGTTGGACTCCCATTGACTTCTATGGGAGCCTATGTTCCTAACCGCATCGTAATCTGGCCCTCGGTCGGGAAGACACGTTCCCGATCCGATTCAGAAGGAGCAAATGCCGTTAGGAGGCCTTCCTAACCGCATCGTAATCTGGCTCTAGGTGGGAATGCTTTCCTAACCGCATCGTAATCGGGCCCTTAGATGTCCGATTTTTCATAGAAATATTGAGGCTATTTTTAGATTTGCCTGTAAGTTACAAAATAAACCAATCCCAGAAATGCTGAACCTTTTAAGAGTAAGTGCATTTCATTGGGGTCTATGGTGCTGGCCTCTGGGGATACAACAAAGCGGAAATCTTACAAAACGCAGAAAATCAATTTTTGCAAAGACGTTTGTCAGTCCCAGGAGGTACAGCTACTCTGATCTGCAATGAGGAACTTGAGATGCCATATTTTGAAGATCTGATTGCCCTAGCCCCCCTACTACTGTGGGTAAAACTATGGTCATCCCCAGAGGCTGGTCTGACAATAATTTGAATGTCTGACTGTATGTTATTAGATGGGGTGGACCATATTCAATGGATTAAGTATCTGAGGGATACCTCTGATAGTTTGGGCTTGTCTGATCTTTACAGATTCCCACATACTATTGGCTCAAATCTCAAGTCATATGTCAAAGAATTGTATTTGGAGTAGTGCTCAAATAAATGCCTAGAGTTGTCTAAGGCCAAGCGAACAATTGTAAACTATGCCGATGTTTCAACAACTCGTAGCATAGAGCCGTATTTGTGGTGGATTACAAACCTGACATATTGTCATTGGCATACTCTTTTTAGACTAGTCACTTTGCACTTCAAATTTACTCCGCCTTCATCGGGGGATGGAATCAGATTTTACCTCGGTGTGGGTGTGACAAATTCTCTATTCAAAGCACCAGCCAAAACTTAATTTTGTTTTGCTCTTTATATCAAGAGCCAAGATGCTGTTTTCTAGTGCCGCTATCACAAAAGGCTAAGGTTAGACAGCACAAGGAAGGGCTAATCTACTTTCAGTCCCTAGGATCCCTCGAAATTTGTTTTGCAGTATTTAATTTTATAAAAGCAGCTTTTTATATCAGGGGTAGATACAAGTTATAATTAAGATTGTGTTTAACCTTTCTGCCCTGGCAATATTTTTATCTAACTGTGTTATTTTGGATTTGTACAATATTGGACGTGGATTTTTTTACTGATGTTTTATTATTGTATTGTGCGTTTATGGCTTTTTTGCTAAAATAAAGTATCTTGACTGACTCAGCTGCCTCTAATTAAATGGATCACATTAAATGTGGCACACTACATGTCCTTTAAAACATTGATGCCCTTTGCTCATTGGTAAAGCACCAAGAATGGTGGTGATGTGGGAAGGTGACTGTAGGAAGGTGGAATCTGACTATATGGTTGCCCCCACTTTTTTTATGGTGTTTTGCTGGTTTATGACTTAGTTGGACTGGGACCCTGCTATTCAGGGCCCCAGTCTATCTGCTCTCTCTAAACGACATGGAGTGCACTCTAGGTGCACTAGTGATTGGATACTGTGGTGCCTTATGAGTCCCTAGTATATGGTACCTTAGGTGCCAAGGGCATAGGTACTTCACAGGCCTACCAGGGGCTGCAGCATATATTATGCCACCCCTGGGAAGCAGTCTAAATCTGACACCACAGGCCTGCTACTGCAGCCTGGGTGAGGTGGTGCTAGCACCCCTCACTGAGATATAGGTTTCCTATATCTCTCCTGCACACACATATAAACCTATCAGTCACCCCTAAGGCAGGCCCTATCAATCCTGAGGGCAGGGTGCTTGGCTTCTATGTGAGGGGGTGCCTCTGCCTGAGCAGGGCCCCTCTGCAGCTCTCAGAGTCTATTCTCTGGTGCTGTTTGTGGATGCGGTTAAACCATATACTATTTAAGTGCATTATATCCTCGCGGTAAATGCTAACTTTGGAATGGCTGCATCAAAACATGTCGTGTTTGGTGTCAAACATCTTGGAATACTACCCCCCGCCAATCTTGGCGGCGGGGGTAGCATTCCACCCTTCTAGAGGGATAAGACATGTACCTGCTGTGGAAACGCGGTAGAATCCTAAAGAGCCCTGGCATCACAAAATGGATGCCACCAGTCACAGACACTGGGCTGCCCTCCTGCTGATGACCGAAACTCACAGTGGAGGAAGCCCAACAATAGGCATCCTGTCACAGGGAGGTGTAACCACCTCCCAGACAGGGTTTAGTGTATTGGGGCTGGGTGGGTGCACTCTTAGAGTGCTTTGAAGTCCTGCACTGGGGGAGCAGAAGGCTCCTCTGTGCATATGCCAGTTCAAACCAGCTCAGGGGCTACCTGCCCCTGCTCTGGCGCGAAACTGGACAAAGGGAAGTGGGTGTAGCCACCCCCTCCCTTGACCCTCCCATAGGTGGGGTCATAGAGCTAGTCCATCCCCTCTTTTTAGTATAAGAGGGGGAACCTTGCCATTGCAAAGCAGATAACCCCTGGACGACGCTCTACAGAAGAATCCTGGCCCTTCGACGTTCCACTACCTTTGGAAGACAGAAGAATCTCCTTGGAGTCAAGGAGTGACTCCCCTGCTTGGCAGGCACCAAAAACGACAACGACGGTCGCAAACTACGCCGCTCCCGCCGGAGTCCGAAGTCCCTGCAGCCCAAGAAGTGGATTTCCTGACCTCTCCCAGGCCATCGTGAGTCCCCAGCGAAGCTGAGGCAAGTGGACCCCCCGAGTAACGAGGAACCGCGACCCCTGGGTACCGTGCACTATTGTCGAGTGCAACCCCTTCACAACGTTCTACGAACTTGTGCTTTGGACCACGTGTGGTCCCGACCTCCAGCAGGAATCCCTCCGAAGATCAGAGGCCTACACCGTCCCGAGTGACCGTGGGCCCCTGTTGAGTGATTCCGCCCGAGGTGTCTTCGCGATCCCTTGCCCGCTGGCTTGTGGGTCCCCAGAAGACTTCCTAAAGAAACCAAAGGGCTCCCCTGGTTGCTCCAGGCCTGCCCTGACTTACCCTCGCTGGGTGAGTCCCTCAGACCTTGCTGGTCTGCGCCATCGACTTTTCTTCATCTCCCCGAGACTTGCGGCTGCCAAGGCTTGTTGGCTCCGATCGAGTTGCCGACACCGCAGTCAGCTGCAGACGTCGAGGGACACACCGAATCCAGCTCCTGGTCGTCGTCGACGCCTCCTGGACCACGTGGCTGAAGAGTCAAGGCACCTGCAACCGACCTGAAGCGACCGACGACGGTGGGCATCCATCTTCCTTGCCCCGGGTCACTGCCAAGTGACTTTGAACACTGTCCCCTCTGCTTTCAGGTCATCCTTCTTCAGAATCCAGGCTTGGATTCCACCGGACACTTCTTCAGCTCCCGCAAGCAGCAAGTCTTCTTTGTTCGCCATTGAAAACGACGCCGCGACCCGACACCAAAGGACACCTGTGCACCCGGCTTCCCTGGGTGAGGTAACTCCAGCACTACGGTGCTCCTGTGGGTGTGGGCCCTAGAACTACTTACCCTGTAAGTGACTTGCTTGTAGGTTCTCCCGAAGTATCCTAAAACTCTTTATTTCCAACCGCGACTTGCCCCATTGAAGTTAACGGCGATTCGCGCCTGTGTATCCACACTGCACGCGTCCCCCGTGGGTCCTTTACTTACCTGCCTTGGGTGGTTTCGTGAGGCCCCAGCACTTCTGAAGGCCTTAGGCCTTGTCTCCTTGCAAGTCGTTGTTTCTAAGTCTCTTACTTAGTATATGGTCTGGTACGCCCCTAGGGCCCCAGCCATATTTTGTGCTTAACTTATTGTGAAACGTTGATTTGTGCATATGTTTGTCTTCTAATCTCATAAAGAGATTAGTAGAGAGTTATTTAGAAATAAATACATATATATTTGATATATATACCTGTGTGGTGTCTTTTCATTTGGTGATTCAAGAGATTATATGGTAAAACAAGCTGCTTTACATTCCTCCGAGACTTAGCCTGAAGGCTGCTCTCCACAGCTACCACTAGGATAGCTTTCTTTAAAAGGTTGTCTTAAACCTATCTACCATAAGAGTCGATTTGCCCTGGTGCAAGGTGTCCACTTTAATTAGTGAACAGCATATACCAGGCCAACTTCTCACATTGGTGGGCAGCGTGTGGGATTCCAGCTTGCCATTGTTTTACCAGAAAATCTCTATTTGAATTACTAACTGAAAACCATTATAGGTACTCAAGGTACATATAAAGTCAAGCTTAGTATCAATAAGTTCTACTGAACTTAGAGCTGTGTGCCAAGGGATAGCACACCCTTTCCACAGCTCAAGCTAGGATCAGTAGGCCACAAACTAGTGTAGGTAGTACAACACTGCACAACACTAGAATGTCCTTAAAGGGTGGACCCAGTGGATCCACTCAGCCTCAGTATAAGGACATGGCTTTCTCTGACTTGAGAGCCATGTGTGTTGACAGACACCTGAGGATAGGACAGAGTCCCTCAACACTCCACCTGATAGATCTGCTGACAGCAGATGACCTTAGATTGGCTCTAGGAGCTAAAGGGTTTGAATCAGTGGGTGGGTCAGTCATAGTATCTGGGTCAGATGATGAAAATCAGAATGACCAAGACTCTGTGATTGAAGGGCCAGGCTCCAAGGGGCCTGAAAAGGACAGAGGAATTCTCCATAAGAGAACTGACAGAGAGGAGGAGAGGCACAGATCCCCTTCCAGGGAATCTGACCACTCTTATCACTCTGGCAGAGAATTTGTCCAGCAGAGGAACTCATACTTTCCCTTAAGAGAGACCTCCTCTGAGAGAAGGTGCAAACTGCTCCAGTATGAGGAAGCCAGAGTGGCCCTCAGAACCAAGCAGTTGGCACTGGATAGGGAAGCCCTGGAGATCCAGAGAGCTTCTAGAAAAGAGGGGTTAGAACCCCCTGGTGGCAGCAACAGTGTCCCTAGAGGCAGAGAATATATTCCTGACCATAGGAACCTGAGCAAGGTTGTTCCTCCCTACCAGAGTGGGGATGATATCCACAAGTGGATAACTGCTATGGAGAGGGCCTGTAGAGTACAGCAGGTCCCCCAAAAGCAGTGGGCAGCAATCTTGTGGCTCTCCTTTTCAGATAAAGGAAGAGACAAGCTCCTCACTGTTAGAGAGGAGGATGCTGATGATTATGAGGTCCTGAAGAGTGCACTGATAGATGGGTTTGGCTTAACCACTGAGCAGTACAGGTTGAAGTTCAGAGATACCCAGAAGGCACAGACTCAGGACTGGACTGACTTTGTAGATTGTGCATCCAAGGCTCTGGAGGGTTGGCTGGTTGGCAGTAGGGTTACTGATTTCAAAGGATTTTATAATCTAATGATGAGAGAACAGATCCTTAATAATTGTCAAAACCAGCTTTTACACCAGTACCTGGTGGACTCTGATCTGACCTCTCCCCAAGAATTGGGAAAGAAGGCAGACAAATGGGTCAGAACCAGGGTAAGGCCTAAGAATCAGGGTGGTGACCACAAGAAAGATTCTACCAAGTCCCAAGAGAAAGGTGGGGATAAATCCAAGGATAAGTCCCCTGCAGGGCCCCAAAATTCCTCTTCTGGGGGTGGGTCCCAAACTCCTTCCTCTCCTGAAAAGAAACCCTATTGCCATGTCTGTAAAAAGCCTGGGCACTGGAAATCTGATCCCAGTTGTCCCAGGAATGGCAATAAAGAAAATGTTCCTCCAACAACTACTACCACCCCTCCTGGTACTACCAGTAGTAATCCTCCAGTTGGGAGTAGTGCACCCAAAAGTTAGGTGCGTTTGCAAGAGGAACAGAGGTGGGCCCTAGTTTAGACAGGACCCCCTCAACAGACTCCTCAGATTCTGATGGTGGTGTAGGATATGCCACCTTTACCATGGGTCCCATAGCATTGGGCAGGTACAGACTGGAGCCAATAATTAATGGTCAGAAAGCTGTGGCATTTAGGGACACAGGGGCTAGTGTCACCATGGTGGCAGGGAAACTAGTCCCCCCTCACCAGCTTTTACCTGAGTTTAAATACCAGGTGACCAACATTGATGGTGTCAGAACAGATCACCCCATGGCCATAGTCAATCTCAGCTGGGAGGGAGTCACAGGCCCAAAGAGAGTGGCAGTGTCCCCAACCTTACCTGTAGATTGCCTGATGGGCAATGATCTGGAAATTTCAGCCTGGGCTGAAATTGAACACCAAACCCATCTGAAGATGTTGGGTGTCCCTGTAAAGGTTAGTGGGGCTGTGATGGCCACAGCCCCAGCCCAAGATTTTGGAGAGATGGAGCCTGGAAGAATGGCCCACTCTCCCCCAGAAGAGAGCACAAGGGTTGAAGAAAAGTCTTCTTCCCTCCAGACAGTAGGTAAGGGTCAGCCTCCTCAGGGAACTGACCCTACCCCTAGTGAAGGAACTGCCACAGAGGTAGTCAGGCCTGGCCTGGCCACCCCCTGATGGCAGAGGACCCTTACAAGGTGGTACCCAGTCTGGAGCAGGTAACCTGCCCCTCTCTACCCTGCCTCAGTCAGCCCAGGGCTGCAGAGGTCAGGGAGGTCAGTGGACCCCCAGGGCCCCCTGTCCAGAGGAACCCCCCATCAGCAGATTAGGGGCACCCAGGCTAGTAGCCCTAGCCAGGTAGAAATTCCTCAACCCACTGAGGGATCCCCCATACCTTTATGTAGGGACCTCCCCCAGAAGGACTCTGTTAGGCAAGGGCAAACCTGGGACCAAAAGGTTCCAAACATGCCATGTCCCTCCAGTGTTCCACCCAAAGGGACCCAACCCCCGGCTGTAGGCAGTCAAAGGTTGACCCTTAGAACAGAGTACCACTCAGTCATGGAAAGACAGGCATACATGGTGACCAGTGAGCTGAGAAAGCTGAGGCCAACATTCCTAGGGCCACACTTCCCTACTCAGACACCTCACCAGCCTGGTACTTTACCAAAGCACACCACAGGTAGTGATTCCCCATGGTGGAGACCCTCTCATACCCTTAGGGTGAGGGATTGCTTAGTGGACCATAAGACAGGGGGCAACCATGCTAGTGCAAGTGCTTCCTTATATGGCCACTTAGTCAATAAAGGCTCAACTGGCCAAGGTTAGCCTTATCTCCTTTCGTTTGGGGGGGGGTTATGTAGGAAGGTGGAATCTGACTATATGGTTGCCCCCACTTTTTTTATGGTGTTTTGCTGGTTTATGACTTAGTTGGACTGGGACCCTGCTATTCAGGGCCCCAGTCTATCTGCTCTCTCTAAACGACATGGAGTGCACTCTAGGTGCACTAGTGATTGGATACTGTGGTGCCTTATGAGTCCCTAGTATATGGTACCTTAGGTGCCAAGGGCATAGGTACTTCACAGGCCTACCAGGGGCTGCAGCATATATTATGCCACCCCTGGGAAGCAGTCTAAATCTGACACCACAGGCCTGCTACTGCAGCCTGGGTGAGGTGGTGCTAGCACCCCTCACTGAGATATAGGTTTCCTATATCTCTCCTGCACACACATATAAACCTATCAGTCACCCCTAAGGCAGGCCCTATCAATCCTGAGGGCAGGGTGCTTGGCTTCTATGTGAGGGGGTGCCTCTGCCTGAGCAGGGCCCCTCTGCAGCTCTCAGAGTCTATTCTCTGGTGCTGTTTGTGGATGCGGTTAAACCATATACTATTTAAGTGCATTATATCCTCGCGGTAAATGCTAACTTTGGAATGGCTGCATCAAAACATGTCGTGTTTGGTGTCAAACATCTTGGAATACTACCCCCCGCCAATCTTGGCGGCGGGGGTAGCATTCCACCCTTCTAGAGGGATAAGACATGTACCTGCTGTGGAAACGCGGTAGAATCCTAAAGAGCCCTGGCATCACAAAATGGATGCCACCAGTCACAGACACTGGGCTGCCCTCCTGCTGATGACCGAAACTCACAGTGGAGGAAGCCCAACAATAGGCATCCTGTCACAGGGAGGTGTAACCACCTCCCAGACAGGGTTTAGTGTATTGGGGCTGGGTGGGTGCACTCTTAGAGTGCTTTGAAGTCCTGCACTGGGGGAGCAGAAGGCTCCTCTGTGCATATGCCAGTTCAAACCAGCTCAGGGGCTACCTGCCCCTGCTCTGGCGCGAAACTGGACAAAGGGAAGTGGGTGTAGCCACCCCCTCCCTTGACCCTCCCATAGGTGGGGTCATAGAGCTAGTCCATCCCCTCTTTTTAGTATAAGAGGGGGAACCTTGCCATTGCAAAGCAGATAACCCCTGGACGACGCTCTACAGAAGAATCCTGGCCCTTCGACGTTCCACTACCTTTGGAAGACAGAAGAATCTCCCTTGGAGTCAAGGAGTGACTCCCCTGCTTGGCAGGCACCAAAAACGACAACGACGGTCGCAAACTACGCCGCTCCCGCCGGAGTCCGAAGTCCCTGCAGCCCAAGAAGTGGATTTCCTGACCTCTCCCAGGCCATCGTGAGTCCCCAGCGAAGCTGAGGCAAGTGGACCCCCGAGTAACGAGGAACCGCGACCCCTGGGTACCGTGCACTATTGTCGAGTGCAACCCCTTCACAACGTTCTACGAACTTGTGCTTTGGACCACGTGTGGTCCCGACCTCCAGCAGGAATCCCTCCGAAGATCAGAGGCCTACACCGTCCCGAGTGACCGTGGGCCCCTGTTGAGTGATTCCGCCCGAGGTGTCTTCGCGATCCCTTGCCCGCTGGCTTGTGGGTCCCCAGAAGACTTCCTAAAGAAACCAAAGGGCTCCCCTGGTTGCTCCAGGCCTGCCCTGACTTACCCTCGCTGGGTGAGTCCCTCAGACCTTGCTGGTCTGCGCCATCGACTTTTCTTCATCTCCCCGAGACTTGCGGCTGCCAAGGCTTGTTGGCTCCGATCGAGTTGCCGACACCGCAGTCAGCTGCAGACGTCGAGGGACACACCGAATCCAGCTCCTGGTCGTCGTCGACGCCTCCTGGACCACGTGGCTGAAGAGTCAAGGCACCTGCAACCGACCTGAAGCGACCGACGACGGTGGGCATCCATCTTCCTTGCCCCGGGTCACTGCCAAGTGACTTTGAACACTGTCCCCTCTGCTTTCAGGTCATCCTTCTTCAGAATCCAGGCTTGGATTCCACCGGACACTTCTTCAGCTCCCGCAAGCAGCAAGTCTTCTTTGTTCGCCATTGAAAACGACGCCGCGACCCGACACCAAAGGACACCTGTGCACCCGGCTTCCCTGGGTGAGGTAACTCCAGCACTACGGTGCTCCTGTGGGTGTGGGCCCTAGAACTACTTACCCTGTAAGTGACTTGCTTGTAGGTTCTCCCGAAGTATCCTAAAACTCTTTATTTCCAACCGCGACTTGCCCCATTGAAGTTAACGGCGATTCGCGCCTGTGTATCCACACTGCACGCGTCCCCCGTGGGTCCTTTACTTACCTGCCTTGGGTGGTTTCGTGAGGCCCCAGCACTTCTGAAGGCCTTAGGCCTTGTCTCCTTGCAAGTCGTTGTTTCTAAGTCTCTTACTTAGTATATGGTCTGGTACGCCCCTAGGGCCCCAGCCATATTTTGTGCTTAACTTATTGTGAAACGTTGATTTGTGCATATGTTTGTCTTCTAATCTCATAAAGAGATTAGTAGAGAGTTATTTAGAAATAAATACATATATATTTGATATATATACCTGTGTGGTGTCTTTTCATTTGGTGATTCAAGAGATTATATGGTAAAACAAGCTGCTTTACATTCCTCCGAGACTTAGCCTGAAGGCTGCTCTCCACAGCTACCACTAGGATAGCTTTCTTTAAAAGGTTGTCTTAAACCTATCTACCATAAGAGTCGATTTGCCCTGGTGCAAGGTGTCCACTTTAATTAGTGAACAGCATATACCAGGCCAACTTCTCACAGTGACTTCTGCTTTAACATGCAAGTTAGAAGAGTTGTCAAATCATGATCCCACCAAATCAAACTCCTATGAAAGACCCTCTCATTCATTCTCAGTCCATAGTAGTGAGCATGCTCAATTGAAATATTCATATTTAGCTCAGGGAGAAGAGTGTGACAGTGTTGGCTCACATCTTTAAAGTTGAAATAGACAACTCGTGGAACTCTTGGGGAGAGAGAGAGAGAGGGTTACCCTTAAGCTTGATGGTATGGTGTATCACTGGACCAGTCCAAGGAGGTACAAGTACCTACATTTAGAGGCACAGCAGAGTGGTTTAGGTGTGACTAGAAGGTTATAGTTAGTTAGATATAGGATATCAGAGAGGTAATTAGTCGATATCCCGCTTACTGCCTTGAAAACCAGAGGGCCCTGTTTTTGGCAGGAAATCAACCAGCATGGTGGCAGTAAGATGAGGTTGGAGTATGCCTAGCTAGATTATACAGACTTGGTGGCAAAGTTGATGACCTTGTCAAGTGGTGCAAAGTAGAAAACTAATGCAGTAGTTAAGCTTGCTGATTTCTATAGATTGTATGATTAGTTTCACTGTGGAAATGGATGTTACAGGGAATTTTGAGCATAATCAGTAGTTGGTATTATTGTGTGTGGAAAAAAACATTTCAGGAGTGGGCTCAATAGAATCACAATGGGTTTGGCCAGGTGGGTACAATTCTGTGTTTTGGGGAGAAAATAGATTGGATCAGTAACAGAGATGGCTGCCCGCTGCACTTCTATCCAGTTAAGTTGTGCAGTATGCACAAAATAAGCAAAATAAACAGAAACATTTACCAATTCACAACAAAAATAATATTCTAACAAAGGGCCTAATTTAGAGTTTGGTGGACAAGGTACTCTGCTACAAATGTGGTGGGGCACTCTTTCATCGAAACTGACAGTCCATTCGATATATTTAGAGTCTAGAGAATGTCATATGTTTGTCAGCAGAGACCCCACCGGCTTTGCTAGCCGAAACTTTACATTGATGTTTCGTCACATTTTGGGAAAACGATTTATGTACTTCAAAGAAGGAAAAGGGGAGACTAGGAGCTGATAAAGTATTAGTGCCCCTGCTCTGAGAATTACAAATGTTTCAAAAAGAGGGATTACTGTTCCTGATAGATATAAGGAAAGTCTAGGCACTGGATAGATTATATGGGACAGTCAACAAGACTGTTTCTTGTTGACCTCACACATCCCTAGGAATGTCATGCTTCATCACAGGGTGACTGCTCCTCGTCGGCCCAGCGCTGCAGTGCCCTACAGGTCCCCCGAAGGGTCACTTTCGCGAAGATCTTTTTATTTTAATGCCGTTTGATGAGTGTGAGATAGTCCTAAAGGGATGGTGAGTGATGTATGTGAAAAGGTAAGGTTAAAACTGGCAGGGGATATTAATTCTGTGTTTAATGTGTGGATTCCCATGTTAGATTACAAGACATGGTAGGCAGTAGCGGCTCCTCGAGGGAGTGCTGCGGGGCGGTAGGGCGGGGCGGGGGAGGGCAGGGTGGGGGGTAGTAAACTCCGGAATTGGGCCGAACAAAGTTGAGTAAAGAAATTACATTGCGCACGCTGCAATGCCAAATCGGCGATGCAGCGCGCAATGTAATTCTTTTTATTTATTTACTTCTTTACTCAACTCCCCCCCCGCTCCGCAGCACTCCCTCGAGGAGCCGCTACTGATGGTAGGTTAGTGCTTCTGTAGGAGCTGCAATGTCCCCTAGTAGCTAAGTGCGGTTTCTTTAGTGAGCTAGAAACAGGTCAACATGTTTCGCGCCCTGTTGGTCTAAACAGATCCCTGGTGCTTCATCAGGACCAAAAAACCAAGGGAGGTTGAATAGCCTACCCCACATGTGATTCAGAAGTGAGTGGTCCCCCTCTAACAGGGTGGCATCGACTCGTGATTAATATCACTGGCTGTCCGACCTAGAAGAGAACATAGGAAAAGAAGAAAATAAAGGGAAAAATGGGAAAAAAACAGAGATCACGATCTCTGTTTTTCCCTTTGTTTCCTTCTTTTCATGGTACCTGGTCTGTCGCATTATGCTCATCATTACTATATCCGAGTGCCTATCCACTGTTACTTTATGTCTATTTGTATTGATTTATAATCTTGTCATGTTTCACTTAACTCTATTCGAACTAACCATGCAGGTGTGAGCCCTAATGTGATACCATTTTATACGTAGAAAAGAAGGGGAGAAAGGGACATATAATGCCCCCTCTTTCTCATGATTGGAATGGGAAACCAGGTTTGGAACCAAACACCTTGATATTACAATGGAGCCCAAGCATTCATGAAAAGGGGACAGTCGAATGTACGATAAGGTTTTAGTAGAAACGTGGACAATAACAGACATTAATCGGACAAATACACAGTAAATGCGGTACTGTTTTAAATTACAAGCCAGTCGGCTACACTTGAGTGCACAAGTGCAGTTTGTGATAATGAAAATTAGTGTTGTCCTCAACTATCCATCACCTTTTCAAATCCCAGGGAGACATGACAGATGGAGCCACCAACCAGTAGAGTCATTAATGAGGCATATCTTTACCCCGAGGTTAGAAGTGCGAAGATTACAGGCTCCCAAAAGACTGCATACTCAGCCACAGTCAAGTTCTTCAACACAAATCACATGAGACCTCGTCACTACTGTGTAGCAAAGGCAGATACTCATGGGTCAGAGCGTCCAATCCCATAACACCCAAAAGCCCAATCTCTTCCATAAAAGTTCCATAAATATCTGTGAGAAATGAGAGTTGTCTTGGAAAAGGCCTTAATTTAAACCTTTTCTGCCGGCCCTGTGATTTCTGCCTTTGGCAATATTCGATCATCTTCAACTCAAAACGACCTCTGGAAGTGAAAAGCTTCAAGTAAGTTACTTCCTACACATAAATCAATGTTTTAATGCACTACGTATGGGTGGTCAATTTCGTTAATATTTTTATTCCTTAATTGCTTGACAAATTTTACATTTGTTTATCTACTACCCACTGTCGAATCTTGTTTAGGTCCCCTGAACTGAGGACAGTCAGGGCTAATTTTTGCTGATTCTAGTATCACAGCTCTGTGTTTGTTTAAGAATTACTAAGTGATTCCACGTGTAAAATACTCTGCACATTAGCAAATCGAAAGATACACACACAAAGAAAAGTTCAAATTTAGTTTTGAACGTTGCTCTCTGCATCTTTGTTGCAAAGATGCCGAAAATGTAAATATAAGATTGAAACACATGGCCATTTTTAATATATCAATACAATTGGTTTTTTTCACACCAAGAGGCAAACGCTGCCAGCAATTAACACTGTCTGAAGTGCGGTTCAATTCGGGCCGTTTATATGGTAACCTTCTGTCCTTCTCATATGTTGCCAGTGGCTATGTCTACACACCGATTTGATTAACGAAATGCAGTAAACAAGGAGAGGAAAGAAGATCTAGTTTAACAAGAAGAAGCAGGAAGGACAGAAAAAAATATGGTTGCAGAGATGTTTAAAGGCATGGGCAAAGTGGGCTCTGGCCCAGGGCCCCAGCCTTTTAGGGGGCCCCCCTGATAGAGCCAGCTCTGTTCTGCAAAGAGTCTTGCCCCAATGACCTTGAATATTTCTTCAAAAATTATTTTTAATACCATTTTCCTTTAATTTATTTTCAATGTGTGTGATATGTGGGACTCTAGTCCAGACATTTTGCAGAGAAATGTTGTGTTGATGTTTTGCGCAACATCCATAAAAAGTTTCTTTTAGAAAAAAAACTGGCCCGCTCATAGGAAAAATGTAAGGGGGTCACTGATATTATTTGCAATAATATTAGTGAGCCTCTGCAGTGTTACATTTTTAAAAAACACGTCACTATCCCTAAATATTAGATGTAAACACGTTTAGAATGTGGAACAATGTGCCTGTGCACTGTCAGTGACATAGCCAAAGAGGGCATGAAAGAGGTGAAATTGGACCATAAATCCAAGCTGTTCCCCACAGGGCCCCCCAAAAGATGTTTGGCCCAGGGCCTCCAAAATCCTTAAGATGTCCCTGGATGGTTTGGAATAATGGTAGAAATTGAGGCGCAATTGACAATGACAAATCTATTGTGTGATTACTTAAAATCATTTCAAAATGAATGTAAATACGAGATGAGGGGCAATAGCGGATGTAATAAAAATAGGAAGACAGGAAAGCAGAAAAGAAGGAGCATGGAGGAAGGAAGGGAGAAAGGGGGAAGGAAAGAAGAGATGTCGAAAGAAAGGAAAAATAAAGGAAAACAGGAAGGGGTAAGGGAAGAAGAGAGAGAAGGAATGAAGGAGGGAGGAAGCAGAAGAAGAAGCAGGAGGATGAAGGGAATGGCATAGAAAGTAACCTAACTTGTGAGTCGATTGCAGACACCCTAACGAGATCAGTGCAATTTGTTAATTCATTTTTAATGCAAGAATGATTGGCTCAGAGCTAAAAATGTGTTCGACCTCTGTCAGTGGATGGCAACTTACATCACAGATATCGGACCCTGAAGTTCATTCAGATGTGCTAACTTAAAGAACCGTGGTGTGTATTTGAACAGGCTTCATAGCTGTTCATTCATCTTTACACATATAGAAAACATGGCCACATTCGTTCTTATAGGATAGCCACTCGGTCGATTGCAGATTCTGTCCACCCTAAACAAACACTAATTCTATTACAATGTGCAGGTTTTTTAGCGGAAAAATATTGTGTGCATTTTATATACAGGTAAATTAACTCTTGAAATTCATACTGAATCTTGATGTCTTTGTCGTACCCTGGAGTGAGGTGTTGGGAATTATTTTTAGTAAAATGTCCTCAAAATATAAAAGAATAATGTTATTTTTTACAATCTCTGTATATTTGGAAAAAGTATTTGCTCAACAGCACTTTTTATCGGGTCACTAAAAAATATTGTAGTTTATCAAAAAGAACTGTGATTTATGCACCCATGTATTTAATGTAATATAAATATGTGCCAAATTACACTGGCCCATTCTATGTAATCTGGGCGAGAGAGGCGTGTTTAGTGTGTACTGTACAGGAAAATGTGCACTCTCGTTTAACCCATCATAACATTTGCATTCACAAATGAGCCCAAGTTGACCTGGGAATCAGTAGTGTGTGTGTTGGAGGGGCGGAGGAGGGTATTTGAAGGTTGTATGAAGAAACATGAGCTGCTCATAACAATGCATTGGGTGAGGGGAATTAAAGTAGGATTTCGGTAGAACTATGTATTCGCCACTGCAAAAAGCTGTAAAAAACTTGAGTAAGTTTGAGAAGAGCAAGTTACATGGATTTGGTAGCATAGGGCCTCATTTACAATATTTTGACGCACGGCAGCGCAGCAAGTCTTCCTGCTGCGCTGCTGTGTTTCAAAAGAAAAGGGCAGGAATGCGTCGTATCTACAAGATGCAGCACATTCCTGTCCTTTTCCCCTGCGCTGGTGCCAAATGGGCTGCCATGCTCCAACGAAGGCACCTTGCGCCATGGTGCAAGGGTATCTACATTGTAGGGGTGATTATTTTTATGCAGGAAGGGACATCTTCCTGCACAAAAACAATCATGAGAGGTGTTTTCCTCTATGTGTGCTGCAAAATGCAGCGCACATAGAAAAAGGAAAAACAAGGAGAAATAAAGGTATTTCTCCATGCTGCGCCTCCGTCACGCCTCCGAGGCGTAGGAATCTGACATATTCCCAGGTTTACAAAACCTTGAAAATCTGGAAATGCGTCAGATTCCATTGATGTTGGGTGGGTACACCCAATTCATGCAGAGTAATGCGTGAAAGGGGGCCATATTTACAAGGCCATGAAAAGCCACGCAGGGTGGCTTTACATGACCTCGTAAATATGGGCAGGCAAATTGCGCCGCTGGTGTGTCCACAAAAGTGACGCATCAGCGGCGCAATGGGCTTGTAAATATGCCCCATCGTTTTCACTGTATGCTGTATTTCCTTTACAAATTCCTTAGCTGTGGCATAGTGACACATTTATTTTCACACACAACCACTGAAATAAATATTATAGTGATATTACAGTGTCAGGTTAAAGTGAAGTAACAGTTTTCACTGGGAATTCAGAGTCCATTTCTTAGGAATTACTTTTTATTTATTTAGGTATTTATTTAGCAACATACTCAGATTTTGTGATACAACCTATTTACTAATAGGTTGTGTTACAAAATAACTATTGGCAGGAGAGGTCACAGCATGACCTGCTTAATAAATATTAATTAGAAAGGTCGCAGTTTGCGACCCCCAGCCTTTGACGACAACAACCACAAGGTTGGTGGCCTGCAAAGTGACAGAAGAGCATCGTCTCTGTGTTTGAATTCCCATCTGAAATCTTTTCGTTTTAAAGCTGCACCAGTTCCTTAAATGAACAAGTACAGCTTTAGAAAAATAAAAGTTTTCTGGTTTGTATAACATGAGGTGTGAGCGGGCATTGTTCTCCTGGATCACTGCCTACTCCCCAATAAGGCTGCTATACGATTCTCAAAGGGGATTGGATGCCCTTGAGCTCCTTTCCCTTTGCAAATTAACTTCAACTTCCTTTCAGGTGTTGGTAACTATTTAATAGTTTGGATCCGAAATTGCTGTTGCAAACCATTGATACATTGCATATCAAGTCACAATTTTAAGCTAGACGGGACACCTTCCTGCACAAAAACAATCCTGAGAGGCATATTCCTCTTTCTATGTGTGCTGCAGAAGGCAGTACATATAGAAAGAGGAAGTAACGAGGAGTAATAAAGATATTTGTCCTTGTTACTCCTCCCCTGAGAAGGCGTATCTTTTTGGCACATTCCCAGGTATACCACTTTTAGTAAACCTAGGAATGCGGCAAAAACCATAGGAGATGTGAGGAAACACCCACCCAACACGCATGGAACTCCTTCCCAGTGCAGCGTAACGCAACGCAACGCAGCAATTTGATCTGCATTGCGTTACTCCAGATTTATGAAGTCACTCGGGGCCAGGCAGCGTTGCGTGGCTTCATAAATCTCATTTTTGAGTTGTGTCGCTCTTGCACCACGTTGCGTGGCGCAAGAGCGACGCAACTAGGCTCATACATATGGCCCTGGTTTTTCAAAAATGTGTCAGTCTTCACCAAGTGCTGCTTCCAGAAAATTTACTGGACACACTTGGTCATGAAAAATATGAAAATTGCCTATGGGAAAACCTCTTTCAACATGTATGAAAATGTTCAATACAATTCTCTAATTAGCGTGTGGGTAGAAAAAAGCAATGATACATTTTGTGAGTAACTGAAAAACATGACATATGAAGTATTCTACAAAGCAAATTTGTTTACTAATTGGCCAAGATGAAATCAGTATTTCATTATGAAACTGGAAAAAAAGTCCGCTTCCTAAAACATCTTGAGCATGGGGAACTTGGACTAAGGGATGGAATATTCACACTAATTAATGTATATCGGAAAAACATATGAAGGTTTATTCTAACTAATGCAGATTTGAATCAATGAAGTACATTTAAACTTCTGAATGTAAACTCACACCAAAGGAAGCACTTTGAGACAAAGAAATGTATACGTGCAGGAAAAAATGCATGCACCTACAATACCTGCTCAACCACATATTCACAGGAGTCTGTTAAATAGGCAAAATATGTTCATACCATAAAAAAGCTATATTACTTATGGAATACAATATTGCTTACAAATGTATTAGCTAAAATATACAGCATGAGTACATATTTTGATTGAAAAACTATGTTCTGTGCAGCAAATAGCTTTTTGGTTAAGTTTTCGGTGAGGAATGGGTACAATGGATGCAGAATATGACACTTAAAAAAATATAGCAAATCCTGAAAGTACCAGTTAAGGTGATTTTGAAAACATCCCATTTTGGTGCTATGCAAAACTCTCAACTCATCCTGAATGATCATCATTACTCCATAACCAACAATATGACACCATGCATTGTTCAAGAAGGGTTACAGTGTTTATCTGACTACATGATCTGTGCATTAAAAAAATAAATATTTTAGCCAATTTTATTCAATGCCTTTAAGTACTCTGCGTTTTTTAGATGGTGTAATTCCCACTCTAACCGAAACCTCTCCTGAAACCTTTGTTTTGTTCATTTTAACAAATATATAAAAACATGTTGCTGCATTTGCACTCTGTACAGCAGCTCTTTTCATCTTGTATCACTGTAAATGTCGTGTGCTCCTTTTATCAAATGAGTGATATCAGTTTCAGAAGTGTAAAAGGTTTATGTGCCCTTGCTGGGACTGTGACTTGTGTCCTTACAGGTTACATATAGATCATTGCAGATGGTGCAATCCTGGCAGATGTAACCACCTTCACATATATACATATTATTTTTATTTAGTGGAATGATCTTTTGATGATCTTTTTGTAGCCAACTAAAAGATGCAATATTATATTGTGCTCTATTCATAAAGCACCTCATGTTATGAATGACGTGGCAGCAATAATAACATAAAATAAAACACCTCTTAAATTTAGATGCTTATTTCGCACACATTGGCCTTCATTCACAAAGTCTTTTACAGCCATAAGTCTGCTTTTTGCCTTCCAGCTTTCCACAAAAGGATACGTGTTAGGCATAAATGGGCTGACTACTGCCACACATGCATAGAATTACTACATTGTAAATTCTACAGGGTGGGAAGGGGGAGGAACGAGGCATGATTTGACTTGTAAGTTTGTGTATGCCCACCAACTAATCAGTTGGTGTGAATTTACAAACTCCAATACACCTAGCAAAGGGTTGGGGTAACTCCACTTCCAGGGCAGAGAGAGGAACCAATCACCTGCAGACCTTCTGGGAATGTAGAGAAAGACGTTTCTGAATGGGGAAATCATTTTGACTACAGAGAAAAAAAGGAAAATAAATGAAGCACTGAGGAAATAGAACCCTGAACAAAAATAACACAACATTTCTGAGTGTTTTGAATAAGGGAAAATAGTAAAGCTGACCTTGTTAATAATGATACACATGCAAGTGTAAATCTACAATGTCCTTTGTTAATCAGGTCTATTTCGTTTTACTTGGGAAAAAAATTATTCACTTGATTATTTCTTCTGATGTAGATGAGGTGGATATTGCTGTTCTTTAAGGTTTCCATTAATTTCAGCAGTACTCTGGCTAATCAAGAGTGTTATGCTAATGATGCTCATATACAACAATACATTAGGATATTGTGAGACAAAAAAACGTGGGATCTGTGGGTAAATATCTTTTATACGTGGACATGAAGATCTGAAAGTTAATTTGCAAAAATGCTGACACATAAAAACCAGATTGTCACTGTTGTGATACCAGAAGATACCTGAGTCAATTACATAGCAACACTTTAGAGCTCCACTCATAGTAGCAGATTATTCAGCTATAACAAAAATCATTTCACCAGTTTACAGAACGGTAGTATTAATTCATTGCCCTCCTATGTAGTTTGCCATTCTGGTATGTCAAATAATTTCTCATTGCAGAGTCCATTGTTATGGTGTATGATATTAACTTCACTTTTTTAATTGTACCTTAAATCATCATTTTCTGCCACAATCAAGAAAACGATTCAATTGGTCCCCATAATAAAGGAAGGCACCTTGGCAAGTTGATGGAGCACAAAGGAATGGCATTTATCTAACTAGTCAGCAAATGCAGTGCTGAATTGGCTTAATGCTTTCCCTTACCTTTCTGTAGTTGTCAAACTAGGACCCAATATAATACTGATCACTTATTAACATGGGACCCTACTCTTTAATGCTCACATGATGCATTGTTTAGTTATTTAGATAGGATTTTTCAAAAAATTATTGTGGGAAGATACAAGAGGTGGTGTTTGCCTGGTACAATATATGTGGGGAATGAGAAAATAGGTGGCACACACTACAAAAAGGTTGAAGAATGGAAATCCAGTTGAACAAAAAAGTAGTCCAAGGACTGGCAGTGTATATTTAGAAGTGCTTAAGAGGCCTTTGTGATTCTCTCTGTAGTTTTAAGCATTACTAAGAAGGATTCTCGTTATGACCAATAGTTCGAGTTTATCATGATAAGGTCACTGCTGTTCTCATTTACGGTGCCCCAAAATGCCTTTCAGATTAGGCAATTTGTAGATATATGATTAAAGACCAGGAATAGTGGACACTGTTGGTTGTAAGGCATTCCACTTGTTTGTTTTTGATAACACTGGAACTAAAGTTGAAATTGAGTTGGGTTATTGGTTTGTGGTATGTAACAAGCTGCTTCTTTGCCATCAGCTTTTCTTCGCTAAATACTTTACTGAATTTGGCTTCGGTTGAACTTGAAACTATTGCTAAAGGGAAATTTAGGTTCTGAGTTGACTTCTGTCTGAATTGCATCACTTAATTTGGACTTAAACTTGCTCCTTAATAATTCATCAACTATAGCTAAAGCTTCAACGTTTCCACAGCTAGAGTACTATCTAAAAAATGTAATGATATTTATTCCTTAAGTATAAAAAATCATAATACAACTATTACAGTAATTAGTATGATAGACCATATCTAGTATACTGTGACTTACTGATCTGGCTTCTAAAAACGGGGAGATACATGAGGATTAAGTCTGGACATTTACCCTTAATGGTGCTCATTGGAGCATATACTGGTATCCACATCAGTGATAGGATATGCTTTCTTTGCAATCCATCAATTGAGTCATTTGAACATAGATTTACATGTCAAATTGTACAGTGAAGAAGAAATGTGATGACCTCTTGTACTTAACCCCTTCGCTGCTAGGCCTTTTCCCCCCCTGCGCTAAGCCTTTTTTGGGCTATTTGGGGTAGTTCGCGCTTAGACCCCTGTAACTTTTTGACCACATAAGGTATCCACACCAAATTTGCGTCCTTTTCTTCCAACATCATGGGGATTCTAAAGGTACCCAGGGTTTGTGGATTCCCCTGGAGGGGACCCAGAAATTTGCCAAAATATAGCTAAATTTTGGTTTTTTTTGGGGCGTTGCGTTTTGGGCTGTTTCCTGTCACAGGCACTAGGCATACCCACACAAGTGAGGTACCATTTTTCTCGGAAGACTTTGGGGAATGGGGGGGGGGTGGAATTTTGTGGATCCACGCAGCTTTCAGAACTTTCCACCACAGAAATGTGAGGAAAATGTGTTTTGTTTACAAATTTCGAGGTTTGCAAGGGATTCTGGGTAACAGAACCTGGTGAGAGCCAGACAAGTCACCCTATCCTGGATTTCCCTGGGTGTCTAGTTTTCAAAAATATATAGGTTTGCTGGGTTTCCCTAGGTGCCGGCAGAGCTAGGGTTCAAAATATACAGCTAGGCACTTTGCAAAAAAAGGGTCAGTTTTCATTGTGAAAATGTGGTGCGTCCACGTTCCATTTTGGGCCATTTCTTGTCGCGGGCACTAGGCCTACCCACACAAGTGAGGTACCATTTTTCTCAGAAGACTTTCGGAAATGCAGGGTGGGTGGAATTTTGTGGATCCATGCAGATTCCAGAACTTTCCACCACAAAAATGTGCGGAAAATGTGGGTTTTTTGACAAAGTTTGAGGTTTGCAAGGGATTCTGGGTAACAGAACCTGGTGAGAGCCAGACAAGTCACCCCATCCTGTATTCCCCTGGGTGTCTAGTTTTCAAAAATGTATAGGTTTGCTGGGTTTCCTTATGTGCCGGCTGCGCTAGGGCCCAAAATCCACAGGTAGGCACATTGCAGAAAGACTGTGGCTATTTTTTGGGGGGTGGGGGCATTGGTATGCCCATTCTGGGCAGCCCCCACCCCCACGCATAAAAAAAGCCAGCGTAATCGCTGGCGCCTAGTGGGCTTTCTGCCCCCCCCGGGGGGCAGATCAGGGGCCACTGCCCCCATCTGCCCCCCCGGGGGGGCAGAAAGACTGGAATTTCTCTGGGGGGTGGGGGTATTGTCATGCCCATTTTGGGCAGCCCCCCCTACATGAATACAAATAGGTGGTCATCCTATACCTGCTCTACTTTATGCGGATGATGCAGTACTGATGTCCCTTACGCAGATTGGTCTCCAGAAGGTTTTAAACAGTTTTTCGAATTTTATGAAGGATCTTGGTCTTAGCATTAACACGACAAAGACTTTTATAATGAGATGTGGCCGTGGGAATCAGAGGTCTAGGGACATGTTTGTGGATGGGCACAAAATAGCCCCCACCAAGAGTTTTTCATATCTTGGTATTTTATTTAATCAGAACGATTTATGGACCCAAGCCGTTTCTGAAAAAAAGCTGGCGTTTATCAGAACAACAACTGCTCTGGCCACCTTTTCGAAAAAATTGGTTAGGAAACCGCCAGGAGAGCTTATACAAATTTACAAAGCTAAATGTATTTCTACCGCAATGTATGGAGCGGGGATCTGGGGCTTTGCTGACACACACCCAATACAATTAGTGGAAAACACTTTTTTAAGGTATATTTTGTCATTTCCAGCCAGTACCTCCACATACGTCTGTCATGCTGAGCTGGGCCTCCCATATATCTCCGACCTTATAAAACTGGAACCTATTCTCCTCTGGCACAGGATCTGGTCAAAAGAACAGACCAAGTTAAACAGGGAGATTCTACGGGATAGTCTGAACTTGGAAGGGGCCTTAAAGATCCCATGGGTTAAGTTTGTGAAAGAGTTTGTGAGAGATTTAGGTCACCCAGAATGTTTTACTAACCCAAGCACTATCCAGCTGATTACCAGAAAGAATTTAAACAAGCATTTGCAATGCATCGGTCTCGCCTTTGGGACCTGGTAAGTGTTTAGCCAGAGCTATTGGCACTGCCAATGTGTTTAAGTTATGTTTGAGACAAAAATATTAAGCATCTGAAGGATACTAATTTTCAATCGTATACTCTCTCGTAAGAGTCATCTCCTCAACGAAACAATTAAAACTAGGGACGTTTTGGGTGAAAATGAAGAATGTATGCACAATACAGAGGGAAGAAAAACCTAAGGAAGAAATACCAAGCAAAGGCCACCTAAACAAACACCATCTTCCTACAATGTATACTGAAGGTGCTGTGGAATATAAACTTGCAGACATTAAGCAGGATAAAAGATGTTGCAGCCAGGAAACTTTGAGGAGTTCAACTCAGAAAACTCCAAGTGACTTTCTGCTCAGCTAACCCGAGACCAGCGAGGATGTCCCAAATCACTCCTACCTGTCGCAACTCTGCCTGATCGCCCCGTTTGCTCCTACTAACTGTTCACTCTGCCTGCTTCTGCTGACCAGTCACTCTGCCTGCTCCTACTGACTGCACTCTGACTGCTCCTACTGACTGTTCACTCTGCCTGCTCCTACTAACTGTTCACTCTGCCTGCTCCTACTGACTGCACTCTGCCTGCTCCTACTAACTGCTCACTTTGCCTGCTCCTACTGACTGTTAACACAGCCTGTTACTGCTGGCATTTCATTCTGGCTGCTCCTCTCGACTGCTTGCTCTGCCTGATCGCCTCGTTTGCTCCTACTGACTGCTCACTCCGCCTGCTTCTGCTGACCAGTCACTCTGTCTGCTCCGGTTGACTGTTCGCCCTGCCTGATCAGTCCCCCTCCTCCAACTAACGGTTCACTCTGCCTGCGCCTAATAGGCAGCTCCTAATGACCACTCACTCTTTCTGCTACAACTGACTGCTCACACTGCCTTCTCACACTGCAGTGACTTCTCGCTCTGCCTACTGCTGCGGAGTGCTTACTACTCCGCACACTACCAGGTCCTACTGACTACTCACGCGCCCTACTAACTGTTCTTACTGTCCTAACTCACTGCCAGCTCACGCTGCCTCCTCACGCATACTGTGCCTAGTGCTCCCTACTACATAACAATGAGCTGCTCACACGTTCCACTCACTCTGACTGCACACTCTGAATTCTGACTGCTCCGGCTGGCTGCTTACACTGCGCGCTCGTGCCCAGCGCCAGTACTAATTGGCTACTGCGCACCCCTGCTGACTGTCGCCAGCGATTAAAGTACTGCCTGCTCGTACTCACTGTCCTTCTTATAGACAACCTTTTCACACTCTGTCTTCCGATTGACTGTACACAGTGCTTGTTGTACTGTCGCCTTCGCCTCCTACTCCGTGCTTTCCTGCCTGCTCCTAAAACCTGATCCATATACCACTGACTGCTCCAATTGTATGATCAATCCTGAACGTCCTGCTCTGGCTGACAGCTCCCTTTGAATGCGCATCTTCACTGTTCATACTGCCTGCTTCCTCGGGTGAGCACTGCCTGCTCCTGCAGCTGGCGTGCTGCTTGCTCCGGGAGTGAGAGAAGCTAGGACTCCAACTCGCTTATTTCAACTGTTTTGGTGAATTTTCCTGGGCAGTGTTTGCAGGAGCACTACGATTTTACATCAAACGAGCGCACTGAATGACGATGCTCATCAGCAGAGAACTACAGAAGAGGCACAGAGAAAATAAATAAACCGCAATTTTTAAAGCCAGTATCATACCTGTTAATTAAATTGCTTTGTTTAAACACACCGCACACAGCTTTCAGTCGGCCGTCAATAAAAAAAAACGGGACATGAGTTACATTTCCTGAAATCAGCCAGAACAGCTGGTGGAAAACAGGGACTGTCCCGGCAAAATCAGGGCGGCTGGATGACCACATTCAACTCAGAACAGGCATCGGGACCTGGGCTACTTACTACCCGGTTGCCCTAATGCGTTACAGAAAACATCACAAGCGCTTGCAGGAAATACCCAGGGCACCGGGGATACTTACCGCCGTAGTGCATCTGATTACATTACAACAAACTAAGTTGAAGCGCAATAAATCATGCATATACATACATTTATCAAGAAAACCAGTTAAAAAACCCCGATTTAAGCAAGCCAAACACCAAAGGTACCGGGGGCACAGGGCATACTTACCATCCTCATATGCCCGTTTACCCCACAGTAGAGATAGACAATAAAACCATACTATTATACAACAAGCGTGAGACAATGAACAGTTCAACGGCATAGAAAAAGGACAAGGGAGTCATCGATGTAGTCAATGGAATCCGGCGGACATGTTGATATGGGAACGCCTCCTATACGTGGTTTATTTCGAAAAAGTAATGCATTTTCCTATGAGGCATCTTTAACGCGATGGCTGTTAAAATTAAACAATTTAGTTTTAAAAGTAAGTCGCAAGGGTTTACGTGTAGGTGATAATTTAATTTTGAATTCAAACATGTGTATGAAAAGAATACAAAATCGTTATAACTAGAAAACAACGTTTTTACTTAACTTGGAAACGATTTAAATCCAAGCGGACAGAGGTTCAGTGGTACTTTCTTTTATGTTGTTTTTGGCTATATTCTTTTACTCCCATTAGACACAGTGAGCGGATGTGGTCTGACGACTAGATTGCCGACTTTGGTGCTGGAGACCAGGGTTCGAGCCTCGGGGTCGCGTCCACATTCTGTGATTTTGGGCAAATCACTTTATCTCCCCGTGCCTGAATGTGTCCTTGTGTAATGTAATCGGTGCTCATGTAAAGCACTTCAATACCTTCGGGGCAAGTTCACGCTATATAAATCTATACAAGTCAACTGTTTCCCGGAGTGAAAACATGCCGATGCGGTTTGATGCGCATGCGCGCACACGCAGGGGGAGCGCTTACAGACGGGGAGCTGGAAATGACAGAACACCGGCCAGGAAGAGAGCACGTCATCGCGTGCGCACCGTTGTGATCAGGCCGGGCGCCAGAAGAAAGTGCGGCAAGTAAAGGGGCCAGTAGCCTTGGAAGGTTACAAATGACGACATAATCGTCATGAGGAGGGACTAGCAAGCCTTAAACAAATCAGAAAGCAGCATTTACTGACCTAAGCCAATGAAAAAGATGGGCGGCGAGTGGGCGGAGCTTCCACGAAGCTTCCACACTAAAGTGTATACTGCATGTCTCGGAGAGACAGTGCAAGCACTGTCTAGGCGAGACCTAAAAAGGAGGGTCCCCAGTAGCGGCACCCCCCCCTTTTGTTTCCCCAGCGCCTTGAGACCCTCGCGGGTAAGTAGTGCGCTCTACAAATTCATTGATTGATTGATTGAGTTATTGAACATGTTAAGATTGTCTGTTGAGACTGTGAAACCCAGTGTTCAGCAGCATCAGGTGGTTTTAACTACTTTTAGTATGCAGCCATATTTAGCATTTGTACCTGGTGGATATGATAGGCTGCTAATAACCAGGTTTAGACTGGGGATTGTCCACCGATCTGTCTCCTTTCCAAAGATGAATGATTGGGCTCGAGAATTACAATTATGTCCTTGTGATAATCACTCGGTCCAATCTACCATCCATTTAGTTTTATTTTGTAAATTTTACACAGAGTTAAGGAAGGTGTGGTTAGTTCCACTTTCAAAAGTTCTGGGGGTGAGGCAATTTCGCCCGGCACTAATCAAATTCCAGTTTCTAGAAAACGAGCACATAGCCTGGAGGATATCCATGTTTCTGAAGAAAGTGCTTTGTCAAAGGAAGAGTATAGTGATATAAGGAGTGAGATTGTTTAGGCGCACTGTTATTTTAACATTGTCTGATTTTAAGTATGCTGAATTATATATCAAATTTTAAGAAGTTTTTAATGTTTATCGTATATTTATTCTTGTGTAAATTTTTGCATAAAAGCATTGTATGTTCTATGTGCTTTTATGATTGTTAAAAAAGCAATCGAATAAAGCTTTTCTTGAATCTTGAATACAAAAAAAAAATCCCTGGTTTCTAGTGGGCTTTCTGCCCCCCGGGGGGCAGATTGGGGGCTACTGCCCACATATGCCCCCCAGGGGGGGCAGAAAGACTGGAATTTTTGCGGGCGGGGGTGGGGGCATTGGCATGCCCATTTTGGGCAGCCCCCACCCCTGATTCAAATTGGCAAAAAAAATCCCTGGCGTCTAGTGGGCTTCTTGCCCCCCCAGGGGGGCAGATTGGGGGCTACTGCCCCCATCTGCCCGCCAGGGGAGACAGAAAGGCTGTCATTTTTGTGGGGGGTGGGGGCATTGGCATGCCCATTTTGGGCAGCCCCCATTCCTAATTGTCACTGCCCCAAAAAAATCCTTGGTTTCTAGTGGGCTTTCTGCCCCCCGGGGGGCAGATTGGGGGCTACAGCCCCCATCTTCCCCCCAGGGGGGGCAGAAAGACTGTAATTTTTGCAGGATGCGGGTGGGGGCATTGGCATGCCCGTTTTGGGCAGCCCCCCCCCTAATTGAAATTGTCAAAAAAAAATCCCAGGCGTCTAGTGGGCTTTTTGCCCCCCCGGGGGGCAGAAAGGCTGTAATTTTTGCGGGGGGTGGGGGTATAGGCATGCCCATTTTGGGCAGCCCCCACCCTAATTGAAATTGTCCCCAAAAAAATCAGTGGCTTCCAGTGGGCTTTTTGCCCCCCGGGGGGGCAGAAAGGGAGTAATTTTGGCGGCAGGGTGGGGGCATTGGCATGCCCGTTTTGGGCAGCCCCCACCCTAACTAAAATTGCCCCCAAAAAAATCCTTGGCGTCTATTGCGCTTTCTGCCCCCCCGGGGGGCATATTGGGGGCTACTGCATAAAGACTAAATTTGGCCAATTTTTGGGGGGGGAGCAAAGGCCCTTGCCCAAGGGGCCGCTCCCCCCGCATTGGTGCCTAGTGGGTGGATCCCTGCTTGGGGATCACCCTCCTGGGGCGACCACCAAGCAGGGATCCACTGGGGAGGGGTACCATTGGAAAGGGGAGATTCTCCCCTTTCCAATGATACCTTCCCGTCTTTCTACGTGCTCAGGGGGCTGAGATAGCCCCTGAGCACGTAGAGCGAAACTGAAATGAGCCTCTTGGCTCATTTCAGTTTCGATTTCACTGAAATGACGTCAGTGCGACGTGCGCTCTGATCGTCATTTCAGGGAAACCGAGGGGCCTCGGGAGCTGGGAAGCTCTTCCCCAGCTCCCGAGGCTGTTGAGGGTAAGGGAATCCCTCTGGTGCCCGCACCAGAGGGATTCCCTGTAGTCATGGCGTCGGACGCGCGGAGCCGTCCGACGCACATGACCACTTATGCGCCGGACGGCTCCCGCGCATCCGACACACAGAAGGGGTTAAATATTGTGCATTACAACATTTGTCATTGTTCATTATGATTTGTAAGGACAGAGCTTACATTCTCTGTCTTTTGTAATAGCCAGAGTGTTTTTTCCACTTTTTAAATTATTTTCTCATGTGTACAAAGGTACATAAGGCTGCATTGATACAAAAGTTACATAAAAAAATAAGTGAAATATGTGTCCTCTGCGTCCATACAAATATTTTAAATCAATCCTTGCTAATATATGTAATTACATGTGGGTAGCATCAGTTTCAATAAATCTTTTCAACTGGGCAGAGGGTGACTAACTCTTACCCTCTCATATACCTCTTCATTACCATTCAATCTCACCATCCTGTCATCGCTTTTATAGCCTTAACAGGGCTTTATAACTCTCAAATTCCACTTCGTGGTTACTTCTCATCTTCTGTTTGTTAATATGTTGCTTTTGCATCTTGCTACGATCGTAGTAGTCTGCTTTCTATGTGTCAGTTTATTGTTTGTATACCTTGCTAGGCTCATGGTGGTCTTTCGTTGATTGAAATTGTCAGTTTTCACATCATCTCAAGCCATTTCTGTATATCCCTTGAATTTTATCATGCCTTCTACTGACTTTGATCGGATTATCCTCTGACAATGACCATTGCTTAAAATCCTTCTTCCAAATCTCTGCTTTGGACAATGGGGGATATAACACATGTATGGCTAGGTGCCAGTTAGCATTGAGAGATAATTTTGATTTCATTTTATTACCTTTGAAAGTGGCAGCAGATTCTAGTAGACGTGGTTCGATTGATAACAGCGGGTTCTTTCCTGTTATATGGTGTAGCTTAGTACCTATCTGTGCCCATATACAGCAATAGCACTGCAAGACCACATCTTGTGCATGAGGTTAGAGTTTGCCTCCTGACATCTGAGGCACTTATTTGTTCTAGTAGTGGATCGATAAATACGGTTCTAAACTTGAGGCTTTTTTTAGATGACCTAAAACCACTAATTGCAAAAGGTTTGCCTCTTTAAGATGGCCTGCTGTGCCACTGCGCAGCGTGCGCGTTGCTAGCAAGCCCACCAGGGCCATTCTGCACATAGCACCACCCACTCCTAGGGAATCAGCCATTGCCTGCTACGAGTGAGCAGAAAGTCTAACAAGATATCCAAGAGACCACTTACTACAAATTGGTATAGAGTTTTCTAAGGCCAATCATTTTGCTAACTAGGGCCTCTTTGATCTTGTGATGTTTGGGCTAACACACTCTCCCATGTTCCGTACAAGCACTTTAGCCTGCAGTTTAATTAAAGTGTGATCATTGGTGAAACCCACAATTGAAACCTACTGTTGGGAGAGAAGCTTGACTTATTATTTATTCCTAAAACATGGTCTACTGCTGAGTCAAACCCTAATTTTGGTGTCAACTGCCCAGATGATTATCATATAATTCATCTACCTGGTATTAGTTGTAAATGGGCAGTGTGGCCATTATTTTTAAAGCTAAGGGTGTCTCAATCATATACAACTAAGCAACTTTGACCAGGCTAAATTATTAGATTTTCCTTGGAATTGTTCTGCTTTTAGAACTATTACTGCCATTATTTGATATTGCCCTCCTGGCCCTTCATTACACTTTGCATGATCTTTGGCTGATTTGTTTGGTATAATTGGTATATCTTAATATATGGGCTTTAAGGTTTTTTGTAAAAACTAGAGCCTAAAAGATCAAAGCACCAACCATGGACATCAAGTCATGCGAGACTGGGTCAAAGTCGAAAAATATGGCTGAACATGATGGAGCGCCGGTCAGATACAAGAAATTGATTGGGCCCAGTCAGCACTTACCTTCAGACTTAGAAGAGTTTTCGAGAAAAATGTTCTGAGAAGGTAGAGTTCTTCGGCGCAAGGCTGCAGTGTCTGAGGACTGAGTATCATCCTCAGGGAGCCGCTGGAAGAAGTCGCTGTGAAGATTTATACTGTCAGAATAGTCACTTTTTGGAAGTTGAAATTCTCCAGTGGGATAAGGCAGGAGGATGTAGCAGAAGAGAGTTCCAGGAGGCAGGATACCTCTTTGATGACGAACTGCTGAATAATATTTGCTGCTGTGGAGAAGAACATAGGGCGGGCTGCCAAATGTCAGGCAGACCGGGGATGCACTTTGGGCAGATAGACAAGCAGGTTGGTCCTGGTCTTCTCTCGGTTCTCAGAGCAGTTTATAACCAAACATTTTCTAATTCCTGAGTTTTGGGTTATGACTATCTGGCCACATTGAGCACCACCATCAAGGGTCCAGGACAGGAGGGGTACCACTTGAGGGGGTTAGGACTCACTCCGGCTGGTCACAGGTGCAGGTTCAAGATGGTGGGAGCATGTTATGTCCCTCTGGCTCAGAAGAGGAGGCCAGGAAACTAGCCCTTGAAGTCACTATGGTAGTCCTTGGTTCAAGTGATGAAGTAGGGCTCAAGCAGTAGGGCAGGCTTCTGAGTCTTCAAGGCAGGCTCCAGGCAGCAAAACAGACCTTCCAGGTGCAGCAAAGCAGTCTTGAGGCGTACACAGCAGGCGACATCAGCAGGCAGTCCTATGAGAATCCTTCCACAGGTCCAGAAAACGAACTGAAGAGTGAGCCTGAGTACCCTATTTTTAGACCTAGTGCCTTCTGTGAAGTAGGAGAAATTTCTAGAGGTTTCTCTTTGAAGTGCTTGGAATTTCCTGACAGAGCCTTTCCAGTTGCATGTGGGAGTGTGCTCAACTCCGCCCCCAATCCTGCCAGCAGATGGTCCATTCAGGCACACCTAATCCCTCTATTGTGTGACTGTCTAGAAGGAATTCACAAGGTCCAACTGCCAACTACACCCAGTCATGTGACCTAGGACAGGCTGTAGGGACCAAATGGCAAAGGGCAGGAAAATGCCAACTTTCTAAAAGTGGCATTTTCAAATAATTTATTTCAAATACGATTTTACAATTGAAGAGGACTTTTTAATTATAATTTCATAGATACCAAAAATGGAATGCTTATCTGTCCCCAATCAAAGGTTAGCACTTATTAGATGTAATAAGGCAACTCAATGTTATCCTATGGGAAAGGGAGGCCTCACAGTAGTGAAAAACAAATTTAGGAATTTTTCACTGCCAGGAGAAGTACAACATACGTAAAAGTACAAGTTCGACCTTTTAATTACAATGCACCATGTCTTATGGGCTACCTAGGGTTTGACTTAGGGGTGACATATATGCAATAAAAGGGGAGTTTTGAGGCTTGGCAAGGGGGTATATTGCCAAGTCGAATTGGCAGTTTACCACTGCATTCAGAGTGCAATGGCAGGCCTGGGGCATGTTTTAAGGGGTTACTTAAGTGGATGGCACAATAAGTGATGCAGGCTCACTGGTAGCATTTAATTTACAGGCCCTGGGTATATGATGTACCACTCTATAAGGGACTTATAAGTAAATTAAATATGTCAATCCAGTGTAAACCAATTTTATCATATTTAGGGGAGTGAGTAAAAGCACTTTAGCACTTGTTAGCAATGGTAAAGTGCAGAGTCCTAAGGCCAACAAAAGCAATTTCAGCAAAAAGTGGAGAGAAAAATAGTTTGCGGCTGATTCTACAGTGAGGTCTAGGTCCAACAGCTGTCTTCATCCTGTTCCTCCTTAACGCGGATGGTTTGAATATTTCTTCCATTTCTACCGGGTAATGTTCATCTGTTGGTGTTGCAGAGCTCCATTATGAGTCAACTTAAATTTTGCAATGCAGTGTTTCTGAGGGCACCGACTTACCTACTTAATCGCCTAAACAGGCTGTCGCAGCCAAACTGTCTCTCTATCGTTCCAGGTCTTACTTTACATCTGCTGCGTTGTCTAAATTATGCTGACTCCCTGTGCTGAAAAGAGCTCTTTTAAAATCTCTTTTTGTGACCCATAGTGCAGTACATAGGGTGGGCTTTTCTTTCTTCAACGGAAAATCAATCCCCATGTGCCCCAGAGAGCTCTGCTCTCTGCCCCAGCCAATCTTTTAAGTGTACCCAAAATTATAAAAGCCATATTAAGTGATCAGGCCTTCTCAGTCTTCGCTGCACAGCAGTGGGACAGTTTATCTTACTCGCTAAGATCTATTCTGAATCCACTTGCATTTGGGAGGGCTTTGAAAACTTGGTTTCTTTGCAATATAGATCCTTCTTTCTGTTCTACTTGTATCAATTCAGACTTTCTAGACTGAGCCACAATACCTTTTAGGTCACAGTTATGCTTTATAAATCTAAATGAATTGAATTCAATGTTTATGTATCAAAGTTAAACCAGGAATTTTACCCATCCATAACTTTAAATGGAAATGGTGAAAGGAGGAACCTGACCCATGCCCAGCTTATCACCATCCTTGGGCTAAGTGGACACGCCCATTATGTAAGAACTGCCTTAAGGATTCTTAAATCCGACACATCGGATTGTATTGTTTTTGGTGGGAGCACATACTTGCACAAATATGACATAGAAGAAAGACTTTAATGGATTCTGGTTTGGTCTACAACTGCAATGCACCAATGGATTATATACATTGATGACATTTTTGTAAAGGTTTGTTTTTTGTATTAGCTGTAAACGTTTTGATTTGATTTTTAATGTTGTAAATATGTATGTTTTATGTGTTTTTCCCTGAAATAAACATTGATTCAGTACTTGTTAGAAATTTTCTTAGCGCCCCTATGATCTTATCACTTCTCATTGCATTATACTGATTGGGGACCAACTGCACCCCTTTGCCTAGTTCTAGTAGTGCCTCCATTGTTTTAGATTTCCAGGAAAGTATTTAACTCTCCTTTTGCCACTCTGGCCAGTTTTGCATATTTCAACAACTGGCTTGCTCCTAATCCAAAGGTCACCTCCACTTCTTAATACAATATAAATCTGTCATTTGGGTAAAAGTCCCTAATTGTTCTACATACGCCCGCTATTCACCGGTTTACCAAGGTATTTGCTAATTTCCATTAGCAGTTGCAGGAACCACATCTCCATTTCTGGAGTATATAGTGGTCGCCTCACTATTTATTTTCAAGCCTGTTCCTCCGTTGCTCCCACTTGGATATAAAATAGGGGTAATTTGAAGAGAATGTTTCCCATCATCAGCAATCTACAATCCTCCTAGTGATTCTGGGCCATGTGTTCCTGCTACTAATTCCCAATTCTCACCACCCTCAAACCATCTACTGTGCCTTGTAGAAGGGATGGTATTTAATATACCTCTAAGTCTGGAAGTTTGAGACCTCCTGTTTCCCTTGCTGCTCAAGGGTATTCATTCATTTTAGCCCTATTCCTCTTTCATGCCAAAGCCAGTCATAACAGTAATTTATCTAATTGTTCAAAGACCATTGGTGGAATTCGGAAACATTGAATTCTTCATCATGTACAGGCACTTGGTGAGTGGCACCGTTTAAGACCTGATCCATCAGCAAGAGCAAAAGATTCTTTCAGAATCTCACAGGTTGTTCTAATCCAGCCAAACTTGACTACTGGTATATGTTAGCTGTTTCTCTTATTTATGTGCTACCTCTTTGCTGAAACATCTTTCTCTATCTCCCATCTAAGACCAAGATCTGACTATGTTTCACTATTTAGTTCAGTCAGCATTCCCATGGGGAATATTTAGCAGTTTGTGCAGAGGTCTGACCTCTCATGGAATTTATTTAATTCTTCTATGATAGGATTATTCCCCAATTGGCATATTTAATTTACTTGTAAGTCCCTAGTAAAGTGGCACTGTATGTGCCCAGGGCCTGTAAATTAAATGCTACTAGTGGGTCTGCAGCACTGATTATTGCTACCCACTTAAGTAACCCTTTAAACATGTCTGAGGTCTCCCACTGCAGCTTCAGTGCCTGGAGTTTTAAACTGCCATTTAAACCTGGCAAAATAAATCTTCTGCCAGGCCCCAACCTTTTTTTTAATACATATAAGTCACCACTAGGTTAGGCCCTGGACATCACGGAGAGCAGGGTGCAAAGTATTTAAAATGTAGGACATGTACTTTTAAGTTTTACATGTTTTAGTAGTGAAAAACTATCAAATTTGTTTTCACTACTGCAAGGCCTATTTCTCCAATAGGATAACATTGGAGTTGCCTTATTACATTTTATAAGTGTAATTTTCAAATGAGAAGAGATGACTGGTTCAGGTTTGGTGTCTCTGGAATCCTAATTTAAAATCCTAACTTATGGCGAAGTCTGATTTTAAATTACAATTCTGAAAATGCCACTTTTAAAAAGTTGGCAATTTCTTGCCTTAGCCATTTGGTGCCTGCAGCCTGTCTCTTGTCACATGACTGGGTGACAGTGACAGTTGGGATTCGTGTATTCCTCCTAGACAGCCACACACAATGGGAACTTAGGGGTGACTGGATGGGCCATCACTGGCAGGATGGGAGGGGGAAGCTGGGCCCAGCCCCATTTACACTTGAATAAGCTGTGTCCTGTCGCCATACAAAGGGCTGCATACCCCCTATAGTTAGTCTGGAGCCAGGGCAGGAACTGCAAGGCATCTGTGCACTTCAACGGCATGCCTCTAGAAGCTTCCCCCCACTTCAACGGAACAACTGCGTATAAAAGAAGGACCTCAGACACCAACTCTTCAGTACACTTGTGAACCTGTGGATACTCTGCCAGGAAGAAAGACTGCTGTGCCGCTACAAGGTCTGCCACTCTGCTGGACTACTGCTCTGAAAGAACTACTGCCATGCTGCGCCGCCTGCTGCTCTCTTGGCTGGGGAAGGAGAACTGGACCTGCAACCCATCTTGAACCCAGGATCCTGGAGTGACTCAAAACTCTGCTGCCCTCACGATCAGAGCCTCAGGGAAATAAAGGTTCCCCATCAGCTCCTTAAGTGTCTTCAGCAGGATCCTGACTGCCAAGTGATGCCCCTCAGGACTTGGACCCTTGGTGTGGCTCAGCAGGCTCTTTATTAAAGCTTTTGGGCTCTTGTGGTGACCTCCAGAGGGTCAGTTCGCACCAGACCTGCGCCGCTCACACTGAAAATCAGCACGAGCCGCCGGTGGCCCATCTCTTCACACAGCACTATCAACAGCACACGGGAAACTGCGAACACAAAGCTCCAGAGCTCCTGTCCACAACGTCTGACCTTGCTTTTTGCACCACACCGATTGTAATTCATAATGCTCCCCTTGCTCCTCGCGACCCTCTCCAACATGACCAGGACTCTTGGCACAAAAGTTCAGAAGGTAAACCTTCAGCTGGAGCAATCTTGGCATGTATCCAACCTGCACCCCACTGCGGCCTGCTTGAACTTTCGACTTTTACCCGGTCCAGTGCGACCAGATGTCAGCGGTTGGTGCTCTATGCCTTTAGGCACTATTTTGCAGTTTATTCTCTAAAAATTCATAACTCCGGTTCTATTGAGTGGATTTTTGTAATTTTTACGTCAAATCATTTATGAAAATGTACTCTATTGTTCCAAGTTGGTTTGGGATTTTTCTTCTGTTGTATTTTCAGTTTATTGCCGTTTGTGTGCTGCATAAATACTTTATACATTGCCTCTAAGTTAATCCTGGCTGCTTTTTTGTGCCAAGCTACCCAGGGTTAAGCACAGGTTAATTTAGTGACCATCTGTGGTTCACTCTGCAAGGGATTGTGGCTGTTGCTTGACCAGGGATTACAGCCCAATCAACCGACAATCCTATTTCTCACAGGTATCAATGTCATTGGCTCTCTTATATGACCCCTCATATCATTTGCATACATTGAGTTAATATGTGTAGTGGTTACCACCTCATCCCCCAGCCTGCCAGTTTCAATCTGAGTCTCAGCAGTTTGATAGCGAGTGCAAACAGCAGCAGCCAAAGATGGTTACCCAGTAGTATTCCCTTTTCTCAATTTCAAACTCTAGGGGATAAGTACCCTGTAGGTTTTGTATTCAATAACTTGAAACATCCATGAAAATTTGGTCCAAGCCCTATGTTCCCCAGCACTCAGAATATTTACAACCACCAAAGTGTGTGAAATGGCTTTTCTGTATCTAAATTTGCTATGCCACGCTGTCTGTCATCCACTTGCAGTAAATGCAGTGCATGTGGAGAAGTGTGGCTCAATGGTTAGAGCGGCAGACCCTGATGCAGAGATCTGGCCCGGGACCAGGGTTCAATTCCCGCCTCGGCGGGTCTTGGGCTCAATTTTTCCTCAGACCTGATAATTCTCGCCTCGGTGCTTATTCTAATCATGGGTCCCACTCTGCAACTCTGGGCAATAGCTTGCTTAATCTCCACAACGGCCCCACCAGCGCTGGGATGCCTGGCTTCACCTTGGGGGTGCCCAGGAGTGGACATTTCACAGGGAATAGCCAGGAAGGGTTCCACAGCGATATGCGTATAGCGCCAGGACGCCCCATAGCTGGGGCAGCAGTGCGCTTTACAAGTACGAATTTACAATTTACATTTACATGTGCCAGTTATCTAAGGTTATGGGCAGTGCTTCTGACCAGTATGAATCTGCACTGATCTGCATGAGCCAAGTCAGGTATAATTATATTTACTCTGCATGCTAGAATTTTACATACCAGCTTGGTGTTGGTATTAACCATAGTGAGGGGTCTGTACAGCCTGCAATCCTCACTCCACAATGTTCTCGTCCGTCTTGAGGACCATAGCAGTAGGGGTTTCTCTCATTGTATTTGTTCATCTCCCATTCCTCCTAAAAATCCAGCAATAACTAGGCCAATCGTCTCTGCAGGCATTTGTACAGTTCCACTGGGATTCCATGAGTCCCGGGTTTTTTCCCCTGGACTCATCTGTCATGGCTTTTATAAGTGCCTCCCTATAATGAGATCACTTTGCACCTCTCCTTGCTCTTGTGTCGGTCGTGGGAGGGAGGCCTTGTCAGACATGCCTGTACCTGTTGGGTGAATACCTCCTCCAGCTGCTCCCTGAGCATTCATTAATATCAACCTTTGTACGTTTTTAGCTCTCGTTCTCTCTACATAAATGTGTTATCATTGGTTGGAGCGGTTTCTCCCTTAAGCAGACACACAAGGAGCTTCCCCAATTAATTTCCTTTCCTATGGACTTACAGCCTGTAGGTCATGTAGGAAAGTAGTATCTGCTTCTTATGGTTAACCCAACTTTTTGCTTCATGTCTTACTGGTTTTGACTAGTCTGACTGGGATCCTGCTAATCAGGACCCCAGTCTATCTGCTTTCTCCCTTAAATTGACATACATGTACTTTGGTACACTCCAGATTGGATACTGGCGTACCCTAATCAGTCCCTAGTATATGGTACACATGTACCCAGGGCATAGGTACCCCAGAGGCCTCCCATGGGCTGAAGCATGTATAATGCCACCCATGAGAGGCCATGCAAAATGGAACTCGAGGTCTGCTACTGCAGCCTGTGTAAGATGGTGCTTGCACCACTTGCATTATGTTGGAAAACGAGGCAGTATCTGTGAGGCCTGCACAAATAACATGACTACATTTGTCCTTCACTGGGAACCAAACACCCAATTGTAGCGCCTGACTCTCAGAGGGTAGCGTTGCAGAGCAGTCTGAGGCTTTACTCAAGGGAGGTGGTGTGGGCTAGTAATCGCCATTTGCAGGTGCGCAGAAATAACACTCAATAATTGATTGTCCAGTCTGTACTTTGCTTTATAAAAGTAAGAGTACATTTATTAAACACCCACACTACTCAATACTATGCACCAATTTACAAATATACATAAGCTGTTGGAATTACTTTGTGACATTGCGTAACATCTCCACCCCTCCCAAAAGGGGGTGGGGTCTAGTACCACCACTCCCATGTATGCACATCATCTTGCCCCCTAATGCAGTGCGTTGAGCCTAACCTGGAGCGAGGGCCCTGCGCACTGGCACCATCCCAGTGGCGACCCACCCCATTACCTCAACGCGCATTAAAAATGGGTACCCCTGCCTTGGTGACACATAACCCTGACTGAGCATTTCCTACTGACCATAAAGTATGCACCTCTATATCTTAAGGGTCTGGGTCTGGGTCTTCACCTAAGTGCAGCAGCAAGAATACATGTTTACGCACACCTTAGAACGACAGAACTCATCACCTTTGTGGGACATTAGAATGCATTGCAATTACAGCCCCTAAGGGCATCAGAGATGAAATCACAGGATTATGCATATCCAGCCAGACACCCTAGCAGGAGTGTCTGGCAACATAACCCACTTTGCTTATGACATCACCTTACACAGGTACTTCACATTACATATGTGATCTTCAGTCCCTCTAAAAAGGAATAACTGTTAGTAAATGCAGTTCTGGTGCAATTACACCTCTTCACCTCCAGGGGATGCCCTTCTCCCGACATCCCAACTCAGCCCTTCGCTCCTTGAGGTACTTCTCACGACACCCTCAGCTGTAGAACAAAAGATCCAGCCAAGAGAGTGTTAAATGCTGGCTGAGCCCTTGAGGGGTTATTCTTTTAAAATCCCCAAGACACTTAGGGTGGGACTTTTCTCTTCGTGCTGGGGGGAGACTGCGCTTCTCCAGCAGCTCCCCCAGCACCCTTGCACCAAGTTGGTGGTGACCCCGTCCTCCTGGGGCCACCACAAGCACCAAAACACTCGATTTTGAAATGCCTAGCAAGGCATTATGGGGCGCTTCGTGCTCCCTTTCCTGAATATCGGATGAGCGGCTCTCCCGCTGTGCCGGGGAGAGCCGCGATCGATCTGGCACTTCGCGCCGCATCTTCTGGCCTCGGTGGGGGGCCCGGTCCCACCCGGACCCCCAGGTGAGAGTAACGGCTCGGGGAGCCCACCCCCGGCCGCTCCTTCTATTTTTCGGGGCCCGGTCCCAGCCGGGCCCCTCGCACCGCCTGTGGTCTTCCTCCTGGGGCCCCGGTCCCACCCGGGACCCCCGCTGGGCCATCCGTTGGAGGGCAGCCCGGGGAGCCCACCCCCGGCTGCCCCCGCCGGCTCCCCGCCCGGCCCGCACACTCGCGTGCAGCCGCGGGAGCCGGCAGAGTCTCCTTGTCTGCCCGCTCCTGCGGGCAGACGCGAGGCGACGCCGCTCTGGCTTCGGGGCCCGGGGATGGGGTCCCGGGCCCCCGGACATCTTGGGGGGGGCGCGACGGCACCCCCCTCCATCCCGGTCTCGTCGGAGCCCGGAGATGGGGTCCCGGGCCCCTCCTCCCCTCTTCACGGGGAGCGCGCCGGCGCTCCCCGACAACCGATTCTTCGCCAGGGGCCAGGGTGGGCTCCTGACACCCCGGGGGCCACTCTTCACGGGGAGCGCGACGGAGCTCCCCGGCTGTGCTTCTTTGGGGCATTTTCACGGGGAGCGCAACAGCGCTCCCCGACTTTGCTTCGGGGCCCGGGGATGGGCTCCCGGGCCCCCATGGGCTCATTTTCACGGGGGCGTGACGGCGCTCCCCCGCCTTCCTTTTCTTCGCCGGGGGCCAGGGTGGGCTCCTGGCACCCCGGAGGGTACAATCTTCGCGGGGAGCGCGACGGCGCTCCCCGGCTTTGCTTCGGGGCCCGGGGATGGGCTCCCGGGCCCCCGACCTCCCCTTTGTGGGGGGGTCAAAGGTCGCTCACCTTCTGGGGGCCATAGCTCGGCCCCTGGGGGACCGATCTGCCCCATTTTCGTGTCCTTACGCTCCTGGCGGCCAGCCCCAGCCACTGGGAGCACTCTCCTTCACCCTCAGGGTCTCTGAGAGGGGGGATTCGGCAGGGAGCTGTCTTCACTGGCTCCCTGCGCCCAGCCTTCGCGTGTCTCCCCTCCTTGGCCTCTCTTCTCCCTGCGCAGAGGCCTCTGCTTCTGCGCACTGGTCCTGGGCTCTTCTTCTGGTGCTGGCAGGGCCCTGGGGGACAGTCAGGGGGTTCCTCCTTCCAACGGCCCATTGCCAGGCTCCAGCACCTTCTGCCTCCGCAGACCACCCCCAAGAGAGACCTTCTCTTCCTGTGCAAGCACTTTTTAAAAGTTGAGTAGGGGGCTGGCAGGAAGTCTCTGTTGGTATTATCCAACAGCGCCACATCACTTCCCTGCCCCTGCTCCCTCCTTCTTGTCCAGCCTCTGGGCTGGTTCAAAATGGTGTCGTCCAGGGTCTCTGGCCACATGGTCTCTGAAACCAGAGCCCTTCCCTCCTAGGTGCAGCCTGGTGCCTGGCACCCAGTGATAGCTGCTGATGGATGAGCCTGTAGCTCCGCCTATCTTCCCTTCGTGGAAAGGAGGTCTTCGCTCTGGGAGGGAAAGGTCATCAATCCAGCCTGCTGAGGTCAACCCCCAGCCAGGCCCTGGTTATGATCTGACTCAGAGAGATGTAACATTTCTGGATGACCCAAAAGCAGTACAAATATGACTCTGGACTCTGCAGAATACTTCTTTTCACATCCGCTACAGTGGACTTTAGTGCGTGTCTGGAATCTGTAGGCCTTATGGAAGTTAATCTAGCACATGGGCTCCACATCCCCATAAGGGAATAATGAAGTGAAAAACACAGTAAAGCACACTGACTTTCCCTGGCATGTTCCTTCCTAGTGTATAAGGCCTATTCCGTGTCACCACCCAATTCTGCATAAGTCCTGCCACACCATTCACTTTGTAGCTGCTCCTGGACTGCGCACGCCAAGAATCTCCCCTGCGCAGCCCCTACACGTGTGCACATGCATGTACACAGGTGTCTGCATGTAACCAGCCCGGTGCCCCTTACTCCAGCTGCTGCGCAGCGGCCTAGTCAAGCTAGGGGACACCAGTAAAATCCACATGCAGTCTCTTTCATCATGAGTTCACTGTGGATGAGTCCCAATTTATGAGGCTCTCCCACAGTAAAACCTCAACACCTAGGTGCTCAAAAAGCGAAAAATCCGGGCGGCCCATAGTGTCAGAACCACCTTCTAACACACGCCGCGCCCAGCTGATTCCTACAGGGAAGAAGTAGCCACCCTACATGAGTATTCTTCCCGTAGTCAGCGATAACTAGTTATAAGGGGTTCTGACCAGACCCCCCTTACTCACCTGTTATCCGCTCAGACCACCTACTCCTCCCATCCATGAAATCTCCACCCATGACAGGGATCCCAGACTACCCTAAGAAACCTCCGGGCTCTAGGTTAGATACCTCTAGGTCACTCATGGTCTACATGGACTTGGCCTCACTAGGCCCACCTTTGCCCTTGGGCATGCAACACTATGCCTACCCCTTCTCTGGACAAGGGTCCAGTGGCTCAGCACCGTTGCGGTCTTCCGGGACAGGTCTACATCCCATCCCCTGGGTCACTAGCTGGTCTCCCTTCTGGAGTTTGTTCCAACCAGTACCCTCTCTCCGTTTGGTCCTTGCACCCCAAAGATGCAACCTCTCTGGACCCTCTCCCTCAGCCTGCCGCTGAGGTCATTCTGCTGCCACCACCCTTTCGGGACGACTGGCTTCCCTAAAGAAAGCACAGCCACTCGTGCTTTCCCCACACAGAAAAGCACCCTTTGGCCACTGGCCTGGCTCCCTGAGGGGACCTCAGACCGGCCTCACTACCACACTGGCAGTGCCAGGGAGGAACACTGAGGGTGCCCCGTCAGACATCCTACAGCTTATTCCCCCCGTTAGTAGCTCCCCACGGAAACTACCCCGGGAACCTAGACCCCTTCTTTGTTCTCCGCTGCGAGAACAGGGCCTATGCACCCTTCCCTCCAAGAGGCACGCTCTCCTCCCAGAGTACCCTTAGAGAGTTTGTGGGCCCCGAGTTAGCTAGACCCAGGCCCACTTCTCATGGCCCTCCCCGGTCTCCCAGCAGCGCCTTGGTAGACCGCCCAGGGACCTACATGGTCCCTGGATGGCCTGCACCCCCCCTTATGAAGAGCAGGGTCCCCTCCTTAAGATAGGCCCCACCTGCCCTCAGGGTAGCACGACCACACCAAGCCAGGGACCCTAAAGATCCCGGCTAGGCCTGCACCACCCCTTTGCGAACCACAGGGTCCCGTCACTTAAGATAAGCCCCACCTGTGTTCAGGGTGGTACTACCTTGCAGAAGTCCACCTCCTGCCCCGAGCTAGGGGAACACCCCCATGCTCCTGGTCCTTGGGTTCAAGACCCACAGGACCTACCGGACTGGTCACCGTCCACCCGACCCTGACGCCTCAGGGTCCACCACTAACCCTTCACCTGGAAACTATGGAGTACATCACCCCCACTCCGATCTCCACTGTGTCAGTTACCTAGCCCACCTAGGTTACCTAGCGGCTACCACTACACACTATCACTCAAGAACTACCCTCCTCTGGGGCCACCCCCTACCAGGGGCCACCCCTGGGTCGCTCACCTCCCCACCAGTTAACCTGGGGGCCTGCCGGACACCCAACTCTACCACATCCTCCTCCCACCGTGGGAAAAGTTCTTGGGGGTCCCCCACCATGGGAACCCCTGGGGCGTTACTACCCGGGGTAAAGAAACCTCCTGCCCCACCCTTCCAGTGGTTTTGGCCTGCGCCAATGCAAGTACTTTCAGCGGGGGAAGAATACCTGGGGCCCCTTCTGTGGAAACCCTCCCTGCCCTTAAAAGCGCTGGAATCTCCCAGGACCCCCTCTTTCTCCTGTCCCCCACAAAGGTCAATCCACCCCGACACCCCCCACCTGTGATGTAGGTATCAGTTGCTGTCCCTATCTCTTGAGGAGACACCCTCCTCATGCAGGTGTAGTGTATGTAGTGTTAGGGTTCAAAGGTGTACAATATGGCTCAGAACATTTGTATGCAATCATTTCCTGGAAAGCACCATCCCTCTAGCACATGATCATCAACATAGCGCGGTCATATCAATACAGTTTACATTTCAACCATAATATCTTCACATGACACGTATGTGCGCGGGGCTTTCCTTTCCCATACCTTTAGTTCACCTAACCAAAACTTTGAACCCTTCTCAGAGCCTTGCGCTCTTCCATTTGCTCATTACTGCATAGGTAATGTGTGGCAAAACTGGACTTATCAAATGCTATAAATGCGCACCAGAATAGGATACTATGTATCCCGCAGCTAGACACCAATGTTGGAAAACGAGGCAGTATCTGTGAGGCCTGCACAAATAACATGACTACATTTGTCCTTCACTGGGAACCAAACACCCAATTGTAGCGCCTGATTCTCAGAGGGTAGCGTTGCAGAGCAGTCTGAGGCTTTACTCAAGGGAGGTGGTGTGGGCTAGTAATCGCCATTTGCAGGTGCGCAGAAATAACACTCAATAATTGATTGTCCAGTCTGTACTTTGCTTTATAAAAGTAAGAGTACATTTATTAAACACCCACACTACTCAATACTATGCACCAATTTACAAATATACATAAGCTGTTGGAATTACTTTGTGACATTGCGTAACATCTCCACCCCTCCCAAAAGGGGGTGGGGTCTAGTACCACCACTCCCATGTATGCACATCATCTTGCCCCCTAATGCAGTGCGTTGAGCCTAACCTGGAGCGAGGGCCCTGCGCACTGGCACCATCCCAGTGGCGACCCACCCCATTACCTCAACGCGCATTAAAAATGGGTACCCCTGCCTTGGTGACACATAACCCTGACTGAGCATTTCCTACTGACCATAAAGTATGCACCTCTATATCTTAAGGGCTAGCAGTCTGGGTCTTCACATAAGTGCAGCAGCAAGAATACATGTTTACGCACACCTTAGAATGACAGTACTCATCACCTTTGTGGGACATTAGAATGCATTGCAATTACAGCCCCTAAGGGCATCAGAGATGAAATCACAGGATTATGCATATCCAGCCAGACACCCTAGCAGGAGTGTCTGGCAACATAACCCACTTTGCTTATGACATCACCTTACACAGGTACTTCACATTACATACGTGACCTTCAGTCCCTCTAAAAAGGAATAACTGTTAGTAAATGCAGTTCTGGTGCAATTACACCTCTTCACCTCCAGGGGATGCCCTTCTCCCGACATCCCAACTCAGCCCTTCGCTCCTTGAGGCACTTCTCACGACACCCTCAGCTGTAGAACAAAAGATCCAGCCAAGAGAGTGTTAAATGCTGGCTGAGCCCTTGAGGGGTTATTCTTTTAAAATCCCCAAGACACTTAGGGTGGGACTTTTCTCTTCGTGCTGGGGGAGACTGCGCTTCTCCAGCAGCTCCCCCAGCACCCTTGCACCAAGTTGGTGGTGACCCCGTCCTCCTGGGGCCACCACAAGCACCAAAACACTCGATTTTGAAATGCCTAGCAAGGCATTATGGGGCGCTTCGTGCTCCCTTTCCTGAATATCGGATGAGCGGCTCTCCCGCTGTGCCGGGGAGAGCCGCGATCGATCTGGCGCTTCGCGCCGCATCTTCTGGCCTCGGTGGGGGGCCCGGTCCCACCCGGACCCCCAGGTGAGAGTAACGGCTCGGGGAGCCCACCCCCGGCCGCTCCTTCTATTTTTCGGGGCCCGGTCCCAGCCGGGCCCCTCGCACCGCCTGTGGTCTTCCTCCTGGGGCCCCGGTCCCACCCGGGACCCCCGCTTGGCCATCCGTTGGAGGGCAGCCCGGGGAGCCCACCCCCGGCTGCCCCCGCCGGCTCCCCGCCCGGCCCGCACACTCGCATGCGGCCGCGGGAGCCGGCAGAGTCTCCTTGTCTGCCCGCTCTTGCGGGCAGACGCGAGGCGACGCCGCTCTGGCTTCGGGGCCCGGGGATGGGGTCCCGGGCCCCCGGACATCTTGGGGGGGGCGCGACGGCACCCCCCTCCATCCCGGTCTCATCGGGGCCCGGAGATGGGGTCCCGGGCCCCTTCTCCCCTCTTCACGGGGAGCGCGCCGGTGCTCCCCGACAACCGATTCTTCGCCAGGGGCCAGGGTGGGCTCCTGACACCCCGGGGGCCACTCTTCACGGGGAGCGCGACGGCGCTCCCCGGCTGTGCTTCTTCGGGGCATTTTCACGGGGAGCGCGACGGCGCTCCCCGACTTTGCTTCGGGGCCCGTGGATGGGCTCCCGGGCCCCCATGGGCTCATTTTCGCGGGAGGCACGACGGCGCTCCCCCGCCTTCCTTTTCTTCGCCGGGGGCCAGGGTGGGCTCCTGGCACCCCGGAGGGTACAATCTTCGCGGGGAGCGCGACGGCGCTCCCCGGCTTTGCTTCGGGGCCCGGGGATGGGCTCCCGGGCCCCCGACCTCCCCTTCGTGGGGGGGTCAAAGGTCACTCACCTTCTGGGGGCCATAGCTCGGCCCCTGGGGGACCGATCTGCCCCATTTTCATGTCCTTACGCTCCTGGCGGCCAGCCCCAGCCACTGGGAGCACTCTCCTTCACCCTCAGGGTCTCTGAGAGGGGGGATTCGGCAGGGAGCTGTCTTCACTGGCTCCCTGCGCCAGCCTTTCGCGTGTCTCCCCTCCTTGGCCTCTCTTCTCCCTGCGCAGAGGCCTCTGCTTCTGCGCACTGGTCCTGGGCTCTTCTTCTGGTGCTGGCAGGGCCCTGGGGGACAGTCAGGGGGTTCCTCCTTCCAACTGCCCATTGCCAGGCTCCAGCACCTTCTGCCTCCGCAGACCACCCCCAAGAGAGACCTTCTCTTCCTGTGCAAGCACTTTTTAAAAGTTGAGTAGGGGGCTGGCAGGAAGTCTCTGTTGGTCCTATCCAACAGTGCCACATCACTTCCCTGCCCCTGCTCCCTCCTTCTTGTCCAGCCTCTGGGCTGGTTCAAAATGGCATCGTCCAGGGTCTCTGGCCACATGGTCTCTGAAACCAGAGCCCTTCCCTCCTAGGTGCAGCCTGGTGCCTGGCACCCAGTGATAGCTGCTGATGGATGAGCCTGTAGCTCCGCCTATCTTCCCTTCGTGGAAAGGAGGTCTTCGCTCTGGGAGGGAAAGGTCATCAATCCAGCCTGCTGAGGTCAACCCCCAGCCAGGCCCTGGTTATGATCTGACTCAGAGAGATGTAACATTTCTGGATGACCCAAAAGCAGTACAAATATGACTCTGGACTCTGCAGAATACTTCTTTTCACATCCGCTACAGTGGACTTTAGTGCGTGTCTGGAATCTGTAGGCCTTATGGAAGTTAATCTAGCACATGGGCTCCACATCCCCATAAGGGAATAATGAAGTGAAAAACACAGTAAAGCACACTGACTTTGCCTGGCATGTTCCTTCCTAGTGTATAAGGCCTATTCCGTGTCACCACCCAATTCTGCATATGTCCTGCCACACCATTCACTTTGTAGCTGCTCCTGGACTGCGCACGCCAAGAATCTCCCCTGCGCAGCCCCTACACGTGTGCACACGCATGTACACAGGTGTCTGCATGTAACCAGCCCGGTGCCCCTTACTCCAGCTGCTGCGCAGCGGCCTAGTCAAGCTAGGGGGACACAAGTAAAATCCACATGCAGTCTCTTCATCATGAGTTCACTGTGGATGAGTCCCAATTTATGAGGCTCTCCCACAGTAAAACCTCAACACCTAGGTGCTCAAAAAGCGAAAAATCCGGGCGGCCCATAGTGTCAGAACCACCTTCTAACACATTAGATATAGGTTCCCTATATCTAATTGTCACTACACTTAAAACTTATAAGTCACCCCTATAGCAGGCCTTAACAATCCTGAAGGCAGGGTGCTGGGTTTTATGTGAGAGGGTGCCCCTGCATGAGCAGAGCCTCTCTGCAGCCTTCGGAGACCATTCTCCCGGGTTGTCTGTGACTCAGCCGGACATATAGGTAGAGGTGCATTATAACCTCGCGGTAAATGCTATCTCGAAAACGGCTGCATAGAAACATATCGAGTATGGTATCAAACACCTTGGAATCTTACCTCCACACCAGTACCTGGTGTGGGATATATGATTCCACCCTTCTGAAGCGAGCTTCGTGGGGTCATTGGTCTTACCGGTGCCAGCCTTCTCGACCCGGACAGCACAAAATGGATGCTGCCGACCAGAGACACATTTCTGCCCTCCTGCTGCTGAGCCAAGTTCGAGCATAGGAAGGCAGCACAATAGGCATCATGTCACAGGGAGGTGTAACCACCTCCCAGAAAGGATTTAGTGTATTGGGGCAGGGTGGGTGCACTCTGAGAGTGCCTGAAAGTCTGCACTTGGGCCACATTTGGTGTCCCTGTGCATAGTCCAGTTCAAACCAGTTCTGGGAGCTATTTGCTCCAGCTCTGGCGCGAAACTGGACAAAGGACATGGGTGTAGCCACCCCTCTGTCCTGCCCCTCCTCTAGGAGGGTTCTCTGAATCTGTCCAACCCTCTCCCGTGGGTATAAAATGGGTTACCTGACTACAGGACATTATATTTCATGTGGACAAGATTCTACAAAGAAGAAACCACTGACCTTCCACCGTCTGGACACTTGGACTTCGCTGGACCTCGACTGGGCTTGACTTTGTCCCCCTTTCCGTCCGAAGCTTAGTTTGTGCCTTTGCGCCATACAGGCTCTGTGCAGGACATGTGGTGCACTTAAGACAACCAATGAATCTCCCTTGGAGTGAAGGAGTCACTCCCCTGCTTTGCAGGTACCTAAAGCGCAACTGACTGGTCTGCTGCTCCTGCAGACTCTGAAGATTTCAGCAATACAGGAGGTGGGTTCCTGAAGGTCGCTGAGGTCGATCTGCCCTCTCACCATGTTTAAGGCCAGTATCCCTCGTGGGGGCTGCGTAACCCGAATTCCTGTGCACCGCGTCCATTTGCAAGTGCATATGCTTGTTGGTGATTCCCGAGCTGGTGCATTCGACTCCGTGTAGTCCTGACCCTGAGCAGTATTTTCACCAAAGAACTCCGGCCTCCTCGCACCCTGTGCTCCGTGGGCTGGTGCTTTGCAAATTTGCTCAAGGTCCCCTCACGACTCCTGGTCATTCGGCCTGTGGGTCATCCTGAGGGTCATCTTGATTATTCTTGGGCTTTCCTGGTTGCTCCAGACATGCCCTGACTCCCCATTGCTTGGTGAGTCCCCTGGACCTTTCTGGTCCACACCGTAACCTGCTTGACCTTCCTCCATGGGTTGCTTTTACCAAGGCTTGTCGGTGCTCCCGCCGGACACCGACCCCTCAGCACTCGACATCCTTCGTGGGACAGCTCACCTCCAGCTCCTGGTCATCCTCGAAGTCTCCTGGTCCTCGTGGCTGCAGAGTCAAGCATCCCTTCTTCGCACCTGAAGCACCCGACATCGGTGGGCATTTGTCTCCCAAGCCCCTGGTCATTCTGAAGTGACCCAGACTCTGTCCTCTCTGCTTTCAGGTTCCTTCCATCTAGAATCCAGGCTTGGATTCCACCTGACCCTTTTCACCTTCACGTCAGCAGTACTTCTTCACAGCCTTCCATTGATAACAACGAGAGTTTCCAACGCCACTTCAGATCTATGCACCCGGCTCCCCTGGGATAGGTAACTCAGGTGCCATGGTATCCACGGGTGGGGTGGCTCTTTAAACTCTTAAGTTCCAAAGGGTTTGCTCGAAGTCCTCCTAGAAGGGTCCTTAAACTTTAAAAGTGTAATCGCGAGTTTCTCATAGAATTGTACAGAGTTGCGGTCGTGTTCCCACACTGCACCCGGCCTCCGTGGGGTCCCTGTCTACTCACCTTGGGTGGTTCCTTGGGGTCCCAGCGATTCTACGTGCTCCCGACCTTGTCTTGATCTCAGTCGTGACTGTTATACCACTATTTTAGTATATGGTTTGGTCTCCCCCTGGAGCCCACTGTGTATTGTGCTACTTGCAACTGTTCTATTGAATTCGTATTGTATGCTTTGCGTTCTATCCTCGTGTAGAGGATAGTAGAGAGTGTTATATTAATAAATACATATTTTTATATAACTACTGAGTGGTTCTCCTTCATTTAGTCATTCAGGAGGTGATGATCTGGTAAAACAAGCTGCTTTACATTCCTTCAAGATTAAGCCTGAAGGCTGCTCTCCATAGCTACCACTAGGATAGCTTTCAACAAGGTTGTCTTTGACCTCATACATCATAAGGGTCGTGTGGATTGGTACAGGGTGCCCACTTTAACTAGTGGACAGCATATACCAAGCCACCTTCTCACATTGGTGTGCAGCGGTTGGGATTCAAGCTTGCTATTGTTTTACCAGATAAATCTCATTGAGTGATTAACTGACAACCACTAAATTATTAGGCACATATAATACTTCAAGATTAGAATAAGTAAGTTCTACTGAACTTGGGGTTGGGTAAGTTAAGGGTCTAGCACACCCTTTCTCCAACCTAAGAGAGTGTAGTTTCCACTAGGTTAGGTAGGTGCCTACACCACATAACACTGGTATGTCTTCTAGAGGAGAAGCCAGTGGCTCTCTGCCAACTAGGTACAATGGCCTCTCATTCCAGGAATTGAAAGCCATGTGTGTGTCTAGGAAGTTGAAGACAGGGAGAAATGCAAACACCCAACGCCTCATTGAGGTGTTACTCCTGGATGACCTTAGGAAGACCCCAGGGTCTGATGAGATAGAGAGAGTGGGTGGGGCAGGGCTTGAAGAAAGGCCAGGAAGTGAAACCTTCTTTGAACTGGAATCAAACCCTGACCAGGAGGATCAAAATGATTCCAACCTGGACAACTTAGATCTTCCAGGAGGTGGCGGAGAAGGCCCCAGTGGCCCTCTCTTCACTCCACCAGGAAGAGTACAGAGTTTACCTAGGAGATCTAGATCTCCTTCTGTAGAATCTCGACATTCAGGAACTTCTATAGGGACCTCCATATCCAATAAGAGAGATAACTGTTATGATAGACAGTGCCAATTTCTAGAGCTTGAGAAAGTCAAGCTTAGGCTCAAGCAAGAGCAATTGGCACTAGATAGGGAAACCTTAGAGCTCCAGAAGGCTAGGAAGAAATTGGGACTAGAGTCCCATGGTGAAAGCAACAGTGTCCCATAGGGTAAAGGAATACACTTATGACCATAGGAACCATGAGCAAGATAGTCCCTCCCTACCATGGTGGGGATGACATCCACAAATGGATAACTGCTTTAGGGAGGGCCTGTAAAGTACAGAGGGTCCCTCAAGAGCAGTGGGCAGCTATCTTGTGGCTCTCCTTTGCTGACAAAGGTAGAGATAAGCTCCTCACTGTTAGAGAAGAGGATGCTGACAATTACTCAGTCCTGAAGAGTGCTCTCATTGATGGGTTTGGCTTAACCACTGAACAATACAGGATTAAGTTCAGAGACACCCAGAAAGCACAGACCCAACACTGGGTAGACTTTGTAGATTGTGCTACTAAGGCTCTGGAAGGCTGGTTGCTTGACAGCAAAGTGAATGATTTCAAGGGATTGTACAATTTGATTATGAGGGAGCAGATCCTTAATAATTGCCAAAACCAGTTGTTGCATCAGTACTTGGTTGACTCTGATCTGACTTCTCCCCAAGAATTGGGAAAGAAGGCAGATAGGTGGGTCAGAACCAGGTTGAAGCAGAAATATCAGAACCAAGGTGATGACCAAAAGAAGCCTGATGCTAAACCTGCAGATAAGGGAGAGGAGAAGGGTGGGGGGCGCTAGAGGGCGCCAAGCAAGATGGCCGCACCTATGTGAGGCTCCTGCTGCTCGGGACAAGATCCGCTCATCATCCTCATCCACTTCAGCCCCACGACCTTGGAAACGCACTGATGTGCTAGCCACAACCCTCTGCCACACTCCACTGTTCATTATTGCACTGGAGACCGGCTGTGGCCTCCGATCAACGGCCTCCGACCCTGCAGCACCGGGACATAACAAAATGGTGGCCGCGATTGAAAAGGCCGCTTAACAGCTTACCGGCAGTTGGAAAATCCTCGGCTCCTGCAATCCGGCGTCACGTAGCGTCCGAGCCTCGGGCGCCGCTGCAACGGCTGGAAGGTGCGGCTTGCGCGGCCCGAAAAAAGTGAGTGGAGACCCCTCTACTGCCGGTGCCCTGCCTGGTTCCCGGAGGCTGGAGTTGGTGCGGCGCAGGGAGAGACGGGGCGCTACACCGCTGCTGTGATGCCGCCCCACCTCGGAGGCCCCGGACGGCGGTCCCGCTGACGTAGGCGGCACGGCGTGCATCAGAGCTGATCTTGAGGTTGGAGGGAGACGCTCGCTCTGGCCCCGGGAAGCTGCCGCCGGAGGAAGAGGCACCAACTGGGAAGGTCCGGTGAGTCCTGTGTAACCCCTGATTGCAGCCTGAGCTCCCCCACCACTTCCAACGGGAGCAGGGATTACCTCCAAGCTCCCCCTGGGGAGGGCAATAAATAGTGGGCTGAGGCGGGCCTGGGGCCCTTGTTACCAGTTGCTCTGACTCACCGCTGGCAGGGAGTGCTGCTGAAAACGGCCCTCCTGACGTCTGTCTGGCCCCTGACACAAGCATTGCTGATCACACGAGCGGCTGGACGGGTGGGGTCCCGGACGGTGCCTGCACGGCCGGCGAGTCCCTGAGTGGCGCTGGAGGGGACGCTTTACTACGCACTGTTGGGCCCCCCCCGTGGCTCTGTCGCCGCCGGAGCGTGAGGCACTCGCCTGATCCGCCGTGCTCGCCTGGGCACATGTGCTAGAAGCTGGGTGAACTGATCCCCGCAATTAAAAGCAGTCTACAGACTCCTCAAGACCACGGGAAGCTGCGCAATTGGACTCTGCTAGGACTCTAAAATACAGGCAACGTAATACTTCCCAGAGCAACCCACGACCACTCGCCCAGACCGGCCCAGCGCTTATCCATTCCCTGCGGGAAGCACATCCCAACATGGGCCGCACGGACGCTAAGCAACCAAAATTAAACTTCGATGCCAGGAAATCATCGCGCTCCCAGGCGGAGATGGAGGGAGACCAGTCCACAGCCCCAGAACAACCCACGTCTACAGACGATTTGAAAGCCCTCCTTCTCGTTATGCAATCCAGCCTCACCTCTATAGAAACAAAAATGAATGCTATGAATGCACGCATCGACACCCTGGCGCACAAAAGTGATCAACATGCAGAGAGGCTCAAAGAAGCAGAACAACGCATTTCGGACCTGGATGATGCCTCAGCCACCACCATCACCAAGACGCTGGACATGGAGAAAGTATTGAAAATCATCGCAGCCAAAAATGAGGAATTGGAATCGCGCTCCAGACGCAACAACCTACGCATCTTAGGCGTACCGGAAACTACTGCAACTGGCAAAATGGAGGAATATGTGGAACGGATGCTCCTGGCCGCTTTTGGAAAGGAGGCGTTTTCCTCAGTGTTTATCGTCGAGAGGACGCACCGGTCGCTGGCCCCCCGCCCGGTGCCAGGGGCCCCTCCCCGCCCCATCATCGCGAGAATTCTTAATTACCGGGACCGGGATGCCGCCCTCCGCCTCGCCAGGGAACACAAAAAAGTATTCTTTGACGGCACAGAAGTCTCAATGTATCCAGATTTCACGCTGGCAGTCCAAGAGAGTCGCAGAAAATTCCTCCCAGTAAAGAAAAAACTCCAACAAATGAATATTGAAGACGCCATGCTTTTCCCGGCGCGCCTCAAAATTAATCATCAGGGGAAACTGCATTTTTTTACAAATCCACAGCACGTCTACGACTTTTTAAAAACGGCACCAGGGCTGTTGAAAGAACGCTCCTCCCCAGCTGGACACGCCCGAGAAGAAGGAGACACATCAGATGTGGAATAACAACATGGCATACAGTCGTAGCACATGTGACTACCACAATGTGGCGCAATCCCGGAGGGCTAGTCCCTCCCCCAGTCCTTCTCCACACTAATGGAGGGCCCTCATACCCAACATTGAACTGCAGCACATGCTCCACTAATTGCGGAAGTACTCGCCACGGACTGGAGGGGATCACCACCAATACCCCCCGAGCACCCTTGCTGATGCAAGGGGTTATTGGCTGCCCTCTCTCGACCACCCACTCAGGTGAACCCTATATTGACTTGGTTTGACATGGTTGTTCGGTTGGTCTTAATCTTCCCTGTTGGGAACAAAATTCATGAGAATTTAGGGGAGGGGGGAGGGGGATACCACAGCAGGATTGGGCTGCTGATGTGGGAGGAGGGAGGTTACCGGGAATGTTTTATACCACTTTCTATTGTACTCTTCAGCTCACATAAGCCCCGACAGTTGACGCAACATAGACTGCACACGCTATCCGCCAGAATCACTACACGCAACCACGATGGAGACCCGACCTAGTCCCCTCAGATATAACTTCCTGACCTGGAATGTGCGTGGCCTGGGAGATCCCCGCAAGCGTAGACATATCTTGGCTTACCTAGACCGCCACAACATTCACTGCGCTATGCTCCAGGAAACACACCTTGCCTCCAACTCGCTTGCCACATTCGCATCCCGCTGGGCGACCTATAGATGCTTTTCCTCCTACTCGTCCTATGCCCGGGGCACGGCTATCCTGGTAAAGCGCGCGCTTCCCTACACCCCTATAGGCTCTTACGGAGACCCACAAGGCCGATACAGCATCCTATGGGGACGACTATCCGCCCAAACCATAACCCTTGTTTCCTGCTACGGGCCTAACACAGATGACCCGGAATTCTTCCGGATCCTATGAGGCAAACTCATTGACATAGGGTCCACGCACCTGATATGGGGAGGAGATTTTAACGTCACCTTAGATCCCAAAGCAGATAGGTCACACCCGCAACCCCATCACGATTCCCATGCACATTACACCCTTAACAGTATCATGGGAGATCATGATCTTATTGACGCCTGGCGCACTCTACATCCACACACTCGCGAGGGCTCCTGCTTCTCCACAACCCACTCCTCTTGGTCTCGAATAGACGGGTGGACACTAACTAAAGGGATCACGCCCTGGCTGACACACGCCTCGCACCTCCCACGCACATATTCCGATCATTCGCCTGTCCTGCTCACCCTCACGCCGCCTCAAGATGAGTCCCCTTACATCTCCTGGCGCCTTAACCCGCAGGCTCTCTTAGACCCCGTTTTTAAAGAAGAATTAGAACAAGAAATCTCAGCTTTATTCCCCCGCAATGATAACTCTGTCTCTCAATACGCCACGGTGTGGGAGGCCTTTAAGGTCACCATGCGTGGAATTTGCATCGCCAAAAGTGGTGGAGTCCTGAAAGACATCCGTACCACACTTCGGAAATTAGAGCTTGAGCTTAAACACACGGAATCGACGGTGCAGGCTACGCCCACCCCAGAACTAAAGGCGCGTTTATGAGACCTCCTAACGGATTATCAGGAGACGGCTGAGCGAGAATGTAAGTTTAAGGGAAAGTACCACCAGGCACGCCGCTATGGCGAGGGAGAGAGACCGGGAAAAGCACTGGCATCCGTGATTCGGCCCCCTCGCTTCTCCAACACTGTTCTGGAGATTGAGGATGACGATGGCCAGATCCACAGAAATACCCCAGACATAGTAAATGCTTTCAAACGTTTTTATAAAACCCTATACAAGACACATAGAGCGCAGCCAGTAGATTTCACCCCTTTCTTCGAGGACACTGCCATTGCATGGCTGGGAGACAATCAGAGAGAATATCTTCTTGCGCACTATGAGGATGAGGAGATCATAACTGCTATTATGCAACTACAATCTGGCAAGGCACCAGGACCTGATGGTCTCCCGGCCGAATTTTATAAAACATATCGGCATCTTCTCCTCCCTGTACTACGACATGTCTTCGAAGAAGCCCGCGAGACAGGCATACTGCCCCCAACCATGCGCGAAGCACTCATTATCTCCCTACCTAAACCAGGTAAACCGCCCTCACAGTGTGACTCGTACAGACCCCTCTCCCTTATCAACATCGACGCCAAGATCCTAGCCAAACTGATTGCGAACCGCATTAGTCCCCTCATGCCCGTCTTGGTCCTCCCCGATCAGTCAGGCTTCGTCCCTAGCCGGGGCACGTCCCACAACTTGCGCACCCTGTTTGCAGTCCTCCACGATATTGACCCTGACACGAATGCAGCAGCCATTTTTTTGGACGCCACAAAGGCGTTTGATTCTCTGGAATGGGACTACCTCGCCTTTGTCCTCTGCCGTATGGGATTTCCTACTCCTTTCTTGGCCTGGATAAACTTACTATACACTGATTTGCGAGCCACTGTAATGGTCAATGGGGCTAGATCCCCCCCCTTCACGATTGCCAGAGGCACCCGTCAGGGGTACCCCCTCTCCCCCCTTCTATTTGCCCTGGCTATCAAACCCCTCGCAGCTAAGATCCGACAGCACTTCCGTGACCACGCCCTAATATATCCAGAGAGACAAATATTAATCTCCCTATATGCGGACGACCTCACTCTCTATTTACGAAACCCAGGCAGAGTCTCAACCCTATACTAAGGCTACTTATTATGTTCGGGCATCTCTCTGGGGTCAATATCAATTGGGGGAAGTCCCAGATATATCCTCTTACCAGCAGAACTCCGCGGTTTACGCCTGACTATCCCCTCACCTGGTGCAATGACACACTCACTTACCTGGGTATTGTCATATCTCGCGACCGGGAGGAACTGATGAGAACCAATTATGGCCGGACCCTTGACCTAATCACTGAGAAAGTCACCAGATGGATAGCGCTACCCCTCTCCTTGGCCGGGAGAGCCGCCCTTATAAAAATGGTAGTCCTTCCCAAACTACTTTACCTATTCATTAATATCCCATATGCCCCCAGCCGACACTTTTTTAAAGCTCTCAAAACCCAACTCATACGCCTCGTTTGGGGAGGGAAACAAGCCAGACTAAGCTGGGACACCCTCACACGGCCCTTTGAAGCTGGCGGCTTCAAAATACCGGACTTGGAATTATATTTTGCATGCGCTCAAGCCCACTTCGCATCATATTGGATCAACCCTCCCCCACACATGCCACATCTGGCGATAGAAGACGGATACATGACTCCGACCCCATGCACTGCCTACTTGAGCACCCCTGCGGTCCCGCGACATTCTGCTTCCACCACAGTGCAATGCACTACCAGCGCCTGGCACGTTTATAGCTAAACTGCTGGAATGCACCTTACTTTACTCCCCCCTCTTTCCTCCCCACGGAAGACACGATCTCCCGGTCACGCAAGAAGGAGGCTGTCGTCGGCTCCTTCGAAAACTATCAGTCCAGACATGGGGGCAACTTTACATTGGAGGAAAATTCTGCACAAGTGAAGAATTTTTTGGTTCCACATCCCCTACACCACTGGAGCGCTTCTACTATATCAGATTGCGCCAAGACATGAAAGCCCTCACTCCCTGCTTTCCACAGGAGCCCCCCGCCCTGACTCCTCTGCATACCCTCCTACAGCAAACCACTCCCACGCACGCGGTGTCACTATTATATCGCACTGTACAGAGGGACAGGTCGTACGACCCCCCCTTGGCCAGGAGCAGATGGGAGGGGGAACTGGGCTCTCCCCTCACGGATGACCAATGGTCCTTCTGCTGCAGACAAACTGGAGGCATCTCTGCTAGTAGCAGATTACGTACAATCCACTACAAATACATTCACCGTATTTATTATACGCCCGCGCGCCTACACCGCCTGCGCCTCCGTGATAGCGACCGATGCGATCGCTGCGGGAGCGAAGGAGCAGACATTAAACACGTGGCATGGGAATGCCCACCCATTCGTAGTTTCTGGGAAGAAGTGATGACAGCGCTGGACCACATGACAGGGCTACATATCCCTGATGACCCCCTGACAACGCTGCTAGGATACACTGAGACACTGGCCGTCAAGGCACGGAGGTACGCCTCTCTTGCACTCCTGCTCGCCAAAAGGCGGATTGCTTGCAGATGGGGTAGAGGGAGGGCACCCAAATTCAAAGAGTGGCTACAAGATCTCATATATTGTCAAGAACAATTACACATCTACGCAGAGCTTCTGCCCCCCTCCTCCCGCCCACGGGACATATGGGCCCCCCTCCAAACATATTTATTGGAACACACTGCCGACACAGACCCAGCTGCTACCCCCGGCGTCCCTGCAGACGACCCGCGCCCCCAGGAGGCGAACTGACGCATTGGAGGCTCCACCTAGGCCGGAAAACATAATTTGGAAGAGCATCAAGATGACAGGGGACACTACTACATCACTCACTGCTCAGACTAGGTATTACACACAGGGGCATCTTCCAGCCACAAATATGTATAAGTGGTACTGTTTGTCCTTTTTTCTTGTTTGTTGGTTTTAAGGCAAAGTGGTTTTGGCACAATGACGATACTAACACGACTCGTTCCACCTGACGCGGCCGGCCCAAAGTGGTTGTAGGCGGCTTGCTGTGTATCCCTCCTCCCGCTACAATGTTTCACGATTCATTATTCTGCGATGCCGGCCCGCCCAGGGATGTAGGCACCACGCTGTGCTTATTGCCTATTGCCTTAAATAAAGGTTTTGAAAAAAAAAAAAAAAGGGTGGGGAGAAGGGTAAAGACCAGAAGTCTTCTTCAGGGCCCCAAAAACCTGCATCTGAGGGAGGGTCACAATCTAACAAGGGTAAAGGCAGAAAGAAGCCTTGGTGTTTCCTGTGTAAGGAAAAGACACATTGGCCTAGGGATGCCAATTGTGCCAGAGCCATGGATCCTCCTACCACCACCACTGCCCCTAAGGCAACTGTTCCCCCTAGTTCAGCTCCAAGTGGTGGTACTGGAAACAAGGGTATAGTAGGGTTAACCCTGGGATCTGAGATGGGTTCTGGCCTAGTCAGAACTCCAGCTCAGGCTGTTCTAGTCTGTGATGGAGGCATGGATGTTGCCTCCCTATTTGTCAGTCCCAGTAATCTGGGCAAATACAGACAACAGCCTTTGATCAATGGTAAGAAGGCCATGGCATATAGGGACACAGGAGTCAGTGTCACAATGGTGACTAAGGACCTTGTGAGCCCTGACCAGATCATACTTGGTGAGATGTACCAAGTGACCAATGCTAACAACGTCAGGACAGACCATTCTTTGGCAGTTGTTAATTTCAGCTGGGGAGGGGTAACTGGCCCTAAGAAGGTTGTGGTTAGCTCAGACCTCCCTGTGGAATGCTTATTGGGCAATGATTTAGAGACTTCAGCCTGGGCTGAAGTGGAACTCAGGACACATGCAGCAATGTTGGGCATTTCTGTAGATGTGTTTGCTGTGACCAGGTCACAGGTAAAAATGTCTTCCACTGAACAGGCCCTGGATCCTGGAAAAATGGGCCAGGTTCCATCCAAGAGAAGGAGCAGTAGGGGTAAGGCAGTGTCTTCCCCCCAGACTCAGAGTGAGGATCATTCTCCTGAGGAAGATGATCCAAGTCCCTGTGAAGGAACTGTCTCAGATGAACCCGAACCTGATCAGGTTGAGTTCTTGTGGACAGGGGGCCCTTCCAGGGCAGAGCTGAGTCAGGAGCAGCACAGCTGCCCCTCTCTTGAACCCCTCAGAAAGCAAGCTGCTGCTGAGGCTGCTGGGAAAGCTAGTGGTCCCCATACTGTGTATTGGGATGATGGACTCTTGTACTCAGAGTGTAGAGACCCCAAGCCTGGTGCCACCAGGAGGTTGGTTATACCTCTGAAGTTTAGGGGCTTCCTAATGACACTGGCACATGACATCCCTTTAGCAGGGCACTTAGGCCAAAGTAAGACCTGGGACAGGCTAGTCCCTCACTTTCACTGGCCTCACATGTCAGAGGACACAAAGGAGTTTTGTCGCTCCTGTACCACCTGTCAAGCCAGTGGTAAGGCAGGTGGTACTACAAAGGCCCCCCTGATACTACTACCTGTGGTGGGGGTTCCCTTTGAGAGGGTTGGGATTGACATTGTTGGTCCCATGGATCCCCCAACTGTATCTGGGCACAGATTTATACTAGTGGTGCTGGACCATGCCACTAGGTATCCAGAGGCAATACCCCTTAGAACCACCACAGCTCCTGTAGTGGCCAGGGCCCTCCTGGGAATTTTTTCCAGAGTGGGTTTCCCTAAGGAGGTCTTAACTGACAGAGGTACAAACTTCATGTCAAGTTACATAACTGCTATGTGGAAGGAGTGTGGAGTGAATTACAAATTCACCACACCCTATCACCCACAATGCAGTGGGTTAGTTGAGAGATTCAACAAAACCCTAAAGGGCATGATCATGGCCCTCCCAGAAAAGCCTAGGCGAAAATGGGATGTCCTGTTGCCCTGCCTTCTCTTTGCCTACAGAGAGGTTCCTCAGAATGGGGTTGGTTACAGCCCTTTTGAACTTCTGTTTGGACATCCAGTTAGGGGTCCCTTGTGTCTAGTGAAGGAGGGATGGGAGTTACCTCTCAAACCACCTAAACAAGACATAGTGGACTATGTACTTGGTCTCCGCTCCAGGATGGCTGAGTACATGAAGAAGGCATCCAAAAACCTTGAGGCTAGCCAACAATTACAGAAAGCTTGGCATGACCAAAAGGCTGTTTTGACTGTGTACCAGCCAGGACAGAAGGTATGGGTGTTGGAGCCTGTGGCCCCAGCAGCTCTCCAGGACAAATGGAGTGGACCACATACCATACTTGAGCAAAAGGGAGAGGTTACCTACCTGGTGGACCTTGGACCTCCCAGGAGCCCCCACAGGGTGCTTCATGTGAACAGGCTCAAGCCATATGTTGACAGGGTAGACATGGGCTTGCTCATGGCTACTGATGAGGGACAGGAGGAAGAGAGTGACCCACTCCCTGACCTCCTCTCACAGAACCCTGATGATGGTTCAGTAGATGGTGTAGCCTTGGCAGGCAGCCTTACTGAGCAGCAACAGACTGACTACAGGAAAGTCCTCAATCAGTACAGACACATGTTCTCACTGACTCCCAGTCAGACCACCTGGTGTACCCATGAAGTGGACACAGGGGAGAGCTTACCTGTAAAGAACAAAATTCACAGACAGCCTGACCATGTCAGGGACTGCATCAGGACTGAGGTTCAAAAGATGCTGGAATTGGGAGTAATTGAACCCTCAGATAGCCCTTGGGCTAGTCCAGTAGTCCTGGTACCCAAACCTCACACCCAGGGTGGTAAGAGAGAGATGAGGTTTTGTGTAGACTACAGGGGGCTCAATGCAGTCACTAGGACTGATGCTCATCCTATTCCCAGGGCAGATGAACTTATAGATACTTTGGCCTCAGCCAAGTTTCTGAGTACATTTGACCTCACAGCTGGCTACTGGCAAATCAGACTAGCTGTGGATGCTAAGCCCAAAACAGCATTCTCAACCCCTAGTAGGCATTATCAATTTGTGGTGATGCCCTTTGGTTTGAAGAATGCACCTGCCACTTTTCAAAGGTTGGTGAATAAAGTTCTCACAGGACTGGAAGCCTATAGTGCAGCTTATCTTGATGATATTGCTGTCTTTAGCTCCACCTGGGAGGATCACCTGGTCCACCTGAGAAATGTTTTAGAGGACCTGCAAAAGACAGGCCTCACTATCAAGGCCACCAAGTGCCAAATACGGCAGAGTAAGGTTGTGTACCTAGGCCACCTTGTGGGTGGAGGACAGGTTCAACCATTACAGAGTAAAATCCAGACCATAATGGACTGGGTTGCTCCAACTACCCAGACTCAGGTCAGAGCTTTCTAGGGCCTGACTGGGTACTACAGGAGGTTTGTCAAGGGATATGGATCCATAGTGACCACCTTTAATGATCTGACCTCTAAGAAAATGCCTAAGAAAGTTCAGTGGACAGTTAGCTGTCAAAAGGCATTTGATGACCTGAAGCAGGCCATGTGCACTGCTCCGATTCTGCAAAGTCCTGACTATTCCAAACAATTCATTGTTCAAACTGATGCATCTGAGTTGGGGGTAGGGACTGTATTATCACAACTGAATGAAGAGGGTCAAGATCAGCCAGTAGCTTTTATAAGCAGAAGGCTGACCCCCAGAGAGAAACATTGGTCAGCTATTGAGAGGGAAGCCTTTGCTGTGGTTTGGGCTCTGAAGAAGTTGAGGCCATACTTGTTTGGCACTCACTTCATTGTTCAGACAGATCATAAGACCCTCTTATGGCTTAAACAGATGAAGGGTGAAAACCCCAAACTTTTGAGGTGGTCCATTTTCAGACAGGGGATGGTCTATACAGTGGAACATAGACCTGGGAGTAACCATGCCAATGCAGATGGACTCTCCAGATATTTCCACTTAGAAAATGAAGACTCAACTGGTCTCAGTTAGTCTCATGTCATTGCGTTTGGGGGTGGTTGTGTAGGAAAGTAGTATCTGCTTCTTATGGATACCCCCACTTTTTGCTTGATGTCTCACTGTTTTTGAATAGTCTGACTGGGATCCTGCTAATCAGGACCCCAGTCTATCTGCTTTCTCCCTTAAATTGACATACATGTACTTTGGTACACTCCAGATTGGATACTGGGGTACCCTTATCAGTCCCTAGTATATGGTACACATGTACCCAGGGCATAGGTACCCCAGAGGCCTCCCATGGGCTGAAGCATGTATTATGCCACCCATGAGAGGCCATGCAAAATGGAACTCGAGGTCTGCTACTGCAGCCTGTGTAAGATGGTACTTGCACCATTTACATTAGATATAGGCTCACTATATCTAATTGTCACTACACTTAAAACTTATAAGTCACCCCTAAAGCAGGCCTTAACAATCCTGAAGGCAGGGTGCTGGGTTTTATGTGAAAGGGTGCCCCTGCATGAGCAGAGCCTCTCTGCAGCCTTCGGAGACCATTCTCCCGGTTTGTCTGTGACTCAGCCTGACATAGAGGTAGAGGTGCATTATAACCTCGCGGTAAATGCTATCTCGAAAACGGCTGCATAGAAACATATCGAGTTTGATATCAAACACCTTGGAATCATACCTCCACACCATTAACTGGTGTGGGAGGTATGATTCCACCCTTCTGAAGCGAGCTTCGTGGGGTCACTGGTCTTACCGGTGCCAGCCTTCTCGACCCGGACAGCACAAAATGGATGCTGCCGACCAGAGACACATTTCTGCCCTCCTGCTGCTGAGCCAAGTTCGAGCATAGGAAGGCAGCACAATAGGCATTCTGTCACAGGGAGGTGTGACCACCTCCCAGACAGGATTTAGTGGATTGGGGCTGGGTGGGGGCATTCTGAGAGTGCCTGAAAGTCTGCACTTGGGCCACATTTGGTGTCCCTGTGCATAGTCCAGTTCAAACCAGTTCTGGGAGCCATTGGTTCCTGCTCTAACACGAAACTGGACAAATGACATGGGTGTAGCCACCCCTCTTTCCTGCCCCTCCCCTAGGAGGGTCCCCTGAATCTGTCCAACCCTCTCCCGTGGGTATAAAATGGGTTACCTGACTACAGGACATTAGATTTCACGAGGACAAGATTCTGCAAAGAAGAAACCACTGACCTTCGACCGTCTGGACACTTGGACTTCGCTGGACCTCGACTGGGCTCGACTTCGTCCCCCTTTCCGTCCAAAGCTTAGTTTGTGCCTTTGCTCCATACAGGCTCCATGCAGGACCTTTGGTGCGCTTAAGACAACCGATGAATCTCCCTTGGAGTGAAGGAGTCACTCCCCTGCTTTGCAGGTACCTAAAGCGCATCTGACCGGTCTGCTGCTCCTGAGCTCCTGCAGACTCGGAAGATTTCAGCAACACAGGAGGTGGGTTTCTGAAGGTTCCTGAGGTTGGTCTGCCCTCTCACCAAGTTTAAGGCCAGTATCCCTCGTGGGGGCTGCGTAACCTGAACCCCTGTGCACCGCGTCCATTTGCAAGTGCATATGCTTGTTGGCAATTCCCAAGCTGGTGCATTGGACTCCATGTAGTCTTGATCCTGAGCAGTATTTGCACCAAAGAACTACAGCCTCCTCACACCGTGTGCTCCGTGGGCTGGTGCTTTGCAAATTTGCTCAAGGTCCCCTCACAACTCCTGGTCATTCGGCCTGTGGGTCCTCCTGAGGGTCATCTTGATTGTTCTTGGGCTTTCCTGGTTGCTCCAGATGTGCCCTGACTCCACATTGCTTGGTGAGTCCCCTGGACCTTGCTGGTCCACACCATAACCTGCTTGACCTTCCTCCATGGGTTGCTTTTGCCAAGGCCTGTTGGTGCTCCCGCCAGACACCGACCCCTCAGCACTCGACATCCTTCATGGGACAGCTCACTTCCGGCTCCTGGTCATCCTCGACATCTCCTGGTCCTCGTGGCTGCAGAATCAAGCATCCCTTCTTCACACCTGAAGCACCCGACATCGGTGGGCATTCGTCTCCCTAGCCCCTGGTCATTCTGAAGTGACCCAGACTCTGTCCCCTCTGCTTTCAGGTTCCTTCCATCTAGAATCCAGGCTTGGATTCCACCGGACCCTTTTCACCTTCACGGCAGCAGTACTTCTTCACAGCCTTCCATTGATAACGACAAGAGTTTCTGACGACACTTCAGACCTATGCACCCGCTTCCTTGGGATAGGTAACTCGGGTACCACGGTATCCAAGGGTAGGGTGGCTCTTTTAACTCTTAAGTTCCAAAGGGTTCGCTCGAATTCGTCCTAGAAGGGTCCTTAAATTTTAAAAGTGTAACTGCGACTTTCCCATAGAATTGTACGGAGCCCGCGGTCGTGTTCCCACACTGCACCCGGCCTCTGTGGGGTCCCTGTTTATTCACCTTGGGTGGTTCCTTGGGGTCCCAGCGATTCTACATGCTCCAGACCTTGTCTTGATCTCAGTCGCGACTGTTATACCACTATTTTAGTATATGCTTTGGTCTCCCCCTGGAGTCCACTGTGTATTGTGCTACTTACAACTGTTCTATTGAATTTGTATTGTGTGCTTTGTGTTCTATCCTCGTGTAGAGGATAGTAGAGAGTGTTATATTAATAAATACATATTTTTATATAACTACTGAGTGGTTCTCCTTCATTTAGTCATTCAGGAGGTGATGTTCTGGTAAAACAAGCTGCTTTACATTCCTTCAAGATTAAGCCTGAAGGCTGCCAGGGGCGGCTGGTGACATTTGAAAGTGGTGAGGTGTAAAATTATTGTCGCACTACACTGTGGCGAGCGAGCGCAGCGAGCGAGCCCAAACAACCTACGAGAAAATTTTGAAAAAAGAGTGGACTAATGGTGCATTTTCAAACAAATTTAAGGAAGCAGGAAGGTTAGTAAAGCAATATGATTGAATTATTTATCATTTAAGAAACTTTAGTGAGTTTCTATCTTTCTCTCGTGAAAAAGCCCTTTGCTGTTATTGCTGTTGAGTTGCAGTCCAGCAATGTCACTGACTGAAGAGCCTGAGAAAACGTACATTTCCTTCTCCACTCATCCTTGTGTCTTCATTTTAGGTGTTAAGCCTTTCGAACCACTAGCAATGTGGAGGCTAACTGATTTTTAATTTAATGTGCTTTATGATATTAGAAATGTGCAAACGGTGCAGTGCAGCCTCACTGATCCCCCTAAAGCTCCATCTGACCCCTTCCCGGATATCAAAGGACCCTAAGGTAAAGCGCTTGCCCTCTGCCGACGCCATTACCTCAACACCCAACACCGGCATCTTCTCTACCTGTGTGGGCCCAGTACATATGTCGGTTAAAATGGCGCCAGCTTGCCCGAATACTGCCATGCCTGCCCCCGATAATAATGCACCGTTAATGAATCCCACACATTAACGGCACTATCTAATTTCTTCAATCAAACCATCAGGTGTGAAAGTTTTAGTTAAATTCACGCTGGAACGGACTACTCACTCTATGCTCGATCGCCATCGATTAAGAAAAGCACTGTGTGGCGGCCATATATGTAGTAGCATTGAATCCTTTGATTACTGGCCTTGCAAAACAATATGATAGAAACGGTAGTGCAGGATGTGAAAAGCTAAAGTGACCTCTGTCAGTAGAAAGGATGAAGTCACGCCTGGCTAGTTTTATACCAGCATGGCCGGTATTTTACGAGCACAACAGAACCTCCGGTACGAAAGTGCCACATACCACTCGAACTTTTCAATCTTTCTTCTATTGAGGTCACTGCCATGGTCAGATGTAACTTTTAAGAACTAGGAGCAGAAATGTAGTTTGTCCAGCATTTCCTATTATAGCTTACCTCCGGTGAACGGGACTGTATCAAGAGAAGCATTTCCCAGGTACCAATCAGATTAGATACATTTTACTAAAAGTGGCTGGCTGTTAGTGTCGTTGTCAGGGGCTATAAAAGAACAGTTAGAAAGCTTATGACGAGGTTTCTGACCTGATGCGTGCTACGGGCTGGAACTTGAAGGCTGGTATCTATCTGTCGCAGGCAGATTATTAAACCGATCAATGGTCCTCCCGGTGATCAATGTGTGCCAACAAGTGTTATATTGTCCACAGTAGATTCCTTTTTTCGGGCCTCTGTTGTACGAAATGAGATGAGGCCCCCTCCACAGCGACAGGTTCGGGCTCAGGCTGCTTTCTTAACATTTTCAAAAGCGAAACCATGCAGTTTTTAAACACGTGATACAGGCACAGCAAATTATTCAGACGAGAGGCACCCCTCCTACACCCCGCCCCCTCTCGGGATGACCAATCCACGACCTCTTTGTCTCCTGTGGCCGCAGCCTGGCCCACCCCCTCCCATTGAAATGAATACAGTTTTGTTAACTCCTTCCCGGGCCACCTTAATGTGCGCCCGAAGGCCTCCTTGTAGATGGCAATGTAACTCACCACTCCCTCTGAAATGATGTCACTGCTGCAGCTTGTGCCTGCAGGTCCAGCAATACCTCGCCCTTGGCACATGCGCAGAAGGACATGTCCACAATGAATTTAACATGTTTATTGCCGATCAGCAAGTCCAGTCGTCATTTGTTTCAAGCTGCTGGCGTTTTTGCTCATCTTGCTTCTCCCTCAGGGTGGTAGGGAGGGCAACGCCCTCTACGCCCATTAACACCAGCCGCCCCTGAAGGCTGCTCTCCATAGCTACCACTAGGATAGCTTTCAAACAAGGTTGTTTTTGACCTCATACATCATAAGGGTCGTGTGGATTGGTACAGGGTGCCCGCTTTAACTAGTGGCAGCATATACCAAGCCACCTTCTCACAGGTCATGACTGTGAGCTTCCCTTAATATTGTATTTCTCATAGGTCTTTCTACTACTGTTGTTTCTAATTTTATAATCACTCATTTTAGTTTTTATAGGTCTTTCTCCAAAGCCAGTTTGACCCCATATTTCCATACATTAGCCCGATTACTATTATCAGTGATTCCTATTGAGTGACCCTTGTACTTGCGGTGCCCCAATTGGTAACAATATATGTGTTCATCACCTCTTTCATACTATCACTGAATGCTGTGTCTCAGGCCTCAGCCTGCATGTAGGCGTTTGGGCCCATTAATAGCCTACCTTATATACTATCACCAGTAGGAAATGGTCAGAGAGGGTTCAACCCATATATTAGGGAGTGTTGAGCTCTGTGTTGTATCTTATGGTTGACACACATTATATCCCTATGTTGACACCATCCCACCTGGCCCTATCTGATTTGCTTATTTAAATTGGCAACCCCTTATAAAATCTTAAATAAGCACTGATTCTTAATTGGTCTGTGTTTCTGACCCCTGCGCAAAGCCCTGTTTGTGCAGGGTCAGAATTCTAAGTTAGGTGATATTTAACGCAATTGGTGCAGTAAACACCTCCCACTTCCTTAAAGGGAAAACAATACAGTATTTATCATAATTTGCTGATTTTGGTCTTCTAAGCACCAAAATCTGCGTGTTATTTTCAAAAACTCAAAATAGATGCTGTTTATTGCAACCGATGAATTCTAAACCTCATGGTTTTAGAATTTATCAGCTGCAATATATAGCACCTGCTGCTCCGACTAACTTGGAATCAGGCCATAGTGTGCCACAGGCTCATAGTGTGCCACAGAATAAGGTCTTACGGAATGTGTCTAAATGGTAGCTTCTCTGTCCTATCTTCTAATTATTATGTACATGGTAATTTTTTTAACCTTTGGGTTTTGTTCTGAACACCATTGCTAAGATATAAACTTTCCCAAGGTTTTGCGTGCTATGTTACCAAATAATGATACATAGCTTTATTGTTCATCAGTTCCATATACCCACTCCTCAAACTCTGTTTCCTGTACATTGTTCATTGTACAGTGCATTATGAGGTCCATTTCTCGTCCACCCATCAATGCTGTTGTTCCGTTATCTTTGACATCTTTTCCAGGGTGACCTTCAGGGTTTCTCTAGAGTTTTCTGACTTTGTTGGATGCAAGTTAAGTGGTAGACATTCTTCTTTGTTATCTGCTGTGCCCTAGGCAGAACTGTGGCCTTTTTCTTATCACCTATGCCACTCAACAACATGGCCCTGGATAGACCTTCCCCCATTCAGAAAAACCCAGGATGTGGAGGTTGTTCCTTCTCACTCTCCCCTCTGAATCCTCTACTCTATTATCAAGATCTTAGTTTTTTCTAGCAAATTCTGTACTGTTGTCTTCAGTTCTGTGATTTCTGTTTGCATTTGTTTAATTGTCTTTTCAGTCTTATGTAATCTTGCATTGACTATTCTCAGACCAGTTCTAAGCAAAAGTACCTCTAAAGTGATGGTATCTAGCTTTTGTTCTCAACATTTTTCAAAGGCTTGAGGTATTTGTGAAGAAATTTTCTCTCGCATGTCATTAGTTCTTTTTCAGTCTGTTGATTTGCCATCATGTTCCATCTACGTAAATTAGTCTATTTTGCTTTTATATTGCAACACCCTGGGACCTGGTTCGCTTACTGAATTTTTGGGTATCAATATAGGTACAGCTTTGCCGTTAGTAGTGTGGGATACAATGAAAGCCTATATCAGGGGTATTACAGTGCAGTTTTTTTTGTAAAAATAAGAGCACACTAAACGCTGCTAGACATAGATGTTTTAAGGCATGGGCAAAGTGGGTTCTGGCCCAGCGCCCCAGCTTTTCAGGAGGCTCCTGATAGAGCCAGCTCTGTTCTGCAGAGATTCTTGCCCTGATGACCTTGAATAATTCTTAAACCGTTTGTTTTAAATACCATTTTCCTTTATTTTTTTATGTGGGTGATGTATTGGAGTCTATTACAGACATTTTGTAGAGATATTTTGTTTTTATGTTTCATGCAATATCCATAAAAAAGTTTATTTTAGATCAAAACAGGACCTCACAAATGCGAAATGGGAGGGTGTCACAAAGATGTGCAGTAATATTAGTGAGCTGCTGCTGTGTTACAATATTGAAAACACACATCACCATCTCTGAATATTTGATGTAAACACATTTAGAATTTGGATGAGTGTGCCTGTGCACTGTCAGTGACCTAGTCAAAGTGGGCAAGAAACAGCTGAAATTGGATCATAAATTCAAAGCTGTTCAAACATGGGCCCCCAAATATGTTTGCCCAGGGCCCCCAAAATCCTTAAGATGTCCTTGCTGCTAGACAGCTAGGCCAGGCAATCTTCCAATTGGAAACACTGCATGCGAGGGCTATAGGCATTGGAGGCTCTTTGGAACAAGCTCTTTATTTACAACTTATTAATAAACGATCCCTCCTGGGTTGAAATCTGAAGGAGAAGGTAGCTACCAGCTATCTTAAAAACAGGGCCCTCCAATATGAATATGGGGAACAAGTAGGACGAGTTTTGGCACATCAAATATCAGATAATAGGGCTAATTGTCTGATTAATTGCATTAAAGGCAGTGACGGGCTGGTCCATACTAATCGCCAGGATATTGCAGAACAGTTTTCCCGCTTTTATAAGGAACTGTATAGCAAATCCCCAATATTGAGCCTGTCCGGGCTCAGGGCATATATCCAAAGTAGCAGGCTGCCACCCTCAAGGAAACCTCATATGTTGACCCTTCAGGAAGATATTACTGTTGGGAAATAGAGGCCTCTCTCACGGCATTGCCGTAGAGTAAGGCTGCAGGGGAGAACTCTATTCCAATGAAATTTTATAAAGTATTCAAGGATACTATTATAGTTCCTCCACTTTTAAGTGTAATACAGAGTATTGATAGGGATGGAGAAGTGCCCAGTACCTGGAACATGACCAATATCACTTTATTTTTGAAGAAAGGCAAACCATCCAACGAGATGGGTTCGTACCACCCATCTCTCCGATTAATGCTGATGCAAATATTTTTGGCAAAATGTTCACAATTTGTCTGGCTCCCCTTTTGTCAGGCGCTTAGTGTCCCAACAGCCACACGGCTTGATTCCCAGTAGGGACACCACCAGCCATATTAATACGGCTATTGCTGCTTTTGAGGTGGCAGAAAGATCAGGAAAAAAGCTGTGGATGATATTGTTGGATGCCGAGAAGGCTTTTGACTGTGTGGTCTGGGACTGTCTATGGGTTACAATAGGGGCTTTCAGGTTCGGTGACCGGTTATGTAAATGGGTGCAGTCTTTATATAAGACTCCCTGTGCTAAGCTTGTTTATTCTGGGACATCTTTGACACCTTTTAAGATTCAGCGGGGTACCTGGCAGGGGTGTCTGCTGTCTCCCCTCTTCTTTGCTCTTTATCTTGAGCCATATCTGCAATTGTTGCAGATTAACAAGGGAATTTGGCCTATTATGTCTGAAAATTGCAAATATTAGGTCAGCTCATATGCTGGTGACGTTGCTTTATACTCAATTAATCCATCTGCTGCTATGAAATGCATAATCAAGGAGGTTGACCGATTCGGTGTATGGTCAGGCCACAAATTAAATGTAGCCAAAACTCAGTGGTGCGCTGAATTTTAGGCCGTCTGGCCCAATTTCTGGCATAGTGCCTATAGCTACCTTTTTAGTTATTAATTTGAGCGCATAGGTTAGCAATATTTGTAAATTAAATTACAAACCCCTGCTTTAGTCAATTGTTTCTAAACTCTTCGGATTTGGCGCCTGATAAGTATTATTGGTCACTGCAATAATATAAAAATGAACGTATTGCCTAAATTCTTCTACTTATTTCATGCATTCCACTTAGGGTTCCAAACTCATTTTTCAAATGTCTAGAGGGAGCCATAAGTAGTTTTATCCGGGGCTCTAAGTGGACTTGGCAAGCTCTTTGATTATTAACCCCTTTGTAGCTAGCCCCTAACCCCCCAGCCCCAATACCCCAACCACTGGTGCTGAGCCTTGTTTTGGCTATATGGGGTATTTCACGCTTAGATCCCTGTAACGTTTTGTCCACATAAGGTACCACGCCAAATTTGAATTGTTTTCTTACAACATCTTGAGGATTCTAAAAGTACCCAGGGTTTGTGGATTCTCCTGGAGGGGACCGAGAAATTGGCCAAAATACAGCTAATTTTGTTTTTTGGGGGGAAAAATTGGAAAGAAGTGCTGCAGAAGAAAGGGCTATGGTTTTTCACTGCAAAAGGTATCAACAAAGGGTTTATGGTGCTAAAATCACCATCTTCCCAGCTTTCAGGAACAGGCTTACTTTTTTCAGAAAACCAAACTTTTCTACACAGGTTTGGCATTTTACTGGGACATAGCCTATTTTTCCTATTTTATGTCCTTTCAACCTCCTTCCAGTTAGTGGCACAAATGGGTGTGAAAACAGTAATGGATCTGAGAAAACTATACATTTCTGAAAAATAGACAAAATTGTAAATTCAGAAAGGGGTCATTTGTGTAGATCCTTCGAAGTTTTTCTATAGTTTCTAACAATTGAAATAAAAAAATAATGAAATTGAGCTGGAAAAAACCCCATTTGTGCCAACGTTTTCACCTGGATCTTCTTTTAAGTATGGCAGATTCTTTAAAGCAATATACCGTTACATCTGATTAACACTTTTAGTTGTGGGGATATATAGAATTTGTAGGTTCACCAAGAACCCGAGGTACCCAGAACCAATAACTGAGCTGAGTCTTCCAATGGTTTTTCATTGTGTACCGGGTATATAGCAATTCATTTGGTAAAATATATTGAGTGAAAAATAGGTACCAAGGAAACCTATATATTTCTGAATTGGGAAAAAAATATAGAGTCTCAAAGCAGTGGTTATTTTCACATCTCTGAAACTGTGGGTACCCATACAAGCATGTGAATGAGAGGACATTTTTCAAAGGACTTCTTTTTTACACATTGGGGCCGATTCCGATTCGGGCCGGAAATCTCTCCGACCGAGCTGGACCCGGAGAGATTTTCCAACCGAATCGGACCCGTGCAGCCCGACCGAACGAGTACGATGCGCACGTATGCCATCGGACTCGAGTCGGTCGGACTCCCAGTGAAGTCAATGGGAGCCTGTCGCACAACGCGTACGCGGGCTCCCATTGACTCAATGGGTGCGAGGCGGACAAGGGCGCCCCCTACAGCGTGTACGCGGCGAAGCGACTCGCGCCGTACACGCACAGGTAGGGGGGACCCATGGGTCCCCCCTGTGTGTGACTCGCGCGGCTACGCGTACAGGGGGGTCCGACACGGACCCCCAAAGTACGGCTCCGACTGCTCTTTGGAGCCGGAGTGCGCGGCTCGGTCGGACTGCTCGCGGCGCGCATCGTACTTACCCGGCCGGGGAACGTCTCCATTGCGCGGTGCGAGTCGAGTCCGAGCGAGTCGGTCGGTGCGGTTAGACCCGGGTACAAGTCGGTCGGGACGCCCGGACGAGTCGGTCGGCGATTTCGCATCGTACTCGCTCGCCCGGACGCGCGTACGATTCGGTCGGGCAATAGGGCTCCGAATCGGAACCGGTTAAGCCGAATCCGATTCGGAGCCCTACCGGCCGAGATCAGAATCGGCCCCTTTGAAAAGGCAGAAATGCAAAGAAAGTCAATTGATAATAATACTTGTTCTACTATTCTGTGTCTCCTTAAGTCTCCCAATAAAAATGGTACCTCACTTGTGTGGGTGGACCTAGTAGCCGCGACAGGAAACGGTCCAAAACGCAATGTGGATACATCACGTTTTTCCAGTGAAAACCGACCCTTTTTTTGCAATGTGCCTGTAGGAGAGTAGGATCTGCTTCTTATAGTTACCCCCACTTTTTGCTGATGTTTCGCTGTTTTCGACTTAGTCTGACTGGGATCCTGCTATTCAGGACCCCAGTCTATCTGCTTTCTCTACTGAACTTAGAGTTGGGTAAGTCAAGGGCCTAGCACGCCCTTTCTCCAACTCAAGAGAGTTTCAGTTCCCACTAGGGTAGGTAGGCGCATACACCACACCACACTAGTATGTCTTCTAGGCCAGAAGCCAGTGGGCCTCTGCCAACTAAGTATGACCACATCTCATTTCAGGAATTGAGAACCATGTGTACATCTAGAAAACTGAAGACAGGGAAAAACCCCAACACTCAACGCCTCATAGAGGCTTTGCTTTTAGATGACCTCAGAAAGACCCCAGGGTCTGATGAGGTAGGCAAAGGGGGTGGGGCAGCAGAAGAGGAAAGGCCAGGAAGTGAAAACTTCTATGACCTGGACTCTGATGCTGGCCAGGAGGATCAACCTGATCCTAACCTGGACAATCCAATTCTTCCTGAAGGTGAGGTAGGAGGCCTCAGTGGCCCTCTCTTTACCCCACCTGGAAGGGTTAACAGTTTACCAAGAAGATCAAGATCTCCTTCTCAGGAATCTAATCATTCTGGTACATCTGTTGTGAGCTCTGTTTCTCATAGGACCTCTGCCTCTCATAAAAGGGAGTCCTCTTATGAGAGGAAGTGCCAACTGCTTGAGTTTGAGAGAGCTAAGCTCAGAATCAAGAGAGAGCAATTGGCCTTAGATAGGGAATCCCTGGAGCTTCAGAGAGCTTCTAAAAAGTTGGGGCTAGAGCCCCATGGTGGCAGCAACAGTGTCCCTAGGAGTAGAGAACATACTCATGACCATAGGAACCTGAACAAGATTGTCCCTCCCTACCAGAGTGGGGATGACATCCACAAATGGATAACTGCTCTGGAGAGGGCCTGTAAGGTACAGAGGGTCACTCAGGAGCAGTGGGCAGCAATCCTGTGGCTCTCCTTTGCAGACAAAGGTAGAGACAAGCTCCTCACTGTTAGAGAAGAGGATGCTGATAATTACAAAGTCTTGAAGAGTGCTCTGATTGATGGGTTTGGCTTAACCACTGAGCAATACAGGATCAAGTTCAGAGATACCCAAAAGGCACAGACTCAAGACTGGGTTGACTTTGTAGATTGTGCTACTAAGGCTCTGGAAGGCTGGTTACTTGGCAGTAAGGTGTGTGACTTTAAAGGATTGTATAATTTAATTATGAGAGAGCAAATCCTTAGTAACTGTCAAAATCAGCTGTTGCATCAGTACCTGGTGGACTCTGATCTGACCTCTCCCCAAGAATTGGGCCAGAAGGCAGACAAATGGGTCAGAACCAGGGTGAGGCAAAAGGTTCAGAACCAAGGTGGTGACTCCAAGAAGCAATTCTAAAAACTCTGATAAGGGTGGGGAGAAGGGTAAAGACCAGAAGTCTTCTCAAGGGCCCCAAAAATCTGCATCTGGTGGGGAGTCACAATCAAACAAGGGTAAAGGCAAGAAGAAGCCATGGTGTCAAATCGGTAAACAGAAGTGGTTGTACCAAGTCTAAGGACTCAACTCCAACCACCACTGCCCCTAAGGCAACTGTTCCCCCTAGTCCAGCTCCAACTGGTGGTACTCAGAATAAGGATGTATTGGGGTTAACCCTGGGATCTGAGATGGACTCTGGCCTAGTCAGAGTTCCAACTCAGGCTGAGTTGGTCTGTGATGGAGGCATGGATATTGCCTCCTTATTTGTAAGCCCCAGTAATCTGGGCAAACACAGACAGCAGCCCTTGATAAATGGAAAAGAGGCCTTGGCATTCAGGGACACAGGAGAAAGTGTCACAATGGTGACAAAAGATCTTGTGGCTCCTGAGCAAATCATACTTGGTGAGATGTACCAAGTGACCAATGCTAGCAATGTCAGGACAGACCATTTCTTGGCAGTTGTTAATTTCACCTGGGGAGGGGTAACTGGCCCTAAGAAGGTTGTGGTAAGTGCAGACCTCCCTGTTGAATGCTTGTTGGGCAATGATTTAGAAACTTCAGCTTGGGCTGAAGTGGAACTCAGGACTCATGCAGAAATGTTGGGTATCCCTGCAGATGTGTTTGCTATGACTAGGTCACAGGCAAAAATGTCTAACTGAACAGGCCCTGGATCCTGGAAAAATGGACCAGGCGCCTTCCAAGAGAAGGAGCAGTAGGGTTAAGGCAGTGTCTTCCCCCTGCCTCAGAATCCAGACCAGTCTCTTGAGGGAGCTGATCTTAGTCCTGAAGAAGGAACTGTCCCAGATGAGCTTGAACCTGATCAGGTTGAGTTCCTGGGGACAGGGGCCCTTCCAGGGCAGATCTGAGCCAGGAGCAGCTGAGCTGCCCCTCTCTTGAACCCCTCAGACAGCAAGCTGCTGCTGAGGCTGCTGGGAGTGCTAGTGGGTCCCATAGGATCTACTGGGATGATGGACTCCTTTACTCAGAGTGTAGAGACCCCAAGCCTGGAGCCACCAGGAGGTTGGTTATACCTCTGAAGTTTAGGAGCTTCCTATTGACCCTAGCACATGACATCCCATTAGCAGGTCACCTAGGCCAAAACAAGACTTGGGACAGAATTGTCCCTCACTTTCATTGGCCTCACATGTCTGAAGACACCAAGGAGTTTTGTCGCTCCTGTGTCACCTGTCAAGCCAGTGGTAAGGCAGGTGGTACTACAAAGGCCCCCCCTGATACCACTACCTGTGGTGGGGGTTCCCTTTGAGAGGGTTGGGATTGACATTGTTGGTCCCATGGATCCTCAAACTGTATCTGGGCACAGATTTATACTGGTGGTGGTGGACCATGCCATTAGGTATCCAGAGGCAATTCCCCTTAGAACTACCACAGCTCCTGTGTTGGCAAGGGCCCTCCTGGAAATCTTTTCCAGGGTGGGTTTTCCTAAGGAGGTAGTATCAGACCGAGGTGCAAACTTCATGTCTAGTTACTTAACTGCTATATTTTACAAATTTACCACCCCTTATCATCCACAATGCAATGGGTTAGTTGAAAGGTTCAACAAAACCCTAAAGTGCATGATTAAAGGTCTCCCAGAGAAGCTTAGGCGCAGATGGGACATACTTTTGCCCTGCCTTCTCTTTGCCTACAGAGAGGTTCCTCAGAAGGGGGTTGATTACAGCCCATTTGCACTTCTGTTTGGACATCCAGTTAGGGGTCCATTGTGTCTAGTGAAGGAGGGATGGGAGTTACCTCTCAAACCCCCTAAACAGGATATTGTGGACTATGTACTTGGTCTCCGCTCCAGGATGGCTGAGTACATGAAGAAGGCAACTAAAAACCTTTAGGCTAGCCAGGAATTGCAAAAGGCCTGGCATGACCAAAAGGCTGTGTTGACTGTTTATCAGCCAGGACAGAAAGTATGGGTGTTGGAGCCTGTGGCCCCAGCAGACCTCCAAGATAAGTGGAGTGGTCCTCATACCATTGTTGAGCAAAAGGGAGAGGTTACCTACCTGGTGGACCTTGGAACTCCCAGGAGCCCCCATAGGGTGCTCCATGTCAACAGGCTCAAACCATATGTTGACAGGGCAGACATGGGCTTGCTCATGGCTACTGATGAGGGATAGGAGGAAGAGAGTGACCCACTCCCTGACCTGCTCTCACAGAACCCTGATGATGGTTCAGTAGATGGTGTAACCTTGTCAGGCAGCCTCACTGACCAGCAGCAAACTGATTTCAGAAAAGTTCTCAACCAATTTAGACATATGTTTTCACTGACTCCAAGTCAGACTACCTGGTGCACTCATGAAGTGGACACTGGGGACAGTCTGCCTGTTAAAAATAAGATTTAAAGGCAACCTGACCATGTCAGGGACTGCATCAGGACTGAGGTTCAAAAGATGTTGGATTTGGGAGTGATTGAACCATCAGATAGCCCTTGGGCTAGTCCAGTAGTCCTTGTACCTAAACCTCACACCCAGGGTGGTAAGAGAGAGATGAGGTTTTGTGTTGACTACAGAGGTCTCAATGCAGTCACTAGGACTGATGCCCATCCAATCCCTAGGGCAGATGAGCTCATAGATACTTTGGCCTCAGCCAAGTTTCTGAGCACATTTGACCTGACAGCTGGCTACTGGCAGATCAGACTAGCTGAGGATGCCAAAGCCAAAACAGCATTCTCAACCCCTAGTGGGCACTACCAATTTGTGGTGATGCCCTTTGGTTTGAAGAATGCACCTGCCACTTTTTAAAGGTTGGTGAATAAAGTCCTTACAGGCCTGGAAGCCTTTAGTGCAGTTTATCTAGATGATATTGCTGTCTTTAGCTCCACCTGGGAGGATCAGCTGGTCCACCTGAGAAATGTTTTGGAGGCCCTGCAGAAAGCAGGCCTCACTATCAAGGCCACCAAGTGCCAGATAGGGCAGAGTCAAGTTGTATACCTGGGCCACCTTGTGGGTGGAGGCCAGGTTCAACCATTGCAGAGCAAAATCCAGACCATCATGGACTGGGTTGCTCCAACTACCCAGACTCAGGTCAGAGCTTTCTTGGGCCTGACTGGGTACTATAGGAGGTTTGTCAAAGGATATGGATCCATAGTGACCCCTTTGAATAACTTAACTTCCAAGAGAATGCCAAAGAAAGTTCAGTGGACAGTTAGCTGTCAAAAGCCATTTGATGACCTGAAGCAGGCCATGTGCACTGCTCCCATTCTGAAAAGTCCTGACTACTCCAAACAATTCATTGTCCAAACAGATGCATCTGAGTTGGGGGTAGGGGCTGTGTTATCACAATTGAATGATGAAGGTCAGGATCAGCCAGTAGCTTTCATTAGCAGAAGGCTGACCCCCAGAGAGAAACGTTGGTCAGCCATTGAGAGGGAAGCCTTTGCTGTGGTTTGGGCTCTGAAGAAGCTGAGGCCATACTTGTTTGGCACTCACTTCATTGTTCAGACAGACCATAAGCCCCTCTTATGGCTAAAACAGATGAAGGGTGAAAACCCCAAACTTTTGAGGTGGTCCATTTCCCTACAGGGGATGGACTATACAGTGGAACATAGACCTGGGAGTAACCATGCCAATGCAGATGGACTCTCCAGATATTTCCACTTAGAATATGAATACTCAACTGGTCAAGGTTAATTTAATGTCCTGACGTTTGGGGGGGGGGTTGTGTAGGAGAGTAGGATCTGCTTCTTATAGTTACCCCCACTTTTTGCTGTTGTTTCACTGTTTTCGACTTAGTCTGACTGGGATCCTGCTATTCAGGACCCCAGTCTATCTGCTTTCTCCTCTAAATTGACTGCATGTACTTTAGGTACACTCCAGATTGGATTCTGGGGTACCCTTATAAGTCCCTAGTATATGGTATACTATGTACCCAGGGCATAGGTACCCCAGAGGCCTCCCAGGGGCTGCAGCATGTATTATGCCACCCCTGAGAGACCATATAAAATGACACCACAGGTCTGCTACTGCAGCCTGTGTAAGGTGGTGCATGCACCCCTTACTTAGATATAGGTTCACTATATCTATCCTAATCACTGTACATATAAACCTATCAGTCACCCCTATGGCAGGCCTTATCAATCCTGAAGGCAGGGTCCTGGGTTTTATGTGAGAGGGTGCCCATGCATGAGCAGAGCCCCTCTGCAGCCTTCGGAACCTATTCTCCGGGATTGTTTGTGATGCAGCCAACCATATATACTTAAGTGCATTATAACCTCGCGGTAAATGCTAACTTTAATATGGCTGCATGGAAACATGTCGTGTTTGGTGTCAAACACCTTGGAATCATACCTCCACACCAGTAACTGGTGTGGGAGGTATGATTCCACCCTCCTAGAGGGAGAAATATGACAGCACAGGTACACCCGGTACCAGCTTTCTTGACCCTGGCATCACAAAATGGATGCTGCCAGCCACAGAAACGAGTCTGCCCTCCTGCTGCTGGACGAAACTCCGGCAGGGGAAGGTTTGACAATAGGTTTCCTGTCACAGGGAGGTGTGACCACCTCCCAGACAGGCTTTAGTGTATTGGGGCTGGGTGGGTGCACTCTGAGAGTGCTTTGATGTCTGCACTGGGGGCACATTTGGTGTCCCTGTGCATAGTCCAGCTCAAACCAGTTGCAGGAGCCATTTGCTCCTGCTCTGGCATGAAACTGGACAAAGGACATGGGTGTAGCCACCCCTCTGTCCTGACCCTCCCATAGGTGGGTCCCCAGAGTTTGTCCCACCCCTTCCTTGGGTATAAAATAGGAACCCCTGACTACAAGACTTTGGATTTACCTGGACTAAACTTTGCTACAGAAACCAAGTACTTTTGACGATCTACACTTCGTTGGACGACAGAAGAATCTCCCTTGGAGTAAAGGAGTTACTCCCCTGCTGAGCAGGGCACCTAAACGCATCTGTCCGGTTTGCATCTACGAATCTCCTGAAGGACTCCGAAGATTTCTGCAACACAGGAGGTGGGTTCCCAAGGTCTCTGAGGTCGATCTGCGCTCTCAGCAATTCTGAGGCCCGTATCCCTCGTGGGGACCGTGAAACCCATACCCCTGGGCACCGTGTACATTTGCAGCAGCATATGCTTTTTGGCAACCCCTGAAGCTGTGCTTTAGGCTACTTGTAGTCCTGACGCCGATCAGTAATCCCACCGAAGATTTCCAGCCTACACTCAACGAGTGTTCCGTGGGCTGGTATTTAGTGATTCAGCTCGAGGTCCCTTCGCGATCCCTGGTCCGTTGGCCTGTGGGTCCCTGTGAAGGTAACTTTAACTTTCAGTGGGCTCCCCCGGTTGCTCCAGACGTGCCCTGACTCTCCATTGCTTAGAGAGTCCCCAGGACCTTGCTGGTCCTCACAGAAGCATCTTTCCTCTGACCGAATGGGTTGCAGTGGCCAAGGCTTGTTGGTGTTCAATCCGGACACTGACCCCCCAGCACTCGACATCCTTCATGGGACAGCTCGAATCCGGACGTTGGTTGTCGTAGACGTCTCCTGGTCCCTGTGGCGGCAAAGTCAAGCTTCACCTCTTCTCACCTGAAGCACCCGACATCGGTGGGCATTTGATTGCTCCGCTCCTGGTCACGTGAAGTGACCCAGACTTTGTCCACTCTGCTTTCAGGTTCGTCTCATCTCTGATCCAGGCTTGAATCACACCGGACACTTTTCTTCTCCACAGCAGCAGTACTTTTTCGCATCACGCCATTGAAAACAACGCGGGTTTCCGACACCACTTTACCCCTATGCACCCGGCTCCTCTGGGATAGGTAACACGGGTACCTCGGCACTCTCAAGGGTGCTGGCCTTAGAACCTTCTATGTTTAGCTGGGTTTGCTTAAAGTCATCTCCTAAGTGTCCTTAATCTTTAAATTTCCAACCGCGACTTTCCCATAGAGTTGTACGGAGCTCGCGTCTGTGTTCCCACACTGCACCCGTCCTCCGTGGGTCCCCTGTGTCACTACCTTGGGTGGTTCCTTGGGGTCCCAGCGATTCTACGTGCTCTAGGCACTGTGCCTAGTCAAGTCGTGGTTGTTATACCACTTTCTTACCACTTTCTTAGTATATGGTTTGGTCTCCCCCTGGAGCCCACTGTGTATTCTGCTATTTACTGTCGTTCTAGTGATTTAATATTGTGTGCCTTGTTCTCTAATCTCATAAAGAGGTTAGTAGAGAGTGTTTAGTAATAAATACATATATTTTATATATACCTGGTGTGGTTCTCCTTTCATTTGGTCATTCAGGAGGTTATATACTGGTAAAAGAAGCTGCTTTACATTCCTTCGAGACTTAGCCTGAAGGCTGCTCTCCATAGCTACCACTAGGATAGCTTTCAATAAAGGTTGTCTTTAACCTAATCATCAATAAAGGTCGTTTGGACTGGTGCAAGGTGCCCACTTTAATTTGTGAACAGCATATACCAGGCCAACTTCTCACAGTGCCTAGCTGTGGATTTTGGACCCTAGCACTGCAGGCACCTAAGGAAACCTAGCAAACCTATACATTTTTAAAAACTAGACATCCAGGTGAATCCAGAATGGGGTGACTTGTGTGGCTCTCACCAGGTGCTGTTACCCAGAATCCCTTACAAACCTCAAACTTTGTTGAAAAAAACACATTTTCCTCACATTTCTGTAATGGAAAGTTCTGGAATCTGTAGGGAGCCAAAAACTTCCACCCACCCAGCATTCCCTCAAGTCTCCCGATAAAAATGGTACCTCACTTGTGTGAGTAGGCCTAGTGCCCTTGACAGAAAATGGCCCAAAAAGCAACATGGACACATCACATTTTTCCACAGAAAACTGACCGTTTATTGCAATGTACCTAGCTGTGGATTAGGGACCCTAGCACAGCCAGCACCTAGGGAAACCTAGCAAACCTGTTCTTTTTAAAAACTAGACATCCAGGTGAATCCAGAATGGGGTGACTTGTGTGGCTCTCACCAGGTGCTGTTACCCAGAATCCCTTACAAACCTCAAACTTTGTTGAAAAAAACACATTTTCCTCACATTTCTGTAATGGAATGTTCTGGAATCCGAATGGAGCCAAGAAATTCCACCCACCTAAAATTTCCCTAAGTCTCTTGATAAAAATGGTAGCTCACTTGTTCGGGTAGGCCTAGTGCCCGTGACAGAAAACGTCCCAAAACGCAGCATGGACACATCACATTTTTCCACAGAAAACTGACCTTTTTTGCAATGTGCCTAGCTGTGGATTTTGGGCCCTAGCTCTGCCGACACCTAAGGAAACCTAGCAGCTCATACATTTTTGAAAACTGGATATCCAGGGAAATTCAGGATATGATGACTTGTGTGGCTCTCACCAGGTTCTGTGTCCCAGAATCTCTTGCAAACCTCAAACTTTGTAAAAATAAAAAACACGTTTTCCTCACATTTCTGTGATGTAAAGTTCTGAAATCTGCATGGATCCACAAACTTCCACCCAACCAGCATTCCCCCAAGTCTCCCAATAAAAATGATACCTCACTTGTGTGGGTAGGCCTAGTGCTCGCGACAGGAAACAGCCCAAAACTCACTGTGGAGACTTCAAAATTATCGATGACAAAAAGACCTTGTTTTGCGAGAGAGTCATCTGTGTTTTTGGTCCCGAGCTCGGTGGCCATCTAGGGAAAGCTACCAATACCAGACATTTCTGACACACGGGGGAAAGCCACACAAGTCACCCCATCCTCGATTCCCTTAGGAGTCTAGGTTTCAAAAACATACAGGTTTGCTAGGTATCGCTAGGTACCTGCTATGCTAGGGCCCAAAATCCACAGCTAGGCACATTGCAAATAAAATGTCAGTGCCTAGTGGGCTTTCTACCACCCTGGGAGGTCAGATATGGGGCTATTACCACAATATGCTCCCAAGGGGGAGCAGAAAGACTATGGCCATTTTGTTTGGGGGTGGGAGCATTGGCATGCCCATTCCAGGCAGCCCCCACCCCTACGTATAAAAAAAACAACATAATGCTTGGCGCCTAGTGGGCTTTCTGCCCCCCCGGGAGAGATCAGGGGCTATTGCCCCCATCTGCCTCCTAGCAGAGGCAGAAAGACTGTGGCTCATTTTTTTGGGGGGTGGGGGCATTGGCAGCTTATTCTGGGCAGCCCCTACCCCTATGTATAATAAAAAAAATAATCTCTGGTGCCTAGTGGGCTTTCTGCCTCCCGGGGGGCAGATAAGGTGCTATTGTGCCCAGCTGCCTCCGGGGGGGAGGCGGAAAGACTGGACATTTTCTTTTGGGGTGGGGCATTGACATGCCCATTCTGGGCAGCTCCACCCCTATGTCTAAAAATACTGTGTGCATGGGTGTTTGAGAGGCTGCATCAGTGCTTAGCTGAATGTCTCAGTGGCACTATCGATATGCACCTGGGTGTGTCAGTGGCAGTATGGGTGTGTGCATGAATGTATCAGTTTCTGTATCGGAGTGTAGCTGGGTGTATCATTAGCTGTATCAGTGTGTGCCTGGGTGTGTCAGTGTCTAACAATGTGTATCTGGGTGTGTCGGACTCTGAATCAGTGTGTATCTGGGTGTGCCAGTGGCTGTATCTGTGTCTGTACGGATGTTTGAGAGGCTGTATCAGTGTTTTGCTGGGTGTGTAAGTGGCTGCATCAATATGTGCCTGGGTGTGTCAGTGACGGTATTGGTGTGTGCATGAATGTATCAGTCTTTGTATCAGAGTGTGTCAGTAGCTGCATCAGTGTGTGCTTGGGTGTGTCAGTGTCTAATAAAGTGTACCTGGATGTGTAACACACTGTATCAGTGTGCGACTGGGTGTATCAGTGGCTTTATTTTGGGTACAAGTGGTTATTTGAGAGACTGTATCAGTGTTTGGCTTGGTGTATCAGTAACAGTATTGATGTATAGCTGGGTGTGTCAGTGCCTGTATTAGTGGGTATCTGGTTGTGTGAGTGCCTGTATTAGTGTCTACCTGGCTGTATACCCTGCAAATGTAATCTTATGAAATGGTGCAGAAAAAAACTAATTAGTAAAATACATTAGTTAAATAAATGATGGCATATATCTGTATGAAAAAAAATGAAATATGAGATAGTATTACAATTTATAAAATGATACAATATAGTTACAATTTTAACGATGCATAACTTCATAATAACAGACAAATTACTAATTTCTTATGCTGTGATGATATGTTACATTAAATTTTAGCATTTCATTTTCATTTTTTTACTGTTCTCAGTTTCTATACTCATTCACCATAAACACTGTATTATTGAAAGAACCATCATTGAACAGTAGGGAAAAAAACAATCATAAAGATGGTAGAAAAAACCCACAACTGCAACTTATGTCACTGCAATTAGGGAACAGTATGAATTTCACTTATTACTATTTTTTTTAAACATTTGTTTTACCTATACTTGCACTACTAATTTCAGAAATATTATGCTGAAAATGAGACCCTCATTATCAGAACTACTAATAAATATAAAAAGGAGACCAACATATGGTAAGACTTATAAAGACATTACCCCTGGTAGGCCGAATGATGTCATAAATACTGATAATAGATCTAGAACAAATACAGTGCATCTCTTTCACAGCGCAATCAATCAATCAATCAGTATTTGTTAAGCATGACTACTCACCCGCAAGGGTCTCAATGCGCTGGGGGGGGGGAGTAGGTCCTACTGGGTGCTGAGGTTCAGTTGAAGAGCCAGGTCTTGAGATCCTTCCTGAATTGGGTCAGTGACAGGGATAGCCTGAGGTGGAGAATCAGGGTGTTCCAGGTTTTGGCAGCGAGGTAGGAAAAGGATCTTCCTCTGGTCCTGGTCTTGCAGATCCGAGGGATGGTGGTAATGGCCAGTTCGGCAGAGTGGAGGTATCTGATGGGTATGTGGAATGAGAGGCGATGGTTCAGTTATGCTGGTCTGGCATTGTGGAGGGCTTTGTAGGCATGTGTGAGGAGCTTGAACATGACTCTTCTGTTGACTGGGAGTCAGTGGAGTTCTCGCAGGTGTTCGGAGATATGGCTGCGGTGGGGGATGTTGAGGACCAGTCTGGCTGTGGCATTCTGAATGTTCTGTAGTTTCCTGAGGAGTTTCTGGGTGACATCTATATAGAGTGCGTTGCCGTAGTTGAGTCTGCTGCTGATAAGTGCGTGGGTGACTGTCTTTCTGGCCTCAGTGGGGATCCATCTGAAAGCGAAGAGTGTGGAAGCATGATAAGGAGATCATGTTGATCTGGTGGTTCATCGTGAGCGAGGAGTCCAGTATGATGCAGAGGTTTTATGTGTGGTCTGTGGTGTGGGGCGGTTCCTAACGCGGCATAGCACCAGGAGCTTTCCCAAGTTGAGGTGCTGGCTCCCAAGATGAGGACTTTGGTCTTGTTCAAGTTGAGGTTGAGGAACCTGTCTCTCATCCAGGTTGCGACGTCGTGGAAGTTGTTTCTAGCTATTGTGGGTTAGTTGGTGAGGGAGAGGATCAGCTGGGTGTCGTCGGCATATGAGTCCATGGTTCCTGGTTATGGCTGTGAGTGGGGCATTGTACACTCAATTTCTCCTTAGAACTTCGGTTCCAAAATCAAAAGATAAGAATTTAGTAGCTTAAAATGCAGTCTTTGCTTGAATTTGAGGTTACTATCATTACATTCAGTTCATCCACTTTTACTTTTTATGTAGACAGTTTAGTGACCAGATGTAACAATGACTCCTTCATGAAATTGCCAGCATGAGAATAAAATATTAAGGCCACAAGCAGTGGACATGTATCCAATCTTCAATTTCAAAAACAGAAAACAGGGGCCGTTACAACTTACAGGGCTACACCAAGAGCCCAAGGAGGAAGAGATAATAAGCAGCCTGGCCCCATCAGTCACAACTCATACGGCAACTCCACCGCAAAGAGGACTTCAAGCCATAAATAGTTCAGTATAAAAAAAACCACCGCAATGTGGACTTCAAGCAATAAATACTTCTGTATTAACAAATCCGAGCCTGGATTTCACTGGCCCATTGGCAATCAAAAAAAGTACAGAAGAATTCAAACTGAGTGTGAGTACCCAGAGATGCCAAGAGGAAAGGTTAAATAAAACAAAAAAAACAAAGGAACAGTAAATTTTCAGAAAAGCGCAACTTTAATTCCACAAGAAAATCCCCTCCAAAACAGAAGTCTAGGTGGCACCCCACAAGTTTTTTTTAGGGATAACGGAGCAGACAGGCAAGTCATCTCAAGGACTGGGCAACAATCTGGTAGCGCCGAGAGTGCTCAACTACTGATTAGTATAAAACCCCATTGTGAAATTGCGAACGACCTAGAGGAACTGGCAAGACACCAACACCTAAGGCATCTATCAACATCTCCCCCTCAAACGCAGGAGTCAAAACCAATTTTAAACAACAAACTTTTATTCATGCCGCATTACTCCTCACAAGGACCACAAGATTATTTAAACAGAGGGAACATTATGCGTTTACTGGCAGTTATTCCAACATTAAAACATTTAGTAAGTATAGACTTACTGTCAATAGAATTTATAAACCTGGACAAAAATGGTGAAAGGGAAAAAGCTTTAGCAACATGGAAGACGGAAGAGATAGCGTCAGACATCCTCAAGGAGACCACTAAATTCGAGGATTGGGGTATATCACTCTCCACTCCACCAACAAAACGCTACCCTTCACCCTTTCAACAATCTATTACACCTCGAAATAGCAACTTAACAGCAAGCGCAGTCCCTTCGGTCCTGCGAGGGGCTAAAGGTGCAGATGGAGTAAAGACACAGCAAAATATGTCCCAAAAAACGAAATTTCAAAATTCACACCTATTGGGTCACAAAGGAGAATGAACTGCAAACACATCAAAGTACTCTTCAATTAAAATTCTGTCCTGGAACATAGCAGGAGCAAAGGATATCTTTCAGGTAAAAGGAGCCCTAGATTATTGGAATAATTATGAAATCGTAGTATTGCAAGAAACCTGGTTGACAGCTCCAGTAGAGGTTCCAGGCAGGATTCTCCATTGCGTAAACGCCACACGAACGAAGCAATATGGAAGACCCAAAGGTGGTCTTGCTGTCTACATTGCAACAGAATTAAAAGTGTCCGCAGTCCAACTCCCAACTACTACATAATTTATGCAAATAATAAAAATGGAACTGGGCCCCCAATCGGGGTTTAGCACCATCATTCTAATTAATATCTATGGACATCCGAGTCAAAAGCTCAAAAAAGACATATTCAAACAACTTATTGCTACCATTGCAGAATTTCGTTTTGAGCAGCCAAACTGGGAAATCATTTTAACTGGAGACTTTAATTCAAATTTATTGCATACCATACAAGACGAAGAAAATATCATGGCAGAAAACGCTATTTGGGATGTACAAGCTCTATCCTATCCCTACCCAAAACGTAAGGACAACATAGGCCGGCAACTTATAATGGAACTGGAACACCTAGGGATGCGTACATTAAATGGGAGAATAAAACAAGACAGACCGGCGGCATACACATACATTGGCCCCCATTCGACTTCGACTCTGGACTACAGTATAGTAACACTTCCGCTCTTGGGGCAAATAGAAAGTTTTCAGATTGTATGCACTGTGGATAGTGATCACTCGGCTCAGCAAATAGAGCTCAAATTGACATTTCAAGCTCACATCGAGGCAATGGCAGTGGAGGGGACACTATCGACAATAAACTTGAAACGCCTGCGATGGACAACCAAAACATTACCTCACATCGCTTTAAAGGCAACGGAACTAATGTTGTCCCTTGAGTCACGAATCAACCCGACAATTGACACATGGATCACTTTTCTGGCAGGTCTTCAGTCATTAAACATAACACAGTCAAATAAAAAGTGGACAAATCACGATAGTCACCTCAGTCATGCTGCACATACCATAAGGAAACAACTGAGAAAGGCTCTTCGGAGCGCACACCACCAATATTTCTCCTCAACAATTTGGCATCAAGTACGACAACTGAAGAAAAAATATAAAAAACAGCTTTGGATTGATAAAAAAATTCAATATAACAACTTCTGGGCAAAGCTTCTACACAATGTAAAGAAATCAAATGCTAGAGCCTTCTGGGAACAAGTAAACTTCTTGAACAGACCACTAAAAGTGATAAATACGACCTGTGTCACGGAGTCTGTGTGGGTACAACATATAACCACTACTTTTTCACTGGCAAATGCAGGCGGGTCAAACAGTACCATAATCAACTTAAAGGGGAAACAAAAAGTTCAACGCCACAGACACCCACCTTTTATTCAGAAGCAGAAATTTTAAAAGTTATCACAAAAAGTCGCCTTGATGGAGCACCGGGCCCCAACGGGGTACCTCAAGCAATATATAAACAAGATCCATCCTATTGGGCTAGTAAGATGTTTACCCTATTTCGGTTGGTAGGATCAACTAGTCGTATCCCTGAGAGTTGGCGAGGAGCAATAATAAACCCAATACACAAAGGTGGAGACCGCACAGATCCTGCCAATTACCGTCTGATAGCGTTAATAGATGCAGAGGCCAAATATTATGCGTTGTTGCTTTTAGCAGACCTGATAAGTTGGTCTGATTCGAACAAAAAAATACCTTTCAATCAATCCGGCTTCCGTCGAGGTACAGGCACAATCACAAATGCCCTAGCAATAGGGCTAGTCGCCGATAAAAGTCTACGACAACGACAAGATCTATTTTTATGCTTCGTGGTGTTTAAGGCGGCCTTTGACCGGGAGAATAGATGCAAGCTGTGGGCCAAATTGAGCCACCAGGGTCTATCGGACGCTATCTTGACATCAATAAAAGATCTTTACACAGACACCTGGATGCAGGTCAAAATCGCAGATGGACGGAGACTCATTAGAAAGATTGTCACCAACGAGGGTTTAAAGCAAGGATGTGTATTGGCCCCGTACCTGTTCAATCTATTTATGGCCGATTTAACACCACGGCTAGACGGGGTTAATTCTCATCCAACACGTTTGCATACATTACCAATGACGCATCTGTCCTATGCAGATGACGTGGTTCTCTTAAGCCACACGAGAATTGGCCTGCAAAGATCTATTCACGAGTTAGCTGAATTCGCCAAAACTAATTTGATGGAAATAAACATAAAGAAAACAAAAGTCATGATTATAACCCACAGATTCCGCACACAAAAGTCTTTTATAATAAATAATTCAAGGCTAGAAGTGGTCAACAGCTACAAGTATCTCGGGATATATCTGGATAGAAGGTTTTCTTTTACAAAGCAATACTGAAGCCATACAAAAAAGGGTAATGCATTACTCTTTGCATTCTGCAACTTATCGAAAAATATAAAAGGTCCACTGTTTACTCCACTAATGGCAGTGATCAAAGCAAAGTTGCTTCCAACTATCGCTTACGGAAGCGTGGTCCATAGTGGAAACAATGCAGCAATTCTGGATAATATACAAACACGAGTGTACAAAAGAGTATTTTGTTTACCACGAGATGCCTCACCAGCCCAGGTACGCTTGGAGTTCGGCCTGCAGGAACAGCGATTGCTTAGAAGGTACGAGGCAATTAAAATCTGGTATAAAATCTGGTTGAACCAGGGATTAGAAATCAACAAAGCACTCTGGGATGCCCTGCAAAACGATCCTAAATCGGAATATGCAAAGTATTTAGATGCCTCACTAAAAATTACAAGGACGGCCGAGCTCTGGCAAAGAAATCTACCTTGGACTTCATTTCAACTAGCCATGAAAAGAGCAGCAAAAATGCACTCGCAATTAGACGACAAATTGAGATTAAGCAAACGAGCACATGCATGGATGGTCCTACATTCCTACATTAAACCAGAGCCAGCGGTATATCTGGGCCTCACCTTCCCTGCTCATATAAAAACACAGTTTCTTCAACTGCGCATGGGAAAGTTGCCCTCCAACGCTGACCGTCCCAGCTGGGAGTTCAATGGTTCGAAAGCATGTAGTCTATGTGGGTCACCAAAACAGGATCTCGTACATTTAATATGCATCTGCCCAGTATTAGGTATCCACCGTCGCCACTTCCTGAGGAGCCACTTCAATGAGAAAGGCATCCGTACATGCAGATCAGCTATACTACAAACTCTGGACTCAAAGGACCCAAAATTAATATGTCATTTGATAAATTTCCTAATTTGTTACAAGAAACTGGTATCACAGTGAATTGGTTAAATACTGTATTGATCTTGCTCCAGCTAATCATACTTATAACACGGAAACTTGATTTTAAATCACTAAATATAAACTTTGATGATTAATTTTATCCTTAATGTGTATAAAAATGAAATAATAATAAGTGTATATTGCTTTTTAGATATTGGAATATTGTGTCGGTTTTAATTAACTATACAATAAAGAATATCCATCATGACTCCTTCATGAACTATGGTAGCCTAGAAACTATTTTTATGGAGAAAGATGGCGCTGGTGTAGCACTCCCTTCGCTACCACCCCTCTCCTTACCTCCCCAGTCCTATGGCCGACCTCAGTAATGCAGCATGCAAGATCCAACGATAGCCTGACGAGATGCGGGAGAGTCGGAGGAGTGTCGATCTTGTCAGGGAATTCGCCGCGCGCTATAGTTGCTGGATTTCTAGTCGTGGTGCCGGCCGAGGGTGTGTGGTGTGTTTGGTGGCTGTGGCTCCCCCAAAGATGACCTGGAAGCTGCTGCAGGCTTTCTTGGAGGCCCTAGCCAGGTGGAGAGGTTTGGTGGATCAAATGGCAGGAAATAGGGCAAAGGCACACAAACCGAAGCATTCAGCAGCAGTGGCAGCGGAAGTGACCACGGCTTCACTCCCATCTGGCACATCTAGGACGGCAGCACCACCCACAGCACAGCCGGAGCACTTTCAAGAGTTAAACGTGGAAGTGAGAGGCAAAAAGAAAGGTGATGAGCTGACCGGCATGGGGAAGAAACCTGCACAATGACCTGCCCACAGGAGTAACTCTATGATGCCCACGGAAGGGCAACCTTTAATTTCCAAAATGTTTGCAAGCAAGGGAAATAAGGGTCTAAAAAATCGGGATGTTGCGGCAGCAGCCCCCTTGTCGGCCTCATCGGTTGTGTCAGCCATGGCTCCAGAGGCTTTTTTGGCAGGACTGCACCCTGTGAATCAGAAAGATGCAAGTGGGGACTTTGACCAAGTGGACATACCACCTGTGGTTTTAGGGGTGCCAGGGGGTGAATCAATAGTAGAACAAGTAGTAATTAATCCTGCTGCAGGGAATATTCTGAATGTGTGGGGATGGAGGATCCCCTTCCCACTACCATAGAAGATGCAAGCCCCACCCTGTTAGAGCATAGCCCTCTGAGGGGCTCGAAAGTGACAAGGTGAGTTTGGTACAACAGATGTCTTCACACAGGCTAGGGCAGATTGCTTACTTTTTGGGACAGGGTGATGGGGTGGGAGGTGGGATCCCGAGGGGAGGAGGGGGGCTTTGTGGCTGGGTGTAGGGTTGAGGGGGTTGGGTTGGGAGGGGTAGGGGGAGAGGGGGCCCTTCACGCTCATGAGAAAAGAACAAAAAAATGAGGCCTGTCACAAAGAAGAAAAAGATTTGGTGTTGAATTTTGATTTCGGAAATGTTAGTGGTTAGAAGTCAGGTCCGTTTTATAAAGCAAGATAATGGATGGTCAGCGGAAGGTGCGCATCACTTTATGAATATTTGTGGTCTGAATGATCCTAAGAAAAGATCTAGAACCTCAATAGTGCTACAGGTGTTAAAAGAAGACATTGTGTGTCTGCAGGAGACGCACATTGAAGGCTCTCAAAGGGATGTGCTAAACACAATGGGTTATAGACTAATAGGCGGTAAATTACAAGGTTGGGGGGTCGCAATTTTAGCCCGAGGTAACTGGTTAAAATTTGCACATGTAACGGCCGATACGCAAGGCAGATGGGTAATTGCAGTATGTCACTCTAGTAGCAGAGAGATACATTTACGCTGTGTACGGTTTATGGCAGCATACTTGTTGACCCCTATGTTTTTAACCAGATATCTAATGAATTGACCTATCAACCCTTACCAATTGTGCTATGTGGGGATTTTAACATCAATCTGCCTGGTAACTGGGATATGGGAGCACAGCAAAAATACATTGCTCGAAAACCTAAAGTATTTCAAGCCCTAGAAGGGGTTTGTAAGGATCATGGCCTTATTGACGTTTGGAGTAGGAAGAGATCGCTGGAGCACGGATACATGTATTTCTCTGCTCCGCATCTCACACATGCCCGATTGGATTATTTTTTGCATCAAATACATTTATAGCAGCATGTAAAATTGAGCGATACCCACGGTTTCTTGCGGACCATAATCCATTGGTTTTAGAAATGCAGGGAATAGAGGGGAAACACAAAATACATGGAGTTTTGATCGTGCCTTGCTTTCAAATGAAGATTACCGCAGAAATATTAGCGAGTGGATACCAATATTCTTTTCAGAGAATAGCGGCAGCGCTTCTTCTAGCATGGTTTGAGATACATTTAAGGCATGCCTACCTTGGGATACACTGAGGTTTTCTATGAATAGTGGGGAGGAAGAGAAGCAACTCCTACAAATCAAACAAGACAGGCTAGCGGCAGCTGAAGAAGATATGGTCAGAGTATTGCAGTTGGGAGGGGAAATGAAGGAGGCCCAATTAGGGGTATTAACAGCCAGGGCAGCAATTGATGCAATCTTCGCTAATAAGGCCACTGAGAGGTATATGGTCTGGAAGGAAAGAACATATGAGTGTAGGGAGCAAGTATGGAACCATCTGTCTGTCAGAGCAAGGCAGAAGAGCATGACTAATGAAGTTCGAGAAATTTGAGCCCTCATTTGTGGGCTAGTCTCTGACTCAAGTAGAATTAGAGAAGCATTTAAAACGTACTATTAAGCTCTATACTCCGAATACACTAGATATATTCAGTCGCAGATGGAAGAATTTTTGAAAACAGCTTTTTTAAATAAACTGACTATCAATGAGGGGGAGTCCTTGGAAAGGGGTTTATTGTGGGAGGAGATCTATTTAGCGATTTCTAATCTACCTTCCGGTAAAGCGGCAGGGGCTGATGCAATCCCCTCAGAATTTTATAGAATATTTGCTTCCCAACTGAAAGACCATATGACTGCACTATTTAATCAAATATGTAGCGGAGCCCCTCCTCTGATTTATGGTCTATCGCTAAAATTGTTGTATTTTTGAAAAAGAACAAACCCTCTGTAGAACTAAGCTCATATCGCCCGATAACGTTAATAAATGGACATTCAAAAATCTACTCCAAAGTTCTAGCCGTACGATTAGCGCAGGTAATAACAAAACTAGTGTCTAATCAACAGCATGGTTTCATCGCGGGGAGGGACACTACAGACCACATTAGGCGAGCAATATTGCTTTTTGATGCAGCGCAGGTGTCAGGAGACCCTATGGCCCTGATCCTACTAGATGCGGAAAAGGCATTTGATAGGGTCTCCTGGCACTTCTTGTGGCAGAAAATGCAGGTAATGGGCATCGGACCAAGGTTTTTACAGGGAATTAAAGCCTTATATTATAAACCTGTAGCTAATATCTATTTATGGGGACATGACTGGGCTTGTGGTGATCGCCCGGGGAATGCGACAGGGATGCCCTTGCTCCCCACTTCTGTTTGCTTTGTATATTGATCTGTTTATACAAAAAAAATAGAACAAAATACTGCAAGGATATGAAAGTAAAATTTTGGCATATGCGGATGATATTGCAGTAGTGACCCCCAAACCAGAATTTCCACTCAAAATAATTGAGGAGGAAGCCTTACTTTTTGGAGAGATTTCTGGCTATTCTTTGAATAAAGATAAAACTCAAATTGTTAATAATGATAAGATCTTGATGGCAGACAAGTGATTAGTCAAAAATGTAGTATATTTGGGAGTCTGCATATCATCTGATGTTGAGGAAATTGTAAATGAAAATTTAGAGCCTCTTATCGGGAAGACTAAGAAAAAACTTTTTAGATTGAATAACTTGCATCTTACAATGATTGGTAGATGGGACGTGATACAAATTATTTTCTTCCCTAAAATTTTATATTTTTTTATATTTATCCCCCTTGAATTTTTGAATGAATGGCTTAAAGCATTTGACTTTATCTTTGCAAGGTTCTTATGGGCTTATGCCAAACCCAGAAGGGCGTTGAAATATCTCTCACTTCCAAGAGAAAGAGGAGGCTGGGCTCTACCAAATCTCAGATTGTATTATTGGGCCACCACCCTGCAATATAGCCGTATTTTGTTTACGGAGCCATCAATGAGTGAACTCATTAAATCCATCCCTTCTGTATTTGAGTTGTTAGTTGGCAGGGAGGCATGGGGTGCCTTTGGAGACATTTGGAGCTGAGCTACTATATAAAAAGTACGTTTTAAGTGTCTCCTGGGAGTCTATAAGGTATGGTCATCGCTTTGGAAAATGACTTTAGGAAGACTGAATTGCTATAACCCGATTCAGAATAATCCGAACTTGCCAGAAATCTTTAGGGATGGCTATATACAAAACAGGGTGCAGGCAGGTATAGATACAGTAGGTATTTTTTTTCTCCTTCTGGCTTTGTAACTTTCGGTGAACTAAAGGTAAAGTTTGATATTACTAATAAGGAGTTTTTTAAGTACCTGCAATGTCTGATCTCATTCTGTTTGCTATGAATTACTTGTCTTACTGTTCCTTATTATCAGAGCGTGGGGGAGGGGTGGGTGGGTGGAATGTTAGAGATGTAATTGAGAAAAATGTGCAATAAATATACTTAAAAGAAAAATGAAATACAGTAGCCATAGTAGAATATGTTCTTCCAGAAATAGATATTTATCCTGCTTTGAAATTTGTCATCTCTGCTTCCATTCTACTTTCATCTGCTTTGCATCATTATAGCATTAAAATAAGATATTTCCCACTTCTTTGTAGACATAATGTTGACAAGAGATCTGATCAGATCTTCTTCTAATACTCTAAAGATCACCATTATAAACTCCTGTGCATCCTGTTGAGTGTTTCGAGTAAACTGTACAGATCCACTGCAGATATCTGCAAGGTCTTGAATGTGTGAAGCAGAATGGAGAGGGGCGGAGCTTGCCTGACTCGGAGATGGCGGCTTAGATTGTGAGCTCCACCGAGTCGTCTAGCTATCCGTACATTATCCCAAATCTGCGTTACCAAATGTGCTCCTAACCGATGGATTGCTGAATGCGGAGGCTGCGACAACACAATCTGCTAATTTTGCAGCACTGGGAATGGCTGCGAGTGTCATTACTGCGGACTGGTGCGGAGGCCTGGCTTGGTCCGGCTGCGACCAGCGGCGCTGCGTAGGAGACGCGCCGACGGTACGCGCTCAAAGATTCCAGTCAGCGCTGGGGGTTGCTGTGCGAGCGGCGCTATTGGCGGTCCAGGCCGTTAATATAAGGAGTGGGTGCCCGAATTCCCAGCCTCCCCGGCAGTGAGTCGAACTGCGGGAATTGGGCACGTTGCGGGGGTGGCCTTGGGCATTCCGACACTGCGGAATTGAAGGTGACCGGAGGATTGGAGCCTGCTGCACACTCGTCGGCTCACAAGCGGTGAGTTCAGAAACACCCTGGGGGCCTCAGCTCTCCCTACGCGGCACAGAGGGACCTGCGGCCAGAGCGAGGGCTGCGCAGGAGCGCGGGGGCTGGTGCAGTCTTTGGGCCACACTCGTGGTTTTCAGCGCTGCGATAGTGGAGGCCAGGCAGTGTACACCCACGCAACAAGCATTGCGGAAGGCAGACATGGTACACCCCTCAGCCGTATAGATGCGGCTGGGACTTGGGCGACTGCTGGGCCTCTGTTTTGCTACTCACTACACGCCTGCCTGGCGCTGGATTACGCGCGCACTACTGATTCCTGGGCCCCGGGACAGCCGGTGCGCTGATGCCTTTCCAGCCACGTATCTTGGTCCCCTCAGAACACCTTTTGCATTCCAGGAGATACCCACAGTGGAATTCTACATGCCAGGGCCCCCGTAGACAACGACGGCTGGCTTACAGGGATTGCGGCTGCAGATCTCCCCTCATATTCACGCTGCTCCCCTGGGAATCGTATTGTAGGCTGCCTTGACGCACCTAGCGCCTTTGGGTCTTCAGGGGATTACCGGCTGAACTTTGAGCAAAGGAAGTCCAGATTAAGGGATCCGACTCCTACTCGGAGCACGGATTCACAATCGGATGGGCCGGAGGAGGGAGATATCAGAACTATGCTGGCTGCAATGCAGAAGAGTCTACAGAAAAGCTTGTCCACAATTGATAGTAAGATTGATTCTTTAGCACTCCGTATGGACCGAATGACAGAGCGCTTGGACAAGCATGCGGAGAGGTTAGACATGGCTGAGCGCAGAGTCACGGAGGTCGAGGAGGCACAGACAGAAATGGATACCGATCAAAAGCAGATGGGGAAACTCTTGCAGTCTCTACAGGATAAGGCTGAAGACCTGGAAGTGAGGTCCCTGCGCAGCAATATACGCATCACTGGATTTAACCCAGATCTCTTGACTGGGGGTGAATGTTTTGATTTTTTCTGCATTCCGTCCATCACTTGTGTGTCTTTTGACGACAGGCGTAAGCGCCATATGGCATTATGGGAGCGGGATGGAGTGTGGAGCAGGTTACATCCGCCCATGAGTGTGAACCACACACAGGCGATTGGCCTATTTTTGATTATCTTATGGAACCTAGTAATGTTATTTTTCTAATGATGCGGTGGGTTTGGGGGGGATTGTTTCGTGCGTGCGCAGTTGAGGTATGAATGCCGTGGTTGGGGGGAGGAAAGGTACAGAGTCCAAAATCACTTGTTTTCATATATGTTGAAAAGGATGGTTTAACACAGCACACCTTAGCATGTAGTCACAAAGTATCACATGGTTACACAGATGCCGTTGCGCGCAATGCACCTCGATCACTACTAACGTCCTAGATGCAATCACAAAGTTGTAAGATAAAAATTTTTACTTTGAACGTCCGTGGTCTTAATGACCATACTAAATTGCGGAAAGTGCTGGCTTATCTCACCAGGCGTGGTATTGACATTGCTCTCTTGCAGGAGTCACACTTGCCCCTACATAGTGCATTGTTGCAGCACAGGGGACTGTGGGGTAACACGCATGCTGCGGGGTTTACATCTCATGCCCGGGGGGTAATTACTTGGGTGAATCCCAGATCGGAATTTAATTTGGAGGCACTGGAGACCGATCCCGAGGGGCGCTTCGCGATATCGTGTTGCATTGGGAGGGGGTTTGGGCTAGTTCTAGTTAACATCTATCTCCCTAATTATGATAACCCAACCTTTTTTGGAAACGTATTAGATAGAATGAGTTGTTATGGCATGAGTCCCCAACTCTGGGGGCGTGACCTTAACTGTGTGCTAGATCCAAGCTTAGACAGGTCAGGTCGCCCGACACGATGCCCAACTGCCATGGCTAGGTCTATTATGGCGGCTGCCACACAACTAGATCTATGTGACGTATGGCGTACACGCTCGCAGGGTCCGGGTGGTTTCACACACTATTCAGCGTATTATGACCTCCACACTAGGATCGACTATCTGTTTATTTCCAGAGATATGTTTATGCAGATCCGTGACTGCGTGGTACTGCCTCGCACTCTCTCGGATCATGCCCCAGTACAGATTGTCATGGACACCCCGCAGAAACTTATACCCCCTTTTACTTGGCGGTTCCCTCCGTATTCTTTACTCGACCCCGTTTTTAAAGCTGAACTGGCTGAAGCCATTGAAACCTTTTTCGAGACTAACATTGGGTCAGTAGACTCTTTGTCCACGGTGTGGGACACCTTTAAAGTTTACATCCGAGGGATCACCATGGCTAAGCATTCCGGTGTCCTCCGCACCCTTCGGAAGCATCTATCAGACTTAGAGGTCGCCTTAACAACCCTAGAGCAGCAATTACTAACAGGGGCGGACGAAAGTATCACACAAGATTTGCATCGGACGCTGCGAGAGTACCACTCTACGGCTGATGCAGAACTAAAGCACTTAGGCAAATATGCGACAGCTTGCATATACGGAGAAGGAGACCGTCCGGGGTCGGTCCTGGCCTCGCTGCTTAAAAAGCGGAGGGAGAAGGCTAGTGTGGCGGTCATTAATGATGCGGATGGGGAGCCCCTAATTGACCCACTGGACATAGCCAACAGATTTAAGCAATATTGCGCATCACTATTTAGCTCTGAGGGCGGGAGGGATGACGAAGCAAGAGGAAATAGCTTCAGCTCTGGCCGGGATGAAATCCAGCAGCGCCCCGGCGTGGATGGTCTCACTGTTTCCTTTTTTAAGGAGTTCAGGGACTTATTAGTTCTGCACCTACAGACACTGTTCGAGGAAATCATTGAAACGGGCAATATGCCACCCTCAATGCGGGAAGCGCTAATTGTTGCAATACTCAAACCTGATAAACCACCGATCGAATGCACCACTTATCGCCCGTTGTCACTCCTCAATGTGGACACCAAAATTTATGCCAAGGTCTTAGCGACCAGATTGTCTCCTCTAGTGCCGCTGCTGATATCACCAGAGCAAGCTGGCTTTGTCCCTGGTAGAAACCTTACTTACAACTTGAGGACTGTGTTTGGGGCTATACAACATACTCGGCAGGACACTCAGGCAGTGGCAGTCTTCCTCGACATGGAGAAGGTGTTTGACTCCGTGGAGTGGTGGTTCATTACCCAGGTGTTGACGAGAATGGGGCTAGGGGGTGTCTTTTTGCAAATGGTGGGAGTGCTCTACAACTCCCCTACAGCCAGGATCAAGATTGGTGACTTAGTTACCGATCCTATTCGCATTACTAGAGGCACACGGCAGGGGTGCCCACTCTCCCCATTGCTATATGCCCTAGTTGCGGAACCTCTTGCCTGTGCGTTGCGAGAATATCACAGCCATAGGGGTATACGCTTTCCGAACTATAACTTGATTATATCCACATATGCAGATGATACATTATTATATGTTAGAGACCCTGACCAAAATCTCTCGCCAGTACTGCGCGAAGTGATTCTCTTTGGAGCTAGGTCAGGTCTCAAGGTTAATTGGAATAAATTGCTCATTTTCCCGCTGACTTCAGATACGGCTCAGTTTACACCGGAATACCCATTGAGCTGGACGACTGAGCCAGTCCGATATCTGGGCATTAGAGTGCACACTGACTCGGAAGTGGTACTCAAAGAAAATTACAGGAAAGTGGTGTCCAAACTGGAAGACGACGTGGACAGATGGATACGCTTACCCCTTTCATTAGCGGGTAGGGTGTCGGTCATGAAAATGGTAGTCCTTCCACGTTTCCTATTTTTATTCACAAATATTCCCATGGTCCTTCCGAGGTCCTTCTTTCGGTTGCTGACAACCCTGATGTTGTGGTTAGCCTGGGCTGGGAAACATGCCCGAGTTAAGTGGGACATCCTAACGCTCCCATACAGCTTGGGTGGACTGGGAGCTCCGGATCTAGAATTGTACTATAGGGCTGTGCAGGGAGCTCATGCGCATTACTGGATGCATGGCCCCACCAACACTCCGCATTTCCGGATTGAGAATGTGGTGGCGGCTCCATCCCCATTGCCAGCGCTTCTGTTTAAACCTCCTGATCGCAGGACTGGTATCCTTGACTCCATTAATGCGACAATACACGCCTGGCACCACCTTCTGAAATTACAAGCAAGCGTCATTCTATACTCCCCTAGGACTCCGTTGGAGTGGTGCCACTGGTTGCCTCCGTGCAGGGAAAAAGGGGTGATTAGGTCCTTAAACACTATAAATATTCACACAATAGGAGATATGTTTGCTGAGGGTAAAACGATAACATGGGAAGAGGCTGTCCAGGAAGGACAGACTGCTACACCATTGACCCAATTCCACTTCCACAGGATGAGGCACTCATTGAAGGAACTCCTGGGCAGTGGGTTAGATGAGCCACCAGAGGTTGCTCCGCTCACATATGTTATCAAGGCTGATTCGCCAGTAGAAATCGTCTCCAGGATTTATAACACAGCACAGGGATAACGAGTTAACCATTACACTAAGGCTAGGTTAACGTGGCAGGCAGACCTGGACCGGGTGATTGATGACACAACTTGGAAGTATTGCTGTGAGAGCACAAAGCGTATTTCATTAAATGGGTGTCACAGGTTGATAAATTTCTAATTCCTAAATAGGGTATATTATACCCCAGAGAGGCTCTGCAGGTACGGTTTGCATGACTCTGCAGTGTGCGAGTGTTGTGGTGCTGACGCGGCAGATTTTTTTCATCTTGCCTGGTTATGCCCTGGGATTGGGACCTTTTGGGCGTTGATATTTAAGACTTTGGGGGAGATCACGAAAGCCATACTTGAGCCTGACCCTATGCTCGCTCTATTGGGCTACTCCACACATTTACCCAAGGTGATTAGACGACTGGTAGACATGGGACTCCTAATGGCTAGGCGTAGGGTTGCGATCTGCTGGTCCTGGGGCCCGACCCCCACTATAACAGGCTGGACAAACGACATGATGTATTGCAGCACACAAACAGAATATTATAGCAAATTATTACCCCCCCGCAATCGGCCTAAGAACTTCTGGGGACTATACCAAACCTATCTAGCTGCCAAGGCAAATGGGACCAATTGCGTTGAGAGCTTTGAAACGTAGCCCTGGAGAGCTGATCGCAAGATATGTTCCCCGTTTTTGGACTGGGAGAAGCGCTTTGACTAGTGGCAGCCCCTTATGTGCCTAAAGACTAGTACTGGGAATTGGGCAAGTACAGCACTGATCTGAACCGCAAACGTTATGAACGTGACTCGCAAGGTGATGATGTTGAAACTGTATGATGCAAGGTACTAGCATTACTATACTGTGTATGACTTTGTGTACTGTGTATATTGCTGCAAGAACGATATGTCTCTGTTTTGGTTATCAATAAAAAATCTAATATAAAAAAAATGTGTGAAGCAGAATGTGTTGTAGCCCTATCAGTACGTAAACATTGCAACAAAGCATACAGTGCGGAACACAATCTCTTCTGTGGTTTCTGTTCAATTGCATATACAAGATGAAGTAATTGAAAGAGTACATTAAGAACAACATTTGTATAGCAGTTGACAGCAGAGGGGTTTGACAACTAGTAACCTATAATATCTCCCTCGTTGTCAATTTTGTTTTCCTAAAAACCGCTCTCTTCTATATCATTTCTTTCTTTGCGATTACATCACTACACTCCTTTTGCTTTAGACAGATGATGCATTTTTCATAAATGGGATACTGTCCTAAATGAGGAACATAAACACTTCTTAATCGATTGTACTCTTTAACACAACTTGGATCAGCACTTACTTTGCTGTCATCAAATGCCATCAAATACAAACCGGACAATGTTGTAACTTGAGGTAAGGCTACATATGCATTCCTTCCTTAAACACTGTGCTCCCTACATTAACCAATGCTCAATCTACACTTAAACCTTGAGATTAAGTATTCTTACAGCCCATGCTAGAGAAATTGGAAACTGTTTCCATCCCACATATAAGTCTATTGCAAGCAAAAAACATACAATGGCCCTTCCAATCTGCTTTACGCTGTCAATCTGATAAATTTAATTGCTAGGTACTCTATCTCACTCCTGTTAGGAAAGCTAATGGAATTAATACTTTTACCCATAGCACCATTAATTAATCCTTACTCAACATTTAAATCTCGGTGCAAAATTACTCTACAGTTCTTGCAAACGCTTAAACATTTCTCCAGTCCTTCAGTTTTTTAAACATATTATTCCAATGGATCCATATTTATTTGCAATCTTTCATTCAGGAATACTGTGATGTCCTGGTGTTCCATTTTGTCTATCGCTGTCAGTTCCAAAATGTCTTCTTTCTCCAATTGCAGCAATTCTTTCTTGAAAGATGCACACTCCGCTAGCATAGACATTAGGCATAGAACTGGTTTTCCTTCTTGAAAGAAAGTGAACATTATCTCTGCTGCTCTCTTGTTCATTGGAAATATTTTTGTAAGAAGACGACTTTCTAGCAGATGCTTTCCCTCTTTGGAAAGAACACCTACTCTAATATCCTTCAAAATATTCCCATATTAAACATCAGATGCTTGCTGCATATTCCTAAGTAATTCTTTATATTGGAAGTGAAAACAAATATTGACATTTCTAATGCTTCTCAAAGACGTCAATGTTTCATCGTGGAGTAGTGTTTTGAATAACTCTGGGCGTAGTTCGCGTAGTAGCGCTACGCGTAGCTACGCGAAGTGCACTTCGCACTACGCGAGCTACGCGTAGCACTACGCGAACTGTGTAGTGCGGTAGGAAATGCTGTTCGCAATGATTGCACAGTGCCGGATCCTTGTCCGCACTGTGCACTCATTGCAAATGGCATCTTGCACAGTGAAAGCGGTCGTTTTCTGCCGCTCGAGTAGATTTGTACTCGAGCGGCAGTTTTCTCAACGCGGACTGGTAGTTTCTCATCGCGAGCATACGCGACCACTCGCAATGAGAAACCTGACCTCCCCGCGTTGAGAATCTCGCCGGGAGGTTTATTTTCCACGCTCGTGATCGGCAACTTGATGTTGCTGATCGCGAACGAGGAAAAAGTCTCGCCGGGATGTCATTTTGCTCGCTCGCGGTCGCCAACTTGACGTTGAGGACCGCGAGCAAGCAAAAAATGCCCGCTACGCTACGCGTTTTTGCACTGTGCCACGTGCAATTTGCGTAGCGCGTAGTTACGCAAACTACTCGAGCGTAGCGTAGTTTTCCGCCCAGGCCTAGTTTTGAACACAGGCTGTCCTTTTACAGGTGTAAGGTGCAGTGGATCTCCAAAAACAAACAAGTGTTTTCCTCCAAATAGGACATCGTAGTCTGTTTTTAGAATCTGTTGCATTCTTAAATGTATGAAGGCAAGCATTAAGTTTGAGGCCATTCTCACCTCATCGATGATTAAAAGGTTTAATTTTTTTAGCACTCTCAGCACTTCTGGCAAGCTTCACTGGATAACTTTTGATATTCTACTTTGTTTTCATGCTCCACAGTCAGCATCAAAATTAATTCCTTTGATATTATGTGCAGCTAATCCAGAGGGCACTGTTACTACACATGACAAATTACACTCTGCAGTCTTCTGTAGGAAAGCAGTGAGAACGTGTATTAAAAAGCTTTTACCGGTGCTAGCTTGACTGCTGACAAACAATAATATAGGCTTAAATGATGTGCATACACACTCTTTCTTCTCATGGAGGAATCTATGCTCAACGTTGTCTTTCACCTCCATATTTTTTATTTGCTTGTCGTTTAGTTGTGCAACTAACACTTCTAAATCAACAGTTTCCTGTCTTGCTAGTTGCATTGCAGTCTCCACCTCATTCATTGCAATGGCAGCTTCATTTTCAATTATTGCCTGTCTAAGAAGATCTTGACTTAGAGGGCCTGAACTTTGGCTGCTTTGTGAACTCTCCTTAGCTATCTCAGCTGACATTGTTTCTTCCTGTCCAATTTCATCATGTAATATTTTCAAACGATTAGGAAATACTGAACAATCCATGCTACTCCTTGCAGCATTGAAAGAGTCATTAATTCATTATCATCTTTATTCGATTCACAAAGTGTATCATAAAAGTATACATAAAAAATGCAATGCATTAAAAATAAATGGAGGTAGTTTAAAAACAAGAACAATAAAATACAGGCACAGTTTAGCATACAGCAGTTAGTGACTTTCTTCTAAATATTGCAGCCCTTAGAAATCTTGCTCATACCACACATGTATACAAATTTGGAAGTAATTGCAAATGTAAAAACACCGGCCTACATTGTTTAAAATTTAAGGATTTCATTAAAGGCTTAATAAAAGAATTCCTCAGATCTATACAAAATTTACAAAAGAACAATATGTGCAAAGTCGATTGTTTGGACATGTTATCGCAAGGACAGTACATTAGTTCATGTGACCAGTTATTTCCATTTGGAAAGCTCGTCAAACAGTGAAAGATATCAAACCTAAAACGCATTAAGACAAACCTATGCTGAGCATTAAGAACATTAGTTAAGTAGGGTTGCATTGAAAAAGTGGTCAAAACCATTTGGTTGTGTTGAACAGTTGGTTTGACCAGTTCCACAGACAGTCTCAGATCCTCCATTAGGTTTAAGCACTCTGGGGCTGATTCACAGAACTAATCTGAGATAAAATCTGAAACTTACTACTTTTGGTATTCACAGAAGGCATTTAGTAGTAGTAAAGTTAGCACTCCTAACTTTACTACTACTAAACTGAGATAAAATCCTAAACTTACTACTTTTGGTATTCACAGAAGGCATTTAGTAATAGTGAAGTTAGGACTCCTAATTTTACTACTATTAAATGCCTTCTGTGAATACCAAAAGTAGGAAGTTTAGGATTTTATCTCAGATTAGTTCTGTGAATCGGCCCCTCTATCTTTAATGATTTCCTCGTGATGTTACTCAAGGTTTCTGGTTGATCATAATATTCTGGGTGGTTAATATCAGACATGAACTTCTTGATGAACTTTAGCCATGGAATTTTTAGGGCAAGCTCCGAGCCACAGCAGTCCTTTACAAAGGCACGATTGAATTCCATGTGATCTGATGTCCAGATCTTGTGCCAAAGAAGAACTGACTGGACCTTTATCAGATCCGGTAAATAAGTAGCACCCAGTTCAGAGTGGCATACAAAATTAGAACAGCTATTAGGGAGCGCAAGAATGTTTTTAAGAAAGGTGTTTTCTACCAACTGTAATGATTCAACATTTACATACCCCCACAGCTCAGACCCATACATCGCGATAGTTCGACATTTAGCGTTATAAATAGTTACCATTTCTTTGGGCTGTTTACAGCCCAATTTCCTAGCGAAATTGCACAGGGCGGTGATTGATCTAACAAATTTCAGCCGTCTGGAATTTATGGCACTTCTCCAGTTCCCTTCGCAATCAAATAGAATGCCCAGGTATGAAAAGGAGGGCGTTAAGGGTAAAATGGCTTTTCCTATTAAAATGTTATGCCACTTAGCTGTTTTTCGGCCTACTTTTATGACAAAGGTCTTGCTTATATCAATTAGTAGCCCTAAGTTCTCTATGAAGTGAACACATTTATCAAGGAGACGCTGCAGAGCAAGTGGGGTGCGGGCCATAAGCACCGCGTCGTCCACATAAAGCAGAACCGTTATTGGCCGGTGGCCAATTTGGGACAGATCCGTATACATATTGGCAAGAGAGTTACCCAGATTATTAATGTACAAATTAAACAAAAAAGGAGCAAGTACGCACCCTTGACGAACCCCTTTTCAATACTAAAAGATCGTTTTCATTCACCCTTCAAACCAAAATGGATCCTTGTGGAGCTGGTTGAGTATAGATATCTGAGAAAGTTAACAATGATGGTATCTATACCCATTGAAATCATAGCGGACCAAAGTTTATCATGGACTACACAATCAAAAGCGCAGGACAAATCAACAAAAACTGCAAACAAGTTACCACGTTTTATATGTACGTATTTGCCCATTAACAAATTCAAATTGATGGCTTGCTCCATGGTCCCAATTCCCTGTCCGAATCCATATTGTAGGTTCGAAATGATGTTATTGCAGTCCGCCCACCCTTATAATCTACATAAAAGTATGTGACACACCACTTTAACCAGAGAATCTAGCAAAGAAATGGGTCTGTAGTGCACGGGAGAATTATGGTCACCTTTTTTAAATATTGGCACAATATGAGACCCAGACCAGGAAATTGGGAATCTGACACTCTGGCAGGATCTAAAGACGAGAGTCAAGAGGGGGCCCCAAAGATTCATATTAGCCTTAAAAAGGTCAATCGGAACCCCGTCTGGGCCCGGTGCTTTACCTCCCTTGCTTGATCTTAGAGCTAGGTTGACCTCTTCCAAAGTGAAGTTAAGGTTTAACTGATTAGGGGAAAATGTAGACATAGAAGAATCCACCACAGGTACAGATATAGAGCTATCACCACCCCTTTCTGTTATATCAGCATATAGTTTAGAGAAATGAGCTACCCAGTCCTCTTCAGCCACTGCAACCCCTATTCTGGGCTTGTCATCATCGCTAAAGAAGGTGGAGTTTATATCACACCTAAATGCCGTGGTATCCTTATTACAGCTTGCCTCATGCAATTTTTCCCAGGCCTCCTCTTTCAGAACTTTTTTGCATTTTTTTAGGGCGAGCCTGTACAATCGTCTCCAATGTTGTACTTCCAAGATATTCCTGGGTGCACTACTTAAGGCTCTTTTCAAATTTTTGTGAGCCTGGGTACAGGCATGGTCAAACCAACCTTTGGTCTTACAGTTCCCCTCTCCTGGTTAGAAGTTAGCCCTACTTTGATTGCTTCAGTAATTTGGTTAAATGCCTCTATAATCATGGTAGCTTCAGCTGACTCATCTAAGCAAGCATCAAAGGACCTCCTCTGTTGATGCACCAGTTGTTCTAAGAATCTGGCCGAGTCGATCATAGACCAACGTAGAGTAAAACCGTTCAAACGAGAGAGCTCCATATTGTCCACTGACAGAGTGTGATGACAACCCCCTTGATTTTTTACAGGTTTAGTGTTCAACACTAAGCTCTGAGGAAAATGGTCACTCATTGCAAGACCATGTAACGTAAAATAATTAACTAAGGCAGAATAACGATTGGAAAAAAGCAGAAAATCAATAACGCTTCTTCCCATGCTACCATTAAATGTGCAGGGTACTTCAACTGGTCTGTCTCCAAATTCATTACTGCACCCTAGGTCATATTTGAAAAGTAGCTCATTGAGTTTCTCTCCATACTCTGTGTGTGAAAAATTAGTAACATCGTCGTTTGTAGGGGAAGTCATACCACAGATTTTGTTAGCTGACAATGGGCAGGGTTGAATATTAGATTCTCCCCCATACCAGGATTTTATCTCTATTCCCCTTATTGATTAATGATTCCAGATCGACATTGAGTTGGCTTAAAATATCCATTATGTCTGGAACACAAGCATTATTGTAAAATTTTACTAGTACCAGTAAGGAGGATGCTGAGAGATCGACAAAGACAATTTGATAGAAGGGGTTAGAAAACTTTACACCTACATTGGAGGAAGATAATTTATTTGAAACATAAATACAAAGACTGCCCTTGGGCCTACCATGTCAAACTCTCATAGTAATTCTGATTAAGAATGCCAAGGCTTAAAGAGCTGTAGAAGTGCGAAATAGAAAAACTCTCTTTTTTCAGAAGTCTGGCAACACAGTTTTTTATGATTAATTAGACTGTCTCTGCTATGTCGAACCAAACAACCAAGTACTGCAAATTTACCTTTATCTACATTTTCTGTCACATTATTTCTATATCTGTAGTTTTGAAGTATTTCATAAAGACACACATTTTCAAGATGTGGACTCCTTTTTGGATAGTAGGTGTCCAGCATGCTTGTTTGGACAATCTCTGTACTAACTGGGTCAAATTCTGCAAGATATTGCATTTCAGGAAAAGACTTTCTATTTCGCGTACATGCTAGGCCTAACTCACCGAAACAATTCATCTCAACTTAGAGTATAAGCTAGCTGAACTCAACCAATCACAGCATTCATAAGATCCAATTTCAGTAGAAATCTCTTTCCACATATCCTTCATCTCCATCTTTTCAGATTTTGTTATGTATGAAGTAACATAATGAGTAACAGCTATGGAGTTGTCTGCCACAAACTGAATATTCACATTGTTATTTCAGATTCTGGGAATGACAGTATTGTAGTCGTTGATATATTTCGAAGCTTCTGTTCTCCTCGGGTTGTAGGTGTTTTAGGGTGATTTTCGAGTAAGTGTATGTCTGACTGCAGCCAAAAAACTATTGACTCTTCCTTTGGAAATAACAAATCTTAAAAATCCAAAACGATATTTAGTGTAAAATTTTCCTTTTGCTCTGTACTTCCACCAATAGTACTTCCCACATCTATCTGATTGAAAATGAAGAACTTGCTGTTTTAGGCCTTTTTCAGCACTGCCTTAAGGGATGGTACATGTAACATTCTGCTCTATGAAAGAAAGTACAGACTCATCTGTCTGTTCCACATTTTGGTGCATCTTTAATCCACAACTGCATATGAATATGGGAAGCACCTCTTGCTTGTTACTCTCTACCCCAAAAGAAATCAGTGACTTCTCCAAGAGGTGGATTCTTTTTGTAGCAGATGAAGGTGAGGATTATTATTATTATTATTTATAGGGCGCAATCGAATCATCCCCAGGGGGATCTCTTGGCGCCTCAATAGCAGACAAAGCAGATCCACGATTGCTGGTTAATGACAGAACAACCAGGTTTTGAGAAGTTTCTTAAACTGCCTGAGATTGAGACAGGCACGAATGTTATCTGGCAGTCTGTTCCAGTGGAAGGGGGCAAGATATGAGAAGGAGTGGCCGCCCATTCTGACTCTCCTGATTCTCAGGGAGCAGAGCAGCTGTCGGTCGCTCGATCTCAGTTGACGAGAGGGGATATATGGCTTTAGCTTCTTCTTCAGGTAAGCTGGACCCTTCCCCTGGAGTGATTTAAACACCAGGCACAGAAGCTTGAATTCTGCTCTTTTCCTAACAGGCAGCCAGTGCAGCTGTCGTAGAAGGGGTTCCGAAGGGGTTCGGACAGGCTGATTGAGGGCTAGACACGCGGCTGTATTCTGAACAACCTGCAGCCTGGAAAGTAAATCTTCCCTGATCCCTACCAGTAGGGAATTTCCGTAATCTAGTCTACTAACTAGAAGTGCCTGTATAAGGGCCTTTCTGGCCGAGAGGGGGATCCAGGGAAAGATTTTTCTCAGCATTCGCATCAGGCCGAAGCAAGTGCCCGAGATGGTTTTCGCATGCTCTTCCATGGAGAGTCTATCATCAATTATAACACCCAGATTTTTCGCCCACTTTTTTGGCGTAGGAGGTTCACCGAGCTCCGATGGCCACCAATCTGAGGCCCAAAGCTCCTCTGCTTTTCTGAACAGCAGGATCTCAGTTTTATTGGTGTTGAGCAGTCATCCATGTAGCTATTTTTAACATGCAGCTTTTAAATTTTTCTCTGGTCGACACGGGATCTGTCTCAATAGTGACTATCACCTGGGTATCATCCGCGTATGAGATGGTATCGAACCCACAGGATCTAATAATTGTGGCCAGAGAGGATGGCTTAAAATCTGTAGTTAAAATACCTACAAACATTTGCATGATCCAAAAAGCAAAGTTCTCCTAGTCTCTTCAGATTGATCTCCTTAATATTATAGTTTGCTCCTCTCAAAAATTCATGTGAGTCATCCCATGCGTACTCTGTACAACTGAGGGTCACAAACCAAGTTGGTGCACCTAAATTTCATAACATACATTTTATTTCACCATGATGACAATACCAATATTCATTGGTGCTGCATCGGCATGTCATCAAATTTATTAATTATATTACAAATTCTCATCTTTTCCATGAATTGTGGAGACAAAGTCTCTTGCGGACATATTTTGTAGTTTAACTCATGTCTTCAGAAAATGGTTAACAAGGTATGATAGTCCAAAATAATCACTTTCAAATAGCAGATGGAATAACTGGAATACTTTGACGAAATCTAGGGTCCTCTACATATAATCTGGTTATTCTACACTCAGCTGCTGGCATTTGTACTGGGCAGTCATCATACCGTCTACCTACTACAGTTGGTAAATATTTGTGGAAAACATCGAGCTTCTAAACTTTTATCCCAGACACTCATTGGAGCTCCTTTAGGTTGTTTCATCTGGTACAGTTCAATGATATCCCCATAACTTCTTTGAATGCAATCTTTCAAAAATGTACCCAATCCAAGTTGGAAGTAAAATATATAAAATTCCTCTCTGCGTTAGGAATTGCTTGCCTAAATGGTTGGATTAAGGGGGATATACCGGCAGCTCAAATGTTTTTGCATGGGAAGCAGCTCAGATCAATAGATTAAATGTTTATACAGGTGTGGTACTTCGACCTCTGCACAAGCTTTGAGGGATTAAGGTTTAGCGGCAGTGACCATTGGGGCTTAAAAAAAAGCCATAGTTGCAGTCCCACCACACAGAGAATGGGTGATCCTGATGGAAGTAGCCTTTCCAAAATGATTGACTACAAGAATAGATGAACGGTACATGGTCCAACTAAGGCAGTACCAAATCCTCAATGACCTGGGGCTTGGTGGGGAGGCAGGTCTTACAATTTTGGAATGGTACTCTTAAACCATTGCAGATGCAGTAAATCATCTGATCCCATTGCCTAGGACTTGCAATAATGAGGCCAAAATGTATAAGTACTGCCGGTCTCTACAACAGCCATGAGTTGATAAGGGGTGTTTACCTGCTAGGAAGGAGCTGAGGAAAGTTAGAAAGGCCAGGCGCTCCTTGGGTCCTACTAATAGGACAGAGGGTTACTACTGTATAAAAAAGAAGTATGAGGCCCTGGTTAGAGCTAAGAAACATGCCTTCTATCAGTCAAATTGGGACCTTATGATTAGCACTCTCCAGAATAAGGAAATAAGAAAATTCTGGAGGTTAGTTCAGAGGGGGTGTAGCAATGCTATCCTCCCTTTAAGGTACACAGTTCCATAAAATGCTTGGTTAACTTACTTAAGCAATATCTATGAGGGTAGGGATGTAATTGTGAGAGGTAACTGGCTAAAATCAAGGGAGGAAGCATTGGAGTCTTTCTCTGTACAATCTAAAGCTAAACTGATAACCTCCCTAAATTTAACTAAGGCAGTTGGGCTGGATAATCTCCCTGCAATTGTAATTAAGACAAACCCTATGTGGTGGGCAACCTTCTTTTTAAAGGTCTTCATGGCTATAACTAAGTCTGGAAGGGTGCAATATTCAAGCCGCTACATAATAAAGGGGAGACAGATGTCCCTGGTAACTTCCGCCTGATAAGCCTGCTAGAAGTTGGCGCAAAATTGCCCTCCAAGGTTATTCTCATCTCACTTAAGAGCTGGATTGAGTACAATGATATAGTTCCGATGGAACAATGGGTCTTCAAGCGTGGGCACTCAACAAAGGATCATTGCTTCAACTTGTGGGCCCTGGGGCAAAAGGCGATGAAAACATCAAGGAGTTTTTTCTGCTGGTTTGTCGTCTTTAGCTCTGCTTTTGATCTGGTGGATCATATTATGCTCTGGTCTAACTTACAACAGCAGGCTGTTTCCCCTTAGGTTATTAGTAATCCTGCAAGAACTCCACCCTTAAAACTGGGCCTAAGTGGAGCTTGACTTAGAAGGACCTCTATCGGAAAGAATACCTTTAGAAGATGGGTTAAGGCAGGGTTGCGTCGTGGCAAAGATGTTGTTCTCCCTTTTTCTTGTGCTGGCTTCTAGCAAGTCCTTTTCACTGAAAATAGTGGGCAGACATGTGCCGTGCATCCTTAACGCAGATGACCTGCTAATTCTAGACCTGACTCAAGTAAGCCTACAGAGGAAATTGAATAGATTTAACAGCTACTGTGAGGGCAACAAACTTAAGGTGAACTTGGAAGAAACAAAAATAATTTCCTTTAGGAAAAACTCCAAACCATTCAAGTGGTTCCTGGGTAATAGGATGGTAGAGGTGGTATCCTCTTATAAATACTTAGGTATGAAGTTTACAAAAATCTGAACTGGGCCCTACATAAAGAATTGGTTGAGATGCGGACAGCCTCTACTATAACGAGGCCTAGTTCATTTTAATAATACATTTGGTGGCCCATCATGGACCCCCCTTCTAATAACTTTTAAGGCTATTGTCCCCTCACTATGTCCTTGTGGGGTCAGAGTAGTGTCCCTAAGTATTGAGGGAAGTTGGGAGAAGTGTGAGAACAAATGTTTGAAAAAATTGTTATGTCTCCCAAAAGGTGCGATGGGCCCAGCAATAAGACTGGAACGGGATCCGCAGGTCCGGAATTTCCTGGCCTATAAAGCAACCCTGTGATTTTTAGATAAACTGTGGTACAGAAGGTTTCAGTTCTTTGTGCTACTGAAATTGGAAGGAGTGACCTAAAATGGGAGGTGCAGGTCAGAAATAGATTAGGTAATATCGCTGCTGGGGCCTTAAAAATGGAGAAATGTATGATGGCTGAGGCTCTCACCTTTCGAAAGGAGCATTAATTATGGCCTTTAGAAGGAAATCAAGAATGGTTGATATGGAGTATGTAAGGAACATACCCTCAGCAAATGAAATGCTGGAATCCTGGGAAAATCGGAGGGTGTTCCCATACATATCCACCCCCCCCCCCCAGATGCCCAGCTACGTTTACAATTATTAAAATTCTGGGCACCTTTGAATATCCGGCATTTAAGACCTAAGAAATGTAGTGCATTTCAGGATGCTGAGAACAACTGCACGTGTGGATTGAGGTTTCAAAATGTCAATGTTCATTTTTTTAATAGATTGCCTTCAATTCATCACCGGATTTTAAAACCGCGTTTTATAAAATATGATACAAAACATTGTAATCAAGCATGTGTCCTTTTGGTGAATATGGACTTCTTAGATGTTGGATGTCCCTTGGCAAATTTGTAAAAATAAGTTTTGGTTAGTAATATAAGGACTCTAGATCAAAGATTATTTAGCCGAGTTACAGTTGAATCCTATGTTACTAAGGAAAGAATGGATACGCAGCGATAATCATGTACTCAAGCTGTGTTATCTGTACTGGCTCTTGGGGGTATGGTCATTAGATCGTGCCAGCACTCAGAATGGTTGTGGGGATGGTAGACAGAAAGGGGCAACATTTTAATGTATAATTGTTAGAAATGGGGGTCTCTAGTTGGCAGAGGTAGGTACCTTTGTCCAAATAGGGACCCTTGCTTCTAGTCAGGGTAAGCGGGATACACTTCTAAAATAACCCCTGCTCACACCCTTGGTAGCTTGGCACGAGCAGACAGGCTTATCTCAGAGGCAGTGTGTAAAGCATTTGTGAATACATACAGTAATACAGTGAAAACACTACAAATGGACACCACACCAGTTTAGAAAAATAAGTAATCTTTATCTAAACCAAAACAAGACCAAACGACAAAAATCCACAATACAGTAATAAAAGTATGACTTTCAGAAGGTAAAAATAGTTCAGTTCAAAGCAAATTGCAGATGCAACACTTTTCTCACAAAATACCTTGGATGCCTCATGCAAACAAACAAAACAGGCCACAGGGAAGGTGATGCGTCGGTTCCTTACACTCAGGGAAGGTGATGTGTCGGTTCCTTCCTCCGGGGGAGGTGATGCGTCGGTTCCTTACTGCAGCGCAGGGGAGATGATGTGTTGGTTCCTTACCGGAGAGGAGGTGATGCGTCGATTTCTTACTGCATGGGGAGGTGATGTGTCAGTTTCTTACTGCTTTCCCCAACGATGCGACAAACTTGGTGCCTCGATGCGATGCGATGATCCGGAACGATGCGTGAACTCTTGCAGCTGCACAGCAGGCCTTGCGTCGAAATCGGTGCAGTGATCTCGGACTTCGGAGATCGGTACACTCAATGTGGCGTGCAGTGATTTCTCTAGCCGCGGTCAGGCGCTGCGACGATTTCCTTGGCGATGCATCGGAAACAGGTGCAGATGTGTCTCGCTTCTCGAAGTTGCGTTACTTTTCCAGCTCCCAGTGAAAAACAGTCTCTAGAGGTCCAACACAACAGCAGGCACCATTTTGCAGGTCAGAACTCCCAGCAAGGAAGTTCAGGGGAGCTTGGGGTGAAGTCTTTGTGTCCTTGAGACTTCAGAACAGGAGGCAAGCTCAATTCAAACCCTTGGAAATCTTCCTTCAAGCAGGGGACACAGCAAACAGCAAAGTCATTCTCTCCTTTCCTTGGCAGCAAGTAGCCACTGCAGGCCAACCCCAGACAGCAAACAGCACAGGGGCAGTATTCCTCCTCAGCTTCTCCGGCTCTTCTCCTTGGCAAAGCTTCCTCTTGATTCCCAGAAATGGTCTAAAGTTCTGGGCTCTGGGCCCCAATATTTATACTACAAAATCCTTTGTTCTCTGGTGGCAGAGGAGCCCTGTGCTTGGTCAAAACCGGTTCTGTCCTCTCTGGTGCACCTTCCTGGCAGAAGGTGGAGACAGCATTGTGGAAGGCAGACCAGGCCCATTCAGGTGAAAGGAAATCTCCTCCCCCTACTCTAAATGCAGCCCAGGTCCATTCAGCCCAGCCCTGACTTCTCACGCTCTCTGGAGCCACTGCTCCTCCCCAGCCCCTGTCATCCAAAAGCCAGACATACAATACACAAACCTAGCAGAGGCACACTGGATGGCTAAGCAAGAAAATACCTACTTTCTAAAAGTGGTATTCTCAAACACAGAATGTAAAAATCACCCTCACTAAAAGATGCATTTTAACATTCTGAGTTCAGGCATACTAAACTTTATTTTCCTACCTAGTTCCCAGGGGCAGTTATGTTTATAAGATGTTATAAGCAAACTCCCCATTCTGTCCTATGGAAACAGATAGCCTTGCAATAGTGAAAAACAAAATTGGCAGTAATTCACTATCAGGACATGCCACACACACCAGGGTATGTCCTAGCTTTCACATACACTGCACCCTGCCCACAGGGGTACCTTGGGCCTACCTTAGGGGCGACTAACATGTAAGAAAAGGGAAGGTTAGGGCCTGGCAAGTGGGTACACTTGCCAAGTCAACATGGCAGTACTAGACTGCACACAGGCTCTGCAATGACAGGCCAGAGTTACATTTACAGGCTGCTTATGTGGGTGGCACAATCAGTGCTGCAGCCGACTAGCAGCATTTGATTTACAGGTCCTGGGCACCCACAGTGCACTGTACTAGGGACTGACTAGTAAATCAAATCAGCCAATCATGGAAACACCAATCCATAACAGCAATTTACAGGGAGAACATATGCACTTTAGCACTGATCAGGGGTGGTAAAGCGCCCAGAGTCATAAAACCAACAAAAACAGGTCAGAAACGGGGGGCCAAAAAGCGAAAAGTCTGGGGATAAACCCGCTGTAAAAGCCAGGTTTAACAATAATTTTAAACTGTATTTATGTATTCAATGTTTAAAGAGAAGTATCTATACATTAATACACTTGAATTGAACTTGAATGCAGTCAATGGATACTGTAGAGCTCATAGATTTATTCAGATTTAGTTCTATCCACTTTTTCAAACTGTGCACTTGAAGGTGATATTTCTTCCTCCAGGCAACTTCCATCTGTGAGAACATCTGCATCTTTGTAATATACATTATTCTGTTTTAGGTAGAATGTAGCATTCTTCACCTTATTCACATCCACTAGTTCTTGCCAGATGTCTTGTTTTTTATGGGCACCCCATTCACTAGAATAATAAGTGGCTCATTGTTAGAAATGGGATCTCTGGTTGGCTAAGGCTTGCGCCAAAGCCAGGCAGAGACCACCACTCTAGTCAGGGCAAGGGAGTTACACGCCGAAGATAACCCCTGCTCACCCCCTTGGTAGCTTGGCACGAGCAGTCAGGCCTATCCCGGAGGCAATGTGTAAAGCGTTTGCGCAACCCCACACAGCAACTGCATACTAGGCACACCACAAAAGGAACTCCACACAAGCTTATATATAAAAATAGCCTTTGTATTGTCATAAACACATTAGAATAGTAATCACACAATATACACTGTGCCAACTGGCCCTAGGCAATATTTACAGGGGATTATGTACACATGACAGGGCCAATTGGGCCACTGTCAGAACCATCACAAAGTAAAGATAGTAAATGTAGAACCAAATCATAAACGTAGAACACAACCAGTAATTACTGGCAAACACTGTACTCAGCATTATCCTGCAACATAAATCATATTATGCACAGTATCACATCAGGCGTGAAATACATTCTGCGCCAACCTCATAAGCCTGAACATATTAGACCATAACCTCCTAAGCATAACTCACATTAGGGGCATGACTCACAGTAGAGGATAACCTCACAAGCATAAACCACAGTATGCAAATAACTTCATACATAAACCACATTAGAGGCATAAATCACGGTGCATAAATCACAGTACATGAATCACATTTCCTGTGCACCACATAAATCACATTAGGGCCTGGCGCCCTTACAACCTAACAGTCCCCCTGGCCAACTGGCCTTCTTAGAGGGCTCAAACGCCCTATGTCCCAAATGTCAGGGCGGCTGCCAATACAGCAACATCCAAAAGCGCGCAATTGCGCTGGGGCAGAGGAGTGTATCTCACCACTCCTGTCTCATTCAACAATGTCCCCAAAAGAACTGATGGCCTAAACGTTGCAGCTGACGCTAATTGCCGTGCGGCTGTGAACAGAACGTGGGCCTGGGCACTCACTGTGCCCTCTGAACAACTATGCCCAAAACGTTGCAGCTGCCCTCTATCAGGCGGGGCAGCTGGGAACAAATAAAGAGCAGGTACGGGCAGCGCCCTCTGGACCCCCACTGGGGCCCTAGAAACAAATATGCCCACGTTGCAGCTGCCCGCTACGGCGGCGCAGCTGTGACAATATCCATGAAGGGCGGGGGCCGGAACCACTGTGCCCTCTGGACCCCCACGGGCTCTAAAACAAATATGCCCACATCGTTGGGGCAGCCCGCTCTCTTGCAGGACCGCCCAGACCCTAGAACTGGCACTGTGCCTCGATCGGCACAAACTCTGGACCAGGGAGAAGCCTCACTCACCCGAGTAACTTGGAGGCTCCGTCTCTTCTCTTCGCTGGTCACTCGGCGGCCCCGGGCACCGCCAATGTGCCTCGGTGGGTCCCGCCATCCTGGGAGCCTCTCTCCTCATCTCTCCTGACATCGCGGGGCTCTCCCTCGCTCATGGGAGCCCCGCCTGGCCACAGGTTTTCACTCCGCCGTGCTCTGCCGGCCGGCCGCACTGCCTTTGGCGGCCTCGGCAGCCTCTCTCAGCATGCGGGGCTCTCTCAGCTCACGGGATCCCCGCCTGGCTGCAGACTTTCGCTTCGGCCGCGCTCTCATTGGCGGCCTCGGCTGCCTCGCCTCACTTCACCCGGGCCCCCTCCTGGGACCCGGGACTTCGATGTGGAGCCCGCGAGGCTCCGGACTTCCGGCTTCCGGGTCGCGCTGCTGCGGCCGGCGGCCCCTTCTGCGGCAATATGGGGTAGGCTCCCGTTTTAACTAAGACACAAGCGGGGTGGGCACCCGCCTAAAATAAGAGCACAAGCGGGGTGGGCACCCGCCATTTTTAAGTAACCATAAAGCGGGGTGGGCTCCCGCTCAGAAACACACAATTTGCGGGGTGGGCACGCGCTCGGAATATCCATAAAGCGGCATCACAGGGGAATCCCTCCGATGGGGATTCCCTCTCAAAGGGCTGCAGCTCAGCGCTGCGCAGCCCACACTCTCCTCCTCCTTGGGGAAAGATAAGAAAATAAAGCACAGCGCTCACGAGGCGCTAGAAGGCTCAACAAGTCCCTGGAGATCAAGGGGGCAATGCAGGGCCCAGGGAGGCAAGCCCTCATGGCGATTCCTCCTGGGCCCCACCAGCAGCACGCCCCCGGCAAGGTCAGGAACAGCACCAGCACAGAACCAACATCATGGGGTCACAGCCCCTATATTTATACACCAAATCTCTTTGTCTGCAGGACAGGGCATGGGGGAACCAGATGCAACTGGTTCAGGGGGGATTTGGAGCACTTTGTTTTCCAAGCTCCTCTTCCCCTTTGTCAGGTGGGGGCTAGGTGATCAGACACACCACAGGGGGCAGAGCCAGCATTGTGCAGGCTGGGCACAGTCCTATTCAGGGTCAGGGGATTACTCCTCCCACTACTCCCAGGGCAGATGTCCCATTCAGCCTAGCGCTGACTCACCCTGCCCCTCCTGGAGCCACACACCCCTCCCAGCCCCTGTCACTCACAAGCCAGACATGCAATTCACATCAGGCAGGCAGACACACAGCACACAAAAATGCCAACTTCTAAAAGTGGCATTTCTCAACCAGTCATCATAAATCTGCGCACACCATTGCGCAGCATTTATTCTTACAATTTTATACATACTAAACTCGACCACGCTGCTCCTCCCATCCCAGGAATTATCACTGACACACTTTATCAGGGAATCCCCAATGCATTCCTATGGGAGGGCAGGCCAACCTTACCAAATGTACACACAGAGCACACGCACGTTACACTGGACCACAGTGCTAAAGTGCCCAGAGGCCTAAAACCACCAACACCATGTCAGAGAAAAAGGCAAAAAGTTTTGGGGTGACCCTGCACAAAGGGCCAAGACCAACACTCATCTATATCTCTCTCTACACCCACAGTTTCAACATTATGTTTAAAATCTAAAGGTAAGTACACAACCCTAACTTTAAAGCCTTTCTGTAGCTCAGTCGGTGGTAGTTTCCCTGTCTTTGGATCCATACGAGCTATTGTTTGAAATGGGTGTATAGATTGTATCACTATTGTTTCATAAACATTTAGATGTTAACCTATTATGTATTGCTCTTACAGGCATTTTGTTGTGCTCTAATTTGTCATTACAATACTTACAAATGATCTGCAGTGATCAGCAATTCTAGCCACTTTTCTCTGTTTTCCTGCTCACTTTTTGAGAACACATCAACATTTTGTGTTTGGCCTTTGCAGTGAGTGCACCGACAACCTATACAAATGTAAATTGGCTTCTCTTTAGAAACTGCATTAAACCTTACTATTTCTCATGCTAAGTTATCAGTGCTAACATTTATACAACAACTGAAAAAGGAGCGCAAATAATCACAATAAGTATGTCTCAATTTGAGCAATGAAAGTTCAAAATATGATATTTTGTCATCCAAAAGTCATATATAATAAACTTCAATTGAACTCAGTCCATCAAATGCTTTATTAACTGCACTCTCAATATGTTGCTTTTGCCTCAGTGTTTCCCATCTCATTTTATAATGCTTCATGTTTCGTACCAAATTCTATATTACCCTACTACAAAACATTCTCACTCTAATTTCCTTAAATTGGTTTTGTCTTCTTGTTGAACTAGTTATTTTCTCATAAGATTTCTCATTTTGCATTTTGTTAGCATGTTTTTGTACATGTTCCATTTTTCCACTTACTATTTTTAGAAACTTCTTTGTTCTCCTACCAGCAGCTCTTTTCTGTTTAACCACATTTTCCACATTATGTCCCTTTTCACCATCAGTTGTAAGCAAATAGTACTGTTTCCTGTGTTTTTTTTTCTTGTTTCTGTCTTTTTCAGCATTGTTAATATTCCTTTCTAAATACAAGTAGGTGTCTGAAAAACAAATAAACAATACATTTCTGGAATATATGTACTTTTACATTATATGTAACTGCTACCATGCACTTCGTGGGGGGAACAAAGTCAGTTGCTACTATATTGAGTGCTGACTCCAAGGTTTTTAAAGAAATCATAATAAATTGAAATTTGTTGTATGAATCTGAATCTAATTATTTGTGCTGTGCCATGGAGGGTAATTTTTCTTCAAAATAAAGTTGTCATTTACATTTGATTTTAACTAACTGCTCAGCACCATGGGGGAAACCTCTTTCCTATTAATGACAATTTTGCCCTATTCAAATCCGAGCATATATACCACTCTTACCATATTGTAATTACTTTCAATTCCCTCTCAGCTGTTAGTTGAACTTTGCACATTAGGAGAGTAGCACTGTTTGAAATGCACTGGATGGCAGTTTTGAAGGCAGTAGAGGGGACTTGGAAACAGGCTGATGCCATATTGGTGGGCGTTCTAACTGTTCATTCATCCCTGCAGCATAAAATGGAGCCCGGGGCGTGGTCACGCAGTTGTGGTGACACGCTGCTACCGTGCGCTTCCTGGGGGGAACTAACAAAGTCATTTGTCACTATATCGAGTGTGGACTCCAAGGTTTTTAAAGAAATCATTTTAAAATGTAATTTATTGTATGAATCTGAATCTGATTAATTGCACGGTGCCGTGGAGGGAACCTGTTTCTTTTTAAGGAAAACATCTTCAAAATTGAAACTGTCATTTGAATTTGATTTTAACAAATTTGTCAGAACCTCTTTCCTTTTAATGACAATTTTGCCTTATTCAAACCTGGGAATATGCTGCTCTTATCGTATTGAAATTACTTTCAATTCCCTCTCAGCTGTTAGGTGAACTTTGCACGTTAGGAAAGGAGTGCTGTTTTTAACACACTGCATGGCAGTTTTGAAGGCAGTGGAGCGGACATGGACACAGGCTGACACCACATTGGTGGGAGTTCTTGTCGGAACCTACGACAGGAACACCACTGTCTGGTCGTAACGCCCAGCGGGGATGATGGAAAGCAGATATTTTACCCAGTTCCCTTCCACACCGTCACCCAGAGAACAGCTGCCTGTAATCACTGCTCCATGGAGGGCGTGTCGGGGAAAAGGGAAATGGGAGAAAATAATAAAGAGAAAACTGCTGGTGGTAGGATGCGCGGATCTGGTCCATTGTTAGGAAGGAGTACACCACCCAGGTATCTGAAGTCACCCGGTCATCTCCCTGTATGCAAAGAAGGGAGAAATAAGATGAGACACATACAACAACCTAATCTCTGTGGTGATTCTCACTAATTCAACCAATACTTACACCCCCCCAACATCCACCTGAGCCCCAGTAGAGGGTAGTGTCAATACTGACTCCAGTGGCCAACCTTGAGGAGAAGTCCAGGAGATTGGTCCTTGAGAGCCAAGCGGTCAATAGCACAAACAACTCCAGAGCGCATGAACATAAGAAAACCAAAAACACAGTAACAGGAATGTTTGTAGAATTTTCACAAGTCTAAGCAGCCCAGCAAAACAGCTCCCACTACTTATCTGAGCAGTAGAGACGGAGTGCCTAGTTACGTCACTGGAACTCCGTAGGATGGCTGTGTGAAGACTGACTGACTCAGTCACTGCAGCAGCAGCACCCAGCTCCAGTCGGGAAGCTGCCGTGGGAGAGAACAAAACAGGTGGCTCAGGTCAGCAGGAATTAACACAAGGGAAGCCGCCATGAAAAGGAACAAAACTGGTGGCTCAACTTGGCAGGGATTAAGGCAGCGGGAAGCCGCAATGTCAGTGCTAGAGCCTCCCAGCAGGAATCACAGCGGTGAAAGCCTTGGTAACGAGGCACCAGAAAAAGCAGCACCGAAAATTCCGCTCTGGAATAGCGGAATTCAAATCCTAGGTACAGCAGGCAGGTCGTGGGAATCCAGACAGAGCAGGAACGACTAGCAAGGAGCAGCGGGCCAACCAGCAGTTATTGGTTCTCACCGCATCAGCTGACCACCCCTGAGGTATCCCGGAAGTGCCCCAGTGTTATGTTTCATATAGGTACCCTAATATAGGCCCGGGTAATATCATACACCTTCACCTACATTATCTCCCTTATACTACACAGTAACGAGCCTTTAGGATTGAACCTTCACCTAGTTCTAGTCCTGGGCACAGAAGGAGGGTTTTCCCTGAACAATAGCGTCCTATAACTTCATCAATGGACTCATACAGTATGAATGAATATTCATGAGGGTTCTTGGAAACCAGGCAGGGGCTACACCACCTGCATAATATCTACGTACAAGGTTCATCCCATACGTCATCCTCAAATCCAACAATGGCTAATACAAGAAACATGGGACAAAGAAACCCTAGATACTTTTTGTATAAATACAGCACATCTTGCTAGGGTTGGTAGAGGGAACTGAGACTTCCAGGCCGACACACTGACCAGAGACGCTGGGGCTCCTGCATGCAGACGCTCCAGCTGACAGTGGTCTAACACATCCCTTGCGGGGTGTCCAACTCGAGACCAGGACGGGGTCCCACACTCTCTCTCTCCAGGTAATGGGGTTCGACTAAATCCTAGAGGGATTCTTGGCTTCACACCTACTCACATGCTAGGTACACTTAGGTACATCTAGATAGGCATCGTAGGAGTACGCGCACTTCTATTATGCATTTTATATTCATGTATGCATTCATGAATATTGCAAGATGGTAGAACTGTACTATCCTTTTATTTTCACTGTACTGCTAATTATATATCTCTGCTACTGTCTAACGGTTGTTGCAGCACATCTATTTTACACTAGAAGAACAACTGTGCAATAAACTCTTATTGTAACACGCCTGACTGTTTCTTCTGTGTAACTCTCTGAGACCGAATAAGTGAGCACGAGTGACTGATCGAAAGGTAGTACATTGTTTCCATGATCCTGGGGGATCAGGGTTGTCATGTTCTGAGATTGCCAGAAACTATTCTCTCCCCGATGAGAGGAGATTCTAGTGGCACTGTGAGCTAGCTAAAACAGAAAGGCTAACATTCTCGGTGGGGGTGCTCAGAGCCAGTCTGCCACCAACCCACAGTTTATGTTATCCGGAACTAACAGATCCTGTATGGGTAATATAGGAACTACACGACATGGCGCCACTAACGTTGGTTGGGTACTTATTTAACAGTAGAATCTGAGTAGTTCAGGCGTGCTATTCTCCGAGACCCCTACTCACAAAACATCAGAGACATCTGGAGTGGGTGGGCACAAACTCCGCCACAGCTGAGTAGGGAAAAAATCCTATTTATTAGCTGTTGGTTAATCAAGCTTGAAAGGACACAGTGTTCCTGAAATTGTGCAAATAAAACCTTATCTGAGTTCCCTTGAACAAACTTCTTTTTTACAAAAATGACTGAGGGCAGAGATAACGTAGCAGATCTACAAATCTCAGCCGGTGAAGAAGATTCAAACGCAATTCAAATTGCACCTAAATTCAGACATACAATCACCCTGAAACTATTAGAAAATGGTTTATCAGCCAAGGGTGGCTTAGTAGCTTTCGTGATTGAGGCACACGAATCAAACAAAACAGGTATTTTATTCATGGGTTACATTCCCAGAAGCAGATGCGAGAACACAGACATTTCACTACTATACAGAAGGAGATGCACCAGTGGAATATAGTCCGTTCGAGGACATAGAGGTTCCACTCACGTACCAGGAACACTTATACTGGTTTAAAGGTGCCCTACCCCACATTAGAAATAGAGTAAGATTAGGCCCGCTCGGAGTAGAAGGCGCAACATGTCCGATATTAGCGGCCTACACACCACACCCTGACATTGAAACAATGCCACAGGCAGACTTACTCATACAACACAAGGATTTAATTAAAATCTACAGAAACCTGACGCAATTCGTCATGAGGACTTTCACAGTCCAACCAACAACAGTTGCAACAAATGGAACTCAATCTCAGGGTACAGCAACTAAAATCACACCACAAACGTTACACGCGGTAATGGGCAAAATGCCCACGAAACGTGAACAAATGCCATTCTGGGTAGCTCCGAAAATAACTCAGCTCAAGGCAGTATTCCCGAATACTACCCCGTATGAAAAACACAGAATGCTAACAATCTGCTTGCCCATGGGGATAACACCACAAGTAGAAGATTGCACCACTTGGGGTACAGTCTTTGCTGCAATTTATACCAGAACTCATGGTATTCCTTCATTAGTGGTGGTACCAGATGTATTAAGACAAATACAAAACGAGTACCGAGCAGAACCTGCCCTGAACTTAGGAATGAAGTTACTAGGTAACTACGACCAGGTATCAGCCATAATACTAGCTAATATTAAAGGGGAAGCAGCTTCAGTGGCAATCCGCCAACGCCTAAGGGAGTTCAGTCCTATAGATCAACAGAACAAACTACCCAAAATAATTGAAACTGCGTATGCAGAATTAGACAGAGACAGTTTAGGTGGGAAGGCTTTATAACCACAACTGATGGGCAGTTCTGAAAAGGACACTTCTAAGCAGACACCTGCTTCTTCTAAAAAGAAGTGGGAGAATAAAAAACAAGAAAACTTTAAAGGAAACAGATCTCAATACCGAGGTAGATCTCCTCCACAGGAGCCATCCGAAAAGAGGTATAACCTCAGGAATAGGAATAATATTAGGAAACCTGACAGGTATCAGGATACTGATACACATTCCTCTCATTCCTTTCAGGGTTCATCAAAAAACTCAGAGAGGGAAGGACGGTCAGAAAGACAAGCAGAGCGTACAAAGTCCAGAGACAAACAGCACGCTCAAGACTATACTTCCAAAAAAGAAGAAAAGCCAAAATCAAAACCTCAGTTTAAGAAGAAGAAAGTTGCAGGCCTGAAGATCAGACATGCCCAGAATTCTGAGGACACAACTTCTGAACGGGGAATGGGCTCAGACGATGCTAGACAGTGCAGCAGAAGTAACAATAGCTCGCCAGAACCTGATGGAATTTCTGGTGACAGTGGACTTGAATGATTACTTCACGGTGGAAACACCAGATACGAGGGTAAGCGTCCCACATAAGTTATATGAAATAAGACTCCAGATGGAGGGGGACAAGCCCAGGAAAGTTAAAGGTCTTTTTTGGGAGAATTTGTCATCTGGTTATGACATCCTATTAGCTGAACAAGATTGGCCGCCAGCATTCGTTATGGGGTGCCCGTAATTTTTCCAGCCGTCTCCGACCTCGTTCCCATTCATCTTAAACACACATATGCATGGGAGTGGGCAGTTGCCCTAGCTCCAGCATTCTACAAAAATCATGCCGGATGGGATGAGAATTCAACCCACCACGTGATCCCGTTAAAAGTTTCACCAAATGCACAGAGACAATATCCAATAAAGCAAGAAGCTAAAAAACAGGTCAGGGAGAGCTTAGATCAACTTGAATATCAAGGGGTCATTGAAACATTTACCTCACCAATGAACAATCCTTTCTTTCCTGTCATGAAACCTGACAATACATATCGTCTAGTTTTAGATTACAGACATTTAAACACTTGCACAAAGACATTCGCTGTCCAAAATGCACATAGTGCCGCATTAATGAATAACATTGTGCGAAAAAAATACAAAACCACACTTGATATCTCAAATGGATTCTTCTGCCAAAATATAGCGCCTGAAAGCAGGTATTTGACCCCATTCTCAGCGTTGGGGTCCCAGCGACAATTTTGTCGTCTCCCCCAAGGGTATAAGTACAGCCCCGGGGTATTTTCAGCAAGAGTAACCGAATTACTCGAAAATTTTGATGAGGAAGCATTGTCCTATGTGGATGATATTTATCTGACGGACAATGACTTAAAAAGGCACTTGACCAGGGTGAGCACCATAATTAGGGGATTCATCTCTGAGAACTACAAATTTAATTTAAAAAAATAAAAAATAAAAAATCGGCCACCTCAATGTTCACCTGATATAAGCTTTCAAGTGAAGGGAAAAGTCTGCCAGCTAACTTTTTAGAAAAGTGTGCGCTCCTCCAAAATCATTAAAAAATTTACAATCAATACTGGGATTCCTAAATTTTGGCAGAACATACATTTTGGATTACGCGAAAAGAGTCAAACCTTTCTACGACTTAGTAAAACCTGACTTTTCCGTTAGACAGTGGACACATGAACACACAAATATCCTACGTTCACTACAAGAAGACATGATAGCTTTAAAACATTTACAGATGCGAGTAAACGTACGCAACTTAGTGATCCATGTAATAGCGGGTCAATGCGGGTACACTTACTTAACCTTCAATGAAGGCGAAACAGTACCAATCGCTTACAAATCACACCTGCACACAAACGCAGAAATGTGTTTCACTTCAACAGAAAAAATCCTGACAGCAGTTCAGACCGCTGTAGCAAGAGGAAGAGCACTGGCTCAGGGAAAACGCATAATTGTCGTAACACCGGTACCAGCTTTGGAAGCTGTTACAAAGACTAGCATTCCAAATGCAGAAGCCTTACATCCGAGATGGATACAATGGGCTAATTCTCTTACTTCAACGGATGTTGAATACAGATTTGATCCAAGTATAAAAACACAAGCATTTCTGCAATACAAACAAGAATATCCTCTACCAAATGAAATCTTGCCTCTAAATCAGTATGAATATATTATTTACACTAACGGATCTGCTCAACCGGCCATAGGGAGTAAGCAACAATACAGCGCAGCATGTGCTATCGTTAAAGGTCGCATGCGGGATGGAAAGTTCCATCCAAGTTGCACCAAAATGCAATCTCTAGGAGACTGCACGGCTCAGTTGGCAGAGTTAAAAGCGCTGATACTGGCACTGGTAAACAAGGATCACGAATTCCCCACACTGATAGTGTGCAATCATACAATGAATATTTACATCATTGGGAACAAAACGGGTTCAAAGACGCAAAAGGTGGCACAATTAAGCATAAAATGCTATGGGAACAGGTAGTTGAGTTGAGAAACGAACTACCACGGGCTCACGTGATTCATACACTGAGTCATCAACATGATGGCGTTCACGTTGAAGGGAATTCATTGGCTGATGAAGCTGGGAAGGGGGCTGTATGCACAGCTTCCGTAGCTGCAATCATTCGTTCAAAAACGAGGATAGGCGGTGAGATTATGTTTGCTGTCATTACTTCGCGCAAAGGCAGCTCAGCAGTACCAAAGAAATTTCCACTCAAGTACTCCTACAAGTTAGATGCAAACAACATTCCATATGCTCAGATTCCTGGAGTGGGGGATAGAGTAATACCAAATATGGATCGAAGACAAGGGTTGATTATTGCAGCACACGAGGGTTTGGGATCTGCGCATACAGGCGTTACAGCGACTATTTCATTGTTGAAACAGCGCTATTGGTGGCCAGGTCTAACAAAGCAAACTAAAGACTATGTCTTAAGATGTGGCATCTGCCAGCAGATGAAAGGCTCCACCATAACACGCCCGGCACAGACACCGTTATTAAAATCAGACAAACCTCTCGCTTGTGTGTATCTGGACCACTGCGGCCCCTTACAATCAGATGGGGCCTACAAGTATATCATGGTAGCAGTGGATTCATGCTCAAGATTTCTATGGGTTTGGCCTCAGCGCTCGGCTGACGCTCGAACTGTTATCAAAGATTTTTGAGTTTTTATAGGGACATATGCAGTTGGCACGTTACATTCTGACCGTGGCCCGGCATTTAGCTCTCGGGCTTACAAAGAGGCCATGGAAAGTATGGGCGTAGCATTGCGGTACTCCTCTCCGTACCATCCTGAGGGAAATTTGGTTGTGGAAAGGAAGAACCGGGACCTAAAGCAATCTTTAACAGCTAGGGTATTAGGCAAGGGCGGTAGTTGGGTCAATCATCTATATGGGGAATAATGAGCACTCAATAACCAGCCAAGAAGTTCTCTAGGGGGTGTCACTCCTTACGAGGTCCTATTTGGGACAAGAATGTGGGTACCTGATCTTGATTGTGAAGGCATAGTGGCAGATGAGAAACCATTTGATATCCATGATCATTTGGCTGTTTTACAGGATCTAAATGAATCCAGGACACAACAAAGTAACGTCCTCCTGAAACAGACCGCCACTGGGGAAGTCTAGGTATTCACGGCAAGACCTGTCTGGATCCCAAAAGTCGGGGATCTGGTCAGAGAGAAAATAGCAGACAAATAAGAATTCGAACCATCATACAGAAAACCTGTACCTGTCCTAGCAGTTCAAGGAACAAGAACTGTACTTTTGCCGCCTCTTGCCAGGAAAAAGGAGAAACGATTTGTATCAATCGACTTAATCAAACCACACTATGTGGCCGATACTGAACAGTAGGCCTCATGGACTCCACGGTAGCAGACGCCCTCCTCTAGCTACAATCCAAGAAGTTCAAACAGAAAGACTCATCATGTTCGAAGAGCCTCCTGTACGGAATGAAGGACTATGCAACAATGCTATGGAACTCGTTCCCCTTGAACCCGAAGATCTACTTCAAAATCAAACTCAAAATAACACACAAGTTGCAATAAGACCAAATACTGATGTTTACATCAACATGCCTCGACAAGAGCAAACTACGATTTCAACAAATCCCGATGCAATTCCTAAATTGATCGAACTGCTTCTGGCTACTTCATGAACTTTGATACGTTTTCCTTGGATCCAAGTGAACCAGAAACGACGCCAGCCCAACAAACATGCAAGCAGCAGATTACGGACTTTCTGAACTTTCTCAAAAAGACTTACCTGGTATCACCTTGGGTAGAACTCTGGGTAATTACTGGGATACTGTTCTTTCTTTTCTGGCTAGGCTTAGTTATAACTTTTAGAATGCTTATTAATGGACGATACCTTCAACAAAGACCTGCAGCCGAAAAAGTAAATTTGATTCTGAAACCACATTAGTCCTCACATCGTGAACAAAGAGACTTGTCATCAGTGAACATTACAGCAGCTCCTATACCGGACGGCATAGTATGGGACAAGACTGATTTCGATATATTCGGTCCTACTGAACTTTTAAAAATGTCTCATGTATTTAAAATTTAATTGAGTGATATCATTACCTCCAGCACATTTTCTGATGATTGGGACTCTGAAACTGTTAATAACATGTTGTCTGATTTAGAGGAAATTTGCGCATTTCCGAACACTGAAATGCTAGAAAGTACTTCAGACTATGACACTTTGTACTGTTACCAGCAATATGGTCATCACTTCTTGCACAAATCTATAACACCTAGAAATGTTTTTGAGTACCACCAGTGGGAACATTGCCCTACACCACCAAAAGGTAGTTCACAAACATTTGCACAGAAATTCTCATATCTTTCAGGGTTTAACACTTCTGACCCGATGTCATTTTATTACAAAGTGGCATCCACATCGGCCCAGAAAATTATGTTGACTAACACCAAACAGATTTACTCTGCTTCCTTTATTGCCCGATTGTCTGAACAGGGTTTTGACCTATGGAAGGATACAATAGACTTAAAATCAGTCTGGGGTTCTAGAGATTGGCAGGTCCAGGGAACAGAAGCGCTATTTAGAGCATACCTTATGCCACAGCAGATGATATTTCTAAATGACACTGTGAAACAGACATCCTGTCTTGGACTAGCCAAGAACAAGAACCTGAACAAACCTCAGTTTCCAACACCATCACAGATGGACGGGTGGCAAAATTCAACTTCACAAGAAGGGGTAGGAGTAGATGACATTTTTCGGTACAATAGATCAGATCCTAATTGGAAAGGATGGTTGGTTTGGCCCATAGACACGAGCAGATGTCAGCAAAGATTCTGGGGTACCACCGAAGGGTTCAGTATCCATAGGCCAGACCCACGCTATGTACAAAGAGAACATCCAGGGGTAGTGACATCCTACAGTGTTGGGAAGTTGTGCCTTTATTGGCTAGAAACCTCAACACTTACAGAAGTGAAACAGCACTTATCCTTACTCACACATGACATGGATCTTAGGGATTTTTTACTAGGTCCCAGGAAATCACGTCAGAAACGTTTCATAGATGCTGGCATTTATGCTGCCTACAATGAAATTTGGAAAATATCCCAACAAGTGGCCGCAGAGAGAATACAGGAAATAGACTGTATTAACTTAGAGAAATCTCTAGCAGTGGTAGACAATGGGTTAACAACTTTGACCTCCAGGATATATTCCTTAGGCAACATTGTATCTTCTGCGATAGACATACTGGAACAAGATTTGGCCATATTACAACACGGGCAATCTCAGTTACGTTCTATTATGTCGTTAAGCTGGACGCTGCAATCTTTTCGTGCAGGCTATGTGCCTTGGCGTTTTATCAACAGTACGTCTCTGTTTTTTGAATACAATCTAACAAATAAACAGGTAGAAGTGGCACAAAGGGGAGCAAAATATACAATGTTGCGTATTGAAAAGCTGGATATATTACCATTTACGGTAGCGGAATCACCATCGACAGAATGGCTAATCCATGGCCACATAACTCTACCGGTCACTACTTTTCAGTTTCAATATTGCCTTGAGCAAGGGCAGGCAGGCAAATAAGAGAAAATGGGTAAGAAATACATTAAGGAATCTTGGGAGTTACCATACAGATTTCGGTGCCAGAGTGGGGATGGGATCGAGAAGTGTTTCTAAGCGGTACAAACTGCAAGAACGCTTTAAGCGGTTCTCTCATGTGCCAGGATATTTCCCTGCACGGAGCTTGTAATGGTAAAGTAGCGAACTTGTCCTGCCACATGAAAGGGACTCCAGTGGCCGTGATTACTCCGGTATTCAGGCTGCTCTTGAATGGGAGTTACTTGATGCTGAACGATCAAGGCTGCTGTGGGATGCTTCCAGGCATTGCCCATCTGGTCACTGTGAACTCCAGGGTTACTTGCTGTATGCAAGTATTGTTTCCCCCAATGAATACAGTCAGGGAGGCGCCGTTATGGCCTTCGTTGAATGTTTCTTTTATACAGTTTGATACTTTGAGCAGACTGAAGGCCATGCTTTTACAGCAAACCGTACCCTTAACCTCCGCTCGAGAGACCTTTGATCTTCAAATCGCAAGGACCTCGACTGAGATACAGGCACTTATACGTACAAACTGCCCCTTTCATTTTGCAGAAATGGTGGGTCGTATCTTTAATATGCCTGATACGAGTGGTATTGTACACCTATTTAAGACCATAGGGTCGGGATTTCTGAGCACCTTTCAGACAATCCTCGGAGTTATTCCAAACTTTATACACTCTGTATTGGGAAGCATTTTTGGAGGTCTTCAGCTGATCCTGTTCTCTATAGCAGGAATCCTGATTGTCATTTTTCTGCTCGCAATGGACGGCCCAATCACCAACGAGATGGCAAAAGCACTCCTGGAGCGCAAATACCGTGAGCGCATGGTACAACATCTAGGCACACCTCGCCTACGGTAACTGAGCGCCTCTTGGTTCCTGTCCTTTAGACCAGTCTGGATGGACTGCATCTTACCTGTTCTTCGATGCCTGTTCTGCGGAGAAGAATGCGTGTTGGATCTCTGTCTGACACTTGCCTCAGACACGCCTATGGATTTGAATACCAGGCTGGAACCCGTGAGGTCCCATGCTCGGCAATGTCCCCAGCGTATTCCTATATTGATGGCTTCATTCCTCAAGAACCCGCAGGTGCCTTTTACAACAACTGGGTTGATCATCAGCTCCTCCACTAGCACTTAGGTATCGACTACAGCACCAGCTGCCTCTGCACCAGCTATTGGCAGTTCTGAATATCGTCTGTGCTCCATTGACGTACTCTGTGAGGTGTTACAGGGACCGTCCTCTGCAGCGGCGGGCAACAGCGATGTTGTGTCTCCCAGCCAGGACACTTATTCTGTAATTGGCTCATCGTGTGCTGGGAAGGAATTCAGATTTTCTTTCGGTTTCAAAACTCAACTAAATTTGGAACATTTCCTAAAAATTGTCACTTGTCACTGGAAAAGCATGGCCTTCCGACACTTGTAGTGGTTCGACTTATATAAACGAACTCAACTAGGACTTTGGCTTAGAGTGACTTTCCAAATACTAACTTTCGATATCATTTCCCCCCCCTATTGGACTATTTTTAAAATAGTTTTAATGACAATATTTTATCAAGCTCACTGATAGTTTTATGCGCTGCTACCTAGTAACAGTGTAGTTCGCTAGCATTTTTATCATTGTTGACTGTTTGGAAGAGGAGTGGGTGTTATGTTTCATATAGGTACCCTAATATAGGCCCGGGTATTATCATACACCTTCACCTACATTATCTCCTTTACACTACACAGTAACGAGCCTTTAGGATTGAACCTTCACCTAGTTGTAGTCCTGGGCACAGAAGGAGGGTTTTCCCTAGACAATAGCGTCCTATAACTTCATCAATGGATTCATACAGTATGAATGAATATTCATGAGGGTTCTTGGAAACCAGGCAGAGGCTACACCACCTGCATAATATCTATGTACAAGGTTCATCCCATCCTCAAATCCAACAATGGCTAATACAAGAAACAAGGGACAAAGAAACCCTAGATACTTTTTGTATAAATACAGCACATCTTGCTAGGGTTGGTAGAGGGAACCGAGACTTCCAGTCCGACACACTGACCAGAGACGCTGAGGCTCCTGCATGCAGACGCTCCAGCTGACAGTGGTCTAACACATCCCTTGCGGGGTGTCCAACTCGAGACCAGGATGGGGTCCCACACTCTCTCTCTCCAGGTAATGGGGCTCGACTAAATCCTAAAGGGATTCTTGGCTTCACACCTACTCACATGCTAGGTACACTTAGGTACATCTAGATAGGCATCGTAGGAGTACGCACACTTTTATTATGCATTTTATATTCATGTATGCATTTGTGATTATTGCAAGATGGTAGAACTGTACTATCCTTTTATTTTCACTGTACTGCTAATTATATATCTCTGCTACTGTCTAACGGTGGTTGCAGCACATCTATTTTACACTAGAAGAACAACTGTGCAATAAACTCTTATTGTAACACGCCCGACTGTTTCTTCTGTGTAACTCTCTGAGACCGAATAAGTGAGCACGAGTGACTGAGCGAAAGGTAGTACATTGTTTCCACGATCCTGGGGGATCAGGGTTGTCATGTTCTGAGGTTGCCAGAAACTATTCTCTCCCCGATAAGAGGAGATTCTAGTGGCACTGTGAGTTAGCTAAAACAGAAAGGCTAACATTCTCGGTGGGGGTGCTCAGAACCAGTCTGCCACCAAACCCACAGTTTATGTTATCTGGAACGTGCAGATCCTGTATGGGTAATATAGGAACTACACGATTGCTGGGAGGGGTAGTCCTTCACTCACTCGCTTCCCTGAAGAGGAAAGGAAGAGTCTGCCTATGAGTTACCCTGCGCGCAACCCCCACCACAGCCATGACAGTTCTATCTGGCAATTCATCCCTGCAGCATAAAATGGAGCCAGGGGTGCAGTCGCTCTGCTGGCATGTCAAAGGTGTGACCGAGACAGGCCCGTCTGCACCTGTCCGTGCCCAGACATGACCAGGGGCCAGAAATACTTAAGGGCCCTCTAAAGTGCGTAGTCGAACCCCTATTAGCTGCTGGATTGCGAAGGTTGTACATTCGCTATCTCATTAGCTCCCACAAATACCTTTTTGGTGCACTTGTTTATCAGCCTCTGGGACCCCTTGGTCAGTTTATCTGAATCCGCCCCAGACCTGAATACCAGCCTAGTGGCAAATGAACCCTTCTATTCGGTGTTAGGTGACTTCACTATTCATTTAGAGGATCCCCCAGCTGCTGGATTTCTACATGACCTTCTGCTATTCAGCTAACACAGATGGCGTACCTGAAGGGACCACAGCTGGCCTAAGCTCAATGAGGTTGAATGGGCCTCAGCCCTCAGGTCAGCTAGACCGGAGTTAGGGCATGATCCCCAAGATGCACACACTAAGATCACTCAATGTATCAACCACTCACTGGACCCGATCATCCCTACATCTACCTGAACCAGGAAACCTACAATTAAATCAAATTTCTGGTATACTCCTCACTTCTTGACTCTAAAAAAAACCAATGCAAAATAGCTGAAAGACTATGGAGAAAAAGATATGCAAAGTCTGATAAAGAAAAATATTGTGAGATGGTGAGGCATTACCATTCTGAAATCCACTCTGCACAGTCCTCTTATTATGAAACCAAAATCACGGGGGCAGCTAATCCCTCCCTGGAAAATGTTCAGAATTGCTAAGTCACTATTAGAGCCCTCCTCTAGTGGCCCCATTCCTGACCCCTCAAATGCAAGATGTAATGACCTTGCTCTCTTTTTTTTTTTTAAATCGATGACATTTACTTAACATTTCAAGACAGGGGGAGGAGACTCACATGAGGAACCCTCCAGATATAAAGAGGAAGACTGAGTATCAAGAATCACGGAATTCCTATGCATTTCCCATGAGAATTTTTTTCAACTCTTCATGAAAGTTAAATCGGGCTCTCCACTTGACCCGGCTCCCCCTCACATCCTTCTAAAAGCAGCAAACATTCTTCTCCCAGTCCTTGTAAATATGGAAAACCTATCCCTTGCAAGGGAATTCTATCCGTAACGTGGAAACACGCTATGGTAAAAGCTATCTTATAAAAAGCCAACCTCGATTCATGCTTTTCTGGGAACTTTTGACTTATCTCTCTTTTTCCAGGATTGAGTAAAGTGCAGGAAAAATATGTTAACTCGCACCTCTCAGACTTCATAGAAGACAATAACATTCTGCATCCCACCTAGACAGGGTTCAGGCCCAAGCAGAGCACCGAAACCACCCTTTTGGTGGTGGTAGAGTAGGCAAAAATGAAACTGAATCTAGGAGGTACTGTAGCCATCATCCTCCTAGACCTAACCATTGCTTTTGATACAGTGGATCACAGGATCCTTATTAAGAGGATTTGGAATGCAGGAGTGTCAGGCCCGACCCTTAAGTGGATACGTTTTTCTGGGGATAGATCTTTGCAGGTTTTTGACAAAGCATGCTCCTCAGACATTTTCCCTTTGAGGTGCGGGGTCCCCCAGGGGTCATCACTTAGCCCATGTTATTCAACCTTCACATGCAGCCTTTGGCCAATATTGTACTCATTAGTGTCTTATGGGGATGACACCCAGCTGGTGTTCTCCCTCGCCCCGGACTGCGAAGACCCTGCTCCTTCCCTTGGGCCGTGTCTTGAGAGGATAGCTAGATGGATGGACAAGTCCTGTCTCAAGCTCAAAGGAAACAAAACTGAGCTGATGATACTAGGGCATAATGTAATCCTCATATGCCCCTTGGTTGGCTCGACCATCTAGGTCCTTCTCCAGCCCCCAAATCGGCTGTTAAAAGTTTGGGGTTATGGCTTGACTCAACCCTCTCCATGGAAACCCAAGCAACGAGACTCTCAACCTGCTGCTATGGGATCCTTAGAATTCTGCAGAAAATTCTTCCCCTACCTCCCTGCTTTCTAGGAGGCTAGTAGTCTAGGCTTTGATTCTCTCTCGCCTGGTCTACGGAAACTCCCTCTACTTGGGAGCTCCAAAAGCCATGATTAGTAACCTCCAGGAAATGCAGAACATAGAGGCTAGGATCCCTGCTATTCAATTCAATATATTTATTAAGAATTTGGATCTCTAATGAGGTCCACTTAAAACGTACATGAATAATCATAGTATAAACCCAGCAACAATTAAAACAATACTTCAATAAAACCGTTGTATCTACATCATTACATCAATTTATACAAGGTTAATCATCAAAAGACATAAAAAAGGTTTCCAAAAATCGACTCTGGGGTAGTATTTAAACAGCAATACAGCCCTACAGTGGAGGAGAGCAAAAGTAATCACACCATATGGAATTTTAGAGAATGTACAAATAGATAGATTAACATTAAAAAGTAGTTTTATCTAATGGCATATTGTTGAATAAAATGCTTCATATAACAACAATAATAACAAATCATTAAGTAAAGTGCATCTTACAACAGCAATAGGGTAGCAGCAATCAAACAATTACCTCCTATACTAGAACAATAAAGAATAAGGTCCTGTTAAGTATAAGTACAATTAGGGAAAAGATCCTATCATAGCAGCACCATATATTTTATCTAAAGTGCATCAAAAAGCAGCAAAGACATTTCCCTTAGAACTTTTTTGTGATGGGAAAAAGCACCTAGTTAGTGCAAACAGCAAAAAATTAACAACAGTCATATATTTATAGTTTTCCGCAAGTGAAAAAATAAATACAAGAACAAAAACCAATTAGTTGTATAGCCGACCATGCTCAGGGTCTAATAAAACCATTTAAAATATATTCATAAACTCCCTAAAAAAGTAAGAAAGTTTAGTGCATACTATTTCATTTTTTGGACACAACAAAAATTCTCTAGCAGATGAAACATTTTTGATGCCATTCTGGATAAACATTGGACGTAGCCACCTAAATCGAGATGTAATCAAAGCCGGACATACAAACAAGACGTGATCGAGATTCTGAGTATCCTGATTACAAAAGTTACAGTTTTTTCCACCTTCCCTATTAGGTGACCAATTTACGATTAAATCATTTAGTGGTAAGAGATTCATGCGGCAAAGAGTAATCCATCTGCGAATACCGTGGCTTAAGTTCCACGAGAGATACTTCTGAGGAACTCTCGGGGAAGCATTCTTAACTATTGTTTCCAGTCTGGCCCTCGTTCTGCAAATACTAATATCTCTCTGATAGCTAATTAAGCCACTAGAAATCTTTAAGAAAGATTTTAATTCTATGGGAGATAGGGATAGCACAAAATCCTCTTGTTGCAGTGCCAAGAAGAAATCGTTACTAAAGGAGTATTTATACATTTTTCCATCAAAAATTTCCTGTTGGATAAAACTCCTCAAAGAAAAAGGTTCACTGTTCTTTAGCTGATAACCCCAACGGATTACCCTAGCTAGACCTTGTGAAAAGGAGCTTACCAAGCCAAATTCTAGTCTAATGGCGGCTATTGGAACCAGTGTATTAAAGTTACATAGTTTACGAAAGATTTGGCCTTCGATGTTATCCAAAAAGCTCCATTCACTTACTGGTATAGATTCAATTGCATATAACAGGGTAGCAGGAATTTTAGTTTTAAAAACTAAAAGCAAATGTGAGAAATGTCTTCGACCCATAGTACTATAAAATAGGCGTAGGCCATTTGCATGCGACGCTGCTTTAGAAGAGCTATGATCAATATGGGAACTAATCCTCGTACTACTTGAAATAACTTTCCCCAGGTAAAGGTAGGAATCTACAATCTCCAATTTTTCAGGACCAATTCTCCAATTAAAATTACAAGCTTTTCTGTTTTTTCCTCGTTTTAAAACCAAGACCTTACTTTTAAAAACATTTATTTTCAAAAATTGTGCAAACGTATAGTTCTGTAGTCGTGACAATTTTTTATTCAAATCTATAGGGGTCAGGTCCATAATTACAATATCGTCTGCATACATAAGGCAAGAAAAGGAGCGGCCACCTATCTTTGGCGCATCTCCTTCCGTTGAGGAAAAACAATCCGGTAGATCTCTTACATATAGAGAGAACAGCAGAGGTGCTAATAGGCAACCTTGCTTCAATCCGTTTTCCGTAGTAATTACTGAAGATAGGCCCTGAGTTCCCCCCATTAAAACCCAGCACCATGTTTGCGAGTGTAGAGCAATAACTAAGGATAACAAAGTAGGAGGCATCCCCATTTTATATAACTTTTTCCAAAGAAGTGGCCGATCTACTTTATCAAACGCAGTAGAAAAGTCTATAAATGCTACATAGACATTTGTCTTGCGAAAGACCGTATATTTCTCTTCTATTAATTTCAACAAGCAGATGTTGTCTAGAGTGGAATGATTTTTCCTAAACCCTGCTTGCTCAATGGGGAGGATTTTCTCCTCTACTACCCAGTCAGTGAGATTCTCGAGAATACTGCGGGCGAAGATTTTCCCTACTGCGTCTAATAAGGCTATTTGTCGGTAGTTACCTGGAAGATGTCTTTCGCCCTTTTTATACAGCGGAATTAGGATACTACCAGACCATGACAAGGGGGTCCGCTCATACAGATAGCAGTGTTCAAACAGGGGGGTAAGATATGTTGCCCATAATACAGGCTCTTTTTTTATAATGGACATGGGGATTTCATCTGGGCCTATTGCCCCTGAAGCTCTCATTTTTTTAATCAGTCTAACGATTTCTTCCTTAGTAGGGGTATAAACTGAAGTTTTTGAGGAGTTCATTCGAGAGAAGTCGGGCAAAAAGGAATTTAAGTTCGCGGAATAAAGTTCTACTAAGGGGTCGATTCCGATTCCGTTTGTAAACTGAACCGACCGACACGTCCAGGGAAAAAGTTCCGACCGACACGTATCGCCGCCGTACGACCCGCGCAGTACGATGGAAAGCCTGTGATTTCCAACCGACTCTCCCGAATATGATCCGGACGAACGAGCAGTACGGAAAACTGGGTTCCGGCCGGAAAAAGACTTCGAGTAGTACCGACCGACACGTACCCGCGACGTACGAGTCGCAAAGTACGATGCGACGAACGACTCGCACGGAGCACAAGCCGCATGACCGACACGCACACGACACAAACACTCAAACCAACGGACTCCGCACGCGACCGACTCGAACTCCCGCGAGCGAAACGAACGCCCACGACCGAGTCGAACGCCCAGCGACCGAGTCGTACACGACATACACAACACAGCACAACAACAGCGTGAAAGGCTCGGAGAAGCCCGTACGACTCACCAGCAGCGTCCGGCACGGTCAGAAGAACATCTCGTACACACACACAAATAACAGCTGACCAAAGACAAAAAAAGGACCAAACAAGCACTGACAAAGGCAATATATAAAAAAAAAAATCAATTAAGAGAGACACACCCACAACTCAACCCATTTAAAGGCCACTAATCACTCCCATGAGCCTTTGCTATTTCCTGAGAACTTCCACACACACAACTCTGCTGACACACACCATTACCACGTCACCAACAGCATTCACACACAGACACCCACAAACCTCACTTGCACCCACACACACACACACCAATCACCACCACCACCACCACCACTACCACCACCCCCCCACCACGACCCCAACCCCCCCATCCACTCTCCCCTCACCACTACCACCACCACCACCACCACCCCCCAACACCACTACCACAACCTCCCCTCCACTCTCCACTCTCCCCTCACCACTACCACCACCACCACCACCACCACCCCCCAACACCACTACCCCAATACCCCCCATCCACTCTCCCCTCACCACCACCACCACCACCACCCCCCAACACCACCACCCCAACACCCCCATCCACCCCCCCTCACCACTACCACCACCACCACCAACCCACCCCCCTCACCACTACCACCACCACCACCACCATCACCATGCCCCCCAAGAAGAATCCAAAGTTCACAGATAGTGAGTTGACAGTGTTGGTAGATGAAATCATCAGAGTAGAGCCACATTTGTTTGGCACATTGGTACAAAAGACCCCCATGTCCCAGAAAACAAAGATGTGGGAGAGGATCGTCAACAAGGTGAACACACAAGCACCTTGTTTGCGCACAAAGGACGACTGCCAGAACAGGTGGTATGACGTGCGCAGGAGGGTCAAGAAGCTGCTGGAGAAGGACCATCAGCTCAGCCAGCACACCGGCAGCGGCCCTCCTGCCAAACCTGTTTACTTCCGGTCCTGGGAGGAGAAGGTGCAGGCCATCTTACCACCGGAGAGCATACATGGTCTGACTGACATCCCAGAGCCTGGTGAGTACACAAATAAGATACTCAAGATTGTGGGGCAATGTACACATATCACCGTCAAGGGGACAGGCAAAACAACTTCCGTTAACAAAGCCACAGTAACACAAACAAAGTCATCCCTACAGGCAAATGCCCTGCACAGCAACACACCTACTATCTCATACCAACATTGAACTATGTCATCACGTGTACAAACATAGCAAAACATAGAGCAACTCAGTGCCACAAAACCCCAACAGACACTGCCCCACAGTCTGCCACCACTGTCACACCACCTCACAGGGAACCTGACCCACAGGAAGGAAGCTCGGGATGTTGGGGAAGTCAGTGTAGCCAAAAGCATGATGGGAGTTGTAGTCACAGCCAATAGTCCCCCTCACAAATGGACCATCAACACCACTCTTAACCATGTGCACCTCACAGGCAGTGGAAATGTACCCTCAAGATGGCTGACACTGGGTCCTGCTGTGGGGAGCACAAGGCCCTGATGGGGTTTGTGCACAAACAAAATGCAGGACCCCGCTGCCTGACATCCTGAAAGTCAACTACCACTCCCTGCAAGGGAAGCATACACAATAGTGGCCCATCTGGCCATGGAGGGACAAGCACTGCCAGCCCTGACCATGCCCACCACCATGTGCTGTCACACACCCCTCAACACAAACTCCACACAACTCACCTGGGAGAAGGCATTTACCCACACTCCATGCAAACATCACCCAAAGACCCACCATACTGGCTACTGCTGTGTGACGTACAGGGACTGTTGCTACTTGTGTACAACCACCACTACACCACTGACTGACAACCTCAACATCAACCCACACTCACCGCCATTGAAGCATGTCTCTGTGTGAATTGCCTGGCCCCTGGGGGAGGAGGAGGTACTGCAATGACACTGAAAACCATTGAGGCAGCTGCAAATCACATCTTCCCAGCCAAAACTAACAGCACTTCTGGGAACACTCACTGCCAAACCAAAGAGCAGGGCAAGATGGCTGACACATGTATCCAATGTAAGAGTAGGCTGCTAGTCACACCCACGCATCGACCAACCCAATCACAGTCACACTGAGAGCTATTGCAAATGTACCTTTGCACTCAACTTCCGGGGATGCAGTGTCCCAGGGACCCCCCCCTGGCCTGGACGGGTAGGCGCGGCTTGTAGTTTACAAGTGCTGAAATGCAGACATACCACAGAGATCTAAACACACAGCAACTCACATACACAGCAGTGACAGGGGACACCTGACTGACTACAATGGACCTACCAACATCCCTCACACTGTAGCATGCTGACATACACTCAAACTCCTGTTGTGAGCCACATGACATGCAGACATTGTCCAGTATTGTAGGCATCATCCACACCACACAGCACTGACTGACATGGACACTGTGGACACAAGGACTAACATGGGCTGCACTGGAGCAGGCATGCAACTCACAGCTGAAGCAACCGAACACACACCTCTGAGCAACCACAAAACTCAGACACAACTCCATTAGCAACAGTGACACCATCACCTGTGTGAAATGGGATGTGGACTGGGGACACAGACAACACAGAAGTGAACATCAGGTCAACCCGGGCATGCTGGACTGTGACCAGGTTGTGCAGACACACTAATGTGACGCACATTGACTGACACAAACTGGCATTACACATGCCCCAAACAGAGATCACAAGCTAGGTGCCTGTGCAAGGATGCCAGTGTCAAAGCACAAATGTTGACAGGGATGAAACACCTGTGTCAGGCATGTGACAGCACCAGAGTAGGAATGGCACAGTACAGTCTAGCGTGCAATGAAGATGCCAGGCAGGCAGACAGCTAGACTTGACAACCAAAGTGCCTCAGGGTGTCAGGTGAATGTACCACACAAATGGAAATCTCCGTCAGTGACAAAGTAGGATGATGCAATGGACAGGCATGCAACACCAACCACAGTGGCCAATGTAATGTGTACGAACCATTGATGTCCACGAATACATCACTAACATTGTGTCTTCCTTCCAAACACAGGGGCAGATGTGGACTCATCAGACGAGGAAGAGTCCCAGTCCCAGGCTCCGGTGGACCCACCTGGCTCCGGTGGTGCACAGTCTCACTCCTCGTCGGATGACAACCAAGCTGGCCCCTCCGGTCATGGCCCACATGCAGCCCCTCGGCAACATTCACCTGCCCCCCTTGCAACCACCCCTGCAACTACTGATACACCGCAAGCCACCCCTGCCAACACGGACAGACCTACCGAACCATCAGACGGCACAGGGTCACAGGGCACCAGGGCACCTGACAACAGCAACAACATTCAAGGTGGCCCTGTGACACCTGTGCGGGACACCACAGGTGCTGGCCGTGTGGCAAGGGGTGGTGGGAGGGGTGGGAGGCCGAGCAGAGGCTCCGCTGAGGGTGCGGGGCTGCAGGATAACACCCACCTGGGGCGCATCATGGCTGCATACCAGGAGAGCACCGGAGGGTTCAGCCAGGTAGTGGGGATCCTCACGGACATCAAAGAACAGCAGGCTGCCCACCATGCCCGCTTGGACTCCCACATGTCACGTGTTGAGACACACTTGTCAAACATGGAGTCCAAGTGGGATACCATGGAAGATATAGCAGTGGTGCACCGGGAAATGTTGACCTGCCTCCGCCAGATCAGCACCAACTTGAGGCCACCTCCCTGTGCGACGACTACATCTCGGGCAACAACATCTGCCAATGCCACAGGGAGTGAGGGGGGTCTGGCGGAGGCCCACGTGCACGGCAGCAGCCTGCAGGTGAGGCTCCCCCTGAGAAGAAGAAGAGGGGTCGTCCGGTGAAGGACAAGTGAGACGAAGATGGCCATGCACATCCCCCAGGAACGCAACACCTGTTCTGGACAGTGTCCTTTGTGTGCAAACCGTTCACCTTGTCGTACGACATCGTACTCCCCCACATGACATGGAGGGTCTGAGTTGGAACTATGTGCCTAACGACTGTGGACTGTACTCTAGACATTTCATCTACCAACACTTCTAACTTGTTATCTGTGAACTTTGGATTCTAAAGCCAATGGACAGCACTCCCAATCCTGAGCACCATCCCCACTTGTGTGCTAATAAATTCACCTAAACACAAGACGTGACTCTGTGGTGATTAAGAGGTTGTCAGTGGCATGTAGATCTGGATGTGCTGAAGAACACTGTGCATGCAAACCTGTACTGTGATGAGAACACTGTCATGTCAGTCAGGCCAATGTGCCACATATGTGGGAGACACACCACCAGGTCTACTTAACACATGCTCACCACGTCCAACCAATTCATTGCCAACATCAATGTTGACAGGCAAGCCTGTGGTATGCACAAACTACACACCCATCCTGAGTCAGTGGTGACAGGCCCACAAGTGCAGTACGTCAATGTCAGTCTGATGTGTAGGCACAAACAACACACATCAGACGGTGCAGCACAGTTTATTGTCAGGCAATTGCAACATGTCCCTTACTACACACATGCAAGCTACCAACACCTGACAGTGGGCACACGGTCACCAAGTGGATAACTACGGAAGTCCTGGGGTGCCTGGCACATCACTCGTCGGGACACTAACGACTCCATCCTAGCAGTGGAGTATGGGTATCAGGGGTCTCATTACACCAAACAACAGCCACAGTACCCTGTGAAGGACAGACAGAAACACAATTGTTAACACTGCATGACGCCATACAACTGCAACACACATGGCAAACACAAATCACAGACTACACCACCCCAAAATACTCATCATCACACAACTGATGGGGAGTACAGGTAAACTGGATGGACACATCACTGCAGGCATCCACACAAGTAGCACACAGCCACACGCAAGGTGCACCACACACACAAAACATGCACACACAACACATTGACAACACATCACTGTATACTCACATTCAGGAGAAGAAGTTGTTGATGAGCTGTGTGCGGACATCCTCCGCAGCCTCATCATCGCTACTGGCATCCTGGCCCAGGCCAGGATCCTCCACATGTGGCGGGTGTTGGTCATTGTCATCCTGGATGAGGGGCAACTCCCTTCGCACTGCCAGATTGTGCAGCATGCATGCTACGATAATGATCCGGCACACCTTAGCAGGGGCATATGGGAGGGCACCTCCTGTCTTGTCTAAACACCGGAAGCGGCTCTTCAGGAGTCCAAATGTCCACTCTATCACCCTCCTGGTACGACCATGTGCCTGGTTGTAGCGCATCTCGGCTTGTGTCACAGGGTTCCTCAGGGGTGTGAGCAACCATGGCATGTTGGGATATCCAGAGTCACCTACATACAGACACATGCACATTAGAGGAGTTGGAGAAAAACAGGTAGCAAAAACTGGCAGGCACACACAATGAGGAAAAGTCAGTACACACCAACAAGCCAGGCACGTTGATTCTGCATCCGTGACATCAGTCTAGGGACGCGACTACTCCTCATCACATAGGCATCATGCGCAGACCCAGGGAAACGGGCACACACATGGGAGATGGTCATGTCCGCCACACAAACCACCAGAGCATTCATGGAGTGGAAATGCTTGCGGTTCCTGTATGGCAGCTCATGTGCCTGTGGTGGCACCAAAGCCACATGTGTCCCGTCAATGGAGCCAATGACATTTGGCATCCACCCCAGGGCATAGAAGTCACCCTTTATGTCTGCAAGTCGTTGGGGCGTGGGGAAATAGATGTACAGGTCCAGGAAATGTAACATGGCCTCCAACACATCCCAAAGCACCCGACTGAACATCGTCTGCGACATCCCTCCAGCAGAAGCCACAGTGTACTGGAAGGTACCCGTCGCAAAGAAATGAAGGGCTGCCATCACCTTCACCTTGGGGGTCAGTGCCGTCGGGTATGGCCGACCAGGTTGCAGGTGTGGGCCCAACTGCCCTGCCAACTCCTCAATCACTGCCCTGGTAAAACGGTACTTTCTGATGGACTCACGTTCCACCATCGTTGCCAGGTCTAGGAATGGCCTAGGTACATTTGGGGCCCTGCAGTACAGGCAGAAACAAAGGAAGAAGGCACACTCTCCAGCCATGTCACAAAGCCACAGCAACACAGCCCATCATGAACAAACACATCACACAATGAGCTGAGGTGGTTGCCACAGGTTACAGACACATATGTCCCATACATGGCATCAACGCACATTGAAGCTCAAGATGTGTACATGACAGGTCCCCTGTTGTGCCATGACAAAGCAATGGGCCCTAGCACAGTACATCTGCCCTGTTGCCACCTACCACACAAAGCCCACAGTGACTAGCGAGGACAGATATCTTCTCCACATCACAGCTCCCTGACTGACTGTTACACAGGCATGATGTGACGTATCGTTGACATAACACACAAGTAGCATGTTAGCCACAGCCCATGTGCCCTGTCGCCACAGGAGGACATATGTAGGTGTCTGTGCCACCCCCACACAACAACACTGTGCATGTACAAACCAATGGGATGTGTGGATCGGCTCACATTGGATCACTGACAGATCACACCACATGCACACAGATAGTGTATGTACATCACAATGTTGACACTGGTTCACCCTGCGTTGAACCTACAAACACTGATGAGACAGGGTACATGTGACACGACACACACGCACATCCTGGCTGGGACTGTGTCCATTGGCAATGTCCTGGACTGCATTGCTGCACCCCCTGTGGCAATGGGCACACCACACATGTATGTGTCCACCCACATCCGTGTCCAGCCTGGGAGTGCTTGTCAACAAGTGGCACACGACGAAACACATCTTGTGCCCCAGACACACACATAAGAGGCAGCCACACATGACTAAGGACACACTGTGGCACAGGCAGTGGTGCCATTGGTGTGCCCCATAGTCCCTAGCTAGTGACAGAGGATGGCATCTGTCAGGAATTGACAGCAAGGCTGACCGACACGTTCAATGTCCCCAAAACGCAAATAATTGGATTGGACCGAGCCGCGCGCACGTCTGGGCCAAACATTACAATGGCGACGGACGCGTGTGACGTGTCGATCGTGTATGGACCGAGCCGTGCGCACGTCTGGGCCATACATTACAATGGCGACGTACGCGTGTGACGCGTCGATCGTGTATGGACCGAGCCGCGCGCATGTCTTGCCCATTGAATCTGATGGAGACGGGTGTGTGTTGCCATTCAAAATCCGCGTAGTACAGTCAGTTGCCGAGCCCTGCACCCTCATTGGCTATGAGCTGTCATGGTGATGGACGCGGATTTTAAATTTGAACGAGGCGTGTGCAGGAAATTCAGTTGGAGTCGTACTACATTGTTGCAATTGCCAGTGTGTCATGGAGGTGATGTTTTAAACAATGCTGAAGGCATGTTCGAGTCATGCTATCCCATGGATTGGCCAAATTCATAGGATGCTACCTTTTTGGACCTATCCCTTTGTACCCCAGGGCAGACATGCCTCCACAGCACAGATATAAGGCTGCCTGGCCCCCAGAGAGCCCACTTGCCTGCACCACATGCTACTGGAGCACATCACCCTCATCACTGCTGCTGTCTCTGCTTCCTCTGGCTTCAAGGATGGCACGTACTGTGGAGAGGGCCCCAGCCTTCAGTGAGGAGGAGAACCAGGCCCTGCTGGACGGGCTCCTGCCGCAGTACACCAAGCTCTATGGGAAACCAGGGGAGCAGGTGAGTGTGCTGTCCACTGCTTTGCTGATTGTGCTACTGGTCTGACCAGCAGCAGCATTAGTGTGTACACCAGTGGCTTGGTTGCCCACTGAGTACTGCTCTTGACACAAATGGGGCACCCACATGTACTGCACAGTTACAGTGCAGTGCAAGGTGGATTGTCACTAGGTACCCTTCCCAGGCTATGTCTCAAAGTTGTGAGTGCTGGACACCGGTCCCTCATCCATAGTTGCACCACCTGTGTACCTCATTAGCCTTGCTGATGCCCACATGTATGACTGCCTGTGTGTTGCACTAATATGTTGCCAGTGTAGTAGTGTCCTTTGCACTTTGTCATCCTCACAGGTTGTTGCCCAGAAGAAACATGAGATCTGGTGGAGCATCGTCCGGGCGGTGAGATCCGTGGGGTTCTACAAGCGCCGGATCCGCAACTGCCGGAAGAGGTGGCAGGACCTTCGGGGCTGGACCCGGAGGATCGCACGGGTCCAGCTGAAGCTGTCGCCTCCTCGCAGGAGGGGCGGACACCGGACCCTGACCCCCACATGCTCCGGATCCTGGCGGTGCTGTTCCCGGACCTGGATGGGCAGCTGAAGGCCAGACAGCAGCAAGGAGGGGGTAAGTACATGACTGCACTGTGTGCTGTTTCTGACATGCTGTGTGCCCCCCTCTGGCCTGGTAACAGTTCAACAGTACATTGTTCAGATAGTCCAGGACCCATGTCCCTCTCTGGTGACTTGCCCCCTTCTCATCTGTTTGCCAGGTGTGGCTTTTTCTGTCTGGGCTTAGTGTCACGTGGAAAGTGTGCCCTTACATTTGAAGGTGCATGAGATGTGGGCCAGCATTGCTTCAGGGGACTCAGTGTTGGGCTTCAAGGGAGGGACCATTGTACATTACATGCCAGGGACCTGGTATTTATCTGCATGTACACCTGTCATGCGGCCAATTGGCAGCTCGGCCTCACCACATGTGCCTGGGGCATTTGGCACACACCCATGCTGCTGGTGCGGAAAATGTTGGGGCCTCTGGAGCATGTATCTCAAATGTGTCACACATGCATAGCCACCTGCCTACTGTCCATGGCTGTCACCTGTTCCACGTGGAGCAGGACAGTCATGGCTAGTCCAGGGCATGCAACAATCTGTACTCCCACTCCCGTGTCTCGGTTGGCACTTTGTGCCAGGTGAACAGTTCCCTCAGGTGTCTGCCCCTGTGTCATTGTGCTGTGGCACCGTTGTCAGGCCCACTGGTGTGTACATGGGTTTGGGGTCAGCATGCAATCTGAGATGTGCCCATGTGAGACAATACCTCTGTGACATGTAGGGATGTGATGACTTGACTGTGCACAATGGTGCCTGCAACTGGGTAGTTCCAGCAGCTGGGTGTCATTCACAGCAGAGTGCGAGTTGCTCAGCTTCAGAGTGCCCTGTCCCATGTCTCTCATGCGTCCAATGGGTCTGGGGTGGGTACATCTGAATCCAGACGATGTTGTTTTCTGTGGATGGTCATGTGTAGGTGTCAGCTACAGAGTTTGCAGGCCCCATGTCCCGGGAATGTGACACAGTGGTGACAGTTGTTGTCAGGCTGCCCTGCCCCCTGTGACTGGAGACTGTGATGTATGATCTCACAGGCATGGCTGAGCCATGGGACTACACTACCTATGGGTGATCCTGCAGGAGTGTGTCATGTGCAACATGCACTCCATTGTGCCAAGGAATGCAGGACTTGCGGGGCTCAGGATGTCTGGTGCATGAACTCAGCCCCAGCCTCTCAGATGCAACACTGGCCATCCCTACGTCCAGGCAAATGTACAGATCCATAGGCAGCAGATGTGATGTGTGCATGTTGACAGACCACTACATATTTTCAAGTCCTGTCAACTAATGGGTAGGTGGTGCATGTGTCCGCAGTGGGGTGTAGGGATCCTACATGCGCAAGACAGATGGGTGCAAGGGCAGGAGGGATGTGAATGCCATGCTTGACTCTCAGACAGACCATTGGCCTATGCAAATTTGTGTGAGCACTCCTAGCAATGTTCAACTGATTGATGCCCACACTTGGCCACTGATGTGCTGTACTTTCTGTGGTGTGTGTGGTCAGTGCAGATGACTAATGTGTTTTTATTCTATTTTTCCTGTGCAGATACAGACACTGACACAGAAGGAGACCGCTCCACGGACCAGGGGGAGCCAGTGAGCCAGACTGGGTCGGAATTTGAGGAGTCGGAGGGACCCAGTGGCACGGAGGGCGAGGGGAGTGTGTCTGTGGACTCCTCGGCAAACACCACCGCAGCTGAGGACCACAGCAGCTGTGACGAGGACTCCCTTGTGGAGGCGGGTGGCAGCAGCCACCATCCAACACCTGTTGAGGTTGTCCCCACCCCCACCATCACCACCCTCCCCATGGCTCCCACATCTAAGGTCCGTGGAGGCGCCCGTGTTCATGGGCATGTATCCTTCCAGTCAGGCACTGCACCCCCTACCCCTGTGTCCCCTGCTGCCCTGAGTGAGGAGTCTGTCGACCTGCTGCGGCAGATCCATGTGGGGCAGACATCCATGCTGCGTGTCCTCCATGTGCACACGGGTCTATTGAACCAGCTGGTGTCGTACATGGAGGGCATGTCATCGGCCATGTCTGCCCTACAGAGGACCAGTCAGGGCATGGCATCCTCACTGACGGCAGCAGTGTCCCTCCTCCAGCAGTCCCTCCCCCTCCTGCCCCTGACCCATCCCCTGATCCCAGCACCCTACCTGTCCAACTCACACACACACCTGCACCGTCATTGCACACAACAGACCCAGGCAGTACACACACACCCAAGCCAAAGTCTAAACATGCACGCACGCATACTCAGGGGACTGAACATACACTCACCGGGGATGGGTCAGACACACACACACACGCATCCACAGGTACTCCGCAGTCCTCCGATGCCTCTCCCTCCACAGCCCCTTCCACAGCCCCTTCTACTGCCTCAGCTGCATCCACAGCTGCAAAGAAGCTCTTCCTGGTTGACCTCGGACTCTTCCCCACTGATCCATCCACACCAGCACACAAGGGGAAGAGGAGGTCCAGCCACACAGAGGGGAGTGTCCCTCGCCCCCAGACACCCTCCCCCAGGCGCAGGCAGGCTGAGACCCCACGCCGCAGGTCCCCCTGCAACCGGAAGAGCAAGACCCCACCACCGGCCCAACGCTCCACCAGACAGTCTCCACCCGCCATCCCCCAGGCTCCCACTCCACAGGTACCACCACCACACCCTGCCCCAGGTTCACCCACCCACCACTACCGCATCCCCAAGATGCTCAGGCCTTCCCCCCCTGCCTCTTGCTCTTCCACCACCCCACACCCCGCTCAGCCTGTGTGTGGCACTGCTGTGGAGGGCGTGTCCTCCCCCTCCGTCCTGCCCACATCACCGGATCCACATTCTGCTCCCCTGGGGATGGGCACTGCAGTGGAGTCTATGCCCTCCTGGTCTGACTTGGGCACTGCAGTGGGTTCCCTGTCCACTCCCTCTGACCTGCCCACTGCAGTTGTGCCGGCACCCACTGCTCCTGACTTGTGCCCCCCAGTTGTGCCAGCACCCACTGCTCCTGACTTGTGCCCCCAGTTGTGCCGGCACCCACCCTGTCAGACCCCTCCACTGCAGCTGCCGCTCCTGCACCCACCACCCCTTCCCTGTCTGTTTCTGTTGATCCATGATCCTGTACCTGCGGTGCCTGGCTGGCCTCTATGTATGCCCCTCCCAGGGGTATGTCCCCTTCCGGTAGCAGTGCAGGCAAGCCAAATGTGGCATTTGGACACTTGACCCTGTTGGGTCTGTTTATGGACTGGCCATAGGCCTTCATGGTTTTCTTCTTGATTTTCCATTTAAAGAAAACTAGGCTGAATAAAAGCTCCTTTTTGTTCACTAGTGGTTTTGCTTCAGATGTACATGATGTTGATGATGCTTGACATGCCCTTGCTCCAGTGATGGTGTAGTTCAAGGCTGGAAAATGTAGTGTCACTGTGCTGGAGCCCATGTGGGCCATGGGGGATATGTCCTATTGGGGTGTGTATCCATGTCATCCTTTGCAGCAATCTGAGGGGGTCATGATTATGGTCTTTGGAAATGTGTTATCCATCTTTTGTTAGCAATGTCTCATCAGTGTCTTACACACATGCACACCTGTTGGCCTTAGCATGGTTCAATTGGCCCATTTCACTGGCTGTGTGGCCATCTCCAATGGACATGCAAGTGTAGGCATCTATGTGGATGGACTCATCTGTGTCCTCAGTGCTACTTCATCTACATGTGTGTTGACTCTGTGCAGTTGACTCAGGGGACCCTCCCGTGCCCAGGCTGCTGTTACCAGGGCCACCAATGTGTGGTATATGTTGGCTGTGTGACAAAGTATACTGCTGACATGCTGGTGGCCTGCATGGACGACATATGGCACAGCTTTCCTTCCACAGGAGTGGAGTCCCCTCATGGCAATGTGTTGTTGGGTGACATTGGCTGGGCCCATGGTGTGTGTTGTGTGAGCATGTTTGTGTGTTTTCCCTTCCCTTTGGCTACACAGGCTGTGTACCCTGATGATGTTTCTGTTGGTGATGCTTGCTGAGTTGTCCTATGTTCACCCAACATCTTCACCCTTGGTTCCCTGGGATGTGGGTGCATGGCACACTAGTGCTCATCAAGGTGTTGTGCCTAGGTGTGTTTGTCGTATGGGCTGGGTATGTGGGCAGACACAGATGGGACACAGTCGGTTTTCCCCTAGGCCCTTTTTAGTTTCCACTTTCATGTAGTGTTGCCTATGTGGTATGTGTCTGTGATTGGAACACATGTGTGTGCCTGCTCCCACTCCTCATGTTCAGAGGTGCAATGTTGGAAGGTGTCAACATGTGTTCTTTGTGGGTCTCCTTGGGTGCGGCATTGCCCTGGGACTGTGACAGGGATCCCAGCTAATCTTGTGTATTGGTAATCAGGGCCATGTTCCGCATACTGTGCATTGTGTCAGACATCCACAAGGGATGTTGAGTGTCCTTTGTGTGATGTGTTTGTTCACCTTCGCTGCCCCCCACCAGCCCTGGGATTGTCATGTGGTCTTCTGCTGTATCAGCGGTCCCTGTGGTGTTGGCTGATGCACCTTGATACAGGTCAAGGTGTGTGGTGTTCTGAGTGGTGTCATGACTTGTATAGTCCCCTATCACCATGTTGTCCTAGTATTGCAGGCCATGTCCAGGGCTTTGTATTTGTGTGGGTCTGATGGACGTTTGTGTGTGTGGTCAGCTGCCCAAGGTGGCACAGGTGGGTGTGCTGCACAGTATGTGCCACATCTACCTTGGTCGTTAGAGTGGCCTTCTCATGCAGTCCTGTGTGACCCCAATGTAGTGTCTCTGGCTGTGGTGCTTCAGTGGGTCTGTCTCTGGCTCTGTTGGTTGTTGATAATTGCAGCTTGTGTCAGCTATGTCTGTTGTGTTCCCTCTCACCTTGCAATGGCTGGTTGCCCACTAAGGGGTTGCCCAATTCATGCTTCTCTGTTGTGTGGCACTGTGTCCTCATTGGTGACATTGTAGTCCTGCCCCCTCACATGTTGTGTAGTTGCCTGTGGACACAGAGACACAGACATACACATGTTTTGTCCGATGTGCTGTGTGTTTCTGGCTGTTTGTAATTGTTCATCTGCAGCAGTGCTTTTGTATTGGTGTTGTGGGCCATTGGCTGACTGGTGTCTGTGTGATTTCCCATGTAGTCCCTGCGAGCCATACCACAGCCTTCTGCACATTGCTCCTGTTTGGTGTGTCCCCCTGCTGCCATTGCATGGGTGTTTGTGACCTGACACCTCCAGTCCCCACAGGATGTGTAGCTTTGTGGGTCTGTTTGTGGAGATGTGTGTGGGTGTGCATAGTGACAGTCATTTGTGGAAATGAGTGATTCAGCTGTGTCTGCAATGTCACCCCCCCATATGTGATGGTTGTCTGCACATCTTTGGGTATATGTTTTGGATGCAGTGCACTGTGTGCATCAACACAGCTCTGTTGGTATGACACACAACCACTACTTTGCAATGGAATGGGTCATGTGGTGGGACCAGGACTCGTACATGCTGTTTGACAGTTGCAGCTTTCAACAATAAGTCACTTACCTTCATGTCACTGTGCTGATGGGGGTTCAGACCCCATTAGCACAGTGCTCTACATATGCTGCATGTGTGATCTCCACACTTACCTTCATGTCACTGTGCTGATGGGGGTTCAGACCCCATTAGCACAGTGCTCTACATATGCTGCATGTGTGATCCCCACACTTACCTTCATGTCACTGTGCTGATGGGGGTTCAGACCCCATTAGCACAGTGCTCTACATATGGTGCTGTTTAGTACAACACAGTTACCTTTTGTACACTCAAGTGATGGGTGTTGAGGACATTACTGCAGTGCTCATGTGAGGCTTGGCTTGTGTTAGCCACACTGTGGTATTGCAGACACGTGTTGTGAGTTACATTGTGTGTACATGGTAATGTTCACTGTAGTGGGAATTTTACACAGACTACATGTTGTGGTCATGAGGTTGTTGGGGATATCCTTTGGTTTACAGTCCTTATGTTGGGGTATGTGGTATGTGTTACACATCACCCATCCTATGTGTGTGGGCATTGGTAGTGGTACTCACACAGTTCACTATTGGTGGGGGTGACAGGCAAGAGGCCCCCTATGGGTGGGGGTGAGAGTGGTGACAGGCAAGAGGCCCCCTATGGGTGGGGGTGACAGGCAAGAGGCCCCCTATGAGTGGGGGTGAAAGTAGTACCAGCCAAGAGGCCCCCTATGGGTGGGGGTGAGAGTGGTGACAGGCAAGAGGCCCCCTATGGGTGGGGGTGACAGGCAAGAGGCCCCCTATGGGTGGGGGTGAGAGTAGTACCAGCCAAGAGGCCCCCTATGGGTGGGGGTGAGAGTGGTAACAGGCAAGAGGCCCCCTATGGGTGGGGGTGACAGGCAAGAGGCCCCCTATGAGTGGGGGTGAGAGTAGTACCAGCCAAGAGGCCCCCTATGAGTGGGGGTGAGAGTGGTGACAGGCAAGAGGCCCCCTATGGGTGGGGGTGAGAGTGGTGACAGGCAAGAGGCCCCCTATGAGTGGGGGTGAGAGTGGTGACAGGCAAGAGGCCCCCTATGGGTGGGGGTAAGAGTGGTGACAGGCAAGAGGCCCCCTATGGGTGGGGGTGACAGGCAAGAGGCCCCCTATGAGTGGGGGTGAGAGTAGTACCAGCCAAGAGGCCCCCTATGGGTGGGGGTGAGAGTGGTGACAGGCAAGAGGCCCCCTATGAGTGGGGGTGAGAGTGGTGACAGGCAAAAGGCCCCCTATGGGTGGGTGTGAGAGTAGTCCCAGCCAAGAGGCCCCCTATGGGTGGAGGTGACAGGCAAGAGGAGGGCCTGGGTGTTTGTCACAGGTTTACTGGTACGTGTCGGGTGTTTGTTTGGGGTGTGTGTCTCTTACCGTCTCCGTCGTAGGCGTCTGTTCCGGATCAGGCCATGGTTGTAGAGGATCGGTATGACCTGTGCGATGGGATTCATGTCGACACCGTCTCGTATGCACTGGTCGTTGGTTCGTTTTGTCCCAGTTGCAGGCTTGTACGTCTCGTGTCCGGGGATCGTGTTGTGGCGCAAATCGTTCCTTTCGTGCAGCTTTTCCGGATGCTGTGACGTGCCGTACGTGTCGACTCGCTCGGGCATAGGAAGTTCGCATCATACTTGTCCGGCCGGAAACTGCTCTGACATAGCCCCTGTGCGAGTCGATTCGGCCTTTACGGAACCGGGTCGTAGGGAGAATTGAGTATGTATTTGGCGAGTTCGTGTCGGTCGGGTTTTCAGCACATGCACGCATCGTACTTGATCGGCAGGACTGACCGGCTCCCGGGACGAGTCGGTCAGAAGGTAAGCGTCCGGACGGCTCTTTTTGAGCTGTCTGACCCGAATCGGAATCGGCCCCTAAGTGGGATTTCCATTCTTCTTCATTTATTGGAATAGGAAGAGATTTAATTCTAGTGCCACAACTTTCCGCAATTATTTCCCAGTATCGTTTTGAATTATTTTTCGCCGCAGCTTCTTTTAATTGAACCCATTCATATTCCTCCTTTTTTTGTTTTAAGGAGCGTTTTTTCCGTTGTCCTTTTCTCTTTAGTAAACCTATTAATCTATTTCGTTCAGGAGAGTAATTCTCAAATTGGGCCCTTACTAGTTTGTTTAAAACTCTATTTATTTGAAGTAATGGATTAAAACCAGATCTCTGCTTAATTTTTGGGTGAAAAGATTTACAGGACAAAACCATAGTGTTTATACTATGACTATAAGATTCTAGCAAATTATTTTGGGGGTAATCTGGAAATTCTGTTACTCTAAGCTGCTTATCACCTATTAAAACGGTTAAAGACTCTTTTAATTTTGAGAGGGCCAAAGAATTCCAGTAAGTTCTGCCATTTGTTTTGTTAAAAGCTACCGCTTTATCCCTAAAATTCTATGAGCTCTCCCCAGCACAGGACAGATCTATTTTTAAACTAATCACCATATGGTCACTAAATTGATTTTCCAAAATTTCCATATTTGATAGTCTATTAAAGAAATCGGCTGAGGAAATTACATAATCAATAATGGAGCCACCCTTCGGACCCTTATGTGTATTTTTCGCTGGGATATCTTTTTATAGTCTCCCATTGACTACTAATACCTCCAAATTTCTTAAGCCTTCTAATAGAATTGTTCCTCTTTTATCCGTTCGACTATGATTTGGGAATTGAGCCGGTGATATATTTAATGCTTCCTCCTTAGTGGAGTTAGCAAAGAGCCCCAAACTATGGGATCCCTGCTAAATATCTCGAGATATCATTTGGCACGTCAGGCCTTAGCCGACCTTCATTGGCTCACGGTCATGCAGAGAATTAATTTCAAGGCACTGTGTATCTCACACAGAGCCTTTCGAGTTCAAGGTTCCACTATCTCCTGACAGCTGACTGCTCCTTATATCCCTGGTAGAGGTCTCAGATCTTCTAACACCCTACAGGCTATAGTTCCATCTGTGGAGAGGGCTAGAAGAAGAGGAAGATCTTTTAGGTATAATGTGGCAAAACTCTGGAACACCTTGGGCCAGATGTACGATCGTTTTGTGCGGTCACAGAGGGGTTTCAGACCCCTTTGCGACCGCAAAAAACGAGTTGGCCATGTACTATTCCTATTTTGCGACTCGCAATTTTTTTTATTTTTTTTTTATTTTCAATCTTTATTTCGATTTTAAAAAAACCATAAAAGATTACATAAAAACATCATACAACAATACTTCAAAGGGTAACCCGCCCGATAATACACAATTTAAGAAACAATTTAAAAAAATAATTTAAAAGCAGTTATAACAATGCTTTAAAACCCAAATACAAGGCTCCACGGTGACCAACTAAAATCAAACATCTGGTTATAAATTGGTTAACACTCACATGTTCATTAAAAATGCCTAAAATTTCAGTCCCATTCTCTTTCTTGTTAGGTCGACACTAAAAAGATATCTGCTTACACTAAATACAATTGCTTGTGTTGTATCTGTTCGCAATAATCTTCCTGCCCCATTACATGATCTAATACCCAAAAGTTGACAGATGGGTTTGATCCACTTCCTCCTAGCATTAGTGTAGGCTGGACAAAAGAATAGCACATGCAGTTCATTCTCTTTTGCACCTGTGTGGCAGATATCACAACAACCATTGTTTGCACCACCTACGCTACGTACCCATTTCATAGTATTTGCATTAATCTGCAAAATGCCGTAGCGAAATTTAAGGTAAAGAGATTTGGCAAGTTGTGGTTGAATTTCATCTAGAAAGGACTCGAATTTACCGTTTGGTTTTATTGTGAGAAACCTTGTGGATAAAGTACCTAGTTTTGGACAATGTGACAAAGTATCTTGTGTAAATGCCCAGAAAGTCTGTTTCAACAGCTTTTTTGATCCCAAAGACAAACCCTGAGGTTCCTCCCAAAACTGTTTTAGTCCTAGTTTATAAAACCAATCCTGAATATGATTCAACCATGGTAACCTTGTAATATTTTTAATTCTAAAAATTTCCTCCAAACCTTCTCTATAATGAACGAGTTCATCTGTGGACCACAAACGTACCCAAAATAATAGTGGCCGCAAAGCCGCATGCTGGTCAGTGCGGCGAATGTTTAAATCTATTACTACTGGTGTTAAAGGTGTGCGTGTTGGCAAACATAACAATTTCCTAAAAAATGTATTCTCGTACACCATAAAACTATTCTTTGTCACATGTCCCCACAATTCAGCCCCATATAGGCAAGCAGGTTGTACCCTATATTTATATAACTCCAACGCAGGAGAGACAGCTTTAGATAAGCTGCTCTCATGCTTCCTTACTATTGGGACTGAATTTTGAATTAATATTGTTTTGCTTTTATCCAGCTGTGGTTTCCAGTTCATTTTAGAATCTAGAGTAATACCTAAATAATTAAAATTTAGCACATATTCTATCCTCTCATTTTTTACAGTTAAGTTTTTTTAAAAGATTTGTGCGGATTAACTGCCATGTATTTTGTTTTAGTAGAGTTGATTTCCAAGCCCTTTATTTCACAGTAGGTTTCGAAAGTATTAAGTAAGTTTTGCAGACCTTTGGGGGTTTGTGATATTAAAATTGTATCGTCGGCAAATAAAAGTGCCGGTACTGGCACCCCCAACTTGGGAGAGTCATGCTCGCAGCCCAAGAGATATTCAGGGATATCATTAACGTACAACGAAAATAAGGTAGGGGCCAGCACACAACCTTGCCTTACCCCCTATTTACTTGTATACGATCAGTAAGTTCGCCATTTGGCCCCCATCTAACCCTTGCAAAGTTATCCTCGTGTAACCTAATAATCTGCACGAGGATTTCCCTGGGACGCCCTGATCTCTTAATGATTTCCACAGGAGATTTCTGGGTAAGAGGTCAAAGGCTGCCCTAAGGTCTACAAAAGCTATATACAGATGGGCTTTCTTAACTGTGATGTACTTCCAAATTATACAAAGAAATCTAAAAACCTGGTCAATAGTGCTAGTTTTTGCTCTAAAACCCGCTTGGTACTTGGATAAAATATTATACTCCCCAATCCAATCGCTCAGTTTGTTTAAAATTTGACGTGCATATATCTTTTGTAAAACGTCAATTAGACTAATCGGCCGATAATGCGACGGATCGTGGCGGTTACCCTTTTTAAAAATAGTTGCGATCTCTGCGCCCCTCCACGTTTCAGGAATCGGTGCACCCGATGCAACTGTATTACACAAAAGATTAACATAGGGAGCCCAAACCTCCTTCTCATGCCTCCATAGGTCACCTGGTATCTTATCTGGCCCAGGGGCCTTCCCTTGTTTTATTGCATTTATTGCTACTATTGTTTCCGCTAAACTAAAATGTAGAGGGTCTCACTTGGGTGAATAACAAGTTCTTCAAAATTAAAATTAATATCGTTTTTAGTGGTTGAATATAATTGTGAAAAATGAGTTACCCAGGTATTTGCATCAAGGAAAAGATCCTCGTTACATTTTCCTTTTTGTTACCCTTAGATAATAAACGCCAAAAGGTAGCTTGGTCATTTGATTTACATGCTTTTATCAGCTCAGACCAATTATTATCCTCCCAACTTTTCTTTGCCTTGATTAATACCCCCTTATAGTGAGTCCTTTTTTCCCTTAGGGTTACTATCTCCTTGTCCTTTGTTGCCTGAATCAGATCCTTTTTGCATTGCGGCATTCTTTATTATACCATGGGTTCTCTAGCAAGGCTGAATTAGATATTCCCTTTTTAATTGTTTTGGGGCCTTACTTAATATTGGTTCAAGTCCCTCTACCAACCTATCATGCATTTCCATGATTGGTATCTCTGTTAATGGCAAGTTTATATATGGAGAGACTATTTCTACGTAAGTTTCATAATTTTTTTAATGATCTTGTCATTCCCCAGAACCAAGGGCCATCTAAGTGCTCTTCGATTATTCGATAGTAGAGGCTCAATTAAACTGTGACAAGGGTCACATCTCCTTAAATAACTTGGCTGAAATAGGGAAGCTGAGAGCGTCAAACATAAAGGACAATGATCACTCTCTATTCTATCTTCAACAACTAGATCTTGCATCATAGGCCATAGAGGGATAGAAACCAATATATAATCTATATAACTTTTAGAATTACCCCGGATAAATGTTGGTAAGTTTGGGCTGTCAGAAGATAATCGCCCATTACAGGCGCGTAAACCATGGGCTGAAACCAGCCTCAGTAACTGCGCTACAGCACATGTACACGAAACTACTGGGCTACTCGCAAAATAGGAATAGCGAGTCGGTATTAGGAAGGGGCGTTCCGAGGGCGTCCCTTCCTTACAGCGAGTCCTCCAGGTATGTATGACTCTTTTGCGACTGCAATTGTGGTCGCAAAACAGTCGCAGTTTACCACCCTTCTCAGAAGGGTGGTAAAGCCCTCGCAAACGGGAAGGGGTCCCCAGGGGACCCCTTCCCCTTTGTGAATTCAGGGGAAAATATTTTTTAAGGGCAGGCAAAGGAAAGCATTTCATTTTTTCTTTTTTAAATGCACCCCGTTTTCCTTTAAGGAAAACGGGCTGCATTAAAAAAAAAAAGTGCTTTATTGAAAAGCAGTCACAGACATGGTGGTCTGCTGACCCCAGCAGGCCACTTTCCCTGTGAGGCTGGCCATTCCCAATGGGGTCGCAAATTACGAGTGGCTCATAAATATTGATGAGCCTCGCATTTTGCGACCCCATTGGGAATCGCTAACAGTGTCTCTGACACTGTTGTACATTGGATTTAGCGCCTCGCAATTTGCGACTCACAATTTGTCACAAATTGCGAGGCGCTAAATGTAATGGTCGTACATCTGCCCCTTGCCCCTTACCTTGCGGACAACTGATAAGATACTGTCCTTCACAAAACAGCTCAAAATCTTTCTATTTGTGAACTAATCTCCATGAAGCCGGCGCTCACTGTCTGTGTCACTAAATTAGCGCTGGGATGCCTCCAGATCGCCACACATTCTATGAATCTTTCTAACATAACATAGAATAACATATTATAACATTACATAACTATTAAATTAGATACTATAAACAATGAAATACCTACATAAATAGTTATATCAGTGTGTAACAGGCTGTGTAAGTCTGCATTTGTGAGTTTGTGTATGATACGTGATTTACTGGCTGTGTTAGTGGGCGATGGGGTATGTAACTGTGTACGCAACTGGCTCAGTTACTGCTGAATATATAAGTGCTTTGTGTGTTTGTGACTGAATGTGTAAATGCCTCTGTCAGTGTTTGACTGGCTGAGTGAGTGGCTCTATGCATTTCAACATAGGTAAGTGAGTCACAGTATGGGTGGGAGACTTAATGTATCATATGGGTCTGTAAGTGCGTGTGTAACTCACTGAAACTTCAAACTATATCTCTTACCTTTCAAGCACATAGCACACTGCCGTATGGGCTACCTAAGGCCTACCTTACATACAATTCCTCATCAACATCTGTGGTAAATTGGTCCTGGCCCACTCAAGATTCCTTATACTAGGTGACTTTAATTTGTGGTCTGAGGGGGAGCCTTGCTCTGTGCTGAAAGACCGCCTTCGGTCCTCTGATAATTTAGGACTGCAACATATAGTACTGGTCCCGACTCACCAGGATGGGACCATCCTGGATCTTATTTTTTCCACTATGCTATTGACACCATGGGGAATATTTTTCCCCTTTTTTGGATAGATCACTTTTTATTGACCTTTTCCCTATGAGGAAAGAAATTATCTCTGCAAAAGACAACCCCGGACGCTAGACGTTGCAGCAGAGCATGGTATAAACTCTTTAAAGAGCGTAGGGATAAGCCTTTGTTTAATCTTTTGTCTTCCATTGGTTTGGGTAGATGGGTGAAGGAAAATTACTCAGAGCCACCTTAGACCTGGTCTTCCCCATTACTGAGCTGAAAATTCCGCAAAGACCTTCGGCTCCATAGTACAGTGCCTCACTCAAAGATTTAAAATTGATCTGTAAAAATGCAGAGAGAAAGTGCGGTAAATTTATAAAGAGGAGGACAAAACTGTTTTAAAAGATGCCCTACGGAAGTACAAAACTGAAATCATGAAGGCAAAAATGGAACACTATTCTAGTGCTATCTTGGCTGTACCCAATAGCGCTAAAAAGTGCTCATCATAATGCGTGAACTGTCAAAACCCGAATTTCCTGAACTATTCTATACCCACATCTCAGGATTTATGTGATAATCTTGCAGTGTTCTTCGTAGAAAAAATGTATAAAATTATCAATGACATTGAAATCACTCCTCTGAACAAGGCTTCTCTGAGAGATAGAGCTATCCAAGCTGACTCTACAGGCATGCGGACCACTCATAGTAGTGTGCATTCGAAGCAGATGAGTGAATTCGAACTCTTTGAATATTTAACAGAGGCTGATTTTCTAGCCTTGGCACTGGCCATGTCCTCTGGCTCACCTTTAGACCCTTTACTTCACAAGGTTTGGCATGATAAAACAGGAGAAATCTTTCTGCGGCGTTGGCAAATTTGTAGCCAATCTTTGCATAATGGTGTGGTCCCAGCAGCCAGGAAAAGGGTAATTGTTACACCGTTATTAAACATGCCACGCTGGACCCTGCAACCCTAAGCAATTACAGACCTATATCCCTTTTACCATACCCTGTAAAAATCCTGGAAAACTTTGTTAGCAAAACGTTATCTCACTATCTGGAAGTCAACCAAATTCTGAAAGCTTCCATCCAGGCCATGGGACTGAAACAGCTTTTGCTCACCGCTATGGATGAGCTTAGAATGCTGGTAGGCAACGGTCAGTCAGTGGTATAGATATTAGATCTTTCTGCCGCTTTTGATAAGGTCAACCACAACATCCTTTTAGATAGGCTGTCCTCGATTGGAGTCAGGGCCACAGTAGCAAAGTGGCTGTACTATCTGTTAGATAGACAACAGGCAGTGTCCCTTTCTCCTTTCTACTCTGAGTTCAGGTCCATTAAACACAGTATTCCACAGGGCCATCAATTAGTCCAATACTTTTCAATATTTACATGAGCTCTTTGATCTCACTTATCAAGTCGCACAATGTCAGCTTGGTAAACTATGGCGATGACACGCCCCGGTTTTACTTCCATCAAACTTCTGGCCGGTTCTGTCTGACAAGCCCCCGTACTGTCGGAGGTTGTCAGAAATTAGTGGTAATTTTTGATAGGAAGCGTAGCTTGGAATCTCATGTAAATAAGACTGCAGGGACCTGCTTCTTTTTAATCAGAGCTTTATGCAAGATTCCCCTGTTACTTCCTCTCTCATCTAGAGCACTGGTACTTCATAGTGTGATCCTAAGCAGGCTAGATAACTGTAATGCCTTGCTGTTAGGAGCTCTGGAATGCCTGCTCAATCAGCTTCATAGAGATCAATCAGCAGAGGCCAAATTGGCCCTGAACAGACCCAGAAGATCTTCGGTATCCTTCTGTTTGAAAGATTTGCACTAGTTACCATTAAGACAAAGAATAATTTTTAAGTCCCTTTGTATTGCTTTTAAATGTTTACATGGTTTGGTCTGACCCTCCTGAAAAAGAGAATAAAATGCCCAACAGGAGCTCACTCTTCAGCCAATCTGGCCTGTGTGGCCAAATTTAGAAAAACCACACAAGGGGAATGGGCCCTTATGATTGAAGCAGCTCGGCTATGGAATCATGTTCCTGATGCCCTGAGACTCTCCTCTGATGTAATGCATTTTAAAAAGGGTCTCAAAACATGTTTTTTCCCTAAAATCCATTTAATATTGTATTATACTGTTTTAGGACTGTCACACTGCACAGAACTTATCACCCCCTCCCCCAGTAAGACAACCTTAGGGGTGACTTATATGTAGTGAAAATGTAGTTTAGGGCTTGGCAAGGGGATTTAAATGACAAGTCGGCCTGGCAGCGTAACTGCATACACAGGTTCTGCAGTAGCAGGTCTGAGAATTGTTTAAAGAGCTTCTTGTCTGGATGGGTGACTTAGTATTGTCAGTTCTCTAGTACCTTTCTGAATGAGTATATCAGTCTCTCTCTGGGTGTGTCATTGGATATATAAGTAACTATGTTAGCATATGACTGCCTCTCTTAGTCACTCTATGGGTCTGTATATGTGTTTATAAATGGCTGCAAAGATTGCTTACTGGCTGTCTTAGTGAGTTTTGGGGTATGTAGCTGTGTGTGCAACTGGCTCTGTTACTGCTGGATACATAAGTGTTGTGCAGGTGTGTGAGTAAATGTGTAAGTGCCTCTGTCACTGTTTGACTGGCTGTGTGAGTGGTTCAATGCTTTTCTACATAGGTATGTGAGTCACAATATGAGTGGGAGACTGGATGTATAACTGGGCATATAAGTCTATAAGTACGCAAGTAACTCACAGAAATGTCAAAGTACATGTCTTACCTTTGAAGCACATAGCACTCTGCCCTAAGGGGTACCTCTCTGCCTACCTTAGAGGGGACCTATATGTAGTTGAAGGGGAGTTTAGTGCTTGGCAAGGTGTTTTAAATGGCAAGTCGGCCTGGCAGTAAAACTGCACACACAGATTCTGCAGCAGCAGGCCCAAGACATGTTTAAAGGTCTACTTTTCTGGATGGGTGACTTGGTAGTTTCAGTTCTTCAGTACATATCAGAATGAGTGTACCTGTCCCTTTGTGGGTGTGTCATTGGATATGTAAGTAACTATGTCAGCATATGACTGGCTCTGTTAGTATCTCTATGGGTTTGTATATGTGTGTGTAAGTGGCTGTATGTATTGCTTACTGGCAGTGTTAGTGGGTTTTGGAGTATGTAACTGTGTGCACACATGGCTCTGTTATTGCTGGATATATAAGTGCTGTATTGATATGTGAGTGAATGTGTAAGTGCCTCTGTTGCCGTCTGACTGGATGTCTTAGTAGCTTTATGCTTTTGTACATAGGTATGAGAGTAGCAGTGTGGGTGGGAGACTGGAAGGACAACTGGGCGTATAGGTCTTTAAGTGTGCATGAAACACACTGAAACTTCAAAGTACATGTCTTATCTTTTAAGCACATAGCACCCTGCCCTAAGGTCTGCCTACGACCTACCTTAGGGGTAACAAGTGTAGTAGTAGGAGAGTTTAAGGCTTGGCAAGTATTTTGAATGCCATGTTGGCCTGGCAGTAAAACTGCACACACAGACTCTGCACTAGCAGCGCTGAGACAAGTTTAAAGAGCTACTTGTTGGGATGGTGACTTGGTAGTGTCTGTTATTCAGTACATATCTGAATGAGTGTACCAGTCCCTCTGTGGGTGTGTCATTGGATATGTAACTATGTTCGCAGATGACTAGCTCGCTTAGTAACTCTATAGGGCTGTAACTCTATTTGTAAGTGGCTGTATGACTTGTTTACTGGCTGTTTTAGTGAGCGATGGGGTATGCAACTCTCTGTGCAAGTAGCTTAGGTACTGCTGGATACACAAGTGCTATGTGGGTGTGAGAGTGAATCTGTAAGTGTCTCTGTCGGTGTCTGACTCGGTGTGTTAGTGGCTCTTTGCTTTTGTACATAGGTATGTGAGTCGCAGTATAGGTGGTAGACTGGATATATAACTGGGCGTATGGGTCTTTAAGTGCGCATATAACTCACAGAAACTTCAAAGTACATGTCTTACCTTTGAAGCACATATCTCCTTGCCCTATGGCCTGCCTACAGCCTACCTTAGGCGTGACTTATATATAGTAGAATGTGATTTTAAGGCTTGTACAGGGGTTTTAAACGCTAAATAGACCTGGCAGTAAAGCTGCAAACGGGTTCTGCAGTAGCAGGCCTCAGACATGTTTAAAGGGCTACTTGTCTGGCTGGGTGACTTGGTAGTGTGAGTTATCCAGTACATATCAGATTGAGTGTATAAGTCCCTCTGTGGGTGTGTCATTGGATATGTAAGTAACTATGTTAGCATATGACTGGCTCTCTTAGTAACTACATGGGTCTGTACATGTGTTTGTAAGTGGCAGTATGGATTGCCAGCTGACTTTCCTAGTTAGTTTTGGGGTATGTAACTGTGTGCGCAACTGCCTCTGTTACTGCTGGATACATAAGTGTTGTGTAGGTGTGTGAGTGAATGTGTAAGTGTCTCTGTCACTGTCTGACTGGCTGTGTGAGTGGTTCGATGCTTTTGTACGTAGGTATGTGAGTCACAGTATGGGTGGGAGACTGGATGTAGAACTGGGCATATAGGTCTGTAAGTACACATGTAGCTCACAGAAACAACTGTATGGATTTCTTACTGCCTGACTTAGTGTGTTTTGGGGTATGTAAGTGTGTGTAACTGGCTTAGTTACTGCCAGACACATAAGTGCTATGTGGGTGTGTTAGTGAATGTGTAAGTGCCTCTGTCACTGTATAACTGGATGTGTTAGTGGCTCTGTGCTTTTGTACATAGCTGTGTGAGTCGCAATGTGGGTTGGAGACTGGATGTATAACTGGTGTATAGGTATCTAAGTGTGCATGTAACTTACTGAAACTCGAAGGTACATGCCTTATCTTTTAAGCATATAGCACTATGGTCAACCCCTTGGCCCACTTTAGGGGTGACTTATATATAGTAGTAGGAGAATTTAAGGCTTGGAAAGGGTTTTGAATGCGTTATCGGCCTGGCAGTAAAACTGAACACACAGGCTCTGCAGTAGCAGGCCTGACACAAGTTTAAAGAGCTACTTGTTGGGATGGGTAATTTGGTAGTGTCAGTTATTCAGTACATATCTGAATGAGTATACCAGTCTCCGTGTGGGTGTGTCATTAGATATGTTACTATGTTAGCATATGACTAGCTCTCTAAGTAACTCTATGGGGCTGTAAATCTATTTGTAAGTGGCTGTATGAATTGTTTACTGGCTGTTTTGGTGAGTGTTGGGGTATGTAACTCTCTGTGCATGAGTGGCGGTGTGGGAGACAACTGCATATATGACTGGGTGTATGGCTCTGTTCATCTCTCTAACTGAGTAAGTACTGGGTACATGAAAAACTTTATATGTATCTTAGAGGATATGAAAGTGCCTGCATATTTGTGAGAATGAGTATGTAACTACATGTGTAGGTGAATACATGGTTATGTCAATGATTTTATTGATGTTCCTCTCAATGTGTCAGTGTCAATCAATCAATCAATCAATCAGAGGTTTGTTAAGCGCGACTAATCACCTGTAAGGGTCTCAAGGCGCTAGGGGTAGGGGGGTGCAGGATCCATACCATCAAGGAGGGGGTCTGTCGAAGAGCCAGGTTTTGAGGTTTCTTGCGAAGATGGGGAGCGATGGTGTCTGTCTGAGGTGGAGCGGAAGGACGTTCCAGGCTTTGGCCACGAGGAAGGAGAAGGAGCGGCCTCCCGATCTGGTCTTTCTGGTGCGGGGGACCACGGCGTAGGAGAGCTGGGCTTATCGTAGGGTCCTTTGGGTGCGTAGAATTTGAGTCGGCTGTTCAGGTATGCTGGTCCGGTGCCGTGGAGGGCCTTGTGTGCGTGGGTCAGTATCTTGAAGGTGATTCTCGCCTCGACGGGGAGCCAGTGGAGTGTGCGCAGGTGCTGGGAGATGTGGCAGTGTTTTGGCAGGTTGAGGACCAGTTCTGGATGTTCTGTAGCTTGCGGGTGAGGTTTTTGTTTATTCCGGCGTAGAGTGCGTTGCCGTAGTCGAGTCTGCTGGTGACCAGAACATGAGTGACGGTCTTTCTGTGTTCGAGTGGGATCCATTTGAAGGTCTTACGAATGAGGCGGAGGGTGTGGAAGCAGGAAGACGCGACGGAGTTGATCTGGCTGTCCATTTTGAGCACGGAGTCCAGGATGATTCCCAGGTTGCGTGCGTGGTCCGTGGGGGTTGGCGGGTTTCCGAGGGCGGGGGGCCACCAGGTGTCACTCCAGGCGACGGGGGTTGGGCCCATGATGAGTACTTCTGTTTTGTTGGTGTTTAGTTGTAGGCAGCTGTTTTTCATCCATTTGGCGACGGCTTCCATGCCTTCTTGAAAGTGTGTCTGGCGGTGTTGGGTTCAGTGGATAGGGAGAGGATGAGTTGGATGTTGTCTGCGTACGACACAATGTTGAGTCCGTAGGTTCTGATGATGGGGGGAGTGGAGCCATGTAGACGTTGAAGAGCGTCGGGCTGAGGGAGGAGCCCTGGGGGACTCCGCAGGTGGTAGGTGTAGGGTCCGAGAGGAAAGGGGGGAGTCTGACCAGCTACGTTCTGCCGGGGAGGAAGGAGCGGATCCAGTCGAGGGCCTTGTCCTGGATTCCTGCATCATGGAGTCTGCGTATTAGGGTGCAGAGAGAGACTGTGTCGAACGCCGCTGAGAGGTCGAGGAGGATGAGGGCTACTGTTTCTCCTTTGTCCAGTAGGGTGCGGATGTTGTCTGTTGCGGCAAGGAGGGCGGTTTCCGTACTGTGGTTTTTTCTGAAGCCGGATTGGGAGGAGTCGAGGATGTTGTGCTCTTCGATGAATGTGGCGAGTTGGCTATTGATGGCTTTCTCGATGACTTTCGCTGGGAACGGGAGCAGGGATATGGGTCTGTAGTTTCTGAGGTCAGTGGGGTCCGCCGAGGGTTTCTTGAGGAGGGGATTGACCTCGGCGTGTTTCCAGTCATCGGGGAACGAGGCGGTCGCCAGGGAGCGGTTGATGGTGTGGCAGAGCATGGGTGCGATGGTGTCGGCGGCTCTGTTGAAGATGTGGTGGGGCAGGGGTCCGTGGGGGCCCCTGAGTGTATTGACTTCATTGTCTTCAGTGTGTCTTCGGTGGTGAGGGCTGTCAAGTTGTCAATCGCTGGTTTCCGGATGTCGGGGTGGTTGGTGAGGGTTCAGTGTGTTGGTTGTCTTCATCGAAGTTGTCGTAGATGCTCTTGATTTTGTGGTGGAAAAAGGTGCTGAGTTTGTCGCAGAGGTTTTGAGAGGGAGGGATGTCAGTAGACTCGCTGGTGGGTTGGGTGAACTCCTTGATGATGCTGAAGAGTTCCTTGCTGTTGTGTGCGTGGGTGGAGATTCTGTCTTCAATCACTTTTTTCCTCGTTTCTCTGATGAGTTGGTGGGGGGCGTTGGTGGCGGCCCTGAAGTTGTTGTGGGCTTCTGTGGGTTTGGTGTTCCTCCAGGCCTTTTCGAGGCAGCGGCAAGTGCGTCTGGACTCTCGAAGTTCGGTGGTAAACCATCTGGCTTTCTTGGCGTGGGTATTGTTGTTTTTCTTGAGGGGGGCTATGGAGTTGGCGCTGTCCGAGATCCATCTATGCTGGGTTCGGGCTGCGGTGTTGGGGTCGTCGTTTTCCGCGATGGTTGGGGTGGAGTTGTTGAGTGAGGAGGTGAGCTGGTCATCTGTGATTTTGGTCCAGTTTCTTCGTGGGAGCAGGTGCTGGTGTCTGTGGATGGTGGGTGTTCTGAAGGTGAAGTGGACACAACGATGGTCGGTCCATGGGAGTTCGGTGGTATGGCTGAAGGTGATGGAGTTTCCTGTAGTGAAGAGGGGGTCGAGGGTGTGTCCTGCTGAGTGCGTGGGCTCGGTCACGATCTGGTGAAGTCCAATGTTGTGGAGGTTGTCCAGGAGGGATGCGGTGTTGGGGTCCAGTTGGTTGTCGAGGTGGAAGTTGAGGTCTCCCAGCAGGGTGTAGTTGGTGGATGCGATGGCCTGTGGGGAGAGGATGTCCGTGATGGAGTTGGCGATGGGTCCGTGGGGTCCAGGGGGTCGGTAGATGAGGGTTCCTCGGAGGGTGGCGGTGGGGCTGGCCAGTATCTTGAAGTGAAGGTGTTCCATCAGGTCTGTGTGCTCGTCGGGGAGTGTGCTCAGGCGGAGGGTGGATTTGTGGATGATGGCGATTCCTCCTCCTGGGCGGGTGGGGCGGTCATTCCTGGAGATCTTGTATCCTTGGGGGATGGCGATGGCGATGTCCGGTCCCGAGGTGGTGTTGATCCAGGTTTCGTGAAGAATGCTACGTTCGGGGTGGTGCTGTCGAGGAGGTCCCAGATTTCGGTGGCGTGTTTGTGGAGGGGTCGGACGTTGAGGAGGATGCATTGCAGGGTCTTCAGTTCGGTTGTATTCTTGTGGGCGGGTTGTGCTGGATCCGTGTTCTTGGCGGTGCTGCAGGTGTGCCTGCAGCGATGACAGCTGAAGGGTCCGTGGGTGTCGGCTGGTGATGCTAGCTTGCAGTTGTTGTTGCGGCCTGGGTTGAGTGCATGGAGTGCTGCTGGGTCATAGCGTTGGAGGGGCGGAGTTCCAGGGTCCCTGGCGCTGGTCGTGGTCGGGTCATGGACAGGCGCAGACGGGCTTGCCTTTGGCGCACCTTCGGTGCACCAGCAGCGTGCCCGCTGCACGCGGCCACGCAGCAGCCACCATTAAGTAGGGGTCGGGGAGGGCTGGACAGCTGGGAGGTGAGCTGGATTGGTTGCGCTGGTCGTGCTGGGGGGGAGGGGCCGCAGGGGCAACAGCGGCAGGGGAAAAACGGGCGGGAAAGGAGGAGAGTAGGAAAAAGGGGAAAAAGAGAAGACAAGCAGTGCACAGGAAAGTGCAGAAAGCAGAAAAAAGCAGAAATATAGATTTAGGAAAGGGGGTGAAAAACGAGTGAAAAAACAAGTGAAAACGAGTGGAAAAACGGAGCCGAAAGCGGGAGACAGAAGTCCACTGGACCACCAGGGATGGGGCGCATGTGAACCTGTGGGTGGATGAAAGGCCTCGAACACTCACGTTAGAGAGTGCAGGGGCTGGGGGAGGCCTCACTCAATGGTGGAACTGCGAGGGTGGTAGAGCAATTTAACTGACAAAGAGTCAGTGGTCTTGCTTGCCTGTCCCTGCAGCGGCCGCCATTAAGTAGGGGTCAGGGAGGGCTGGACCGCTGGGAGGTGGGAGCGGGGAGGGGAGCTGCATTGGTCACGCTGGTCGTGCTGGGGGGAGGGCCCGTGGGGGCAGCAGCGGTGGGGGAAAATGGCTGGGAAAGGAGGAGAGTAGGAAAAAGGATAAAAAGAGAAGACAAGCAGAGCACAGTAAAGTGCAGTAAGCAGAAAAAAGCAGAAATATAGATTTAGGAAAGAGGGTGAAAAATGAGTGAAAACGAGTAGAAAAACGGAGTGGAAAGTGGGAGACAGAGGTCCACTGGACCACCAGGGATGAGGCGCAGGTGAACCTGCGGGTGGAGGAGGGCATCAAATACTCACACTAGAGAGTGCAGGGGCTGGGGGAGGCCTCACTCAATGGTGGAGCTGCAAGGGTGGGAGAGCAATTTCACTGACAAAGAGTCAGTGGTCTTGCTCGCCTGTCCCCGCAGCAGCCGCCATTAAATAGGGGTCAGGGAGGGCTGGACAGCTGGGAGGCGGGAGCGGGGAGGGGAGCTGGATTGGTCACGCTGGTCGTGCTGGGGGGACGAGCCGTGGGGGCAGCAGCGGCGGGGGAAAAACAGGCGGGAAAAGAGGAGAGTAGGAAAAAGGGGAAAAAGAGAAGACAAGCAGAGCACAGGAAAGTGCAGAAAGCAGAAAAAAGCAGAAATATAGATTTAGGAAAGAGGGTGAAAAACGAGTGAAAAAACGAGTGAAAACGGAGCGGAAAGAGGGAGACAGAGGTCCACTGGACCACCAGGGATGAGGCGCAGGTGAACCTGCGGGTAGAGGAGGCCTCGAACACTCACACTAGAGAGTGCAGGGGCTGCGGGAGGCCTCACTCAATGGTGGAGCTGCGAGGGTGGGAGAGCAATTTCACTGACAAAGAGTCAGTGGTCTTGCTCACCTGTCCCAGCAGTGGCTGCCATTAAGTAGGGGTCGGGGAGGGCTGGACAGCTGGGAGGCAGGAGCGGGGAGGGGAGCTGGATTGGTCGTGCTGGTCGTGCTGGGGGGAGGGGCCACGGGGGCAGCAGTGGCGGGGGAAAAACGGGTGGGAAAGGAGGAGAGTTGGAAAAAGGGGAAAAAGAGAAGACAAGCAGAGCACAGGAAAGTGCAGAAAGCAGAAAAAAGCAGAAATATAGATTTAGGAAAGAGGGTGAAAAACGAGTGAAAAAATGAGTGAAAACAAGTGGAAAAACGGAGCGGAAAGTGGGAGACAGAGGTCCACTGGACCACCAGGGATGAGGCACAGGTGAACCTGCGGGTAGAGGAGGGCCTCGAACACTCACACTAGAGAGTGCAGGGGCTGCGGGAGGCCTCACTCAATGGTGGAGCTGCGAGGGTGGGAGAGCAATTTCACTGACAAAGAGTCAGTGGTCTTTCTCGCCTGTCCCCACAGTGGCTGCCATTAAGTAGGGGTCGAGGAGGGCTGGACAGCTGGGAGGCGGGAGCATGGAGGGGAGCTGGATTGGTCGCGCTGGTCGTGCTGGAAGGGAGGGGCCACGGGGGCAGCAGCGGCGGGGGAAAAACAGGCGGGAAAGGAGGAGAGTTGGAAAAAGGGGAAAAAGAGAAGACAAGCAGAGCACAGGAAAGTGCAGAAAGCAGAAAAAAGCAGAAATATAGATTTAGGAAAGAGGGTGAAAAACGAGTGAAAAAATGAGTGAAAACGAGTGGAAAAACGGAGCGGAAAGCGGGAGACAGAGGTCCACTGGACCACCAGGGATGAGGCGCAGGTGAACCTGCGGGTAGAGGAGGCCTCGAACACTCACACTAGAGAGTGCAGGGGCTGCGGGAGGCCTCACTCAATGGTGGAGCTGCGAGGGTGGGAGAGCAATTTCACTAACAAAGAGTCAGTGGTCTTGCTCACCTGTCCCCGCAGTGGCTGCCATTAAGTAGGGGTCGGGGAGGGCTGGACAGCTGGGAGGCAGGAGCGGGGAGGGGAGCTGGATTGGTCGTGCTGGGGGGGAGGGGCCACGGGGGCAGCAGCGGCGGGTGAAAAACGGGTGGCAAAGGAGGAGAGTTGGAAAAAGGGGAAAAAGAGAAGACAAGCAGAGCACAGGAAAGTGCAGAAAGCAGAAAAAAGCAGAAATATAGATTTAGGAAAGAGGGTGAAAAACGAGTGAAAAAACGAGTGAAAACAAGTGGAAAAACGGAGCGGAAAGTGGGAGACAGAGGTCCACTGGACTACCAGGGATGAGGCGCAGGTGAACCTGCGGGTAGAGGAGGGCCTCGAACACTCACACTAGAGAGTGCAGGGGCTGCGGGAGGCCTCACTCAATGGTGGAGCTGCGAGGGTGGGAGAGCAATTTCACTGACAAAGAGTCAGTGGTCTTGCTCGCCTGTCCCCACAGTGGCTGCCATTAAGTAGGGGTCGAGGAGGGCTGGACAGCTGGGAGGCGGGAGCAGGGAGGGGAGCTGGATTGGTCGCGCTGGTCGTGCTGGAAGGGAGGGGCCACAGGGGCAGCAGCGGCGGGGGAAAAAACGGGCAGGAAAGGAGGAGAGTAGGAAAAAGGGGAAAAAGAGAAGACAAGCAGAGCACAGGAAAGTGCAGAAAGCAGAAAAAAGCAGAAATATAGATTTAAGAAAGAGGGTGAAAAACGAGTGGAAAAACGAGTGGAAAAATGCAGCGGAAAGCGAGAGACAGAGGACTACTGGACCACCAGGGATGAGTCGCAGGTGAACCTGTGGGTGGAGGAGGGCCTCGAACACTCACACTAGAGAGTGCAGGGGCTGGGAGAGGCTACACTCAATGGTGGAGCTGCGAGGGTGGGAGAGCAATTTCACTGACAAAGAGTCAGTGTGTGTGTGTGTATTCAAATTATATTCAAATTTTATAGTGTAATAAATCACCCACAGCTACTTCCAAACACATTCATTCTTTGGAACCTAATAAAATAGCTATATTTTCTCTTCAGAAAGTTTTATTCCTCTTTTGCTGGCACCTATGGTTTTCCTTAATATCATCTTCCCTCCCTTTTATTTTCCTTTTTACTGTTGTGTGTAACATATATATTCTGTTGCATGTTATATACACTCATAACTTTGTAAATACAGAATCTTTAAAAAGTACACTCCATTTAACATACCTGTGAAATATCTTTGCTGTTCTCCAATTTGTTTCTCAGTATCACTTAGAATCTCTTGTAAGTGAAAATCTGAAGTGAGTATTACAGGAATGGTATACCACTTTTAGTACATAGGAACCATTAATGGCAATCCTTCCCATACTGCTTTCAGTGATACCGATGTTGTAAGCAAATCACAACCTTCCTTTCATAACTTACTTTTGTTATACCACTTCTAAATGGTCACTATTTTTTAACCCTTTGTAAGACTCCTTTTGCGAAGTCCAATTTGGTTGTGGATTTTAGCTGATTCGCAAATCCTCTGTGGTGTTCAGCATGATTCACTTTGTAAAAAATTCTAAATTACAAACCAAACACTCCCTTATGAGCAATATTTCCATACCGCTCTGCTTCTCAGTTTTACAATCTACTCTTTTTCTTCCCTTGCCCCAGCACTTTGGCTCCATTTCCATGGTAACCATGTTTAGAACACTGACTGCTAGCACTAGGTCAAACATTCATAATCCTTTCTGTGAGCATCATACTACCTTCAAATTGAACTGTAGCAGGTGTGGTCATCTATTTAGAACTATAAGCATATCCGAAACAGCATAACTTGATTTTTTATTTTTCCAGAGCCATTTATAGAAGCAATTACTTTTTTCTCAAAATCACTACCTACTTTTACCTGCATAATAACAGCATCCAATCAAATATGTTAATTTTTAATTTAGGTGCTACTTTAGGTGGGCTACTTCACTTTGCCTCCAAAATGGTTAGAGTGTGGATTGTGGGACATAGTTTTGTGTTTTGGGCTAGAGAGAGTGCTAGAAAGAGTGGCATTGACAGGGACTTGGGTTTACCTAATGTAGACATTACTTGGTTTGGCCAGAGAGGACAAAAATGGCATCAACTGCTGCCTTTGGTTGAAAGCATTGTGGATTGCCATAATCCAGAGCTCATGATTGTGGACTGTGGTGGCAACGACCTAGGCACACTTACTGGGGTTGGACTGGAAATCCTAATGAAGGATACATTTGGTAAATTGAATTTTTCCCACACACTGCCTTGGTGTTCTCCAACATTTGCCAAAAGCAGAAGTAAAAGTGGTCAAATGAATTCTGTCCACAGATAGACAAATACAGGAAACATATCAATAAAAGTGTTTCTGCATTCCTCAGAGACCACAACATGGGCTCCATATACCACAACAATTTACCCTTTGATATGGACTGTATATATAGAAATGATGGAGCTCATTTCACAGAGAAAGGCAGCAGGGTGATCCTCAACAACCTAAAGTACTGCATCATGTTTTATGTGTAGTTATCATAAACGCAACATAAACACAAAGGCTCTATTTAGAGCCACCCTTTTTTCACAAACACTGTTTTTTTTAATTAAATCCTTCTTTTGAAATTTTTACTCCACTCCGTGGATCCGTCGCAGAGCCACAAAACAAAAGTACACATTTAATACAAAGCAGCATATTTTGGATTTGCTTGAACAGGTCTGTGAGTGGATATAGAACTTTGTGTGTGTCTCTCCTAGGGGGAGTATGAGTGCCTGTGTGGGTCTGTGAGTGGGTGTGTGAATGTCTCTGTGGATCTATGAGTAGATGTGTGGGTCTTAGAGTGGGTATGTGACTGCCTTTGTGGGTCTATAAATGGGTATGTGACTGCCTATATGGGTCTGTGACTGCCTGCATAGGTGTGTGCATAGGTGTGCAAGCGCAAAAAGAACAATTGATGAACAGAATGCAGAACAATGTCATACATTCACCCCAGTACAGAGATCTGGGCCTAAATCCATTGTTTTTTTGCTCACCATGCTATTCCAGTTTGGACCCAGCCATATGCAAATCAGTCTTGACCCTGCACCCAATGGGAACAGTCCAGCCCGAACTGCCAGGCCAGGTCCTCCCTGGACTGGAAACAAGCATCCTAGGACCGGTTTCAGGCTTTCAGCCCTCATCAGCCAGGATAGCTTGACTCCAGTGGCATGGAGAGCATGGGACCCACGTCTGGGCATACCCGTCCCACTCGTGGTGACAAATGCAAAAAGAACAATTGATGGACAGAATGCAGAACAATGTCATACATTCACCCCAGTACAGAGATCTGGGCCTAAATCCATCGTTTTTTTGCTCATCATGCCATTCCAGTTTGGACCCAGCAAAATGCAAATCAGTCTTGACCCTGCGCCCAATGGGAACAGTCCAGCCCGAACTGCCAGGCCAGGTCCTCCTGGACTGGAATCAAGCATCCTAGGACCGGTTTTGGGTTTTCAGCCCTCATCAGCCAGGATAGCTTGACTCCAGTGGCATGGAGAGCACGGGACCCACGTCTGGGCATGCCCGTCCCACTCGGGGTGACAAATGCAAAAAGAACAATTGATGGACAGAATGCAGAACAATGTCATACATTCACCCCAGTACAGAGATCTGGGCCTAAATCCATCGTTTTTTTGCTCACCATGCCATTCCAGTTTGGACCCAGCCATATGCTAATCAGTCTTGACCCTGCACCCAATGGGAACAGTCCAGCCCGAACTGCCAGGCCAGGTCCACCCTGGACTGGAATAAAGCATCCTAGGACCGGTTTCGGGCTTTCAGCCCTCATCAGCCAGGATAGCTTGACTCCAGTGGCATGGATAGCACGGGACCCACGTCTGGGCATACCCGTCCCACTCGGGGTGACAAATGCAAAAAGAACAATTGATGGACAGAATGCAGAACAATGTCATACATTCACCCCAGTACAGAGATCTGGGCCTAAATCCATCCTTTTTTTCCTCACCATGCCATTCCAGTTTGGACCCAGCCATATGCAAATCAGTCTTGACCCTGCGCCCAATGGGAACAGTCCAGCCCGAACTGCCAGGCCAGGTCCTCCCTGGACTGGAATCAAGCATCCTAGGACCGGTTTCGGGCTTTCAGCCCTCATCAGCTAGGATAGCTTGACTCCAGTGGCATGGAGAGCACAGGACCCACGTCTGGGCATACCCGTCCCACTCGGGGTGACAAATGCAAAAAGAACAATTGATGGACAGAATGCAGAACAATGTCATACATTCACCCCAGTACAGAGATATGGGCATAAATCCATCATTTTTTTGCTCACCATGCCATTCCAGTTTGGACCCAGCCATATGCAAATCAGTCTTGACCCTGCGCCCAATGGGAACAGTCCAGCCCGAACTGCCAGGTCAGGTCCTCCCTGTACTGGAATCAAGCATCCTAGGACCGGTTTCGGGCTTGTATTTGCATAGGTGTGCAAGTGTCTGTAAAAATCTGTAAGTGGGGGTGTAGTAGATGGATGGGTCACTAAGGTGGTATATCACTGCCTACATATGATTGTGACTGGGTGTGTGAGTACCTGCATATATCTATGAGTGGGTCTCTGAGTGCCAATGTGGGTCTGTGAGTGGATTTGTTAGTACTTGCGTGGATATGTGAGTGGATGTATGAATGCCTACACTTCTCTCTCAATGGGTATGTGACTGCCTGATTGATTCTGTGCTGTGAATGGGTATGAAAGTGCCTGTGTGAGTCTATGAGTGGGTGTGTGAGTGTCTCAATGGTTCTGTGAGTGAGTGCATGAGTGTCTGAGTAGATCTGTGAGAGGGTGTGAGAGAGGGTGTGAGAGAGTCTGAGTGGGTCTGTGAGTGGGTGTATGAGTGTCTGAGTGGGTCTGTGAGTAGGTGTCTAAGTGCCTTTGTGGGTCTGTGAGTGGGTATGTGAGTGCCTGTATGAACATGTAAATAGTTGTCTGAGTACCTGCGTGGTTCAAGTATGTGTGTGGACCTGTCAGTGGGTATCTGAGTTCTTGTGTGGGAATGTCACTAGGTCTGTGAGTGGGTGTGTGAGTGTCTGAGTAGGTCTGGGAGTGAGTGTCTCAGTGTCTGTGTGGGTCTGTGAGTGAATGTGTGAGTGCCTACATGGGTATGTGAGTGGGTGTGTAGTGTCTGAGTAGATCTATAAGTAGGTGTAAAAGCATCTCAGTGGGTCTGTGAGTGGGTGTGTGAGTGTCTGAGTGAGTCTAAGAGTGGGCGTTTGAGTGTCTGAGTTGGTCTGTGAGTGGGTGTGTGAGTATCTGTGTAGGTCTGTGAGTTTGTGTATGAGTGTCTGCATGGGACTGTGAGTGGGTGTGTGAGTGTCTGTGTGGGTCTGTGAGTCGGTGCATGAGCATCTGTCTAGGTCAGTGAGTGGCTGTGTGAGTGTCTGTTTTGGTCTGAGAATAAGTGTGAATGCCTGTGTGAGCATGCAAGTGGTTGTGTGAGTGTCTGTGTGGATCTCTGAGTAGGTATGTGACTGTTTGGGTCTGTGATTAGATGTGTGAGTATCTGAGTGGATCTGTGAGTGGGTGTGAGTGAGTATGTATGTGAATAGATGTGTGAGTATCTGAGTAGGTCTATGAGTGGGTGTCTAAGTGTCTGAGTGGGTCTGTGAGCAGCCGTGGCTGCTGCAGGTAAGAGCAGTGGGGCCGGCTGGGGGATTTTAAGAGACGACCATGAGGGAAAATGTATTATTTATTTAATTTTCCACTGTGGTCATCTTTCAAAATCCCCCCCAGCTGGCCCCACCGCTCTTACCTGCAGTGGCTGTGGCTGTCTGTGAGTGGGTATGTGAGTGAGAAGGTATCTAAGTGTATAGGTCTGTGCATGGGTCTGTGAGTGGGTGTGAGTGCCTAGGTGAACCCTTGAGTGGCTGTGTAAGTATATGTGTGGATCTCTGAGTGGATGTGCAAGTGACTGTGTGAATCTGTGAATGGCTCTGTGAGTGTCTGAGTGGGTCTGTGAGTGAGTTGTAAGTTCCTGTGTGGGTCTGTGAGTACATGTGTAAGAGTCTGATTGGGTCTCTGAATGGGTTTGCAAGTATCTCAGTGGGTCTACAAGAGGGTGTCGAAGAGTCTGTATGGGTCTGTGGGTAAGTATGTGAGTGCCTACATGGGTATGTGAGTATGTGAGTGTCTAAGTGGATCTGTCAGTGGGTATGAAAGCATTTGAGTGGGTTTGTGAGTGGGAGTGCTTAAGTGAGTCTATGAATGGGTGTGAGAGTGTCTGAGTTGGTCTGTGAGTAGATGTGTGAGTGTCTGTGTTGGTCTGTGAGTTGGTTTGTCAGTGTCTGTATGGGACTATGAGTTGGTGTGTGAGTGTCTGTGTAGGTCTGTGAGTGGATGTATAAGTCTGTAAGGGTCTGTGAATAGCTGTGTGAGTGTATGTGTGGGTCTGAGATGGGTGTGTGAGTACCTATATGAGCATGTAGGTGGTTGTGTAAATGCCTGTGTGGATCTCTGAGTGGGTGTGTGACTATCTGTATGGGTCTATGGGTGGGTCTGTGAGTAGGTCTGTGAATAGGTGTGTGCGTGTCTTAGTGGGTTTATGAGTTGGTGTGTGAGTGTCTGAGTAGGCCTGTGAGTAGGTGCCTGGGTATCTATGTGGGTCTCGGAGTGTCTGTGTGAGTTTCTGAGTTGGTCTGTGAGTATCTGTGTGGGTCTGTGAGTGGGTGTATGAGTACCTATATGGGTGTGTCACTAGATGTGTGTATCTAAGTAGGTCTATGAGTAGGCATGTGAGTGTTTGAGCAGGTCTGGGAGTGGGTATCTAAATATCTGTGTGGGTATGTGAGTGGATTTCTGAGTGCCAACATGGCCATGTAAATGGGTGTGTGAGTGTCTGAGTGGATCTGTGAATGGGTGTGAAAGCATCTCAGTGGGTCTGTGAGTGGGTGTGTGAATGTCTGAGTTGATCTATGAGTAGATGTGTGAGTGTCTTTGTGGGTCTGTGAGTTGGTTTATGATTGTCTGTATGGGACTGTGAGTGGATGTGTGAGTATCTGTGTGGGTCTGTAAGTGGGTGTGTGAGTGTCAGTATGGGTCTGTGAGTGGCTGTGTGAGTGTCTGTTTAGGTCTGAGAGTGGGTGTGTGAGTGTCTCTGTGAGCATGTAAGTGGTTGTATGAGTGCCTGTGTGGATCTCTGAGTGGGTGTATGACTATCTGTATAGGTCTGTGGGTAGGTCTATGACTGTATGTGTGAGTTCTTATATAGAACTGTTACTGGGTATATGAGTGTCTAAGTTGGTCTGTGAGTGGGTGATTGAGTGTCTGAATGGGTCTGTGAGTGGGTATCTGAGTCTATGTGGGCCTGTGAGTATATGTGTGAGTGCCTACATTGAAATGTGAGTGGGTGTATGAGTGTCTGAATAGATCAGTGAATGGATATAAGAGTGAGTGTGTATGTGGAAGTGGGTGTGTGAGTGTCTGATTAGGTTTATGGGTGGGTGTGTAAGTTTTTGAATGGGTCTGTGAGTGGATATGTGATTGGGTCTGTGAGTAGGTATCTGAGTGTCTATGTGGGTGTCTGCATAGGTCTGTGAGTTGGTATGTGAGTGCCCATGTGAGCATTCGAGTGGCTGTGTGAGTACCTGTATGGAACTCTAAGTGGATATGTGAGTTCCTGTGTGAGGCTGTGAGTGGGTCTGTGAGTGTGTGAGTGGGTCTGTGAGTGGGTGTGTGAGTGTCTGAGTAGATCTGGAAGTGGGTAAATAGATATATGAGTGGGTGTGTGAGTATCTGAGTGGATCTATGAATGGGTATGAAAGCATCTCAGTGGGTCTATCAGTGGGTATGTTAGTGTCTCAGACAGTCTTTGAGTTGGTTTGTGAGTGTTTGTATGGGACTATGAGTAAATGTGTCAGTGTCTGTGTGGGTCCATGAGTGGGTATGTGAGTGTCTGTGTGAGCTTGTAAGTGGTTGTGTGAGTGCCTGTGTGGATCTCTGAGTGGGTGTGTGACTATCTGTATAGGTCTGTGGGTGGGTCTGTGAGTGTGTGTGTGAGTTCCTATGTAGAACTGTTACTGGGTATGTGAGTGTCTAAGTTGGTCTGTGAGTAGGTGTTTAAGTAGTCTGAATGGGTCTGTGAGTAGGTATCTGAGTCTATGTGAATGAATGAATTAGTTTTGTAAAGCGCGCAATACCCGAGGGTGTCTTAGCGCTGAGCGGAGCAAGACCGAAAACGAGGCAAGGACCTGGGAAATGGATCGCCAGCTCCTAGAGCTCAGTCGGCGTAAACAGCCAGGTCTTCAGCTGCTTTCTGAACAGCTGCAGGCTGTGTTGGGAGTGGAGGGCCAGAGGGAGGGAATTCCATAACTTCCCCCCTGGAATGTCAGAGTCCTCCCGCCCCATTTTAATCGCTTGATTCTCGGAATCTGAACCTTATGCTCCGTGCTAGATCTCAATGTTCTGCTAGGAGTATACCATGTAAATAGCTCCTGAAAATAGAGGGGGCCGGTTCCATGGAGTGCCTTATGCATTAGGCAGAGAGCTTTGAAAGAAATTCTCCTCTCCACTGGGAGCCAGTGCAGGCCATGCAGTAGATGTGACACAGGTTTGAACTTAGGGATGTTCAGAAGTGTTCTGGACACTGCATTTTGGAGAGACTGCAATTTTTTTATCGAGTATTTTGAAATACCTAGATATAGTGTATTACAGTAATCTAGCTTTGACCCAACTAGGGCCAACATTACGATCTTCAGAAGTTCAGCTGGGATAAACAGGAGTATTTTTTTTTAAATCCGTAGCAAATAGTAGCCCCCGGAGTTCACAGCATTAATCTGAGCACTAAAGCATAGCTTGGTGTCAAAGATGACTCCCAGATTTTTAGCCTTCAGAACTGGTTTCGGTAAATCCCCCAACTCCTGGGGCCACCACGATGCATTCCAGAAGGAGGTTTCATTCCCAAAAAACAATACCTCAGTTTTCCCGGAATTTAGCTTTAGGCAGTTCTCTTCCATCCAGCCTGCAACTGCGGACATGCAGCTGCGGAAGTTGTTGGCGTCGTTCTCAACCTGGGATGATACCGACACCACAATCTGTGTGTCATCAGCGTAAGAGAGCACGGACAAGCCAAAGCTCACGATAAGCTGTACCAAAGGGGTGTCATAGACATTAAAAAGCATTGGACTAAGTGCCGATCCCTATGGGACCCCACATGGGAGAGAGAAAGGGCTGGATTTAACCCCTCCCCACTCAACCCCCTGTTGCCTGTTTTCAAGAAAGTAGTTTAGCAATGATAGTGCCGTGCTCCTGAAACCTGGCGCATGCAGGCGTTTTCCCAGGAGAACATGGTGGACCGTGTCAAAGGCGGCAGAGAGATCGAGTAGAATTAGTGCCGCTCTGCCGCCCATGTCCACTCTCCCTCTAATTTCCTCCGACGCCGCCACCAGAGCGAACTCGGTGCAATGATGGGCTCTTAACCCATGCTGAGCAGGATCCAACAATCGATGAGCATCCAGAAAAGTCTGTAGCTCTGCGTTCATGGCCTTCTCTAAGACCTTAGCCAGGAACGGGAGATGGGAGATAGGTCTGTAACTGTCCACTGACCTAGGGTCTAGAGAGGGCTTCTTCACAAGAGGAAGAATAGAAGCCTTCTTCCATATGCCAGTATATAGCCCAGAACTCAATATTTGGTTCAAGAGATCGTTGAGTGGTCCCGCCGCCTGATTGGCCAACTTATTGATGATCCCGGGGGGCATGGATCGGAAGGAGCACCCGATTTAATAGAGCTCATCAGGCTAATAGTTTTTTCCTGCGTAAGGAAAGAGAACTCCTCGAAAGTGGGGGAGTCTTCCCGACCGTTATCTGAGTCTGGGACCCAGGCCACTTTCGAGTTCCAACTGAGGCTGGCACTGGGAGGCTGCTGAGAAAATGCCTGAAAGATGGAATTGACCTTGGATTGAAAGTGATCCGCCAGCTTGCCGCAGAAGGTTTTGTCCATCTCAAAAACCTTGTTGTTACTCCAGTGTGACAGATCATTAACTGTTTTAAACAGTTCCCTGGAGGAATTCCCAGCTGTTCTAATTTTCCCTGAGAAAATTTGGGGGGATATTCTCAAGAACGTGCGATAATCATCGCCAAAAAAGGCTAACGCACGTTTTCATATCGCCGTCTATCGCAGGAAAATAACTCTGTGTTAACGTCGTATTCACTTCACGGTGGCAACATGCGATAGTCTCTCGATAACGCGTCAAATGTCCGCGATACAACTACCGCGACAGCGATAAAAAGGAAACCCGAACGTGAAAAAAGTTGCGATGGGCCCAACCGCGATAGAAAAATCTGAGACAAGCAGCGCCAGGCCTGCAATTCACACACGTCAGGCGGGAAAAATCACTACAAAAGCAGAAAAAAAAACCACAAACAAAAACCAAACAACTGCGCAGCACAATGGAGGCAGCCGGAGCAGGAACAGAGGACGAGCAGAACCCCACAAGCCCCCTGGAGGACCAGGCTGGGACCTCGGGGTCAGGGAAGGGCAAGGACAGGAAGAAGAGGAAGACGCGGTTCAGTCTGCAGGAAAACAGGATCCTGATAACGGAGGTGATGAAATACCATCAACAACTGTTTGTCACCTCCAATGTGTCATTGGCGACAAAAAATGGAATATGGCAGTCCATCGTGGACAAGGTGAATGCAATCGGAGTGCTGAGGAGGACAATGGAAGAGGTCAAGAGGTGCTGGAATGATGTGAAGCGCAAAACCAAGCAGAAACTCGCCAACAACCAGAAGGCAGCAATGCAGACTAGAGGTGGAAGTCCAGCGCCACAGGAGGAGCTGGATGAGATGGAGGAAATGGTGTCCACAGTCATCAGTGTGGAGACGGTGGCAGGAGTTGGGGGACCGGGCACTGCTCAACATGACCTGACACAACAGTAACAGGGTGAGTAACGACCAGGGACTGGGGGGATGGGGGGAGATGGGCACAATGGCACACATACACAATTAAGCATAGCACAGTGCACACCCACGACTACTCTGGAGCATGTCCCTGATCCCCTTGGCACACTGCAGCACACCTAGAAACTGCAAGTAGGCCCCGTCGACTATGTGCCCAGAGAAGGCCCTCCCCACACATCACTAATCTCACAACAAACCCATGCACAAGTACAAACACACATCCGTGATGTTGTCGAAATGTCCACTGTCCCGCATCAAATAGGCAGCTCCTCCCAAACAGTCACAATGTACATTGCCATGCAGTTTGTATGTAAACCTGTACATACATGTGAAAACGATGTTAAACTACATCTCCCCTGTACATTTCAGAGGGTGAATCAACACCTCCTGCAGAGCAGATGGTACACCTCTTCACTGATGATGAAGAGAACCTCCCCTCCATCGACACCGACACCCTCCAACGGCTCATGGACAGCTTCGGCACCCTACCTCCTGGAGCAGGGCAGCCCAGCTGCATCGAGGAAACCCCACCCCCTGCACAGACCACACAGCAGGAAGCACCCACCACCACAGCTGTCTCCCAGGACCCCCACAAACAACACATGGCCTTCCAACGCCATGTGTTAGGGTGCCAGGAGAAGATGGCTGATCAGGTGCGGGTGGGGTTCGACCTCATGGCAGCCAAACTAGATGCCATACGTGGGTGTCTAAGTCCCATCAGGGACCACTTACAGTCCTTGACGGACACCCACAGTCCGCTCCATGCTCTCCGATGAACCATGGATGACATCGCTGGAGTCCTGACTCAGAGACAAGGACAACTGTCCAGTCAGAGTGGCTCCAGCGGTGTCATCTAGGCGTTGGGACACATGCGGAGGACCATGGAGAACATGGAGCGGGTGCAGGTGGAAAGAATGGCTGCCACGGCTGCCACAGCTGCACACCAGCGTGATGTAGCTGGGATCTACCATGCCCTGCGGATCCTCGTCATGGCATTGCTGCCACAAGGCTTGGCGCAGATGAATGCTGCTGCTGCTTCGACATCCACATCTCCGCCCCCTGATGTGTCAGTGCCTCACAGTGCGGCAGCCAATCCACCTCCGGCCCCTGATGTGTCAGTGCCACACAGTGCTGCAGAGAAAACACCACCACCCACATGTGAGGCACATGAGACATCAGAGGACGAAGATGTGGATGAATCTGCCTTACTGGCATTAAGGAAGCAGTAGCATTCTTCTCCGCCATATGGCCTGTTTCTGCTCGGTTCTGCCCTTTGCATCATCACCTTCCACTGTCCCCCGATGCACTCTGCGACACTCACCTTGGACCTCGACATGGACTGCCATATTCTGTTTGGACACCAATGACACAGCTATCAGACTGCGGACTGAACTCTTCCTCTTCCGATGTACTTGTCATTCCCTGAAGGACTCTGGCTGGCCCTCCACGGGCCAACAATGTAAAGTGGGGTTTGCATGGCCCTGTACTGCTCCAGCTACAACACTCCACTGAATGTGCATTAAACAATTAAATTCACACAGATGTGTCATGTCTATGTACATTCAAGTACGGAAGTATGGATGAATGTCGGGTCAGTGATTCCCCCTTACGTCCATGTTGCACATGTTGTGGGACTTGAGTCACAGAGTGCAACATTACAGATTGCAGACCGGGTGGCGCTGCCACAACATCAGAGACACACGCATTAGTCACCTTCTTGTCCAGCCCAGAACGGAACCATGACCAGAGCGCCGGGGTCATCGTTCACACCCCTATGCTGGACTGGCATACGCCAGGCCAGCCTACTCCACTTAGGATTACAGGGGACGACGACAATGCTACATGTCCCAGGTCTTCCCTGTAGTGATCTGCTGATCACAGGTCTAGTTGTCAGCATGCCACAGCCACTCCCTGAGGGCTGGTTCACACCCACACCACACCCATCCAGCACATGCGTCACAGGACATGTGACCCTGCCAATAAAAGGGGCCGGGCGCATGTGCCCAAGGCCATTTCCACTATCTAGCTGAGTGTGTCCGTGTGGTCATTATTTATGCATGAGGGCCTAGGGCCCTACCACATCACATTCCCCACTGCCGGAGGTGACTTGATGGCGTCCGCATGACGAGACTTAATCATAAAGGGCCCATGACTGGAGGTGCACAGAGTTGGTGGCATCCGAGGCACTTAGGCCAGCACGGACCTACCGCCACGTGGCGATGACTTGAGGTGCACAGAGTTGGTGGCATCCAAGGCACTTAGGCCAGCACGGGCCTACCGCCATGTGGTGATGACTTGAGGTGCACAGAGTTGGTGGCATCCAAGGCACTTAGGCCGGCACGGGCCTACCGCCACGTGGCGGTGACTTGAGGTGCACTGAGTTAGTGGCACCTGAAGAGCTGAGCGGGTGTGCAGCCTGCGATGATGCATAGGCCTCGATACGGCATCCTGCCAATCAAGATTCGATTTGAATTGTGATCCCAGCTGGACCGCAGTGTACGCCGAGGGCAGCAGGCTGCACAGACACGACTCCGCGGCGCGGTGCTGCAGGGTGCGCTGCTGCAGGGTGCGCTGGGGCCTGTGGCACGGAATCCAGCAATCGGCTGAGGAGGTTGCACCGGCACATGGTGAGCCCTCTTGGCGACACGCCGGTGGCGGCAGGTGAGCATTGAGGCCTGGGTGTGCAGGGGCGGGCACTCATTGCTGGTTGGCAGACTGGTCTGGGGACCAGGGCTGGGGTGCAGCAGGCGCACAGGATCGCATAGGCACCACCGGTCACGGCGGCGCCCTCGTGGCTGGGTGGGGGGAGTGAAGGTGCAGGGGTATCAAGCTGATACAAACCGTGATGCTTACAGGTATGGGTAATCCTGCATCATGAGACCGTAACAGAAGTTGGTGTGACCGTAACCTTCCTTTTCTATCCTACGAAGGTTACGACCACACGTACTACTGTTACGGTCTTTTTGTGCAGGATTTGTCTTTCCTGTGAGCATTCCGGTTTGACCAAGTGCTATACACTGTACCAGATTAGGTTTGTGACTATACGGATGCTTGACCATTGTCACCATTTGTCCAACAGGTTTCTAGGTACTGACCTCCGGAGTATGGAATGGTATTGGGGAGTTCCCGCGGCTTATGCAGTTACTTGAATCCACACATTGCCCTGATGAAGTTCCCCGCTGAGCGTTGGCTGTGCTTTTCATATTGTTTATTGTTGTATTTGTAATAAAGGACTGTTTTTACACTACTGTTGACTACTGGACTTCATGACCGTGCGCACCCCCATTTCAGTTAGTACAGTTTTGGATCTAGGGCACAGTGGCATCTGGCAACGGATGTCGTTGTGGTTGGTTGCACAGGAACACTACGAATTGGAACTGTCGTGTGGTGCAGTGACCGGGGCCCACCGTTGCTATTGTGGACATGCATCCATGACATGGGTGAGGACGTATGATAGGGCTGGCCGTGAGACTCCTCCGACTCTGGCAGTTGTTGTTTGGGAGGTACCAGGGGTCAGCAGGTGCAGCACAGCCAGCAGCTTCGTCTGCGGAGGGATGGTGGTTGTCTGCCGTGTTGGTGCCGTCAGCCTGTGGGCAATGTGGGTCAGGATGCAGAGGATGGCTGTCCTTTTGTGCCTGTAGTGGGCAATGACTTCCTCTGGCGTTGAGTCTCTGAGGCTGGTGGGTTTTGGGAACGTCTGCTGTCCTGTTCTGCACTGCCTCTGTGGTAATCAGGGGGGGTGGGGCCTGGGGGTGGTTGCGGTGGGTGTTGTGGCCCTCTTGGGTCTTCAGGCTGTACGCTCATTGTCTCCATGACAAGTGTTGGTCTTCAGATGTGGCTCTGGGCTGGGCTCCCTTTCATGCTGCAGATTGTCGTCCTGCTTAACACCAGTAAAAGGCAGGTGTTAAATCCCTGCTGCTAACGCGCCTTATCTCCTGTTTTTGGTTCGCATCGCAGATCTGGCTGGAAGTTGAGAATATCGCGAAGTGGTGTTTTCGTGTGTTTTTGCACTGGAACGCCTTCTCTGCATATCATTAGCGTTAGTTGTCTCTCTCATCCGTGGCGATGTTTTTTGCGGCAGCTATCACTTGTAAACTGGCGATGTGGGCAGTTTGCACCAGATTGGGAATGGGGCGATAATTCTTTCACCACTTTTGCTGCGCTAAAGTGCCGATAACTCGGTGATAAGTCCTTGAGAATATGCCCCTCGGTCTTTTCAGCTTTAATAAGCTCTTTGTACCCTGCAAGGATCTTTTTGAACCTAGCTTTTTTCCCGGGGGAGTAATATACTCTCCAGAGACGCTCTTCCCGTCTACAACTCAGTTGTGCTTCCTTCAGCTTTGGGGAAAACCACGGCACAGAGGGATGTTTCCTATGGGTTTTTATTGTTCTCACAGGTACTATTTTGCTGCATGCAGTCTCCAGCCATTGAGTAAGGCTGATAGCAGCTTTGTTATTATCCTTGACAAGGTCTGGTATGGCATTAGAGAGAGCCTCCTGTAGTGCCTCTATTTTCGCACTTTTCCAAGGCCAGAACTCAACCACTTTGGCTTAGCTACCCATTTCTGCTCCCTTACACTGGGTCAAGATAGAAAAAAAGATAGCTGAATGATCCGTCCATGGAAGTGGAAGGGTCTTAATTGTGCCCAACTCTGCATTATTAGTAAAAATGCCGTCCAGTGTGTGGTTGGCTATATGAGTCGGTGCATCAATGCGTTGGGATAGATCAAAGCTTTTAAGAGTGTCCACCAAATGTCCTGTATCCACATCAGTTGTGGACTCCAGATGAAAATTAAAGCCCCCAACCAGTGTAAAATTGGCATAGGTGATACTAGATTCCATAAAAGTTTGTATTTTATCAATGAAACCCCTCCTGGGCCCAGGGGGCAGTATACTAATAGTCCTTGGAAGGTGTAGGATTTTGTCAGACTGAGGCTAAACCTAAGAGCCTCACATTCTAAATGAAGTACTGGAGTAAAATTGGCCACAAACGAGCTGCGATAAATAATCGCTAACCCCCTCCCTCTGTGGTCTGGTCTGTCCAGTCTTTCAATGTTGAATCCATCTGGAAAAGCCACCTTAAAGTCTGGGTCAGATGCATTATCGGCCCCAGGTCTCCATGAGGAAAGTGATATCCGGGTTATGCTGGGTCATTAAGTCAGCAAATTCAAGCTTGTGCTTGATGAGGGACCTTGTATTGAGAAGCAGGCAGTGGTATGCCTTCGTCGCAGGGTGCTTTTCCAAGACATTTTTAATAGAGGGGCTGCGGGGAGCATAACCTAGGCTGTTAACAAAACCACAGCTGTTGCACTTATATTTCTCCTTGCTAACACCCCAGTCCCGAGGAGAACTGTACCAGTTCATGCCGGCGGGTCTAAGGGCGAGGAGTTCGCTCCTCATATACGTAATGAAAGAGGCAGGGGTCCTGGCCCCTGGTGCCGTCCAGGCATGGATCTCGGCGCGACAGCGGCGCGCCCGCTGCGCGCCCAGTCCATTACTCCCATTTATGAGAGGGTGAGAGACAAAAACTAGAGCGCAAACTGGCTAAAAATGGCTGCCCTGCCCGGAAGTGAGTCCGGAGAGATTGGGGGAAAGTAGCCTGCTTCCGGCTCCCTCCACATAAACCGGCCTATGCCGGGCGGTGGACCGAGGAGGTCGGAAATAGAGCAGACAACCCAACGAGCAACCAAAACGGTAGGAACACAGATTAAAAAAACAGGTAGCAGCAAGTTGATAAAAAAGGTAAAAATATAGCAGCAATTTATTAAAAGTAAAGATGTCACTCCCCCCGAAACTGCCCCCCAGCTAAACAAACAACGGTACTCAGAACTCGCCAAATAAAAGTAAAATGACAGAGCTTCGTGGCGCTTCGTGGCACTGCCTCAAAGCCTCAAAGAGAACTGTGGGCCTGTGAGTAGGCATGTGAGTGCCTACATTGATATGTGAGTGGGTGTATGAGTGTCTGCGTGGATCTGTGAATGGGTGTAAGAGTGAGTATGTATGTAGAAGTGGGTGTGTGAGTATCTGATTAGGTCTATGAGTGGGTGTGTAAGGTTTTGAGTGGGTCTGTGAGTCAATATGTGAGTAGGTATCTGAGTGTCTATGTGGGTCTCTGCATAGGTCTGTGAGTTGGTATGTGAGTGCCTATGTGAGCATTTGAGTGGCTGTGTGAGTACCTGTATGGAACTCTAAGTAGATGTGTGAGTTTCTGTGTGAGGCTGTGAGTGGGTCTGTGAGTGTGTGAGTGGGTCTGTGAGTGGGTGTGTGAGTGTCTGAGTAGGTCTACAAGTGGGTATCTGAGAGTCTGTGTGGATTTGTGATTGAATGTATGAGTGCCTAAATAGATATATGAGTGGGTGTGTGAGTGTCTGAGTGGATCTAAGAATGGGTATGAAAGCATCTCAGTGGGTCTATGAGTGGGTATGTAAGTGTCTCAGTCAATCTTTGGGTAGGTGTTTGAGTGTCGCCTTTGTTGGTTTGTCAGTGTCTGTATGGGACTGTGAGTAAGTGTGTCAGTGTCTGTGTGGGTCCATGAGTGGGTGTGTGAGTATCTGTATGAGTCTATGAGTAGCTGTGTGAGTGTCTGCATGGATCTGTGAGTGGGTGTGTGAATGCCTGTGTAAGTATTTAACTGGCTGTATGAGTGCCTGTATGGATCTCTGAGTGGATGTGTGAGTGTGTGAATAGGTCTGTGAGTAGATCTATAAGTGTCTGAGTGGGTCTGTAAGTGGTTGTGTGTATCTAAGTGGATCTGTGAGCGGGTGTCTGAGTGCCTGTATGGGTCTATGAGTATCTGTGTGAGTCTGTGAGTGGGTCTGTGAGTGTCTGTTTGAGTCTGTGAGTTAGTATGTGAGTACCTATATGAGCATGTTAATGGTTGTCTGAGTGCCTGTGTGGTTCAGGTAAATGTGTGGACCTATCAGTTGATGTATGAGTTCCTGTGTGGGTGTGTCACTAGGTGTGTGATTGTCTGCGTAGGTCTGTGAGTGGGTGTGTGAGTGTTTGAGTAGGTCTAGGAGTCTAACTATCTCTGTGGGTCTGTGAGTGAATTTGTGAGTACCTACATGGGTATGTGACTGGGTGTGTGAGTGTCTGAGTGGATCTGTGAGTGGGTGTGAAAGCATCTTAGTGGGTCTATGAATAGGTGTGTGAGTGCCTGTGAGAGTCTATGAGTGGGTGTGTGAGTGTCTGAGTTGGTCTATGAGTAGATGTGTGAGTGTCTGTGTAGGTCTGTGAGTTGGATTATGAGTGTCTGTATGGGACTGTGAGTGGATATATGAGTATCTGTGGGTCTGTGAGTGGGTGTATGAGTGTCTATATGGGTCTATGAGTGGCTGTGAGAGTGTCTATTTGGGTCTAAAAGTTGGTGTGTGAATGCCTGTGTGAGCATGTAAGTGGTTGTGTGAGTGCCTTGTGGATCTCTGAGTTGGTGTTTCACTATCTGTATGGGTCTGTGGGTAGGTCTGTGAGTGTATGAGTGGGTCTGTGAGTATGTGTGTGAGTTCCTGTATGGATCTCCTACTGGGTGTGTGTGTGTCTGAGTGGGTCTGTAAGTGGGTGTGTAATGCCTATATGAAAATGTGAATAGATATGTGAATGTCTGAGTGCATCTGTGAGTGGGTATAAGAGTGAGTGTGACTGTGAGTGGGTGTGTGAGTGGGTATGTGAGTACCTACATGGGTATCTGAGTAGGTGTGTAAGTATCTAAGTAGATCTGTGAGTGGGTATGAAAATGAGTATGTCTGTGAGTGGGTGTGTGAGTGTCTGATTAGATCTATGAGTGGGTATGTAAGTTTCTGAGTAGGTCTGTGACTGGGTATATGAGTGGGTCTGTGAGTAGGTGTCTGAGTATCTCTGTGTGTCTATGAGTGCCTATCTGAGCATTTGAGTGGCTATGTGAGTATCTGCATGGATCTCTGAATAGATGTGTGAGTGTCCGTGTAAGCCTATGAGTTGATCTGTGAGTGGGTCTGCAAGTGGGTGTGCAGGTTCCTGTGTGGGTCTGTGAGTGCATGTCTGAGAGTCTGAATGAGTCTGTGAATTGGTTTGTGAGTGTCAGAGTGGGTCTGCAAGTCGTTGTCTGAGAATCTATATGGATCTGTGAATGAGTGTGTGAGTGCCTAGATGGATATATGAATGGGTGTGTGAGTGTCTGAGTGGGTCTATGAGTAGATGTGAAAGCATCTCAGTGGGTCTGTGAGTGGGTATGTGAGTGTCTGAGGTATGTGAGTAGATAAGTGAGTGTCTGTGAGTTGGTTTGTGAGTATCTGTATGGGACTGTGAGTAGGTGTATCAGTATATGTGTGGGTCCATGAGTGGGTATGTGAGTGTCTATATGGGTCTGTGAGTAGCTGTGTGATTGTCTGCATGGATCTGAGAGCAGGTGTGTGAGTGTCTGTGTGAGCATATAAGTAGTTGTATGAGTGCCTGTGTGGATCTCTGAGTGGGTGTGTGACTGTCTACATGGGTCTGTGAATGTGTAAGTGGGTCTGTGAGTAGGTGTATGAGTGTCTGAGTGGGTATGTGAGTGGGTGTGTGAGTGTCTGGGTGGGTCTTTGAGTGGGAATTCTGAGTGCCTGTGCGGGTCTGTGAGTATCTGTATGAGTCTGTGAGTGAGTCTATGAGTATCTATGTGAGTCTGTGAGTGGATATGTGAGTGCCTGTGTGAGCATATAAATAATTGTCTGAGTGCCTGCATGGTGCAGGTATGTATTCAGACCTGTTAGTGGGTGTATGAGTTCCTATATGGGTGTGTCACTGGGTGTGTGAGTGTCAGCATAGATCTGTGAGTGAGTGTGTGAGTATCTGATGGTACAGGATGGGTGTCTGAGTGTCTGTGTGGGTCTGTGAATGCATTTGTAAATGCCTACATGGGTATGTGAGTAGGTTTGTGAGTTTCTGAGTAGATCTGTGAATGTGTATGAAAGTATCCCAGTGGGTCTGTGAGTAGGTGTTTGAGTGCCTGTGTTAGTCTATGAATGGGTATATAAGTATCTGATCTAGTCTGTGAGTAGGTGTGTATATGTCTGTGTGGGTCTGTGAGTTGGTTTATGAGTGTCTATATGGGACTATGAGTGGGTGTGTAAGTGTCTGTTGATCTGTGAGTGGGTGTGTAAGTATCTGTGTGCATCTGTGAGTGGCTGTGTGAGTACCTACATGGATCTCTGAATAGATGTGTGAGTGTCCGTGTGACTGTGAGTGGGTCTATGATTGTATGAGTGGGTCTGTGAATGGGTATGTACGTTCCTGTGTGGGTCTGTGAGTGCTTGTCTGAGAGTCTGAATAAGTCTGTTACTGGGTTTATGAGTGTCTGAGTGGGCCTGTAAGTATTTATCTGAGAGTTTGTATGGATCTGTGAATGAGTGTGTGAGTGCCTGAATGGATATGTGAGTGGGTTTGTGAGTGTCTGAGTAGAACTATGAGTGGGTGTGAAAGCATCTTAGTGGGTCTGTGAGTGGGTGTGTGAGTGTCTGAGTCTGTGTGTGAGTGTATAAGTGAGTGTCTGTGAGTTGGTTTGTGAGTATCTGTATGGGACTATGAGTAGGTGAATCAGTGTCCATGTGGGTCCGTGAGTGGGTATGTGAGTGTCTGTATTGGTCTGTGAGTAGCTGTGTGAGTGTCTGCGTGGGTCTGAGAGTGGGTGTATGAGTTCTTGTGTGAGCATATAAGTGGTTGTTTAAGTGCCTGTATGGATCTCTGAGTAGGTATGTGACCATCTGTATGGGTCTGTGGGTGGGTCTGTGAGTGTGTGTTTGTCTATGAGTGGGTATGTAAGTTCCTGTGTAGGTCTCTGAGTGCTTGTCTGAGAGTCTGAATGAGTCTGTGAATAGATGTGTGAGTATCTGAGTAGGTCTATGAGTGGGTGTATGAGTGTCTGAGTGGGTCTGTGAGCAGCTGCGGCTGCTGTAAGTAAGAGCGGTGGGGCAGTGGGGCAGTGGGGCTGGCTGGGGGGATTTTGAGAGACGACCATGAGGAAAAATTAAATCTTTATTTAATTTCCCTGTGATCGTCTCTCAAAATCCCCCCCAGCCAGTCCCATCACCCCACCGCTTTTACCTGCAGTGGCCATGGCTATCTGTGAGTGGGTATGTGAGTGAGAAGGTATCTGAGTGTGTGGGTCTGTGGATGGGTCTGTGAGTGGGTATGTGAGTGCCTATGTGAACATTTGTGTCGCTGTGTGAGTACATGCGTGGATCTCTGAGTGGATGTGTAAGTGATTGTGTGAGTCTGTGAGTGGCTCTGTGAGTGTCTGAGTGGGTCTGTGAGTGAGTTGTAAGTTCCTGTGTGGGGCTGTGAGTATGTGTATAAGAGTCTGATTGGGTCTCTGAATGGGTTTGTGAGTATCTGAGTGGGTCTACAAGTGGGTATCCAAGAAACTGTATGGGCCTGTGAGTAAGTATATGAGTGCATACATGGGTATGTGAGTGTTTGAGTGGATCTATAGGTGGGTGTGAAAGCACCTCAGTGGGTTTGTGAGTGGGAGTGGGAGTGCCTAAGTGAGTCTATAAATGGGTTTGTGAGTGTCTGAGTTGGTCTGTGAGTAGATATATCAGGGTCTGTGTAGGTCTGTGAGTTGGTTTGTGAGTGTCTGTATGGGACTGTGAGTAGGTATATGAGTGTCTGTGTGGGTCTGTGAGTGGGTATGTGAGTGTCTGTATGGGTCTGTGAGTAGCTGTGTGAGTATCTGTGTGGGTCTGAGATGGGTGTGAGAGTGCCTATATAAGCATGAAGGTGGTTGTATAAATGCCTGTGTGGATCTCTAAGTAGGTGTGTGACTATCTGTATGAGTTTGTGCATGGGTCTGTGAGTATGTGAGTAGGTCTGTGAATAGGTGTATGTGTCTTAGTGGGTCTGTGAGTTGGTGTGTGAGTGTCTGGGTAGGCCTGTGAGTAGGTATCTGAGTATCTATATGGGTCTTAGAGTATCTGTGTGAGTCTGTGAGTTGGTCTGTGAGTATCTGTGTGGGTCTGTGAGTGGGTGTATGAGTACCTATATGGGTGTGCCATTGGATGTGTGAGTGTCTGAGTAGGTATATGAGTAGGTATATGAGTGTTTGAGCAGGTCTGAGAGTGGGTATCTAAGTATCTGTATGGGTGTGTGAGTGGATTTCTGAGTGCCTAACTGGGTATGTGAGTGGGTGGGTGAGTGTCTGAGTGGATCTGTGAATGGGTGTGAAAGCATCTCAGTGGGTCTGTGAGTGGATGTGTGAATGTCTGAGTTGGTCTATGAGTAGATGTGTGAGTGTCTGTGTGGGTCTGTGAGTTGGTTTATGATTGTCTGTATAGGACTGTGAGTGGGTGTGTGAGTGTCTGTGTAGGTCTGTAAGTGGGTGTGTGAGTGTTTGTATGGGTCTGTGAGTGGCTGTGTGAGTGTCTATTTGGGTCTGAGAGTGGGTGTGTGAGTGCCTCTGTGAGCATATAAATGGTTGTGTGAGTTCCTGTGTGGATCTCTGAGTGGGTGTGTGAATATCTGTATAGGTCTGTGGGTAGGTCTGTGAGTGTGTATCTGAGTTCCTATATAGAGCTGTTACTGGGTGCATGAGTGTCTAAGTTTGTCTGTGAGTGGGTGTTTGAGTATCTGAATGGGTTTGTGAGTGGGTATCTGAGTCTATGTAGGCCTGTGAGTATTTGTTTGAGTGCCTACATTGATATGTGAGTGGGTGTATGAGTGTCTGAATAGATCTGTGAATGGGTGTAAGAGTGAGTGTGTGTGGGGAAGTGGGTGTGTGAGTATCTGATTTGGTCTATGAGATGGTGTGTAGGTTTTTGAATGGGTCTGTGAGTGGATATGTGATTGGGTCTGTGAGTAGGTATCTGAGTGTCTATGTGGGTGTCTGCATAGGTCTGTCAGTTGGTATGTGAGTGCCTATGTGAGCATTTGAATGGCTGTGTGAGTACCTGTATGGAACTCTAAGTGGATGTGTGAGTTCCTGTGTGAGGCTGTGAGTGGGTCTGTGAGTGTCTGAGTGGGTCTGTGAGTGGGTGTCTGATTAGATCTGCAAATGGGTAAATGGATATATGAGTGGGTATGTGAGTGTCTGAGTAGATCTATGAATGGGTATAAAAGCATCTCAGTGGGTCAATGAGTGAGTATGTGAGTGTCTCAGTCGGTCTTTGAGTAGGTGTGTGAGTGTCTGTGTGGGTCTGTGAGTTGGTTTGTGAGTGTCTGTATGGGACTGTGAGTAAGTATGTCAGTGTCTGTGTGGGTCCGTGGGTGGGTGTGTGAGTGTCTGTGTGAGCATGTAAGTGGTTGTGTGAGTGCATGTGTGGATCTCTGAGTAGGTGTATGACTATCTGTATAGGTGTGTGGGTGGGTCTGTGAGTGTGTGTGTAAGTTCCTATGTAGAACTGTTATTGGTATGTGAGTGTCTAAGTTGGTCTATGAGTGGGTATTTGAGTGTCTGAATGGGTCTGTGAGTGGGTATCTGAGTCTATGTGGGCCTGTGAGTAGGTGTGTGAGTGCCTATATTGATATGTGAGTGGGTGTATGAGTGTCTGAGTAAATTAGTGAATGGGTGTAAGAGTAAGTATGTGTATAGAAATGGGTGTGTGAATGTCTGATTAGGTCTATGAGTGGGTGTGTAAGTTTTTGAGTGGATATGTGAGAAGGCATCTGAGTGTGTATGTGGGTCTCTGCATAGGTCTGTGAGTTGGTATGTGAGTGCCTATGTGAGCATTTGAGTGGCTGTATGAGTACCTGTATGGAACTCTAAGTAGATGTGTGAGTTTCTGTGTGAGGCTGTGAGTGGGTCTGTGAGTGTGTGAGTGGGTCTGTGCGTAGGTGTGTGAGTGTCTGAGTAGGTCTGCAAGTGGGTATCTGAGAGTCTGTGTGGATTTGTGATTGAATGGGTGAGTGCCTAAATGGATATATTAGTGGGTCTGTGAGTGTCTGAGTGGATCTATGAATGGGTATGAAAGCATCTCAGTGGGTCTATGAGTGGGTATGTGAGTGTCTCAGTTGGTGTTTGAGTAGGTGTGTGAGTCTCTGTGAGTTAGTTTTTGAGTATCTGTATGGGACTATGAGTAAGTGTGTCAGTGTCTGTTTGGGTCTATGAGTGGGTGTGTGAGTGTCTGTATGAGTCTATGAGTAGCTGTGTGAGTGTCTGCATGGATCTGTGAGTGGGTGTGTGAATGCCTGTGTAAGCATGTAAATGGCTGTATGAGTGCCTATGTGGATCTCTGAGTGGATGTATGACTGTCTGTATGGGTCTGTGAATGGGTCTGTGAGTATGTGAATGGGTCTGTGAGTAGATGTATAAGTGTCTGAGTGGGTCTGTCAGTGGATGTGTATATCTGAGTGGATCTGTGAGTGGGTGTCTGAGTGCCTGTATGGGTCTATGAGTATATGTGTGAGTCTGTGAGTGGGTATGTGAGTACCTATATGAGCATGTTAATGGTTGTCTGAGTGCCTGTATGGTTCAGGTAGATATGTGAGTGTAAGTCTGAGAGTCTGAATGAGTCTGTGAATAGGTTGTGAGTGTCAGAGTGGGTCTGCAAGTCGTTGTCTGAGAATCTGTGTGGATCTGTGAATGAGTGTGTGAGTGCCTAGATGGATATGTGAATGTGTGTATAAGTGTCTGAGTGGATCTGTGAGTGGATGTGAAAGCATCCCAGTGGGTCTGTGAGTAGGTGTGTAAGTGTCTGAGGTTGTGTGTGAGTGGGTAAGTGAGTGTCTGTAAGTTGGTTTGTGAGTATCTATATGGGACTGTGAGTAGGTGTGTCAGTATATGTGTGGGTCTGTGAGTGAGTCTATGAGTGTCTATATGGGTCTATGAGTAGCTATGTGAGTGTCTGCATGGATCTGAGAGTAGGTGTATGAGTGCATGTGTGGATCTCTGAGTGGGTGTGTGACTGTCTACATGGGTGTGTGAATGTGTAAGTGGGCCTGTGAGTAGGTATATGAGTGTCTGAGTGGGTCTGTGAGTGGGTTTGTAAGTATCTGGGTAGGTCTGTGAGTGCTTTTCTTAGTGCCTGTGTGGGTCTGTGAGTATCTGTATGAGTGTGTGAGTGGGTCTATGAGTATCTATGTGGGTCTGTGAGTGAATATGTGAGTGCCTGTGTGAGCATATAAACAGGTTCAAGTATGTATGTGGACCTGTCAGTGGGTGTATGAGTTCCTGTATGGGTGTGTCTCTGGGTGTGTGAGTGTCTGCGTAGATCTGTGAGTGAGTGTGTGAGTGTCTGAATAGGTCTGGGGATGGGTGTCTGAGTATCTGTGTGGGTCTGTGAATGCATTTGTAAATGCCTACATGGGTATATGAGTAGGTTTGTGAGTATCTGAGTAGATCTGTGAATGGGTATGAAAGTATCTCAGTGGGTCCATGAGTAGGTGTGTGAGTGCCTGAGTGAGTCTATGAGTGTGTATGTGAGTGTCTGATCTAGTCTATGAGTAGGTGTGTACATGTCTGTATGGGTCTGTGAGTTGGTTTATGAGTGTCTATATGGGACTATGAGTGGGTGTGTAGGTATCTGTTGATCTGTGAGTGGGTGTGTAAGTGTCTATGTGGATCTATGAGTGGCTGTGTGAGTATCTACATGGATCTCTGAGTAGATATGTGAGTGTCCGTGTGACTGTGAGTGGGTCTTTGAATGTGTGAGTGGGTCTGTGAGTGAGTGTGTAAGTTCCTGTATGGGTCTGTGAGTGCTTGTCTAAGAGTCTGAATGAGTCTATGAATGGGTTTGTGAGTGTCTGAGTGGGCCTGTAAGTGTTTGTCTGAGAGTTTGTGTGGATCTGTGAATGAGTGTCTGTGTGCCTGAATGGATATTTGAGTGGGTGTGTGAGTATCTGAATAGATCTGTGAGTGGGTGTGAAAGCATCTCAGTGGGTCTGTGAGTGGGTGTGTGAGTGTCTGAGTCTGTGTGTGAGTGGATAAGTGAGTGTCTGTGAGTTGGTTTGTGAGTATCTGTATGGGACTATGAGTAGGTGTATTAGTGTCTATATGGGTCTGTGAGTAGGTATGTGAGTTCTTGTGTGAGCATATAAGTGGTTGTTTAAGTGCCTGTATGTATCTCCGAGTGGATATGTGACCATCTGTATGGGTCTGTGGGCAGGTCTGTGAGTGTGTGAGTGGGTCTATGAGTAGGTATGTAAGTTCCTGTGTGGGTCTCTGAGTGCTTGTCTGAGAGTCTGAAGGAGTCTGTGAATGGGTTTGTGAGTGTCTGAGTGGGCCTGTAAGTATTTGTCTGAGAGTCTGTGTGGATCTATGAATGAGTGTGTGAGTGCCTGAATAGATATGTGAGTGGGTGTGTAAGTATCTGAGTAGATATGTGAGTAGGTGTGAAAGCATCTCAGCGGGTCTGAGTAGGTGTGTGAGTGTCTGAGTCTGTGTGTGAGTGGATAAGTGAGTGTCTGTGGATTGGTTTGTGAGTATCTATTTGAGACTATGAGTAGGTGTATCAGTGTCTGTGTGGGTCCGTGAGTGGGTATATGAGTGTATGTATTGGTCTGTGAGTAGCTGTGTGAGTGTTTGCATGGGTCTGAGAGTGGGTATGTGAGTTCATGTGTGAGCATGTAATTGGTTGTTTAAGTGCCTGTATGGCTCTCTGAGTGGGTATGTGACCATCTGCATGGGTCTGTGGGTGGGTCTTTGAGTGTGTGAGTAGGTCTATGAGTGGGTGTGTAAGTTCCTGTGTGGGTCTCTGAGTGTTTGTATGAGAGTCTGAATGAGTCAGTGAATGGGTTTGTGAGTGTCTGAGTGGGTCTGCAAGTGTTTGTCTGAGAATCTATATGGATCTGTGAATGAATGTGTGAGTGCCTGAATGGATATGTGAGTGAGCTTCTGAGTGGATCTGTGAGTGGGTGTGAAAGCATCTCAGTGAGTCTGTGAATGGATATGTGAGTGTCTGAGTCTGTGTGTGAGTAGATATGTGAGTATCTGTGAGCTGGTATGTGAGCACCTGTATGGGACTATGAGTAGGTGTGTCAGTGTCTCTGTGGGTCTGTGGGTCTGTGAGTGGATATGTGAGTATCTGTATGGGTCTATGAGTGGCTGTGTGAGTGTCTGCATGGGTCTGAGAGTAGATGTGTGAATGCCTGTGTGAGCATGTAAGTGGTTGTGTGAGTGCCTGTATAGATCTCTGAGTGGGTATGTGACTATCTGTGTGGATCTGTGGATGGGTCTGTGAATGTGTGAGTGGGTCTGTGTGTGGGTGTATGAGTGTCTGAGCGGGTCTGTGAGTAGGTATGTGAGTGTCTGGGTAGGTCTGTGAATAGGTGTCTGAGTACCTGTATAGGTCTGTGAGTATCTGTATGAGTCTGTGAGTGGGTCTGTAAGTGTCTATGTGGGTCTGTGAGTAGGTATGTGAGTGCTTGTGTGAGCATATAAGTGGTTGTCTGAGTACCTACATTGTTCAGGTATTTGTTTGGACCTGTCAGTGGGTGTATGAGGTCCTGTGTGGGTATGTCACTGGGTGTGTGAATATCTGAGTAGGTCTGTGAGTGGGTGTGTGAATGTCTGAATAAGTCTGGAGGTGGGTGTCTGGGTGTCTGTGTGGGTCTGTGAGTGAATTTATAAAAGCCTACATGGGTAAGTAAGTTAGTTTGTGAGTGTCTGAATAGATCTGTGAATGGGTGTGAAAGCATCTCAGTGGGTGTGTGAGTGACTAAGTGAGTCTATGAGTAGGTGTGTGAGTATCTGATTTGGTCTGTGAGTAGGTATATGAGTGTCTGCTTGGGTCTAAGAATAAATGTGTGAGTGCCTGTGTGAACATGTAAGTGGTTGTGTGAGTGCCTGTGTGGATCTCTGAGTAGGATTATGAATATCTATATAGGTCTGTGTGTGGGTCTGTGAGTGTTCGAGTCTCTGTGTGGGTCTGTGAGTTGGTTTGTGAGTGTCTGTATAGGACTCTGAGTGGGTATGTAAATATTTGTATTGGTCAATGAGTGGGTGTGTAAGTGTCTGTGTGGGTCTGTGAGTGGCTGTGTGAGTTTCTGTTTGGGTTTGAGAGTAGATGTGTGAGTGTCTGTATGAACATGTAAGTGGTTATGTGAGTGCCTGTATGGATCTCTGAGTAGGTGTATGACTATCTGTATAGGTCTGTGGGTGGGTCTGTGAGTGTTTGAGTATATTTGTGAGTATGTGTGTAAGTTCTAATATGGATATATTACTAAGTGTGTGAGTGAGTGGGTCTGTGAGTGGGTGTGTGAGCATCTGAGTAGGTCTGTGAGTGGGCATCTGAGTATATGTGTGGGCCTTTGAGTGGGTGTGTGAGTGCCTATATGGGTATGTGAGTAGGTGTGTGAGTTTCTGAGTAGATCTGTGAGTAGGTATGAGAGTGAGTGTGTCTATGAGTGGGTGTGCGAGTACCTACATTGGTTAGTGAGTGGGTGTATGAGTGTCTGACTGGATCTATGAGTGGGTGTAAGAGTGAGTGTGTTTATGAGTGGGTGTGTGAGTGTCTGATTAGGTCTGAGTGGGTGTGTAAGTTTTTGAGTGGGTCTATGAGTTGGTCTGTGAGTAGGTGTCTGAGTGTCTGTATGGGTCTGTGGGTATATGATTGCCTATATGAGCATTTAAATGGCTGTGTGAGTACCTATGTGGATCTCTGAGTAGATGGGTGAGTATTTGTGTGAGCCTGTGAGTGGGTCTGTGAATGTGTTGGTGGGTCTGTGAGTAAGTGTCTAATTCCCAGTGGGTCTGTGAGTGTGTGTGTGATTCTGAGTAGTCTGTGAATGGGTTTGTGAGTATCTGAGTGCGTCTATAAGTTGGTGTCTGAGTATCTGTATGGGTCTGTGAGTCAGTTTGTGAGTGTCTGTGTGGGTCTACGAGTAGTTGTGTGATTGTCTATGAGTGGGTATGTGAGTGACTCTGTGGGTTTGGAAGTAGGTGTATGACTGTGTGAGTGAATCTCTGAGTAGGTATGTGAGTGTCTGAGTGGGTGTGTGAGTGGGTATATGAGTGTGAGAGTCAGTCTTTGAGTGAGTGTGTATATGGGTCTGTGAGTAGGTATGTGAGAGTCTGTGTGGGTCTATGAATGGTTTTGTGAATGGGTCTGTGAGTGGATATGTGAGTGTATGAGTGAATCTATAAGAGGGTATGTGAGAGTCCAAGTGGGTCAATGAGTAGATGTGTGAGTGTCTGTATGGGTCTGCAGGTAGGTCTGTGAGTATGTGAGTGGGTGTATGAGTGGGTCTGTGAGTAGATATATGACTGTCTGATTGGGTCTGTGAGTGGGTGTATGCGTGTCTGTTTGGGTTTATGAGTTGGTTTGTGAGTATCTGTATGGGACTGTGAGTAGGTGTATCAGTGTCTGTATGGGTCTATGACTGGTTATGTGAGTATCTGCATGGGTCTGTGAGTAGCTGAATAAGTGTTTGCATGGATATGAGAGTAGGTGTCTAAGTGCCTGTGTGAGCATGTAAGTAGTTATATGAGTGCCTGTGTGGATCTCTGAGTGGGTGTGTGACTGTCTGTATGGGTCTGTGGGTGGGTCTGTGAGTATTTGAGTGGGTATATTAGTGGGTATATGAGTAGCTGAGTGGGTCTATGAGTGGGTATGTGAGTGTCTGAGTGGGTCTGTGAGTGGGTGTATGAGTGCCTGTGTAGTTCTGTGAGTATCTGTGTGAGTCTATGAGTGGGTCTGTGAGTATCTGTGCATATCTGTGAGTGGGTATGTGAGTGCCTGTATGAGCATGTAAATTATTGTCTGAGTGCCTACTTAGTTCAGGTATATGTGTGAACCTATCCATGGGTGTGTGAGTTCCTGTGTGGATGTCACTGGGTGTGTGAGTATCTGACTAGATCTATGAGTGGGTGTGTGAGTATCTGAGTAGGTTTGGGAGTGGGTGTCTGAGTGTCTGTGTGGGTCTATGAGTACATTTGTGAGTGCCTACATATTTATGTGAGTGGGTGTGTGAGTGTCTGAGTAGATCTGTGAGTGGGTATGAAAGCATCTCAGTGGGTCTGTGAGTGGGTGTTTGAGTGCCTGAATGAGTCTGAGTGGGTATATGAGTGTCTGAATTGGTCTGTGACTAGGTGTGTGTGAGTGTCTGTGTCGGTCTGTGAAATGGTTTATGAGTATCTATATGGGACTGTGAGTGGGTATGTGAATATATGTGTGGGTCTGTGAATAGGTTTGTGAATACCTGTGTGGGTCTATGAGTGGCCGTGTGAGTGTCTGAGAAAGGGTATGTAAGGGCCTGTGCGAGCATGTACGTGGTTGTATAAGTACCTGTGTGGATCTCTGAGTGGGCATGTGACTGTCTGTATGGGTCCGTGAGTAGATATGTGAGTGTATGAGTAGGTCTGTGAATGTGGGTATGAGTTCCTGTGTGGATATATTACTGGGTGTGTGAGTGTCTGAGTGGCTCTGTGAGTAGGTGTGTGACTGGCGGTTGCCAGCAGATAGTTATAATTAGGACCTAGGACCTGATTTAGATCTTGGCGAGGCTACGGTCATTCCTCCATAGCGGTGGTTGCAAGTACTCCGTCCAGCTGACAGAGTACCGCCCGCCGTATTTATATATGGGCTGGGAGAACTGCTGTCTGCACCAACAACCTATTTTCCATTGCATAAGCGGCGCACCTCCATCGACGCGACGGACTCCTCTGCTGGCTAACATTACTCCATTGTCATCAAGATGGCAGGTTTGTGCCGAGCCTATTTAGATTTCGTTGTTTTGCTGGTTTGTCCTAGCAGCGGATTCCTAATGGAGTGACTCCTAGTTGAGTGGAGACTGATAAGTACTAGTTATTAATGTGTCACTATACTCCCAAGCACAACACCCACAACCACCACAACAAACAAATATTTTTTTAAGTGTCAATACAGGTGTGTTCACTTTACCTTGATAAGTTGCAAAATGAACACTTATGCATTACACATAAGACCAATTAAAAAATATGGCCAATGCAAATGTTAACAGATGTTTCATAGCGAGACAAGTGAAAAGAAGCATACCTTATATCCCTGTGACAACTGAGTTGATTAGCGTCATGGTCAAGTAGTAGCAGCAAAGGAAGGACCTGGACAATGGGGTTCAAGATGGAAACGGAAGTGGGAAACAGAAAAAAGGTATGTTTCTACCTCATTTCCTTTGATTATGCCAACTCAAGCTAAAGGTGTCCCTGCCACAGTTTTATCAACAGAAAGGCACATTGTGATTGGCCTGGTGTAATGTTGCCTGGACTCCCTCTGACAGCCCTTTGCCTATGACGTCGTCGACACGGGAGGAAAATTCTGGTGGAGATGGTGGGACTCGGACGGACTATTGTCCATAGAGCCACCAACACCTAAATAAAGTGGGCAGGCCACCAAGTAGGCGGGCAGAGAAACCGTAGGAAAAGTGACAGCAGGACCAGATCCACCAAGATCTAAATCAGGCCCCTAGTTTCCATGGATAGAAACTGTTTTGTTTTGCTAATAACTTTGGCCCTGTTTGATGAATCTTCACGAATTTTTCCAAATTAGTTTGCCACTCACTGCCGGTGCTGTCTGGAAAGATTTGGGGTGATCCATCAAGCAGGGGCTGAGAAAAAGGTGTGTCTCAAAATGGCTTATCCCAATGCAATTTCCCGTAAGGATTTTAGACACAACTTTAGCCCGAACAGCTGAACAGAATTACACCAAATTTAGCACAAAGCTAGATATTGGTACAGAAAGAGTAATTTTTGTAACACCATTCAAAGACCCAAATAGCCATTTACACACCCAGTCATACACCCACCCATCACAACCTCACACCCCCACTTACATATCCACACTACCACTCACATACCCATACAGCCATTCACACACCCACTCAGATACCAAGAAAACCACACACTGACTAATCCAATCACATATCCAGTCACACATCCATACAGCCACTCACACACCCTCTCGCACAATCATACAGCCACTTCTACATCTACTCAGAGACTCAGAGAACCACTAACATACCCACTACACACTCAGACAGGCACTTACACACCCATACTCCCACTGTAATAAATGTGTTTCACCTACTGGTAAGCAGAGACTACTGGAAACATGGTTACTATGGAAACAGATAAAAGAGTGCGGGAGAAGCGAACAAAAGGGACTGCAGTGTGAAATGGAAATGCAGACTGGTGTATATAAATTGCTCAGTAGGTAGTGTATGTCTTGAGCTTGACAATATTTTCCAAAATGAAACATAAATGAAAAGCATTAACAGCAGACTTTTGAATACTTTCAAGGACTTCTGTGTGGATCCGCGGATCTGCCTCGAATTCACACGGGGGCCCTTGCTCAGCGTCATGGTGGATCCACAAAAAAACTATCAAATTGGGCTTTTTTTCAGGAAATATGGAAAGGGTTAAAAAATAGTGACCATTTAGGAGTGGTATAAGAAAAATAAAAGATGAAAGGAAGTCTGTGATTTGAGTAAGAGCACATGGGGAAAGGTTGCCATGTCAGATACTTTTTTTACTGAGGGTGGAGGAGGATTGCCATAGTTTTGTTATGAGATTTGCGGTGGAAAACAGATGTTAACAGATATTACACTAAAAGTTAGACAACAGTAAAGAGATTTTAAAGGTATGTTAAATAGGTTTTATTATGAAACAGTATATTTAAAAAAAGCATGAGTATAAATGAGCTAAAACAAAATGTGTAGCTTTTAGACACTACCGTAAAAGGCAAAATAGAGGAGCTTAAATGAGAACATTATCTAAAAATATTGTGAGCAGCACAGGAGGAAGGGGAATTTCTATACTGAAAATATAGTTATTTTATTAAGCCAGTATAAATCACTGTTAGAAATTAGATGTAGGTGCTTGCTTATAGTATGTAATTTATTAGTATGTAATTTGCACCCTTTCACAAAGTCAGGCAGGTACTTACACACCCAGGTACATTGCCACAAAGTACTCATTCACCGACCACTCATATACTCAGACAGCGACTGACACACTCAGTCACACACCCATAAAACCATTCACATATCCATTTACTCACCTATACATCCACTTACAATATAATTCAAACAACTATACAGGCACTGTCACATCCACGCACATGCCTATGTAGCCATTCATGTATCCAGCACTTAGACAGTTAGGGCCATATGTATGAAGGCAATTTTGCGATCGCAAATCAGCAGTGTCCAATGTATGACACAAAACTCCCCTCGCAAAATAAGGAATCGCAAATTTTGCGATTCCCTATTTTGCGATTGCATTTAAGGAATCGCAAATTGCGATTCCTTAAATGCAATGTAAGAAGCACAGAAAAAGTGCAATTTGGACTTAAGGAATCGCAAATTACCACCAACTTCAAGTTGGTGGTAATTTGCGATTTCTTTGAAAAATGCACTTTTTTGCATTTTTCAAAGTGCCATGTGGCGCACATACATGCCCTTAGGGCATGTATGTGCGCCACATCTGCACCCATGCTCATTTCAGGGTGCAACAGGGTGTCCTTTGACACCCTGGCACCCTTGAAATTGCATTCGCAATTTGCGATTCTCTAATTGGGAATCGCAAATTGAGAATGTCTTCCCATTCATTCCTATGGGCCTCTAGGCCCATAGGAATGAATGGGGAGGTATTCCTTAATTGCGAATCGCAATTTGCGATTCGCAATTAAGGAATATGTAGGATTCGCAAAATTTATTGCAAATCCTACATACATAGCGTTTTGCAATTCTCAAATAGCGATTCGCAAAAAATCGCTATTTGAGAATCGCAAATGGACTTTTTCATACATATGGCCCTTAGTTACATGCACTTGCACACCCATACACCCAGTTATACACTCAGTCACCCACCCAAGCAGCCACTTACATACATATATAGAAAACCATACAGCCACTCACACACCCAGCCAGACAGTGACAGGGGCACTTACACACACATTAACACACCCACACAACACTTATGTATCCACCACTAATAGAACCACTTGCACACACAGTTACACACCCAAACACTCACCAACACAGCCAGTTACCAATCCATACAGCCACTTACATACCCATTTCAAAACCCATACAGTTGCTAACACACCCAGTCACACACCAATACAGCTACTCACACATTCAGTGACACACCCACAGAGGAACTGATACTCTCACTCACATATCCACACAACCACTCACACACATAGTCGCCCACCCATACAGCCACTCATAAACACATTTATACACCCATACTCAGACACTTACACAGACTTTCCATTCTCTTCTATCTTCAACAGAAGAGATCTTAACTTTGAAACTCTCTTCTTTTGAAGGAAAGGGAAAAATACGATGGAGCTGTGCTGCAGAAACCGTCTCCAGAGAGATGTGAAACTGAAATAACTGATTTAGGGTATGGTTTTCAGCATGGATGGGTGGCCAGATTTGTGGTGGCATTGCAATTGATCTGCGGATCCATAAACATAATGGAAAACAGAGAAAGACTTTCTGTTTTGCATTTGTAAAAAATTAAATAAGTTATTTTATGTTCATTTGTTAATTGTTTGTTTTAAATTGCATAATAACGTGTGTTAATAAAATGTATTTATAAACTTGTAAAAATTTATTTTACTAAATTGAATTATAGGTGAAATTTTAGAACAATTTATATTAATAAAATCGGTGAATTCACCAAAAAAAGAAAATTTCACAGGGACGTTATAGTTAGGTTCAGATGTTTTACACACAAAACCATTGAAATTCAGCAGTTAAAGTTACCTAAGCTAACTATAAATTACACCCCTGTAATGCACTGCTTATGACCTCAAATATTACATCACTCATGACATGGTCAGTGACTTCACTGATGACATCACTGATGACATCTCAAATGACATCTCAAATGACATCACTGATGGCATCACTGATGACATCATCAAGCAAAGTAAATTTCAATATACTTCATAAAATACCATTCTAATTTGTTAAAAGTAAGAAGACACTGGTGAGAGTCACACAGAGCTCACTGTAGCCTTATCAACTATTACACTCACTTATCAAGTGAGAGACAGTTCTCAGTGGATAGTCCTATGTTTTCTAAACCACTACTGTAAACACAAACGCCCACCCCCTCCTTCATTTTAAAAAGGTATTTGCCCCAGGGGAGGTGGTGGTCCCAGGGCCGGGTGACCACCTGGTCCCCCTCTTTAATGTTTATTGTAGCCCCGGGGAGGTGGTGGTCCCTGGTGCCCACGTGGGGCATGCAAGGCCCCCAATCTATTTTTTTATTTTATGCCCCTGATAGGTTATTGGTCCCTGAGGCCTGGGGTTGTCCACGAGGCCCCCCAATTATGATTAACAAAAGCCCCGGGGAGGTGGTGGTCTCTGGGGCATAAATAAGCCCTTGGACGGGGACCCTGTGTGCCCCCTCCATTTTTTATAAATGTCTGCATGCTCCCTGGACCTGACCAACCTGGGTGCTACATTAAAAACAAGTGCGGGAGACTGTGCTTATTTTTTTTTTGATTCACGTGAATATTCACAAATTTCACTGTGAATTTAAAAAACTGCTTTTTTGCCCTGACGGGGTCCCTCTGGGACCCCAGGATCAAAGCTAGGGGTTTAGGGTATTCCTACCCTCCCCCCTTTTCTTTTTTTTTGTATTTTTTTGGGACTCAGCTGCAGCTGAGTCCTAGTATAGCTGCCAACACTTCCTGGTTGAAGTGTTGACATCCAATCAGAGCTCTGTAGATCTCGTCATTATTCACGAAGGCTTCACGATCGTAGATATACAAATTTGGATTTCCTTTATTATCTTGCAATCTACCAAATGGATTTACAACAAATAACTGAAAACATAATCTGTGGACCAAAAGATGCCTTTCTGCCAAATGTGATGTACCGTCCAGCGGTTCAGGCTGCAGGCGTGTCTAAAGACTCTATGAGAATTTACATAGGAAATTAACTTTTTTGCCCCTCCTTTTCCTCGGCTGTCGCTTGATGGATCACCCTAAAACTTTCCCTGCACAACTACAATTAGCTGTGCACTGGCACCAAAGATATAGGGAGGTTGAAAAATGCTTTTCCTATAGAAACATGGTCCTAACCATAACTACCTACTGTCGAAGTTCACAATGTGTATTTGTACTGAATCTCTCTCCATATATGACGTGCATTACGTAATGAGACATAGGAAATAGTAGTACAAGAGATTACCTACTGTTTTGACTTTTACATTATAAATGGATATTTATGAATAAGCGGAGATGTGAGCATGAAATGAAGGAACAGATTAGAAAATATGTGCTTAGTCTGTTTTCTTTATTTCGAAGAGTTTCATACATTGCAAATTACTAATCATAGGTCTATTTAGCAAACACACTTAAGATGAAATCTGTATAGCAGACTGTTGTTGTCTATGTTTGTCCTTATTTATGTTAATTGCATTTGGTTTGAGGGAGGAGTTTATCACGAAACAAGTCAGCAATAAAGAAATCTTTTTTGATAAAGCATTTTATTTGCATTTCAAACTGGATAAAACAGAATGCTGCCAAGTCATGAAAATAATATGTGTACCTGTATGCTTCCATAACCACGTCTAATAGCACACACACACACACACACACATACACATACACATGCACCCCCTCATGCGCACACACACACCTACATAAATGCCTGACCCTCCCTCCCCCCACAACCCTGTGAATTAGCCCTTTCCCAACAATCCATTTGGCAATCAACTTCCAGAGCCCCCTTTGCTTCAGATCAGGGGCCCCAGGTCTCACTGTCCTGTATATATGGGACCAAATTCTCTGGTATTTTGTTTGACAAACTCTTTACTTATTGAGTATTATCTCCACCAGTGTGCATCTGTCCATGCCACCTTTCCCTTTTTGAGAGTCGGATGAGCAGCATTTTGTCATTTCTTTGCTAGGTCTCGTTTGCAAGTAGATCTCCAAGTCAAACCAGTAAGCATGCACTCCAGTCACACTCCCAGCCATCCATGATTCCCAGCGGTGCCACACGAAGATCCAGTGTAGAATCGTACCCCAGTACCATCTCCAGGTGTGTTTATAATGGGGGTAACTGGGCATTCCCATATAACATGTAGAAAGGTACCCTGTATATCGTTATAGCGCCAGCATGCATACGATTGAGCATTGCACATCCGTAGCAGCCTAGGAGATAGAGTCTAGCTGAGAATGCCAGAAGCCTGGGGACCATTCTGCCCTCAGCCCAGTCGTCATCCTCTAAGGCACCAAGATCTTTTCCCCATATTTCTCAGAGCTGCTGGAAAGGATAGGTGTCCTATAGATTTGTGATATGCCTTTCTGTCTGAGTTGTGCAATGGTGACCTTGGCCCCTAAAGTGTAGTACTCTGGCAGTGCCTGCATCTCATTAACATATGTGTATGAGGGCATGCCATAGCTGCAAGTACTTGAAAATCCAGCTCTTGTGAAGTCAGTAGCCAGTTCATTGAAGGATTTCATGCAGCTGTTGACCTACACATCACCAATTGTGGAAATGTCTTTAAGGTTCCATTCCTGGAAACCCTTTATGTTGGCCATGCCAAAGTGGGGTGTCATTGGTCATTCTGTCTATCAGTTGATGTGCTTGACTGCTACCTTTCAGCATTCTAGTGGGGGTCTGGTAATCATGGGCAGCCTATGAGGATTTGGGACACCATATATTATGCGGTATAAGCCACGGGATTGTAGTATAAGTAGTTCAAAGGGAACCACCTTGTCCCCTCTATCGCAGATTAGCCAGTTGTTCAGAGGAATGACTTGGGATGCCCAGCAGTAGAGCTGTAGGTTGGGCATCCCCAAACCTCTGTCAACTGTGGCCTCTATACACTTGGCAAAGGAAACCTTTAGAAGCAAACCAGACCATTATAAACATGGGAGAGTGGTGCAATGGTTGAAAGAAGGCTTGGGGAAGCAGATATGGATAATTCTGGACCGTATATAGAATTTGCGGGAGGGCCACCATTTTAAACAGTGTACCCTCACCCATAACAGTGAGTGGCACTTTGGACCAGCTGCTCAGGTCCCACTAGATCCCCACTTGTAATGGGCTGATATTAGGGTCCCAGCTCCAGCGCTGGTTGGATGTGACCATCATACCCACATACTTGAAGTGAGTAGAGGACCCCGTTAGTTGTGATATGCCAGCATTTTATAGTGGGCTGTCCACTACCAAAAAGTATATTGACTTCCCCCAGTTCACCCAAAGTCAGGAGGCATCACCAAAATCTTGCAGTGTTTGAAAACTCTAAGGATAGGGGTTTAGGGGCATTGGATAAAGAGAAGATCATGTGCATAGAGGGATTTTTGATCCTTAGGACTCTTGTGACTCGTGTGCCACAAAATCCACAAAAAAATCATGTTGCAATTGATCCGTTCTGCCAAGGGCTCGAAGATCAAGGCAAAAAGGAGATGGGAGGGGGCCATCCCTAGTGTGTGTCACTGCAACTTAAAAAGGGGGGACGAGGCACCATTCAAGCATATGTGAGCCCACAGAGAGGAGTAGAGTGCCCTAAGAAATCTGGGAAAAGCCAGCCAAACCCCATCTTTTCTAACACTGCTAGCACAATGGACCAGTATACTGTGTCAAATGCTTTCTTGAAGTCAACTGAGAGCCGGGGGCATCTCCTTGCGACTGTTGGTGCCTGGTACTTCATCAGGGCATAAAGCCACTTTGATGAGGGCTAACGATGGTGCTGATCTTCTGCATCAGTCATGTTGTGAATACTTTCACTCTAAGTTTTGTTTCAGTATTAATAAGAGAGATTGGTCTGTAGGAGTTGTAAAGATGTGATGGTGCTCTGGGCTTGGGAAGAACCACAAGAGTGGTCCTATAAAGGTCATATGGTAACCTACTGGTGTCACACATCTCTTGATATGCAGCTAGGTGGTGTGGGGCGAGGAGTATTGCTTTACAAATTTAACAAGAATCCCATTAGACCCCTTTGTCTTCCCAGAGGGCACTGCAGAGATGGCTTGTTGTATTCCAGTTTCTGTGAGTGGCAAATCTAATTCCTCTGTGTCAGTGAGCGCGAGCACCTGCACAAGGGGGTCTGAGGAAGGAGTGATCAAATTGTAGTTGGTAAGGTTCCTGCAGAGCATAGAGGTTTTTGTAGTATCTGGCAAAGGTCTGCATGATTTCAGCAGCTTTCTGAAGTGGCTGTCCCTGGGTATCCCAGACCATTGGTATAATTCTGGTGTCTGTGTCCTTTTATGCCAGGCAAAATGTTGTCTTCCCATTCGTATATGCAATGTTGGGAGAGGAGACAGGGATATCTAGCTGTATCTAACAAGTGAAAATGGAGGGCATCTTTAGTCATAAGTACTGAATGCATTGTGGCTTCCTTGGGGTCCTCGAACCACTATTCCTCTAGACTTCAATGTTGTTCCTTAAGGTTCTCTATCTCCTATTCCCTTCCCCGCTCCCTAACTCTATAGTAAGAGAGGGCTTTAGCCCTGATGACTGCTTTGAAGGCCTTCATTAGATCACCTATGATGGGTCTGAGTCCGAGTTGAGTTCAAAGAATTCAGTTACACCCTCCCTAAGTAGATCTACCAGGTAGAGATCTTGGAGGCACTAAGCATTCAGCCTTCATAATCCCTGATACCAACCTGCCTGGGACTGAAGCGTAATCTCGACATAGGAGGGATCTGAAAGACCTTTAGGGAGGATGTGGGTGCCAGTGATGGAGGCAATTTCAATGGGTGGCATGAAGATATAGTCTATTCTGGACAGTAAGCAATGAGCACTTGAGGAGTATGTGAACTTTTGGAGTGTTCGTGCCATTTGCACCAGGTGTATACCAGCCTGAGGGAGGAGGCCTAGTCTGCTAAATACCTCTGTCAATGGGACAAAGCTGTGGTGTGTATCTAGTACTGGATCAATAACAGCATTGAGGTCTCCACCCACCACTATTTTTCCTAAGGGGCTTTCAGGAGTTCATCGGAGAGGGATCAAATAGTGGACTCCTGTAGACCCAGGGGGCATGTACACTAATAAGTGCCCAATGCACCCCTTCCAGTGAACACTGTAGCCTTACGTAGCCGCCAACTGGATATGTGCATACCATGAGGGACATCAGAGAAAATGTTTTCCTCAGTAGTATGGCCACTAACCGAGAGCCCCTGACAAAACCAGCATAGAACAGTTGGGTGTACCCATATCGACCAAGGAAGTTGCATTGCATCCCCCAAGGTGATACTCCTCCAACATAAGAATGTCAGATGCATTTTTTTTGCGTAGAGGAGGACCACCACCATTTAATTTTATTGAGTAATCAGTACCCGTTCCAGGGTACTGATTACTCAATACATTGAATGTGTGCTTGTCATCAATGATCTCGATGTCAAGTGTGGAAGATGTGTACCATTGCCTATGGGTGTTAACAAAGCGACTGTCACACTAAACAAAATAAACTCAATATCCCAAACTTCCCCGACCCCACACTCACACCTATGAAGCATCTCTTGCCCCAGAACAAAACAAAAGTTACAACTAGAAAGAGGACAGAGGTTTAGGAAAGCTAGTCAAATGTTACGAGATAGAACAAGAGAAAGGGAGAGAATGAAAAGGAGGGGTGGGGAGTGCCGTGGAAGAACCTGCCATCTTCCCCGGTAATCATGGAGCACACTATGGAACATTTGGATGCACCAGTGTCTGAGAGTCAGTGTTCAAAGTAGGTTGGTGACATAGATTGTGAAATAGGGAAAATTTGAATGGGCTGTTTTACAGCTGGCAAATGTCCCCGCAGCTCTCAAGGCTCCGGGGAGGCCCGCTTTCCAACAGGGCCAGGGAGATGCGTCCCTTTTCAGCCAAGTATGTGGGGTCATCTACAGAAGGATCTCGATGAAGCTGATGCTATAGGATAGGTATATGATGCTCCCTTTACTAATAGGACTGGACTAGTAGTAGGGTAGTGTAGTAGAATACATGTAATTAGTAGGCTTCATAAACTGAAGGAATAAAGGGTTCAAGGGAAGGATAGAAGTGGGATGAACAAGAAGTGCCTGGGAATCTGGGCCTAGACTCTAATAGAGCCGAAGAGGAAGGGTAGGATTGGGAAATACCCATAATCTTTCTGTCCATCAACTGCATGAAAGTTAAGACATGGCTGTCAATCTCTCAGAAAGGGATAGAGGTCCAGAGCCCTAACCATTTGAACAGATCATCCCAGGGTCAGTGCTTGATTTGGTGGCTGAAAGGGCCATGGTCCTGGTTTTAGGAAACCTGAAATGCAAAACAAGAAACAACAGAAAGTAGAACACATACTTGCGGGATCTATCTTTAGTTGAAATACATACACAAGACGGGGTTTCCTCAGTTCTTTGGGTTACATCTAGAAGTGAATTATCTGCAACCTGTGAAATTGTTTGACATGTAAGAAAATTATCATTGGGCTTCTACCAAGCTCTAATGTTTCTGGAGCATATGCAGTTATTTTGTACAGAGTGTATTTTACTGAGAACTGTGACTCGGCACCCTGTTCCATACATTCTCTATCATGATTGTGGTAGCTTATACAACTACATTGCTATTTAAATCGATGTAGCACATGGATATATTCTTAAAAAAAAGTTTTTGTATTTTATCAGATCATTTCTGGCAACCAAATAAGGACTGTTTTCTAGAGGGATTAAAAATAATAGATCTTTTGGGATCTTGGTGGTCTCTGTGTGACTTGCCAGGGCAGCAGCAGTAGGGAACTAGAATTTATTGATGCTGAATTGCAGAGTATTCTTTTTCTGCCACTGAACTCTTCGACTTGATCAGAGCGTTTCTGTCTGTTCTTCCTTTTGGGGACCGCCCCCCCACTAGAAATATACAATCTTTGAGCCTAATGGATGTAGAATACCTTTTGAGTTAGATAATGTAGCAAGAATTGAAAGAGTGTAATGTCTGGCCTGTCAACATTCACAACAATTTAAATCAGAACCCTCTGTGTGAGTACAGACTTGACTATCCCTAGTTGATTATTCAGGACTAATATCACAACACCACAGTTGAGCCTGTCTGTACAGTGGCTTGAAAGTGCCCATGATTTTCATTAATCTTGATCTATACTTGTGTGAATGTGACGCAGGTCTCTGAACAGAATACAAAATAAAGGTGCAGCTACTGTCAATCACACTAAATTTAACATTTTGAAACCTGAAGTCTAACTCATTGAATTTCAAGCTTACAATATTCAAGGGGTGGGCCATTGCCATTTGTGTTAAAGAGATACAGGGCGCACTGCTGAAATGCCGCCCGAGTATGGAGATTCTGCCTGAATGTGGAGACTCTACACTCATAACTTTACTCCTCATAAGTTACCTTTGTAAATTGGGCCCACAATATTTAGTATCTCCTTGCTACCAGAAGGTTTGAATGGTGTTAAAACAACTCTGATCTCCATGTGTTGTATGAAGGGCACAATGATGCAATTTCAAAAGTAGATGAATAGCAGGAAGCTATATGAAGATGCCCCTGAAAAAAGGTATTCATCAACATGTCCAGAGAATCAATCAGCATTTCCAGGGAAGGGATCACTGACATAATATCGACAACAACAATATCGACCTACCAGCACATCGTGTCAAGACTATCGATGGACAAAATATCGACATCCTATCTCTACAAAGGTAAGTACAAAAATATTGAAACCAAAATATCGTTGTTTAAAATATCGTTGTTCAAAATATCGTTTTTTTTAAATGTCTTAAAAATAATATAACATAAATTAAATAATAAATATAATTAATAAAAACAGTTAGAATTATTTAGAAATGTTAAAAATTATAAATAATAAATGTAATATAAAAATAAATTAAACATACATATATAAAAAAGATTATATATATATTTACTTAATAATATTAATAAATACTTTTTAAATTAAATTATAAAAGGTTACAAATATAATAAAAATTAAAAAAACATATATATATATACATAAACCTGTAACATAAATATAAAAATAAATTATATATATAATAAAAGAAAATATTAAAATAAATATTTATCTTTAAAACAACATTTTACACTACATTAACTAAACAGTAGGGAAAATATTGGATAGCTTAGGGAATAAAATTACTATTCCCACTCCAAGGAGTGCAACAGTAGGGAAAGTGTTGGATAGCGGAGGGGAATAATTTACTATTCCCACTCCAAGGAGTGCAACAGTAGGAAAAGTGTTGGATAGCGGAGGAGATAAAAATACTATTCCCACTCCAGCGAGTGCAACAGTAGGAAAAGTGTTGGATAGCGGAGGTGAATAATTTACTATTCCCACTCCAGCAAGTGCAACAGTAGGGAAAGTGTTGGATAGCGGATGGGAATAATTTACTATTTCCACTCCAGTGAGTGCAACAGTAGGGAAAGTGTTTGATAGCGAAGGGGAATAATTTACTATTCCCACTCCAGCAACTGCAACAGTAGGGAAAGTGTTGGATAGCGGAGGGGAATAATTTACTATTCCCACTCCAGCAAGTACAACAGAAGGGAAAGTGTGGGATAGTGGATGGGAATAATTTACTATTCCCACTCTAGGGAATGCAACAGTAGGGAAAGTGTTGGATAGCAGAGGGGAATAATTTACTATTCCCTCTCCAGCAATTGCAACAGTAGGGAAAGTGTTGGATAGCAGAAGGGAATAATTTACTATTCCCACTCCAGCAACTGCAACAGTAGGGAAATTGTTGGCTAGCGGATGGGATAAAATTACTATTCCCACTCCAAGTAATGCAACAGTAGGGAAACTGTTGGATAGCGGAGGGGATAAAATTACTATTCCCACTCCAGCAAGTGCAACAGTAGGGAAAGTGTTGGAAAGCGGAGGGGAATAATTTACTATTCCAACTCCAGGGAGTGCAACAGTAGGGAAAGTATTGGATAGCGGAGGGGATAACATTTCTATTCCCACTCCAACAATTGCAACAGTAGGAAAAGTGTTGGATAGCGTAGGGGAATAATTTACTATTCCCACTCCACAGAGTGTAACAGTAAGGAAAGTGTTGAATAGCATAGGGGATAAAATTACTATTCCCAATCCAACGAGTGCAACAGTAGGGAAAGTATTGGATAGCGGAGGGGATAAAATTACTATTCCCACTCCAACAATTGCAACAGTAGGAAAAGTGTTGGATAGCGGAGGGAAATAATTTACTATTCCCACTCCAGCAAGTGCAACAGTAGGGAAAATGTTGGATAGCGGAGGGGAATAGTTTACTATTTCCACTCCACAGAGTGCAACAGTAGGGAAAGTGTTGGATAGCGTAGGGGATAACATTTCTATTCCCACTCCAACAAATGCAACAGTAGGGAAAGTGTTGGATAGCGGAGGGGAATAATTTACTATTCCCACTCCACAGCGTGCAACAGTAGGGAAAGTGTTGGATAGTGGAGGGGATAAAATTACTATTCCCACTCCAGCAAAATAATAAACATTAATGAACAAATACTTAAATAATAAAAAATAATTAACCTCTCACCAAATACCCCTATAAATAACCCCACCACTATTGTAAAACATGACACAATTAACATAATTGCTTAACAATTAATTAATTAACTAATAACAATGAACAATAAATTTAAAAACAATGAGTAATACATTAATTCATACTATTAAGACTATAAAATAACAATAAATAAATATTATCTGAAAAAATTAAAAATTATATTAATTTTTAATTACTTGCCACACTACTCCCCTCTAAATACACAACGCGTTCATAAAAAATGTACACAATTTACATATTTACCAATTAATAATTAATAACCAATTAATAATTAGTAAATAACAAATTATTTAACACAATTAACATTATGAAATATTAAATACACAAGCATTAATTAATAAAAATTATTAATAATGAATTATAATTAAATTGCTTCCCACCCTACTCCCCTATAAACCCACAACCCGCTCTTAAACAAATAACACAATTAACATATTTACCAATTAATTATCAATAACTAATATCCAATTAATAACTAATTAATAACCAAATATTTAACACAATTAACAACATCAAATATTAAATAGATAAAAATTAATTAATAACATTATTAATTAATTATAATTAAATTACTTCCCACCCTTCTCCCCTATAAACGCACAATCCACTCCTAAAAAATGACACAATTAACATATTTACCAATTAATTATTAATAATTAATAACCAATTAATAACTAATTAATAACTACTTAATTAACACAATTAAAAATATACATTATAAAATACAAAAATATTAATTAATTAACATTATTAATTAATTGATTTTAATTAAATTACTTCCCACCCTATTCCCCTATAAACCCACAACCCGCTACGGAACTAAAACACAATATTTAATTTCTTAAAAAATTAATAATTTCTAAAAATGTATTAATAAATATATTATAATTAAATTACTTCCCACCCTATTCCCCTATAAACCCACAACCCGCTACGGAACTAAAATACGCAAAAATTACTTAACATAAAATCAATTACTTCATAAAATTTCAAACATACATTAGAAAAATAAACTATACTTTTAACACATATACTAAAATACAGAACACTAAAATACATTTTGATATTATTAACAACGATATTTTGACCAACGATATTACTAACTTCGATATTAACAAAAATGATGGGGCATATTATCAAGGAATTGCGATATTTATCGCTAACCGCGCTCAGCGCGAATTTTTTTAACGCCGCCTATCGCTGGAAAATATCGCTGAGATAACACCCTATTAGTAAGGTTTATCTCCATAGCGATAATTTTTCCAGCAATAGCGGCAAAATGCGAAAATATCGCTGGAAAACCAGCGATATTCTCGCATTAACGCAAGGATGGATTCAGCCTGACAATCCACCCCCTATGCTACAAACAGGTAAGTCACCCTCAGTAGCAGGTGTAAAAATCTAGCGATAAACGCGCTTAGCGCGAATTATTTTATCGCATCGCCTGCCTTGCTAATAGGGGTTAGTTGTGTTAGCGACTGTTTTCAGTCGCTTTTAGTGGGGAACACCTACCTTGCATGTCATTAGCGATAATTATCGCTGACATGCAAGGCGATGGTAAAACCGGCCGCTAATGCCTAAAAGCTGTCGCTAACGCCTGTTAGCGACAGCTTGCTAATAGGGCGATAAAGCCCTTGATAATATGCCCCGATATTTCTTACCTGCATGTCAATATTCTGCTCGACGATATTCTTGCAGGTCGATATTGTGTCACATCGATATTTAAAGATCGATATTATGGCATATCGATATTTAAACATCAATATTATGACTCTATACCCCAGGGAAGCTGCCCCACCAAAGGTAAGGAAACTAGATTCATCTTGCTCTGAGCTTTTTGCCACACTGAAAAAGGGTTCAGCTAAGCTTTGTGGTGAAATAATCCAGCCTCCTGGAGACCTGCCCATCTACAGCACCATGCCTTGCCCTACTGGAGGATTTTGAGAACAAAAAAATGGGGAAAAGGAGATAGGCATAAGCACTGGATGTAGAGTATAGATTCAGTCTACATCGGAGCTTCTGGCCATCTCCTTTTCTGTGTGTCTTCGGGCTCAAAAGGAATGACTGTCCTCACGTCTCTACATGGCTGTTCCTTCAGATGAACAATGAAAAGTACTTCCTTGTAATACCACATGCGACTTGGTGGTGTCTTGAGGGCTACCTCCAATTCTGCAGCCTGGAATTGGTTGATCAATTGACACAGTCTCTTGGGTTGTCTTGGCATAGTCAAGTCAGAGAGAGTCTTTCTAGGGTGAGTGGTTTGTTAAGCTAGACTACCAAAAATCAGTTCTCAGGGGATAAAATGTAATAAACTGACTAACAGGCTTCAACTGACATGGATTTCTAGGAGCACTGAATGGACTTCTATGGGTATGCTGAACATCTGTCTCAAGCTCCAGTTAGGAAATGCTTTTTTCAGATAGTCTTTAATGTATCTGAAGTGATCTGAATGTTAAAATTTTTGCCTTTGGCGATTTTCAATATCCTGCAGCTTGTTGCACACTCCATCATCTGATTATTGACTTTTCGAGTCTACTTGACTACAGAAGTAACAATTACGTTCACTTTCTGGACCTATTTGCCTTCAATTACCCAATGAATTATCTCTATCGAATGCTGGTCTATTGCTTTAGAACTGTGCTTGAAGATGCATATTTCCTAGAGATAATCCAGTACAAGCAGATCTGGCTTCTTCTCAGTGAAGAAGGATGAGGTAGAGAATTGTGATTATAGTAGGAAGCTTGCTTGCCTGGACTACAGATCGGATCAGCACAGATGCTGTCTTTTCATTTCTGACCCAGTAGCTGTGGAAGAGAATCAGCAATCTAATACCTCCATTGTTTGGTCAATAAGTCCCTCCTTTAAAATTGAAGCATCCAAGAAATGGTTTGCAGCTCCCTTGCTCTCTGAATCACTCTCTTTATAACTGTCCCTTTTAAAATTTGTAGATCATTGCTTATCAGCACTAGACAGAACGATGAAGAGATTGTCTGCAGATCCGAGACAGCAGGAGTATATGAATCAGTAGGGCCACAGAGTACCTCTTGTATCATACTTGTATAACTTTATGTGCTTCTTCAAAAATGTTTGTTTTTGTTTCCTCATTATCTGTAAGGAATTTGCTAAAGATGACTCAACATGTTGCAGTGCTGGATGGTTTGGAATGCTACCATGAGCAACTGCCAGTGGTTAGACTTATTGCAAACATTCCTCCCATCACCTTTTGTGTGTTCGATGCAGTGTTGGATAAGTAAATATTTGTGTTACTATCTTCTAAATTGTAAAGCGTTGGGACATTAATATTCATGTAACTGACCTGGGCACCCCTGGTTACTCATTGATACACTACCCCTAAATGCAAAGTTCAAAGGATGCTTAAAATGAAAACATTCATCAGCCTTTGGCTCCTCTTTGCTTACACACTGAAGCGGTAGGCATGGTGGTCACCCTGGGAAACCTTCCAGACTGTGATTATGATTCAGCTGGTGCAGCTTATACAGTGGCTATATTCTGATCTCTTGGTCCTATAATATTTCACTAAAAAGTTGTGGCTGTGTAGGTTTAGTTGGACAATGGGGTTCGGGAAAAAAGGCACTTGGTGTTTCATAAGACTGAGGCAGTCCTGTCATGGAACTATACTTAACCTTAGGACTTCTCTCTGAAAAGGAAGTTCAAATGTGTCTTCAGGGCAAGGCTCAAAGCATGTCCATGGAAGTTACCCACAACAAAGGTAAGGAAACCTGATTCATCCCACCCAGAGCTTTTGCCACACTGGAAAAGGGTTCGGGGAGCTTTGTGGTGAAGGTATGTGGCCTCCTGGAGCCCTGCCAGCTACAGCTTCTAGCCTGCCCTTCAGTAGGATTTTGAAAACAAAATTTTACTACATCTGGTAGTAAATCATTGAACCAGAATGAGGTGGCAAGCCCATGCCATTGGTGAAGCGAACTCGATGGCTAAGATACGCAGTTGTGTTCTACTTGGAGCTTTTGGCAGCCAAACTAGTGGATGCAGTAGGAGCTCAATGACTATGTATCTGACTCTGGGGGACAGTTGCCAGCCTCAGCCTTGGACCTTGCCCACTGAATGACTATGACTTCTATTTTAGAGATTTAATTTAGATTTTGATAGATGGTGTAGTGTTGATCAGGGTGGGGAAGGATATTAAGTCAGCCATTTCAAAAGTACTCCAATCATCAAATTTAGAGATGGCGGCCCATCCAGTTGCCGACTCTGTTCATTAAAAGGAGCTGCAAATAATGGCATTTTTTTTTTTTAGGTACAAAAACTTTGGTGGACAGCTGCCGGTGGTTTTTACGCCCGTTCATCAAACTTTTACCCCATTTTTTGTTTTTCAGAAACAAACGTCCAAAGTGGAAATTTGTTTCTGAAAAACAAAACACTCATGAACCCCACACACTGACAGTTTTCACTCAGGGATTGGGGGTCATTATTGTTTTTTTCTCTCCCTCACTACCTGGCAATTCCCGGCGGTGTTGGACAGAAAATAAAAATCACACCATCTGCTCTAAATAGAGTGGACTGTGGGATGAATTTATGAAGACGGCCCTGACTCCATCGGGCCATTGGAGTAAGCTTTCCATCGATGGAGCCTCTGATGATAGAAAGCTTACAGTCCGCCTTCTCTAAATGAGGGATGTGGATTGAAAATTTGGTATACAGGGTACACCACCCTGTTTGCAGCGGAGTATCCTATCCACCAAACTCTATATCAACCCCAAAGATCTTGCCATAAAAGTTTTTGAGTGCGATTCACAAAGGTAAACTTAGACGTTTGGTCTAAACTTAGACCAAACGTCTAAGTTTACGATTTTGGGAATTCACAAAGGGCATTTACGAGTACTATCTTTACATCCGCACTTGGGGTGGATCTCCACCTCAAGTGCAGACATAAAGATAGTACTCATAACTGCCCTTTGTGAATTCCCAAAGTTGCAAACTTAAGACATTTGGTCTAAGTTTAGACCAAATGTCTAGTTTACCTTTGTGAATCGGGCCCAATGACTGTGATGGTGTATTCAAACTCCACTCCATTACAGTTAGCCTGAAATCAAGCTTAGGCCCGGTTCAACTGCAAACTGTTGTTTTTCTTTTTCTGAGGATTTTTTATTTTGTTTTCTATTCTTTAAATTTGTTAGTAGAGCCTGAACTTACACATTTCCCCATCTCCTGTGGCTTGTGCTGTAGCTAACTTATACATAGGTAGCGTCTCCTGCAAGGTGACGTCCACCTGAGCACAGCGTGGAGCCTGCCAGAAGCAGGATCTGTAAATCTTGGTGAATGTTGTAATAAATGATGATGAGTTGATAGTTTGTTGAATTGTTTTATTCTTGCAATATTATAGCTCCATATCGAGACTATTTCATCAAAAGATGCATTAAACCATCAAATTATTCAGACGTATCTTCCGATGCATTTCGGGCAATAGCAGCCCTTCGTCAGGGGAAAGTATCTACAATGTGAAATGAGCAAAGATATTTAGAGGACACCAAACAAACTAGTAATGACCCTTCACCTTCAAACCGAGTGCTCCAGAAGTAGATAATGCCATAAATCAAAAGGAAAGGATGCCATACAACCTCGCAAGTTACAGATCCCCATAGTAGTGCGTGTTCCAACAATTTATTGACTTCTGAGATTATTCTGATCCTAGAACACAGCACACTTGTACAAACCGTTTAACATGGCATATGATGATATTACTACCCTCACTGATTTAAGAGCAGAGACATTCGCCTTTGCAGAGGAAGATGCAAGCAAGATTTACGCATTGATACCAGAGGACACCTCTGAAACTTCAAATACACGAAACAAAGAAAGCAATATCAGACAGCTATTGTATTTTACCAAGAGAGAGATTAACCAACGTCTGCACACCAGCACATTGATCAAATATCACCGTGCACAAAGAATCCCAAGGGGATTGCGGATCCCTTTGAAACCCTTATTATGCAAAAACAGCCCGAGATTTGTTGAAAAGTGGTACTCCATACTCAACAAGTGTTCACTCCACCTCATCCTGCTCATTATTGAAGAACTTTCCAAAAATTTAGAGGAACTATCTAAAGAGATCACACACACTAAATCTGAACTGACGAACATCATGACAACTGAAGATTGGTCTAAAATACATGAAGATATCAACTCTCAACTGGAGAAGTATACTCAAGATATCAACGAAAGAAAGATTCGCAAGTATAAGCGCAATACCATTGACTACAAAGTAGGGAAAGTAGACTCCTGGGCAGAGGTGTATGCTAGACGTCAACAGAACAAACCCTACAGTCAAAATACGGAGATAGACACTTCATCATCGGATGGTGACAACAGGCGCAAACCTCATACAGCCATCTCAGAACAACTACCTTCTACAAGCACAGAAATCCAACAGATCTCTGGTGTTCCTTTTTTAGAGGAGGGTTCAAAAGACAAAGACGACCCCGGAGGGGCCAAAGAAAAAGAAGGAGAGAAAGAAACAAGGAGTTCAGCTGCTATGAGCAAGAGACTGTAAGGGAAGAAGACTACAACAACTTAGTTATCAATATTTCTTCTTATCAACTCAACTCCATAGAAATCAACACCCTCCAAAAAGGCACATCTTTCGTACCCACTAGTCACACGAATAGCTTGGAACTTGAGATAAGCTTTTTCAAATTGATGCGCAACCTACGCTTGAGACATTTCTTCGATAATGTATTAACTGAACACAATCCGGAGGATATAGATCAACTACGTGGTTTACGATGCAGGAGTACATACATGGCTCCAGTCAGCCATAAAAGTCTCAATACTTTTGAGAATCTTGTCAAGAATGATATCCAAAAATTCAATTTCAAACGTCAATCTAAACATCGTAACCTCATGAACAAAGAATTTGACACACTTAAACGTTTAGCTTGTAACCCAGAGATCACTTGTCAAAATGCTGACAAGGGAGGTGCATTAGTTATCATGAATACCAGCTTTTACCGAGAACAAGTGCAGATACATGTTTCAGACTTGGACACTTATTGCACTCTTGACTACAACCCCACTGAACAATTTGCCACAATTTTAAACAGCCTTGTGAAAAAAGCGGTCAAAGACGGGGTCATCAATGAAAAAACGTGCAGATTTCTCATCCAAGCCAACCCAAGGACACCCACCATGTATATGTTACCGAAAGTCCACAAAGATTTACAACATCCTCCATTTCGACCGATTGTGTCCACTAAAGGAAGCTTGCATGAACCGGTAGGGAAATTCATAGACAGATATTTACAACCTTTTGTCACCAGTATGAATACCTACGTCAAGGACACCACTGATTTCCTTTCCAAAATTGATACTATCAAGTTCACACATGATGAAGAAATTTGGCTAAGTACATTTGATGTAAAGTCTCTTTACACCTCGATTTCACACAATCTAGGTCTTGAAGCCATCGAAGAAACACTGCTGAACTCAGATTTAGACTCTAGTTTCCAATTATTTTTTATGGAATTACTCCATTTCACCTTATATCAGAGCTACTTCAAGTGGGAAGACCAGTGCTATCTCCAACAAACTGGTACTTCCATGGGCAATTGTGCCGCCCCCTCATACGCCAACATCTTCATGAACAAGTTCGAAGAGAAGAACATACTCAACTCCACAGTCTGGAAAGAACACGCTGCCACTTTTTTAAGATATATTGATGATATCTTTATCGTATGGAAGGGATCTCATGACAGCTTGATCAATGTGTTGAATGCTTTGAATACCATCAATGACAGAATCCAATTTACTCATGAAGTCAATCAACACACAATAACTTTCCTTGATGTACTCATCCACAGAGTGGGGAACGTTTTAGAGACCAACATTTACAGAAAGTCAACAGATAGGAACAACCTGTTACACTATCATAGCTTTCACCAAAATTCTCTCAAGAACCATTTACCTTTCTCACAACTTGTTAGAGTAAAAAGAATAGTATCAAATCCTTCCAACTTTGATCAACTAGCTGAAGACATGCTCAACAGATTCAGTCAAAGGAGCTATCCTCGCAATGTGCTGGAACAGGCTAAAACACGTTGCTCAACCAAATCCAGAACAGATCTTTTTTAATGACAACTCTGAGGACAGATCATAAACGTATGGTTGTGGTGTCAAAATTTTCTACAATGAGTCGACGATACAAGAAAACCATCAAGGATCATTGGCCCATTACTGCTTTGGAACCTGATTTCAAAGAGATTTTTAAAGACACGCCCATCTTCGCATACAACAGAGGCAAAAACATTAAAGACCTGATCACGGCTAGACCTAAAGTTAATACACAAACCACCTACAAAGGCAGTATACCATGTTACAACTGTAGTAACTGTAACAACATCATCAAGGGCTCAACTATTACACATCCCATGAAAGGTTCCAAAATCAAACTCAAGGTTAACGCTAATTGCGACACCATGAACGTAATTTACATGCTCAAGTGCCCTTGTGGCCTTGTGTACATAGGGAAGACTGAAAGAAAAATTAAAACCAGGATACATGAACATAAGACTAAGAGCAGTATCCGGACCAGAAACCTGAAATCAGTTATTGCAGGACATTTCATAGACAATCATCACAACATCAGCCAATTACAATTCCTCATCTTAGAAGTTGTGGACAAACAAGAAGGAAGAGACAATAACAACTATCTCTTACAGAGAGAAAACCACTGGATTAAATTCCTTAACTCCATGAAACCACATGGTTTAAATGATCGGATGGAATTTCTGTGCTACCTTTAAGTCCATCACTGACTTCATTTATGTAAAATGTTGTTCTCACTGTCTGTTTATTGTCTGCTTGCAGCTGTTTTCACTTATTTCGTTTTTCTGATTACTATTTTTCTTGATCTGTTTTCCATATTTCACTTTTATATTTCTTCCATTTCTACTACATCTCACACATTTTCCACACATACTGACATTGATCTTCATAGTTAATGACTTCATCCCTTAATAATTTTCTTTCTATCTCTTCAGCACTTTTTCCATCTCATATCATTTTTCCTAATTTTTGTTTATTCTCTCTTCTTTTTTACTGTCATTTGCATATTTGCTTCATACACAGTCCGCATTACCTTTTGTTGTAACCCATTGATTATTCTCACACCCCAACTCTAGCCTTGGCTGAGTTTTTTCGCACTAGTCCAAAATGGCACTTATTTTCTGACACCCTTTTTCGAAGACATTTGGTCCTTCTTTGCTTTCTTCTACCCATACGTTTTAAACATTCACCATGTCCACACGCTTGTAAACACTCGCCACTGAATATGCAATCGTTCTCAACATCAGACATGTAAGCCTTCTCATGCACATTGCGAATTTATACTGCTGCTATGTCTAGACCACAGTTATGGTTATGAACTTAGTTTATCACACACGTGTGTATACTCGAATTTGGCGTCTTTCACGGCTTTAACACAACGCGTTGCGTGTCACCATATACCTTGCAGCTTGTTGAAAACTTTTGATTCCAGCTTTTCGACAAGCCTCAGACCTCACATCCACATTTCTACTTTTGATGTCTTGCTAGCTTTATGATATCACATGCATGGAATACCGCTCCCGCGGTTGGACCGTTTATTTTGTGCTCACGGTATCAGCAGCACCGCATGTTTATTTAACAATGCGTGAATAAGTTACATACACCTTAAGTAGTTTTATTACAAGCATGGTAGTTTTTAGATTTATCAGTCCACTCTATTGTTGAACGCATATTCACCACCATCCTGCGTTTTGATTTCATAGTTTTTTCTGGCATCAACCGCACCCTATGTTTTATTCACTATGCACCAGCATGCAACAATACACTCCGTTTTATTCATTTCAGCTGAGTCATACCCTTTTACGTAGCAGCACTTGGATTTTATTTTTCTCGACTTATGGCATCCTTTCCTTTTGATTTATGGCATTATCTACTTCTGGAGCACTCGGTTTGAAGGTGAAGGGTCATTACTAGTTTGTTTGGCGTCCTCTAAATATCTTTGCTCATTTCACATTGTAGATACTTTCCCCTGATGAAGGGCTGCTATTGCCCGAAATGCATCGGGAGATACGTCTGAATAATTTGATGGTTTAATGCATCTTTTGATGAAATATTCTCGATATGGAGCTATAATATCGCAAGAATAAAACAGTTCAAGAAACTATCAACTCATCATCATTTATTACAACATTCACCAAGATTTACAGATCCTGCTTCTGGCAGGCTCCACGCTGTGCTCAGGGGGACGCCACCTATGCAGGAGACGCTACCTATGTATGATTAAGCCTACACCCTTTTGATCAGAGTGTGATACTCCTGAGGCACGCTACAACCTCGCAAGTTACAGATCACCATAGTAGTGCGTGTTCCAACAATTTATTGACTTCTGTAGCTAACTTAACCAAGATATGTTTTTAATAAGTGGGTAAAAGGCCTCCTTTAGGGGGGCCACAGAGCAAATAGGGGCTACTCGCTCAGAACTGTGGTGATTGGGGTTCTTTGCTTCTGGTATCCTGGGATACGTCCTACTATGGCTCCGCAAACTAGGACAGGCACCCCCTCTGCACTGGATTCTCAGGGAAGGCAAGGCAAACAATCAAAGGCTTTGTAGGAAAATAGTGTGTGGGCCAAGAGCTCTGAACCCAACAACCAAGCAATGTAAACAATAATTCACTGACTACACCAGGCTTATCTTTAAGAAAAAAGAACAACTTAAATGTGACAGCAACCTGAAATACTGTGAACCTAAATGGGATTTAGTATACCCAACCACAGGCAATCCAAACCACCTGTACTCTACGTCCCCATTCCTATGGGGCACCCCCATGTCTGGAAAAACAGGGTCTAGACAATAAAAACAAAAGTCGAGCTCACCAATTGATCACCATGTGTTGCACACCCATCAGTCAGATCATGTGATCTTGAACTAAAATATTGCAAGTTGATTATGCTATGCCTCCAGGGCAGCCAAATCTTACTGCTCAAGTTTATGGGGCCTGATTAACAAGGCTAAAAGTGCACTTTTTTGTAAGTTTACAATTTTTTTGCTATTCGCAAACTACAAGTTAATAGTGAGTTTACGACTGCGGAGACTCCACAGTTGGTGCACATAAAAAGATAAACTTTTGTGTAAGTTTGCATTTTTTTTAGTATTCACAAACTACGAGTTAATAGTAAGTTTATAACTACAGAGACTCCGCAGCTGGAGTGGAGTACTGCACAGTTGGGGCAGAGTACGTCGTACATAAAAAGATAGGCTTGTCCTATCTTTTTGTGTGCAGAGTACTCTGTACCCTGACTGCAGAGTCTTCACAGTCACTAACTTACTATTAACTTGTTCAAGAATATAAAAAAAATTGTAAAGTTACACAAAAGTGTAAGCTTACCTTTGCGAATCAGGCCTAAAATGTCAGTCTCTTTCTTTTAGGGCTGTGATACCTGCCTGCAGGGGTGCCAAAGTAGCAGCTCCAGTCAGCATGCTGGTCTCTTTAGTGCTCAGCGGTATCCTCATTCCTCACTGTTGCCACTTGAGTGCTTACAGCAGCTGGCCTGGCTGCCGGGTGCTTTGTTCTGGGCAGTTGTGACCTTAGGGCTGAGGTGTAGCCTCCTCACTTCAGTGATGATAGCGATCCTCCTCAACATGTTGCACTGTAACCAGCGGTAAAAATCATCCCTTTAGTTTCACTGTAGTTAGTCAAGTCAACACACTCCGTCTATCATTTGTTTGTGCAGCATTTTTCACCCTAAGTGGGATGGATATGCCCAGACGTGGGTCCCTTCCTCATTGTGCCACTGAATTCAAACTAGCCTGGCTGATGAAGGGTGATACCCCGAAACCGGTCCCAGGATGCTTGTTTCTGGTCCAAGGAGGACGTCGCTTGACAGTTTGGGCTGGATGTTCCCATGAGGAGCAGGGTCCAGACTGATTTGCATATGGCTGGGTCCAAAATGGGGTGTGTGGAGAGCAAAAAAAGATGGATTTAACCCAGATCTGTTGACTGGAGATGAATGTTTGATTTGTTTAGCATTCTCCCCATCATTTGTTTTTGCTGATTTTTTTCCCCTAAGTGGGATGGGTTTGGCCGGACATGGGTCTCTTGCTTGCTGTGCCACTGGATTTAAGCTAGCCTGGCCGATGAGGGGGGAGACCCCAAAATCGGTCCCAGAATGCTTGTTTCCGGTCCAGGGAGGACCTGGTTGGGCAGTTCGGGCTGGACTGTTCCCATGAGGAGCAGGGTCAGTCTGATTTGCATATGTCTTGGTCCAAACTGGAGTACCGTGGTGAGCAAAAAAATGATGGATTTAACCCAGATCTGTGACTGGGTGTGAATGTTTGACAATATTCATCATTCTGTCCATCATTTGTTTCTGCAGCAACTTTCTAAAAGTGACATTTTCAAAATTATAACTTAAAATCCGACTTTACTATTAAAGATGATTTTTTAATACAATTTCTCAAACACCAAACACGAAATGGGTATTTGGACAAAATATCGAGTTGTAAATATCAGGAGAAAGAAATATAAAAAAATAATTCTACTACAAAAATATTGTGATTCAGAAATATCGTTGTCAAGAATATAATTTTTTTCAGATATGTAGTATCATTGTTAAGAATATCATTGTTGTTAATATCGTGTTCAATAATTGTAACAAATATCATTTATTAAATCTCTTAATGTGTTTAGTTAATATATTAGTTTTACGTGTTGTTATTACTTGTTTAACTGTTAATAATTTTTTTAAATATAGTTTGTCATTTTAAGTGATTTTCAATTTTATTTTTAATTGAATTGCTTATAGCAATGTATAGTATCACAGCGGGTTACTAGGTTTGTAGGGGTATAGGGTGGGATGTTAATTAAGTAATAATTCATTAACAGTTTATTATTGATTTATTATTAATTATGTAATTGATTAATTATGTAAAGTGTGTAATAATTATATTTTGTAGTTGTATTGTAGGTGTAGGCTGCTGGGTTTATAGAGGTAGAGGTGGGAAGGTAGTCAAGTTATAATGAATCAACAATTAAGTACTGATTTACTATTATTTCATTGATTATCAATTATGTAAATTGTGTATAATGTCTTTATATTTTAGATTTATTTTAGGTGTGTGGGCTGTTGGGTATTTCGTGATATAGGATGGGAAGTTGAGTAATAATTAAATATCAACTATGTATTACTTTAAATTATTTAATTCTTAATTAATTACATACGTTATGAAATTCAGATTTTTTTTATATTTTAGTTGCGGTTTGTTAGGTTTATAGGGTATAGTGTGGGTTGTTAATTAAGTAATAATTATTTAACACATAATTATTAATTGTTAATTAATTAGTTAATTGTTGATCAATTATGTAAATTGTGTTTTACTTATTTATACTTATTTATTTTAATTATATTTATAATAAATTAAAATCAATTGATATTGAGAATTAATTTTTCAATTATTTAATAATCATGTAAATTGTTTGATTGTTTTTTATTTTATATATTTTTTTTCTTGGTTACTTAATAATGTTAATATTAAGAATTTTATATTTGTTCTAAATTTATGGGGTCATTCAAATATTTTTATTTTTTTATTTTTTTAAAATTCTTTTTATTAACAAAGCTCAGTGGACCATACAATACAATATGCTTGTTCATTAAAATACAGGAAGGCAGATAAAAAGGACAATGATTTCCCACTCCAGTACAGGGAGCACACAGGAAGGTGGATAAAAACAGTGATTTCCCACTCTGAGACAGGGAGCAGCGGCTCCTGATGCCTCCCCCGCTACACAGCGTCCCCCACACTCGTCCCTCGGTATCTGCGCCACGGTGCCCATATCTTCTCCCACTTCTTGGCGCAGCCCCTGCTCCTATATACAGTTTCTTCCGCGCGTTGGCACCAGTCTAGGTCTCTTTTCCACCCTTCCAATGTTGGCGGCAGTGACGCTCCCCACTCTCTGGCGATATTCCTCTTTGCTACTCCCGCTGCCAGTGCCAGCCATAACTCCACATATCTAGTCCAACCCTGGTCCCCCTGATCCTCAAAAGCAGCCATTTCGCATCAAGCGGCACCACCCTGGACATGACCCCCGTGACAGCCCGCCAGTACCCCACTATTTCCGGGCATTCCCATAAAATGTGCGTAAAGGTCCCCTCTCCCAAGCATCCCCGCACACATTGTGCCGAGGGGGCCCTACCCCACGAGTACAGATGGGTCCTTGGGTAGTATGCCCGGTGCAAAACTTTAAGTTGCACCAGCCGGAAGCGGGTGCGTATCGCTATTTCTCTCGGGCTTTGGACCGCTTCTTGCCAATCTTCATCCTCTAGGGGGCCCAGGTCCCTCTCCCATGCGTCCCTAAGGGCTCTCAGGGGGTCAGGCAGGTTGTTGATTAATTTACGGTACACCGTAGAGGTCGGTCTTTCCGGGATTGGATCTAGGAGGAGCCTATCCTCCAATGGGGAGTACTCCGGGACCGAAATGCCCCTGGGAATATACGCCCGAAGTGCGTGCACCAGCCTCAGGTGATTGTATCTTTGGGCCGGTCTCAGGTGAAACTCCTGCTGGAGCTTTTCGAATGGCAGAGGGGAGTCATTCTTCCACACGTCACCCAGGTATTCGATTCCTATCAAACCCCAACCCCGGAACCCAGTCAGGCTTGTTACTTGCCTCAGGAGGTCTCCCCCCCATAGCGGAGTTCTACCCGTCAGTTTCCCCGCCCAGCCGAGCAGCTTATTAGCCTCTCTCCAATAGTGCAACACCACTCGCGTCTGCTCCGGCCACACAGGCCGCGCACGGCGAGAGTATAGGAGGGCCTCACAATTACATCCCGGCATGACTGCCCTATCAACTCTGTAGGCCGGTTCGCTCACGTCGGTATAGACCCACTCATTAGTAATCTGGAGTTGTGAGGCCCAGTAGTAGAGCCGGACGTCAGGAACAGCCAGCCCTCCATCATACACCCCCTTCTGAAGCTTGCGCAACGCAATCCTGGGCACCCCCCCCTGCCAGAGTAACGAACGGACCTCCCGATCGATGTTTTTAAAAACCCCCGGGGGGATCTGGTATGGGGTATTCTGCAAGATGTATAAGAGGCGGGGTAGCGTCATCATTTTGAATAAAGCCGCTCTGCCCATTAGGGTAAGCGGAAGCGAGCGCCAGTGGGTGACGTCCGCCCTCAGTCGGCCCAGCTGAGGCTCCAAATTTTTGTCCAGGAAATCCCTAGGGTTGCGTGTCACATTGATTCCCAAATATTTGAAACCCTCCATGACCACCGCCGCTGCACACTGTCTAGGGACCCTGGGAGGCGGGCCCGAGAGCGGAAAGATCACCGACTTGGACCAATTAATGGTATATCCTGAGTAGCTGCCAAACAGGTAGAAAATGTGTAACACCCGAGCGATGGAGTGGTACGGACGCGTAAAGTAGAGGGCGATGTCATCCGCATAGAGCGAGATTCGCTCCTCCCACCCCTCTGGCGACACTATCCCCCAGATCGCCGGGTCTCTTCGAATCCAATGTGCCAGCGGCTCCAGAGCCAGGGCGAAGAGGAGCGGAGAAAGGGGGCACCCCTGCCTCGTCGCCCTCCGCAACTGGAAGGGCCTGGAAAGCGCCCCATTGACCCGCACCCTCACCGCCGGGGCCTCGTACAATAGACGCACCCAGCTGCAGAAGTTTGGGCCACAGCCTAGCCGCTGGAGCACCATGAATAAGTAGGGCCATTCGATGCTGTCGAAGGCCATCAAAGCATCCAGTGCCAGCAAGGCTGACTGTTGAGCCTCAGGGTCCCTTGTCATGTGGAGTACTCCGTAGAGGCGCCGGAGATTGTGCCGCGTGCCCCTAGAGGGCATAAAACCCGACTGGTCGACGTGGACTAGTTCAGTAATAATGGACACCAGTCGGTCAGCCAGAGCTTTGGCCAGGACTTTGGCCTCAACGTTTATGAGGGAGATGGGGCGGTAGGAGCCACACCGATCCGGTGGCTTCCCCTCTTTATAGATCACGACGATCGTGGCCCCTCGCTGGTCAGGCGGGAGTATCCCCTGTTCACGCGCTCCCAGCAACATGTTTCTTAGGGGGGGTACAACTAACGATGCCTGCATCTTGTAAATCTCGACTGGCAACCCATTAGGGCCCGACGCTTTCCCGGACTGCAAGGACCCCAGCGCCCCACTCAGTTCCTCCACCGAAAGGTCCGCTTCTAGAAGATCGCGCGACTCCTCCGACAGCACGGGTAAGTCGAAATCTCTAAGGAACTCGGCGTAATCCTCCGCCGATCTAGTGCACACCGGCGCATAAACGCGTTCGAAGTGCTGAGCGAAGGCCTCCGCTATCTCGGCACTGGTAGTGCGGAGTGTCCCCGAATTGTCCCTCACCGCCGTCACCCATGTTCTTTCCTGATTGCGCCTATCCAACCATGCCAGTAGCTTCAGGGCCTTGTCCCCGACATCATACAGGCGGTGCTGGGTGGCCAGCGCATATGCCCGTGCCTCGCTTTCCGCCAACGCTCGCAGGTCTCGCTGTTTCACTGCCAGCTCATGTCCCCGGGTCGCACCCGTCGGCGTTACCACCTCTTTTTCCAGCTGAGCTATTTCCCGCTCTAGGGATAGGATCTGCTGCGCTTCCTCTTTTTTGGTAGCCCCTATCAATGCCTGTGCCTGGCCCCGCAGTACTGCCTTGTAGGCCTCCCATAAGGTTATGTGAGAGTCAACGGATCCCTTGTTTTCTTTAAAATACTGGTCTGTGCCCTCCCGTAATTTGTCCCGGATGTTCGGATCTCGCAGGCGCCAGGAGTAAATCCTCGGGAAGCTAGCTCTGTCTTGAGATGGGCCCACCAAGGCAACTCCCACCGGGGAATGATCCGAAAGACCTCTAGCTCGAAGCACCGGGTTACAAAATTCCCCATCGTAGCTCCGTGTGTGTACACGGAATCGATTCTGGAGAAGGAATCATGACGTGCAGAGTAGTGCGTGTACTGGCGGACCCCCACATTGTGCTCCCTCCATATATCAACCAATCCCAGTGCCCGGGTGAAGTCTGCTAGGCCCCGATCCCCCTGGCGTAACCCAGGGGAGCCGGACCGGTCCATCCCCGGGTCCAGGACCGCATTCATGTCCCCTCCCAGGATGAAAGTACCCCTCGGGAGGTCAGTGAGAAAGGTGCCAAGCCTCGGCAGGACCACTGCGTGTAGGCCCAGAGGTATGTAGCAGGAGCAGAAAACAATCATGCGCCCCTCCCACCGCCCCGCCACCGCCACCATACATCCTGCCTCATCTGCCCAGGTGTTAGTGACAGTAAGCGGCAGCGAGTTGCGCACTAGGATCCCCACCCCCCGGGCCCCAGAGGAGAACCCAGAGTGAGCCACCATCCTATACCCAAATCTATCTAGGGCTCTGCACCGATTTCCCTTCAGGTGGGATTCCTGTAGTAGTATGACAGCAGGAGAGTGCCTCTTAACATGTTGCATTACGAGCGTGCGTTTAATTTTGTGCCCCAGGCCATTTACATTCCAGGACCATATTAACATTCTAGCTGCGTCCCCCATTGTGAGTCACAAAAAGTGGAGCTAGCGCTCCCTGCCTCCCCACACGCTTTCCATATTCTGCCCTTTCCCTGTTCAAGCTGACTATCCTGGTCCTGAGCAACCAACATGAACTTTCCAAGCATGGAAAACAAAAAACCCCACACCCAAAAAAAAAAAAAAAAAACAACACCCCCCTCCCTGCAGCCCTGCTGGGTGAGCCCCCAACCCCCCACCCCGAAAACATGCAGAGTGCCTGTCGCCCAAACATATTAATTAGGAACAAAGATTGAGGGGCCATGCGCCAGCCTCCAGCGAAAAGAACAGTCTGACTGCTGTTCGAATGAACTCAAACCCCAACCCTCAAGTGTGTAACTTCCCCCCACTAGGGGCCCCCCCTGCCACCCGGTCCGACCCGCTTATGACCCCTCAGGGGAAGGGCATCTCTCCAATCACCCCTCGTATCATGCAGCCACTGGCCCATTTCAATGTCTTTGGCCCTTCAGGCCTGTCCATCAAGGCTCCCGGCAGGGATCCATTCGAGGCCCCAGCCCCCAACCAACCCAACAAGGGGATCAGCCCCCAATGTCTTGCAGCCCCCCAATCGTCACTTATCTGGCCGTCGCCATTGCTCCTGGCCGTCGGATGTCTGATCTGCTGCCGTCGGACTGCTGTCGCCTCCGTCGTCCGGCCCTGTTCGGCCGCGTCGTCCCCCCCGGCACACCGTACGCCAGCCCTCCAGCCAGTTGCTGGCCTCCTCTGGAGACTCAAAGAAATAAGATTTCCCTCCATCTAGGACCTTGAGTCTGGCCGGGTAGAGCATCATGTATTTCACCTGCTGCTCCCGCAGTGTTCTTTTGACGGCCTCGAAGGATCGCCGCAGCTTCTGAACATGTAGTGTAAAGTCGGGGAAAAAGCGGATGGTGGCATTCTCCAGCCGCAGGTCGCCATGGGTCCGCGCCGCCTGTAAGATGGCGTCTCTGTCCCGGAAATTCAAAATCCGGGCTATGATGGTGCGCGGCGGGGCCCCCGGCTTTGGCCGCCCGCCCAACGCCCGGTGGGCGCGCTCCACCGTGAAGAATTGGGAGACTGCCCCTCCATTCCCTCCGGCACCCCCACCACGCGGATGTTATTCCTGCGGGCCCTGCCTTCCTGGTCCTCCAGGTGGGCAAAGATGGCGGATTGGTTTTTGGTGAGGGTGGCCACCTGCTCTTCTAGGCGCTTCGCTTTGGCCTGGAGGCCCCCGATTCCCGCCTCCGCCGTGGACCCTTTTTCTGAGACCTTCCGTAGGTCTGCCCACAGGAGGTTAACTTCCTCCGTGACTGAGTCCAACTTGGGTTCAAGAGTGCCCTTTAAGTCTCGTATGGCCCTCATGATGTCTTTCAGGGAGGGATCCGGGGACTGCGCGTCTAACTCCTCCTGTGTGGATCCCCCTTGCGCTTCTTCGCTGCGCCCCATGGCCACCATGTACTTGTCTATCTGGTTGGCCTGGCCGGGCCCCGCAGGCTTGTTCCGGCCCATGCCACCACTCCCGGGAATCTTAGTGTCTCTCGCGGTCTTCCCAGCTGTCTCCCTCAGGCGTGCTTCACCCGGCCTCTCCCTTGCCTCTGCGTATATACTGCCCACCGGGCCTCCTCTCCTCCGGCCCCTGGTCGCACCGGGACGGCCTTATATACAGGATCGGGGGGGGCACCGCCCGCTTCTGTTTGCCCTGGCGCCCAGAGCGCGTCTCTATGCCAGCGTGGGAGGGACCGCACCCCCCCTACACGCACCTTGGTACCAGCCGGAGCTCCTCTCCTCTCCAGGCCCCCGGCCCGTGACCGCTGCTCAGTCTGTTTATGCCTCTTCTGCCGGATTTAACCGGGGGGCCCAGTCACCTCGCTCCGCACCCAGGGGGCCGCCGCTCTGAGTAGGCTCGGTCGTCTAGGCCGCACCCGGCACCTCACCAGGCCTGCCCGCTCTCAATCCGCCTGCACTCACCCCGGTCCAGGGCCCCGGGTCGTCAGTCCGCCCACATGGGTGTACGCGGCCCCCGCAGGCTGCGCTCTGGCGTCCACGCGCCACTCCCGACCCCACTGCCTTGGCGCTCAGCACGCCGCAGCACCTCAGGGCCCCTGCTGACTCTCCAATCACTCGCGGCTGGGCGGTGCCATTTTCCCTCAGGCCGCCGTGCACCAGGTCCTCGCCGCTCCGACTTACTGGGCCTCCGTTGCCGCTCCCGGGGACACCGCCGCGCTGCCAACACACTCCGGCACAGCCGCCGGTGCCGGGAAGCCCCGTACAGGGACGGATAATGACGGATTTCGGGGCTCGAAAGCTGTAGGCTACCGCAGCTCAACTAGAGAGCGGCCATCTTCGCTGGCTGCTAGCCACGCCCCCGTCATTCAAATATTTAATGTGTTTGAAGTGAACTAGTTTCCCTACTGTTGCTTAGACTGGAGTTGGAATAGTAAATGTAACCCCTCTAAAGTCCAATGTTTTCCCTGCTGTTGCACAAACTTGAGAGGGAATAGTAAATTTAGCCCCTCCAAAGTCCAATGCTTCCCATACTGTTGCACAGACTGGAGTGGGAATAGAAAATCTTACCCCTCAGAAGTCTAACGCTTTCCCTACTGTTGCACAGACTGGAGTGGGAATAGCAAATCTTACCCCTCCTAAGTCCAACGATTTCTTCACTGTTGCACAGACTGGAGTGGGAATAGTAAAATTAATACCTGTGAAGTCCATCACTTTCCCTACTGTTGCACAGGCTGGAGTATGAATAGTAAATCTTACCCCTCCAAAGTATAACACTTTCCCTACTGTTGCACAGACTGGAGTGGGTATAGTAAATCTTACCCCTCTGAAGTCCAACGCTTTCCCTACTGTTGCACAGACTGGAGGTGTAAATCCCATTGCAGCAAGCATGTCATGCTCCCAATTACAAACCAAGCAAGAGCCTCCGTTGTAGGGAGCCTCCAACCCTGTCAGGGCAGCTTCAGTGTGGTACGGGAACAGAGGGTCCCGGAAAACATGAGCAGTTAAAGAATTCAATGAAGAACCAAATACAGGAAAACACTTTATTTAAAAATCAAGCTGACAACCTGCTCATACTCTGACGCGTTTTGACTTCTACAATCAGCCTTTTTCACAGGTGAGCAGTTCAAACATCCTGGGTGACCGTGGGCTATTCAAAGAAATACGCCTAGGTGGTTCTGTAGTTTCTTTGGTCATGTAAGTCCCACAATGCACTCCAAAGCACTGTGCTCCTAAAGATTGCCAAAGTACATAATGTCTTTCATTGCGCATCCTGGATATTGAAAGAGGCAGTATAGTACTCCTCCCACATCCCTTGCTTGCCTCCTTTTTCAAGTGACTCGGGTGAATCATATTGCGGTAAGCAGGTAATGCTCCCAATTACAGACCAAGCGAGACCATCTGTTGTAGGTATGTTTGGGCACAGTGCTATGTGGAGTTCCCATTTGCGCGATATACACAACTTAAAGTGCATTCTTGCACCAGAAATCACACGCGAACAGCATGTTATGGTGCTGGGGCCTGTTTTTTAATCCCTTCTTTATTTGTTGAATCCCACCCCTCTCTAAATTATCTACCTCTCATTTTTATTGATTATCTTAAATGTCTTTGTGTTTGTGTATTTTATGCTTTTTTTGTAATTTTTTGTGTTTTTTTCGTGACTTTTGCACTGCTATGATTTTTTGCTTAACTTTCTCATTTTATTCCCTTCCTTTATTCTTTTCTATATTATTATTCTCTTCCTCCCACCCAGCGCCATGGCAGAGCAGGAGAGCAGTAGCATCAGGCCCGCCGAACCAGCACCACCAGCCCCAGCTGCCTACCTTGTGGTTGACCGCGCCATGAAGGGGTGCAACCCCACGCCATCTTCTCAGAGGAGGAGGTGGCTTTGCTTGTTTTTATGTGCAGCGCCACCTCCCCTCCACCCTGGCAGCAGGCGGCAGGCCTGGCAGTGGGTACGCCCTCTGGGAGCGTGAGCAGCACTGGGAGAGGGTGCGCCGGGCTGTGCTCCGCTGCTCTGGGGTTTGGCGCACTCAACAACAGCTTACGCACCGATGGGCTGACATCCAGGATAGGGACCAGGACCTGCTCAACCTGCAAGGTGTGGAGGTTGCGGGGCTCAGTGAGTAATGATTATTTATTTGTCGTGTTCTATCTATGCTAATACTTTTTCCCAAATATCAAGCATGCTGCTCACACTCAGGTAAGTTATGTTTACGTTACAAATATTATGTGGTCATAGAGTAGACAGGTGCTCGGTGGCACTACCTAATCCTACTCATTGGCGCTCACTTGGGCTGTTTATTTAAGAAGTCACGCAGAGACTCCTCTGTTCTGTCACTAAGATAGTGGCAGTTATTAGTATTAGTGAGATAGCTCCAACCCCAATCAACTTCCCAGTAATGTGTAGTATGCATGTATCTTTGCATTGAAAACAAATGCAGACTGAGTCGGCCCGTCAAAGGGGTTTGGGACTGAGAGATTGAGAATGAGATGAGAAGCAAAGATCATTCATTGTAATTTATTAGTAGTTCCAAAATGTAGTTTAAGAAATTTGGAATAGGGTTAGGTTTAGGAAATTAGGAATAGGTCCACGATACTATTAGTACTATAGGAAATCTGATTTAGAACAGTTCAATGTTACTGTGTTTGCCTTTCCCTGTCAAAATATTTTTGTGGAGATTATTATTAACTGTACCACTAATCTTATTTTATTTATTTCTTACAACTAGCATCCAGGGACAAGAAGATTGGCCTGGAGAATCTAGCGAGGTGGGCAAGGGAGCTGGAGGTGCCACTGCCTCCACAAGTGCCTCGGCAGATGACTCTGCTGGACCCAGTAAGTCCTCCTGTTGGTAATATTATTATCCCCTAACTTTTACCGCTCCACATTTAGAATTATGTTTCCTTTTTGCTGTGCCTGTCTCCTAATATTTTTCCAACTCCTCTTCATTCTGTTTGTTTGTTTCCTAAATTCTTCTTATCCCAGCATTATCCTATTTACTTATTTTCTATATTTCAAGTTACTGTACTTGACACCAAAGTGTCTGTACTAGTCTGTTTGTTCTATGGCTTCCTTTCTTCTGCCTTGTCAGTAAGCTTTCCCTCTCGCCTTATATATCTTGTGTACTGGTGGTCCTGTAAAACTCAGGGAACCCATTTTAGGTCAAGTACTACTACTCTACTGTGAGGATTGCATGCCCAAGAAAGGTGGCATTGTACACAAGTTTGTTGAGAAGGCTTTCTTTCTCTTGCTCATGCTCAAACAGTAAAACAAGAGAGTGGCCATGGTCATGGTGGACCCCCTAATGTTGTGTATGTATTATTGTCATAGTATACCAGCAGTTGATGACAGTGCAGCTTGGCTCAAAGAAGTATGAGGACGGCCCCATTGCATTTGCCAACCAAGACCATATGTCTTTTGTGGATCAATTATTCCACCCCTTCATTTTGCTTCATTGACTTAGATTCATTATAATGATAATAATAATGGGGAGGCGTTTCTGGCACCTAAAATGTGTAATGTTTTTTGTAGCCACACAGAACACACGGCCAGAGCCGGCAGCGAGGGTGCCAGTGGAGGGGATGCAGCAGGGGTAGTTGAAGGGGGGGGTCCCAGCGGCGGCAGGGAATGGGCAGTGGTAAGTCACATTGCTTGCAGATTGACAATTGGCGATATTTACTCACTACAAGGGTGATGACTCGTGAACAACCCGCTTTAGCAGATACAGGGGGAGTTGAGTAGTTAATGGCCTCTTCTATCTGGAACTCAGCAGACAAAGGTTGATAATGAAGTTTAACAACAATGTGCAGATAGAAAAGGGAAAAAATGATGGAAGGTGAAAGGATAGTTGAAATGTAATATGAGTGAAAGGAAGGATGCGTGGATGAATCCGTGGTATAAGGATGCATATAGTTGGGTGATACGATGCATGTGTGGGTGAAGGATGGATGGATGAAAGGATGTACCTGGGTGGGTGAAAGGGTATGGGTGAAAGAATGCCTGCCTCAATGGGTGAAAGGAATGCAGGGGTGGGTTAAAGCAGGATGGGTGAATGGGTGAAAGGATGCCTGGGTGGGCAAATGGATGTTGGTGAAAGGTAAATTGAGAGCAATGTTTGGATGGATGGATGGGTATATGTGGGTGGATGGTTTTCAATGGTGAAAGGCTGGATGATAAAATGTATGTAAAGCTTAAATGGTGTGTATCCAATCCAAGGGTGAGCAATGCTAGAACAATGAAATGATGAATGGATAATTGTTTGGATGAAGAAACAAGGGAGCTCTTCTGGTTAGGGGCGTGCTCACCTACTTCACTTGCTTAGAATGGTTTTATCAAAGCTTTGAGTCAAAGGATTGGGGTGGTATTTCTGTCTACTCCATTGACTCACAGTATTTTTTTAAGCGAGGCAGATATTTGTATCCCACCCATCAATCATCATCTTTCTACCTACCCATGGCATTTTGCCAGTGCCACCCATGGTGACATAAACAGTGCAAGGTTCAATTTGTCACTGCAGTGTTGGCTGTGCAATGTGCGTCAGCTTGAGTTAATGTGGCATTTACAAAGTTTTCAATGCATGGCTATGCGAAAAGAAGGTGTGTTTCCCTTCCTTCCTACTGCCCACTCAGTCACTTCCCACCAGTACTTCACTCCTTTATTCTTTACCAAATTCTGTCCCTTTAAGCCTCCACAGAAATTATAAAAATCCATTCTTTGCATGCACCACATTTTTCTAGCCAAGTGATCATCATGGATTCCATAACAGATTTACTCCTGTTCAAATTCTTCCCTTTCAACATTGCCAACCAAAGTGATTTAGTAGCCAAAGCTTAAGCACATGATGATGATCAGTAAAATGTCTACTTACCCAGCCTAATCCCTCTAACTTACCCTGCAGTAGAGTAATTTAAGTTTCTCTTCCCTACTGCCAAGCAAATGTATTTGTCAGAAACATAAATTATAAAGTGTGGTGGAGGGTGAGGCCAGGGAGTAAAGTGGGACTAAGTAACTGCCCTTGACTTTTGCAGATAGGATAGTCTGTTACGAACATGTCAAATACAAGCTATATCCTGTTCCTTAATCCTTTCCCTGTACTGCAGTGTATCGTGTTTCCCACCGTCTACTTACAGCACACAGGATGTCTGCATGATTGATATGTGACGTGTATCAATATTAATTCACCTTGTAGTCAGGTTAAGATTGAAAGGCATTTTGTAGAAGAGCAGGGCCATTGGAAATGGAATAACATAATTATCTATTGCAGCTGCCCCAGCTGCAGACTGCAGAGAGTAACAAAGTACGACTGGTAACAAGTACGACTAGGGCGCCAGCTGAGCTAGCATGCCTCCATTAATTTAGCACAACAAGAGAGAGAATACTTGTACTCCACAGTGCATAATGCCTTACTCATTATTGAGAGGTAATTGATTTTTATTTTTCCACACAAAGTGTCTGTTTAGTTTTTATTTTAACTAGGAAATCCTTGAAAGGAAAGAAAAATAACAGTCTTTTAAACTGGTGTGCTTAGTTTATATTCTGCCTTAATTAATTTCAGACTGTGCATTTGCCATTTGCCTTTAGTTTTATGTCAGGTATGTGTGGGTATTGGCTGTGACTCTAATCACATCACATCGAATGGTCCTAGGGGACCAGCAATGTACTGCTACTGTGCCACCCACTACATAATTTTAAACAAGTGTTTTTCCCAGAGCATTGTTTATAATTTCTCTTTTTTCTTTCTAACTACTCCTGCTGTCAGTCATCCAGATCAGCAGGATGTAGCTGCCCGGCTGTGCCTGCAGAAGCTGGAGGTGATACGTGATGCGTACAGATGGCTGGTGGCCCATGAGGAGGAGGAGGCGGCCGCTGCCCAGGGCCCCAGCCAGGCTCCAGCCTCTCAGTCTCAACCCTGACGCCGGAGTCCGCAGTTAGCCACCCACCAGCGTTCCATCACTGCTGCCCCCGTGTTTCGTCACTACTATGACACTTCTCTTTACTTTGTAGATGGATACACTTTTTACTCACATCTTTTTGCTAGGTATAAATAAGAAAATTTCTACGTACACTGTATATCGATTCACAGGTGTTGTCTTTTTAATCTCACTATCTTGATCTCCATATTTCAGTCTTACTCAATCTTCATTTACTTTTTGAACTTAGATTGTCCCTGTCCATTATTCTTATTCTTTTACTTATTTTCTTCTTAATTCTGACTTTTCATGTTGTATACTTTAAGACTTGCTTTAATTTTGTATTTTAATGTAAAATTTCACAGCCTTGAAAAAGTCACGTAGTGACGAAACACATGCCGGCTGTTTTTGAAGAAAGAATCTGTAAAAGTGGAATATAGAGAAGAACACAAGACTGCTCGATGTGTTCCTAAATAGTTTTTCTATTCAAACAAAAATCCTTACTGTTTGGATTTCATACTATTGTGTATTACTTTATAAGTGCTTGGGTTTTCTATTCTATAAACATTGCATATAGTTGTGGTCCTGGGACCCAATTTGTAAATAACACCTTCGGTAGTAGGGTATTGATAACCTAATAGCCCCATCTTCTATGACATTACTATTGTCATTCACACTATACCCACAGTAAACATTTGTTGACAATAAGGTGCAAAACTAAACCACTGCTACCCTTTCTAGTAAATGCAATGCAAACCAAACAGTGTGTCAGCCCAAGAGAGTTACATTATTATATATCTAAATGTTCTGTCACCTAGGTTTGAAAACTAGTCAATGCAAATTATGTAGGAGTGAAGCGAACAGCACACAAACTTTTAAAAACTGATTATTAAAAGAAAAATGATATTGTATTGCTAAATTGGGAGGTAAATCTGCATTCTTCTTGGATTGTCCGTCAATCTTGGGTGCCTGACTGATGTGGTCCGGTAATGTAAGCGTGAGTGTTATGGTGTTTTAGCCTTTTTGTGCAGAAGAAGAGAAGGCCTGTGGATTGTAAAACAAAAATGATATTGTAGAATCAAGGAGAAGGACAGAAGGTAAACTTCATAAGGAGTGCACCAAGAAGACTCAGAGGCAGCACAAGAGAGAAAAATTGTCCTTTATGCAATCATTCATTTAATGACTGATGTGCGACCATTAGGTGAGAGCAATTACAACAACCAACAATCACAGACAGGTGGTGACATGTATCGGGCTGGTCAAACTCTCAACTGTCATGATCATAATCATAATCATAATAATAATATGTAGCCTAGCATGTGCATAATGTGATGATCACTACGTCTGTCTCCAGTTACCGTAAGCAGAGAAAGTATCCCCTGGAGGTAGAATCGCATGCACTCAAAAACCTTTTTCACACACTCAAAATGGCTCTGTATCAGCAATTTCAGAATTCCAACTATCAATCACCAATAAACCCCCATTCTGTGGCATAAAAACTAGACCCCAAGCTGAAATGTAGTGCTCGCACAATTTTATTTATAAAAAAGAAGCAAAATATGCCTCAATCCATACACATATTAAAAATATTTCATGAAAACTTAGAAGGATAAGCATGAAATAAACCATATACTTTAAAAAAAAAAACATTATTACATTAAAAAACACATTTTCCAGAAAAAGGAGACCCATAAAATACAGTTATCATATTCTGTTTTAACTCGATGAGATCCAAACACAGTACATTATAACAGAGAAGTTTTGGTAAAAAATATTATTCTTATCCAAATGTCCCTTGTTTTTTGGATTCTTTATAGGAAAGTGCGTCGACGCATTTCGGTGGTGTCGGAGCTTGTTTAAAAAAAACACCTTCTTCAGGACAAGATTTTTTTAGAGGGTCAGGTTTCTCCACGTTATCAATATTTTATCGTAGCAATTGGAGAATGATATACTCCAGTCCATGTATGCATTATCTTCTTTCTAAACCTTCTTGCGAGGGAGGCCACTATACCCCATTGAATCTCGGGGCCAGGTGTCTATAGCATGTGCCTCCGCTTGTTATGTATCACCGCTGGAGTGCCCCGCCTTTCGTTTTATCAAATGCACCTGGTGCCCTGTGTGTCGCAATTTGACAGATGCACCTTAACTTAAAATACTGGTTTGTTTTGCACTGCGTTTCGTGGGGGTCCGTTATTCTGCCCACGTACTGCAATCTCCCCGTAGACTTCTGATATGTCTCTCTGGGTTCACAGGTTATCAAAATATCTTCATCTGGCAGCGTCCTTCTTCTACCGCCGGTGCCAGATGAAGATATTTTGATAACCTGTGAACCCAGATAGACATATCAGAAGTCTACGGGGAGATTGCAGTACGTGGGCAGAATAACGGACCCCCACGAAACGCAGTGCAAAACAAACCAGTATTTTAAGTTAAGGTGCATCTGTCAACTTGCGACATACAGGGCACCAGGTGCATTTGATAAGACGAAAGGCGGGGCACTCCAGCGGTGATACATAACAAGCGGAGGCACATGCTATAGACACCTGGCCCCGAGATTCAATGGGGTATAGTGGCCTCCCTCGCAGGAAGGTTTAGAAAGAAGATAATGCGTACATGGACTGGAGTATATCATTCTCCAATTGCTACGATAAAATATTGATAACGTGGAGAAACCTGACCCTCTAAAAAAATCTTGTCCTGAAAAAGGTGGTTTTTTTAAACAAGCTCCGACACCACCGAAACGCGTCGACGCACTTTCCTATAAAGAATCCAAAAACAAGGGACATTTGGATAAGAATAATATTTTTACCAAAACCTCTCTGTTATAATGTACTGTGTTTGGATCTCATCGAGTTAAAACAGAATATGATAACTGTATTTTATGGGTCTCCTTTTTCTGGAAAATGTGTTTTTTAATGTAATAATGTTTTTTTTTTAAAAAGTATATGGTTTATTTCATGCTTATCCTTCTAAGTTTTCATGAAATATTTTTAATATGTGTATGGATTGAGGCATATTTTGCTTCTTTTTTATAAATAAAATTGTGCGAGCACTACATTTCAACTTGAGGTCTAGTTTTTATGCCACAGAATGGGGGTTTATTGGTGATTGATAGTTGGAATTCTGAAATTGCTGATACAGAGCCATTTTGAGTGTGTGAAAAAGGTTTTTGAGTGCATGTGATTCTACCTCCAGGGGAGACTTTCTCTGCTTACTGTTTATAAGAGCTCGGTTCCCTGGAACTTTTTGGGCTACCTCTCTTGTTGTTTACTGTCTCCAGTTACCTACAACAACAGGTTCCCCACCCAACCACCACATAGTTTCAAATTTGAGCCAGCCAGCACATACACTCAGCAACATTGCATTTACCAAATCAAGTAAAATCAAAGCACCTCTCTCACCACTACTCCACAGAGTTGATAAGGCCTCTTAGAGTCATCACCAAATGTTGCTTTCTGTGAAGTTGATAACTTCCTTCTTCTGGTGGCAGTTGTTGAAGTAGTCTCTCCCTGAGTCCTTCCATCATCCTCCTGACTCCGAGTAACGTGTCCAGCTCCGTCCCGACTCAAATGTGATAGATTGACCTGTAATGCAATGCTGTTGATGAACAACAAGAGAAACATTGAGTCAGTCAGTAAGTAAATAATTTATTGTTTTTGATTAGTTAAAACCATTACAAAAATACACATTTGAAAAAGTCATATATATTAAAACAGGTAGAAATACGGTAAGCGAGGCCCTTATTCGCGTTGTACTGGAGACAGTTCAATGTCTGTACTCACAGGTTGCAGTTATGAAGGCTAAAGCCCTGTATAGATTTTGCAATTGCTCAGGGTGCCGCTGATCCTTGCTTAGATGCTGCTAATAACAGGAACTTTACTAACTTCCCATTTAGCTGCGGGTCCTTGGGATCGAAGCAAGCAATCACAGCCTGTCTCCGGGTTTGAATCCCTTGTTCGTTGAAATGTGCTTTTAGTAGGCCTACCCTTTCATCTTTTAATTTGGTGCAGGAGCATATTAGATATTCTATATTCTCAATTTCGTTCCCACATAGCCTGCATGAGTTTCCATGGTTCTCTCTCTGCCAGGGTGGAAGGTGCGGTATGGCTGGCAGGATTCCTAACCTATATTTTAAATATTGGTCTTTAGTCTTCTTTGAGTACCCTAATTTAAAATATGCCTGTGGCCCGAATAGTTTGTAGCTGCTCGATGTCATCCAGGCGTGGCTCCTACGGGCAAAGGCAGCTTTGTCTTCAGCAAGAGAGAGCTTCTTGATGACCTTGTATACTACATACTTGAAGTGCGAGTGGGTAGTTTGGGTTTCCCATAAGTCGACTAATCTAGTAATGGCCAGTGACTCCTCAAAGTATTTTCTGGCTGGCGAGGTGGATGTGCTGCACAGTTCTTGCCAGAGCTGATGGTTCAATGTATTCATGGGAGAGATCTTAATTTTATGGCAACACTTGATATAAGAACCTTGCCTTGCAAAAAGTTGTTTGGTTAGGCCAAACTCGAGTCGAATCTGTGCAGGCGAAACGTAAGACGGGCGGTTTAACATGACTCTATATGCTTTGGCCAGGGTGGTATCCAGCAGTTTTGCGTCCCTGCCCCTCAGGGCTTCGCTGCCGTAAGTGATCTAGGGTGGAATTTTAGCTTGCGCTACCCGAAGCAGAGGGGAAAATATAGGCCCAGTGAGTTTTGTTTTAAGTTGCCTTAGTGTTGTCGCTATCCCCATCCCTTTCCTCTTGATAGCCTCAAGTTGGTTGGTGAATTGGCCACCTTTGTCGATGATTACCCCTAGATATTTGTACTCGGAGGTGTTCGCAATTGTTTTTTTTTCCAAAGACCAGGAGTAAGACCGTCGTTTGGCGTTGATTGTCAGGGTTTTTGTTTTGTTGATGTTTACTTCTAGGTGATTTTCGACTGCATATTCGTGCATCTTATTGAGTAACTGTTGTAGACCAACTTGAGTATGGCTTGCCAGGACAACATCATCTGCATATGACATTCTGGTGATGGCTTTACCACCAAGTCGGGGTGCATGCGCGTTGCAGGTGCTAAGGGCTGATAATATGTCTGCTGTATAAAGGTTAAACAGAGTTGGTGCAAGCACGCATCCCTGTTTGAGTCCTTTGGTGGTTGGTATGCGCCTCGAGAGATGGGAGCCATTGCCTAGTTCAACCTGTATCCATGTGTTGGTGTGTAGCTGTATCAAGAGGTTCAAAAGAGAGGGAGGGATTCCCCAGAGTGCCAGTTTCCTCCACAGTATTGCTCGATTGACATTGTCAAAGGCGGCCTTAAAATCGATAAAGCAGAAATGAAGAGTTTGTTTAGATAATTTCGCCTTATCGATAAGTAGTGACATAGTTAGTATGTTAGTTGTTGTACCAGTGTCTTTGCAGAACCCTGTTTGGTAAGGGCGGATTATTTCTTTCTCTTTTGCCCAGGCCTGCAGCTCTGCGAGTAAGATGCCTGCAAAGTATTTTGCCTCTACATCTAATAGTGCAATCAGGCGATAGTTTTTTGTGAAGTTTTATCACCAGCCTTATAAATCTGTAAATAATGGAGCCCTTCCATGATGCGGGTAGGAGCCCGGACTGCCTGACAGTACAGAAGAGGGGGGCTAGTGTTTCTGACCAATATTCCGGGTCTTGTTTGAAAAGAGCTGTTGGAATCCCGTTTGGCCCTGGTGCTCCTTCTTTCCTCCCTTTTGAGATTTGTTTCCTAATCAAAACAGCATCGGTTTCATTATCCTCTTCCTCTAAATTCATCGCGGTTTGAGTGGAAGGAGCTAATTGATTGTCCGGAAATACTTGTGATCCAGGTGTTTGTTGATTGAAGTGAGATTCTAGAAAAGTTGTCCATGAGTTCTCTGTAATGTGTGATGTTAAGCCTCCGTGAGCTGGTTGTAGAATTTTGTTAATGGTGGACCAAAAACGCGCGCTATTGATTCCTTGGGAGTCATGGTAGAGTTTTGCCCAGAATTCGTTTTCGTTGGACCTGTTGATGTCCCACTTGAGTTTTTTAATTTTGGCCTTTCTATTACGAAGTTGTTGGTTTAAATTCTCATCTCCAGGGCACAGCCTCAATGATCTTAAAAGTTTGTTTACAGAGTTTTTGAGGAGTTTCAAGTCAGTCCTCTGTGTGCGCGTGGCCCTCCCTGCGACCATTGGATCGTTGGGAGGGGAATATCTGACTACGGTAGAGAAGGAATTTGCAAACAAAGCCGTGAAATTTTCCCATATACTAGTAGGGGTATCGGTTGCATAATTAAGCTCGTTTAGCTGTGATTTCGCTGCCAGGAGCACCTCCCTGGTGTTTGCTCAGGACGACTTGATTCTTTTTAAATTTATGGTATGGCATGCGTGCCTACCAGCTGGATTAAGTATCGGTTTGTGTGGAAGAGCTTGAATTGAGACTTCCTGGGGCCGATGGTCACTGTCCCCTTTGTCACCTAGGCAGAAGCCTGTTACATGTCGAAAAAATGAGAGAGAAACTACAGTGTAGTCTATGGTGGAGTTTGCGGATTCCGTGTAAAATGAGGTGGCCGGGGGAGAGTCGTGGGCAAATCTTCCATTTAATGCCCTTAGGCCGATATGTTCCAGGTCTTCTAACAGCTCTAAGCCGGTCTTAGATGGTCTTCCGTGGCTGCTTTTGGTTTGAGCTGGTATGTTCCAATAAAAGGACTGGACCTGTATATCGTCATTTGATGATGTGCCTAAGATTTGTTGGTTTAGATCACCAGAGAGGATGAGGTTGAGAGTGCCGTGCAAACTCATTGATTGAAGCAAGTGTTCAGTTAGGATTTTTGACTCTTGTTTTTTCCATTTCGGGTTTATGTATGTATTAATCAATAGCACCTCCTCCTTAGAGCCGCTAAGGTTTAGGTGGATCTTTTTTTTTTTAACTTTGTTTATTAGCATTTTTCCATTACATCAATATAACAAGTGCAAGAAGAGGTACACATTACGTTGGCAGCTCGTAGATTTATCAGACCAGTGCATTTCTGAAATTTAAGTACATCAGTCTCAGTATATAGCAGACAGCAGGATCATGAGCAGTGGACAATGCCGAATAATAATCTTGTAATTTGGCATCCTCTTGAACATATGGCGCAGCCTGGTTCAACCCAGCACAGCTACAATTGTCAAAGCGCAGCAGCTATCTCTGTGGTAATCGCGAGGTAGCTCAGGTCAATGCATAGCTTTAAATTTAAATATACAGGTCCCAACATTCGGCCCACAGTATGGGTGAGAAACGCAAAAGACATTTTACATTGGGTCTACTAGTTGACAAGCTTTGTAACCATTATCTCAGCCTGTTGCATTATAACAGTTTTACAATCGCTAGTTGTGATAGATGCTGCATTGGACAATCCTGAATACAGCAAGTCAGTTCTCGATTCGAGTTTGGGCATAGCAATTTCATCACAGGACAAGCGGCTTAAGTATGCGTGGCAAGAGGAATGTCACGTCATTCTCCTCAGGTATCGGTCGCACGACCATGCGGCCCGTCAGTCTCAGTGTGATGAGTGATTTGTGATGGTGTGGCCCCACTGTCTGTGTCTGGCCCGGCCAGTTTAAGCATCAATCAATCAATCAGGGGTTTGTTAAAGTACGACTACTCACCCGTAAGGGTCTCAAGGCGCTAGGGGGGGGTGCAGGTTCCATCCATCAAGGAGGGGGTCTGTCGAAGAGCCAGGTTTTAAGGTTTCTTGCGAAGATGGGGAGCGATGTTGTCTGTCTGAGGTGGAGCGGAAGGGCGTTCCATGCTTTGGCCGCGAGGAAGGAGAAGGAGCGGCCTCCCGATCTGGTCTTTCTGGTGCGGGGGACCACGGCGTAGGAGAGCTGGGCTGATCGTAGGGTCCTTTGGGGTGCGTGGAATTTGAGTCAGCTGTTCAGGTATGCTGGTCCGGTGCCGTGGAGGGCCTTGTGTGCGTGGGTGAGCATCTTGAAGGTGATTCTCGCCTCGACAGGGAGCCAGTGGAGTGTGCGCAGGTGCTGGGAGATGTGGCAGTGTTTTGGCAGGTTGAAGACCAGTCTTGTGGCGGCGTTCTGGATGTTCTGTAGCTTGCGGGTGAGGTTTTTGTTTATTCCGGCATAGAGTGCGTTGCCGTAGTCGAGTCTGCTGGTGACCAGGGCGTGAGTGACGGTCTTTCGGTGTTCGAGGGGGATCCATTTGAAGGTCTTATGAAGGAGGCGGAGGGTGTGGAAGCAGGAAGACGAGACAGAGTTGATCTGGCGGTCCATTTTGAGCTCGGAGTCCAGGATGATTCCCAGGTTGCGTGCGTGGTCTGTGGGGGTTGGCGGGTTTCCGAGGGCGGGGGGCCACCAGGTATCGCTCCAGGCATCGGGGTTTGGGCCCATGATGAGTACTTCTGTTTTGTTGGTGTTTAGTTGTAGGCAGCTGTTTTTCATCCATTTGGCGACGGCTTCCATGCCTTCTCGAAAGTTGCGTCTGGCGGTGTTGGGCTCGTTGGATAGGGAGAGGATGAGCTGGGTGTCGTCTGCGTATGACACGATGTTGAGTCCGTAGGTTCTGATGATGGGGGCGAGTGGAGCCATGTAGACGTTGAAGAGCGTCGGGCTGAGGGAGGAGCCCTGGGGGACTCCGCAGGTGGTAGGTGTGGGGTCCGAGAGGAAAGGGGGAGTCTGACCCGCTGCGTCCTGCCGGAGAGGAAGGAGCGGATCCAGTCGAGGGCCTTGTCCTGGATTCCTGCGTCGTAGAGTCTGCGTATTAGGGTGCGGTGGGAGACTGTGTCGAACGCCGCTGATAGGTCGAGGAGGATGAGGGCTACTGTTTCTCCTTTGTCCAGTAGGGTATGGATGTCGTCTGTTGCGGCGAGGAGGGCGGTTTCTGTACTGTGGTTTTTTCTGAAGCCGGATTGGGAGGAGTCGAGGATGTTGTGTTCTTCAATGAATGTGGCGAGTTGGATGTTGGATATACAGAGTAAGCGGTCCCCAGATGTCACAGGGTCGTGAACGAAGGGGTAGTAGTTCAGCGTAAGTATTGCTTTGTTCCTGACAATAGGTGAGGTCTGTCAACCATTCTTTGAACTTTGGCGCTCTGCCCCGCCCCATCTGCAAGCAATTCTCCGCTTGGCTATCAGCAGGCCCAGCGCCAAAAGCCTTTTAGCATGGCCTTTGTGGTTTGGGAGGTAACCCAGTAGACCAATTTCTGGTGTAAGATCCAGCTGCATCTCTAGCATGTCACCCAGAGCCTTCCCCACCTCTGACCAATAGTCTGCAATATAGCGGCACTCCCACGATAGGTGTAGGAAACCCGCCCCCTCCTGTTGACATCTATCGCTTCGATCATGTTCCCTTAACTGGAGCTTGTGCAACCTTACCGGGGTATAGTACATTCTATGGAGAAATTTAAAATGAATAATTCTAAACCTGCTGCTAGCCGTGATGCTTTCGGTTTGTTGACAACTGTATGTCCAGGCTTCCTCCGTGATGGTGTGTCCCAATTCTGCTTCCCACCCCTGTTTGGCTTTCAGAGCATTGTGTGTCCCCGCCCCATAGCAGTTTTGTATATGCGCGATACAGCATGCGATGCCCCTCCCCGGAGCATTTGGTGCAGTGGAAGTAGTGTGGGGGGTTCTTCCGGGAATGCGGGAGTAGCCGCTTTAACCGCTTGGCGTAAGCGAATATATAGGAATCTGTCCAGAGTGGTAGGTGGTGTGTTGCCTAGAAACTCGGCTGCGCTTTTGAAGAGTCCTTGACTGTACATGTCCCCCCAAGTGTGGAGACCTAGTCGGATGAGCATGCGTTTACAAATTCCTTCCTGCGTGACTGGTAGATTATGCTGGTCTAGCAGCGGGAGTAACGGGGAATATAACATGGGAGCTTGGGATCTTTTGGCGATAGCCCGCCACGCTCTATTTGTACAGGCCACCGTGGATCTCCCTCCCCTGGCAGTCACGTCGTCTACTCCCAGAAAGCCCCTTAAAGGAAGCGGCGCCATGAGCCCCTGTTCCACTGCCAAGTGGGTCATAAAGGGGGGGGCAAGCCAGTATGAGGCGAAGTGTGCCTGCGCGCTAAGATAGTAAAGTTCAGGGTCAGGCGCCTCAAACCCGCCTTGAGCAAACGGCAACATGAGGGTGCGCCATTGGATCCGGGGTTGCTTGCCGCCCCATGCGAGACGGATAAGTTAACTTTTCAGTCTAGTGAAAAACGGTCGTCCAGGATGGAAGGGGATATTTGTGAAAAGATATAAGAATTTGGGCAGGATGACCATCTTCATCAAGGCTATTCAGCCTGCAAGAGAGAGCGGCAAAGCTATCCATCTGTTGATTAGATCCTCTACCCTAGTCAGGGCTACCCCGTAATTAGCTCGCAAGAGCTCCTCTTTGTCTCTGGTTACGTTTATCCCCAAATAACGGACCTCGTCGTTGCTCCATAACAGCGGATAGTCCATTCGAAATGATGTAGTGCAGTTTGTGAGCGGCATGAGTTGGGACTTTCCCCAGTTTATGGTAATACCCGAAAAGGCTCCGAATTTATGACTTCCCGTATCATGGCGTTTAGGCCTTCCGCGGGGTTACGCACATAAAGCGTAATGTCATCTGCATAGAGCGATATTAGTATCGGTCTCGTGGGGTAGTCAAGCGCGTACCTCTTGTGATGTTGACGCAACATGGCCGCCAGCGGTTCCATGGCTATTGCGAATAATAGGAGTGAAAGGGGGCAGCCCTGTCGCGTGCCTCTGGTGATGTCAAAGGCCGGGAATCGCTTTCCATTGAGCATCAAGGAGGCGCAGGGTTTATTATACAACAGTTTGATCCACATTAGATAGCGTGGAGGGAATCCCATGTGTGTCAATACTGCGAGGAGGTACCCCCATTCCAGAGAATCGAATGCCTTGGTGGCGTCCAGGAAGACTGCCACGGCCTGCTCCTCTTGATCTATATCGTGCAGGATGGAAAAGAGGGTCCATATGTTATGCGAGGTTGAGCGATTGGGTATGAACCCGGCTTGGTCGGGTCGGATAAGCCCATCCATCAATAGAGTGAGCCGATTCGCTAAGACCTTTGCCAATATTTTAACATCGCAATTTATCAATGACAATGGTCTATACGAGTCCGTGGATTCAGGGACCTTTCCGGGCTTTAGCAGCGAGTCCAGCATGGCTTCTCTCATGGTAGGCGGGAGTGTCCCTGTTTGAGCAGCTTCCTCATAGACTGCCTTCAACAGGGGGGCTAGGGTGTCCACATATGCTTTATAAAATTCTATGCCCAGGCCGTCTATTCCTGGCACCTTACCATTGCTAATCTGCATAATTGCCGCTCGTATTTCATCTACCTCCAGATCCGCCGCTAAAAATTCCCTCTGTCGATTGCTAAGCCAGGCCAGTTCTATCTGTTGCAAGTATTGTGGGGTTTCGTTTTGCCGCACCGCGCACGACGAATACAATGTGCGGTAGTGTGCAGTGAATACCTCCCCTATGGCCGTCACATCTCGTTGTATCTCATCTTCTCTATCTCGGATAGCTAGGACATGATTTGCTGTTCGGGGCGGTCGAATAGTCTCGGCAAGGGCTTTGCCAGGGCGCTCTCCTTCACTGTATCTACGCGCCTTGTGATATTTTCCTCGGAAGAGGCATTCCCTCTCTGCCTCCACCTGGTATTCTATTAGGGTCTCCCGTATTTTGGCCATTATGGGACCGTCGCTCGCCCCGTGCATCGCCGCCTCCAGCTGTTTGAGCTGGTTGTCCAGTCGCGCTATAGTAGCGCGAATGTCTTTGAGGATTCCCCCCCCTTTGGCCATGCAGTGGCCTCGTATAGTGACTTTCAGCGCTTCCCATACCGAGGCCAGGGACGGAACGGAATCTATATTGAGTCGCAGATATTCTTCTAGCGTTTCTCCCAGTTCAGATCTGAACACTGCATCCAGAAGCATCGTGGGTTGTAAGCGCCACTGTCTAGGCTGGGGGGACATCCCTGGGGGTGTCATCAGCATTAACATGGGGGAGTGGTCTGAGTAGGTACGCGCGAGATGTCGGGAGGAGTGAGTATGTAATGCGATATCTTGTGATACGAGCCACATGTCCAACCTGGACCAGGTGTTGTGTACTGCCGAGTGAAATGTGCCTTCAGAGTGTGTCGGGTGATGGTGGCGCCAAAGATCTACTAGCAGATTGTCCACTACTATTTGCTGAAGTAGGCGCTGCGCTTTGGTATAATGATGTGGCATAGGATGGGAGCGGTCATGGGGTGGGTGCAGTGTTAGATTAAGGTTGCCCCCCCAGATAAGATGGGTCGAGCCTATGTTCACAATTTGCGCCCACAAGGCAATGTAGTAATCCTCATCATCCACATTGGGGCCATAACTGCACACCAGCATTACAGACTCAGAGGCCAGTCTTCCCCATGTCATGTAGTATCTTCCCTGCGGGTCAAGCTTTGAGCCTTCCTCGATATACGGTACCGCTCTTTTTATGAGTATTGCTGCTCCTCTGGAGTATCTAGAGTATGAGGAGAAATATCTGTGCGATGCCCACCTCGTGGCGAACTGCGGCTGTGTTTGGGGGGATGTATGTGTTTCCTGTAGCATAGCTATGCTGACCTGGTGTCTGTCGAGGTAAGCTAGGATGTACCTTTTCTTTTTAGGATTCCCCAATCCTCTAATATTCCAGGTAAGCAAACTCAGTCCCGCTGCAGTATTGGTCTTTCGCACTTCATCAGCCATCACCCGTTTCCTTGAGTGGCCATATTCGTGTCACATCTGTGCTGATGTCTACGATTAAGTGATTCCTGCACATTCTGATTGTGATGGTGAGTGTGTAAAAATGCCAATTCTGTAATGTCTACCCCCCTTTCCCAACGTCCCTCCCACAACGGTGACCCCAACTTGCCGTGTACATTGTCCACCCTCTGAATTCCTCCCCGTACAGCACAAAGCATTGAAAACATACGCAACTTATGCGTCATCATATCCCTGAGTAGGTAGTGCCCAGCCCATGTTATTAGATAAAGTGCCTGGCGCAGCAGATGGAGATCCCTATTCATGAACAGACCTACACAGTGTAGCATTAAATATAACAGCAAAAGCCTTCTAGAGGCATTGATGTTCCTTGGTGACGATATCGGGCTTTCAAAACAACTAGGGCAAGTGCCCAACATAACAAACCCCACTACAGGGGGACAGGGGTGCTCCCTTGGAGACGTGTTTCCCAGGGGGCGCAACAGCTCCTCCCACACTCTAGTAGCGTGTGGAGAGGGGCCCTGACACCTCGTTACTGTATCCGACAGTGCTCCCACCGTCCATAATAGAGTTTACAGATGCGGCATCGTGGCGTACATTAACCTTGTACTATGTTACCTTCAGGTGTGGACCAGTGTCTATACCAGTAGTGTTCGTATGATCACCTATTATCATCGGTTCGTTAAGTGTCTGTTGATGCTCTCAGTCTTCTGGGTGTATCGCCAGGGCGTCTTGAGCAGGTGTCGGTGATCGCGCCGTCTTCTTGGCTGCCAGTACTGTTTTTTTGTAGAAGTCCGCCGCCTGCTGTGGAGTGTTGCAGAGCTGTTGTTTACCTTCGTAGGTGATCCGCAACCGTGCCGGATAGAGCATCGCATATTCCACGCCGTCCTGTTGAAGCTTCTTCTTTATAGGAGCAAATTTCTTCCGTGCTTCCTGGACATTAAGAGTAAAATCAGGGTAGATTGAGATGGCATTATTTTCTAAAACTACGTCTTTCACCTCTCTTGCTCTCCGGAGGGCCGCGTCGCGATCATGATAGTTGAGCAGTCTCGCAACTGTGGGCCGAGGCGCTGCACCCGGCGGAGGCCTCGGGGCCAGTGTGCGATGCGCTCTTTCAACTATTAGCATTCTGGAGAATGCCTCCTGGCCAAAGCACGTAGTCAGCATCTGTTCTACATAGTCTTCAAGCTTCCCCGTGTTGGTGGACTCGGGAACGCCCGTAATGCGTATGTTATTCCGCCTTGAGCGGGCTTCGATATCTTCATTTTTTGCTGCGATTACCTTCAACAGCCTGTCTATGTCGGTGAGCTGTCCCGCCGCCTGCGTATGGTCGTCCTCTAGGGTAGAGATACGTGCTTCAGCCTCCTGAATCCTCCCATCTTGCTTTTCAATCTTCTGGGTAATCCGGTCCAGTCTGCCGCATATGGAATCAATTTTTCCTTCGATTGAGGCAAAGCTCGTTTTCATTGTATGCAGCAGTGTCTTCATGTCCACCTCAGCTGTACTTTGCACCTCTGGATTGGCGGTATCCTGTTCTGGGTCCGTCAGTTGTCCTCTCGTCATCTTTCGAGTGTCGAAGGTGAGTTTGGGTTGCTTGCCATCTAGTTTCCCCATTGTCTCGACCTGCTCAGGGGATAGGTTGCGCCTTCGCCTGTGTTCTCTCCCCAAAGCCGTTGCCGCGAGCAGCGTCTCCGGCCGATCGCGCTGTAGTGGATCAGGGTGGGCACCGCTGCGTCTGCAGTTGCAGGTTTATGGCTGCGTCTGGTTCTTCAGCCCGGTGGACATCTATCGTGGTCCTGCCCTGATGCGGATAGGAGTTCTCAGGGGACACACTTACTCCCCCACCAGCCGGTTCGTGGGGAGCACAAGGTGTTCTCCCCAGGGAGTGCGCAAGGATCTAGGGAGTGTGTGCAGGAGCGAAATGGGTGTCCCTCATTCACCCAGTAGTATGCCCAATCCAGAGTCTAGTGGATCTGCGGCCAGTCGGCCCGCGCTCGCCTCGTCGCGCAGGGGCATTCAGCAACAGGACCCACCATCTGCACAATAGGAAGGCCTTCAGGGGCCAATCCCTGCTCAGTGGCGCAGAATTGCCAGCAGTTCAATCGTCCAACAGTAGGCCAAGGTACCGCTGTGCCGATCTCCACCTTCCAGCCTCTCAATAACAAGAGCAGCAATCAGGCCAATTATACGCTGCACCCCACCTCCTCCAGGCAGCCGCGCGCCGCCGTGGTGTGGCTCCCCAGGCAAGGGTATCCCTCGATGGCGAGGGGGGGGTGCAAGCAGAGGTCCGTGATTAAGGCGCTATCCGTATCTGCCTCCACGGCGCGTCCCCCATCTGGGCCGCGCGAGCCAGCGCGGTGACAAGCTCAGCGCAGGATGGGCGCCGCCCGCCGGTAGGGCCCACCACGCAGCGCACCGGAGCGTGCAGTGGCAGCGGTAGGGATGTCGCACGTCTGGTGCCTCTTTAGCATTCCTCCTCTGAGATGCAGTGCGGGGGTGGTATGCGGATCAGTGGCCTCGCGGCGGGGCAAGCGCAGTACACCGGACCTTATTTACTCATGGTAGGCCGCAATCCCCAGGCTCGCGTGATCGCGCTCCCCACCGGGGCTCCTCAACGAGCGCTCGGCAAGCGGGCGTATCGGTGTGTTCTCCCTCAGCTCCGCCCGTTTATGGCTGCGCCTCTGCACATCAGACACGTGCCGCCTCGTCTACCCTTTCACGGCCAGCATCGGCCGACGGTCCGGCACAGTAACGTTCCTCCGGCCCCCTTAGCAGCAAAGCGGGCCCACCAGTGGGGGCGCAGCCGTCCGCCTCGCGTTCCACAGGCCGCAGCTGAGCCCAGTCGTCTGCAGCGCCATCACAGCTTCTGACAGCTCGCAACTTGCACTCTCGATCGCCGCTTCGCTTTCCGGTCCGATCGGGGTTATCGATGGCGGGATCTTCTCCCGGATTCAGGATAAATAATGATTACGTTGGTCAGGGTGGACAGAGCCTCACTAAGATGCGGTCATCTTGTCGCGCGCCCCTAGCGTCTCCAGGTTTAGGTGGATCTTAACAGTGTTTACAGATGATAGAGGATGGAAATTCCTGAGCGCTTTTAATTTTTGTTATGTCAATGTAGGTGGTTAGACCCCCTGATAGGTGGCCATATTTGGATTTCCTCAGTGCTGGGGTGTGAAAGCAGATATACCCCTCTAGTTGGAAAGGGTCCACTAACCATGTTTCCTGCAGGAGGACAATGTTGAAGGTTTTTAGATGAACAAAAAATTCGACATCGGCTAACTTACTATTCAGCCCGTTAATGTTCCATGAGCATAGCCTCAGGGTTGTTTTATCGTGGTTTTCCCAGTTATTATATGGATTGGTTTGTCATTGTGACGGTCTGGCTATGTTGATGGTTCTAAGAATCTAGGGATGTGTAGAAATAGTGGGATGATGGTAGTCGATGCCTGTTTGTATACTCAGCACCTGCTCCCTATGGGGTGACCGTCCTCGAGCTCCCCTAAGCACCGAGGATATTTTTTCTCTGTTGCTGTTCGTTCCTTCTCGTTTACTGGTGAGTAGTGAGAGCGGATATCCTATGTTGTAGTGCGCGGAGGTTCGTATACCCCATGCTTTAAACGTTTCCCATTCTTCCAAGACTTTATTTGCAATTTAGATAGAGCCCCAGGTGGCTTTGGTGGATTCCCTGCCCAGAGCTTTGTCTAACTTTATAAATTCTATTGATAGAAGATCGGTTGTATTGATGGCTCTTAATGTTGGTATTGCTCCTAGTAGTTGGAGAATGTTCCCTCTGTTCAGGGTGTCACAAGGCCCTTTCGAGTCATACTCTGGAGTAAAAAGTGTGATGGTAGAGTTTGTTGATTGTTTTACTGGAGGTGCTCTAAGTGAGTTTCCCCCCTGGTGGTTTCCCCAAAGGTACAGAGGAGCTGCTGGGTTAGCCCACTGCAGTTGTCGGGTTTTGGGGTTTCTCAACACCTGGGACCTAGGGAGGCTTCTGTGCCACGGTCTATGCTTTTATTTTGATTTTGCAGTAAAGAAAGACCCGGGTGCCCGGTTGTCGTTGTTATTGACCCGTGCAGTGCTCCCTGCACCTCCATTTGGGCTTTATTGTTGTCAGTGTTTTCACGTTTCGCTTTCCTTGACACTGGAGATGGAACATGGGTAATACTGTGGGCTGAGAGCTCATTTGCCGTAGTAATTGTATTATGATGGTGGCTCTGTAGTTGTGACGGAAGTGACTTTGGGGTTGCCTTATCCCATAGATTGCCCCTGTGTGAGGTCAGTGTTTCTGTCAATGCCCGCGCCTGATTGGGTCCCTGCGTATGAGGCGTCCCCCTTTCTTCTGTTAATAATAAGAGTCGGCTGTTGTTGCTGTCTTCCTGATTCTGTGTGACTGCAATTTTTCTGGTGACTGGAGTGCCAGTTAGACAGCCTAGTAACGCTGAATCCGCCGTGAGTGGAGCTGTTGCCACTTGTACCACATTTTTGGCTGTCGTGGGCAAAATTTCCTCTGGCTGACTTATTCTTTTGTGGACTGTTGAATCGTGTGCTGTAGTATCTTGTGTGGTTATCTTCTGTTGCTGTGTTTTTGTGACAAAGAGGGGATATACTTTTATGTGACTCTGGAATGTTGTGTTGTTACGGCCTTTTCTCCGAAGTTGATGACGTTGCTTAGCGTTTTGAGCTGTAGTTTGTTCCTTTTGTGGCTGATGTGTCCCAGAGGCCGGGCTGCCCCCTGGGCAGCTCAGATGGTTTGAGACAGTAATGTTTTTGACTGCTGGATCCTTTTTAAATAGTCCCTTAGGCGCTGCTTTGTCTTGATTCGCTGTGGCATTTTCATGATTTAGGCCCTTTGGAAAGCCCTCTATGAGTGTGGATACAATTGAGGGAAGTGACGACAGTTTGTCAATGATGGGACCACAGCTGCAGTTAAATCTGGCCTCCTGCTGGGCTCTGCTGATTAGTAAGTTTAATTGACCCAGTTTTTCGTCTATTCGTCTATCCCCCCTACAAAGAGAGCCAGGGTGTCAAGTAGTGTCAATTGCAAGTCCATTTTGTTGGACTGATAGTGTAGCACATCAACAGTTTGTTGCATAGTGTTTAGTAGGGTATCCCATGTGTCGAGTGCTTGGCTTTCGGCTTGGCTTTTTGAGTCCAACGTGAGGCTTAAGGGGCTATGGCGTGAGATCTGTGTGTTTTTCGCTGCTTTATGATCCCTGCCTTGTTCGATGCCGATACTGGCCATAAGTGATGGCGGTTTTTCAGGAGTGTCCATGGTGTAGGAGGCGACTAGATTGGCCCACTCCTGGGATCCTAGGTAAGAGAGGGCGTCGTACCCACCACCTTTAGATTCTGGGGTCGCTTCGGAGGTCACTTTTGAGCTTTCTTCCGTACCCCCCTTTGCGGTTTCCGAGAGGGGCTTCACAACCTTGATGGCTTTTAACTGTGAGGGGTGGTCTTGAGAGGGCTTTTTGAGGTATCGTGCAGGTAATTGATTCAGTTGGGGTTCGCTTATGGCATCATGCACTGGACTTATCCCCTTACTGTCAGATCCTGCTGTCGCTTGCACTAGTTGTGCTTCTTGAGTTTCATTGTACTTGCCTGAGCCGTTTGCTGTGGTTCCCAGGGTGATGGAAACTTGGGGTGCTGCCCCCTTCCTGCTGTTGCTTGTTTGGGTGTAGGCCGGGGGGGCTAGCCCACGGGTCGGCTGCCTAGAGGACAAGGAGGGGGAGACGTGAGCGGCCAGAATTGGAGAGTTGACTTGCTCCTCCACTTTAATTTCCACTTCCTCCACTCTTATTAGCGAATCAGTATGACTACGTTTGTTAAGTTCCCCCAAAAATTCCGGTGTTTGGGGGGGGCCACCACCGGTTGGTCCGCGGGAATTTCCATGGGAATTTCTGCACTGGCTTGTACCACAGCGGGTTCGTTAATTGATTGTAGAGGGAGAAGTGGATCTTGTAGGCCTTGAATTTTGCCGCTGGAAGAGAATATAGATGATGTTGCGTCTTTTAGGAAGTAGAATTTTGAATAGATTTTTGGTTGGAAGAGATATGATGAAGGCCCCCCCAGGTGATCTCCTGTCTACAGGCGGTCCGGGTAGCTTCTGGGCTGGGCCAGAGGGACCCACTGCGTCCTCAGATAACGCTGCCAGGTCTATATTGCTTGGCCTGGTATTCCCATTTTGCTTGATTTTGCACGGTGGTGCCAGGGGCTGGCCCCTTTTCCTTCTGAACCTCATGGTGGGGAAGGTTCTGGACCCCCCCTGGTCTTGAGGATTAAGGTCTCTATGCGCTGCTCCAAATTTTGTCCTCCTTGTTTTGAGCTCGCTAGCAGCCTGGTCGGTCTGCAGTCCAGGAGGCCTGACGATGGAGACAGATGGCCGAGGTGCCGCGTACTGGTGCGCTGTGAGGATAACAGGGAGTTGCTTCCGTGAGCTCCCTCTATTGATCTTTTTTTTTTTTTTTTCCGGGTAACAGTTCTGGCTCTGACTCTTGTTACGGAGCTGCAGGCTGGCAGGCAAGGCATTGAGGAGGGTCGGGGTGTGGGTGCTGGGTAGGCGCAGAAGATGGCTGGAATGGTGAAACCCCCTGATTAGCACCTATTGGCCCCTATTAGCACTTATTCGGCCCCTTCGGCCTATTTAACTGATCAGCAGCTCTGTGTTCTCCTGCAGGGGGGAGTGAAGCCTCAGAGCCGGTTGGATTGGGTTGGTAGAGAGTGGGGCAGGACTGAGGCAGGTGGACGTGGAGCAAGAGTAGGGCACTCTGGTGAGCCGCAAGCCGCACCCAACCTAGTTGGGCTGCTACCGCGGACTCCTGGGCTCGCACTTAGAGGCCGCTGCTAACGGCAGGCGCGCTCTCTGAGCTCTAGGCTCTCTAGGCACTCACCTGCCCACTACAGCCGGTGCCGCTTTCGTTTCCGCTTCCCAGCCGTTAGCTTGCTGCTTGAAACGTGTTGCTATTACTCGATGGTTGTCCAGGCCCCAAGAGGAAGCAAGCAAGCGAGCGGGAACACAAGCGAGGACCCAACGGCGCGACTGAAGGCCGCAGCCGAGCCTAGTCGGGCTGCCTCTGCAGGGCGCCGCATCATACACTCTGGTGGCCACATACTAACGGCGGCCGCGCTTGTTTCCTGTCTCCACTGAAGAAGCACGGCAGCCCCCAGTCGTGCCGGGTCTGGCCGCAGTTTTTGGCAGTTTTTAGCGGGTTTGGCGGCTTTGTGACAGGAATGGCAGGAACGTCAAGAACGGCAAGTCGGCAAGTCGGGCAGGTCATGCAAGTCGGACAAATCGGGAACTTCCTGAGCACCGAACTCTGCTCCCCGCTCGCCGCTCACTGCTTCTCGGGTACCGCCTCCTTGCCTCTACGTCTGTGTACCGCCTTGAACCCTGTTGCGTGCGTCTTCCCCAAAACTTTGTGTCTTCCCTCTTCTGCTTTTGAAGTGCGTGTCCTTATATTTCCTTTTCACTTCTGCTTTTTCCATGCAGTCATTGAGTCATTTTTTGTGTAGACTAGATTTGTGTTTGTTAGCTAAAGGGACTGGTTGGGTCTTTGAGCAGTGTGAAGCAGGAAACAAAACAGTGACTGTGGACCCAGCAAATAAATCTCTTTAAGTGTCAAAGGGAAAAAAAAAATCACCTTCAGGAAAAAATGATCACCCGTCGCAAGGCTACCAACATTGTAATCAATCTTCACAAAGACAATCGAGCTTAATAGTTATAGTAAAACAATAAATACCCAGTCTCACTGCCTGCCACCACATGAATCATCTCAACATACTCACAAACAACAATCACTTTTAATATATATCAACCTTTGGAGTGTGCATGACAATTACCTGTTCTAATTCAAGTGCGGTGATGGTGGTACATTGCTGGTCCATTGTTTTACGAAACACACATTGGCCAGTCTTGTAAATCAAATAATGTGGGGCAGTCTGGCTAGGGAAATAAAGAAAGGAAAGATAGGCACAGGATGGAGGCAGGCACAATTTTGTCTCTCCAATGTCCTTGAGGGGACTGGGGAGGAGTCTTCTTCACTGCACACTGGTACAACTCCAATCTGGCAATAAAATGTTTCTAAAATGGTGTGGCTGCATTAGTCAGTCAGATATAAACTAACTAAATAAAATAATGTCCCCCTAGCTACATCTTTTTTTTTGTCATCAAAGCAGTTCGGCGATAGAAATGGAAAGTTCTATGGTTGGTGGATCAGGCCTAGTAGAAAGGGAAGTAGAGTTTGTCCTCAAACTCAGGTGGTTCGCCTAGAAGTAAGTCAGCTAAAACACTACTACCATGACCTGAGTTTGACCAATCACCCTCATCATCCTCCTGTCATACTTCAGTTATGGTGTAATTCGGTCATATAAAGTGCTGATTCCTTTTTTTCATGGTTAATCTCTCCATGTTTTGTGGTGAGAGACTGGTCCTTCCTACTGTGACAACTGTACCAGCTGCACTGAATATATGCTCAGTGGACACACAGGTACCGGGCAAGCCAGATACTTTTTTTGCCAGCCTGCTGAGCACTGGCCTTTGGCGATTCCCCTACCAATACACCAGTGGGTTTTGATCAAGACAGACCTCAGTTGTGTCATCCAGATGGCCTGGACCATCCTCTCAATAGTCATTGGTGCTCCACCTTGCTTGAGTTCTTTTGCCTTCACCTCTGCACTGGACTTAAGCCCTGCCTTTAGAAACCAATCATATGTAGATTATGGGGGCTGATGCTCCTGCTCCGGTTGTTGCTGGTGTTCTTGTTATTGGTCTTGGCTGCTGTGAGCCAACAGCACTGCTCTCAGGCTCTGAAGTTGAAGGCTGCACCACAGAACTTGTGCCCTGAAGGAGTGGGCCTCTAATTCCCAGTCGTTCTTTTTCTAGGTCACTGGCTTGTTTGGCAATAAATGTCTTGTAAGTTGAAACATTCCCATCTGAAAAAGGAATGAAAGTGGACAGTAATTGTTTGTACCGTGGATCAAGATTTGTGGCACAGATATAATGTTTGGATGACACAATGTCTCTTTGCACCCTTGTATTAACAGATAAGCGAAGGCTTAAGCTCTCCACCATTGAATGCAAAAAAAAATTCTCGGCCACACATGCGTACATTTAAGACACCTCCTTTAGCAGTTCCTGTAGCATTTGCAACAATGGAATGTTATGTTATGTTATGTTAAGATAACTTGTAGAGCGCACAGCTGCCCCAGCAACGGGGCGTCCCGGCGCTATAGCAAAAGAGAGGCTCAAACTGCGAGTATCCAGGGGAGAGGAGATAAGAAGGGCCAGGAAAGACAAGTAGGACAAAAGAGGGGGAAACCTAGTGAGGGAACAGATGGGTCTTTAGTGCTTTACGGAAGGATAAGTAGTTGTCCATACTCCGGATGTGAGACGGAAGATCGTTCCAGAGCTTGGCAGCCAGAACACGGAACGAGCGACCACCAGCACGGGCACTCTTAACCCGTGGTACAGAAACAAAATGTTTGCCAGTAGAGCGCAAATGACGCGAGGGAGTGTAGATCGAAAGCAGGCCGGATATTATACTAGAGGTGGAAGATTTCAAGATCTTAAAAGCAAAGCAGAGAGACTTGAACACCAGCCGCCTCTCCATTGGCAGCCAATGTAGCCGTCGAATGGTGCTAGAGGTGGGACAGCGGCTGGGCATGGCAAGAAGAGTTCTGGCGGCGACATTCTGGACCCTCTGAAGTCTTGAGATCTCGGTCTTATTGACCCCAAGATAGAGCACGCTGGCATAGTCCAGTCTAGATAGGACAGATGCTTGCACAATAGTCTGCCGAATGGAGGGGTCAAAGAAACCCAACATGGGTCTAAGACTACGCAGAATGCCAAGGCAAGTCGCCGCCACCTTCTAGGCTTGGCCTATGGTACTGTCCTCTTTGCTGACTTCCCTGTGAAAACCTCAAAAGGAAGCAGCATCTCTGTCAGGCATTTAACTGGGACCCATTGGTCCATCTCAATGATCATGCCTTTACCAGTTGCATTCCCTCTTTGCATAACATGTTCATTGATCAGTCTGTACTGCTCAAACAGACGTTGCAACATGTGATAAGTCGAGTTTCAATGTGTTGGCACCTCCTGCATGAGTGCTTTAACTGGCATTCTATTATCAAGATGAATGACCCTCAGCTGCTTCCAGGCTTTAAAAGAATGGCTGAAATGAGTGCAGATTCTTCTGCAGGTGGACAGTAAGTTCCTGACTCTGTCTTTTTTTTTAGAAAGTCCTGTACAATGATGTTGATGCAGTGCGCCAAACATTGGATCCAGAAATAGCCACCATCTGCCATGGGCTTAACTATATTACTGCCATTTTCCTTGGCAACAAATCCAATGTTAAGCCATGTTGGTTGCAGCCATTTAAAGACCTTGTTGTTAAAGTCTTCCAAGATGTTTGCAGCAGTGTGGGATTTCTCCATGGGAAACATGGCTATTGTTGCATTTATCCGAGCACCATTAAAAATCTCAGCAATGTCAACACCTGCAGATATCATTTCTCTAACCCCCCACAAAAGAGATCCAGTGTGCAGTGATGATATATAATCAGTGGCTTGGCAACTGGTCCACATGTCTGTCGTCAGGTGGCTAGTGTGAACAGCACTCTGCTGCAATGCTTCTCCAAGTAATTCCAGCATCCATGATGTAGAGCTGGAACAGAAACCTTGGCAAAATGGGACCGGTTGGGAACCTTCCATTTCGGGCAGCTGGCTGCCACAAGTTCTAGAAAACCCACCCTTTCAACAAAACAAAAAGGGAGGAGGTCCAGAGCTAACATTTTAGCCTGCTTCTCATTGTTCAAACCTCCCGTTGGGTTGTTGTGTTCGTACTGCCCCTCTTGCCTAAACATGCCAGGAATAGTAGCCTGGATTTTTTTTCTGGTGCCACTGATGCAGGTGACTTCTTGAGAGCAGACTGTGGTAGGCTCGATGTGCATCTCAGTGGGGAAGTCATTGTATGCTCTTGCCTTGGTGTTTTGACCTGAGTCTTGTGCCATTGCACTGTTGCTGATGTGGGCCATACTACTGCACTGCTGAGGACAGGGCTGATTTGCGTAACAAAAATGTCTTCCTCTTCCTCACCTTCTGCCATGATCAGATCAGATTCCCTGCTCAGCCTTGCTTCCCCTTCACCAACACCACTTACAGTTTTTTGGCCGCTAAGGTGCTCCTCCCACTAGATTATGTGGTGTTTTCTCAAATGTGTTGTTTAGCCTCCAGTACAATAGTTTGTACCAAGCTTACCCCGACTAACACTTTCTCCGCAAATGGAGCATATGGCAATGCTCGGCTCCTTCTTGCTAACTAAAGAAGTCCCGAACTGGGGAGGTCCACTTTCTGGTGCCACTGCCAATGTCGGATGAACTGTCAGTAGGTGGGCATTTTGACATTTGCCTCTCTGCAGTGCCTCCTTGTACTGAGGTGGTTGTGGATGTAGGTTGCTGCAGGGGCCTTGAAAATATGGCAGCTGGTGGTGGTGATATCTGCGCCAACATCTCTCAGAGCAGGTTTAGATGGGGTAATTTCAGTCTCCACTCGGGCTGGGCTAACATCCATGATGAATGGCTCATCGTCATCCTTCTCTTCTACATCCATAACTCTAAGTCATTCAGGAACCTTCCTTTTCCAGAGCATCTCCTGGCATGTCTTACTCTCAGACTGAGGCGCGATCCAAGTGGAGTCTTTATCATCAGAAGGGGGGCTTGGAGAAGAAGATGGTGGACTAATCCTCCTTTCTCTTGCTAGAGATCTGGAAGACAATGGATCTTCTGAAAGAGTGGCTTCTTCTACTTCTTCATCATGATGCTCAATATCCTAAACTGCTCCTACTTTGGGAGGAACTATTATTGCTGGCTGTGACTGTTGTTGTCCACTTGTCTGAGTTTCCAGCAATGATCGGGTACTATGTTGTGAAAGAGCGATGCCGTGATTAGACTGGCTGGCTCCGTGATAGACATGGGCTTGGGCCTAGGTTGGGGTGGGTCCACTGATATTGGGGTGCAGTTGCCAGCTTGCTCCCCAGAGGCCAGTGCAGCAGGCACACGTTTTCCGGAAAACGAACTGGCCGGCATGCCAGTGGTAGAAATCGGCTTCTTGTTCTCCCCACTGGCCACTTTCTTGTTGCACCTTGGCAGTGACACTTAGCTTTTAGAAAAAATAAAAAAACTTAAAAGTTAAAAATTATATTTAACATTTTTTTAATTTAAAAATTTGAGAAAAAATTCAAAAATTGCAAAAAAAGTAAAAATTAACAAGTACAAATAAAACAAATCAGAAAATTAAAATTAAAAAATAAATAAAATTCAATTGCTGATGTAGTAGGGAAAGGGGACTACTACTTATTACCATGACAATTGAATTTGGATCCCACTGGGATTTGGGAGGTAAGGAGTGGTGCAGATGAAAAATACAAAAAAAGTATGTAATAATATATATAAAACACTGTTCATACAGTACATTAGTATGAGCATTGAGCTACTAGGCCTCAAGCATAACACACAAAATGGTCACCAGCCACATGGTCAAACAGCAAGCAAAGAGGCATGGCCAAAAACGAAGAACACATACTGGCCTGAGGCAAAAGAACACTGGCTGGCTACACAAATTGGCCATCAGCTGCATGGTCACAACAACCAGCAAGAAGGCATGACCACAACAAAAACGCATGTAGGCCTATGGCAAAAGCACTCTGGCTGGCTACACATAATGGCTGCCAGCCACATGGTCACAACAACGACAACCAGCAAGGAGGCATGGCCACAAAAAAAGAACACGCAGGCCTATGGGCACTGACTATACAAAATGGCCCCTGACCACATGGCATGGGGAACAAAGACAAATGGTGGCCTATGGCAAACACACTCACACACTGGCCAGACAAAGGAGGCATGGCAACACAGAGAACACAGCATTAATTCAGCAATGCCAAAAAGGAAAATTAACAGGGCTAAACATTTTTATAACAACACACATCCTCCAAAGCCATTACCATACCTATGCACTGTTTGTAGGAAAATAAAAGTGAAATACCACAAAAAAACACATTTTATATTTTAATCCAATGCCATCCATGGCCTAAATGATGTTTCAATTCACCAGACACCACAGAAACAGTTGTTTCATGCACCCATGACTAGTACTGGGCCTACTGGCTGGAAGACCCATTGGCAGACTAGACTATCTAGTGAATTAAAAGAATATTGTACATTCATTAAAGAAAACATGGGGACAATGTACTAAACTGTGCAACATTTTTCCTTTACAAAAGAAGAAAAATCACATGCAAAAAAACAACAACCAGCAAGGAGGCATGGCCATAAACAAAGAACACATACAGGCCTATGGCAAAAGCACACTGGTGTCCTACGCAAAATGGCCACCAGCCATATGGTCCCAACAACAAGCAGGTGACCTGGAGAACAAAGAACACATGCAGACATATGGCAAAAGCACACTGGCTACCTACACAAAATGGCCACCGACCACATGGTCAAACAGCAAGCAAGGAGTATGGCCAAAACAGAGAACACATGCAGGCCTATGGCAAAAGCAGATTGGCTGCCTAAACAAAATGGCCGCCAACCACATGATAATAACAACAACCAGCAAGAAGGTATGGCCACAACAAAGAAGACATGCATGTCTAAGGCTAAAGCACCCTGGCTGGCTACACAAAATGGCTCCCAGCCACATGGTCACAAAAACAAGCAGGTGACCTGGAAAACAAAGTACACATGCAGGCCTATTGACACCGACTATACAAAATGGCCCTCGCCACATGGCATGGGGAAAAAAGACAAATGGTGGCTTATGGCGAACACACTCTTGCACTGGCCCGACAAAGGAGGCATGGCAACACCGAGAACACAGCCTTAATTCAGCAAGGCCAAAAAGGAAAATTAGCAGGGCTAAACATTTTTATAGCAAGACACATCTTTCAAAGGCATTACCTCACTACTGTTTGCAGGAAAACAAAACGTGAAATACCACAAAAAAAACTTTTTTTATTTTAATCCAATGCCATCCATGATCTAAATGATGTTTCAATTCACCAGACACCACAGAAACAGTTGTTTCATGCACCCATGACTAGTACTGGGCCTACTGGCTGGAAGACCCATTGGCAGACTAGACCAACTAGTGAATTAAAAGAATATTGTACCTTCATTAAAGAAAACATGGGGACAATGTACTATACTGTGCAACATTTTTCCTTTACAAAAGAAGAAAAATGACATGCAAAAAAACAACAACCAGCAAGGAGGCATGGCCATAAACAAAGAACACATACAGGCCTATGGCAAAAGCACACTGGCGTCCTACGCAAAATGGCCACCAGCCATATGGTCCCAACAACAAGCAGGTGACCTGGAAAACAAAGAACACATACAGACATATGGCAAAAGCACACTGGCTACCTACACAAAATGGCCACCGACCACATGGTCAAACAGCAAGCAAGGAGTATGGCCACAACAAAGAACACATGCAGGCCTATGGCAAAAGCACATTGGCTGCCTAAACAAAATGGCCGCCAACCAAATGATGACAACAACAACCAGCAAGAAGGTATTGCCACAACAAAGAAGACATGCATGTCTAAGGCTAAAGCATACTGGCTGGCTACACAAAATGGATAAGTAAGTAAATTTATTGTACAGTTAATTAAAACCATTACAAACGTCCATCTAATTACACATTTTCATAATAAAAGTACATATCATGACACATTACCATTATGTCAGTTCAAGAGAGAGAAAAAAACACTATTGAATAAAAAAGGTAAAAGCTTTTAAAATGCGGCTAATGATATATGGGCAGAAAATTAGCCTGATCACTGACCTGGTTCGCTTGTTAAGGTGCAAAATTCACAGCGGGGGGGCTTAAACCTGCGGAAAGCATACACAGTAGTGTGCAGAGTAAAGTGCCATGTGCACAGGTGACTTGGGGCCAAAGGCGGGGGAGCCAGGAGAGCATTAGGTGAACTGTTTTGTTAATCAAAGCCTGTAAACTCGGATGAGGCACATATATTATCATGCTATTCTTAAGATCAAGTGGCGTGGTCTGTGTGCGCAAAGTTGCATCAAGATCTATAATCAATAGAGAACAGACGCTGGTTAAAATTCGTACTTAGTTAATACGGTAAGGTGCATGATGTGCTTAGCGTGCAAATAATTGTCAGTGCTAAGGTTCACGGTAGATTAAGCGTAAGTTAAATTAAAGATAGTGGCTGGCGGCTATTGCAGGCCTGTGATAAGCAGCATGGCCTGGTCTCTTAATTGAATGCTTAGCAGCAGTCTGGTTTGAGCAGCCGGCAACCATGTACAGGTGTACCGGGAAAAGTGCTTAGTGCAAGAGCGTCTTAATGAATGAGTGCAGGGCATCTGGGGTTGGCCCGCCACGGGACCTTGAACTATCTTCCTCATCATTTCAGTTCAGCAAATAGTTTAAAACCTATAAGACGATAAAGCAGTAAACAGATGCATTCCTAAGAGACCATTAACAGGATACAAACAGCTAATTGTACAGAAGGCGGGGGTATCAGAGAGGCAGTTAGGCCCTACTAGCTAGTTTGCAGGTTCATTGCCGGTGCCTCCGAAGCTTTGAGTCCCTGATCCAAGTTCAGCAGTAGGGTCAGACTTGCAAGCAGGACCCTCAGCCACTCCTGATTACTTGGCCCTTTCGAGGTGCAAGATGTGTGCCGGTTGCCGGCGCTGGAGTTCTTGATAAGGTGAGGGTGCGAGCATAGTCCTTCTCGGTGAGGGTCACGGTGATAGGTTCCGCACTGCATCTGGAACGATGTTATCTACTAGGCCTTTTTCCCGTTTGTTGATGTAGGTTTCCGTGGCTCCTAAAAATTTTACCAGGCGGCAGCTCAGTTGGACGTTGTCGCTGAGGAAGCTTGCCAGCACCGCTTGCCTGCAGGACCATATGTGTTTCTTATTGAATAGCAGTCTCAAGAGGGACCAGTGCTCCTGTATTAGCTCCCAGCATATGGTGATGAGGTGCACTATGTTCTCTTCGCCATCCCCACAGAGTCGGCAAATTGCTGGCTTAGGAGGGCGTAGCCACGGCGGCAAGTGGTATGCGGAGGGCAGCAGCCCTAGATGGAATCTCAAGAACTTCTCTTTCATGTTTTTGGAGAAGCAGGTGTGGAGATATGCTTGGGGCGAGGGTTTGGTATAGGATTGTATGTAGCCAGCCGTGTGCGCGCTCTGCCAGAGAGGCTTTGTCTTGCAAGAGGGATTCTTTCTTGACTATGTCATTTACTACTTTTTTTAAACTTGCGTGAGTCCCCGGTTGTTCCCATAGTTGCTGTAGCCCCAGCTGGTTAAGGGCGGCCTCCAAGTAGAGTCTGGCAGGGCAGGCCTCTTTGGCTTGTAGTTCTTTCCACAGAAGGGCATTTAGCATTTCCAGTTCTCCTCGTCTGATTTTGTGCCAGTTCTTGATGAATGTACCTTTGCGTGCCAGCTCTTCTCTTTGTAGCCCAAATTCTAGCCTCATTTGTGCAGGTGATGCATATCCCGGCAAGCCAAAGATCATTCGCAGTGCTCTCGCTATAGTGCTGTCTAATGTGTCAGCATCTCTCCCTCTCATAGCTTCACTCCCGTAGGTGATGGATGGTATTAATTTTGCCTGGATCACCCTTGTTAGAGGGAGGAAGCTCGGGCCAGAGATCTTATTTTTTAGATTCCTTAATGCAACTGCTGTCATTGTTCCTCTTTTTTTTAATGGCCTCGCGTTGGGGCGTGTAGTTGCCTTTGTTATCAATAATAACCCCCAAATATTTATATTCTAGTACGGTCTCCAGCTTGCGTGAAGCCAAGTACCAGTTATTTGTTGTTTTTGTTTTGTTTGTGTTAACACACATAACTTTTTTTTAATTTTTATTGATACTAAGTTTGTTGGTTTCCGAGTATCGCGACGTGATGTCTAGCAGACGCTGTAGGCCTATGGGGGTCCGGCTGATAAGCACCAGGTCATCCGGGTAAAATAGGTTGGATAGCTGGAAGTCCCCTAACTTGGGAGCGTGCGAGTTGCATTCATTCAAGAAGACTGATAGCTCTGCCATAAAGAGATTAAAAAGTGTTGGTACAAGCAAGCAGCCTTGTTTTACCCCTGTACTTGTTGGGATCTTCCTTGATAAATATTCTCCTGTGCCTAGTTTTACGTGCACCCAGGTGCCACTGTGCAAGAGGATTAGTTGGTTTAAGGGCAGCGGTGGAATGTTCAGCATTTTTAGCTTTTGCCATAGAAGGTTTCTATTAACGTGATCGAATGCGGAGCTGTAGTCAATAAAACACAAGAATAGTGGTTGTTTTGTTGCAAGTGCGGCATCTATCATTAGAGAAAGAGCTAGAATGTTGGTTGTGGTCCCCATATTTTTGCAAAAACCTGTTTAGTTGAGTGGAATTGCTGAAACTTCTGCAGCCCAGGACGTTAATTCCTGAAGTAATATGCCCACGAAATATTTGGCCTCGTTGTCAAGTAAGGCTACCAAACGGTAGCTATTTGGATCATTCCTGTTTCCTTTTTTGTAAATGGGGGAAATAATTGCACCCCTCCAAGATTATGGTATTGTTGATGTTTGCAAGATTTTTTTAAACATTGGTTTGAATACAGAGGCCCAGAATTCCTGCTCTTGCTTAAACAATATGGGGGGGATCCCGTTTGGGCCTGGAGCGCCCTCGCGTCTGCCCTTTGCAATTCTTCTACAGATTTGTGCATTCGTGACTGAGATTTCCTGTTCTGTTGCTTGATTATCGTCTATTTGAAATTGTCGAGCTTCAGGGTCGTGCGAGAGATTATTTGTCCGGGGTCGAATTTCTTGAACTTTGTTGAAATGTGAGTCAAGGAAGGTGATCCAGGCCTCTTCTGTGACATGAGATTCGATGCTCTGACACCGCTGGTTGGTCAGAGTGTTGATCTTTTGCCAGAACTGTGAGCTGTTGTTGTTTTTGACGTCTTATAGAAGTTTAGCCCATAGAGTCTTGTCTGCTTTTTTTTTGAGACGCCATGTCACCTTTCTGCGGGTGTCTTTTAGCTGTCTCAGCTCTTGTTGTGCGGCGGGGTCTTTCCTCATTCTCCGGAGCGCTCGATTTATCAAGACTTTTAACTTTTTCAGTTGAGCGTTGTTTCTAAAGTTTGGATATTTGCTTTGCTTCTGAGCTTGGGCCGATCCTTTAGGTCGCAGGTTTCCCTTTTTTGTTCCAGTGCTATTTCGTAGTGTTTTTGTGAACATCTCCCAGCTCTCAATTATGTCTGGTTCTGCTGCTTGTGCTTCTCCCAGTGCCTGCTTTGCAAGAGAGTGGAGACTTTTTGGGTCGTCTGTTCTACATTTTATCCGTCTCTCGTTGGCGGTATATTCTAGACTGTGTGTGTTAGCTAACAGTGGGTGTGATATTGAGAGGGCCTCAACCGTGATTTCCTGGGGCAAGTGATCGCTGTAATCTAGCGAGCCAATGTGGAAGTCCCTTGCCTTTGGATACATGCCGCACAAGAAGAATGTAAAATCTATTGTAGTGCTGGCAGCTGCATTGTGGAATGTTGCTGCCTATGGGCGGTCTCCTGGGAATCTGCCATTAAGTGCACGAAAGCCCAGCTCTTCCTGTGTTGCTAGGAGCCTCTGCACTGTTTTCGTGTGTCTGCCACCAGAGGTGTTATCTTGAGAGCTTGGTTCCTTACAAATGGGTCCTCCTCATTATTAGTGTCTATGGTTGGATTACCAAGTATATTTAGGCTGAAGTCCCCGCTAATGATCAGGCTATTTGTTTTCTCAGCCCTTAGTATATTTACAAGCTCTTCTTTCAGCTGCTTACTTCCTCTGGTTTTGTCTCGCGGGTGTAAATAAAGATTTATCAAAATTGTGTCCTCCTTTTTATCCAGCTCCTGGGTGGTGATTCGTAAAGCTTGCATTGCATTTGGAGGGGCTAGCTTATATGCCAGAGGCTCTGTGGCATAAATGCTCCATATGGAGCTATATGTAGCGAGGCCACCCTTGCTGTGGCCGAAGTTTGCTCTCTTTATAGCAGGAAGGAAGTGCAGGTTGTATCCCTGGAGTGCTGTCGGAGAGTCAGACCACGTTTCTTGGAATGCGATGATGTCGAATTTTTGCAAAAAAAATTTGCAGTTCCGGGTCTGTGAGCTTGTCTCTTAAACCATTGATGTTCCAAGAGCAGAGATTAAGGGTGTTTATGGTATTCATGGCGCTGGGCTTACTTTGTCACAGGTTTTCGGGTTTGATGTTTATGGTCCTAGAAAGCCAACTCCATTCTTGAGAAATCTAACTTTTCGTTGTATTTGGTCTGGAGTTATGCAGCTCTCTGGGTTCTGAGTTCTCAGGGGTTTTACTGCGAGCCTCTCGTAGCACAGAGAATGATTGTAAGGTTGAGTTTGAGTGGGCCTGTCCGGGCTCTTTTCGATGTTCTCTATCAGTTGTTAGGGGGTCCGTGTATCTAGGTTTGGTGAACGGTCGAAGCTTTATGCCCCAGGTGTTAAATTTAGCTTGTTCTTTTTGCACCTTCTCTGCTAATTCTGCTGTGGCCCATACTGTTTTTGTTGCTTCTGCTCCTGGTTGCTCGATTGATTCAATGAATTCGACTGACTCCAGATCGATGGACTTGAGATTTTTTAGACTGTTGATTGCGCTTAGTAAGCGTAGGATGTTTCCCCTGTTTAATGTGTCAACCCTTCCCTTTGATTTGTACTCCAGGTGGAACACGATTATGGTGCTACCTGCAGGCCCGTTCTCTTCAATTGGTCTGCTCTGCATAGTAATTTGTTCATCCCCTGACCCAGGGAATTCTTCCGTCGATGATCTCTGTCCCTGGGTACTCCTTTCCTTTGCCCGGGCCGTCTCTGGGCCAGTAGGACTTGCTGCTGTTGTAACCCCATATGAGTCCTCACAATATCTTCCAGATTCGTTTTTAGGAGCAGCGCTGTTGATGTGTTTTTTGTTAAGAGGAGTACGTCTTTTGGTTTTTGGCCTCTCTTTCTGGGTCGGCGTTTTTCTTGAGTCCTGATCCGAGTCTGTCGCTTCGCTCATCTGGGCTGGCATATCTTGTGGAAGTTCCCTTGTCTCATTCCCAGTGCTGTTGTTCATGCCCCTACTGAATAGCGCGGGGTGTGTTATCTTTTGGTTGCGACCCTTCCTCTTCTGCTTTCTCCGCTGTTTGATAGGTCGGATGCTTTCCGCCAAGTCAGTTTTTTGCGGAGATTTTCTGAGTGGTGCTATGTTGCTTTTTGATGGCAGTTGCGGTCCTAGGCTCAATGAGATGTTCTTTGGTCCTGGCTTTGTTGTGTCCGTGGCCTCCCCGTGCTGCTTTGCTTCTTGAGTCGACTTTGGAGTCACCTGAGTCGATGCCTGAGTTCTTACTTTCGGTGTCAGCCGATCATCATTTCTCATCTGGGCAGATCCGTTTGTTGATTTGTTTTTTACAGCCTCTCTTATGTCAGAGAGAAGGTTATCCATTGCTGTTGGAAGTGTTGCCAGCTTATCCACAATTGTAATACAGGTACAGTTGGTCTGTGTGAGTTGGGTCTCCGCTTGCGCCCTTCTGACCAGGTTATTGAGCTCTGCCAGTTCGTCGTCGATGAAAATTGAGAGTGAATTAAGGACTGATAGTTGGAGATCCATCTTGTCCGAATGGTATTGGATGGCATTTACGGACATTTGCATTGTGTGCAGCAGTGAGGTCCAGATGTCTTCTTTGGCTTGTGATTTTTCCTTGCCAAAATTGGGCTTGGGGGCACTAATGTTTAATCCTGATGGTTCAACTTGGGGGAATATAGAGTAGGAAGCTACCAATTGTTCCCATTCCTCTGGTGTGAGGTAGGAAGATTCTGGTTCCGCGACCTGAGATGATGATGTGGCTGGCCCCAGCGTGTGTGGTTGGGCATGTGCGCGGCTTGATGCAAGTTATTCATACTGTTGTTCGTAGTCTTGAGTTGCAGGCCGTTCTTGCATTTTTGAATGAAGTGTAATTAATGACTTTTCAGCTGTCGTGTTGACTACTTGGTTATTGAGATCTCTATTCCCCATGTTGCTCTCTTGTAGCACTGACATGCCTTTGATTGTAGGGGAGATATGCTTTCCTTCCACGGGTTCTAGCTCTTGCGGTGGATTGCCATACTGTGGGAGTCCTACGGGTATTGTGTCTCCCCTTTTCGAGATCTTACAGTTCCAAGTCTGGCTGGGTGCTTGTGTCTCCTGTCCCTCTTTATTCATACGGGTTAGGAGCCCTTCATCCAGAGACTCTTCCTTTAAGTACCTGGGAGGGCTTTCCTTCCCTTCTTTTTTTGTTGCTGTTACAAGGCTTGTGGCCTGTCCTTGGCCCTCATTCTTGCTCCCATTCCGGCTATCATTTTGTTTAGGCTCCGCCTGCTCCTGTGTGTTTGAGCTCGTTAGGACGCTTTCTTTGGTGCCCTTGGTTGGTTCTTCTTTACTTGTGTGGACTGTTCCAGCTGCATGGTTTTCTCCAGCTCCAGCTTCGGCTGACTCTCCATTGGTCACTTTCAACAGCTGCTGGCTTGTCTGATATAACTTGCTTGGTTGCAGCGGGGTTGGTAGGTTGCTTACGTTATTACTATTCAGACACAAGACTGGTCCGGCGTCTTTTATAAATGAAAACTTCGTGTAAATTTTGGGTTGGTGGCCAGGCTTGTTTGGAGTAGACACCCTTGTTGCCCCTTTTGCCCTGATGTTTAGTGGGATTTGTGCGCTGGTGTGAAGAGGCGAGATCAGGAGGATTTCCTCCTACTCCTCTGTTCCCTCCTTCTTCCTCTTGTCATCTTCACTGTCCTTAATAAGAACCTTTTTAATTGCCCTCCTCATTCTTTTGTTGGGGTTGGCATGTGCCTGCTGGTCCCTTGACTTCCCCGACCTCATTGCGGTAGATGCTGTTGCCGTTACTTTACTTTTACTATGTGTGGACAGTGTATTGTTGGTGGCAGATCTTGACAGAGCTTAACAGAGCTTGACCGGCCCTTCCCAACCTTTCCTCCGGAGCTCCGTCCCCCGCACACCTGGTCACCTCGTCCTCAGCCAGGAAAGGGTTTCCCTTTTGTCCTTGTAGCCTTGTCTTTTTTTCTTTATTCTTTTTCTTTGTTTAATGTTTCTTTATTTCTTTATTTCTTTATTCTTTTGCCCCTCCGCTTTCTCTTGTCCTTGTCTTGGCTCCTTACTCTTGCACATTGGCTCTTAGATTTTTAGCCTCTTTGCCCTTTTAAGCCTTTTGAGCCTTTCTATCTTTTGCTTTGGCCTTTTTTTTGAGCCCCTTCCCCCTTTGGCTCCTTGTCGCCTCTGCTCTTTGGAGCTAACCTGCCGGTGGCCGGTGACCTGTTGCCTGTTACCTGCCTTGCCAAGGGCAAGGAAGAGAGGGATGGACGGAGCGGACAGCTGGCTTGAGGGATCAGTGATCAGAGGGCAGAGAGCCCAATTTTCGCAGGAGAAGGTGGGCGAAAGCGGGGGCGAAAGCAGGCTCGCACCAGGGGGCGGGTGACGGGTGGCAAGTAGCGGAAGACAAATGGTGGATTGTGGGTAGCGGGTTGGGGGTAACTGCATCGGTTGGTATGGCCGTAGATTAAAGGCCCTGGGTGAAGTGAGGGAGCGAGGGCAGGGGGAAGAGAGACCCGAGACCCGAGAGCAGGGCACACTGGGACACCGCATGCCGCACCCAACCTAGTTGGGCCGCCTCAGCTGGCTCACCTGGGCACTTCACTCTGCGGCCACCGCTAAAGGCGGCCGTGCTCTCGCTCACTCCGCACCTACCCTCAGCTTGCTTTCTCTGCAGAAGACCGGATCCAACTCCGGTAAAGGGGCACCGCATGCCGAGTCCCCCGACGCTCCTGCAGCACCCCCCTCGAGCCTTCGGCGGACATCCACACCTCCACGCCGCACCTGCCGCCGCCTTGCTCCTCGCTCCTCGGTCCTTGCTCCTCTCACAGCTCTTGCAACTCTCTCGCGGCTCTCACAGGCATCTCACGTGACCGGAAGAGGCCAATAGGAAATCAAAGACATGGCTACACAAAATGGCTCCCAGCCACATGGTCACAAAAACAAGCAGGTGACCTGGAAAACAAAGTACATATGCAGGCCTATTGACACCGACTATACAAAATGGCCCTGGCCACATGGCATGGGGAAAAAAGACAAATGGTGGCCTATGGCGAACACACTCATTCACTGGCCCGACAAAGGAGGCATGGCAACACCGAGAACACAGCCTTAATTCAGCAAGGCCAAAAAGGAAAATTAGCAGGGCTAAACATTTTTATAACAAGACACATCTTTCAAAGGCATTACCTCACCACTGTTTGCAGGAAAACAAAACGTGAAATACCACAAAAAAAACTTTTTTTTATTTTAATCCAATGCCATCCATGGCCTAAATGATGTTTCAATTCACCAGACACCCCAGAAACAGTTGTTTCATGCACCCATGACTAGTACTGGGCCTACTGGCTGGAAGACCCATTGGCAGACTAGACCATCTAGTGTATTAAAAGACTATTGCACATTCATTAAAGAAAACATGGGGACAATGTACTAAACTGTGCAACATTTTTCCTTTACAAAAGATGAAAGATTACATGCAAAAAAACAACAACCAGCAAGGAGGCATGGCCATAAACAAAGAACACATGCAGGCCTATGGCAAAAACACACTGGGGTCCTACGCAAAATGGCCACCAGCCATATGATCCCAACAACAAGCAGGTGACCTGGAAAACAAAGAACACGTGCAGACATATGGCAAAAGCACACTGGCTACCTACACAAAATGGCCACCGACCACATGGTCAAACAGCAAGCAAGGAGTATGGCCACAACAAAGAACACATGCAGGCCTATGGCAAAAGCACATTGGCTGCCTAATCAAAATGGCCACCAGCCACATGATAACAACAACAACCAGCAAGAAGGTATGGCCACAACAAAGAAGACATGCATGTCTAAGGCTAAAGCACACTGGCTGGCTACACAAGGTGGCTCCCAGCCACATGGTCACAAAAACAAGCAGGTGACCTGGAAAACAAAGTACACATGCAGGCCTATTGACACCGACTATACAAAATGGCCCTGGCCACATGGCATGGGGAAAAAAGACAAATGGTGGCCTATGGCGAACACACTCATGCACTGGCCCGACAAAGGAGGCATGGCAACACCGAGAACACAGCCTTAATTCAGCAAGGCCAAAAAGGAAAATTAGCAGGGCTAATTATTTTTATAACAAGACACATCTTTCAAAGGCATTACCTCACCACTGTTTGCAGGAAAACATAACGTGAAATACCACAAAAAAACTTTTTTTATTTTAATCCAATGCCATCCATGGCCTAAATGATGTTTCAATTCACCAGACACCCCATAAACAGTTGTTTCATGCACCCATGACAAGTACTGGGCCTACTGGCTGGAAGACCCATTGGCAGACTAGACCATCTAGTGAATTCTAAGAATATTGTACATTCATTAAAGAAAACATGGGGACAATGTACTAAACTGTGCAACATTTTTCCTTTACAAAAGAAGAAAAATGTCATGCAAAAAAACAACAACCAGCAAGGAGGCATGGCCATAAACAAAGAACTCACACAGGCCTATGGCAAAAGCACACTGGCGTCCTACGCAAAATGGCCACCAGCCATATGGTCCCAACAACAAGCAGGTGACCTGGAAAACAAAGAACACATGCAGACATATGGCAAAAGCACACTGGCTACCTACACAAAATGGCCACCGACCACATGGTCAAACAAAGCAAGGAGTATGGCCACAACAAAGAACACATGCAGGCCTATGGCAAAAGCACATTGGCTGCCTAAACAGAATGGCCGCCAGCCACATGATAACAACAACAACCAGCAAGAAGGTATGGCCAGATCAGTTGACTGGGGGTGAGTGTTTGATTAGCTCAAGCGCTCCGTCCATCATCCCCTTTGGTATCGCTTTGTTCGCCCTAAGTTTGCAGGGTATGCCCAGACGTGGGTCCCTTGCTCACTTTGCCACTGGATTCAAGCTAGCCTGGCTGATGACGGCTGAATAGCCAGAAACCGGTCCCAGGATGCTTGTTTCCGGTCCAGGGAAGACATGGCTTGGCAGTTCGGGCTGGACTGTTCCCGTGAGGCACAGGGTCAGACTGATTTGCATATGGCAATGTCTGAACTAGGGTGGTGGAGTGAGCTAAAGAATGATGATGGATTAAACCCAGATCAGTTGACTGGGGGTGAGTGTTTGATTAGCTCAAGCGCTCCGTCCATCATCCCCTTTGGTATCGCTTTGTTCGCCCTAAGTTGGCAGGGTATGCCCAGACGTGGGTCCCTTGCTCACTTTGCCACTGGATTCAAGCTAGCCTGGCTGATGACGGCTGAATAGCAAGAAACCGGTCCCAGGATGCTTGTTTCCGGTCCAGGGAAGACATGGCTTGGCAGTTCGGGCTGGACTGTTCCCATGAGGCACAGGGTCAGACTGATTTGCATATGGCCATGTCTGAACTGGGGTGGTGGAGTGAGCTAAAGAATGATGATGGATTAAACCCAGATCAGTTGACTGGGGGTGAGTGTTTGATTCGCTCAAGCGCTCCGTCCATCATCCCCTTTGGTATCGCTTTGTTCACCCTAAGTTGGCAGGGTATGCCCAGACGTGGGTCCCTTGCTCACTTTGCCACTGGATTCAAGCTAGCCTGGCTGATGACGGCTGAATAGCCAGAAACCAGTCCCAGGATGCTTATTTCCAGTCCAGGGAAGACATGGCTTGGCAGTTCGGGCTGGACTGTTCCCATGAGGCACAGGGTCAGACTGATTTGCATATGGCCATGTCTGAACTGGGGTGGTGGAGTGAGCTAAAGAATGATGATGGATTAAACCCAGATCAGTTGACTGGGGGTGAGTGTTTGATTAGCTCAAGCGCTCCGTCCATCATCCCCTTTGGTATCGCTTTGTTCTCCCTAAGTTGGCAGGGTATGCCCAGACGTGGGTCCCTTGCTCACTTTGCCACTGGATTCAAGCTAGCCTGGCTGATGACGGCTGAATAGCCAGAAACCGGTCCCAGGATGCTTGTTTCCGGTCCAGGGAAGACATGGCTTGGCAGTTCGGGCTGGACTGTTCCCATGAGGCACAGGGTCAGACTGATTTGCATATGGCCATGTCTGAACTGGGGTGGTGGAGTGAGCTAAAGAATGATGATGGATTAAACCCAGATCAGTTGACTGGGGGTGAGTGTTTGATTAGCTCAAGCGCTCCGTCCATCATCCCCTTTGGTATCACAACAAAGAAGACATGCATGTCTAAGGCAAAAGCACACTGACTGGCTACACAAAATGGCTCCCAGCCACATGGTCACAAAAACAAGCAGGTGACCTGGAAAACAAAGTACACATGCAGGCCTATTGACACCGACTATACAAAATGGCCCTGGCCACATGGCATGGGGAAAAAAGACAAATGGTGGCCTATGGCGAACACACTCATGCACTGGCCCGACAAAGGAGGCATGGCAACACCGAGAACACAGCCTTAATTCAGCAAGGCCAAAAAGGAAAATTAGCAGGGCTAATTATTTTTATAACAAGACACATCTTTCAAAGGCATTACCTCACCACTGTTTGCAGGAAAACATAACGTGAAATACCACAAAAAAAACTTTTTTTATTTTAATCCAATGCCATCCATGGCCTAAATGATGTTTCAATTCACCAGGCACCCCATAAACAGTTATTTCATGCACCCATGACAAGTACTGGGCCTACTGGCTGGAAGACCCATTGGCAGACTAGACCATCTAGTGAATTCTAAGAATATTGTACATTCATTAAAGAAAACATGGGGACAATGTACTAAACTGTGCAACATTTTTCCTTTACAAAAGAAGAAAAATTTCATGCAAAAAAACAACAACCAGCAAGGAGGCATGGCCATAAACAAAGAACTCACACAGGCCTATGGCAAAAGCACACTGGCGTCCTACGCAAAATGGCCACCAGCCATATGGTCCCAACAACAAGCAGGTGACCTGGAAAACAAAGAACACATGCAGACATATGGCAAAAGCACACTGGCTACCTACACAAAATGGCCACCGACCACATGGTCAAACAGAAAGCAAGGAGTATGGCCACAACAAAGAACACATGCAGGCCTATGGCAAAAGCACATTGGCTGCCTAAACAGAATGGCCGCCAGCCACATGATAACAACAACAACCAGCAAGAAGGTATGGCCAGATCAGTTGACTGGGGGTGAGTGTTTGATTAGCTCAAGCGCTCCGTCCATCATCCCCTTTGGTATCGCTTTGTTCGCCCTAAGTTGGCAGGGTATGCCCAGACGTGGGTCCCTTGCTCACTTTGCCACTGGATTCAAGCTAGCCTGGCTGATGACGGCTGAATAGCCAGAAACCGGTCCCAGGATGCTTGTTTCCGGTCTAGGGAAGACATGGCTTGGCAGTTCGGGCTGGACTGTTCCCATGAGGCACAGGGTCAGACTGATTTGCATATGGCCATGTCTGAACTGGGGTGGTGGAGTGAGCTAAAGAATGATGATGGATTAAACCCAGATCAGTTGACTGGGGGTGAGTGTTTGATTAGCTCAAGCGCTCCGTCCATCATCCCCTTTGGTATCGCTTTGTTCGCCCTAAGTTGGCAGGGTATGCCCAGACGTGGGTCCCTTGCTCACTTTGCCACTGGATTCAAGCTAGCCTGGCTGATGACGGCTGAATAGCCAGAAACCGGTCCCAGGATGCTTGTTTCCGGTCCAGGGAAGACATGGCTTGGCAGTTCGGGCTGGACTGTTCCCATGAGGCACAGGGTCAGACTGATTTGCATATGGCCATGTCTGAACTGGGGTGGTGGAGTGAGCTAAAGAATGATGATGGATTAAACCCAGATCAGTTGACTGGGGGTGAGTGTTTGATTAGCTCAAGCGCTCCGTCCATCATCCCCTTTGGTATCGCTTTGTTCGCCCTAAGTTGGCAGGGTATGCCCAGACGTGGGTCCCTTGCTCACTTTGCCACTGGATTCAAGCTAGCCTGGCTGATGACGGCTGAATAGCCAGAAACCGGTCCCAGGATGCTTGTTTCCAGTCCAGGGAAGACATGGCTTGGCAGTTCGGGCTGGACTGTTCCCATGAGGCACAGGGTCAGACTGATTTGCATATGGCCATGTCTGAACTGGGGTGGTGGAGTGAGCTAAAGAATGATGATGGATTAAACCCAGATCAGTTGACTGGGGGTGAGTGTTTGATTAGCTCAAGCGCTCCGTCCATCATCCCCTTTGGTATCACAACAAAGAAGACATGCATGTCTAAGGCAAAAGCACACTGACTGGCTACACAAAATGGCTCCCAGCCACATGGTCACAAAAACAAGCAGGTGACCTGGAAAACGAAGTACACATGCAGGCCTATTGACACCGACTATACAAAATGGCCCTGGCCACATGGCATGGGGAAAAAAGACAAATGGTGGCCTATGGCGAAAACACTCATGCACTGGCCCGACAAAGGAGGCATGGCACACCGAGAACACAGCCTTAATTCAGCAAGGCCAAAAAGGAAAATTAGCAGGGCTAAACATTTTTATAACAAGACACATCCTTCAAAGGCATTACCTCACCACTGTTTGCAGGAAAACAAAACGTGAAATACCACAAAAAAAACTTTTTAATTTTAATCCAATGCCATCCATGGCCTAAATTATGTTTCAATTCACCAGACACTACAGAAACAGATGTTTCATGCACCCATGAGTAGTACTGGGCCTACTGGCTGGAAGGCCAATTGGCAGACTAGGCCACATGGTGAATTAAAAGAATATTGCACATTTATTTAAAAAAACATGGAGAAAATGTAGTAAACTGTGCAACATTTTGGGGCGGAGTTTCCCTGGCTTTAAAGTGGCCGCAGCCTGAGTAAGCTCCTGTGACTGATCCATCAATGCAGCAGGAATTGGTGTAAATTCCGCAATATAAGGTGCAAAACTCAAGATTTGGATGGAGCTGACCCACTGGTATCAAATGCCACCTTCACTGTACCAAACAACCCATCCTGTGCCGAGTTACATCGAAGAACGCGACTGGCGTAGGCACGGCCTACCCTGTATGGTGTGACACCATTCCCCAGTGCAGTGACTGCTGACTCGGCCCGCAGGTGCTCGCCTGGAGTCTCTGGCCGCCCTGGCTCGTAGCTGCAAGTGACTACACCTGGAGGGAGAGAGCCGGTGGCTTGGGGCGGTGGCAGGCCAGTCGGGGGGACTGCTTTGTCTGTGCCACTGGGCGTGGCGGGTGCCCCTGGTCTGGTGCCGGCGGGAGCCTGCCCACATGCACTATCCAGGAGTCTTTGGGTGCTTTGGCCTGTGGCTGTGTGCGGCTGCACACGGGGGTCGTGGGTTGGAGGGACATTGCCGCTCCGAGTGACTGCTTTGCCTGTGTGGCCTTTTGGCTGGGGCCTCTGTGCTACATCTGTGTGCTGGCTCCCTGCAGCTCCGGGGGGATCGGAGCAGACCTACCCGGAAGAAAACTGAGACTGAGGCAGGGGGCTCCCTCGCTGGGTCCAGACAGAGCCCGAAGAAGGCATGTTATAAACGCCTAAAGGTGAGGTGCACATAAAGCTTGTGGTAGCGCGGTGGACTGTAAAGCTGCATCAGTCATTAGGCCATACCTGGTAACATTGCTGCCAATGCAGGATACACCATATAACCAGCTTAAGCGAACCAGAAACACGCCACAGGAGTCCTTTGGTGCCCTTTACAACTTCCAGTGTGCATACTCAACCACAAGATGGGAAAACCAGACAAACTTCAACCAAAGTTGCAGTTTGAGCAGCGCAAATCTACTAGGGCCAGAGACGATGACACAGAGGCACCATCAGTCCTTGAACACTGACCTGGGAGAGGAGATTTGCGGGCAACACTTACCACCATGCAGCAAAGTCTCACTACTATAGATAGATGGATCGCATTTTGGAATGAATGGATAAACAAGCAGAGCAGCGCAAATCTACAACGGCCAGAGACGATGACACAGAGGCGCCATCAGTCCTGAACACCGACCTGGGAGAGGAGATTTGCAGGCAACACTTACCACCATGCAGCAAAGTCTCACTACTATAGATATATGGATCACATTTCGGAATGAATGGATAAACAAGCAGAGCGAATGGATATGGTGGAAAGAAGAGTATCTGAAGCTGAAGACTTACAAGTTGAGACTTCTAAAGCGCAGAAGCGTATAGAAACGACGATGGCGACGCTACAAAATAAGGCAGAGGACTTAGAAGCGCGATCAAGACACACCAATTTGCATATAGTAGGGCTGCCTGAGTCCACAATCACCGGGAACATGGAGCAATTTATTGAACAGTTACTCATAACTTTGCTGAGCCCTGACAGCTTCTCAGCACACCGCTCACTGGCCCCTCAGCTGGCGCTCCCCCTCGCCCTATAATTGCCTGGCTCCTTAACTACAGAGACACGGTGCTACGGCGGACTAGGGAGCTCCTAACATTTTGCTATGAGGGCTCTGAACTATCCATCTATCGAGATTTTACATTACAGGTACTAGAGGCGTGGAAACAATATTCACCACTGAAACGTAAATTGAGAGAGCTCAACATAGAATACGCTATGCTTTATCCTGCGCGACTCAGAGTGACAATAAATGGCAAAACCAAAATGTACACAGATCTGAGTAGTTTGTCACAGATGCTTAAATCACGCTCCAATGCCAAACCCAAGAAACCTGAACAGGACTTGAATCTGGACAAGACTGAGTCCCGCAGTAAATTGGATCAACAGGACTAATGCACTGATTTTTGCGCAGACCTACTCACCGCTTATGAGCACCAGAGATGTATTGTCGCAGTTAATGGTCGCAAGGTTAAAGATGTGCCTAAGTTTACTTGCCAATTGTACCTTTTGAATCATAAAATTCATGTATACTCTTTGTATCTCATGAAATGCAGGATTAGCACCTATAATCTAACATGTTCGGTATTAGTGAATTAAGTTGGAGGTTTTATATATGGTACCAATTGGTCACTAGAATGCAAGGGCTGAAGTACAGCTCAGGGGTACTCACCGCCCCTGCGTTATTACACACAGTTTTGGGTCTATGAGGGGGGGCACTCAGAGGGGGGGTCCAGTTGCCATGCAGTTAGGGGGAAAACATGCATGGGAGGGGGAGGGGGTATCACATGTTTGAGTTTATCTGTCTCAAGTAGCCGAATGGAGATAACCGGTTTGAAAACAAGTTACATATTTGCTGGTATGAATCAAGAGAAGTACACTGAGTGTAAATAGCGCTCATGGGACTTCATCGAAAATGAATGTAGCCAATATAAGTTTTATGACATGGAATGTCAGGGGGCCGAATGACCAACATAAAATTCACAAAATCATTCTTTATTTACAGAGACACAATGTTGATGTTGCTATATTACAGGAGACACATTTGGCACCCAAGTCAGGGCTTGTGACGCAGAACAGAATGAAGGGCTCCTATGTTATGGCCGGATTCATATCACATGCACTAGGGTTCTGATATGGGCACATCGTGGTGCTGGTGTACAAATTAAGGAGGTATTTGTGGATTCTGGGGGAAGATACGCAGTAGTGCTCTGCCAGAAAGATAATCTTGATGTGCTTTTAGTGGGTATCTATGGTCCAAACTATGACGATCCTCCATTTTACCGATCTCTAAATTGCAAACTTGCTGCATACGCGAACATTCCATGATTATGGGGTGCGATTTTAATTGCGTTCTATTGCCTGGCCTAGACAGATCCAGGGGAACCCTTGGGAGGCCATCAGCTGCAGTGAAAGCTGTTGCCGAGCTAGCTGAATCGGGCAGGTTGATAGACGTCTGGCGCTACCGGTCACCACAAGGCAGGGAATATACTCACTATTCCTCAATACACACATACATACCCGTATAGACTACTGGCTCATCTCGAGGAGTCCCCTTCATACACAAAGCACTCATCTACCAAGCATATTGTCTGATCATTCTCTTGTCAAGTTAATACTGGCTCCCGAAGGCTTGCAGCCTAGGTTCCTTGTGTGGCGATTTCCACAGTATTCCCTACTGGAAGCAGTGTTCCGAGAGGAACTTGCACAAGCAATAGATGAATATTTTCTAAATAATATTGGGAGTGTAGCGCGTATGGCCACCATCTGGGAGGCTTTCAAGGCCTATATTTGTGGTCTGACAATCTCTAAACAAGCCGGAGTACTCCGGTCCATACGGGATGGAATGTTTAAACTTGAAAAAAAGCTAGCATTGTTGGAATGCGACACACAACGAACTTCAGAGCCTGAAAGATTGGCACAGACTAGAGAGAAGACAGATGAGTATAATGAATTAGCACAATCAGAAATGGTCCACTTGGGAAAATATGCTATTGCCAGAGTGTACGGAGAGGGGGAGGGACCCAGCGCTACTTTAGCCGCATTGACTTGGCCTGCGAGGGGAGACAGTGACGTGCTGGCATTGCAGGACAGTGACGGCATGCAGGTATGGACTGCTACCCAAATCATAGAATGCTTTTGCGCTTATTACGCAGAACTTTATACCTCGCGAGATCTTAATGCAGACAAATCGGCCGAGGAGTATTTAGCACATATTGCCATGAAATGGTTGACTGACTCCCATAGGGGGCAACTGATGGCCCCCCTTCGCCCCACTGAAATCACCGAAGCATTAAAAGGAACGCAAAATAATCAAGCACCTGGGTCTGACGGCCTGACAGTGGCCTTTTATAAAGCATACCAAGATCGGCTGGTTCCCCACCTGGTCAATTTATTTGAGGAAATGACTAGAGAGGGAATAATGCCCCCGACAATGCGGAAAGCAATTTTGATTACGTTATTAAAGCCTGGCAAGGCACCCACACAGTATTCCTCATATAGACCACTGTTGCTACTTAATACTGATATGAAAACTTTTGCCAAAATATTGACGAACAGGATTTCCCCCCACTGCTCCCGGGCTTGGTGGGTTCAGAACAATCTGGATTTGTACCTGGTCGTTCCATGACAAGTAATTTGCGTACTTTATTCTGCACAATCTCCTGAATTGATCCTGATGTACACGTGGCGGCTATCTTTCTGGGTGCCGAATAGGCATTCAATTCAGTTGAATGGAGTTTTCTATCAGCAGTCTTGAGACGCATGGGAGTGGGAGAGGTATTTATAAAATTGGTGGAAGTTTTGTATGCGAACCCAGTGGCACGAGTGCGAGTAAATGGTATACTATCTGCTCCAATAGCAATTACAAGGGACACAAGTCGAGGTTGTCCACTCTCCCCATTATTATATGCACTTGTGGCTGAACACTTAGCGTGTGCAATGCAGGAATACCACTCCCACCGTGGCATACGATTCCCGCAATACAACCTGACAATATCTGCATATGCAGATGACACTTGATTATATGTGAGAAACACAGAACACAACTTAACTCCAATGCCACAAGAAGATCAGATATTGGGCAGCCACTCTGGACTGCGCATTAACTGGAAAAAATCACTTATATTTCCCCTAACTGCTTCCACTATTCAGGTACAAATGGACTACCCCTTAATGTGGACCTCAGAACCAGTGCAATATCCTGGGGTCCAGCTACACACAGACCCAGAGATAGTAATTCAGGGAAATTATGGTAGGGCACTGCAAGGACTCACAGACATCATAGAGAAGTGGATAGAGCTACCACTGTCATTGTTGGGACGCATTGCTCTCATGAAAATGATTGTGCTTCTGCATTTTCTATTCTTCTTTATTAACATACCAATTTTACTACCAAAGTTGCTGTTTCGCAGTCTCCGTACCTTGCTAATCAGGATGGCCTGGGCCGGTAAGCAGCCCAGGGTGCAATGGGCAACATTGGTACGACCTAACTCTACGGGTGGACTTAACGCACCAGACCTCGACACATACTACAAAGCTGCACAACAAATCCATGCTTATGCCTGGATACATGGCTCACCCAACCTACCACACATGTACTTGGAAAGAGAAAAAGTGCACCCAGCTAGTCTTCCACAATACTTACTCTCCAAACCACAGAAGCAATACCATATCTTTGACCCTGTGGGACTTACTAGGTATCAATTGCATAAGACTGCAGATATGCAGGAAATTCCATACCTTTACTCCCCTACATTACCAATAGAGTGGTGTGGCTGGTTCCCCTTGAGAGAAAATAAGGCAGTAGTTTAGGCACTACACACATCAAATATAAGGAGCATGGGGGATCTATTCACAAACGGGAAAGTTTGTACCTGGGAGAAGATCCAGACAGGAACTCCTGATCCATCGCCACTTCTTAGATATCATTGCCATTGAGTTAGACAGGTACTACGTGCCAAACTAGGAGACAATATTACAGAACCTCAGGAGTTTGCCTCATTGACATATCTTTTGAAAACCCAGTCCCCACAGCGCAGTATTTCAATATTATATACACTTGCAAGATCTGATTGTAACCCCAGCCAGACGAAAGTCTATCAGGAATGGCAGGAAGAGCTAGGCATTGCCATACTGGAGGAACAGTGGTCATATTGCTATTCGACCACAAAGTCAATTTCGCAAAATGTCATACACAGTTTAATACACTTTCAATAGCTCCATAGAGTCTATTACACCCCTGCGCGACTGCACAAATATGGACTGGGGGAAGATGACAGTTGCATGAGGTGTGGGGTGGGAGGTGCAAACTTTACTCATTTGGCATGGGATTGTCCCGGGATCAGGGCGTTTTGGGCTGCTGTATTTCGGGCACTCCAAGACATATCGGAAACACCCTTATCTATCACACCCTTTGTTGCCCTCCTAGGATATGATAAGGAATTGCCCCGGGCTTCCCGCAGACTGGTTGCACTCGGTATGTTACTTGCAAAACGAAGAGTAGCTATGCGTTTGATGAAGGGGCCGTTGCCTACACTAGCAGAGTGGTTCACTGATTTAACATACTGCAATATACAATCTGAGAACTACACCGCCCTTAGGACAATAATCTGCAGACCGCAAGATATTTGGGAACCGTATCAGGCATATCTTAGACGCCAAGCTACAGATGAGGCAGCGATGGCAGAAAGTGAACACAGAGGCGAGGATTGAGTTGGTGGGGAGTTGCTGGCCACATACATCCCTATTCCAGTAGGGATGACAAGTTAATTCGAATACACAGTTTGGGTGTGCAATATGCTAAAGCTAAAGGATTTCTTTTAAGATGGTCTAATTTAAAATGTACAGACTACGTAATATGTATGATTGCCCTTCTACAAGTGACTACAAAATGTTGCTTAATTGCTCAGAAAAAGCTTCTCTGCTTGTCCTCATATTGTATACCTAAGCTGTTTTCTCAGGCTATATACGTCTGTAACAACAATTTGACAACTGTAATGGATAAATAAGGTTAAAATGAAAAATTAAGTAAAAAAAAACTGTGCAACATTTTTCCTTTACAAAATAAGAAAAATGACATGCAAAACAATAACTAGGCCCCTACTGAAACTGCAAGCCACCCCCACTACAATACATTTTAAAAATCGAATAAAAATCGAAATCAATCCTGGTGCATGCCCTCTATCAAACAAACAAAATCCTTATTCAGCAGTTTTTTAACTTACTTGTAAAATCTCTACTACAAAGTCCTTAAATCCAATGGTATATGCAGCAGACACAAAGAGTGATCCTTCCAGCTCCAAATCCAAATGAAAAGTGACTAGGAGATGGACAAAGCACTGGGAGGAGCCTGCTGGACAGGAACAGGAAGTTGGACACTCTGGGGCACTTTCTTCCTGTTGGAAAAAAAAGTTTTTAAAAATAAGGACTCCTCGCACAGAAAACCCACGCAAACTTGAGAAAATATTTTTACTCCAAATTGTCATTTCGGAAGGCTTTAGATGCCTCTCGAGGAGAGAATCTTCCCCAGGTTGCAGCTGTGGTTGATCACACTCGCTCCCGATTGCATATGTCACAAAACAAGTGGCGGAAGTTGCTGGCATGGCCTAAAGTCTTGTTAGCGGCTGCAAAATCTCACATGAGCTCACGGGCAGCTTGCAAATCTCGTGGCATTCGCGATTGGCTTGAAAATCTCATGGGCATTCGCGAGCAGCCAGCAAGTTGCTCCTGCACACATGAAACAACATTTCTAGTGTGCCAACAAAAAAATAAATAGCTCTGTAGGGCAAACCATCCATGTTCTCTGCCCGCCAGCAATGCTTTGTCCTCCACCAAGGAGACTCTTTTGACAGTTTTATTGACAAACGTTTTAAAACTGTCATGTGTCCAGAGGTCTCCAGGAGGCCCTGCAGGCCTAATTGATCTATGGAATCTTCCATATAGGACCTTGCTGCGCCTTTCTCCTTACTGGACAGTCGGACCATACATGGGCGTATTGTGACCCTGGCTCTGCTCTTTTGATCTCATGCCAGCATTTGATGTAAGCTCCACTGCGGGCCAGCCCCTGCCTCTACATACCAAATTTTAACCTTATTTGGGCTGGTGACGTGTATTTGGGCAGGTTGAAGATCATTCGGAGTGCTCCCATTACTATGCTGTCTAATATAGCCGCATCTCTCCCCCTCATGGCCTCGCTCCATAGGCGATGGTTGGTATATGTTTTGCCTTTATCTCTTAGACTAGTGGAGAGTAGCTTCAGCCAGCAATTTTATTTTTTAAGTTTCTTAGTGCCACTCCCCTTCAGTGCTTCCTTGTAGGCAGTGAAGGATCCTTTACTATCCATAATGATGCCTAGATATTTGTATTCCTGGATGATTTCCAGCTGCTGTTTTGCCAAGTACCAGAGGTAAGCTCCTTTAACCTTACGTTGGTTCAAGTGCATGACTTTGACTTATAAGGATTTATGCTCCAGCCGTTTTCAACTGAGTAGCTTTGTGTAGTATTTCATATATGTTGGAGGCCTACTGGAGTTTGGCTGATGAGTACGAGATCGTCCGTGTATAGTAAATTAGAAAGGATAAGGGCCCCCTATCTTTGGGCATGGGAGTTGCACTTTTCAAGCCTGAATGACAAGTCTGACATGAAGAGATTAAACAGGGCAGGAGCTAACACAGCCCTCTTTCAGCCAGATTGTGGTTGGAATCCTTCTTGACAGGTTATCTCCAGTCCCCAGCTTCACTTGAACCCATGTGTCTGCATGCAGAAGTCTTAGTTATTTCAATATGTGGGTGGAATATTCCATTTAGTGGGTTTGCACTACAATTTGTTTCTATCAATGAGGTCAAAAGCCAAGCTGTAATCGATAAAGCAGACATACAGTGGTAGTTTAGCTGCTAATGTGGTATCAATCAGCAGGGAGAGAGTTAGAATGTTAGTGGTAGTTCCCATATGCCTGCTACAGCCTGTTTGGTTAAGAGGAATAACTGCATTTTCCGTTGCCCAGGTTGTCAGTTCCTGTAGTATGAGGCCAGCGTTATATTTGGTGTCATTATCTATCAGGGCTGCCAATCTATAGTTTTTGGCCTCATTCCTGTGGCACTTTTTGTAGATTGGGGAGATGATTGAACCCGTCCATGAAGCTGGAATTGTCTCTATTTGAAGAATTTGTTCAAAGACCAGTTTCAATGCTTCTGCCCAATAGCCACGGTCTAGCTTAAACAAGATTGGAGGGATCCTGTTAGGGCCTGGTGCTCCCTCTGTCCTGCCCTTTGCTATCCTCTTGGAAATTTGGTTGGCAGAGATTACGTTTGTAGAGGATCCCTGATTATTGCGTATTTTGTAATTTCTTGCTTCCTTCAATTGACCTGTTGTAATTTCTGGATTAGCATTGCTGCAGGCTTTGCTGTTAAAGTGATCCCAGATGAAGCTTGCCCAGGTCTTTTCTGTCAAGTGTGAGCTAATGCCATGAGCTGAAGGGGTTTGTAGCATAACAATTGTGTGCCAAAATCACACACTAGTGTTGCTCTTAATGTTGCATAGAAGCCTGACCCAAAGACTCTCTTCTCACTCTTTTTTAAGTTGCCTGAGTAGCTTTTTCAGCCTTGCTTTTAATTGCCTCAGATCCCTTTGGGTAATGACATCTGGGCTGCGCCTATGATGTCTCTGTATTGCATGGTTTATTGCAATCTTAAGATGCCTGCTTTACGCATCTTTGAAATGGAGGGACACCCGTGTCGAGGTTCTGCTATTCCCCTTGATCTTACCTCTTTGTATTGCTTTGTGAGCATCCCCTAATGCCTTTGTGAAGCTTTCCCAGCTTGCTAATGCATCCAGTCCTGTCATTTGATTATCCTGCAGGAGACTCTTCACCAAGGCCAGCAGCCTTTTTGGTTCATAAATTTTGCATTTGAGCCTTATATTTTTACAGCATGTACGGAGCTAGGCTTGTCAGCTGTCTGTGTTGGTATTACAAACTGCACAGATTTTGTAATCTCTTGTGGGAGGTGATTACTGTAGTCATTTACCACTAGGTGATAATCCACTACTTTTCAGAACAGTGGGAGTATACAAAAGTGTAGTCTATTGTTGTTCTGATTGCGGTAGTGTTGAAACTGGCAGCTGGGGGACGATCTTCTTGAAACCTGCCGTTTAGTGCATGAAAGCTAAGATGTTCAAGATCCCCTAGAAGTTTCTTGGCTAGCTTGGTTTGCCTGCCCCAATTGTTTCCATTCTATGGTGGGATATGCCATGTAAGTGGGTGGTCTCCCAGTGAGTTATCCTTGCCTGTTGTGCCCAGCATAAGCAGGTTAAAATCACGGTTACTATAAAGTTGAAGGTTTGCTCCTTCATTACTAATCTGGTTAGTTCCTCTCCCAGCTGGATGATGTCCTTGGCCTTATCTTGTGGGTGTAAATATACATTAACTAATACCAGCTGTAGATTTTTATTGGTGCCTTGTACTGTCACTCCGAGAGCTTGTGTTGTATTAGGCAATGCTAACTTGCTGCTCGGTATCATCTTTGTCATTATGAATTTCCGCCCCGCTGGTCTTGGGTGGTTGGAGTGTGGATTCTTGATCATTAAAGGAAGTGGTTCTGACCCCATATTGTATTATGAGAGATCAAAAGGGCCAGACTCTTGGCAAGAAAAAACAAACTTCTGGCAAGAAGCCAGAAGTTTCTAATCCATCTGGGGGAGGCAGAATGCATAACAGTATAGTGAATACGAGGAAGATCATCCAACAGGACATAATGAGGACTCTCATACACAATATTAACATTTTACAAGAGGGAACAATCCATAAATTAGCATGTGTTAATTTGGCAGTCTTGAGAAGATATTGTGAAAAGGTGAGGTCAATGATCTCTAAGCAACCAGAGTCTGCAGACAATGTTATTTGTTTAATTAAAGATCTCCTTACCAGTTGCAGTATGCATAGTTACTGTATTCTGGATCATAAATGAGTGTGAACTTTGTCCTCCAGGAATATTCATGGGTTTGAGGTTAATGCTATCACATCATCAAGATTTTTAAAGGCAGACAATTTAAAATCAGGGAAAATATATGATTAGTGTTAAGATAGCATAACGTGGCATAATGTGAAAATGATACAAAACCTCTTACCCGAATGTACATTTCTGGTGGTGCCTGCATTTTAAAAAAACCTAAAAGGTAGAGTGTAACATTATCATTAAATAGTTTTGAATGGGAAAATGTCAAGCTAAATAAGAAGAAATGTCATAAATGAGTGCATTTAGCACACGCTTTAAATAGAACTAGTATTAGCACACTTGATTCATTTTATTAGTTTTAAATCTGCATGACTTTCTTGATAGCCCAACTAATGCCTGGTAAAGTTTCCATTTTTTTTTGTTTTAATACAATATCAGATGTGTTTGTTTCCTAATCTTTAGCAGTGTTATATCTTCATGAGTCCAGATATTTTTCTATATTACTGTGAGTCTTTATATAAGCTAATAAACATAAATAGCCCAATTCACACAAAAAACAATAAACTGTCAGAAAATAACAACTATCCCAAACCAGCAAAAGATATAAGCAAGTACTTTTACATAAGTTAATAAAAGTATAAACTCACCCAAATAGCGAGCAAAAATAAACCTAGGGACCTCAGCCTCTACAAGCTACCAACAAATTAACATTTTAAATAAAACTTTAATTGTTTTTTCATCCAGCAGAAAAGAAAGCACCTGCTCCACATTAGAACACCCCCAACCGAAAAGTTGTAAAACTGTGTGAATATCTAAACAGAACATACATTTAAATATACAAAATAGAAGTAGTTGCATTTTTTTACATCTTAATAACAAACGTGCAAAATTTAAAATATAATATATATTTAACTACTACACAACTTTCAGATACAATTACAGAGGCTGCCAAATGTATCACCTCACAGAAAGGAAAGCAGTTGCTAAATCACATGGACTACACCTACAGCCAAGAAAGTGCATCATCACAAAATATAAACTGGAAACATACTAAATATTATTCTACTGCATGCTATAGGAGGGCAAGTACTTGCAATTCATGTTAGAGAGCACAACTACCACCAACATGTGACAGAAATGGAAGTAAAAGAGATATTGCAGGATATAAGAGAGGCAAGCACTAGCTTCCAGTAATCCAGGAGCAAAACCCTTAAAGATATACTACCGAAAGTCTGTGAACACATAACAGGCCAACTACCACTCATGCCCACTTTAAAATGTTTAATTGCATGAACTACAAAAGACATCAGTGATACCCCACATGCCCCTAGAAGATACCAAGGCATACACATACCTGAACATTTAACAATGATACATAATGAGGAGCCTTTCCTTTTACATGACAACCTAAATAACGAGGAATAAATCATAATGTTCTCTACAGGAGACAACTAAATTAAACTTAGCTAATGTCAAAGCTGGATGATGGATATGAGCAAAATGTGTCCCAAACCATTCACTCAGGTATACACAATGCATGGTGTATATCAAAGCACTACTACCAAATAAACAAAGCAGCACTTACTATGACCTCTTAAACCATATAAAACAGAACACACATAACTGCAAACCCCAAACAATAATCATAGACTTTGAAGAAGACATGATGAAAACCATTCTAAACAGTTACCCCTACACAGTCATACAAGGCTGTTACAATAATTTAAATCAAAGTATATGGAGACACCTCCATAAATCTGCACTCAGGGCCTGATTACGAGTCTGGCGGTCTGAGGACTGCCTGACCCACAGTGGTGCAGTGGTGGCGGTCCAGCCACTGTAGCACCGGAGATCTGACTGCACCAATATGAGTTGGGTGGTCAAACCATCATTGCACAGTTGTAACCTCCAGGGATGAGAGATTTCTGACAATGTTGCGGTGGTCTTGAGGCTGCAATATGCTTGGCGGGACTGCCACATTCCCACCTCCTCCATGAAAACTGTGGTGGAGAAGAAACAAAGGGGGTCCCTGTGTGCATGCACCCTAGTACCTGCATGGCATGAACTGTACCAGTCCATGCCATGCAGGCACTGCCTCTGACATTCCCATTGGGGTGCATATTTCATAGGCAGTGCCATGGGAACACCAAAGAACTGCCCGCCAGTGACTAAAAAAGTCAGAATCTGTTGGGTGGTGTGCACACATGTTTTGCGGTGCAGGAGCGTGACGCCAGCTTGTAATCAGGCCCTTGGTGTAGAATATTATAAATACAGCCAATTTGTCTTTAAAATAAAAACATGATAGCACTAGTTTATGTCTCTGTCACAGAAGTAGCCAACCACTACAATTTACTTATAGAAAGCCCTTTCTACCAACAAAATGAAGACAAACCTAGTCCCCAAATGGACTATTTTGAATAGACTTGGGTTGGCAGACTGCATCGCTCCAGACACAGACCCCAACCCAAATCCCAAATACCAGGGTGGAATGTATATTACAGCACCTTGGCACAGGAAGCCAAAACCAACAACACAGTAGAAGGATGGCGCAACACCTTCCAACCTACACTAGGGAGAAATAAACCTACACTCTACAAATTTATAGAGGAATTACAAAAAGAGCAAAGCTACTAAGAACTATGAATGGAACAATCCTAAACCTAGCAAACAAACCAAAAGAATGTATGACATACTACAATTTAAAGTTAAACTCTTCATAAATAACAAAGAAGTAGATTGCTTAGAAATTATATCCAAAACTATATTATAAAATAAATTGTAACCTATCAAAGGCATCAAAAACAGTGACAAACTCTAAATCAATATATTTAACCTTTTCTCAAATAATAAATATATTATTTTATTAGTTCAGTCAAACAATTGTTTAAAATCCCAATGTTAATAAAGACTGATATAATAAAAGTATATATAAATTATTTTAAAAAATGTAAACATCACCAACCAAGATAGTTAACAACAATCTCAATCCGTCACATAAAATAATTACAACACAAACTAAACAATTCCACATATCAATTACATAATGTTGACAAAAACAATATAATATCACATTTCGCACCCAAAAGAAATGAAATACATAATGCTGTAGATCTTTCTCTGTATTCACATAATAAAATTTAGTAATGCATCAAAAATGAGGGAATATAATGAATGCAACATAAATCTCTCAAAGCAATCCAAAATATCTTGGATCCATAAAAAACCCCAAAACATGTTTTAAACAAGAAATTTTCAGGAAACCAGAAAAAAAAAGAAATCAAAGTAAAAACCAAAACACTATAAAGCAAACATGTTTCCTTTAAAAATACCAAAAAAGTAAACTCCAAATGCCCACAGTACAAGTTTGTAGAGATAAAGTAAATTAAACACCCACCCACAAAACACATTACATTCCCAAAAATACATATACATAACACTTAACCAAAAAAATATAACTAACAACATGCAATTCGAAATAACATAGTGATAAATTACTAAAACAGTGTACGAAAACACAAAACTACAAACTAGTGAGAAATGCTAACAGTAAAACATCTAAATATACAAAAAAATCACAAAGAACACTAAAACTAACTACTAGACCTCCTTTCTAAATCCCCACTGCCCTTAAAACCCTTAAGAAATCCTTTAAAAAGGACTTACCTGTTCCAATGAACAGCGGCACCTTTCTGCTACCTGGTTCTGGGAAAATAGACTAAAAATAACAGAAATATATATGTAAGATAGAATGTAACGGTAAACCAAAAATGGACACTAAATTAAACTAAAAAAAGACTATCTCCCAATAGAAAATCATGGGAAATAATGTAAAAAATGTAATTAAATGTAAAAAACATTAAACAATTATTAAACATGCAAAACATATCAAATAATGTTATAAAAAATAAAAATGTTGTAAAGTATTAATTAAATAATAGTATAAATTATGTAATATATACTAATAAAACAAATATTAAAATAATGTTGCAAATATGTAAATAAAAACAGTTAACAAATTGTCAAAATTTGCAAAATGATGGGGAAAAAAAGTTGAAAATATACAACATCCAAATGTATATAAATATAATTAACATGTCGAGTTGATAATCTTTATTCAGTCATTAAAAAGACCATAAAATCATAAAATAAAATACATACAGTCAGCAGGCTTAAGAAAATTTCCTATTTATAAAGCATACCTTCTTCTTAGCTTGATAGCAGCAAAAATATAAGTAAGAGCAGCAAAACAGATTTCCAGAGAAGATAAATATTTAAAAAATCCTCAGACATTAAAATTGGGCATAATAAAAATGAACTCTCAAAATGCGGTATAAAGTGCAAAATAGCATAAAATGCTTAGTGGTTTGAATAGAAGAAGTATCACATGGGCAGCATGGTAGAGATACAAATCAAGATCCAGCGCAAGGAAAAGCAACTAGGAAATGGATTGTATTTAATCTTAACCTTGTTAAGTAAAATCTATGTTCTGGATTTACTATCCATTTTAAATAGGGCTCAGTTCCAGAGGTGATAGAGATTGGGATGTAATTCAATATTACGTCTAAAGCTCTCACCATTTGAGCCTCTTCTCTATACAAAAGGAATTTTTAATGTATTAAGGCTTTTGTTTGTGATCCAATACTGTCTGGAGAATCAAAAAGTGATGAATTAGAAAGGTATTACTATCATAGTCCAACCATGGAATGGAGCTACTATTACTTAAGTTTAAGAAGCCCTTCAACACACACCTAGAGAACCAGGCTTCAGGAGTACTCCATATTTTTACCCACAATAAAAGTGGAACCATTTTAACAATGTCTTCCAAGAACCCCATTCCCAGTTCAAGGTGTGAAATGAAACTAGAGGTGGATTTAGGGATAGATAAAAGCCGACAGAGAAATGTATTCTCGGTTGCCTACAGTCTCTCCAGGGATTCATAACCCCACACACCTGCTCCATAGGTACCTACAGCAAGGCATTTACTCTTGTAAAGTTGGGTCATCTTCTTTATGGGCTTATGGCCCAGATTTCTTCTGAAGCTTAAAATCGAGTCACATACTATCTCCATTTTCTGAGTTCTTTGATTTATTAATCCAGTCGAGGTCAAATCAGCTTCAAATAAAATACCTAGGGAACTAAAATGGAAGATCTTGGTGATTGGAGTTTCCCCTATAAAAAGGCTTTTTGATTTTGTTTTTTTAGGACCAATAGTTAAAAAGAAAGTTTTTTTGTGATTTTCTCTAAGATTTAGATTAGTCATAAAAACATTAAAACCATTTAAAATTTTTGCAAACCATTCGCTGTTTGTACGATAAAAACGGTGTCATCTGCATAGAGTAAAACTGGGACTGGGTTAGGGACGATTCTGAGAATTTCATCACTACAGGAGCCCAAGGCTGTGTAAATCATCAATACAAAATAAAAACAGAAATGGGGCTAAAATATAGCCATGCTATACCCCTCTTGCCACCATTATGGGGCGTGGGTGCTCTCCATGCTATGTATAGTGAACACTTGTTGTGAAGATGCCTAACAAGGTTCAGCAAGTGGGGTTCCACTCCTGCGAGCTCCAACAGTTCCCATAGCTTACCACTATCTACCAAATCAAAGGCACAGGAGAGGTCCGTAAAAGCCATGTGAAGGGCACCTCTCCTGGCCCTGACGTACTTTCCCATGATGAAGGATACATTTAATGCTTGCTTGGTGGTCCCTCGACCTGGGCGAAACCCATCTTGTACTTTAGAAAATAAAGTGTTTTCTTCAGCTCGTTTTTCAAGTTTTACCCGTATGACATGCCCTAATATTTATACTGTGGAGTATAACAATGAAATTGGGCTGTAGCATGGCAGGAGATTCCTATCCCCTTTTTAGGTCTCGCGCCTAGCGTTGCAGTGCGCAGCACTGCTCGCGCAGCGCGAGACCTCTAGAAAGGGCTTCTGAAAACGACCCACACGCTCGTGCGTGTGGTTTTGTTTTCGGAAGCCCACATTGGCTGGAGCGTACGTTTTTTTTATGTAGACGGCACACGATTGGTCAAAGGCGGGTGCATGTCCCGCCTTTGCCGCGCCCATTCCCGACGGTGGCCAGAACGCGCAGCAGCGCGCGTTCGTCTCGCTTTTGCTGCCGCGCTCCCTCCCCCTGCTCCTCTGTGGTGCGCATGCACCACTGGTTGAATCAGACTCTCCTCTCGCGCATTTGCGGTGTGCTCGGTTCCGTCAGGGATAATGGCAGCCTGGGTCGCTGCTTGCAGTGAGCGGGTTACTCCTCCTCCTCTCTGCAGCGGGGGTGTGCTTATCCCTGCCTCTCTACCCTTCTCCTGTTTGCAGACCCTCTACAGCAGGAAGATGGCGATGGACGGTGCGAGCGCCGCTGGGGAAGGAGCTCTCTCCCCTGAGCCGGGGGAACCAGCAGAGAAGGTAAGCGGCCGGGCTTTGTTTTTGCTCTCCATGCTGTACTGTTATCAGCAATCTCTGGACCCGCTCTCTGATGTATGTCTTACATGTGCACTCGATGTCTGTCTCTCCATTCCACGGGTATAACTAAACTATGGCTGTCTTTTGTTGTCGCATTCCATGCTACGTGGATCTTTGTACTCTATACTATGTGACTGTCTCTTGGCTCCTCGTTGTATGTGATACAGCAGTCTCTATATTTCCTGTCGTATTGCTGTATCTTCTCTCCGCAGTCCATACTGAGTGTGTCTGTCTCGTCTCGACGCTCCATGCTGCATATCTCTCTCTTCTAGATCTTCCTAAATTACTAACTTGTCTCTGCTCTTCGTTCTGATAGCGCCCTCTTGTCTCTCGACTGCATGCTGCATGGTTGTCATTTGTAGGTAGTTGTCTGTTGTATTATTGTCTTTCATGTAGAAGCCAATCTGTTGTAGTCACAACTTTTTTATCCACATTAAGCCCTATCTTTGCGTAGTCCTACAGGGCCTTGCAATTTCAGATCTTTTTTAGGCAGAGAAATCTTTAGTTGTCTCCCAGGGGCTTGCTTCATTTATAACGAGAGGTGCCAAAGGTTAGCCCCCCTCATCCATAGGTTGTTGTGTCATTCACATATTGATCAACCTACGTTTATCAGCCATTGCTTGTTTAGAACTTTCACTGCTGACCTATTGAGGCTTTCCTCTTCATGGGAATGTTGTTATCTCATTGGGGCTGTAGGTTTACAGCATGTGCTGCTGTTGTAGATCACGTGTTGTGCTCACTTGCCCTAGGGAGAGATGTTTTCATTTGCTCTGCAGTGTTTTGCCAGGACGCTTAAGAGGAGCACAGAAAGCCCGAGCGCTTCTACTGAGGAGGGAGTGAGACAAGCCCTGGTCTCTTGTGGGTGCCCTGTTACTATCCAGTACCCGCTCCTATGTGGTGCCGGAGCTTTCCACCTCTGGCGAGGCAGGCTCTGGCACCTTTCAATCAATGTGCACGGACCAGATCTTGAAAAACCAAATTTGGGACTGGTGGTCAGACATAGATGTAGGAATACGAACTGGCAGATAACATGGACAACAAAAGAAATACTATAAGACATAGCGAATGAGTGCGCTCAGTGCATGGAAATAGAACCAATGTTAGATCTATCATTGATGGTTGTTTCAGTCGTTCTGTAGTTTGCTTCATTTCACCACACTTTCACTAACATAGAGCACTCAAGTCGCCACATAACATGCATGAGTGGATTGTTCAGTACTGGTCTTTACTTCCCCTTTTGGTACTTGTAGCTTTGTTTCGTATTATAAATGGGTGTGACTATATTGATGCTTTGGGAGCATACATCGATGGAAGGACAAAGCTGTAGGCTGAATGTATGTGCTGATGGAGGGATAAGTATGTATGTGCGAGTGAGTTAGTGAATAGACAGATCAGGAGGTGAATTAAAAGTAGATGGACAGCCCATATATCCATCAATGCAGTCAGTAATTTATCATTCACTCATCCACATATGGACCCATTAATCCATCCATGCATTCATTTGTTTACTCATGCACTTATCCATTAATTTATCCTTCAGTTCACACATCATTACATCCTTGCATTCCGTCATTGACTAATTCAGCCTTTTGTGCACTCGCTTGATTTCAACCATTGAACCATTCTTGCATTCTTTCACCCATATGATCGCAGACATACAGTCACCAGTCACTGATAAGCACTTACATTTATCAATAAAAGTCAAACTAATAGGCTTTGTCAAAGGCTAGTTCCACTCTCAACCAATGTTTATGTTCTCCCTTAACATCTTTTGTCTAACCCACACTAATGGAATCCAAATTCTACTCAATTTCAGGGGTTAAAACGGTGTATTTCTAATTACCCCATAGACATTCTTTATTGGCAACCAAACACTGGGTAACCATGAAATATGTCAAATTAAATCCAGGCAAGACAGAAATGAAAGCTGTGAACGGACAATTCTTGGCCTGCAAGTGTGAATTTCTGAGCTTTTGACTTTAACAGTCAGGACTTCTGGACCCCTTATCGACTCTAACTGTTGCTTAATAGCACCAATGACTACCATAGAGAAAAATTTAAGATTCAACGTTTAAAGAAAATCTTTTTTCTCTCGCAGTACACACGTCTGATGTTATGGAGTCCTCATGCATGGAATAGACGTTGTGACTTTAGTTTTTGAATGTTTTGAAAGTGCACGCAAACTCTGGCAACCTAACGGCTGAAATTTTGTGCCGTGACTATACTAATATCGCTAACATATACTGAACTTTAACTGGGAAGTACTCTGCACAAAATTCTAACCTAGTGGCTTATGACAAGTCTTACAATCTTGTGCCCTGAAGAAGTCCTTATGTTGTGGGACGAAACACGTTGTCTGTGTCCATGTTCCATTCATTTAAAAGTGGAAGTAAAGACATAAGGAATGAACATCAAGAATATATGTGTCTCATGATGTTTTTTGGACTTGGTGACTAACTATTTTTTGTAACTCTGTATGTAGATTCCTTTTTGGGATATTAGGCCCAGTGCTAAATGTTTCCTGTAGACTCATTAAAACTAGGGTGCTTCTTCTGCTTGTTGTAATTTTCCTAATTTAAAGAAAATCTACCCTCTTTTGCACATAGCATCGTGCGTACATTGATACACCCATACTAGATTTTTTACACCATCAGCTTGGGTTCCCCCAGGAAAATTTACGTCTCAGCAGCAGCATGTTTAAAACGTGATTGTACAGACTTGGATTCATCTGATGTCTTCTGTTAACTTCTGTCTGCTTCTCAAGGCACTTCATGACCCAAATCTTCCTTTCTTTTGAAGCAACTGGTAAAGTATAACCCTATAAGTAATCTTTGTTTCAAGACCAACAATCTTGTAGTAGTATCCAGGTTGAGGAAAGCCAGAGTTGCTCACAGATTTTTCTCTGTTCAGTTCTCACTTTAGGGGTTTCCCAGCCACCTCTGCTCAGGATCGGACTAGCCTATTGGACAATCTGGCAGTGCCAGATGGGCTAGTCTGACAGGTGAGTGTGTGGGCCGGCTTTGTGGCTGTGCATGGGCTGGTGTTGTAAACATCTTTAAACAAGCATTTGCAATGCAATAGGTCTCGCATTTTCAAAATTTTGACCTATTGGTATTGTAAATGACAATGCCTTTTATCATTGCATGTTTTTTAAACACATAAATAAAACGCTTTGCCATTTACAATGCCAATAGCTCAAAATCTCACAAATGCGAGACCTATTGCATTGCAAATGCTTGTTTATATATTGGTACTATAATGGATTCTCGCCATGAATTGATTGGGGCTTCCCTGATGACTGCTCTAAGTACATTTGTAACTAATGGCGTCCAGAGTTCTAAATTGCACTTGAAAATATCTATTGGTACGCCAACTGGGCCGGGGGCCCTTCCTAGTGCTGCACTCTGGATAGCCTTAGGAACTGCCACTATATTAATAATATCATTAAGTCAGTTCTCCTTAAAGAAGATTGGGTCGATTGCTGGTTCCTCAGAGGGTTGGGCCATCAACTTGCAGGGACTACAAATTTCAGTAAAATGACAAATCCAGTCTTGTTCTAAAATGTGGCAGTCTATGCCTCTGGCTGGACCATCTGAGAAGAAGGGACGTTTATAACTTCCCAGAACAACCTGCTATGTTTCACATTGGCTACAGTATTAATATCTACCCAGGCCTTGGCTTGGATTTCTCTTTTCCTTGCTTCAATTGGCCATTTATATGTTTTCCTCGCTAACCTAATTGCCTTTATATTTCGTGGGATTGTATTAGTAGCCTTCTTGAGGGTTTTAAGCACTAATGTACATTCTGAGTTAAACCAGGAGTGTGATAAGCGGATATTAGGTGGCTTATTGCTTTTTTGCAAATGGGCAACAGTGCTACAGATGGCTATAAAGCTTTCTTGGATCACGCTAGGCTTAGCATTGGGAGAGAGGCAACGGAAAACATCCGGGCCAACTTCAGTAATGAGATCTTTATGAAAAATGTGTGAATCAATAGGATCCCACTCAATTAAAACACCCCTGTTTGTTGAGAAACTTATAGGAAGATTAGGTGAAGTAAGAGGGTCAGTGTTCAATGATATATCGAAACCAATGATTATTAGATTGTGCTCACTATAGGGGAGAGGCCTCACCTCATGGTGGGTTAGTCTCTGAGCCAAATCCTCAGAGACTAACACAAAATCTATTATACCGCCCTTACCTTTTTCCACAATAGTGGGCAGGTTGACAGAGTTGGAACTTAAAATATCAGATGAAAAGGACAGATTATTCAGAAATATAATTTTGTTTAAGGCTTCCCTATATGCAGAGTGCAAAAAGTGGCTGGCAACTTCTCTTTCCCCATCCGAGACCCTACATATACGATTACAGCTGTATGAACATCGCTCAATATTAAAGTCACCGGCCCATATAATCGATGTACATCTTCCCTTGTTATTTGAGGAGTTCATTAACAGATCCCTTAGTTCTTCGATTATGCCCGCCAGCCAGGCTGAGAAGAAATTAAAATTATTATTAATCAGTCTAATACTAGGCATTTTGGGTAGACTAATCATTAAAATCTGGAAGCATGGTTCATTTTCTGTTACCTTTATCCTCATGTTCCTAATGTTGACTGATACAATAATGGCCTGGCCACCCTTACCCCTCCCCACCAGAGATGCAATTGCAGGCAAATAAAAAGATAAAAATCCATCAATGTAAATAGGGTCTAATGACCAACTTTCCTGACAACATATTACGTCAAAGGTCAAAATAAAAGATAGCCAGCCTTCTTTAACCAATTTATGATGAATCCCTGCAATATTCCAGGATAACAATCTAAGATTTTGGCTGGAATAATTAACATTTTGAGCCATATTGGAGCTTAAAATCTGCTGGGACTTGGGAGAAGTTGGCGTACTGGTGTTCAAATGGTTGGTTTCACATTTCTGTCCATTTTCCATGAGTTGTCAATGATTTTCAGTGAGGTTGGACAGGGCCTTAAAACTATTAGAAAGGAGTAAGGGGGCAAAAATGTTTTGATGTGGGAGGTCACGGTGGTTTAGAACAGGTTAGGCACTGACATCATTTATAACATATAGGCGATAAAAGAAACCTAAAGGGCGAGCCCAGATTTGTGCATGTGGATTAGAGGAGTATTGTAAACAAAACAACAAGAATCAAACACGAATCGCTAAAGTTCACGACTGCAGTCGCCCCTTTTCCCCTCACCCCTTTTCCTTTTTTGTTGTCTAAGATTTTTGGGAGAAGTTGGACTTTGAGGGTCCACAGTGTTCCTATCAGTGCCAATATGTTTTTTAATTAGCACTTATTTTGCCTTTTGACAAGTTTGTCAGGAGATTTGTCAAGAGTTTTATCAGAAGTTTTATGAATCAGGCCCATGGTTTCAGTGGGGATTATAGGTATGGTAGATGTAATGGAAGTTAAGGCGGTCTCTGAAGCATCCCCATGCAACCCAGACAGGGATGTAGGATCAAGTAAAGGATCAGCCATTAGCCTTTGCACTGCTTTGATGTGTTCCTCAACCAGGTTTCATTTAGTGGATATTGCCCACATCACAGAGGAAAGATAGGCTATATTGGAGGGGGTTGGACAGGAACCCTTATTTCCCCCTTTGACCTAAAAGACTTTTCTTCCTCTTCATGATGTATGCTAAATGTCAGCACTCATTTAACTTGAACATCCAGCGAGTTGAAAAGGATGTCAGGCCTCTCCAGGGGCCTCCTCACGGCAGTCTAGGGACCGAGTCTGCAACCAAGATCCACCTCAGATTCACCTCAGCTCGAGAGCTCGGGAGCATCAACAAGGAGTCAGATGGTGGCCTGGGAAGCCGCTCATGGCGGACAGTGAACACCAGTGTTGATAAGGCCAACGATTACTTTTTGTTGAATAAAATGAAGATAAAACAAAAAAACAGTGAGCAGCAGAACATTGTGCAACAATACAGCAGCATTTATTCACTTACCTCCTTCCCTGGTCTTGCTGAAGCCACCACCTTCACCCATACTTAAGGTATGATTAAAGCCTGATGATGGTAACAAAAAGATGATTATGGCTGTGCATGTGGTTGTAAAATTCTCTAAACAGTCTCTAGTTACAATAACCACTCTCACCAATTTACTGATGGCTGTCTTGGTTCTGCCCAGGGGTTGCCAGGTTAACAACCTATAACAGCTCAGCATTGCTGCAGCCAACTCAACCACCCGAGTACACAGGGAAACAATGGCCCCCCAGCATAGAGCAGCAACCGCAGCCCTGCTATCCCACTTCTCTACTGCCCTGCCGTACACCCGAGCCCGCTCGTCTCCACGAGCGTGTCGGGTACAGTGGCGGTAGACGATGACAGGAGCAGCAGAAACAGCTGTGACGCCGATACTAGTGCCGGTACGGTGTTGGTATCATGCAGGGGATACCACGAGTGCACCACCGGGGAGAAATCATGCACAATCGGGATGCCGGCAACGGTGAAATCAAGGAAAGCCATAAAATAAAACAACTTACGCCAGCATGGAGCAGGAGTAAAAACTCCATCAAGCAGCAGTCCAAAAGCTGAGGCCTCCCTCGCCGCTCTCTCCGGCGTGTGACGTGAACCTGTGTGGGTTGGCACAATCACAGCGTCAGAGGGAGGAGAACGTTTCCTACATGTCATTTATTAATAAAAAGTATTTACAAAATGTTCAATTTACTTAATTTTACATGATTGTTTGTTTTTCAACTTGACATATATATGATAAAAAAAGAAAACAAAATAGATAAAAAATGAAAACAAATACAAATTGAAAAATGTGTGACGTCTTTATTATACAAAAATCTACTTATTAATATTATTGGTTACAAAATTAAAACAAACTATTTTTTATATTTCTAATCACCAACAAGAATAATAATATAAAATAAAATATTTCTACTACAGACAAATAAATAGTTAAAAAAAATGTTAGATACTAAAGGGGTGACATTTACTATTCCCACTCCAATCTAACCATTTTGGGGAAAGGTGTTGGACACTAAAGTGGTGACATTTACTATTCCCACCCCAATCGAACCATATTGTGGGAAGGTGTTGGACACTGAAGGGTTGACATTTACTATTCCCACTCCAATGGAAACCAATTTTGGGAAGGCGTTGGACGCTAAAGGGGTGACATTTACTATTTCCATTGCAATATAAATGAAGTTGGGGTAGGCATTAGACACTAAAGGGGTGAAATTTACTATTACCACTCCAATCTAAACCAATATAGGTAAGGTGTTGGACACCCAAGGGATTACATTTACTATTCCCACTCCAATCTAACCATATTGGGGGAAGGTTTTGGACACTAAAGTTGTCACATTTACCATTCCCACTCAAATCTAAACCAATTTGGGGAAGGTGTTGGGCACTAAAGAGGTGAAATTAACTATGCCAATCTATCCATACTGGGGGAAAGTTTTGGACACTAAAGGGGTGACATTTACTATTCCCACTCCAATCTAAACAAACTTGAGGGAGGCTTTGGACACTAAAGGGATGAAATTTGAAATTCTCAGTCCAGTTTAACCATATTAGGTGAAGGAGCTGGACACTAGAGGGTGACATTTACTTTTCCCACTTCAATTTAGCCGTATTCGGAAAGATAGTGGACACCTAAAAGAGTGGCGCTTACTATTTCCACTCAAATCGAACCATATTGGGGGATGTTGTTGGACACTAAAGGAGTGACATTTACTATTTCACTCCAATCTAAACCAGTTTGGGGAAGGTTCCCCCCCGAGCGCCATGGCAGAGCGTGGCGCCAAAAGTAAGGTGAAAAGCAGCTGCCTTCCTTACGGAAGGTGGTGCCAGGAAGGGATGCAGCCCTGTGCCCTATTTTCAGAGGTGGAGGCCAAGCGCCACCTCTCCTCCACCCTGGCAGCAGGCGGCAGGCCTGGCAGTGGTTATGGAGTCCGGGAGCATCGGCAGTGGTGGGAGAGAGTCTGTCGGGCTGTGCACCGCTGCTCTGGGGTCCGGCGCAGACTGCAACAGCTGACACACAGGTGGTCTGACATCCTAGACCAAAACCAGGACCTGCTGGACCTGCTAGGTGTTGAGGTCAAAGGGCTCGGTGAGTAATTATTACTTGTGTTTCATGCTAATATGTTTTTCCCAAATAGCAAACATGCTGCTCACACGCAGGTAAATTAAGTTTAAAAATGTTATGTGATTGTTATTCTAGACAGGTGCTCAGTGCTACCTAATCGTACTTGGTGACGCTCGCTTGAGCTGATTATTTAAAAATTAATGCAGAGACTCCAGTCCTCAGTCCTGTCACTAAGGTAGTGGTAGTTAGTATTAGTGAGTTAGCCATCATTTTTTTGTAGCTTGTACAGTGTCAAGCAATTTCCCAGTGATGTGTATGCATGCATCCATCTATGCATTGAAAAATGCATACTTAGTGAATTGGCCCGTCAAAAGGGGTCGAGACTGAGATTGCGAATGAGATGAGAAGCAAACATCATTCATTGCAATTTATCAGTAATTCCAAAATCTAGTTTAGTAAATTTGGAATAGGGTTAGGTAGGTTTAGGAAATTTGGTAGAGGAAGGTCTGCAATACTACTAGTCGATCTGATTTAGACAAGTTCAATGTTATTGTGATTGCCTTTTCCTGCCCAAAAATATTTTTAGAGAGACTATTTATTTACCACCAATATTTTATAATTTTCTTGTCTTTATGTCTTACATCAGCATCCAGGGGCAAGAAGAGGACTGATGAGGCAGGTGAGGGAGCTTGAGGTGCCTCCCAAGGTTCTGCGGCCAATGGCTTTGCTGGCCCCAGTAAGTCCTCCTGTTGTTAACATTAATATTTATTTCCCTAACTTTTACCGCTCACTATTTTCAATTCTTTCTGCCCGTCTCCTAATTTTTTCCCAAATCCTCTTTGATCTATTTGTTTCTAAATTCTTGTAATCCTTGCATCATCCTATTCACTTATTTTCTTTATTTCAAATTTCTGTACTTTACTTCAAACTGTCTCTGTACTAGTCTGTCTGTAGCTTCCTTTCTTCTGCTTTGCCAGTCAGCTTTCCCTCTTCCCTTATATATCTTGTGGACTGCCTAGTGGTGGGACTGTAAGGCTCAGAGAACCCATTGGTCACGTATTACTACTCTGCCATGAAGATTGGATACCCAAGTAAAGTATTCTACACATGTTTGTTGAGATGAGAAGTCTTTCTTTTACTTGCTCATGTTCAATCAGTAAAACGAGAGAGTGGCCATGGTCATGTTAGACACCCCAATGTTGTGTATGTATTATTTATTATAGTATACCAGCAGTTGATGATGACCATGCACCATGGCTGGAAGGAAGTATGAAGAGGACGGCCCCATTGCATTTGCCAACCAAAGACCATATGTACAGTTGTCTACCCTTTCATTTCATTTCAAAAACTCAGATTCAACAATAGCTCTGCCACTCCATTACAACAGGTTATTGTTTGTCTTCACTACCTGGCTTTTCAAAAATTGCTACCAACAAAATGCCCAACCTGATATTTTTGATAGGAGATACGATAATTGAATTGTAGTGATGCATTGTGGTTGTATTTTGCTATAAAAAAATTAACAGGGGGAGGCGTATCTGGCATTTAAAAAATGTGTAATGTTTTTTCTAGCCGCACCGACCTCCAGTGCTGGGGCCAGCTGTGACAGGGCCAGCCAAGCAGATGTGGCAGCGGTCCAAGGGGGTGAGCCAGTGGCAGTGGTGGGCGGTGGTTAGTCGTATTGATTGCTTATTGACAATTAATAATATACTCCCTGCAAAGGTGTACTGCTGACTTGTGAGCACCCCTTTTTAGCAGATAAAGTGGGAGTTGAGTATTTAATGGCCTCTTCTATCTGCAACTCAGCATACAAAGTTTCATAATGAATAATGAACTTTAACTATGATGGGTTAATAGAAAAGGAAAGAGAAAGGATGTGTGAAATGTAATATGAGTGAAAGGGAAGGATGTGTGTGTGAAAGGACGCATAACATAGGTGGGTGATAGGATGCATGGGTGGGTGAAGGATGGATGAAAGGGTATACGGGTGAAAGGATGCCTGCCTGGGTGGGTGAAAGGAAGCCTCGGGTAGGTTTGATGGGTAAAAGGATGCATGGGTGGGTAAATGTATGTTGGTGAAAGGTTAATTGAGACTGAGAGCCATGTTTGGATGGATGGATATATGGATGGATGGTTTTCAAAGGTGAAGGCTGGATGAGAGAATGTAAAACTTAAACTTGAGTAGCAATGTGAAGGGTGAAGAATAATAATACCAGAAGAACAAAGCAAAAATGAATGGATAAATGCTTGGAATGAAAATGAAACAAGGGACTAGTGAGCTCCTCTTGGGGGGCGTTCTTCTCACCTACTTTACTTGCTTGGAATGGTTTTATCAAGGCTTTGATTCAAAGGGTTGAGGTGGTATTCCTGACTACTCCTTTGAATCACAATAGTTTTCAAGCACAACATATATTATGTCTCCGATTTCTACTCACCCATCATCAATTCCCCTCCCTACCCATGGTATTTCGCTGGTGACACCCATGGTGACCTAACGGCTGCATGGTTTAATTCGGCAGCACTGCACTGTTGGCTGTTCAATGCGCATCTGCTTCAGTTAGTGTGCCATTTACCAAGTTCATGGCAATGCGAAAACAAGGTGTGCTTCCCTTCCCTCCCAGTGCCTACTGGGCACATTTCAAGACTGGGGTATTGATATCGCCCTCTTCCAAAAACCAGCCTACCCATTTCTATTATTAAGTAACGCAAGCCCTGGACCAAAAATACACCATGCACACTCAAACTGCGTACTTAGAGGAGCTCGGGGTAGATCTCGACAACAGAGTGCTAGCAGCCAGCTGGACCGACAAGAAACACCACGGATGGCAGCCGCCTCCACAAGCCAAGGATTCAACAGGGAAGTAATATCCCGTACTATAATTACACGTGCAGTGGAGGACTGACGCTACTCACAGGATGAAGCCCACAGCAGGGCAAAGGGAACCCCATTTAGACTATGCTCGTGGAACATCAATGGTTTAGCAACAAAAATAAAGGACCCAGATTTCCTGAGTTATGTTAGAACTTTCGATATAATCTTGCTGCAAGAAACCTGGCTTACGGATCCTCAGCACATTCAGGGCTACATGTGCTTCGTTACACCAGCGACAAGGAGCGGTAGATTTGGACATCGCTCTGGGGGGCTTGCCACCTACGTATCCACGACGAGCATACCTTCAGCAACTCTCATGGGCTCGACGTCAACTGCAATAATAGCAGTTACAAGTACCATCTTCCTCCAGGCCGAAGAAACGGAGGTGTGCCTAATCAACTCATATGTTCATCCCAAACGTAAAGTGAAAGACTCAAAAAAAACTCACTGACTAAGTAGCAAAGTACGTAACAGAGATGAAAACACCGACGTTTATCCTGGCAGGGGACCTAAACCAATATCTCTTTGGCTCAGCAGAAGGAGAGGAGGTATCTATCCAAACTGGAATCCACAACATCCCCATACAATGCGTCCCATTGCATGGAAAGAAGAAATGCTGCAAAAGCCGCCTTCTTGATGATCTAGAACACCTAAACCTCCGAGCGCTAAACGGCAGATTCCCTGATGACTCCCCTCCAGTCGATTCATTCTATTCTGCAACAACAAGCTCCATACTGGATTACACCTTTGTAAGCCTCTCTCTGTTCCCATACATCCTTGGGTTCAGAATGGGGGACAAGGGGGACAGCGACCATCGCCCTCAGGAACTTCAGCTAACAGCCACTGCACCTAGATCTATCAAGCCAGACTCAACCTTGGGGCCCATTTTCACCTCCAACTTAAGAAGGATCAAATGTTCAATAATCAACATAAATCCTCAGGCCGAAGCTGCAATCCAACTTTTCAAATCTCACGCACTCAGCCTAGAAGACCAAATCGCCCATTGGGGACAGTTTACCGCCACACTTCTAGAACAACACGCAGCTACTTTCTCCATAAAAGACAACTCCCAGAAATCATGTCGAAAAAACATAATTCCGAAAGGTCAAAGAGATCAGCTTAAGTCCCTCAAAAAATCAATAAATACGACTCTGCGTATGCTGAGAAGACTTCCGGGAAATGCCAGCGCAGGACTATTCTTGAAGGACCAAAGGGCAGCACTTAAAAGACTGAAATGGAACATCAGCAGAGATCAAGAGAATGCAACCTGGGCAAAACTCCTACATGACACAAATTGCAATGACAGTGCCCGCTTCTGGAAAACCGTGAATGGGATTATCCACCCTCACCATGAGGGCATTGTGTCATACATCTCGGAAGCCATCTGGGTAGAATTCCTTACTACTCACTTTAATAACCAAACGGGAGGTGTCGGAGCACAAACTCTTAATAGCTGGCTACCAGAAGAACAAGCTGGAGCATGTGCCACTGAGACAGGGGAGCAGAAGTTGCCACCCACAGAAAACATACCATCATGCGCAGCTAGCAGCCCCCTGTCACTCCTAATTAAAAAGCAGATCGCCAAAGGGAGGAAAGAAGGGGCTCCGGGACCGAACGGCATTCCACCTGCCCTGTTCAAAGCAAAAACGGAGGATTGGGCTGATATCCTGCAACCTCTCTTTCTGGAAGTCAGGCTGTTAAACAGAATACCCGAATCTTGGAAGGGCTCGACAATTGTGCCAATTTACAAAAAAGGAGATAAGGCCGAGCCTAATAACTACCGCCTAGTTGCTCTGATAGATAATGAAGCTAAATACTTTGCGGGCATCATACTAGAGGAGCTCGCATCTTGGGCAGAGGCAAACCAGATAATACCGTTGAACCAGACCGGTTTCCGCAAAATGGCCGGCACATCAACAAACATCCTCAATTACTAATTGACACAGCAAAAACCTCAAAACTACCCCTACACCTATGTTATATCGACTTTAGTGCTGCTTTTGACAATGTAGAGAGGGGCAGACTGTGGGGGAAACTGGCGCGATGGGGCATCCCACAGCCTATCTTAAACATTCTGTCGCTTCTACACACAGACACCTGGGTGCAGGTGAAACTAGGCGGCGGCACCCACCTCTCCTCAAAAGTCCCCACAACAAAAGGACTAAAACAGGGTTGTGTGCTCGCACCAACCCTGTTCAATCTATTCATGGCCGACCTCCCAAAGGCGCTCGATGCCTGTAATTCCCATTCACCCAAGCTAGGAGGAAACACATTGACCAATCTTATGTATGCAGACGACGTAGTTCTGCTTAGTCACACTTACGTTGGCCTTCAACATTTATTGACAGAAATGCAGAACTACACTGCAGAAAACAAGTTAAAAATAAATCTGAGTAAGACTCGGACAATGACAATAAATAACAAAAAAACCTGCAGAGGAACTGGTTTCTGGGCGGCACTAAACTTGAACCAGCTCACGAGTACAAGTATCTAGGAGTTATAATCGACAAGGAAAGGGTCATTTAAGCGCCAGAAAGAGGAAATAAGAAGGAAAGGTTTGTTGATATCTCTATCGATGAAAAACCTTGCAAATAAATTGATGGGGCCGACTTTGACCCCGCTTCTGAAGGTAGTCCAGGCTAAACTACTCCTCTCGATTGCCTATGGCAGTGAGGCAATGCGGGGAAGAGACGCTAAGGATCTGGACAACACACTGGTCAAAGCATATAGAACCATGTTCTGCCTCCCGCCCTACACCTCACCGGCTCAAATAAGGCTTGAGTTCGGCCTTTTACAACAAGTCTTGGCCAGGTACGGATCTTACATCATCTGCTGGCATAAGATCAGAAGCGCCACTACAAACACGTTAAATCATCTGCTGTGGCATGACATCCAGCATAGGGAGTTCTCCCAAGCTAGAAGCCACCTTCAGCTAGCCCTGGAATCTACCAGACTCAAGGGACTCTGGGACACGCAACTCGGCTATCTAACCTTTAAAAACTAGTCTGGAAATGCATAAAACAAATTTCCTTGGTGGAGGACAAGGCAAGCTTCTCAAATAGATCTCATGCCTGGATGACCTTGAACTCCTACAAATCACTTGCCCCACAAACATTCTTCAATCAGGGATATCCTAAAGCCATAAAAATGAACTTTTTAAGGTATAGGCTGGGGATTTTCCCGTGTGCTCAGCATCTTCCACCATGGCTCAGGACAACAGCACAAAATACATGCAGGCTGTGTAACACCAAGCAAGGAGATATTTTACATCTAATCTGTTCATGCAAGGAACTGCATCAAGAACGGCAACAGTTCCTAAAAGAACCTCTTAAGCAGAAAGGCACCTGCACCAGGAGGCAAGCAGTGCTGGCCTGCTTAAACCCGGAGAACATACAATTGAACTGTAGATTGGTAAAATTCCTTATGCTGGCAGAACAAAAAATGCCCAAAATATCGAAAATCTGATATATCAAACATAAAGCTCTGACGCCGTAGGATGTCCTGTAGACGGGAAGAGGCCTTTGCTTTGATCACACCAAGGACAGACCTTCTGCACTTTAGTGAATATGCTCGCAACAAGTCCAGATAATCTGAACAACATATAAAATGCGATACTGGTCTATGTGCAAGTACGGCTGGAGCTAAAAATCTGTGACTGCACCCCACTCTACCCAGCGAACTAATGACATTCGCTAATGCCACTATTATTAACTCTGATTTTAAATTGTATGGCATTTTTCTACCTTGGGTTTTAACTGGTTTTACTTGAAGATATCTTTTATAACATAACGTTCAAAAAGATGGCAATGGTAGATGAAATTATATTTAATATTTGTCTAAATTGTTTCTTTTAAATGTGAATATTGCATTGGTTTTGTTAACTATGCAAAATAAAGAAACTTGAAACTTGAAACTACTCAGTTACTTCCTAGTACATAACTCCTTTCCTAAATTCTGTCCCAGCCTTCCGAAAAATCTGAAAAAACCCATATAGCTAATCCTGCTGGTCCTAACAGGCAGGAGATAGCAGCCCGGACATGGCAGAGGAAACTGGAGGCCATCAGGGCCCAATACCAGTGGCTGGTGGTCGAGGGGGAGGAGGCGGCAGCAGCTGCAGATCCCAGTGCCTCCAGTCCACCGGCACCCCAGTCCGATGGCAGCCACTCGCTGCCCTTCCATCACTGCTGCCCCCCTATTTCCGCACATTTGAGCGCCAGGTCATGCAGAGGCTGGCGTGCATGGAAGCCAGACAGGAACTGATGGCTAGGCACTTGAAGAAGCTCCTAGCCCACCCTTAGTGCCTTCTTCTGCCCCTTTTTTATTCCTTTTTGTGGTTGGTGGGACTTGCAGTGGGGAGAGGGTGGGAATATGGGAGTTGGGTCATTTGGATTTTTTTATGGACAATTTCATTTTGGGACTTACTTCAGTTTACTTTGGACACAACTTTCTTTTGGGACATTGGTTGGGGACAGGGAGATTTGTTTTGTGAGAGGGATGTGCCAGTTGTGGGTTTAGTTGTTATTGTTAGGGGAATACAAATTTCACCATTTTACATAATGATTTAAATCTTTTTTGCGGTGCTTTACTTCGCACTACTGCTTTTGCCGCACCCTGTTTTTAAAATCTGCTGATAGTGTATAACAAACTAGTTATGTGGTACCCTTGCTCTTCTACTCTCTTCCTCCTAGTCTCTGCAGTCTACAACTATATTGACCACTAAGGAGTGTGGGATGATTTTCCTTTGTCTATATTGCAGTATAACAATGCTCCAAAGTTCTCCTACCTGCATAGATGAAGTGAGGACTGCATGGTTTCCCAAGGTGCCATGGTGGTGGTAGTAGTAGCATGCTAGTGCACTAACAGTGAAGGCGTCAGAAGTGAGTTCCCACTCCCTCCTAGGTGAACTCAAACTATAGGATAAGGACTATTCATCACAGGGAACAAACTAAATTGAAATAAAAACTGAGTTAATGGGTTATGTGTTATTAAATGAACGCTTTACAAACAATTGAGACAGTCGCCAGACTAGACTACTAGTACACAAGAAGAGAGACAATAGAGAAAATATAATAGGCAGTGGTAAATTGAATTATTCAGAACAACCGTGGGCTAGGAAGAGTTACGAAATGAAGTGGACTCGAACTCTAAAGTAGACAAGGGTAAGCTTTGAAGCAACACAGTGCCTGAATGATGATGCTGGCAAGGATGTTCTTCTGAAAATAGCGAACCCTGTTTTTATGTGTGGGTGGGTAAATGTGGCCAGTATAGGCCTTACTTAGAGCTGCAGCTCCTGCACTGAGTTGGTGTTGCTTTCGCCACATCTACTCCACCAAGTGTGTGATCAAATAATGGTGTCAATTATTAAGTTGCACCTCAATAAATCACACAGCTGGGGAAGAGGGTTAGGGGTTTGATGAATGGATGGGAAGGAGGATTTGGGGAAAGGTTTGACAAAGACAAACACTACAGAAGGACATCATTCATCTGGGGAATGAGCAGCCAACCATCATAAATCTGTTATGGGAGGAAAAGGAAACGAAGGAATGAGTACAGGTAACTTAAATGCAATGCAAACCAAACTGTCTGTCTGCCCCTGGAGAGACCCAAGTTACCTTATATCTAAATGTTCTGTGTTACCTAGCTTTGAAAGACGGCAAATATATTACAAATTATGTAGGAGTCAAGCGAACAACACAAACAGTTCTAATGGTTATTAAAAGAACATATGATACTGTATTGCCAAATTGGGAGTTGCATCTGCATTGCTCTTGGACTGTCTGTCAATCTAGGGTGCCTGGAGGATGCGGTCCTGTAATGTAAGCGTAAGTGTTATGTTGCTTTTGAAGTTTGGCGCAGGAAAAGAGGGCCTGCAGACTGTAAAAAAAAAATGATATTGTAGAATCAAGGAGAAAGAAAGAAGTCAAAGTTCATAAGGAGTGCACTGAGAAGACTCAGAGAAATCGCAAGAAAGAATAGAAGAAGAGTCGTATTTTGCACTCATTCATTTTATGACTGCTGTGTGAACATTGGTGAGAGAAATTTTACAACAACCAAAAATCATACAAAAGTGGCTGCATGTAACTTTCGGTATCGGGCTGAACAAACTCGCAACTGTCATGATCATCAATTCATCATCATAAATCAGAACAATAATATGCAGCCTAACAGCGCAATGTGATGATCATTCAGGACCACATGTCTGTCTCTCCAGTTATCTACAACAGGCCCCCCACTCAACCACCACTTAGCTTCAAATTTGAGCCAGACCTCATTGATCACAGACACCCAGCAACATTGCATTTTACAAATCAAGTAAAATCAAACCACCACTGTCAGAACTCCATAGAGTTGGGTAGGGCACTTTAAACAAATTGGTTGGTTTCAGTGAAGCTGAAAACATCCTTCTTCTGGTGGCAGTTCTAGAAGTAGTCACGATCACGCGCTGAGTCCTTCCATGATTCTGATTCTCCTGACTCCGAGTAAGGTGTCCAACTCCGTACCGACTGTGTCCCGACTCAACTGCAATAGATCGACCTGTAGTACAATGCTGTTGATGCACAACAAGAGAAACATTGAGTCACTATTTCTGTAGACTAGATTTGTATTTGTGTTATCTAAAGTGACTGGTCTGGTCTGGTCTGATTCTTTGAGGAGTATAAAGCAGAAAACAAAGCAGTGTGGAGTGGTCCCAGCAAACAAATTTCGCTAACTCTCAAAGAGGAAGGAAAAAATCACCTTCAGGGAAAAAATGATCAGCTGTTGCTAGGCCACCAACATTGTAAATGATCACAAACACATTTAAGTGTAACAGTTACAGATAAACAAACACCCAGTGTCGCTGACTGCCACCACATGAATCATCTCAACACACTCACAAACAACAATCACTCAGCGTGCGATGCATACCATTTACCTGTTCTTCTAATTCAGGCGTGGTCACTGTGGTAAATTGCTGATCCATTGATCACAAAACAGACATTGGTCAGTCCTGTAATAAATCAAATAATGTGGGGCAATCCGGCTAGAGGAATAAACTAGGAAAAGAATTAGGAAAGATAGTCACAGCCCAGGGATGAAGGCAGGCACAAATTTGTGTCTCCAGTGTCCTTGAGGGAAATGGGTTGGGGGGGGGCTTCTTCCCTGCACACTGGTGCAACCCCAATCCGGCAATAGAATGTGTCTAAGACGGTGGATTTGAATGAGACTGTTGAGCTTGTACTTTCCTGCTGTGAGGCTGCCCGTGATGCTGTGACGCCTTCGTGTCGGATTGTGCTGGACCGGATGTCGTACCACGCCCGCCCCCTCACTTCCGGATCTCTTCCTGATGCTGTGGCGGGACATGTGACGCTCGAGCACTGGAGCTGGAGCGCTGAAGCCAGAGCCTCGAAGGGCCGTAAATGCTGCGGTTTAGCGGTACAAGTGGTGCCGAAGGAAGCAGAAGGCGTTCCGACCTTCTGGCTGATTTCTAATAAAGCCGGCGGTCGGCCCATGACCCTGGATGCGAAGTACGCGTTGGGCATATGTGCACGTGCCCTGTCCTGTCGTGTCTTGAGGCAGTGAACTGATGACAAGGTGGAGCCCAAGGCCAACGCAAGAGTTCAAAACCGGTAACCGGCGCTGGAAGAAGTAAAATAAAAGGGAATCAAAGGAAAGCTCCAGAAGGCAGTTAACAAGGAAGGGAGGTGCAGGGGAGTAAGTCTCTGGCTGGAGGTAGAAATATCCCACCTTCCTCCCCCTTACCGGTGCTAATGCCAATAAGTAGTATCAGGAGGAAAAAGCTATATAAAAGGAGGTGCAATAACATTGGAACCTACCAGGCGCTTGAAAAAACGAAAGGTAAAGAAATAGAGGCCTGAAGGACACTCAGCGTCTCAGCACGAGTCACGGTCAGCCAGCCATCTCACAGCAGAGGTAAGTGCTTTTTATGTGCCTATTCTAGGGTACTTTAGAAGATAAAGTTGATATTTTGGTGTTTGCTGTTGCAATATCTGAACTAGTTATTAGCCCGAAAGCCTGTAAAAGGGTGATAGAGGCTAAGCGGAGCACTCCTTGGCAAGAGGAAAGCCAGAGTTCCTCACCACAAATCCAATTTCCAACCTAACTTTTAAGGATTATTAAATTCTTGGAATACTCAAAGAGCCTTGAAGAATGGCACCAAGGAAGCCGAAAGCATGCAAAGCACACCCCCCACACACAGTGCTTAATGAGTCTACAAATGAAAACGAGTCAATAGTTGAGTCTACGGGAAGCCCCAGAGAAAGGAAAAGATGCCATTACAGAAAAACACAAGAAAGAAAGCTGTAATCGACAACACTCTATCAGGAGCGAAAGGGGGGGCGCTAGTGTCGAAATCGATTAAGGACTTTGTTGGCAAGCATTTTAAGAGGATGCATACCCCAGTAAGAACTCCGGACATTAAAATGAACAGTTGAACGAACATGAAGACATGGAGCATAGTGCCCCAACTCCAGATATAACACTCTTTAATCAATCCAACTTAAGCCAAATTGATCTTAACTTGGAACCCAGACTGTCTACCCCACAAATCTTTTCTATGGTCAGTGATGAAGAACTAGAACGGGAGGGGACTACCTCTGATGGTATAAGGAGTGACGGGAGAGCTGATTCTGACCCGACCGTGAAGCCAAAACTAGACATGTGCATGGGTCAGATAGTAAATCATGGAATAGAGTCGACAGAAGGATCAGCATGCAATACTACACTGGACATAGACATTTCAGCAACACCCTCAGCTTCAATGCTGGATATTATGTTAATGTTGCAAATACCCTGCAAGGTTTGCTAGAAGTAACCATGTTAAATAATAATTTGCTAAAAACCCACGAAACTCAATTTCAGAAAATTGTGGGGGAACTGCAAGTGATTATGGGGCTAATGCAATCAGTAGTAAGACCAGTCCCCGACTCCCAGAATCAGGGTGGTGCTGAGGACATCGAGCACATAAATAAAGTGCAGGAGGTTTATATTTCGAGATTCCCAATGCTAATTAAGAGACAGGGAGAATACACTTGGTATAGGTACCTTAATCCATTGAGGAAAATAAGAAGATCGGTGCAAAAACAGGAAAAGCAAAAGGCCATAAGAAAAGTAAGGGGTAAAAGGGACTTGCAATGTACAACCCCCCATGAGAGCAGGACTATAGCTAGGAGAATTAGGGCTAGGGAGGGTCTAGTACAAGTGGCAAATGTTGATGGTAGGAAAACAGTGGCATCCAAAAACTATGGTAAAGAATAGTAAGGAGGATAATGTGGATAAAAAATGTAAAATATCTCAGGGGCTAAAGGAAAATATTAAGATTGTGGATAAGGGTGGTAAACTACCAAAAGTAAGAACCAGCAAGAAGAAGAACCAGGGAAGAGATAAGAGTGGCCCCAGTGAAGTAGAATCAAGTGGTAGTATGTGGTTATATTTCGAGCCATCCGAATTAGAGAAGGGGAGGAAAAAAACAAGGAAAATCTTACCCCTAAATCGGTCCCAGCTTCTTTATTCTTTCTCCCAATACCTAAGCCTGAGGGGAATAGGGACAAAGGACTTGAGGCAGGTAGGCTTCGGCAATAATATTAAAGGGAAGGAAATCACCAAGGTTTTGGTGTATTCAGGGCTGGTAAAGGCAGCTATTGAAAAAGAGGAAAAGGAGATATTGAAAGAAGGGATAAGGCTAATCCCAGAACTGGAAGGAGAGGGGGGCACCCAACCTAGAAGTACCTTCCTGAAATGTCACGCCGGTCTAGGGAAAAGACAGGTAAAGTTGATAGTTGGTGAGGGTGGAGAAAAAGAAAACATCAAAATAGCGGTGGAGGCTGCAGAGCTTAGTAACCCTTGGGATAATTGGAGTTTAAAAAACAGTTATTTGGGCCTACCCCAGTGGAATCAGAATGAGTCTGATTGTCTAAGTGGAATTGATTAGGATATTGGGGTGTCGCATAGCTTGACAATTATATCATGGAACATAAATGGGTTAGGAGGTCAGTTAAAGGCTAAAAATGTAAAACAACTAGCCCAGTGTGCAGCGATTATATGTCTACAGGAAACTTGGCTATGCGACCAAACCCCTGAAATCAAAGGCTACACCCAACTACATAGGCCAGCCATGGAAAAAATGTGCGGACATCCCTCGGGGGGATTATGACCCTAATATCAACAAGGATTGCAAAAAATGTGATGCCACTAAATGTAACATGTAAATGGCTCCTCGCTTGCAAGGTTTCAGTATTGGTTACAGATAGGAAGTATGAAAATCTGGTACTGGTGAATGTATACAACAAAGGGGTTCCCAGGTTGAGTATGGGGTGGAGTTGGAACACTTGAAGGAAGATGTGGATGCATTGTGCGAAAAGCATAGTAATGATTTGATCATTGTGATGGGCGATTTTAATCACAAATTGAATCCAAAGAAATTAGATCCTTGGTTTAAAGAAATACTGGGTGCATACAATATAGAGCCAGCAGACTTTCACAAATGCACGTCAACCAGACAAGATTTAACATTAGGGAAATACTTGTGGTCAAAGGGGTTGTTTAGTCTAAATGGCAGGATGAAAACTGATCGCCCAGCAAAACAAACCTTTAAGATAGGCATGCAGCATTGCCCCATTGATTACCTGTTTATTCAAACATGGAATTTTGCAACTGTAAAAGGCTTTCAGGTATCCCAAAGAGAAGGCAGTGACCATAACCCCTTGCATTTTAAAATATTTAGGGGGTCTATGAGTCACCGTGAAATAGTGCTTCCACAACAATTGGAGTACCCTAAACGCCTGACAACGAGACTAACGGATGACTACGTGGAAAAACTGACTAACTTCCAACAGACTTTAAACACAGAAATTGCAAGGGGGCCGAATGTTTCCTGGTTTTAAGAAACAATAGATCTTGTAGTCCAATGCCTCAGTGTGGAGCTAAAAAACAAGAAAAATTGTCATATTGACAAACAAATAACCCATGGTAGACGATCTGGGTGGTTCAATATAGAATGTTTGGATATGAAAAGGTTAATAAGAAGAGAAGAGAGAAGTTTAAGAACAAGGTTTGATCAGAGTAGGCAGCTAAATTTGTTTAAACTGAAAAAGGAATATAAAATGCTAGGTAGGAACCAGAAGAGGATCTACAAAGAGAAAAGCTGGGAGAGCCTACTGGAAACAATAGAAACAAAAAATGTACGTCAGTTCTGGAGGCTAATACAGGATGCCACTGGACAGACACCCGGGACCATGAGCTGTGTAGTGGAGGAAGCAGCATGGGAAGAGTACTTAGGCGAATTGTATGGGACAAATGCAGAGGCCACAGTAAGTAAACAAACACACCGGGGTTGGGAGGTTGACGAATTGAAAATTCTCTTTACTGTAGATAACGTAAAGGATACTATAAGAAAGTTAACATTATCTCCGGTGGCAGGCCCCGATAACCTCCCTGCAGTAATAATGAAGTCCCAGCTAAATTGGTGGGCAAAATTTCTATCTCACATGCTTTGAGTAATGTTGGAGTCTGGTAATATGGAGGGGGTCCATAATTAGACCAATACACAAGAAGGGGGACAAGAAAGCCCCGAAGAACTATAGATTGATTAACTTGTTGGATATTGGTGCGAAGATCTTTACAAGGATAGTCCTAGGTAGTTTGAAGGATTGGGTGGATCAGCGGTCGATCGTGTCGGTGGAACAAGGAGGTTTTAAGAAAGGACACTCAATGATCGACCACTGTTTTGCTCTATGGGCGGTGGCGTGAAAGTATATGGAGCAAAGAGGAAAGATGTACTGTTGCTTTGTAGACTTCAGAGCCACTTTTGACTTGGTTGACAGGAGCTGTCTTTGGGAGACCTTGAAAAAATACGACATCCCAGAAGGGCTCCTGGTGGTAATCCAAGAGTTACACACTCAGAACTGGGCCCAAGTTATTAAGGATAAGGTAGGATCCTTGACGCAGAAAATAGCGATCAACAATGGCCTAAGACAGGGCTGCATATTGGCCCCCTTATTCTTCGCTATTTTCTTGGCAAATTTGCCAATGATTTTGGAAGTAGACAGAAGTGCAAGCCTAAAAATGAATGGAGAACAATTATCCTGTTTACTTTATGCTGATGACCTAGTAATTTTGGACCAGACAGAGTTGGGTCTGCAGCAGAAGTTAGATGCTTTTAGTAAATATAGTGGTGCAAAGCGTTTAACCGTAAATATGGATAAGACTAAGATTCTATGCTGTGGGAAGAGAGATCAGAGTTTTAATTAGTATCTGGGCTCATCTAAATTGGAAATTGTGAACAAATACAAATACCTAGGGGTCTGGTCTTTAAAGTGGCATACGCATTTGGAGGCCCAAAAAGCCAAAGCCCTTACATCTGTATATGGGCCGAAAAAATGCAATTGCATCTATGGGGACATGTCTCACAGACCAGTGTTAAAGGCCTACAATGCTATGATACCACCACAACTACAATATGGTGCAGAAGTAATCAGCTGAAGTGGCAAAAGCAGCTGGGATGTAGAGGAAGGAAAATGTATAAAATCCCTAATGTCACTACCAGGCTCATCCATGGTCCAGGCAATTAGAGTAGAGCTGGGAATGACTTCCTTGAATGTACAGGCACAAGTGGCCTTATTAAGATTTTGGAAAAGATTGGGTACAGGAGAGGCCATAAAAGTGTCACAGTGGTGCATGAACGAGGCCCAGCTTAGTGAACTAAAGTGGGCAAAAGAGGTCAGCAAGAAATTGTATCTAGTTTGCGAAAATCTAAATGTGAGAATTGACCGGGAGACCCTACAAGTAGACGTAACGAAGAGCGAACTCACAACTCCAGGGCAGGAATTGTCTAAGATGGAAGACATGGAGTATCTGAGAAGGAAAGAGTCAGTGAAATTTATGATAACTAGTTGGGAAAAAGAAATTTGGTACCCCTATTTGGACATATTACCCAATCAATGGCTTAGATCAGATGTTTTAAGATTGAGAATTGGTGTTAATTTTGATATGATCAACGGGAAAGTAAAAGCAGAAATGATGCAACCCGATGGTAAATGTACATGTAGGCTGGGCACAAAATGTGATAATTTACACATTTTAGTGGACTGCCCAAAAGTGCTAGCCCTGCGGAAACAGTTTTTCCACCGGTTTTTCTTTAAATATGGGACTGTTTCGCGTGCAAAAGCAATTGAACTTCTCACAGATATGACAAATCTTGAAATTTCAGTAGCCATTGCAAAGTACATGGAGGCCGCAGAAAGGTTTTTCATGGAAAAGGTAACGGATGGCTGAGAGATATGATGGAAGTTAGGATAGTTTCCTTGTTAGGCAAAGTCTTATGTGTCCTATATTGTTTCAGGAATATATTGTATAACAGAAATTTTTATCGTTTTAAATTTGTATGTCTTTTTATAGATGTGTGTATGTATTACAGTTTTAATACTGGGTAAACTAGGGAAAACGTACATGGAAATTTGATATTTGTATTGGAAGTTATGATGAATTGAGTACATTTTAGAATTATTGTAAAGGGCGATATGTTTTTATAGGCTTAAAGACCTAATGGTCTAAATAAACGTCATTTTTTAAAAATGTGAATTAGTCAGCCAGACAAAAACAAATAAAATAATGTTCCCCTAGCTATATCCTTTTTTCGTTTTTTGATGTCAAAGCAGATCAGCGATAGAGAGAGAAAGTTCTATGGTTGTTGGCCCAGGCCTAGTAGTCAAGGAAGTAGAGCTTGCCCTCAAACTCAGGTGGTTTACCCAGAAGAAGATCAGCTAACACACTACTTCTATAACCTGAGTCTCCCTCATCTTCCTCCTGCTGTACTTCAGGTATGGAGTAATCTGGTGGTATAAAGTGCTGATTCATTTTGATCATGGCTAATATCTCCACATTTTGGGGTGAAAGACTGGTCCTTCTCAATGTGACAACGGCACCAGCAGCACTGAAAACATGCTCAGCGGAGACACTGGTACTGTGCATACCAAATAGTTTATTGCCAGCCTGCTAAGCACTGGCCATTGCCGCCTCTTCCCATCCCAATAAACCAATGGGTTTTGATCAAGATAGACCTCTGTTGGATCATCCAGATAGGCCTGGAGCATCTGCTCAAAAGTTATTGCTCTCCACCTTACTCAGCCTCTTTTGCCTTCGCCTCTGCACTGGATTTAATCCCTGCCAGTAGAAACCAATCATATGCAGATTTTGGGGCTGATGCTCCTGTCCCTGTTGTTGCTGGTGTTCATGTTGTTGGTTTTGGCTGCTGTGAGCCAACAGCACTGCCCTCAGGCTCTGAAGTAGACAGCTGCACCACAGAACTTGTGCCCAGGAGGAGTGGGCCTCTAATTCCCCAGCCTTTCTTTTTCTAGCTCACTGGCTTGCTCAGCAATCCATGTTTTGTAGTCTGAAAAAGGAATGAAAGTAGACAGTAATGGTTTGTACCGTGGATCAAGAATTGTGGCACAGATGTAATGTTTGGATGATACAATGTCTCTTGCAGGTAAAAAATGATGACAATGGAATAATCCCTAGATAATGAATGCTGTTGTGCGGACCTATAGCAGACATGGGCCCAGGGATTTATTCATTGATGCAAGATGTAATGAAATTGGTTAAAAAAGTAGAACATTTTACAAAACTTTAAATAAAAAAATTGAAGATATTTTTGATTAAAAAATTCAAATTAAAAAATATGTGAATAAAAAAAATTACAAATGTTAAATACATTTTGGTTAAAAAACCAAAAATACAAATAAAAAATGAAACAAAAAGATTACAATTTAAAAATACTAAAATTAAAAAAGTAAAATTACAAAAATTATAAATATTAAATAAGTGGAAATTATTCTCACGCATATATAATTTATTATATTCCTATCTCATTCCTCAACCATCCATGCAAGTCTATGGCAAAGGACCACACTGGCTAGGCACACAAAATGGCTTCAGTGCCACATAGTCATCAATAACAACAACACTGGGCAAAAAGGCACTGGGAACAAAGACATGCAGGCCTATGGCAAAAGCACACTGGCTGCCTACTCAAAATGGCCGTCAGCCACATGGTCACAACAACAACAACCAGCAAGAAGGCATGGCCACAACAAAGAACGTATGCAGGAATAAGGGGAAAGCACAAAATGGCCGCCAGCCACGTGGTCACAACAAGAAGCAGGAGGCCTGATAAACAAAGAACACACGCAAGTCTATGGACACTGACTATACAAAATGGCATCTGGCCACATGGCATGGGAAACAAAGGCAAATGGTGGCCTATGGCATATACACACACACACCGGCCAGACAAATGAGGTATTGGTATCACAGATAACACAGCATTAATTCAGCAATGTCAAAAATGAAAATTAACTAGGCTAAAAATGACACGCATCCTCCAAAGGCATTACCCCACCTATACACTGTTTGCAGGAAACTAAAATTTGAAATACCACAAAAATGTTTTTATTCCAACGCCATCCATGGCCTGAATGATGTTTAAATTCAACAGTTACCACAGAAACAGCTGTTTCATGCACCCATGGCTAGCGCTAGGCCTACTGGCTGGAAGGCCCATTGTCAGCCTGGGCCACATAGTGAATTAATCAATATTGCACATTTATTAAAAATCATGGAGAAAATGTAATGAACTGTGCAACCTTTTCCCTTTATAAAAGAATAAAAATTACATGCAAAAAGATAACTAGGCCCCTACTGAAACTGCAGGCCACCCACCACAATACATTTTAAAAATAGATTAAAGGTACACTTAAATCCAGGTGCATGCCCCAATCAAACAAAGAACACCCTTATACACCAGGTTTTCAACTTACTTGTGAAATCTCAAATGCAAAGTCCTTAAATCCAATGGTATATTTACAGCAGACAAGGAGAGTGATTCTTCCAGCTCCAAATCCCAATGAAAAGTGAGCAGTAGAGCGACAAAGAACTGGTATGAGCCTGCTGGACAGGAACAGGAAGTTGGAGACTCTAGGGCACTTCCTTTATATTGGGAAAAAAAAGTCATTAAAAAAATGAAGCACTTTTTGAGTCGATAGCCTGGATTATTTTGGTTGCAGCCTAGTTACCATGTCTATTGGGGCACTATGTTTTGCTTTTTGACTCTTTGCTGGGGGTTCACTTTAGGGGAGCGGCCGGGGGAGGCATTCAGGTCTGCAGCCTGATTGCTCATTTTGGAGGAGTCAGGGGGGGCACGGATGGTGGATTTGGGTAGATGCTACACAAGGAGACAAATGGTACAGATTCATAGGAGGGGGAATAAAGGGAAGGACGATCCTATCGGGTGGTCAGTATCAAGATGAGGGGTACGCAGTGTCTAAATGGATCTTAAGAAAGGGAAGAGATGAGTAATTTAAGAATCGCCTCGTGAATATCTGTGGGCTTAACGATAAAAAAAGAGGGCAAGAGTAGCTCTTGAACTACAGCTTTAGAGGCCGATATAATATGTCTTCAGGAGACCCATATCGAGGGAGCTCAACTGTCATTATTGGATACACTGGGTTTTAAATTGGTCGGAGGCACCAGGCAAGGCACGCGGACCTGTGGGGTGGCAATTTTAGCCAAAAGGAATTCTATACAGTTTTTCGTCAAACGCATGCAGACAGATTTGGAAGATGGGTCATCACGGAATTCCACTCTCCCGCTAGTAGATTTACCTTGTGCTCTATATATGGTCCAATTTTAGACAATCCGGGGATATATGACTGGCTGACTAATGAATTGGTTTCGTGGCCAACTCCCTTAGTTTTCTGTGGAGATTTTAATATTAATTTACCCATTAGCTGGTCTTGTGAGGAGCAGTATAAATATTGTGGCAGGAAACCCAAAGTATTTCAGTCTGTAAAAAGCCTCTGCAGGGATCATAGCTTGATGGATATATGGCAAATCAAGAGACCTGCAGGACTGGGATATACCTTTTTTCTTTCCTCACCAATCGCATGCTCGATTAGACTTTTTCTTAGTATCACAGTCTATAACTCAAGAGTGCGAAATTGAGATCTATCCTCGGGTCATGTCTGATCATAACCCCCTTGTATTGGAGATCAAAAAGGGGGGTACCTAAAAAAGGGTAACAATTGGTGCTTTGAACGTGCACTATTGGTTAATAGCAATTATATTTGTCATAAAAGGAAGTGAATTCCGCTATTTCTTAGAGAAAACCTAGGCAGCATCGCCCTGGAAATCGTTTGGGACACACTGAAAGCGGGGATCCGGGGAGAAAACCTCCAGTTTACATTAACCCAGGGGAAGAATGAAAAACAGAGAATGCAAGAGCTATATGCCACACTAGCCCTGGAAGGGAGAAAACTAATAACTGCCACACAACAGGGAATGAATATCCAAGAGGCTGAGATGGGGGCCACGATAGCCAAAGCGGCTTTCAATGAGATTACGACCGCAAAAGTAGCAGACAAATTTACAGTCTGGAGGAAGCAAGCTGATGAATGTAGTGAGCAAGTCGGTCGTACCCTCGCTATAAGGGTGAAACAAAGGGGTGGCCAAAACAAAGTCAGAGAAATATGGGATCCAGTACAAGGTAATATATCCAACCCGGCAGGAATACGGATGGCCTTTAAAAGATTTTATCCGGCATTGTATTTGGAAACCAGCAAGGGGGAGGACGCTAACATAATTGGTTTCATTGATTCAACACGACTTCCAAGATTTAGCGAAGAAGAAAAACAGGGGTTAGAGGGAAGTCCCCTGTGGGAAGAGATCTCTACCGCTATTTTCTCTCTGGCTAATGGGAAGGCTGCCGGGGTCGATGGCATCCCAGCAGAATTCTATAGGGTATTCGCATCTGAACTGAGGGATTGCCTAACTAGTTTGTTCACCCATATTTTTAAGGGAAACAACCCCCCACCCAAGCAAAGATTGTGGTTTTCTTAAAAAAATAAAAATGGCCACGGAACTTGGGTCCTATAGACCGATCACCTTGATTAATGGGGTTTCTAAAATATATTCAAAGATTCTTGCTTCCCGACTGTCCCCTGTGATCAGCAAAGTAGTAACCAGATGGCAACACAGGTTTATACCCAGGAGAAGCACTACGGATCACATCAGCCGTGTAATCATCTTATTCGACGCAACCCAGGTGGCGGGAGACCCTATGGCTTTGATTCTGCTAGATGCGGAGAAAGCTTTCGATAGGGTCTCCGGGCACTACCTGTGGATGGTGCTAGAGAAGGTTAACATAGGACCCGAGTTCCGTATAGCTATTAAGGCTTTATATTTCAAACCAGAGGCTAGGGTTTTTGTGGCAGGGAAACTCTCAGAGCCATTCGAGATTTCAAGCGGTGCCAGACGTGGGTGCCCATGCTCCCCACTGTTGTTGGCCGTCTACATAGATCCATTTATACGCAGACTAGAGCTTAACGTTAGCATCCCCCCTATGGTTTTCAATGGCAGGAAGACAAAAGCCCTTGCTTATGCTGACGATATAGCCCTAGTTACACCTGAACAATCTACAGCATTAGTTAAGATTGAGAAAGAAGTGGGTGAGTTCGGGTGTATCTCGGGCTACTTGCTAAATAAAGAAAAAACAGTAATTGTATTTAAGAATAAGATCTCCCAGGTGGCCACGGAACTTGGGTCCTATAGACCGATCACCTTGATTAATGGGGATTCTAAAATATATTCAAAGATTCTTGCTTCCCAACTGTCCCCTGTGATCAGCAAAGTAGTAACCAGATGGCAAAACGAGTTTATACCCGGGAGAAGCACTACGGATCACATCAGACGTGTAATCACCTTATGCGGTGCAGCCCAGGTGGCGGGAGACCCTATGGCTTTGATTCTGCTGGATGCGGAGAAAGCTTTCGATAGGGTCTCCTGACACTACCTGTGGACGGTGCTAGAGAAGGTGAACATAGGACCCGAGTTCCGGATAGCTATTAAGGCTTTATATTTCAAACCAGAGGCTAGGGTTTTTGTGGCAGGGAAACTCTCGGAGCCATTTGAGATTTCAAGCAGTGCCAGACATGGGTGCCCATGCTCCCCACTCCTGTTCGACCTTTACATAGATCCATTTATACGCAGACTAGAGCTTAACGTTAGCATCCCCACTATGGTTTTCAATGGCTGGAAGACAAAAACCCTTGCTTATGCTGACGATATAGCCCTAGTTACACCTGAACCATCTACAGCATTAGTTGAGATTGAGAAAGAAGCAGGTGAGTTTGGGTTTATCTCGGGCTACTTGCTAAATAAGGAAAAAACAGTAATTGTGGTTGATAATAAGATCTCCCTGGTAGACCCTCGGGTAGACGCTAGTGCTGTTTATCTAGGAATCTCTATCTCTTTCGATTTGGATGGTATCGTTAAAGATAATTTTGAGCCCTATATTGAAAAATCCCAAAAAGATTTATACAGGTTAAATAACTTACACCTGTCCTTGGCTGGCCGATGCAATGTTATTAAAATGATTCTTTTCCCTAAAATCTTCTATTTTTTTCGTGCTATCCCTCTAGAGATAGGAAATCTCTGGTTTAAAAAACTCGATGAATTGATCTCCCGATTTGTGTGGGCATACGCAAAACTGAGGAGAGCTCTAAAACATTTGACCCTTTCTAAAGATAGAGGCGGGTGGAGGTTACCAAATTTAAAATTATATTACTGGGCTTCTATGCTACAGAATCTATGTCCCCTGCTGCAAAAAAAAAACACATTTGCAAATAGGAGCTGAGTACTTCCCCCTCCGTTTGAGTTATTGGTTGACGATGGGGTGTGGGGAAACCTATGGAGGCAAATTTGGCTCAACTACTTTAAAAGAGTCCGCTTTAAGATTTTACTTAATACCTTTAAAGTTTGGTCAACGGTTCATAAATTAATGGGTTTGGGTAGATTAAATTTCAACACCCCATTAAGCGATAATACGTACTTGACAGAACTTTTGGGGATCAACTTACCTTACAGTGGGTTAAAACTGGCTTAAATATGATGGGCCTTTTTTCCCCCCACCGGTATAAGGTCGTTCCAAGAGATCAGAAATGAATATGAAATCAGCCAGAAAGATTTTTTTAAGTATATTCAGGTCAGGGATTTTTTAAACTGCAATGGAGGAGGCCCGATCGGATTTCAAAGGTGTGATTTGGTTGATGTTTTGGTAGCTGGGCGCAAACCTTCCATAGGATTTATTTATTCCCTCCTCAACAAACGGATGAAGGATAATATAGACAAACACTCACTGAAATGGCAAGAGCAACTGACTATTTCTGAATTTAGTTTTCAGGAATCTTTTTCTCTGGCTCAAATGGCATTATTATCCTCGAAGCTACAAGTACAGTATTATAAAACCTGTTTTCAGCTTTACTACACTCCAGTAGGATTATGAAATGGGAGGATGGTAAAGGCTCACGATGCCCCAGATGTCAACTAAGGGAGGGGGCCATTGTACATATTTTTGCTACGTGCCCATTTTTAACATCTATTAAGAGCCAGATTACAGATTTCTTTAACACACAACTAAATATTCAAGTATCCCTGACCCCCGCTGTGTTGCTTTTGGGAGTATCTAATGGGGAAAAGTTGTCAGGAGGTATGGAACTGGTTTTTATCATCATGACTATTTTTTGACTTTGTATAGCTTCGGCCTGGCCAGTCTTTCAACAATGGTTAACCCGGGTCCTTTCAACTTGTAATTTGGAAAAAGCAATCTTTTCTAGGAAAGGGATCCGTAGTAAAAGGAAGGGCCTACGGAGATGGGGACTGTTAATAGACTGGATCAATCAATCAATCAATCAGGGTTTTTTAATGCGCGCTACTCACCCGTGAGGGTCTCAAGGCGCTGGGGGGGGGGGGGCTGCAGCTCCGGTTTCAGTCGAAGAGCCAGGTCTTGAGGTTCTTCCTGAACATGTGCAGGGTCGGGGAGCGTCTGATGTTCACTGGGAGCTGGTTCCAGGTCTTGGCTGCGATGTAGGAGAAGGCTCTTCCGCCTGCTCGGCTTCTGCGGATGCGGGGGGTCTCTGCCAGGGCGAGGTCGGCGGAGCGGAGGTTCCTCTTGGGTACGTGGAAGGAGACTCTCTCGTTGAGGTATTTGGGACCGATGTTGTGGAGGGATTTGTAGGCGTGGGTGAGCAGTTTGAAGGTGACTCTCTTCTCGACGGGGAGCCAGTGGAGGTCTCGTAGGTCTTGGGTCATGTGTTCTTGTCTTGGTGTCCCGAGGACGAGTCTGGCTGTGGTGTTCTGGATTGTTTGGAGCTTGTGTAGAAGAGTTCTGTTGATTCCGGCGTAGAGGGCGTTGCCGTAGTCCAGCCTGCTGGTGATGAGCGCGTGGGTGACGGTCCTCCTGCATTCGTAGGGAATCCATTTGAAGGTCTTGCGGAGGGTGCGAAGGCAGTTGAAACTGGTGGAGGCGACGGAGTTTATCTGGCGGGTCATGGTGAGAGATGAGTCGAGGATGATGCCGAGGTTCCGTGCGTGGTCGGTAGGGGTGAGTGGGCTACCGAGGGCAGAGGACCACCAGGTGTTGTCCCAGGCGGAGGTGGAGGGTCTGAGGATGAGGACCTCTGTCTTCTCCGAGTTGAGCTTCAGACAGCTATCCTTCATCCAGGCTGCGACGTCCTTCATTCCTTCCTGGAAGCAGAGTCTGGTGTCTTCGGGGTTCTTCGTGAGGGAGAGGATGAGCTGGGTGTCATCGGCGTAGGATACTATGCTGAGCCCATGCTGTCTGACGATGGTGGCGAGGGGGGCCATGTAGATGTTGAAAAGTGTGGGGCTGAGCGATGTTCCTTGCGGTACTCTGCAGTTGATCTCTGTGGGTTCGGAGAGGAAGGGGGGCCGTCTGATCCTCTGGGTTCTGCCGGAGAGAAAGGATTGGATCCAGTTGAGGGCGGTTCCTTGTATCCCAGCGTCATGAAGTCTGGCTGCAAGAGTGCGAGGTGAGACAGTGTCGAAGGCTGCGGAGAGGTCTAGTAGGATGAGGGCCGCAGTGTGTCCCTGGTCGAATAGCATGCGGATGTCATCAGTGGCAGCGAGGAGGGCGATCTCGGTGCTGTGGTTGCTGCGGAATCCCGACTGGGAGGCGTCTAGGATGGTGTTCTCTTTGATGAAGGTGGTCAGCTGGGCGTTCACGAGTCTCTTGGTGACTTTGGCAGCGAAGGGGAGGAGAGAGATGGGTCGGTAGTTTTTCAGGTCGGTAGGGTCGGCCGTGGGTTTCTTGAGGAGGGGTTTCACCTCCGCCCGCTTCCAGTCATCTGGGAAGGTGCTGGATTTTAAGGAAGCGTTGATGGTCCGCCCTAGTTCGGGTGCGATGGCAGCGGCGGCCCTGTGGTAGATGTGCGGTGGGCAGGGGTCCGTGGGGGCTCTCGAGTGGACTTTCTTCATGGTCGCTGTGATGTGTTCGACGGAGGCGGTGTTCCAGGTCATGACGGTTGGCTTGTCAGCAGCGGTGGGGGGGGTGTGGTCCGGCGGCTGTTCGCTGAAGTTGTCGTAGAGGGTCTTGATCTTCAGATGGAAGTAGGAGCTGAGCTTGTTGCAGAGTTCCTGGGAAGGTGTGACGTCCGTGGCTTCGCTGGTGGGTTTGGCGAAATGCTGTATGACGTTGAACAGTTCTTTGGCATTGGTTGCGTTGGTGTGGATTTGGTTCTTGATGAAGGTCCGTTTAGTGTCTCTTATGCGCTGGTGGTATCCCTTCAGGGCGCTCCTGTGGTTGTTCAGGGCTTCCGTGGTTTTCGGTTTCGCCAGACTTTTTCGAGGTGTCTGCAGGAGCGCCTGGTTTCTTGTAGTTCTGTGGTGAACCAGGCAGCCTTCAGGGGGCGTTGTTTGGTGGGGTGGCAGAGGGGTGCGAGCTTGTCGGCGCAGCAGGAGATCCAGCGGTGAAGTTCTTTGGCTGCGGAGTTGACGTCGGTTGTGGCGCAGGGGGGTCAAGGAGGAGGGTGGTGTTGAGGTGTTCCTCTGTGATCTTGGTCCAGTTCCTTCGTGGCGGGCGCGGGGCCGGCTTGGGTGTGGTGGAGGTGTTGAAGGTGAAGTGTACGCAGTGGTGGTCTGTCCAGGGGTGTTGGGTGGTGTGGCCGAAGCGGATGTTTGTCCCTCCTGCGAAGATGGGGTCGAGGGTGTGTCCTGCTCTGTGAGTGGGAGTGTTGACGAGCTGCTTCAGTCTGAGGTTGGCGAGGTTGTCCAGGAGGGTGGTGGAATCGGGGTCGCTGCGGTTGTCGAAGTGGAAGTTCAGGTCCCCGAGTAGGATGTAGTCCGTGGAGGTGATGGCGTGGGGTGCGACGAGCTCAGCGATGGTAGATGCGGACTGAGTGCGAGGTCCCGGGAGTCTGTAGGCGAGGGTGCGGCGTAGCGTGGTCCTGGGGTTGGTCTGGATCTGGAAGTGGAGGTGTTCTGTGTTGGAGTGTGGGTCGCTCGTGCTGGAGGTGCAGAGTCGGAGGAGGGTCTTGTGTGCAATGGCGAGTTCTTCTCCAGGGTGGTGGGGGCGGTCCTTTCTCTGGATCTTGTAGCCGTCGGGGATGGCGATGGCGATGTCAGGGCCGGAGGCGGCGTTGGTCCAGGTTTCCGTGAAGAGGGCTACGTCGGGCGAGAGGGTGTCGATCAGGTCCCAGATCTTTATGGCGTGTCTGTGTAGGGAGCATACGTTGAGGAGGATGCATGTCAGGGCTTTGGTGGTGCGTGCATCAGGGGGGTCTTCGGCGGTCGAGGGGGCGTTGTCGATGGTGAAGGATCTTTGCAGTGTCTGCAGGAGAACTGTCCGTGGGTGGTGTTCGGTGAGGATCCTTGGCAGTCGGTGAGTCTTCCGGGGTTGAGTGCGTGGAGGGCGGCGGAGTCATATTGGCGGGGTCCTGGAGATCCAGGGTTCCTGGCGCTGGCCGCGGTCGGGTCACGGACGGGCACAGACGGGCTTGCCTTAGGCGCCCCTTCAGCGCGCCAGCGGCGCGACCGCGCAGCGGCCGCCATAAGATAGGGGAGAGGGGAGGGACGAAGCTGGGAGGCGGGAACGAGCAGGGGGAAGGGGCTGCAGGGGCAGCAGCGGCGGCCGAGGGAGACTACCGAGGGCACAAGGGGAACCCGGGGTACACACAAGGTGGAGGGGGGCAGGAAAGAGAGAAGCAGCAGCAGTAAAAACGGAGCAACAATACAATAAAAACAAGAGAATCAAGGAGATGAGAAAGGTATGCACGATGCACTTTAGGTCAGTGTTTGGTTCTTATTTATGTATATTGGCCCAGTGGTTTTTTATTTCTCCTCCCTGGGTGTTATTAATCAAGACATATGCTCTGTACTACTGTGATGAAATGATCCTGTTTAAATGTGTAGCAGGGGGTGGGTGGGGTCTGGGGTGTTTTTATATTGGGATAAAATGATGTCTCTTTGTATTATGAATTATTGAACTGAAATTGTTAATAAAAATATATTTAAAAAAGGACTCCTCGCACAAAAAAAACAATGCCAACCGTCCATTTGAGGAGATTTTTTACTCCAAATTGTCATTTTGGGAAGATTTTGATGCGTCTCGAGGAGAGAATCTTCCCCAGTTTGCAGCCATGTTAGATCCTGCGTGTTCGGGATTGCGGATGTCAGAAAACATCCACCAGAAGCCGCTGGTGCACCTGAATGACATGTTGGTGACCGCAAAATGTTGGGGGAGCATGCAGCTGGCTAACAAATTTTGTGGCGCTCCCGAACGGCTTTGAAATCTCATGGGCGAGCACCCGGCAAGTCGCTCCCACGTGTGCAAGAGGACATTTTGAGCACGCTAACATAAACAAATCCGCTCTGTTGCGGACTTTAAAGGAAACTCTGCGTTCTACGTGGAACGCGTAGTTGCCGAACTCCACAAACTCCGCAAGAGGAGTGGTGATTTATGCCCAGGCCTACTAAAGGCGTGAAATTTACTATTCCCACTTCAGTCTAACTATATTAGGGGAAGGTGTCAGACAATAAAGAGGTGACATTTACTATTCCCACTCAATCAAAACCAATTTGGGGAAGGTGTTGGATACTAAAGGGGTGACATTTTCTATTCCTACTCTAATATAAACTAATTTGGGTTAGGCATTGGACACTAAAGGGGTGACATTAACTATTCCCACTCCAATCCAACCATATTAGGGGAAGGTGTTGGACACTAAAGAGGTGACATTAACTATTCCCACTCCAATCTAACCATATTGGGGGAAGGTGTTGGACACTAAAGGGGTGACATTTACTATTCCCACTCAAATCTAAACAAATATTTGGAAGGCATTTGATACTAAGAGATGAAATTTAATATTCCCACTCATATGTAACCATATTGGGGGGAAGTGTTGGCCACTAAAAAGGTGACAATTACTATTCACACTCCAATAGAACCTTTTTGGGGGAATGTATTGGACACTAAAAGTGTGACGTTTACTATGCCCACTCCAATATAGGCCACTATGGGGAAGGTTTTGGATACTAAAAGGGTGACACGTACTACTCCCACTCCAATTTAAACCAATTTGAGGAAAGGGTTGGACACTAAAGGGGAGACCGTATTGTTCCCTCTCCAATCTAAACAAGTTTGGGGAAGGCAGTAGACACCCAAGGGTATACATTTGCTATTCCCACTCCAATCTAACCATATTGGGGGAAGGTGTTGGACACTAAAGGGATGAAATTTACTGTTCACACTCCATTAGAACTGTATTGGAGAAATGTGTTGGACACTAAAGGGGTAACAGTTACTATTCCCACTCCAATCTAAACCAATTTGGGTAAACCGTTGGACACCCAGGGTTGATATTCACAATTAGCCCTCCAATCTAACCTTATTGGGGGAAGGTTCTGGACACTAAAGGGGTGACATTTACTATTCCCACTCCAATCTAAACCAACTTGGTGAAGGGGCTAAACAGTAAAGGTGTGAGATTTACTATTCACACTCCAATCTAGCCATATGGGGGAAGGTGTTGGACACTAGAGGGTGACATTTACTATTCCAACTCCAATCTAAACTAATTTTGTGAACGTATTGGATACTAAATGGGTAACATTTACTGTTCCCAATCTAAACCAATTTGGGTAAGGCAGTGGACACTAAGGTGGTGACATTTAATCCTACCACTCCAATCTAACCAAATTGGGGGAAGATTTTGGACACTAAAGGGGTGAAATTTACTATTACCACTCCAATCTAAACCAATTTTGGGGAAAGGGTTGGACACTGAAGGGATGACATTTGCTATTTCCACTCCATTATAAATCTTTTTCAGGAAGGCATTGGATACTAAAGGGGTGACATTAACTATTCCCACTCCAATACAACCAAATTGGAGGAAGATGTTGGACACTAAAGGGGTGTCTTTTACGATTCACACTCCAATCTAACAATATTGGGGGAAGGTGTTGGAGACTAAAGGAGTGACATTTACTATTCCCATTCAAATCTAACCATGTTAGGGAAAGGTGTTGGACACGAAAGGGGTGACATTTACTATCCCTATTCCAATGTAAACCAATTTGGGGAAGATGTTGGACACTAGGGGTCGATTCCGATTCGGGCCGGAAAAAGCACCGACCGACTCGGATCCGGAAAAAATACCTACCGACACGTACCCGTGGCGCCCAACACGCCAAGTACGATGCAAGGCGCGAAAAATCCGACCGACACGTAACGAAACCAAGTCGTTCGACCGAGCCGCACGGAAAACAGCAATGCGGCCGGAAAAACACGCGAATCCAACCGACCGACACGCACCCGGAACAAATCCGACCGAAACGTACACGCTAACTCCAAACCGCTAAGTACGATGCAAGGCGCGAAAACCACGAGCGAGTCGGACGGAGGACAAGCCGTATGACCGACACGCATACAAAACCGAGCCGAAGCAACACAAAACACCGCGACCGGCGCGTACGCAGCATAGAAAACTGCACAAACACAGCGTGAACGAAACGGAGAACACTGTACGAGACCAATGCAGGGTCCGACTCGGTCACAAGAACGTTTCCAACATACACAAACAGCACAAAGGAAAAATCACCCAAAAAAAGGCCAAACAAGCAATTACCAAGCCAATAAATACTGGGGGGGTGGGGACAGAGAACAAAGACACACCCACAACTCCACCTATATAAAGGACACAAATCACTACCATGAGCCTTTGCAAATGCCATTCCACTGCCAGCACCCAAGAGAAAGCAACCACACACCCACAGCTCATCCCTCACACAAGCCACACACCATCAGCACACCAACAAATACCTACCTCACATACACCCAGCAAAACACACACTCACACACCCTCACCTGCACACCAACACACACATCACTCACCATCACCACCCATCACCATGCCCCCCAAGAAGAATCACAAGTTCCTAGATTGTGAATTGGAAGTCCTGGTAGACGAGATCCTCAGGGTAGAGCCACAGCTGTTTGGCGCACTGGTCCAACAGACCCCCATCTCCCAGAAAACAAAGATGTGGGAGAGGATCATCAACAGGGTGAACGCACAATCACCATGTCTGCGCACAAAGACCGACATCCAGAACAGGTGGTATGACGTGCGCAGGAGGGTCCGGGAGCTGCTCAAGAAAGACTACCTCATCAGCCAATACACCGGCAGTGGCCCTCCTGCCAAGCCAGTATACCTCAGGCCCTGGGAGGAGAAGGTGCGGGCCATCCTTCCGCCAGTGAGCGTATATGGACTAGAGAACATCCCAGAGCCTGGTGAGTACACAACAAATGTACACAATATTCTGCCACAATACACACACACATCACTGTCAAGGGGAGAGTCAAACCATGCACTCATAGCAATCACACAGCAACCAGAACAGAATCATCCCAAAATGTGTATGTCAGTCAGAGAAACACAACACATGCCATCAAAAAGTCACATCCAACTGTGCCAACACATGTACAAACACAACCACAACTACAGCTAGGCAGTGGCACAAATAGAACTAACAAACACATCCACACATGTAGCCACCACAACAACACCAACACACAGTGAAGACCACTCAAAGGAAGGAATTCTGTGTATGCTGGCCAAGTCAGTGTAGCCAATAGCATCATGGGAGTCGCAGTCACACATATTGCCCGCCCCAAAACTGTCCCATCAACACCACCATGAACCATGCTCACATCACAGGGAGTGGAGAAGGACTCACAAGATGGCTGACACTGGCTACTGCTGTGGGGAGCACAAGGCCCTGCTGGCAACTGTGCACCAACAAACAGCAGGACACCACTGACTGACATCCTGAGAGACAACTTACACTCCCTGCAATGCAAGCACGTTCCATGGTGGGATATCTGGCTGGCTGGGTGGGAAGGGGGACTTGCAGCACTGACTATAGTCACCAGCACCTCCCCTCACACCCCCCAACACAAACTCCACAGTACCCACCTGGTAGAATGCAATGCCCTCCATCCTAACACAAGATCCCACAAAGCACCACCACCCTGGGTTATGTTGTGTGAAGCACAGGGACACTCTTGGGACTCTTAGCCAAACAACTGCCAGGACAACACTCCCAGCCATCCTGTCAGCACAGCCAGCCCACCCCACAGGGAAGCAGAGTCAAAAGGAAGGAAGCATGGGCATGCTGGGAAGGGGGTGGAGGCAATAGCATGATGGGAGTCGTAGTCACAGACATTGCTCAGCCTCACAACTGGCCCATCAACACCACCCTGAACCATGCTCACATCACAGGGAGTGGAGAAGGACTCACAAGATGGCTGACACTGGCTACTGCTGTGGGGAGCACAAGGCCCTGCTGCCAACTGTGCACCAACAAACAGCAGGACACCACTGACTGACATCCTGAGAGACAACTTACACTCCCTGCAATGCAAGCACGTTCCATGGTGGGATATCTGGCTGGCTGGGTGGGAAGGGGGACTTGCAGCACTGACTATAGTCACCAGCACCTCCCCTCACACCCCCCAACACAAACTCCACAGTACCCACCTGGTAGAATGCAATGCCCTCCATCCTAACACAAGATCCCACAAAGCACCACCACCCTGGGTTATGTTGTGTGAAGCACAGGGACACTCTTGGGACTCTTAGCCAAACAACTGCCAGGACAACACTCCCAGCCATCCTGTCAGCACAGCCAGCCCACCCCACAGGGAAGCAGAGTCAAAAGGAAGGAAGCATGGGCATGCTGGGAAGGGGGTGGAGGCAATAGCATGATGGGAGTCGTAGTCACAGACATTGCTCAGCCTCACAACTGGCCCATCAACACCACCCTGAACCATGCTCACATCACAGGGAGTGGAGAAGGACTCACAAGATGGCTGACACTGGCTACTGCTGTGGGGAGCACAAGGCCCTGCTGGCAACTGTGCACCAACAAACAGCAGGACACCACTGACTGACATCCTGAGAGACAACTTACACTCCCTGCAATGCAAGCACGTTCCATGGTGGGATATCTGGCTGGCTGGGTGGGAAGGGGGACTTGCAGCACTGACTATAGTCACCAGCACCTCCCCTCACACCCCCCAACACAAACTCCACAGTACCCACCTGGTAGAATGCAATGCCCTCCATCCTAACACAAGATCCCACAAAGCACCACCACCCTGGGTTATGTTGTGTGAAGCACAGGGACACTCTTGGGACTCTTAGCCAAACAACTGCCAGGACAACACTCCCAGCCATCCTGTCAGCACAGCCAGCCCACCCCACAGGGAAGCAGAGTCAAAAGGAAGGAAGCATGGGCATGCTGGGAAGGGGGTGGAGGCAATAGCATGATGGGAGTCGTAGTCACAGACATTGCTCAGCCTCACAACTGGCCCATCAACACCACCCTGAACCATGCTCACATCACAGGGAGTGGAGAAGGACTCACAAGATGGCTGACACTGGCTACTGCTGTGGGGAGCACAAGGCCCTGCTGGCAACTGTGCACCAACAAACAGCAGGACACCACTGACTGACATCCTGAGAGACAACTTCCACTCCCTGCAATGCAAGCACGTTCCATGGTGGGATATCTGGCTGGCTGGGTGGGAAGGGGGACTTGCAGCACTGACTATAGTCACCAGCACCTCCCCTCACACCCCCCAACACAAACTCCACAGTACCCACCTGGTAGAATGCAATGCCCTCCATCCTAACACAAGATCCCACAAAGCACCACCACCCTGGGTTATGTTGTGTGAAGCACAGGGACACTCTTGGGACTCTTAGCCAAACAACTGCCAGGACAACACTCCCAGCCATCCTGTCAGCACAGCCAGCCCAACCCACAGGGAAGCAGAGTCAAAAGGAAGGAAGCATGGGCATGCTGGGAAGGGGGATGAGGCAATAGCATGATGGGAGTCGTAGTCACAGCCCTACATCCCCCACCACATGGCCCAGCAAGCTCACACTCACGCATGCACATCCCACAGAGAGTGGAAAGGCCCATCAAAGATGTCTGACACTGTTGCTGTGTCGTGGGGAGCACAAGGGCATGCTGGGTACTGCACACCAACCAACAGCAGGACACCACTGTCAGCCATCTTACCATTGCCCTCACACCCACACCCACTGAACTCCACACAAAAGCAAGTAAGTATGGGAATGCTGGCAAGTGGGGTGGAGGCAATGGCATGATGGGAGTCGTAGTCACAGACATAGCTCACCCCCACAACTGTCCCATCAACACCACCCTGAACCATGCTCACATCACAGGGAGTGGAGAAGGACTCACAAAATGGCTGACACTGGCTACTGCTGTGGGGAGCACAAGGCCCTGCTGGCAACTGTGCACCAACAAACAGCAGGACACCACTGACTGACATCCTGAGAGACAACTTCCACTCCCTGCAATGCAAGCACGTTCCATGGTGGGATATCTGGCTGGCTGGGTGGGAAGGGGGACTTGCAGCACTGACTATAGTCACCAGCACCTCCCCTCACACCCCCCCAACACAAACTCCACAGTACCCACCTGGTAGAATGCAATGCCCTCCATCCTAACACAAGATCCCACAAAGCACCACCACCCTGGGTTATGTTGTGTGAAGCACAGGGACACTCTTGGGACTCTTAGCCAAACAACTGCCAGGACAACACTCCCAGCCATCCTGTCAGCACAGCCAGCCCAACCCACAGGGAAGCAGAGTCAAAAGGAAGGAAGCATGGGCATGCTGGGAAGGGGGTGGAGGCAATAGCATGATGGGAGTCGTAGTCACAGACATTGCTCAGCCTCACAACTGGCCCATCAACACCACCCTGAACCATGCTCACATCACAGGGAATGGAGAAGGACTCACAAGATGGCTGACACTGGCTACTGCTGTGGGGAGCACAAGGCCCTGCTGCCAACTGTGCACCAACAAACAGCAGGACACCACTGACTGACATCCTGAGAGACAACTTCCACTCCCTGCAATGCAAGCATGTTCCATGGTGGGATAACTGACTGGCTGGGTGGGTGGGAAGGAGGTCCGGCTGTCAACCAAACACAAGCAATGCAGACCATGTTCACACCCCAGAAAATACATAGAAATGCCCAAATAATGCAGGACAATGTGCCACACCAATATCAACCCCTGACTGTGACGACTTAGGACAATGCAATGTACAGGCCCGCACCCAGAGGCACAGTCACAACTGTCATGTGTGTCAACCATTGATGCCTGCAGAAACATGACATACATTGTTTGTGTCTCCCAAAAACAGGTGATGATGGGGACACAGCAGCAGACGCTGAGGAGTCCCAGTCCCAGGCTCAAGAGGATGCCGAGCTCACTGGCGTCGTACAGCCTCTGTCCTCCTCGGACGATGAAGAACAACCTGGCACATCCGGTGCAAGTCAACATGCAGCACCAGCAGGACCACCAGCTGCAGCACCAGCAGGACCACCAGCTGCACCCCTGCACCCACCCCTACAACGACTGTCACCACGAATACCATCCCTGCCGACATGGACAGAATAAGGAGCAACACCAGCACAGTGACCCTGGACCAACCTGGGGCCATGGACACCACCACCACCACCAACCCCCAAGGTGGACCAGGGTTATCTGTGCGTGCCACTGCACACACTGCACATGTCAGCAGGGGTGGTGGGAGGGTGGGAGACAGAGGTCGCTGCTTGCAGACGTTGCTGGTGTGCATGACGACCCACAACTGGTACGCATAGCTGATGCGTACCAGTCCAGCACCGGAGAGCTCAGCCAGGTAGTGGGGCTCCTCAGAGACATTAAACAGCAGCAGGCTGCCCATCATGCCCGCTTGGACTCCCACATATCCCACGTGGAGTCACACATGTCCCGTGTGGACTCACACATGTCCCGCGTGGAGTCCAAGTGGGATGCACTGCATGAGATGACGGCGGTGCACAGGGACATTTTACAATGCCTCCGCCAGATGAACAGCAACCAGTCCACACCTCCCTGTGTGCCAACAACATCTGGTGCCGAACAAACTGCAACTGCCACAGGGAGGGAGGAGGACTCTGGCGGAGAGTCCCCTGCACCGCAGCAGCCTGCACTTGAGGGCCCCCCCAAGAAGAGGGATCGTCCGAGGAGGGAAAAGTGAGAGGCCGATGGCCAAGCGCAACTCCCAGGAAGCCTGAACCTGTTCTGGATGTTCGCCTTTGTGCACAGACTGTTCACCCTGTTGGCGGCAACACTACTCCCACACATTGCATGGGGAGTACAAGTTGGACCAATGTGTCAGACAACTGTGGCCCCGATACTGGGGATCCTGTCTACCCGGACTTTCAATTCACCTAGGAACTTGGGATTGCAAGATTCATGTACAGCACAACCCATCCTATGCACTATTAACACAAATGTATCACAATAAACACACTAATACACCATACTTGCCTCTGTCGTGATTCCAAACGTGGGTGCTGTTATGGGGATGATGAACTGCAAAATTACACTGTGTATGCGAACTGCAACAGCAAGGACAACACAGGCATGTGAGTACAGGCAACGTGACACACATGAGGGAGACACACCACCAGGGCTACACGACACATACACACCTAGGCCATCTGACTCATTGCCTACACTGATGTTGCCAGGGAAGACGGTGCAATGCACAGACACCACACCCATTCCCAGTTGTAGTCAAGTAGCCCACAGGTGCAGTAAGCAAATGGCAGTCAAATGTGTGACCACAGACAACGCACATCACAAAGTGAAGCACAGGTTTATTACACAGTTGCAACATGCCGTAACCACTACAGATGCAAGGTAACCCCACCTGGTAGCGGGCACACAGTCAACAACTGTAGACGGAAGGAAGTCCATGGGTGTGGCGCACATCACCTGTAGGGACACAACAGCTACCAGCCTGGATGTGCAATCACGTCGTCGGTGGACACAGTTGACCAAACGAATCTGAAAGTACCCTGTGAAGGACAGAAATGACACACAGTCAAAAGCAATGGAGTACAGGACAGAACAGAACAGCAAAACTCATGCACAATACATGTTACAAGATACCCACCCAGAACCAAGTTAGCATGTCAACACTGTTGGGGAGTACAGCCCACCTGTCACCACACATCGCAACACACATCCAGTCAAGTAGCCCATGGACACACTCCAACAGCACCAGAGCACCACCCACACATCATGCCAACTCACATCATTGACATGACACCTCAGGATACTCACATACAGCTAAAGAAGTTGGTGATGAGCTGTGTGCGGACATCACCATCACCATCACCATCATCATCATCATCATCATCACTGGCATCGTGGTCCAGGCCAGGATCCTCCACAGGTGGCGGATGTTGGTCATTGTCATCCTGGATGAGAGGCAACTCCTTCCGCACTGCCAGGTTGTGGAGCATGCAGCAGACGATGATAATCTTGCACACTTTCGCAGGGGCATATGGGAGGGACCCTCCGGTCTTGTCCAGGCAGCGGAAGCGGCTCTTCAGGAGACCAAAGGTCCGCTCAATCACTCTCCTGGTCCGACCATGTGCCTCATTGTAGCGCATCTGGGCAGGTGTCACAGGGTTCCTGAGGGGTGTCAGCAATCACGGCATGTTGGGGTATCCCGAGTCACCTACGGACAGACAAGTGCACATTAGCTGACTTGGAAAAGTGGGCGGAATACTACAGATCAGATCACACACAATGGCACAAAGTCAGTACACACCGACAAGCCAGGCACGCTGGTTCTGCATCTGTGCCATCATCCTGGGGATGCGACTACTCCTCATCACAAAGGCATCGTGTGCTGAACCAGGGAAACGGGCACACACGTGTGTGATGGTCATGTCTGCAAGACACACCACCAGTGCATTGACCGAGTGGTAGTGCTTGCGGTTCCTGTAGGCCTGCTCCTGGGCCTGTGGTGGTACCAAAGCCACATGTGTCCCATCAATGGAGCCAATTACATGCGGCATCCTCCCCAGGGCATAAAAGTCACTCTTCACGTCAGTGAGTCGTCGCTGTCTAGGGAAATAGATGTACCGGTTCAGGAAGAGCAACATTGCCGCCAAAACATCACGGAGCACACGGCTGAACATGGTCTGTGACATCCCACCAGCAGTCGCCACAGTATGTTGGAAGGTACCGGTGGCAAAGAAGTGTAGGGCTGCCATCACCTTCACCTTGGGGGTCAGCGCTGTAGGATACGGCCGGCCAGGCTGCAAATGTGGGGACAACTGCACTGCCAAATCCTCAATCAGCTGCCTGGTGAAGCGGTACCGTCGGATGCTGTCCCGTTCCACCATCGTTGCCAGGTCTGGGAATGGCCGATGGACAGCAGGAGCCCTGCAGTGCAGAGGAGAAGTAAGCAAGATTGTCAGTCACCCCACATATGCGGCATTGAACACACTCAAGATCCCAACATACATCATTATGAGGCACAACTACATGAAGTGTGCAGTACCGGAAGGACATGTATGGTACATACATGGCCAACATCTGTCAACACGGTCCTACAGGTGGCATCAATTTGTCCCAGGTTGGCCCATTGGATATCATGATGCCGTGTCACAGTTCCCATCTCCTGCTGCCGTGTCACAATCACCCCCCACAGTGACATGTGAGGACAGATGTGCCCCAGGCACCACAGCTCAACGACAGGTACATTCCCAGGGACCCTGTAATGCCACATGGACACTGGCATCACATGGAGTATCATGTGTACACCACAGCAAAACAAACATGACCCCCACAGGTAGTGGCCCCACTTGCCACGGCAGGACAGACATGGACGTCTGTGACACACACGCACAACATCAGAGTCCATGCACACACAACGTGGATGTGGAGACTGTCTCCCATTGTGCACATGAAATCAGAGACATTGTAAACACTACATGCACAAAGACTGTGGAGGTCCATCACTATTGTGCCACTGGGACACCCTGGCTCAAACATACCGTCCCACATGGGACTCACGGGGTATGTGACATGACATACACAAACACCACTGTGAAATGTGACCATGGCACATGCACAGATATGAACAGTTGCACATCACAGTGGTCACGTACACGTAACACCCAGGATCCTGTCCCCATGAACACGTGCACAGCCTGGGGGTGGCTGCCCACAGGTGACACCCACAGGACAACATGTACACCAACATACACACAATAGGAAATGCAGCCTTACATGCCTTATGATAAGGTTTGGACAGGCTGTCATGATGTAGGTGTGCCCCTCACTCCCTGGGAGCTATCTGTGGCTGGCATATGTCCATCTGAGACAGGCATGCTGATATATGCCAGTGACATGTACAGTGATGCGTTGTACTGCAATGGACCGATCGGTGCCTCCGGCCGGCCCATTGCTTTCAATGTGTGGGGGTACGCGTTGTACCCCTGTGCGCGTTGAACTGCAATGGACCGATCGGTGCCTCCGGCCGGCCCATTGCTTTCAATGTGTGGGGGTATGCGTTGTACCCCTGTGCACGTTGAACTGCAATGGACCGATCGGTGCCTCCGGCCGGCCCATTGCTTTCAATGTGTGGGGGTACGCGTTGTACCCCTGTGCGCGTTGAACTGCAATGGACCGATCGGTGCCTCCGGCCGGCCCATTGCTTTCAATGTGTGCGGGTACGCGTTGTACCCCTGTGCGCGTTGAACTGCAATGGACCGATCGGTGCCTCCGGCCGGCCCATTGCTTTCAATGTGTGCGGGTACGCGTTGTACCCCTGTGCGCGTTGAACTGCAATGGACCGATCGGTGCCTCCGGCCGGCCCATTGCTTTCAATGTGTGCGGGTACGCGTTGTACCCCTGTGCGCGTTGAACTGCAATGGACCGATCGGTGCCTCCGGCCGGCCCATTGCTTTCAATGTGTGCGGGTACGCGTTGTACCCCTGTGCGCGTTGAACTGCAATGGACCGATCGGTGCGCACCCATTGACAATGGGCTTGCCTGGCAACGGACGCGTTTTCGAATTTCGAACGAGTCGGTTGCTGGAAAATCAGTTGGTCACCCACAACAATGTTGCTAAATCATGTATGTCATGAAGTTGAAGATTTGAAGGATGCTGTGGGCGTGTTTTGGTGCTGCTATTCCATGGATTGGCCAGATTCAGAAGATGCAAACGACTTGGACCTATCACTTTGGACACAAGGGACAGTATCTGCCTCTCCAGCACATATATATTGCTGGCTGTTCCCCTGAGAGCCCACTTGCCTGCACTACATGCTCCAAGACGACATCTGCCACTGCACTGCTGCTGTCTCTGCCCCTCTGGACCCTGCAATGGCACGTACTGTGGAGAGAGCCCCAGCCTTCAGCCTTGAAGAGAACCAGGCCCTGCTGGACAGCCTACTTCCACAGTACAGCAAGCTGTATGGGACACCAGGGGAGCAGGTGAGTGTCCTGTGCACTGCCTTTCTGAATGTGCATTTTGTCTGACTAGCAAGGCTGAGAGTCTGCACGCCACTGGCTAGCAGGCTCACTGAGTAGTTGTCACCCCCCATAGTGTGTAGTGACTTGCACTGGACAGGTATGGTGCAGTGACAGTGCTTCTGAACAGGGTTTTACTCCCCATGCAATGATACCATGTAGTGACTTCTGGAAAACTGTCCATGGGCAGCCGTGCACTGCCTGTGTACACCATGTGCCCCTGTGATTGCGACATGTATATGCAACTGTGTCATGCACGGATATGTTGCATGTGTAGTAATGGCCTTATCACTTTGTCATCCTGACAGGCTTCTGCCCATCGGAAGCAGGAGATCTGGAAGGACATGGTCCGGGCTGTCCGGTCCGTGGGGGTCTACAAGCGCCGGATCCGCAACTGCCAAAAGAGGTGGCAGGACCTTCGGGGCTGGACCCGGAGGATTGCACGGGTCCAGCTGAAGCTGTCGCCTCCTCGCAGGAGGGGCGGAACACGGACCCTGACCCCCACATGCTCAGGATCCTGGCGGTGGTCTTTCCAGACCTGGATGGGCAGCTGAAGGCCAGAGAGCAGCAAGGAGGGGGTGAGTCAAAGACTGCACTGTGAACTCTGTCTAACATGCTATGTGCCCTCCTCGGGCCTGGTTAAACTGCCACAGTACAGCAGTCATGTTGTCCAGGAGCCATGTCCCTCTATTGTGCACTGCCCACTCCTCATCTGATACCCAGGTGTGGCCCTTACATGCAGGGAATTCTGTCACTTAGGACTGTGTCCTTGCAGTTTGCTTGACTCAAGGTGGGAGACAGCATCTGTTTCCCTGACTCTGTGGTGGGCATCATGGGTGGGTCCATTGCTTACACAATGCCTGTATTCTGACATGTATTCAGCGTGTTACTTTGATCTGTGGTCCAATTGCTGAGCTGATCCACCACATGTGGCTGGGGTATCTGGCACACACCCATGCTGTGGGTGGGAACAATGTTTGGGCCCCAGGAGTATGTATATGACGTGTGTCACACATACTTAGCCAGCTGCCTACAGTCCAGGGCTCATCCCTCATTCATGTGGGGCTGGACAGTCATGCCTACTCCAGGCCATACAATACACTCTGTACTCCCACTCCCGTGTATCAGCTGACACATTGTGCGCAGTGATTTGACCCCTCAGGTGTCTGCCTCTGTGTCAGTGTGCTGTGGATTAGTCGCCAGGACTGCTGTGGAGTTTCTTGGTAGGGGCTCAGCATGCCACTGGAGATGTGACCATAGGAGACGATACTTGTGTGTCACATAGGTGTCTGATCAGCTGCCCATGCAGACTGGGGCATGTGAATGTGAAGTTCAGGCAGCTGTTCCCCATTCACAGCAGAGTGTGAGGGGCTCAGGTTCAGAGGGTAGTGTCACAGGTCTCCCATATGTCCAATAGGTATGACCTGGACAGATGAGGGTTGAGAGGATGTGTTGTGGGGGGGATGTACATGTGCACTTGTGCAGCTCCAGGACTTGCATTCCCCATGACCTACTATTGTGACACAGTGCAGAGTGTTGTTGTCTGGCTGCAAAGTCATACATCACTGACACAGTGATGTATGACTTTGCAGTCATGCCTCCGCCATGGCATGTGTCTACTGATTGGTGAGCCTGCAGGGGAGTGACATGTGCTACATGCACACCATAGTGGCGCTGGCTATCAGGACATGGGTGCATCATGGTGTCTGTCGCTGGTATGCATCACATGCATTTCCTATTTGACTCTGGGCATCCCTTTCATCCGGAAACCTGTACTGACTCAGTGGCAAGAGCTGTGATGTGTGCATGTCCACATGCCACACCGTGTCCTCTGCACTGTCCAACTACTGTGTACTTGGTGCATGTGTCCACACTGGGGTGTTGCAATCCAACAGACACCAGACAGATGGGTGCAAGGCCATGTGGGATGTGAGTGCCATGCTTGGCATCAGACTGACAATTGGCTTCTCCTGTTCAGTTAGGGCACTTTTAGCAATGTACAACTAATGATGCCAGGGCTTGCTCTGTGATGTGCTGTGCTCACAGTGGTGTGTGCGTTTTGTGCAGGTGACTGATGTCTGTCTGTTTCCCCATTGTTTGCAGATACATCCACGGCCACGGAAGGGGACAGCTCCACGGACCAGGAGGAGCCAGAGAGCCAGACTGGGTCAGCAGCCGAGGAGTGGTCGGAGGGACCCAGTGGCACGGAGGGCGAGGGAGCCACACCGAGGAGTCCTCAGCAGCATCCACCTCAGCTGAGGACCAGAGCAACTCGGAGGATGACTCCCTTGTGGAGGCGGGTGTCAGCAGCCACCACACCCCAGCTAGTGTTGCTGTCCCCGCCACCACCAGCACCACCACCGCCCTCCCATCGGCTCCCATTCCCCAGGTCCGTGGAGGCTCCCATGTCCGGGAGCGTGTCTCCTTTGGGCCAGGCACCGCAGCCCCTGCCCCTGTGTCCCCTGCTGCCCTGAGTGAGGAGTCTGTGTACCTCCTTCGCCAGCTCCATGTAGGCCAGACAGCCCATGCTGAGTGTCCTCCATGCGCACACCGCGCTGTTGACTCAGCTGGTGTCGTTCATGGAGGGCATCTCATCGGGCATGTCTGACCTACAGAGGGGCAATAGGTCCATGGACTCCTCCCTGACGGCAGCAGTGTCCCTCCTCAAACGGTCCCTCACCCCTCCTGCCTCTGCTCCATCCACACTCCCCAGCACCTTACCCATCCCAAGCACACACACACCGGCACAGGCACACACCAGCACACACACATCCAGCACACTGACACACACGCCAATGACAAAACGCACACGCACGCACATTCAGGGGACTGAAGCCAGACTCACAGGGGATGGGGCCCTGGAACACACACACGCATCCACATGCACTGCGCAGTCCTCAGTTCCCTCTCCCTCCAAAGCACCCTCCCTTGCCTCACCTGCAACCCCAAAGTCACAGCAGCTCTTCCTCTGTGACCTCGGCCTCTTCCCCACCGATGAAGCTGCTCCAGCATCCCGGGGGAAGAGGAAGCCCACCCACACGGAGCAGAGTGCCCCTCGCCCCCGGACACCCTCCCCCAGGCGCAGACGGACTGAGGCCCCCACCCGCAAGTCCCCCCGGAGTCCTAAGAGCAAGACCCCACCTCCGCCCTGCAGCTCAGGCACAAGGTCTCCATCCTCCATCCCTCAGGCCCCCACTGCACAGGAGCCCCCACCACACCCTGCCCCAGGTTCCCCCACCCACAGATATACCATCCCCAAGAGGATCAGGCCTTCTCCCCCTGCCACTTGCTCTCCCAGCACCACACCCCCCGCTGCGCTTGTCTGTGCCACTGATGTGGTGAGGGTGTCCTCCCCCTCTGTCCAACCCACCTTGCCTGTTCCCCATTCTCCTCCCCTGGAGGTAGGCACTGCAGTGGAGTCCACTACCGCCCTGTCTGACTTGGGCACTGCAGTGGCGGACCTGTCCACTCCATCTGCAGGGTCCACTGCAGTTGTGCCGGCACCCACGACATCTGAGTCATGCCCCCAGTTGTGCCGGCACACACCATGTCAGACACCTCCACTGCAGTTGTCAGTGGCTCTCCAGCACCCACCACCCCTTCCCTGACTCCCCCTGGTGAGCCCTGATCCTGTCCCTGCGGTGCCTGGCCTGCCCCCCGGTTGCCCCTCCTAGTGGATTGTCCCTTGTTTTGTGCAGGCATGCGTAGGGTGACATCTGCCAGTGTCACCCTGTTTGAACTTTGACAATGGACTGGCCATTGGCCTTTGCTCTTTTTTTCTGGACGTCGTTTTCATTCAACACATATGCTGAATAAAGCAACTTTCTTTTCTCTAGTGCTCATGCTTCAGATGTACATGTTGTTGGTGCTGCTAACCATGCCCTTGCTGCAGTGATGGTGATATCTGGTCTCATGATTATGAAGTGTTACTGTGCAGGAACCCATGTGGTCCAGGGGGAATGTGTCCTATCATGTGGTGTATCCATGTCATCCATAGCAGCATCTGAGGGTGTCATGTGTTCAGTATTTGGCAATGGGATTTCCTACTTACATTAGCAATTTCATATCTGTGGCTTCCACCCCTGCACATCTGTTGTGCCTGCCATTGTTGGATTTGTCTACTTCCCTGACCGTGTTGCCATCTCCACTGGACATGCAGGTTTGGGCATCAATGGGGAAGGACTCATCCGTGTAGTCAGTGCAACATTGCTATACAAGTGTGTTGGATCTGTGCTGATGATTCCGTTGGCACATCCATGACCAGGCTGATGTGACGGGAGCCCTCATTTGGTGCTAATTGTTGATTGTGTGACCAAGTGCTCAGCTGACATGATGGGGCCCTACTGAGGCAACATATGGCACAGCTTTCCTCACACAGGAGTGGAGTCCCCTCATGGCAGTGTGTACACGTGTGACATTGCCTGCGCCCAAGGTGTGTGTTGTATGTGCATATCTGTGTGTTCACTTCCATTTATCTGCGCATGCTGTGATCCCTAGTGTTGTACCTGTTTGTGATGCTTGCTGACTTGAGCTATGTTCCCCCAAAGTCTTCTCCCTGTATTCTCTGTGATGTGGGTGCATGGCACATTACTGGTCATCAGGGTGTCACCCATAGGTGTGTTTGCTGTCAGGGCTGAGTTTGTGTGCAGACGCAGATGGGTCACAGTCAGGTTTCCCCTTGGCACTTGTTGTTTGCCCCTGTCATGTGATTTTCAGTTCGTGTTATCTTTAAGTTATTGTGACACGTTGTGTGTGTGACTGCTGGCACACCTCAGGGTCCGGGCTGCGATGTTGTTTGTTGTCTATGTGTGTTCTTTGTGGGTGACCTTGGCTTCTTCATTGGTGTGTGACTGTGGCTGGGATCCCATTGGTTGGTGTGGTATCGCCGTCATGTCCATGTACAGCGTAGTGTGCAGTGTGTCAGACATTCAGGAGTCTTGTTGAGTGGCCATGTGTGATGTGTTTCTGCACCTTGGTTCCCACCCACCACCCTGGAATAGTCATGGGTGCATGTGCAATGTCACCAATGCATGTGTACTTCACTGCTGCACATTGTTGGAGGTCGAGGGGTGTGGTCTTGAGTGTGTGCAGATGGGAGTTGTTGCCCAGCTAGACCCCTGCCTCCATGTTGGCCTTGGCTTACTGGCCATGCTGATTGATTTGTGCTTGTGTCGGTGTGATGGTAATTTGTTGCTCAGGACACATGACTGTGGTTCACAGTGTGAACCACATTCAGCTTTGTCATCAGAGTGGGATTTTTATGCAGCCAAGGGTCACCACATTGTGGGGGCCCTGGGGGTGGTGCTGTGGTGTGTCTGTGTCTTGCTGTGTCAGTTGTTGTTCCTACGTGCCTGTGTGACATGTGTGTTTTGTGCTCCCTCTCATCTGACAATGCCTGCTTGCCCACATAGGGGATTTGGATCCATGAGTTACCTTAGTGTGGCAGTGTATGCACATCTGTATGATTGGTATTCAGCTCTCCTCATGTGTTGTGTGGTTACCTGGGGACACTGGCACCCCCCCTCACCTGCTGTGTATGATGACAGTGTTGGTCTGCCTGTTTGTGTTTGTGCATCTGCACCACTGCATTGGCATATCTTGGGTGTGCCATTGGCTGTATGTTGTTTGGTGTGTTTCCCCTGCTGTCCCTGGGACTCCTAGGTCATCGGTCAGCACAGTGATCATGGTTTGTGTGTCCCATTGCTGCCATGGTATGGTATCTGTTCACCTCACATCTGCTGTCTCCACAGGATATCTGCATTTGTGTGCCCATTGGTGCAAATATGTGGTTCTGCATTCTGATGGTCACTTCTGTCATTGTGTCATTGATGAATGTTGACGGTGTCAGCCCCCATGGGTGTTGTTTGTCTGCACATGGCCAAAGGAATGTCTCATTTGCACTGCAGTATTTGGCTCACCCAATTTATGTTGCAATGGGACACATACACTACTTTGCCACAGATGAGTTTTTGGTTCTGTGACCAGTAATGATCCATGCAGTTTGGCAGTTGCAGCTCTTTCTTTGTCAACACTTACCTTTTGGTCACTGTGATGATGGGGGTGTAGACCCCATTGCCACAATGGTCAAAATGTGCTTCAGCTATGGACCCCACACTTCCCTTTTGGTCACTGTGATGATGGGGGTTTAGACCCCATTGCCACAATGGTCAAAATGTGCTTCAGCTATGGACCCCACACTTCCCTTTTGGTCACTGTGATGATGGGGGTTTAGACCCCATTGCCACAATGGTCAAAATGTGCTTCAGCTATGGACCCCACACTTGCCTTTTGGTCACTGTGATGATGGGGGTTTAGACCCCATTGCCACAATGGTCAAAATGTGCTTCAGCTATGGACCCCACACTTGCCTTTTGGTCACTGTGATGATGGGGGTTTAGACCCCATTGCCACAATGGTCAAAATGTGCTTCAGCTATGGACCCCACACTTACCTTTTGGTCACTGTGATGATGGGGGTTTAGGCCCCATTGCCACAATGGTCATGGGCTGCTTGCATTGTGGGTGCCACACACATATATGTGTGGCACATGTGCTAGGGGGTCACATTGTATGTTCAAAGTCATGTTCGGTGTTGTAGGTATTTGACACATCCTACACACGCTTGTCATGGTGGTGGGGGGATGTCTTTATCTTGCATTCCCTAGGTTGTGGTGTGCTGGTTGTGTCATGCATTGTCCATCCTATGAGTGGGGGTGGTAGTAGTGGTAGGCATCCAGCCCCCCTGGGTGAGGGTGGTAGTCGTGGTAGGCATCCAGCCCCCCTGGGTGAGGGTGGTAGTAGTGGTAGGCATCCAGCCCCCCTGGGTGAGGGTGGTAGTAGTGGTAGGCATCCTGCCCCCTGGGTGAGGGTGGTAGTGGTGGTAGGCATCCAGCCCCCCTGGGTGAGGGTGCTAGTAGTGGTAGGCATCCAGCCCCCCATGGCTAAGGGTGGTAGTAGTGGTAGGCATCCAGCCCCCCTGGCTAAGGGTGGTAGTAGTGGTAGGCATCCAGCCCCCTGGCTAAGGGTGGTAGTAGTGGTAGGCATCCTGCCCCCCTGGGTGAGGGTGGTAGTGGTGGTAGGCATCCAGCCCACCCTGGGTGAGGGTGGTAGTAGTGGTAGGCATCCAGCCCCCCTGGCTAAGGGTGGTAGTAGTGGTAGGCATCCAGCCCCCCCTGGCTAAGGGTGGTAGTAGTGGTAGGCATCCAGCCCCCCCTGGGTGAGGGTGGTAGTAGTGGTAGGCATCCAGGCCCCCCTGGCTAAGGGTGGTAGTAGTGGTAGGCATCCAGCCCCCCCTGGCTAAGGGTGGTAGTAGTGGTAGGCATCCTGCCCCCCTGGGTGAGGGTGGTAGTGGTGGTAGGCATCCAGCCCCCCTGGGTGAGGGTGGTAGTAGTGGTAGGCATCCAGCCCCCCTGGCTAAGGGTGGTAGTAGTGGTAGGCATCCAGCCCCCCTGGCTAAGGGTGGTAGTAGTGGTAGGCATCCAGCCCCCTGGCTAAGGGTGGTAGTAGTGGTAGGCATCCAGCCCCCCTGGCTAAGGGTGGTAGTAGTGGTAGGCATCCAGCCCCCCTGGGTGAGGGTGGTAGTAGTGGTAGGCATCCAGCCCCCCTGGCTAAGGGTGGTAGTAGTGGTAGGCATCCAGCCCCCCTGGCTAAGGGTGGTAGTAGTGGTAGGCATCCAGCCCCCCTGGCTAAGGGTGGTAGTAGTGGTAGGCATCCAGCCCCCCTGGGTAGGGGTGGTGGTGCGCATTCAGGCCCCTGTGTGCATATGTGGCATTGGTGATGGGCATCCCGCCCCTATGGTGCTGCTGTTGCTGGTGTAAGTATATTCAGCATCCCCGTGTGTGTGTGTGATGTGTCGTGTACGTGTTGTATGTGTTTTGTGGTTGGTGTCTGGCTTACCTTCTGCGCCGTACGCATCCGTGCCTGTTCCGGTAGTAAATGTAGAATATTGGTATGATCGGGACGAAGGGATTCATGGTTGGTTCGTGTCGTTCGTCCTTCTCGTTGCTTGGCGTCGTCCTCGTCGCTTCGCCTCGTCCTCGTCGCTTCGCGTCGTCCTCGTCGGTGCCGTGTTCGTCTCGGAGCCGTGGATCGTGTTGTGGCGCGAATCGGAGCTTATGTGCGCCTCTCCCGGATGCTTTGACGTGCCGTGCGTAGCGACGGGTTCGGAGCGTACGGAAAGCGCATCGTACTTGTCCGGCCGGACGGGGCTACATTTTTCCTTCCGTGCGACTCGATTCGGCGTTTCCGGATTCGCCTCGGTCGGAGAACAGGACCTGGTTTGGGTGAGTACGGCTCGGCCGGATTTTTGCTGTTGTGCGCATCGTACTTGCTCGTTCGGTGTACTGTACGGATCGGTCGGGAAACAGGCTTTCGCATGGCTTTTTCCCGACCGAATGGTATTGGGTGCGCCTCCGACCGAGATCGGAATCGGCCCCTAAATGGGTGACCTTACTATTCCCATTCCGATCTAAACCAACATGGGTATAGGAGTTAGATAGCTGAGAGGTCACATTTACTATTACCACTCAAATCTAAACCAATTTGTGGAGAGTGTTAGACACTGGAGGTGTGAAATGTACTATTCTGACTTCAATCTTACAATATTGGGGGAAGGTTTGGACATTAAAGGGGTGAAATGTACTATTCCCACTCCTATCTAAACCATTTAGAGGAAGGTGTTGGACTCAAAAGGGGTGACTTTTTCCATTCCCACTCCAATATAAATGAATTTGGGGTAGGCATTGGATGCTAAAGGGGTGACATTAACTATTACCACTCCAATCTAAACCAATTTGTGGAAGGCGTTTGACACCAAAGGGGTGGCATTTACTCTTTCAACTCTATTGTAAAACATTTTGGGGTAAGTGTTAGAAACTAAAGGGGTGACATTTACTATTCCCACTCCAATATAAACCAATTTGAGGAAAGCATTGGACACTCAAGAGGTGACATGAACTATTCTCACTCCAATTTAACCATATAGGGGGACCGTGTTGGACACTAAACATGTGACATTTATTATTCCCACTCCAATCAAAACCAATTTTGGGAAGGTTTTGGAAACTAAAGAAGTGACAATTTCCATCCCCACTCCAATATAAACTCATTGGAGGAAGGCATTGGACGCTTAAGGCAACAACATTTATTAGTACCATTCCAATCTAAACCAATTTGTGGAAGGCGTTGGACACTGAAACTATTACCACTACAAACTTAACCAATTTATGGAACGCGTTGGGCACTAAAGGGGTGGTATTTATTTACTCTTTCCACCCCAATCTAATCCATTTTGAGGAAAGTTTTGGACACTAAAGGGGTGACATTTACTATTGCCACTCCTTTCTAAACCAGTTTGAAGAAGGAAATGTCCAATAATTCCCCTTTAATCTAACCTTATTGGGGGAAGGTGGTGGACACTAAAGGGGTGACATTTACTATCTCACTCCAATCTAAGCATATTGGGGGAAAGTGTTGGACACTAAAGGGGTGACATTTACTTAATCCACTCCAATATGAACAAATTTAGGGAAGGTGTTGGACACTAAAGGTGTGAAATTTACTATTTCCACTCCATTCTAACCATATTGAAGGAAGGTGTTGGACAATTAAGAGATGACGTTTACTATTCCCACTCCAATCTAAGCCAATTTAGGGAATGTGCTGGACACTAAAATAGTGACATTTACTGTTCCCACTCCAAACTAAACTAATTTGGGTAAGACATTGTACACAAAAAAAGTCACACGTATTATTCCTACTTCAATCCAACCATACTGGGGGAAGATTTCGGAAGCTAAAGGGGTGACTTTTACTATTCCCACTGCAATCTAATCATAATGGGGAAGGTGTTGGAAACAAAAGGGCTGACATGTTCTATTCCCACTCCAATTGAACCATATTGAGGGAATGTGTTGGAATCTAAAAGCGTGACATCTACTATTCCCTATCTAAATCAGATTGGAGAAGGTGTTGGACACTAAAGGTGTGACATTTACTATTCCCACTCCATTCTAGACATATTGGAGGAAGGTGTTGTGCATTAAAGATGTGACATTTACTAATCTTAATCCATTCTAAACAAACTTAGGGAAGGCGTTGGACACTAAAAGGGTGAATTGTACTGTTCTGACTCCAGTCAAAACATATTGGGGGAAGGTGTTGCACACTAAAGGGCTGACATTTACTATTTCCACTCTAATCTAAACCAATTTGGGGAATGCATTGGACACTAATAGGTTGACATTTCTGTTCCCGCACCTAGCTAAACCAATTTGGGTAAGGGGTTGGACACTAAAGGGGTGACACTTACTAATCCTACTCCAATCTAACCATATTGGCGGAATAATTTGGAAACTAAAGGGGTGGTAGTTGCTATTCCCACTTTAATCTAAACCAATTTGTGGAAGGATTACACACTAAATTTGTAAAATTTACTATTCCCACTCCCATCTAACGATATTGGGGGAAGGTGTTGGACACTAAAGGGGTGACATGTATTATTCCCACTCCATTCTAATCCAAATTGGGTAAAGTGTTGGATACTATGTGGGCGACATTTTCTATTCCCACTCCAATCTAAACACATTTGGGAAAGGCATTGGACACTAAAGGGGTGACATTTACTAATCCCACCCCAATTTAAGCCAATTTTGGGCAGGGCTATGGACACTAAAGGGGTGGCATTTACTGTTACCACTCCAATCTACACCAATTTGGGGGAAATGTTGGACACTAAAGGGTTGACATTTACTATTCCCACTTCATTCAAAACCAATTTGGGGATGGCTTTGGGCACTAAGGGGATGACATTAACTAACCCTAAGGTGTTGGACACTAAAGGGATGGCATTTACTATTCCCACTGCAATCTAATCAAATTGGGGTAAGGTGTTGGATACTAAAGAACTGACATTTATTATTCCCACTCCAATCTAAACCAGAAGAAATGCTTTATTTGTTGATTAATAAAAATCATTACAAACAAGATTAAATACACTTTAGGTTGTGACAGGAACTTGAATATACCAATTAGATATGACTGGAATCACATCTGTATCCGACAAAGCACATATACTACATTGTATTGAGAATAATATCAAGGTACATTGTAAAGTGCACATGTGCAGTGTCTTACATCTAGCAGCGATAATGAAAGTGCACTTAATTATACCAATTCGATTGGTCTAATATCGCAACTTTAAAAAGCCAGAACACATATAATACATTTTGTTGCAAGTAATATCAGGGAACATTTTAAAATGGATTCATATTTTGCACCAATCACAGAAACCATTACTCCAAATGGATGGTAAAAACGTTCTCAAAGGAGCTACCTACCCAACCCCCAAATTTAAAATACATATATAAAAGTACCAAAATGAAGGTGCAATAGATAAAGTGTACCTGTGCAGAATCTTACAACTAGCAGCAGTAGTTAAGGAGCACTTGTGCAAGACTTACATTTAGCAGCAATAGTTAAAGTGCGATTGTGCAGCGTCTAACATCTAACAATATTCTAAACAATTAATTAAAATGGATAATTTCTCCTCGTCAGAACAGGCCCACACAAGCAAATAATTGATTTAGTATTGGGATTATACCCAGTTACTACGAGCAATTAAAATCTTTTAAAACTTCGGTTTGGGGGCCATTCACATAACTTCAGGAACAATTTTATGGGATTGCAAATTTTTCTTTAACATTTTTGAGACTGACAACATTGTCTTGTAAAACCAGTCATTAATATTCTAGGCATGCAACTGATGTCAGGTGCCACACTCAGAAAGTAGCTTTTTTTCTGCGATGAGGACAAACTTTACAAACTGTGGGATCAGGCGAGGCGTGTTCCCAGAGAGACAAGTTATTATAGCTTGTCGACATGCTCTCACCACTAATTCGTTAAAGATGGATTTTAATAGAGCTTTCTTCTCTTCTAAGAGCTGAGGGCAAGTAGTTACAATATGCATGAAAGATTCTTTATAAAAATCACATAACCTACAGCTGTTTGTGGGCCAAATTCGTTCCCATGAAGGGATTCCATCCTTTGTGGGATATCTCCCAAATCGTAACAACATAAATCTGTCCCTTAAAAATGATTTTAAATAGGTTGTGAGATATGATTGTGGTTCTAATTTAGTGAATGAATTAATAACTGACCAGGAGTGACTCTTTTTGGTGAGCTCATCCTTGTCTAAGAGAATCCATAGGGAGTTAGCTGATCGACTTATTGTCTGTTTAAACGCCACTTTGCTCCTGGCTACTTCTTCGAGGGGCGGAGACTTAAAGTTATTTAAACTCTCCATTAAATATGCTCTCCAGCCCTTAGCATGCTCATACCTCATTATCTCCTGCCAACATTGGTTCACAAAGATGCCCTGGTCTGAACAAAAAAAATAATGTAACGATTTTAACAAGGCAGATTGTCTTATCAGAGTTTGTCTTTTCAGACCAAATTCCAATCTGACATTGGCATGCCCAATATACCTTGGAACCCTGAAAACAGATTTAAAAACTTTAATTTGTAGGTTATCAAGGATGTTTGCGTCTTTACCTCGAAAAATCATTGAACCATAAGCCAAAGAGGAAATCAGCTTTGCTTTCATGACCTTAAGTAAATGCTCATGGTTTAGACATGCCATCGTATCTCTCAACTCTCTAAAAGCAACGGGCAAGGCAGTAGCTTTAGCTTTTTGGTTAATAAAATGCTGTTTAAAAGACAATTTGTCATCGAATGTAATACCCAAATATTTATAGAATTTCACAGTTTCAATATGTAACCCATTAATCTTCCATACTCTCTTGTCTGATTTTGTACCACCAATCGTCATTATTTTTGTCTTCTTGGGATTCATTTGTAAGCCATTAGCAGATTTGTAGTTATTGAATGAATCAACTAATCTTCTTAGACCTATAGCAGTGTGGCTTAACAGTATGGTATCATCTGCGTATTGTAAATATTTGATATCTTGTCCTGAGAAGGTAGGTGAGTGGGCATTGACATTTTTAAGATATAACGGTAGGTCGGCCATAAAAAGATTAAAAAGGCATGGTGCCAAAACGCAACCCTGTTTAAGACCACTTTTAGTTTCGAATCGGCGGGTTGTACATCTACCGTCTCCGACTTTAACCTGGACCCACGTATTAGTATATAGCAGTTTAATCATGTCAATCAATTGATTTGGGATGCCCCATTCAGATAGCTTAGCCCATAGTAAATTACGGGGGATGGTATCAAAAGCGGCCTTAAGGTCGACGAAACAAATAAATAGCTTTTGCTTTCTATACTTTGCTCTTTTGGCCAACAAAGTCAGTAAGGTCAAGTTCTTGGTTGTTGACTCGCCCCTTCGAAAGCCAGTTTGAAATGTTGGGATTACATCTTCTTTTGTGGCCCATTCTTCCAGGTCATTCAGCAAACAGTTTGAGAAGGTTTTTGCCTCCACATCTGTTAGAGCGATTAGCCTATAATTTGCTGGATTGTCTTGTGGGCCACTTTTATAAATTGGCTGTATTATGCTTCCCTGCCATGACTCGGGGACCATTTTACTTTTAATAACATCATTAAACAAAGTTGTTAAAATCTCTGACCAAAGATCAAGCTTGGCTTCAAAGATTGAATTCGGGATTCCGTTGGGGCCTGGTGCACCATTCGATCTAATCCTGCTTATTGCCATTTTTACTTGTTCCTGCTGCCATGTCTCATTGACTTGTCGCTCCGCTTGAATGCGATACTGATCATACACTGCTCAGCGAGCTTGACTTTTGATGAACGGTATTATTGTAAAATATTATATCTGGGGATGCCCCATAAAGGTTGGAAATAAAAGACACCCAACAGGATTCGGCTGTATTAGCACTATTCGCTCTTTTGCTACCATTTTCGAGATTGTTTATTATGCCCCAGAATACTTTCAAGTTTTGCGGGAAAAATGCAGTTTAGTCCATATTCCTTCATAGTACGTATGTTTGGCTTTCCATATTTCATTTTTATAGGACCTTCTGAGCCATTTTAGTTTGCGAAGTTCCGAAGTTTTTAGGGCTCCTTTCGTTTTTTCTGAATGTGGCCCTTTTTGCTTTGTTAAGTTCTCTTTTTTGGTGAAGTAGCCTGTGTGTATACCATCCTGATTTTTTAGGCCTCGTAATGGACCCTTTTGATGTAGTTAAAGAAGGAAAGTGATCCAAAAAAGAAGCACACAGACGGGACCAAATGTCAACTATAGACTTCCCTTGACTTTTCTCAATTAGCGCCTTAGCAATTGCAGGTTCTAAAAATTCCCATATTTCCTTCTGGATTCTCGAGTTCCTCACTAGCCTTTTCAGGCTAAAGACCGTTGACCCGGTTACCATAGATCTTGCTTTGTGCAGGTGGGCGACTGATAATACCAGGGAGATTGTTTGTGGATTGTGGTCGCTTTCTATCCTAGGAATCACTTGCTAATCGTGGAAGGAGGATGTCAACTCCATTGAAATGATGTAATAATCAATAATGGAAAGCTGACCTGATTTTTTGAATGTAGGTACACTCTTGTTGGGATTTTGAGCATCTTCTTGTAGTATCATAAGATTATATTTATTGAGCTGAGAACGGCACATCTGTGTCAGCGCTCTGCTTGGTTTGTTAGCGCGGTTTTTGGCGAGCAAGTGCATATTAAAGTCTCCTGAGATAATTAGCATAGTGGCTGGATATTCATGGTACAACATTTTGACTACTTCCCATAGTGCAGTAAATTGAGATGTCTTGACAGTATTTGTTGGACTTAGGTAGACATTTATAAGTATTATTGGTTGTTTGAGGTCTAATTTAATGCACAGAAGCCACACTAGTTGAAAGTCGATTTCATAGTGTTTGACATCCAGGGTCAGTGAAACATAAATAGAAAAGCCCCCACTTGCGCGACCAAAGACAGACATGCGGGATGCAGAATTTGAATACTCGTAATATCCAATAAGGGGTTCTTTTTTCGTATTCCATGTTTCCTGAAACATTAAAACATCAAAATCCCTTAAAAAAGTTACTGTATCTTGGTCCTCTATCAGGGTTTTAAGGCCGTTGGTGTTCCACGAGCAAACGTTAAAAAGGTTTTATTTCCTTGATTGAACTTTTTAAGCATCATTCATGCGTTCCAGTCGTCCCTTTTGTGAGTATTTTCGGAAGCCAGCTCCAGTCATCACTAAGTGCTGTATTTTTCTTTAACTCCTCGCAAACTCAAGAACCCGAGTTGCAGCTTGTAACTTTGATCCTGGATGACAGATCTGGATTAAATAGTGGCCCTATGGCTCCTTTTAATACCCTGGTATGACCTCCTGATCTTATGGTTGTAGAGGGAACTATTGAAGCAGGACTATTAATTGTTAACTTCGGGATCAGTAAAGTTGGATATTGATTTTCATTGCTTTTCCGTATACCGATGCCCCATTTCTCAAATAGTGAGTTGTTTTCTTAAATTTTAAAAACGGTCTCATCACAGTGCCAAATTGTGAAAGTCACCCAATCTAAACCAATTTGTGGAAGGTGTTGACACCAAAGAGGTGAAATTTACTATTCCCACTCATTTTGTAGTGTTTTCACTGTGTTACTGTGCGTGTATGTACAAATGCTTTACACCTTGCCTCTGAGATAAGCCTGACTGCTTGTGCCAAGCTACCAAGGGGGTGAGCAGGGGTTATCTTAGCTGTGTAATCCCCTTGCCCTAACTAGAGTGAGGGTCCCTACTTGGATAGGGTGCAAACCACTGCCAACTAGAGATGCCATATCTAACATTGGTGGTCAGTGGTGAGGATAGGACTTGTGTTTGTACTTTATATACAGTAATTGGTATACACAACGTCCCATATTGCAGACTATTACACAACCACATACATTTTTTGATTTTTCTCATTTTTGCAAATCCTGGGTTTTTGATCCACAATCACATCTTCAGAGTTAGTGTTTGAGCTAGAGAGGCTGGAAACCTACACGGTGCCTCAACTCAAAACATTCTGCTGTCCCACTAGGGGCCTCACTAAGGAGAAAGAGGTCCAAAAGGTGCTGAGGGCCTGGTTGGAGAAGGGGAAGGCTGGTGATCACACAGAGGAGGGGAATGATACTGTAGATGAGGAGGTGGAGAGCCTGCATGACGATTTTTGGAATCAGGATCTACCTGGGAGGAAGGCACCTTCCAGGGCAAGTAGCAGTGTTTCTTCCAGAGGTCTGTCCCCAGAGGACCTGGAGGACAGGCGGGAGGCCAGAAGGCATCAATTAGAGATGGAAAGCCTTAAGATGTAGCACAAGAGGGAGCTCCAGAAGGATAAATTGGAAGTAGAGGAGAGAAAATTGATGTTAGATCAGGAGCTGAGCTTAAAGGATTTGGACTTGAAGGCCAAGTCCAGCAAAGATGGTGGCATCATTTCATCAGTGTGGTCTGAGACAAGGGTGCACATGCCTAAAAATACAGGGAAAGAGTATACCTAGGGGAATGATATCCAGAGATGGTTTCAGGGCTATAAGGCAGCGTTTCACATGCATGGTGTCCCTGATAGAAATCGGGGGGCAGGAATATAGAATCACTTCACAGTGGAGGGAAGGGACACACTGCTAAACTTAGGGAAAGCACAGGACCTCATCCACCCTGAAATGAAGGCCGCACTCCTCATGGTCTTACCCCAGATAAGTACAGGGATCAGTTTAGGTGAAGCAAGAAACTTGGGGCCAGATGCATCAAGCAGTTTTTGCCTTCGCAAACGGCCGATTCGCAGAATCAGCCGTTTGCGAACGCAAAAAAAATACCCTTCTGATACAGGAAACCCTATTTTGCGATTCGGTAACCTGTTACCGAATCGCAAAATGGGTTTGCGATTTGCTATTAGGAAGGGGCGTGTTTAGTGCGTCCATTCCTAATACCGAATCACATCGGTATGCCTGAATGTTTTGAGACCGAAATGCGGTCGCAAAACATTCGCATTTTATCACCTACTTCAAGTAGGTGGTAACCAATTCGCAAATGGGACGGGGTCCCCAAGGGTCCCCTTCCCTTTGTGAATGTCTGTAAATGCATTTTCTAAGAGCAGGCAGTGGTCCCACGGACCACTGCCTGCTCTTAGAAAAATGAACGGAAAAGTTTTCATTTTCTCTTTTGTAAAGCATCCCGTTTTCCTTTAAGGAAAATGGGCTGCTTTACAAAAAAAAAAGATTGCTTTATTTAAAAGCAATCACGGACATGGTGGTCTGCTGACCCCAGCAGGCCACCATCCCCGTGATTTTTGTGATTCCTAGGGGGTCGCAAATTGCCACCTACCTCATTAATATTCATGAGGTAGGTCATTTGCGATCCCCTAGGAATCGCAGAAAGTGTTGAACACACTTTCATGCATTCCGTTTTGCGATTTTCTAATTGCGAATCGTAAGGATTCCCAATTAGGAAATCGCAAAATGGTTTGTTGATGCATCTGGCCCTTTATTCCCAGACATGGCTTGATTGTGTAGATTTTTTTTGCAGAGCACTGGATGGCTGGGTGAAGGGCAGTGAGGTAACAGATTACAAGGGGCTGTACAATTTGATTCTGTGTGAGCACTTTTCTAGTCTATGTTTTCCAGAGCTGCATCAGCACTTGATGGGCAGCAAGCTTACTGACCCCAGGACACTTGCTCAGGAGGTGGACCACTGTGTAAGTATCAGGGTCCACAAGAGGTTGTATGGGGGACATTCCTCCAAGTGTGGACAGGGTCCACGGCAACAGAAGGGGAGACAAGGGTAAAAATTATAAGTTTTCTAAAGGGCCCCAAAATAGTTCCCAGGTTAAGGATTCCCAGTTCCCCACTGAGAAGAAGAAGAGTTAGTTCCCACCAGGTAGGCCTGGAGGGAAAGGACCCCTGACATGCTTTGACTGTAACCAGGCAGGGTACTTTAGAGGGAGTGCCAAGTGTTTCCAAGTGGGCACAGGACCCCACCAGTGGGCAAACACTGGGGATGGCCAGTGTAGCACTTGGGGAGAAGTTGGTCCCAGGTTTGTGTGGGAAACCAGGGAGATGACCCTTGTCTCACTAGAGGTCAGTGAGATGGTCCAGAGAAGCCTTATTCCTGATGACACTAAGAAAGACAGGCAGTGGGTAACCATCAATGGACAGAGGGTAGAGGCTCTGAGTGGTACATCAGCCAGTGTGACTACTGTTAGGTGTCACCTGGTGTCTGAAGAGCAAGTGGTCCCTGGAGTGCTTTATCAAGTAGTTGCAGTAGACAACAGTGGGCACTTTTGTAAAGTGGCTCATTTTACCTTTGGGTGGGGTGGTTTTAGGTCCTTTAAGGGTAGATGTGAGCCCATCCATGCCTTTGGATTGCCCATACCTGTCGATTGTCTGCAGGGAAATAACCTGGAACACACCGCCTGGAGGGAGGTGGAGTACAGGTCCCATTTGGAGATGTTGGGATTGCCTGAGTGGGCATGCATGACCACCCTGTCCATGGTTGCCCAGGGTAATCAGAAGGACCTGGAACCTGAAACAGTGCCCTGGGTGTCTGCCAAGAGAAGGAGGGGCAAGGGGCGTGGGAAACCTGCTCCAGAGAGTCCCATGGTCCGGGAGGAGGCTGAACCTGCAGGGGAAGATGTGGCTGAACTAGGGAACCTGCCTGAGCTGATCCATTGGCAGCAGGAAGGGTGCCCCACCAGGGAGGAATTCTGCGTGGCACAGAATGAGTGTCCTACTTTTGTGGGTCTTCAGCAACAGGCCAAAGACCAGGCAGCTGGCAAAGAGTCTAGATCTCACCTGAACTATTGGGAACATGATCTCCTCTATAGTGAGCCGAAGGTTGCTGAGCATGGGACAGCCCATGTGCTGCTGGTACCCCAGCACTTCAGGGCCTTCCTACTGGGTTTGTCTGGTAGGATATTTGGGGCAGGGCAAGACCTTTGACAGACTGGCCACCCACGTTTTCTGGCCCCAAATGAGAAAACTTTCAGATTCCTTCTGTAGGTCCTGCCAGACTTGCCAAGTAAGTGGGGGGTATAAGGCTCCCCTGCAACCATTCCCTGTCATGAGCAGCCCTTTCAAGTGAGTGGGCATTGACATTGTGGGGACCCTGGATCCCATGATAGACATGGGCAACAGGTTCATCCTAGTCTTGATGGACCATGCTACCCGGTACCCGGAAGCTATCCCTCTGAGGACAGTGTCGGCGCCCATCCGGGCCCGGGCACTGATGGGATCTTTACCCACATGTGATTCCCCAAGGAGGTGGTATCTGACCAGGATACCAACTTCATGTCGCTGTACATGAAGGCCATGTGGAAGGAGTGTGGAGTAAACTACAAATTCACCACCCATTACCACCCCCAGAGTAATGGGTTGGTTCAAAGGTCCAACTGACCCATGAAAGGCATGATTGGGGTCCTGTCAGAACCCATGATGTGTAAGTCCCACATCTTCTTGCCATGCCTTCTGTTTGCCTACAGGGAGGTGCCACAGAAGGGGGGTGGCTTCAGACCTTTTGAACTTCTGTATGAACACCCTGTGAGAGGACCTCTCAGTTTGGTGAAGGAGGTCTGGGAGCAAGCTCCAAGGAAGTCCCCCAGGATGTATTCAGTTACATGCTGGCCTTCTGGAACCAGACAGCATGCTTCAGGAAACTCGCTCGGGAGAACCTAGAAGCTAACCAGGAGGGCATGAAATGTTGGTACGACCAGAATACCACTCTGGTTGAGTTTTAGCCTGGTCAAAAGGTGTGGGTGATAGAGCCAGTAGAGCCTTGCACTCTACAAGACAAGTGGTATGGCCCCTTTGAGGTAAAGGAGAGCCATAGTAACATCACCTACCTGGTGGACTTGTAGACTGCCAGGAACCACTTGAGGGTTCTACACGTGAACCACCTCAAACCCCACTTCAAGAGGACTGAGTTGACAATGCTCTTGGCTACTGATGATGGGGCGTAAGAGGAGAGTGAACCTCTCCCCAACCTCCTGTCTGCTCAAGAGCAGGATGGGTTAGTGGAGGGTGTGATCCTCTCCCCCACACTGGCCCTAGAACAAGAGAGTGACTTCTGTCAGTTGCTGGGACAGTTTGGCACTCTATTTTCACTCATTCCAGAAGTCACCCATTGGTGTACTCATGGCATTGATACTGGGGATAGTCCACCTGTGAAGCACAAGATTTACAGGCTGACTGACAGAGTGAAGGTGAGCATTAAGGAAGAGGTTTCAAAATGCTAACCCTAGGGGTGATTGAGCCCTTCAGCAGTCCTTGGTCCAGCCCAGTGATGCAGGGTCCAAAGGCTTCCCCGCCCGTTGTCACCCCGAACTGCTGTTCTGCGCATTCTACCGTGGGCTCAATGCCATCACCAAGACTGACGCGTACCCTATACCCCGAGCAGATGAACTCATTGATCATCTGGGAGCTGTCAAGTTCCTCAGTACATTTGATTTAACATCTGGGTACTGGCAAATTGCCTTGACCGAGGGGGCACGAGAGAGGTCAGCGCTCTCAACACTAGAAGTGCACTCCCAGTTCCAGATTATGCCTTTTGGGTTGAAGAACGCCCCTGCCACCTTCCAGAGGCTGGTCAATCAATTCCTGACTGGGTTGGAGAACTTCAGTGCTGCCTACCTTGGCGGCATTGCAGTCTTCAGCATCAGTTGGGAGGACCATTTGTGCCATCTTCAGAAGGTGTGGTCGGCCCTGCAGAGCGCAGGCTTCACTATCAAGGCCAGTAAGTGCTGGGATCTGTGGTATACTTGGGGCACCAGGTAGGAAGTGGCCAGGTGGCACCCCTGCAACCCAAGATTGACCCCATTTGGGCTTGGGCACCCCCCGAAGGCCCAGACAAAGGTAAGAGCCTTCTTTGGCATCACCGGGTACTACAGCAGATTTATCAATGGGTATGGCAGGGGTCTGAGGTGTACTTGGGACACCAGGTAGGACGCGGCCAGTTGGCACCCCTACAACCCAAGATTGACACCATTCAGGCTTGGCACCCCCCAAGACCCAGACAGAGGTGAGAGCCTTCTTAGGCCTCACTGGGTACCATCGCAGACTCGTCAAGGGGTATGACACCATTGTTGCCCCCTTGATAGAGCTGACATTAAGGAAGCAGCCATGTCAGGTAATCTGGATTGAGGCACGCCAGACCGCTTTTGATGTACTTTGTGCTAAAGGAAACACATTCATAGAGTTTTATGGACTGAACTTATGAACCTTTGAAAAGTAATATCTTTATTTGTGTATGTTGGGTTTTGCTTGTTTTGGACTTGTTTTATTCAGATAAATATTGGCTAATTTTCTAAACTGGTGTGGAATCATTTTGTAGTGTTTTCAATGCGTTACTGTGTGTGTATGTAAAAATGCTTTACATATTGCCTCTGAGATAAGCCTGACTGCTCGTGCCAAGCTACCAAAGGGGTAAGCAGGGGTTATCTTACCTGTGTAATCTGCTTACACTGACTTGAGTGAGTGTCCCTACTTGGATAGGGTGCAAATCACTTCCACCTAGAGACGCCAACTTTAACAGGTGACATGTACTATTCCCACTCCAATCTAACCATTTTGGGGGCAGGTTTAGGATACTTAAGGGGGATGTTTACTATTCCCACTCTAATCAAAGTGAAATTGCGGAAGGTGATGTACACTAAAGGGGTGACATTTTCTATTCTCACTCCAATATAAACGAAATTGGAGTAGACATTGGACACTAAAGGGGTGACATTTACTATTCCCACTCCAATCTAAGCCAATCTGGGGAAGCCATTGAACATTAAAGGTTTGACATTAACTACTCCCACTCCAATTTAACCATATTGGGAGAAGGTGTTGGACACAAAAGGGGTTACAGTTACTAGTCCCACTCCAATCTAAGCATATTGGAGGAAGCTGTTGGACACTAAATTGGTGAAATTTACTATTCCCTCTCCAATATGAACCAATTTGGGAAAGGCGGTGGATACTAAAGGGGGGAGATTTACTATTTGTACTCCAATCTAACCATATTGGAGGAATGTGTTGGACCCTAAACGGGTGAAATGTACTATTCCCACTCCGATCTAAACCAATATGGGGAAGGCATTGGACACTAAAGGGGTGGCATTTTTTCTTCCCACTCCAATCTAAACCAATTTGAGGAAAATGTTGGACACTAAAGGGGTGAAAGTTGCTATTCCCACTCCAATCTAAGCCAAATTAAGGAAGGCATTGGACACTAAATAAGTGACATTAACTATTCCCTCTCCAATATAACCATACTGATGCAAGGTATTGGGCACTAAATGGGTGACATTTACTCTTTCCACTCCAATCTAACCATATTGGGGGGAAAGTATTGCACCCTAAAGGGGTGACATTTACTATTCCCACTCCAATCTAAGCAAATTTGGGGAATGCGTTGGCCTCTAAAGCCATGAAATTTACTATTTCCACTCCAATCTGAACATATTGGGAGAAGTAGTTGGAGACTAAAGCGGTGACATTTGCTCTTGCCACTCCTATCGAACCATATTGGGGGAAGGTGTTGGACTCTAAATTGGTGACATTTACTATTCCTACTACAATCTAAACCAATTTGGGGAAAATGGTGGACACTAAAAGGGTGGCCTTACTATTGCCACTCCAATTTAAACCAACTTGGGTAGGCGTTGAACACCTAAAGGATGACATTTATTTTTGCCACTCAAATGTAACCATATTGTTTGAAGGTTTGGACACTAAAGAGGTGAAATTTACTATTCCCACTTAAATATAAAACAATTTGGGGAAAGCGTTTGACACTGAAGGCGTGAAATTTACTATTCCTACTCTATTCTCACCATATTTGGGACAGATGTTGGACACTAAAGGGCTGACATTTTCTATTCCCACTCCAATCTAAACAAAATTGAGGAAGGCGCTGAACACTAAAGGGATGACATTTACTATTTTCCCTCCAATCTAAACCAATTTGGGGAAGGCGTTGGACATTAAAGGTTCTACATTAACTACTCCCACTCCAATTTAACCATATTGGGAGAAAGTATTGGACACAGAAGGGGTTACAGTTACTAGTCCCATTCCAAACTAACCATATTGGGATTGGCTGTTGGACACTAAAGTGTTAATATTTACTATTCCCCCTCCAATCTAAACCAATTTGGGAAAGCTGGTGGATACTAAAGGGGTGAGATTTACTATTTACTCCAATCTAGCCATATTGGAGGAATGTGTTGGACACTAAATGGCAGACATTTTCCATTCTCACTCCAATCTAAACAAATTTGAGGAAGGCATTGGACACCTAAAGGAATGACATTTACTATTCCCACTCCAATCTGAACCAATTTGGGGAAGGCGTTGGACACTAAATGTTTGACATTAACTACACCCACTCCAAATTTAACAGTATTGGGAGAAGGTGTTGGACTCAAAAGGGGTTACATTTACTAGTCCCATTCCAAACTAACCATATTGGGGTTGGCTGCTGGACACTAAAGTGGTGATATTTACTATTCCCCCTCCAATCTAAACCAATTTGGGAAAGCTGGTGGATACTAAAGGCGTGAGTTTTAATATTTGCACTCCAATTTAACCATATTGGGGGAAGGTGTTGGACAAAAAGGTTTGACAGTTACTATTTCCACTCCATTCAAGCCATATTGAGGGAAGGTTTGGGACACTAAAGGGTCAACATTTACTATTCCCACTCCAAACTAAACCTATTTGGGGAAGGAGTTACATGATAAGGGCCCGATTTTGACCACCCGCCAGACTACGAGTTTCCTCGTGTTTGGCGGGTTGTGTTTGGTTGTCCACATCGGTGCCTCTGAAAATGGGCACTGCAATGGGAATGCCAAAAACAGTTCCTGCACGGCATGGACTGCATAGTCTATGCCATGCAAGAACTGGGGTGCATGCACACAGGTGGTGCATATGTTGTGCCCCCCTACATGCATCCCCATGCAAACGGGCAACAGGGGGCCCCCTTTGTTTCAGGACTGCCAGCCTTTTCATGGAGGAAAGACCTCCATGACACCGCTGGCGGTCCTGAAACTCGTAATATGCATGGCGGTGCTGCAGCCCTTACTACCACACCACTGCCAAGGAATGGCAGTTCCATGGTGGCTACGGTGGTGCAATGGCGGTCAGACCACCCAACTTGTAATGGGGCGGTCGTACCATTCAGTATAAGAACCAACTGTATCAAGTCCACTCATATATTCTCGAACACTAACCCCTATCAAACAGATATCATCACATGGAAACGCTATATTGATGACATCCTCATTTTTTGGAGGGGTACAGAAGAGACCTGTCAAGAATTCCATTTGTTGATAAACTCTGTGGATCCATACTTGCATTTTACTATATCCCGATCCAGCTTGGAAATTCCCTTCCTCGACCTCCTTATCTCCCTGGATCAAGGTGAACTTAAAACCAAGACTTTCAAGAAAAAGACTGACTGTAACAGCTTACTCCCTTTCAACAGTCATCATCCTAAAGCACTATGTGAAAATTTACCTAAAGGCCAGTTTTTACGACAAAGAAGTTATTGCAGTCATCTTACTGACCACGACAAACAAGCAGACTACATGAGTAGAAACCTCATGGAAAGACAATATCCTAAGAAGGTGATCAAAGATGCTAACAAAAACGGACAAAATAATCACCGTGAAGCCCTATTAGACACCACTTCAAAACCAGAAGATGATACAATGACTTGTGTGTTGTGTCATGACCTTCACACCCCTCTCCAACATGATTAAGAACATTGTTTTGAAACACTGGAAAATTGTCAACACGAGTAACCTAAATCTGGGACGCCCAAGGTTTGCCTTTAAGAGAACACAGACTCTAAGAGACCTCCTAATCCATACAAGACCACGACCACGGACTACAACCCAACAAGCTACACTATGGAATTTAACAGCAGTGAGAGGTTATTATCCATGTGGTGGATGCAACGTCCATGCCTCCACCCACCACACAAAAACCTTTGGATATAGGTAGCTTCAAATGGACCGAAAAACAGCATACTAATTGCAACACAAAGAACTATGTACCCCTTGGCACGTGCCCTTGTAATTTACATTATGTGGGGATGACCACCAGACCTGTTAAAGTCAGGATCAGTGAACACAAAAGCACAATAGGCTGCGGATGCAGCGCGATTAAGCTGTGCAACCATTATATTGATTCTAAACACACAGCAGACAACCTAACCTGGACCATTTTGGAGGCGAACCCCACATGGAACACATCCACTCTATTTAGGAGAGAACAATGATGGGTTTTCCGCCTCCGCACACATTTCCATGGTTTGAATGATGATATCTCATGGATTGATCTACAATAAATCCATACTGCAGAGTGTCACTGAACCTTACAAGATCTCCCACTGACCACTCTGCACACTATAATATCTACCAGGATACCTTTAACACTACTGTTATCCTGACCGCTTACCACAGATCCTTCTGTTCATAGGATACCCGTCGCCTTGACCTCTTCTTCACTAGACACACTCTCTAGTGCTACTACTTTTTACCTTTGTATACACAGTGGCTGCTCACCCCCAGTCTTTCATTTATTTTGTGTATACAATTCAGGATACACTCCCAGAATGTTGACCAAAGATACAGCCTGATTCTATTAATTTTCACCCTCCTTCAGAGAGCGATTATCTAGACACCCTACCATTTATAGGGACTATACTTTTTATTAAAGAGATCTTAATTAGAGGGCTACCACCCTTTACTCTTAATTATTTACATCTCCCTCCCTCTGCCAGCTAGATCACTAGTCCTTTTGTGATATATGTCTTCTATGTAGCAACCTCACCCTTCAAAGATGGCGGCCACCCGCACATGTATGATCACCACAAACACGGTCCAAATACGCTTCCGACTGTGACCCGGAAGAGATTAATCTAGCTGCGTAATATAATATATACTGGAAACATCTCGAGCCCGAACACATACGGGAAGACGAGAGGAAGGGTAGGTGCGGCTCCTCTGAGCTTCCACTAAAACCGTGTGCACCCTCCTCCATGGAATACACACTACAGCTGTGCGCTAATACATTATTAAGACGTAAATAATTTCTACATTTTTACTCAATTCTCTGTCTCAGTGTTTGATGATACAGCACCCTCTTGTTTTGACCCAGGGGGATTGCCTCAAATGCACAGAAGGTAAGAGGGTACCTCCTCCGTACCCCTTGATAATCAAACCTCACACACAATGGTTTGCCATTCATGGGATATGACAAAACAGTGATTCCTGTTTTTTCCGCTTTTGCATGAAGCCACGCCACCTGCGGATTGCGCACATATAAATATATTTGTGTCATATTTGTTGTTTAGATTACTGTGCGATTACAACATAATCATGCTAACTATATGACTACTTTTCTCTACGTTGAGCTAACAATACTAATCATAATGACATCCTCATATCTTGACCTAATCCATATCATTCTGTGAAGGTGATACACTTTCGTCTGTCCGGTAGTACTAACTTATAAATGTTTTTAACCCACTTTAAGTAACAGCGATGCATTTCTCACCATATTTTCTATGACTATGTCTGGTAGCCTATCTGGCACCAGACACATAAAAATGATCCACCGGTGTGGGACCTTCTGGGTGTAGGTGAGCCCTTACGCCAGAAACATGATAACTTTGTTTTATATCTTCTTTCTCTCCCTCTCTCCACTTTTCTTGTTCAATTTTTTGTCATTCTAGATTGGATCACTATAATGAGGATCTAACAGGTGGCACCACTCTACTTGCAAGAGGACGCCCTATATACACTTCACCCTCTTACATTCCTTTTTTGGCCTTGAAGAAGTGGCAAGCATCTTGTCCTGAGACCATATGGGGCACAAAACATGTCGACCCAATAAATATAAAACTATCACCACACTTATCTAAACCTAGCTACTTAGGGCCATTATAACCCTTTAGCAGCCTTAACCTTCTGTTTTTTTCCACCTATTAAATTGACTCAGCATTGATATCCTTTAGTCATTTTTATATTCACTCACTACTCTATGAGCACTTCCTCAGACGCATCATTAGGTGCAAATTCAAAAGATCTCCGCAAAAGTGACCCTTCGGGGACCCGTAGGGCATTGCAGCGCCAGCCTGATGAGGAGCAACCGCCCTATGATGAAGCATGACATCCCAGTTCATAAATCTCTTCTTACTTCATATCAGATGAGCCACCTGGAGTAGGGTATCAAATGATATTGGCTACCGTAGGCACTTTTTTAAAGATACCACATTTTCCCCTTTATCTAAGCTTTCTACTGCAGATGAAATGGCTCAATGTTTTTAACAGACATTTATCATCTTCTTGGTTTAGCTCATAACTTTATTTCTGACAGGGAACTGAATACCTTTCACACTTTTGAAAGGCTGTTTGTAAGACTTTGAAAAATAAACAAGCTCTCTCATCAGCTTATCACTCTCAGTCTAATAAGCAAATAGAGTAAACTAATCAAAGTTTAAACAGTATCTGCTTTGGTAGTGTAATGCTACTGAAGATGATTGAGCTTCTTATCTACCAATCGCAGATTTTTTTAAATACTGAGACGACTCATAGAACCTCTAAAGTTTCATATTTTTTTCTTCCAATTCATACTGCCCTCAAGTGAATAGAGAAACACCAATGCATGTTAAGTCCCCAGCACATCTTGTTATTTCCCACAAGAAATCGCCTCTAATGAAAACATACACTAGACTATACTTCTGAGGGATGGTAGAAAATGTGTGTGGTGGTAACTGGGACTTCTCCTTCAAATTCATATTCTTAACCAAATCAGACAGCAGAGGGCCTCAAGTTCACTCTGAAGGACACATGATTTCTAATCTGAGTGAAAATTCACCCGGGTGAAGGAGAGAGGGGAAGTCAAAGTGCGTGAATAGTGGGTGGTTAGGGGTAAGGTGAGGAAAGGGGGAAAGAAACTGGAGTTGATGGAACAGAAGAAAAGGAAGTGTCATAACGATATGATTCTGAAGTCTTTTGGTCTTGTACATACACTGCCAACTCTTCATCCTGATTCAAACCATCAAGTCTCTTAGCTCAATATTTAACATGATTCCATTACTCATAGCAGCTTTTCTTTGTCTCTTCACTTAAGTGGAGTCACCCTGTTAACAACGAAGACAAGTAAATAGGGGTCACCTTTGTGCATCTCTACAAAGGGGCCGATTCCGATCTCGGCCGGTAGGGCTCCGAATCGGATTCGGATTTACCGGATCCGATTCGGAGCCCTGTTTCCCAACCGAATCGTACGCGGGTCCGGCCGAGCGAGTACGATGCAGGCACCCGCGAAAACTCCGACCGACTCGAACGCGGCTTCAACACGCTCCGACCGACTCACATGGACACGACTCGCACCGCGCTATGGAGACGTTTCCCGGCCGGGTAAGTACGATGCGCGCCGCGAGCAGTCCGATCGACTCGCGCCGTCCGGCTCGAAAAAGCTGTCGGAGCCAGACTTTGGGGGTCCGCGTCGGACCCCCCTGTACGCGTAGGTGCGCGAGTCGCACACAGGGGGGACCCATGGGTCCCCCCTACCTGTGCGTGTACGGCGCGAATCGCTTCGCCGCGTACACGCTGTAGGGGGCGCCCTTTTCCGCCTCGCACCCATTGAGTCAATGGGAGCCCGCGTACGCGTTGTACGACAGGCTCCCATTGACTTCAATGGGAGTCCGACCGACTCGAGTCCGATGGCATGCGTGCGCATCGTACTCGATCGGTCGGACTGCCCGAGTCCGATTCGGTCGGAAATCTCTCCGGGTCCGGCTCGGTCGGAGAGATTTCCGGCCCGAATCGGAATCGGCCCCAAAGTGTCTTGCTACAGGATATAGGGGGGCATTGTTTCTGATTTCCCTAAGCTGTTATAGCACTCTTTGTCTACAGGAATAGATTGTACTCCACACATATTTCAACCCATAGGGGCATTCCAACACATAGATCCAATATTCTGAGGAACAAGACAAATGTTTGCTAATACTCTGTGCTGCTCCAAACTTAGCAATGAAATCCCTTGCATTCTTACATCTGTGATATGCTTTACAAAGCCTGTATATGAAAAATCCTTTTGGTTACCCTAACATGTAGTCTTCTTGGTATTGGTTATGTCACTGTGTAACAGCAGATCACTCAAGAGCTTCAACTTTCTGTATATAATGCTAGGATGTGGTACAATGCATCAACCTATATTTTATCAGTGGTCAGGAGGAATCTCCAGTGCCTAGCCAAAGCCATCTTAACTTCACCAGATCTTTAGTTATAGGTGGTAATGAATCTAATGATTTTGTCATCCTCTATCTTATTTCTATTGGATTATGGAAGTGTGTTTCTATTCAGTGTGGATGCCTTGTGTGATACCTCTTTCATTGCATGTGTGGGGTATCCCCTTTAATGAAAACTGGATGCTGTCACCATCTCCTCTTTGATGTACATGTCTTAGGTAGTGCAGTTCCTGTTTGCCCTAATGAACTCTTCATAAAGGATTCTCCACTAGAGTGTTGTGGGGGCTCACATGTAGTAGGCTGTTGCCTATTGTGTTTTTGCGCAACAGACTTGTGATTAGCTTATCCCTTTGCACCTCTACATGCATTTCTTTATCACAAATGTTTATGGTGAAGGAGAGGCTGAGTTAATTGTATTGTAAGCAATCAATGAATTTATTATCTGTGACATGGCCACCATCTCAAATAAGGAATAAATGATTGATATACCGAAACCATATAACATTGTAGTTGGTATATCCCTGGTTGTAATCTGACCAGGCCACCTGCACCTCCCATCAGCCCATGAATAGATTACCATAGCTGGGGGATAAGCAGGTACCCATAATTGTTCCTGAGGTTTGCCTGAAAAACCGAGCATCAAAAATGAAAATATTTTTCCTTAGACAGAAGTCAATCATAAGCAAAAGCAAATCAGTAGGATATCAGATTAGTGCCATGACTCTTACCTGATAAGTCTGTAACTAAGCTTTGCAGAGAAGATATGGAGCCGACTCCTTTAACCCTACCTTCTTACTTATAGCACCTAAGACAAAGAAGATGGGTGGGGAGTCAAGGAAGTGAGTCATGTTGTTGTGGTAGTGTAAGCCCTTCTTCTATGGATACCTCTGTCATACTTTAAACACAAGAGGGTTAATTCAGTTAGTTCCTTGTGCTTCCCCATGCCCTGCACTCCTCCCTTAACTCCCAAAATGATTCCGTTCTAGATCTAACTGAGATCAACTGGTGAAGGTTTCAGGGTCATACTGTATGTAGAGTTATTCCTTTTTTTGGTACAAATATCCCTTCTTCAATGAGAATCTTTTTTCAGCCTTCCATCTTGCAAATCCTTCTTTGAATCTGTGACTTTGGAATTCCTCATAATATCCTTACTTTTGTGTGACTCTCAATCATGTTATCTTTATACTTGTGTGTTGCATTGCCCAGTAAACCTTTAAATAATCCTCAAAAGTCTTTAACTGTCTTTCAGATCAAATTCACTTCAATTAGCAAGTGTCTTTCAGATTTAGTTCAATCCTCTGAGCAAATGTCACTTAAGTCTTTGATTGTTCGTTTTTTCCATGCATAGACTAATAACAATGAAGTGATACCTTATAACCTTTTCTTTTTCCTTGTAGGTGTTCATGGGCATGCAAAGGTCAAACTTTGCTCACAGGAACAAGTCCAGGAGCTGTGACACCCCCTTTAAGGTGAGTATCCTCTGCAGAGCTATTTCCGGGTCAAAATTCTTAAGGCAAAGCATGGTTTGCTTCCCGGGCATGGTTTAAATACTGCTGCACCCAAGAGGGCCGCCGAGGTTTGCGAGATCTTACAAGATCAGCAAATTGTGGCTTTTCTTAGTAGTGCGGTCTCAAAGTTACAATAGGCCACCACAAGTGTTTTGGAATGCATAATTATGCATACAACAAGCATGGTTAAGGTACAATACTGGCATCAAACAGTGTCGCAGTGACATAACCATGAACACTGTGAGTATAGTTACAAAACAGTGGACACAATAATCAATGCTTACATGCAAGAAAGTATGCGTGCAATTCCAGATAACTGCTATACAACCAGCAGAATGGACAGGGAAAGGAGTGTGCAAAGGACATGATTTCAGATGGCACAGAAGGAGCATCATGACATTTCATAATATATTTTCGGTGGTATCCCTTGTAAAACATGTCTGCACACTTTGATGCCATTTGTGCGTTAAATGTAAGTATACATAAAACATACATCAAAAGTTCACATTAAATAATAAGGTAGCCAGTTTGTCCCTTCTATCTTTTTCAAGAAGTCAGTACTGTCTTTACAGTAGGAGTTCAACTCAATCACAAAACGTAATAGAAAGTAACTGAGATACATAACTGTATTTTCCAATAGGCTTCATTTGAGGAGATTTAAATGTTGGTCTCCCCAGAGGCATAGTCCGACTTTTGTGGAGCTTGGGGAGAGGATAAAAATGGGTACCTGAATTCATCGAAGTAAAGTCAGCCCATTCCTTTCCATTCAGTCAACATCACTTTAACCTCTGGTTTTTTCAGTGAATTTGCAAATTTGTTTTTTTATGTAAAGTAGGATATTATTACCAAGCCTGACTGTAACCTCACTTTAAGCTATGGACAAAAGGCACCCCCTAGTTGCTTTCAGGTCCAAGAGGAGGGGGAAACAAAATAGCTAACAAAGAAAACCTCTAGTCTGACCTATATTTCTTTAAATGTGACCATGATAGGCTCAAAGTTGCCACAAACCCAACATCAATATTGAACAGAACAATCAATCACAAAATTAATTTTGTTGTTTATTTTATTAAACCTCTAAGATATTTTCTTTAGACAAAAAGAGGTTTTTTGTTATTTTTTCTTTATACAAATAGTTTAAAAGAATACATTTATCATTATCTGTACATACATTTGATCAAAAATTGTATATAATGCAGTATAAATCCTTTAGAAAAATGAACACATAACCCCACAAAAAACCTTCAACAAATCGTTCTTACCATTCAAACCTACTCATTCGACCTACACTCATACATAAAAAAGAGAGATTCAACCATATGAGGGATCCAATATAAATCTAATAGGGACAAGTTCTATAATTGTTGGTGATTATGAATCCCATCCATCAAGCACTTCTGATGAATCTGTCTCTCAAGGACCACTCCTCATATGTATTGCTGGCCTACGCGCATTTCAGTGGAAGAACCACCTTCCTCAGGACCACGATAAATATAAAAATGAATCTCAAATGGAGAAACCAGGGGTTATCTGTGAAATAATAATATAAATACAATGGGTTTGACATAAAATGCACTACTTTGGCAAAGACAAAATGCTTTCCATAACCAGAAAAGTGGTACTTATATTGTGTCCTCCATTGTGCACCGTGTGTCAATTATGGATACACCTCCATTCATACCATCATGTGTACATGCTCTCAAGTCATGTGCATAAAGTGAAAAAGAAAGCACACTAGATGAGAGTGATTGAAAATTCATGTTGACAGACCTCCACCATGTAGCCAAATTCGTGCAGAGCTTACATAGTTTGAGGAAAACAAAAAAAGGGAATGAAAAAGAGAAGAAAAGAAAAAAAGAAAAAAGAAAAAAAAAGAAGAAAGAAAAAAAGAGAGAAAACAACCAGAAAGGGAAAAAGAAAGAAAGAAGAAAAAAAAAAAAGAGAGATTAGGTTACTACTTTAACTCAAGATGTGGTAAGGTGCCATGGGCCTTATCTACCTTTAGACAAACAAAGCCGGTAATCACGTTCCGCATATGTCCGCAGTATTATTGGCTGATATTGCACAAACTGCAATGGTTAAACGAATCGGCTCCCATTTGTAAAGGATGCTAATTAAGTCTGAAAACAGAAGGAAGCCATACAGATATAAGATATTTGAGGGACTGAAAGGCTGTGTATACAAAAGGCATCCTCTCTGATATTAGAGAGTAAGCATCTTACCCTCTCGGAGACCTTCTATCGGGCTCCTCCCTTGGTGCAGAATGGGATGGAAAATCCGGGCCACTATTTTTCAGTTCATTTTGTAAGAGGCTTCCAGGATGCTATACAACTAAGGAGGAGAAATATCTATGTCATAACCCCAGGTAATGGCATGAATTCTAATGCATGTGTGGGTCATGCAAAGTATATCCTACAGCTCTCCTGTGTGTCTAACAGGGTCAGGGCACGGCAGAAATCCTCGTCCTCGTGCCAAAATCTTCCAAAGCGGTTAGCTTAACTGACTCCTCTCCTCTGCGTATGTACCGAGATATAGACATAATGTTCGTCCAGCGCCTATTGGATGTGTCCATACAATATCTCATTCCCCTCACTGAATATATACTGGCACATGTCACATTGCGTCTAAAACAGTGAGCGGTTCTCATATGATGTGTTCCTTCCAATTGAAATTGTCCGAAATGCATCTATGTTGAGTGGTCTGCCCTACAGTGCGGTACTAGGTATTTAGAAAATAAAGAAACCTAAAGAAATAACCTCCCCGTGCGTCCTCTCTGCAGTTCTTAATACTGAGGACAGGAACTGGGATCACCCAATCAACCTCTCGCATTCTTACCTCAGTATCTGGCAGTTCAGTAGAAAAACGGCGAGTCTCCTGCTCTAAACACGGACCGGTCACGGCGTTTTCCAATGCCTCGCGACTCGAATCCTTAGCTATTGTAACCTCACTTTAACCTTTGTTTCTTTTCAGTAGATTTGTGAGATTTTTTTAAATGTACATTAAAATCTTATTACCCTATGTAACTATAACGGCACTTTAACCTTTGTTTTTCAGAGAAATTTAAAGGGATTTTCAGTGAATTTGTAGGTTTTTTAATGCAAAATTTGATCTTACCACCATATCTAACTATGAAATCACTGCCCTGTGGCGGACAAGTCCTGCACCCAACCCCAACAGGGGACAGCCAACCCCATTACCGTACAGCTTTCCAATGAGTGTGCTTATCACAATATAAAAGGGTTTAATTGTAAATAATGCAGTTCTACTGGCTTTCTCAAGGGTTTACCACATCAAAATATGTAAGGCAGACCTATTAGCTTTTTCAAGGGATGACCACATCCATATACATGGCAAGCCTATTGGCTTTCTCAAGGGGTCACTATATCAATATTTAAAATTTTAAAGGCAGGCCTATCAGCTGTGTGAAGGGATGCCTACATCAATAAACGTGGCAAGGCTATTGACTTTGTCAAGCGGGCACCACACCATTATATGAAAAGAAGTCTATTGACTTTGTCAGGAAGTGACCACATCATTTTACAAGGCAAGGCTATTGGCTTTGTCAAAGAGTGACCTCATCTATATACAAGGGAAACCTATTGGCTTTGCCAAAGGGTGACCTCATCAATAGTAAGCTTACTTGCTTTGTCAACAACAGTAAACACTGTCAGAGTGTTTCTTTTACACTTAGGCCACATAATGCAGCTGTAAGACCAATCACATTGGGTCCCTGCAATCCTCAGTGGAATACCAATTTCATAGTATATAGATTTTATATGTGCCAATGAATGTTTGTATGAGTGTAAAGACCTCTGAAAAGGGCAAAGGCTGTGTGTGCATTCTGCAGCACAAATAGAAAGAGAAAATAACTCTCAGGATTGTTTTTGTGAAGGAAGCAATGAAGCACTGAGCCCCTTATTTACAATGAAGGGTTTTGACATTGCCATTGCAGCTGTAACATTTATTAACGCTATACAGAAATGTAGTGCTTGATGTTAAACAGTAAAAACAATGTAGTTATTGTGCTGTCTGAAAATGAAGCACTGAGAACTTTTGTTTGTAATGAAGAGTCTAGATACTCTCATTATATCTGTAAGACCTACTATTGCAAAATAGAAAAGGCCATCTTTTACTTGGAAAGAAGCCACTAAGGGCCAGATGACAAATAGTGAAAACTATTTATGCATCTCAATATTTTTAAAGTGTATTTTATTTATAATAGTTTTACATGTGAATATTCAATATTGACTATTTCTATAAGATGATTTAGATATGTTTGATGACCTTTTTTTAATTGTTCAAATATTTTTACAAATTAGTAGTATTCGTACTTGCATTTGTATACTTTGATGGTTTCAAAACAAACCGAATAAAGTTATTCAAGAGAGTATAAGATGATTTTTTTGGAGATACATACATTTTACTTGAAAAAATATATGTACATAAAAGTGTCTGTGAATGTATGTGTGTGCATTTATGAATGTATGTCTGTCTATAGATGTTTGTGATAGTGTGTGTGTGTGGGTCTGCACGTGAGTGTGTATGTTTGTGTATGTGTGTATAAGAGTCTGTCGATGTGTGTATTTCAAAATGTGTGCGTATATATGTGTATGTATAAGAGTGTGTGTGTGTATGAGTGTAAATGTGTGTGACTGTGTCTGTGTGTGTATGTATGACAGTGTATGGCAATGTGGATATCTGTGTTTTAGTTGTATGCCACAGTGTTTTATTGTGTTAATATGACTGATTATGTGAGTGTGTGTGTTTGTGTAAGTGTGCAAGTGTGTTCTTCTCTATTCATGTGGGTGTGAAAGTGTGTTTACATGTGAGAGTCTGTGTGTGTGTCTGTGTGTGTTTTTGTATGTGTGTAAGAGAGTCAATCTGTATGTGTGATTGTGTACTTGTGTGAGTGGAAGAGTATGTGTATGTGTGATTGTGAAAATGTTTGTGAGTATACATGTGTGTGTAATTGACTGTGCATGTCTATATGTGTGTGTCTACCTTAGAGAGTGCGTGTATGTGTATGAGTCTTTGAGTGAGAGTCAGTGTGAGCATGTGTATACATATAAGTGTAACAGTGTATGACTAGGTATATATGTCCCTATCAGATTTTGTGTGTGTGAGTGTGTGTGTGTGTGTGTGTATGCGTGTGTGTGTACCTGTATGTGTTAGGGTATATCTGTGTGTGTAAGATTATATTTATATGAATGTGTTTGTGTGTCTATATGTGCATGGCTGTGCCAGAGAGTTTTGTGTGTGTGTATGTATGTTTGTATTTCAGCATGTTCATATATACACATCTGTTAGATTGTATATATATGTCTATTTCAGAGTGTGTGTCTATACATATGTCTATACATATGTTTGATTGTGTATAATTGTGTAAGTGCATGTGACTGTGTGTATGTGTCATTGTATGTTTGTATGAGTGTAAAGACCTCTGGCTAGGTCAAAGGCTGTGAGTAGGAGGTTTTGAGAGGGACTGGCCTCTACACAAAGACCTCAGTAGAGAGCTAAGGGTTGCATAGTATGCTTTGGTGAATGCTGGCCTCTGTACGAACACCTCTGTAAAGAACAAAGACTGTTCATATTAGGGTTTGATGAAGGACTGGCCTACATGCAAACAACTATGTTGAGGGTGAAGGCTGTGCATAGTATGGATTAGTGTAGGACTGGCCTCTGCATTAACCTATATAGGGGCAAAACTCCCACAGGAGGTTGCAGGACCACACTGGCAGCTGTGCTGGCTCCCAGGAGACTCCCACTAGATCACGGAAACCCAAATTAATTTTTCTAATTTGAACTGATGGAGTGTTCCTCTGAGACCTACCCCCCCACAAAGTCTAGGCTCCCTTCTATTTGTTTTAATTATATTTTTCACGACACAGGGACCAAGTCCCCTGTCCTAAATTGGAGGCTGCAGAATATTTATGTTGCGGCCACCAAACACATTGCTCACCCCCAGAAGTGTCTCATTGGACCAACCAATGACAATGCATGTTTTTCTGTTTTATTCAGCGAAAGTCCCACAGGACTCTTGCAGAAGTCCCACTGCATCTTATAGCTATAAAATTTAGACATTAATTTTTCAAAAGCAGCTAAAAAGAATTACACCAAGTCATAAAAAGCACTTTTTCTGAGTAACATCTTGCTTTCTGCCACAATTAGTGTAATTCTGTTCAGCCATTTACTGTAGCCTTGTCTAAACTTCCCTATGAAAATTGCACGGAGGAAAATCATTTTAAGACCCCCTCTCCTCTTGTTCTCAGCCCCCGCTTGACAGATCCCCCACAACTTTCCCGGAAGGAGCTAAAGTGCCTGAACTTTTTGGGGGAAAAATTTGTGAAGATTCATCAAACAGAACCTAAGACATTAACAGAACAAAAAAATTTCTTCCTGTGTAAAGTTTGACCTATATATATATATCTATATCTATCTATCTATGTCTCCCTCTCTAATATATATATATATAGATATATATACATTACCTATTGGCCGTCGCCAGTAGGTAGTTATAGTTAGGACCTAGTTTCCATAGGAAAAACATTTTCTGACTTGCCTTTAACTTTGGTGTTGTTTGACCAATCTGCATGAACTTTTCCCAAAAGAGTCTCAAAGTAGATTGTGTGTGTCATGGAAAGTTTGGGGGTGATCCGTGCAGTGGGAACTGAGAAATAGGGGCATGAAATAAGGGTACATTTGTAATGTTAATTCCCATAGGAATGCGTAGTCAAACCTACAGCCCGAATCGCTGGACGGCATTACACCAGATTTAGTAGAAAAGTAGATGCTGTTATGCGGATTCTGCTTTTTGTTATTTTGTGCAAATTTGTTCAGTAGTTCTTGAGAAATCAAATCCAAACAGTATAGTGTTATCTCTGGTCGTGGATATTTCATGTGAAAGAGTGTGCCAATGGGAATGCTCTGATTGGCTGGACGCAATCTTAACAGAAATTTGCGGTGGTTTTGCAATGCTCTTGGTTGCATCGCGACATGCTCGAGGTAAATCGCAAGAGCTCGCCAACTGGAATGCTGTGATTGGCGGGACACAACCGAACAGAAAGTTGTGGCTGCCATTTTATATATCGGGGACGGATCCCGGGGCTGAAATCTTTTTTTGAAAATGGCATAATGGGTCAGGGTAGAGGTACTCTGACACCATCTTTGACAAATGGGCATATTAGTGACATAAGTTATGTGTCCAAATTTCTTTTTTTAATCACATGTGATATATTTGTGATATCACCACGACCGCAAGCGCAGCCCCTCATGTACAGGCATGGGTATTAACGTATTCACAACACCCAGCGTCACCGCGAAAACGGATGATCGATTTTAAAGATTAATTTTATACAAACAAAAAATATGATGACAAATACTCACGAACATGGAAAATTGGTTTAAAAGATTGTTTTCATACAAACTCCCAATAAAAATATTACTTTAAACAGTGCAGTGATAAAACCCTAGTGTCTAAAATACTGTAAAATGTGTGCATATATGTGTTTTACACCTCTTAAAAAAGGTTCGATCGTCGCGGTTACCGAATTTATTGCGACACTTGGCGTAATCGCGAAGACGGGTTGTAGGGTTCAAATACACTTTTTAAAAAAGGTACTACAGATATATGTGTACAAACATGTTCTTTAAGTTAGTAATGTGTGTATTGTAATAGTTAAAATACATTTTTTAAGTTATAATTTTTATATGTGGTGGTGGTTGTTGAATGTTTGCATTTGTTTTGCGATTTTGCAACCTGATTGCGATCATCACAACGTTGTCGCAAATTTCAAAAATTCCCCCAAAAAGTCATTTAACAAGAAAATGAACAACATTTTGGGCTCTTGGGTGGCTCTGACAAGAGCCTTTGTGTTGAGATTGTGTATAAGACAGCTACATATAAGTATGCAAAGTTTCAGGTTGCCGAGGGACACCCTGTTCCCCTTGTCTGTAAAGTGAACTCCATCACCTCTATATATTCCATGCATGTCAAAACGCAGATTGTTGTTGTAGATAGAGCCCATGTTAAGGTCTCTGAGGAAAGAAGAAACCATTTTATTAACATGTTTCCTAGCTTTGGCAATCTGTGAACAGAATTGGTTTGACCACTTCCATTTCTGTGTTTGGCATATATTAGAGTACATCAAGAGAGTGTGAGGGAAAAGCGACATCAGTTCTGCAAAGATATCCTTCATTAGGATTTCCAGCCCTACCCCAGTCAATGTGCCTAGGTCATTGCCACTACAGTGCACAATCATGAGGCGAGGAGCTTGGAAATCCATAATGGTTTTAACCAAAGGCAGCAGCTGATGAAACTTTAACCCTCTCTGGGCAAACCAACTAATCTTCACATCTGGCAAACCCAAGTCCCGGTCAATACCTTTGTTTTTGCAGCCTCTTTAGCCCAATAGACATAGCTGTGGCCCACAATCCACACTAAGCATTTTGTGGGAAGGAGCAGTAGCACACAGGACAGGTTTGCAGCTGAATATTATAGTAGGTACTATGAAAGACAGTGAAAATGCAAGTGTGCTGGTGGTTTGAAAAAAACTCCAAATTTGATTGGATGAAGGGAATAGGCAGGTGAATAAAATTAGGTCACATTTGGAAATGATTAGTAAATAGATGTTTCAATGGCTCTGGTAAATAAATAAAAAATTAGAGAGTTGGATGTGCTTTACAGTATGTTCAGTAAACCACACTTGCTGTATTTCATTTTGTAACAAGTATGGAACTTCTGGAATGTGTTATGAACATGTGACCTACTGGTTCTAATGGATTTCTATAGAGAATCTGCAGAGGGGGTATTGGGGAAGGGTGTTAAAGAAACAGGTGTTAACTTTTACAAATTGGAGAGGTTTAGGTTGATTGTTTTATAAGGAAGGTTAGATTCCCTAGTGAGGATGTTCCAAGAAAGTGTAGTAGAGTGCTAGAAATATAAAAGTATTAAGGAAAGTAGTTTTCCGACTTCCATTTCTTTTCACGACTACATTGCGATCATTGTGATTACGTCACGAGTGTTGACACAAAGGCTTGCATTTTGGGCTAAAGGTTAAAGGGATGATATAATTAGAAAATAGATTTTGAAAAACCATAGAAATTCACTGAAAAAAACAAAGGTTACAGGGACTTTATAGTTAGGCTGACATTTTACTCTTACAAAACCAGAGAAATTCCGCAGAATAGGTAGCTGAGCTAACTAGAACTTGTGTCCCTGCAATGCACTGCTTATGACCTCACATATTACATCACTCATGACATGGTCAGTGACATCACTGATGACATCACTGATAACATCTCAAATTACATCATTGATGACATCATCCACAGAACCACATAAACAGCCACTCACACCCCCATACAACCTCTCAAAAGCCCACTCACACACCCGCATAACCTCTCACATACCCATCCACAGACCCATACCAATACTCACACACCCAATCACTCATCAATATCGCCACTCACACATACACTCACTCATATAGTCATTCACACACCTACTTACTCACCCATATAGCCACTCATACACCCACTCACTCATCAATGCAGCCACTCACATCCAGTCATACAGACATACAGACACACATCCACTCATACACCCTTACAGCCACTCATGCACCCACTCAATCACCCATAAAGAAATTCACACAGCCATGGACTCACCCATACAGGTACTCACATACCCACACACTCACCCTACAGCCACTCACACCTCTACTGTCTCAGCCACTCACTCACCCTTACAACTACTCATGCACCTACTCACACACTGACGGAACCACTTATATACCCATTCACACATGCGTACACCCACTCAATCACCCTTACAGCGACTCACAGACATTCACTCTCCAATACAGCCACTCACATCCACTCAATTACCTTTACACACACTCAAACACCTACTTACTCACCCTTGCAGCCGCTCACACACCCACTTGCTCATCAATACAGCCACTCAGACAGCTACTCACATATCTATGCAGCCACTCCTACAGCCACTAACTCACCCATACAGCCACTCACACACCCATTCACTCTCCAATACAGTCACTCACACATCCGCTCACTCACCCATACAGCTACTAACATACCCACTATCACATCTATACAACCACTCATACACCCACTTACACATCCATATAGCCACTCACTCACTGATACAGGCAATCACACAGCCACTCTGGTGATTTGTTAGAAATAGTATGACTAATTACTAGTAGAGAAATAATAGAAAGTTAACTTATGTAGTACATTAGTATTTATCTTTAAATCTCACAAACATTTACGAAATACTTACACTAACTGGATGATGTCATCAGTAATGTCATCAGTGATGACATTTTCAGTGATGACATTTGAGATGTTTTTCTGATTCTAAAACTCATGGGGACAGGCAAGACTTTATCATGCCACTTTGTCTTTTTTGCTCTTAATGCATTCTCTAATGCATTCTCTCTTTTTGTCGGTGAATATTAGTACTTACATTGATGCATGAATCAATTGCCATGAATCAATTGAAGGATATCAAACCTTCAACTCAAATTCCTTTGTGTTTGCAGAGCATTTTACATTTTTCAATTTTACATTCATTTTGGTTTTTTTACGTTAATATACTTTATTAATCTACTAATAGTATACATTTTCTAAAAACTCACAGATTAGTATTATTATTATTATTGTTAAATTTATATGGCGCACAGCTACCCGGAGGTTTCCCGGCGCCTACGGACCCACGCCAGAAAGAAAAGGAAAGAACTCTAGTGGTTAAATAACCACGTTTTTAGGCCTTTTCGGAACTTGTAGTAAATAGTTTTGTGGCGGAGTTGTAGGGGGAGTGAATTCCATAGTGAAGGAGCCAAGTATGCAAAAGACCGACCACCCATACGCACTCGTTTGATCCTGGGGACTTGAAATTTTGCCTGATTCGAGGATCGAAGAAGACGCGTAGGGAGGTACAGGTGTACCAAGGCACTGAGGTACTGTGGTGCTGCACCCGATTTAATCCTATGCATAAAGCATAGGGCTTTAAATTTGGAGCGATTTTCCATCCTGAGCCAATGGAGGTTGCGGAGGGATCCTGAGATAGAGGCCATTCTAGGTAACTGACACAGAAGTCTGGCCGCAGAATTTTGGACCACTTGCAGCTTCTGAATCACCTCCTTATTGGCGCCTAAGTACAAGACGTTGCCATAGTCCAGTCTGGAGACGATCAAGGCCTGGATAACAGTTTTTCGCGTAGAATGTGGCAGCATCCATTTTTTTGAGCCATTTTAGAATTGAGAAACAGGTTGAGGCGACCTTAACCGCTTGCTGTCTCATAGATAGTTGGTCATCTATGATTATGCCGAGATTACGGACGGATTGTGACGGTTGGGGGAGATCACCCATTTGAGGCAGCCAATGTTGGGGGCCCCAGAGAGCTTTATTTCCGCCGAGGATAAGAAGTTCAGTTTTCCCCCCGTTTAATTTCAGCCTATTAGTATGCATCCAGCCAGCTATCTTTTGTAGCCCTACCTGGAGAGAGGACACATTGGATGACTCCTTGGTAGACAAGGAGAAGATAAGCTGGGTGTCGTCCGCATATGAATATATGGTTAGCCCAGCCTCTTCAGCTATAGTGGCGAGGGGGCTGACATAGATGTTGAAAAGTAATGGGCTAAGTACAGAGCCCTGAGGTACTCCATACGGGGAAGCATGGGCCTTAGAGCTTGCCATAGGGGAAAAAACTTGAAAAGTCCTGCTCGACAAAAAGCTTGACAGACACTTGAGTGCTGATCCGACAATGCCCCTAGAATGTAACACTTGTAGAAGGGCCGTGTGTGAGACAGTGTCGAAAGCAGCACTCAAGTCAAGCAGTATGAGTGCTACAGTTTCTCCCATATCAAGACGTTGGCGAAGAGTTTCTGTGACTCCCAAGAGCGTGGATTCCGTAGAGAAGCCAGCTCTAAATCCTGATTGAGATGAGTGTAGGATATTTTGGGAGTCAGCAAACTGCGTCAGCTGTTGATTGATATGTTTTTCTAAAATTTTCGAGAACGCTGGAAGTAATGAGATCGGGCGGAATTTAGATGGAACTTCCGGATCAGCATTCACTTTTTTTTAGCAAGGGGAGGATGTTTCCAAGCCGCTGGCACTATTGCTTCACGTAGTGAAGCATTAAGCAGTTCCATAATAATATTAAGTATTGGTAATTCCAGTTTTTGAAGAATGGGAATGGGGAGAGGATCCTTAGGCGAGCCGGATCCCCTGGGATAGGAACAGCTGACTTATATACTATATATATACTGTGCACGGCGTGATGCATGAGTGACCCACACATCACAGACATCTCTTAAACTTGTGAAGCTAAGTACCACAGCTAACTAACAGCTTCAAGATGGCCCTAAAGAAAGGTGCTACCAAGAAAGTGGCCAGTGAGAAGAAGAGGGAGCTTACCACCATCACCACTGGTGTGTTGCTGTCGCCCCAGATCTTTTCTGAGAAAGAAAACTGTGCCTGCCACACCAGCCTCTGTGGAGCAAGCTGGGATCAGCACCCCCAAATCAGTGGACCCACCCCAATCTAGGCCCAAGCCCATGTCTGTCACAGAGGCAGCCAGTCTAATCACAGCAACGCCAATGAGCAGTAATGTTGAAATTGACTTGACAGCCATAGCCACCAATAGTAGTTCCTCCTGAAGTAGGAGCAGTTCAAAAGATTGAGCTTCAAGCTGAGGAAGTAGAGCAATCTGCTCTAGAAGATCCATTGTCTCCCACATCTCCAGCTAGAAAAAGGAGGGTTAGTGGTGCATCATCTTCTTCTTGAAGCCCCCCTTCTGATGATATAGACACCACTTGGATTACGCCTCAGCCTGAGAGTGAGACACGCCACGAGACGAGGGTAGAGAAAAGGAGGGTTCCAGAAAGCCTTAGAGTTATGGAGGCAGATATAAAAGAGGAGGATGATGATGAGCCAGTCATCATGGATGTTAGCCCAGCCCCAGTGGAGACAGATATTATCCCATCCCAACTTCCCTGGGGGGATGTGGCAGTGGCACGACAGATCCAACCACCGTCAGCTGCCATTTCTGCAAAGCCCTAGCAGCGACCTACATCTACAACCACCTCAGTAGAAGTAGGTACTGCAGAGAGTCAAATGTCAAAATGCCCACCTACCACTAGTTGATCCAACATTGGCAGTGGCACCAGGGTCAGAAAGTTGAGCTCTCCAGTTTGGGACTTCTTTTCGGTTAGCCAGAAGGAGGTGAACATTGCCATATGCTCTCTTTGTGGAGCAAGTGTTAGTCGGGGTAAACTTGATAAAACTATGGTACTGGGAGCCAGACAACCTATTTTAGAAAGCACCATACGATCCATTGGGAGGCGCACCTTAGAGGGTAAAAAACTGCATGTTTTGTTGGTGAATGGGGTGAAAGCAGGCTGAGCAGAGAATCCAAATCCGAGACGATCACATTGGGAGGTGAAGAAGAGGAAGACATCTTCATTATGCAAATCAGTCCTCTCCCCAGCAGTGCAGTAGTATCGCCCACATCAGCAACATTGCAATGGAACAAGACTCAGGTCGAGACACCAAGGCAATAGAGGACAGTGACTTCACTGCTGAAAAGCACATTGAGCCTACCACCACCTGCTCTCAAGAAGTCACCTGCATCAGTGGCACCAGGAAAGAAAAAATTCAGGCTACTATTCATGCCATTTTTAGGCTGGAGGGGCAGTATGAGCGCAACCACTCAACGGCATGTTTGTACAATGCGAAGCTGCCTAAAATGTTAGCGCTGGACCTCCTCCCTTTTTCTTTTACTGTATGGGTAGGTTTTCTTGAATTTGTGGCAGCCATCTGCCCGAAATGGAAGGCTCCCAGCCAGACCTATTTTGACAGTGTTGCTTTTCCAGCGCTACATCATGATGTGCTCAAATTGCTTGGAAAAGCTTTGCAGCATAGTGCTGTTCACAGTATCCACCTGACAACAGACATGTGGACCAGTTGCCAAGCCACTGATTACATGTGTATCACTGCACACTGGATCTCTTTTGTGGGGGCTAGAGAAAATATATCTGCAGGTGTAGACACTGCTGAGATTGTTAATGCTGCTCGGAAGCCTGCAACAGTAGCCATGTTCACCATGGAGAAATCCCATACAGCTGCAAAAATTTTGAAAGACTTTAACAACAAGGTCTTTGAATGGCTGCAACCAAGAGAGCTTAAGATTGAATTTGTTGCCATGGACAATGGCAGTAATATAGTTAAGGCAATGGCCGATGGTGGTTATTTCAGGGTCCTGTGTTTGGCGCACTGCATCAACATCAGTATACAGGACTTTCTCAAAAACAGAAGACCAAGTAAGCAACTTACTGTCCACCTGCAGAAGACTCTGCACTCATTTCAGTATTCATTTAAACCCTGGCAGCAGCTGAGGGTCATTCAGCGTGATAATAGAATGCCAGTTAAAGCACTCATACAGGAGGTGCCAACACGCTGGAACTCGACTTATTACATGTTTGAACACCTGTTTGAGCAGTACGGACCTATCAATGAATATGTCACGCAAAGAGGGGATGCAGCTGTGAAAGGCATTATCACTGAGATGGATCAATGGGGCCTAGTCAGATGCCTGACAGAGATGCTGCTTCTTTGAGGTGTTCACACGGGAAGTCAGCAAAGAGGACAGTACCATGGGCCAAGCTATCCCGTTGTTGCACATGCTACAGGAACAACTAAAGGAGGTGTCTGCAATATACATAGGTGTGGAGGAAAAAAAGATGTGTATGCCTTGGTGGAGAGCTTAATCCTTTGCTTGTCTGCTAATACAAGGGTGCAAAGAGACATTGGGGATTATTACGATGTCGGCCGGAATTGCTCCCGACTGACACCATCTCAGTCTCGGGACCGACCGACCTCTGGTCGGCGGCTCCATCCACCTGATTACGATGCGACCGAACATTGTTCGGTCACATACTCACTATTCTCTATTGGAGCTTGTGTTAGGGCCGTAAACCGGCCATAATACAGGCTCTTAAAGAGAAATGTGTGTGTAAAACCCTGCACCCTGTGGCAGACACCCCATGGTGCCTGCCACACAGCGTAGGACTTTACAAGGAGATACCTTGACCACCAACCATAGGCTACAGAGGCAAGGGGGCCCTGCTAGGGGCCCCCATAGTCGCTTTCTGACAGCCTTTCCATGTCAGACAGGCCGGCACAGAAAGGCTGTGGGAAACCAACATTGTAATCGTGATGGCAGAAATACTGTCCATATGGGATTACGGTGTGGTTCCAACCGGCAGGATGACTCAGAGAGCCGGTCGGAACCGAGTCGGAATGACCGGTTTACGGTATGACCGCCAGCATTGTAATCGGAATGCAGACCAACCATGCCGGTTGGAAACCGCCGACCACGGTCAGAAAGCTTCGGACTAGTGGTCGGAGTCTTTCTGACCGACATCGTAATCGGTCCCATTGTGTCCTCCAAACATTACATCTGTGCCACAATTCTTGATCCATGGTACAAACCACTACTGTCCACTTTTATTCCTTTTACGGATGGGGATGTTGGAAAATACAAAACATGGATAGCTGAGCAAGGCAATGAGTTAGAAAAAGAATGGCAGGGAAATAGAGGCCCACTCCTCCAGGGCACAAGTCCTGGGGTGCAGCCTTCAAGTTCTTCAGGGAATCGAAGAACAGGAGTAAACCCGTTGACCCAGCTGAGACCCGGGTGCAGTTTGTAACTAAAAGGCAACGTCTCAAGCGGCAATCATTTATGGTGGCAAGTACTAGGAGGGTACCAATCACATAGAGAAGGGAAAGAAGGGAGACCACAAAAAGTTTCAGTAGGAAGTAAATTCTTTGTTGTACGTAGTTATATCAGCACTACAATACAGTTTATGTGAAAGTAACCAAAACACTCAATTGTGCACTGAATGTGCTAGTGATAGTGAACGGCGCAGTGACACAACGGGGTGAAAAAACAGCGTGAATGGCGCAGGGATTATATACAAAAATAGTAGTCAACACAATGATAAGGATTATATACAATGAGGATTTATTTTGTTAAGTCTGTTTAAGTAGACCACAATGATGCCAAGTATACGCTGGATAGTCGACGGCGTTTCGACCTGTTCAATTCAGTTCAGTCTGGCAATGAACTATCTGGCTTGCCCTGAGGCCAGTGTCTCTGCTGAGCGTGTTTTCAGTGCTGTTGGTGCCATTGTCACAGTGAGAACGACCAGTCTCTCACCCCAAAACGTGGAGAGAGTAACCATGATCAAAATGATTCAGCACTTTATACCACCAGATTACACCATACCTGAAGTACTTCAGGAGGAAGATGAGGGAGACTCAGGTCATGGAAGTAGTGTGTTACATGACCTACTTCTGGGTGAACCACCAGAGTTTGAGGATGAGCTCTACTTCCCTGACTACTAGGACTGGGCCAACAACAACCATAGAACTTTTTTTCTTAGTCTCTAGTCTATCGCTGATCTGCTTTCTTTCTTTCTTTGATGCCCCAAAAAAAAAGATATAGCTAGTAGGGAACATTATTATTATTTACTTTATTATTTGTTTGTGTCTGGTTGACCAATTCATCCCCACTGTCTTACTCTTAGACACATTTTATTGCCGGATTGGAGTTGCAACTGTGTGTAGTGAAGAAGTCCCAACTCTCCCCCACACCTATTTCCCTCAAGCTGGGCATTGGACAGAGAATACAAACAAATGTGTGCCTGCCTCCAACCCTGGGCCATGACTATCTATACTTTCCTACCCTCGAGGGACTGCCCCACATGTGACATTTTAATTCGATTTACACTGGCCATTCCCTGCTTCGTGAACAAATGGATCTGCATTTTGCAATGTACTACGAATTGATCACGGTGAGCACACTGGAAGAACATGTAAATGGCATGCATTGCTTGCTGAGTGATTGTTTTGTTGTGAATTTGTGATGTGTCATCATCATGTGTGTTGAGAAGAGGTGGTTCATGTGGTGGCAGACAGTGTGACACTGGGTTTTTGTTTATTTGTAACTATTACGCTTAAAATGTGTGAGTAATTTACAATGTTGGTGGCCTACCGACGGCTGATCAATAATTTTCCCCTGAAGGTCATTTTTTTCCTTCCCCTTTGAGAGATAGCGATATTACTTCACCGGGCCCACTCCACAGTCCAAACTGCTTTGTTTTGTCTTCTGCTTTACACTCCTCAAAGAGTCAGACCGGACCAGTCCCTTAGATAACGCAAACACAAATCTAGTCTACACAAAAAACTGCTCAATCTTTCCCTTCTTGTTGTGCAACATCAAAATTGGACTACATGCCGATCTATTGCATTTGAGTCGGGACTCAGGACACAGTTGGTACGGACTTGGACACCGTACTCGGAGTCAGACTCAGGAGGATCAGAGATGATGGAATGACTCAGTGCATCAGCGTGACTACTTTGAGAATTGCCACCAGAAGAAGATGGAAGTTTTCAAATTCACTGAAACCAACCAATTTGGTGATGACTTTGAAGTGGCCTAAAGGTAAACAACAGACCAACACAACTCTGTGTAGTGGTGGAGCCTGGTGAGTGACATTGGTGCGTTAATTTTTACGTGATTGGGAAAATATTATGTTGCTGGGTGTGTGTGTGCTCAGTGTTGTCTGCTCAAATTTGAAGCTAAGTTGTGGTTTGGTAGGGGGCCTGTTGTTGAAGGTAACTGGAAACAGACATTTATCCATGCTGCCTCTGAGTCTTCTCATTGCACTCCTTATGCAGTTTAACTTTTCTCCTTGATTCTTCAATATCGTTGTTCTTTTCTAATTTAAATGCCCTTTACGCTGCGCCATACCGGAAAAACAATATAACATACTCGCACTTACCTTACTGAACCGCATCTGCCAGGTACCCAAGATTGATGGACAGTCCAAGAGGAATGCAGATGCAACTCCCAATTTGGCAATACTGTATCATTTTTTCTCTTTAATCATTAGACCTGTGTGTGTTATTTATGTTTGTTTACTTGACTCCTAAGATATTTTCATTTTATTTGCTATCTTTCAAAGCTCGGTACAACAGAACATAATGTACCATGGGTCTCTCTGGGGGCAGATGGACAATTTGATTTGGTTTACCTGTACTACTCATCATCATTCCTCCATTTCATTTTCCTCCCATAACAGATTTTTGATGGTCGGCTGCCAAGATGACTGTTGTTCTTGTGTAGTGTTTGTCTTTGTCAAACCTTTCCCTCAAATCCCCCTTCCCATCCATTCATAGAACCCCTAACCCTCTTCCCCCGGGCTCTGTGATTTATTGAGGTGTGACTAAATTAAATTTACACCATTAATTGATCACACACTTGGTGTGGCAGATGTGGTGAAAGCAACAACAACTCAGGGTGAGGATCTTCTTCAGCTCTAAGTATAGCTCACACTGGCAATATTATACATATTTAGATTACCCACCCATGCACAGTATTCAATATTGAATTTTGTTCAGAGGAACAGAATTCATAATTGCCAGCATCATCATCCTTCTGGCACCGTATTGGGTGCGTCAAAGGTTACGCTTGTCCACTTCATAGCTCAAGTCGACTTCATTTTGTAACTTTTACTCGGTCACCTTTCTGATTATTTTAATTTAGCATTTCTTATCATTTTTCTCTATTGGCTCTCTTCTGCTATACTAGTAGTCTAGTCTCCCTCTGGTCACTGTCTCATTTTTTTGGTAAAGAATGCATATAAAACAGCGTTAACTCTGTTTTCTTTTTATTTCAATTTAGTTAGTTCCCTGCGATGAAAGTTCCTCATGCTACAGTTTGAGTTCATCTAGGAGGGAGTGGGACCTCGCTTCTGGATCTGGTGCTTCCACTATTCGACTAGTGCACTAGCATTCTGGTACTGTCTACTACCACCACCATGGCATCTTAGGTAACTATGCAGCCATCGCTTCATCTAATGACAGGTAAGAGAAGAACTGTGGGGATTCATTGTTGGGCTGCAATAATCTATATACAATGGAAATTCACACACCCACACCCCCTCCGTGTCCTTAGGGGTTAATAACTTAATATAGTTGCAGAGTGCAGAGACTAGGAGGAGAGAGTAGTAAGACAAGTGAAGGTACTGCATAACTATTTTGGTGCTACACTATCAGCAGATTTTAAAAACTGGCTCCGGCCTGCAGCTAAGAAAGGAAGCACTGTGAAGTAAAACCGTAACCCCCAAAAACAATTTAAATCATATGTACAACTATAAAAAATATTATTTCCCTAAAAATATATACTAGAGAACCCACAAAACATGGCCCACCACTCTCCCTAACCCCAACCAATGTCCAAAGTAAGCTTAAAAAGAAAGTCCAAAAACATAATTGTCCATAAATGTCCATAAATAAATAAGAGGAAAAGCCTAAAAATGTTCCAACTACCACATTCCCACCCTCTCCCCAACAAGTCCCACCCACCAAACAAAAGATTAAAAAAGGGGCAAGAGAGGCCTAGCGGCAGGCTAGGTGCTTCCGCTCCAAACGGTTAAAACACTCCTCTATCCTGGCTTCCAGGCGTGTCATCCTCTGGAGCATGCAAAGCTGAAAGGCTCTATAGAGTCTGTAGGGGGAGCAGCAGTGGTTGAATGGTGGCTGGTGGCTGCCTGACCATGGCGCCTGACTACTGGAGGCACTGCAGCCTGGCTGGGGCCGGGGGCATTTGAGGTTGCAGCTGCTGCTGCCGCCTCCTCCTCATCGGCCACCAGCCACTGGTATTCAGCCCTGATGGCCTCCAGCTTCCTTTGCCGGATCCTGGCTGCTATCTCCTGCCTGTTAGGTGGTTTTTGTGAAGATGTTGATGGATTGGCAGGAGTAGCTATATCAAGAAAGAAAAAAACTAATTGTAACCAATTCTCTAAACAAAACATAGTGGCACAGTACCACTAGCAGTACATAACATTTGCTTGTATCCTCGATTTCTCAGCTCATTCAATTTTGATATGATTAGAGTTTCAGGCATTAAGCACTATGGAGTATATAAGTATTCTTCTCTCTCTTATTTGGCTAAATTAATATAGGTATGCCAGCTCAGCTTGCGCCCTATACATGCTTGTGTCGCGTTACTTTGCTACTGTCTGCAGGTGGGGCAGCTGTACTAGACAATTATCTCTTTTCCTATCATGGCCAATGCTCTGTTAAATGCCGCAATTTCACCCTGACTACAACATGCCAGATGAATAGTTACTAATATATGAATGATATACGTCACGTGAGGTACTACTACTGTAACCATGCAGCTGATAGTTCACTCATGGCTGTAACCGGCAAAATACCATGGGTAGAGACTCAGAGGAAGGTGCTTGATGATGATGGGTGGGTACATAATATATGTTGCATTTGAAAACTACTGTGAGTCAAGGAAGTAGTCTGAATTACCACCTCAAATCATTGAATCAAAAACCTTGATAAAAAAGATTCCTTGTTTACTCTTCTTCCCAGGGATTTTTCCATTCATCATTGCATTGTTCATCTAGTATTTTTTATTCTTCATCCTTGGCTTTGCTACTCAGTCACCATTTAAGTTTTACATTTGCTTCACCCAGTCTTCGCCTCTGAATACCATCCATCCATCCCTACAAACATGGCTCTCATTCTCAACAAACCTTTCACCAACATACAATTGTCATTTAACCAACCATGCGTCCTTTGACCCATCAAACCCCCCGAAGGATTCCTTTCACCCATACACTTTCACCCACCCAGACAGGCATCCTTTCACCCTTCATCCATTCTTCACCCACCCATGCATCCTATCAGCGACTTATAGTATATGCATCCTTTCACCCACGCATCCTTCTCTTCCAGTCATATTTAATTTCAAACGTCCTACCTCCTTCCATCCTTTTTTCCCTTTTCCATCAACCCATCAAGGTCTGACTCTTCATGAAACTTTCTCTGCTGAGTTGAAGATAGAAAAGGCCATTAGTTACTCTACTCCCACTGTATATGCTAAGTAAAGAGGGGTGTTTTCAACTGTTCACAAGTCTCAACAGTACAGTGTACACCCTTGCAGCGAGTATATAATTAATTGTCAATAAGCAAGCAATATGACTTACCACCACCCGCCACTGCCACTGGCTCAACCCCTGCAGCTGCCGCATCTGCTTCCTGGATGGCGCCGCTGTCCCTGCTGGCCCCGGCACTGGTGGTCGGTGCGGCTAGAGAAAACATTACACATTTTTTAAATGCCATATACGCCTCCCCCCTATTTATTTGTTTTTGTACAAAATTGAAAATACATTCACAACACACATCACTACAATTCGGATACAGATGGTATGTTCTATCAAAAATATCCAGTTGGACATTTTGTTGGTGGCAATTTTTGAAAAGCCTCTCAAGAAGACATCCTGTAAAGGACTGGACTGAGTGGCTAGAGCTATTGATGAATCTGAGTTTTTGAAAAGAAATCAGAGTGGCCAACTGGACAGACATAAGGTTTTCTTGGTTGGCTAATGCAATAGGGCCGTCCTCCTCCTCCTCATACTTCCTTTCAGCCATGGTGCAGGGTAAACAGTTCGTCATCAATTGCTGCTAATAATACTAGGCCTAAATAAGAAGAAGACACAACTTTGGGATGTCCAACGTGACCATGGCCACTCTCTCGTTTTACTTATTGAGCAATGATGACATGAGAAAGTAAAAGAAAGCCTTCTCATCTCAACAAACATGCATAGAATATATGACTTGGGCATGCAATCTGCACAATAAAGTAGTAGTAGTAGTACTAGGAGTAGTAAGTGACCATGATCATGACCAATGGGTTCTCTGAGTCTTACAGTACCACCACTAGGCAGTCCACAAAATATATAACGGAAGAGGGAAATCTGACTGAAAAACTTGTGCTCTACATAGCTGCTGCAGATAATTTACATTGGGGCGCACAGCACACGAGGCAAGACGACGTTGCATGGGACTTCTCATGGTCTGGGTCACATCTAGTAGCGAACCTCTGTACAGAACGAAGAGCGTAGCTTAGGCTTTAGTGTTTCGCTCGCCAAGACACGTGTCCTCCTCTTGCCACGGGGGTTGTCTGCTGAACAGCACGGAACCAGGCTGTGAGTTGCAGTTATATGGGGCAGCCCGCAAGTCCTTCAGCATAAGTGGTCGCGGTGCGTGCCCTACATGTGCTGACTCCCATTTTGATTCAGTGCCCCACAGCTCTTCCTGGCTGAGACATAGTGCCGTGACCGAGTGCGGAACTTTGCGTGGCATGTGCGGCCCGCACTGAGCTCCTGAAGGTTTACTGTGCCACTTTACACCGAATAACTGAAGTGCCATCATTCGCGTAGCGCCTGACTTTCTTGTGTGCTCTGTACTAGCGGTGAACAATGGGGAAAACAGAGCGAGGTCAACCACAGCTTACCTTCGAGCCACGTCGGACTGGCAAGGCATCCCAGCAGCCAGCCTCTGACTCCGAGGCTGATACGCCCAGTGATCACCTGACAAACATTGATAAAACGCTACTCGCGATGCAAGCCAGTTTACAATTCATCGATGGGAAAATTGATAATTTGAATTTACCAATGGACCATATGTCTACAAAGCTAGACAAGCACACGCTGTGACTGGGGGAGGCAGAAGTGCGCATCTCCGATGCAGAAGATGGCTTACGGCAAGTGACCTCCAAGGCACTGTCTATGGAAAAAGTGCTGGCGGTGATTCAAGCTCGCAATGAGGATTTGGAAGCCAGGTCCAGACGTTATAATGTGCGCATCACCGGTTTACCAGAATCTACAAACACAGGCCGGCTAGAGACTTACATAGAAAGGCTCCTGCAAACAATCTTTGGGGCGGAGAATTTGTCCCCGGTTTTAATAGTGGAGAGGGCCCATCGATCTTTGGCTGTTCGGCCCCCCCAGGTGCACCCCACACCCCATCATATCACGCCTACTGAATTACAGGGACCGGGACGCTATACTCCATATGGCTCGAGAAAAGGGCACCATCACTCATGAAGGAAACACTCTAGCCTTTTACCCGGATTTTACAGCAGCCGTTCAGGAGGCACGAAGAGAATATCAACCTGTCAAAAAACTCGTCATATCGGAATAAATTCCTTATGCAATGCTCTACCCAGCGCGGCTGCGCATTGAAGTTAATAGGAAGCCTAAAATATTCACCACTCCTAAGTCGGCAATGGACTTTGCCAACACTCTCAAACGCCGCAGCCGGGATTCAGCTAGCGCGGCAGATGACGACTGTGGGAACTCTGGTGCAGCGTCAGCAGACCACTAAAGTAGCTAGGTGAATGGGAACTTTGGACATTTGCACACGCCTGTTCTGCGCTGAACCCCGGATGTTTTTTCTACCCGATGGCCTGTCATGGAAGGCCGTAGCAAGCATGGAACAGACAACCTGCACGAGTTAGAACTATTCAGATAACATTTCTGCCACCATATTAATTCACTCTTTTCATTGTTTTTGGGCGACCCCTTTACTGTTTTCTGGTATTATATTGAACGGGCGGGAATGTCCCTATTTTTGCTCGGCCACCACCTATTGTATTGGGAGGGGATGTGTGCTCCAGCGTTCCCCACATGGGTGTTCCCCATAACTGTTTGTTCCCCTGGTGCTTCACTGGGGTTTTTTCAGGGGAGGTTCGGGATGGCTTTGGCATGTTGGGGACGCTAAAGTGGGTGGGAGGTGATGGTGGGAGGGTGGGATTGGGGTGGTTTGTTCATTTGGCTAAATGTACTTTGGAAGATATGAGATATACATGTTTGGCATCAGGCACTCAAGTTGAAACACGCTCGATATATAAACCGTCTAGGCGCAACATCCAGATGACACATTGATTACCTGTCTCACATGGAATGTACGGGGACTTAACTCGCCCAAAAAAATCTGCCAGGTCTTAGCGTATCTGGATCGTCATGAAGTAAAAATCACCCTTATACAGGAAACACACTTAACAAAGCAATCTGAGGCACATATTGGGGCACAGTGGGCCGGTTATCGCCTAGCCTCCTCCTATTCTTCTTATGCCTGTGGGGTGATCACGCTTATTAAGAAAAACCTCCCATTCACCATGATTAAAACTTGTGTTGATGATGCGGGCGGTATGCTATAGTCCATGGGAAACTAGCGGGCAGTTTAATTACCATTGTAAACACCTATGGTCCTAATACAGACGACCCTGCCCTATTCGAACGTATCATTTCCACCCTGCGGGACTGGCCGGAGGCAGTGATTCTGTGGGGGGGCGATTTCAACACATATTTGGATCCGGCCAGAGACAAGTCGAGTGCCAGGGATGGTCATTCGCCCGGGGCTGCCCGGGTCATCAATGACGGGATGGCTGAACTGGGACTGCTCGATATGTGGCGTCACCAAAATGCAGATAAATTGGAGGGCACACACGTCTCAACCGCACATGGCAGCTGGTCCCGGCTAGATTACTGGCTATTGAGCAGGAGTGCAGGGGGCTGGTTGTCCGAGGTAGAGAGATTGCCCCGAACACTCTCGGATCATAATCCTGTTCTAATCGATTTGCATGTCCCGCAGACCGTCTGCCGCTCCTTCACGTGGTGCTTCCGCCCGGACTAGATCCATTATATGCTACAACAATTCGCGAGGCAATTGTGCAATATTTTGATAGCAATAAAGGCTCGGTCGATTGCGCTATGACCCTCTGGGAGGCGTTTAAGGCCACCATCCGGGGCACCTGCATTGGCACGTCTGCTGGCATACTACGTGACTTAAGTGGACATTTGGCCAAAGTGGAAGCCAATTTGCAGAGTCTCGAGAGGGACTATGAATGTTCGCCCTCCGATCAGACATTGGCAACTATTAAAGAATCCATTCTAGAATATAATAAGCTTGCTGAGGAGGAAACCAGGTACATTTCTAGACGCTATGTAGCCCGTGCATATGGTAAGGGTGGTCGGCCAGGACATCATCTAGCTACTAAAATTAAAGCTTGCGCAAACAGACACATTATCACTAAGATCACTGATGAGACTGGCCAGGACCATTACACCACTCCAGACATCGTAACACAGTTTAGGGACATATATGCAGCATTGTACACCTCGCAGGGTAGGGCTGCCACCAATGAGCTGGATGCATACCTATCGGATGTGGCCATTGCGTGGCTCTCGGATGGACAGAGGGAGTTCCTAAATCAACCAATCACAGAGGAAGATATACATGCGGCGATTAAAACTCTCCCAAACAAAAAATCCCCAGGACCTGATGGCTTTCCCTGTGAGTTCTATAAAGAATACGCTGAGGAATTAACCCCATATCTCTTGGAAATGTATGCTGAAGCCTACGAGTCCGGAGTATTGCCCTTGACTCTTCGTGAGGCTTTAATTATTACCCTACTTAAAAAAGATAAATCGCCATCTTGTTGTGACTCCTATAGGGCGCTATCACTTATTAATACAGATGCTAAAATTCTGGCCAAAATTCTGGCCACCAGGCTACAGCCCCTCATGCCGAATCTGGTCCATCCGGACCAGTCCGGGTTCATCCCCACCAGGTCCACCTCCCACAATCTACGCACGCTCTTTGCCATGTTTCATATCCTTGACCCCGGGATACAGGCAGCGGCTGTGATGCTAGACGCAGCCAAAGCCTTTGACTCCATTGAATGGGGGTATCTATTTCATGTTTTGCAACGAATGGGGTTTCCTCCTAGTTTTATCAATTGGGTGTGCCTATTGTACACTGACCCTGGGGCTCGGATCCGGGTGGAAGGTTGCACCTCGGACCCTATCCAAATCACCAGAAGGACCAGGAAGGGGTGTCCCCTCTCTCCACTCTTGTTTGCGTTAACATTGGAACCGCTAGCTTGCATTATCAGACAATGACACAGGGACTCAGCCCTCTGGTTTGTTCATCGCCCAGTTAGCATCTCACTCTATGCGGATGACATGTTACTTTTTTATAAGGGAACCGCACACTTTCATGGCTCCGGTCCTGTGGGAATTTATTCGGTTTGGCCTTTTCTCTGGTCTCAACATTAATTGGGCCAAATCGGTGGTTGTGCCGCTGACGGAGAGCACCCTGCCTCAGGAGCTGGAATTCCTGCTTGTGTGGTCGATGGACCCTGTAAAATACTTAGGGGTGTGGGTTCATCAGGACCCTGAAATAGTTATCCGTGAGAACTATGGCACTGCATACACGACATTGGAACAGCAGGTTGTCAAATGGGTGAAACTCCCGCTGTCATTAGCCGATCGTATAGCCCTCATTAAGATGGTCGTGCTGCCCAAATTTTTATATCTTTTCAGTAACATACCAATCCCACTAACTCAACAATTCTTCAAATCAATGCGCTCCTTGCTTCTCCGATTAATTTGGGGGGGTAAACAAGCCCGTGTGGGCTGGGAGACACTCACCTTGGATTACAAGGGGGGAGGCTTCAGTGTGCCTGATCTATATTTATATTATTTATTAGCTCATGCGCATTATGCGCACTATTGGTTCGGCTCTCATGATTTTATTCCACACATAGCAGTGGAGGACGGTGACGCACACCCCATTCCCTTGAGCTCCATTTTAACCCATACCCGCAGACATACACCCCATCCTGAAATTAATACTATTGATACCACCATAGCGGCCTGGCAGGCATTAGGACGTCTGGCTGGGAAACTACCTCTTTACTCCCCTTTGTTGCCATTTGCCTTTCACTCGGACCTGTCGGTCACACATGAAGCGGGGGCTATGCACACTCTGAAGCTAGCAGGGATTACTCGAATGCTGGATTTGTATCCTGACGGTGCCTTCTTGACAGACGATGATCTTAGCTATATACAGAACAAAACGTCCCTATTTATATTCCTTTTTCATAGATTGAAAAAAGTGATGCAGGCGCATTATCCCACTTTCCCTGCAGAGCCCCCAGCATTGCAGGCATTGCATACACTGCCCCTCAGTCGGACGCGCCATAAACTCATCACCAAGCTCTACCAGGCTGCTAGAGCTGAGAAGCCCCCACTGCATAATAGGAGTTTGGAGAAATGGAACACATATCTGAATACAAAACTAACGCAGCAGGATTGGGAACACTGCTGTCAGATGACCAGCGCCCTGACGTCCAATAGCAACCTCAGAATAATTCATTTCAAATATATTCACCAGGCCTACTACACTCCACAAACGTTATTCAAATATGGGTTTAGAGACACTGATGCATGCAAGCGCTGTGGAATTGTGGGTGCCGACTTCTGGCATTTAGCCTGGATATGTCAGGGGGTTGCAGCGTTCTGGGCTGATGTGATTTGTAAATGATCTACCATGATTTTTATTTTTTTACTTTATTTATTAAGTTTATCATACACCACAACAACTCATGACAGCATCATGAGAGTGACTTCAGGAATACCGTAGAACATCAGAGTATAGGTATATATCAATAAACAGAGAATCAGAAGAGAACAGAAAGAAAAAACATACATCTCTTTTACAGGCTCATATGCCATATCAACAGTCAGGTACAGAATTAGGTTGACTCGTCCATGTCCATAGTGCATATTTTATCAGGGACCCATGAGGGACCTCAACAAGATAAACTGAAGTCCATTGTCCCATGTGCTCTACCATTTCAACCAGTTATAGCGTCCGCATGACAGGGTCTCTGTGCAGGCAAGTAATGTGTTACCCCTCAGAGGTCCCCCCCTGAGTCGCCACTGTGGGGATGTCGTCAGGGCGCTCACTATGCACTTGTAGGTACGTGATTAGCGGTTCCCAGATATCCCTGGGGCAGGAGGTGATAGGTAGCAATTCTGCGTATGCTGTTAATTGATCTTTGCCATATATGCAATCTTGCAGCCAGTCTTTGAATTTTGGAGCCCTCCCTCTGCCCCATCGACAGGCCACTCTCCGTTTGGCATGGGGAAGCCCTGTGGCGAGGAATTTCCTATGGGTCTTAGGGATGTCTGCTGTGTACCCCAACAGGGTGAGCAAAGGAGACTGTGGGAGGGGGGTTGCGATCATTTCAGATAGTGCGCCAAGCACTTCGCGCCAGTATTCCTGAACCCTAGCACAGGCCCATGCCAAATGCAAAAAGTCATCCCCTTCCTGGTGACATCGTGCACAGCAGTTATCCTCCCGCAGTTTATATTTGTGGAGTAATGTGGGTGTGTAGTATATTCTATGGAGGAACTTATAGTGAATGATACGCAGCCTGCTACTGGCAGTTATAGCTGCAGTTTGCTCGCAGCAATATTTCCACTGTTTGTCTGTCATAGGGGATTCTAAGTCATGATCCCAAGCATCCCTGGCGCTCGACGGGTCATGTGGCCTTTCCAGTAGCGCCCTTCGGTATATGCATGACACAGCATGTAAGGGCCCAGACATTTTGAGTGTGGTGTGTAAGACCTCTAGCTGGGTTGGTTCTTGTGGGAAGGAGGGCGTGTTAGCTCGTATTTCATGTTTCAAGTGAAAGTACAGAAAGGTTTCCAAAGGGGTCACACCCTCTCCAGTCAGTATTTCAGTTTGGCCTTTAAATTGTCCCCCGCAGTAAAGATCACCCCATGTGTGCAGGCCCCTCCTGCGCATCATATCTCGACACACTGCTTCTTGTGTAACAGGGGCGTATGGAAGGTGTGGTAGCGGCATGAGGGGGGAGTAAAGTAAGGTCTCACCCATCATGTCTGTTAAACGCTTCCAGGCAAAATTAGTGCATGAAACAGTGTGCCGTGTGACCTTGTCGCCTGGGACTCGTGTCCCCAATGCTGACTTCAGAGGTATGGGCCACATGTAACCATGTTCAATGGCCAAGTGTGGCATAAAAGGTGGTGGGTGCAGCCAGTATATTGCATAGTGTGCCTGAGCGCTGAGATAGTAGAGTTCCATATCCGGAGCTTCGAAGCCCCCTCGAGAGAACAGCTGGGTCATGAGTGTCCAGCTTATACGAGGCTGCCGTCCGCCCCAGGATAGTTTAATTAGCAAGGAGTGGATTGTGTTAAAAAAATGGCGCCCTGGGTAGTAAGGAATATTGAGAAAAAGGTAGAGGAGCTTAGGGAGGATGTTCATTTTCATCAGGGCTACCCTGCCGGCCAGGGAGAGTGGGAGCATGATCCATCGCTCCACCCATGTGCCAATTTGCTCAATCGCGACTCCGTAATTTGCTCTAATAGTCTCCTCAGGGTTTCTGGTAATATTAATGCCCAGATACTTGATTTCAGTACTGCACCAATTTAGTGGGTAGTCGGGCGTGAATCTAGGAGTATTGGGGGTGAGTGGGAAGATCTGTGACCTACTCCAATTTAATTTTATCCCCGATAGATGGCCAAATCGAATAAACTTCCTCAAGATGGGGTTAAGACTGACATCAGATTCGCGGAGATAGAGGGTGATGTCATCCGCGTATAAAGATATGAGGATTTGACGGGATGGGTAGATTATGGCGTGGTCTCTATGATGTTGCCTAATCTTGGCAGCTAGAGGTTCAATGGCTAAGGCAAAAAGCAATGGGGAGAGCAGACAACCCTGGCGGGTGCCACGTTTGATAGGGGTGGGGTCAGAGAATAGTCCATTGATCTGAATCACTGCTTCCGATTTAGAGTCCAGGCCAGGAAAGGGCGGGGGAGGCCCATTCGGCCAAGGATTGCGTGCATATAGTCCCATTTCAGTGAATCGAATGCCTTTGTGGCATCTAAAAAAATTCCAGCGGCCGAGCTGTCAGGGTCAAGGTCATGGAGAAGCGCAAAAATGGTGCGCAGGTTATGGGAGGTGGCCCTGCCCGGAACAAAGCCCACCTGATCCGGTAGTACCAGCCCCTCCATAAGTAGAGATAGAGCCAGTATCTTCGTGTCACAATTGATTAGGGATAAAGGTCTGTAGGCCTCGCATTTGTCAGCTGCTTTCCCTGGTTTGAGTAGGGATATAATCAGGGCCTGTCGCATAGACAGTGGAAGCCATCCAGTTTCTTGCGCCTCCTCGAAAACCTGTTTGAGGACGAGGACCAGCTGCTCACTATAGCATTTGTAGAATTCAGCAGGTAGGCCGTCAGGCCCTGGAGCCTTGCTGGAGCCTAGCCCCATTATGGCAGCCCAAATCTCTTCCTCCTCTATCTTAGCGGACAGGAACTCCCTGTTGGAGGCATTGATCCAGCCCAAGGCTGTATCCTCAAAGTAAGCGGCTATGTCTGGCGGATCCCAATCTTCCGTGTGGTTGAGCGCGGTGTAATATTTAGTGAAAATGTCTAAAATCTCCTGCGAATCCGCACACCTCTGCCCCTCGTCGTCCATGATTTCCAGAATGTGGTTAGCAAATCTCGGGACTCTGCTAATCTCAGCCAGCGCCCTGCCCGGGCATTCCCCCTCACCATAAGATCTAGCAGTGTGATACTTCGAGCGGAATTTAGCCTCCCGTTCAGCATCCTCTGAGTATTCTAGCAGGCGCTCTTTAAGCCTGGCGTTTGGCATTGCGCTCGTCGAGGCTGCAATCTGTGTCTCTAATTGTTTAATCTCTACTTCTAGTCTGTGTAGTGTGCCCCTAATAGATTTCAGAACCCCATTGCTCTTTGCAATACAGAGGCCTCTCAGGGTAACTTTAAAACTCTCCCACACACAAGCAAGGGTAGAAACACTGTCAATGTTTCGGAGAAAGAAGTCGACTATCTCCTGATGTATTTCCTCCCGGAAGGCGTCGTCCAGTAGGACTGTAGGCAATAGGCGCCAAGAGCGGTACGGGGATGCCCTGCCTGGCGGTTCCAGTTTCATGAGGACCGGGGAATGGTCCGAGAGAGTGCGGGCCAGGTGCGTGATCTCCCTAAGCCATGTGTTTAGTCCAGTAGACAGTATCCAATAGTCCAGGCACGACCAGCTATTGTGTACCTTCGAGAGGAAGGTGCCCTCCCTTTGTGTGGGGTGTAGGGAGCGCCAGGCGTCAAACAGCCGATGATCAGCCATTAGAGCCGAGAGGTGTTGAGTAGCCTGTGGGTGGGAGGACAAGTGTGGGTTAGAGCGGTCCATCGCTGGTACGAGTGCTAGATTAAAATCCCCCCCAAAAAATAAATGTGGAGCCAATCTCTAGTATGCGTCCCCACAGCTGGGTGAAATAATGCACGTCATCAATGTTGGGTGCATAACAGCTAACCAAAGTGACTGAGTGATCCAGCATTCTGCCCCACATTAAGCTATATCTCCCTTGAGGGTCCTGCATGGAGCCCAACGGACTGTACCCCAGTCCTTTTTTGATCAGGATAGCGGTGCCTCTGGCATATGTGGAATACGCCGAATAACAACTGTGCGCAGCCCATCTCCTGCCAAACTGTGGCGTTGCCCCCAGAGCTAGATGCGTTTCCTGGAGCATGGCCACCTGAACCTTGTGCCTGTCTAAATAGTGTATAACCTGAGTGCGCTTACGGGGATCCCGGAGGCCTTGCACATTCCATGTTATGCAGGTAATGGTAGGTTTGTGAGTCTTTATCTGGCTAGCCATTCGGTGGAAGGGCGTTGTGGCAGTGTCCAGTGTCCGAAAGGTGGTCTAAGAGGTGTATATGTTGAATGCAATATATACCATTGGAGCATGTACAGGTAAATGTGGTATCACACAAGTTAAAACAGTGTAACAATTTAAGTGAATATCCTCCCCCCGCCCACAACCACGGCCCAAACCCGCAGGAAATAAGCCCTCCCCCCCACCCAACAGAAAAACATCTCAGGCATTGGAAATGACATATGGGAACAGTAGCCCCCTCTGATTGACATTGGATTTGCCGAAGACCACATACTTTGCTGGGGTCTGGGATTATTAAGCATTGCCATGAGCAAAACAAAGAGATAATTATAAACATCCCGTACTTCATGTACAACCTTCGTATGGGGAATTCCCGCTGGGGGATCATGCCAGAGGGGCCGTCCGCACACCTCGCCTGTGCAAGGGAGCCCGGGAGGGAGAGTCATAGAAAGCTTCACAGGGATAAGTCATTTAAGGTAGGACCCAAGTCCCAGATGCAGCGTAGGAACCTCTGGGGAGGGTATTCAGTGCGTTCCAGTTCCCGGTGCATTCGAAAAAGAAGCAGAAAGGGAACAGTCTTACCAGAATGAAGACATCATTATGGAATTCCAGAGCGGCTTTACAGTTCCTCTTGATCCGGTGTAGAGCGGTCAGATACAGGGTCCTCTGCTGAGGGGGTGGGCGAGCGCCTCACGCAGGTTTTCAAAAAGTCCTCGACATGCTGAGCGTTATTGAAGACGTGCATTTTCCCCCGATGCTGTACCCGCAGCCTCGCTGGATATAGCATGACATATGGGATGCTGGCCTGTTGAAGCTTTTTCTTTGCTGGGAGGAATTTCCTCCACGCCTCCTGCACTGCCATAGTAAAATCTGGGTAAAGCACAATCTTCACGCTTTCGTAGATCAGTTCTTTTTTCTGACGCGCAAGCCTCAGCGCCATGTCTCGGTCTTTGTAGTTGAGGATGCGCGCTAGGATGGGGCGCGGAGGCGCACCCGGCGGTGGCTTAGCTGCAAGTGATCGGTGGGCTCGTTCAATTATCAGGACTTTGGAGAAGGATTCAGCCCCAAAAAGGCCCAGGTGCATCCGTTCCACATAGTCCTCCATGCGGCCTGTGGCGGTGGACTCCGGGACCCCCATGATGCGCAAGTTATTTCTGCGCGAGCGCGCCTCCAAATCTTCATTTTTCGCCACTATGACCTGGAGCAGCTTCTCCATCCCCTGCAGTTTCGCATTGCTCGCGCCGGCAGTGTCTTCAAGGGCGGATATGCGGTTCTCAGCCTCGGTTATGCGGCCATCTTGTTTTTCCAATTTTTGAGCCAGGAAGACCATGTGCAGATTCATGGAGTCCATCTTGGACTCAATGGAGGTTAGGCTGTGAGAAGGATGGCCTTGAAATCTTCTGATGCAGGAGTGGAGGAGGACTGCTCGTCACCGTCATCGGACTCTGCGTCTTCACTGGGGGGCTGCTTGCGCGCCGCGAAAGACAGTTTCACTTGCTTGCCTTCTGTGCGGCCCATCTCTGCCGTTGCTGCTCGTCGGGTCTTAATAGTATCGTTGTAGCTGGCGCCACGCTCAGTAGTGGCAGAATCTAGGCGCTATGGGTTCCCAGAGGTCGCACCGCTATTGTGACCAGTTCTACCGTTGGTGTTGCAGCAATCCCTCGCAGCACCACTCACTCCGTCAACTGGGACTGCTTCCTGGATCCAGGGGGGGTGTTATGAGCGCTGTAGCCCCTGCGCCCCCCGGGGTAGCATGGTGAAGTTCATCGAGGGCCTAGGGCAGATTTCCCCTATTTTGTTGGTGCTCCAGCAATGCATCTAGGACTGTTTCGCCCTTTCACAGGTAATATGCCCAGATGATACTCACTTTACAGCACTTTAGGCCTTAGGGGCAGACTATCAAGGGACTATCAAGGGAAGCAAGTTGAGCGCTCACACCATTTAGGCGCCTCATGCACTGTTGTCGCGGCTGGCTGGGTACGGGCGGACCTCGCAGTAATGTTTGTGCAGGCCCCGTGTACTGTGTCGAACCCAGCTCTCCAGGGGCCTGTCCGGCACACCGGTTCCAGCAACCTAGACCGCAGGCCGCTGCCCCGTCGCAGATGCTCCAGGCAGCCTCACGGGCACAGCAGGGGACTCAGCCGCTGCCTGAAGGAGTCATTCTAGTAGGCCTGGTGGAGTCACGGGCGCCCAATCAATCCTACGTACCTTCGTGCTCGTGCCGGGATGAGGAATCCGCAAAACTCCGGGTCCCGCCCGCAGCCATTCACAGCCGCGCAGGTCCCGATCGTGCAGGGGCTCCAGCCGGACCACGGGGCCGCACACCGAGCACCACCGCAGAGCCACCGGGTCGGCAATGACACCTGCCCTTCACAGCGCACCTCCGGCAGGGGTACCCAATCACGTACCTCTCAGTCGCCGTTAGTGCGTTTCACAGGTCCCAGGGCACAGGCGCCGCCATCTTGCGAGCCGTCGTGTTATGTCAGCCCAATATAGGGAAAGGTTGCTATTTGCTCTTCGGTACCTCGCTGATGATTAATAAGCAGCTCCCCAGTCTCGCACAGCACTCCTGAGTCCTATTCTCCGAGTGTGGAGCCAGTGGGCACCCTGTGGACGCAGGATTATGACGGATAATGCCTCCGGGCTGACAGAGCCTCCCTAAGGTGTGGCCATCTTGTCCGCCGGCTCTCTAGCGCCCCCCAATTATCTACCATGATTGACATTGACCTGTAGTGCTCTCCACATGTATGTTTATTGGGCTTGGTGCCATTCCTAAAGGGTGCAGTAGGCAAGTTTGCGAGAGTGGCTTTACTCCTGGCCAAGAGATGAGTGGCGATGACATGGGAGAGCACGGCTAGGCCCTTGACCGCAATATGGCTCAGAGATCTAGTATATTGTCGTGACAATTTAGTAGTATATGCGGAGGAACTACCTGCCTCCTCTAGACCTCGTGATATATGGGAGCCCCTGTTACAATACCTGCAGTCTGTGGAGCAGACCAAGTCCCCCGAAAATGTGGAACAGTAAGCCTGGTTTTCTATTGCACATATGTATGATGCCTTACTATGCTGTAAAGTTTAGATATCTATCACTGATGACCACTATGTACAAACTAGCCACGGGTTGTTATGATGTTCTTCAAATACATATGCTTTTTGATGCTGTTTCTGTATATTGCATATGTTTTAATAAAAGTAAAAAAAAATTTTTTTAAAACCTGTGTGAGGGGCAGACGTTGTTTAAGGTCTGCCACTCGAACCCGAAGCGTCTTATGCTTAATTGCGCTGCCTTTAGAATCTCTATAGTCATTTTGAGACCAAAAGAATAAGTTGTCATTGTAAGATTGAACACAGTAATACGAATCGCATACAATAAGAGTATTCACATCAGGATCAGCAAACTCAAGAGCAAGAACGAGAGCACGCAGCTCCGCCAATTGTGCAGTACAGTCTCCAAGTGCCTGAGTACGCACTACGGAAGACTTAAACTCTCCATTCATAATCGAGACAGCAACAATTGTGCAAGCCGCCGAATAAGTGTGTTTAGAACCGACGGCCGGTTGAGCCGATCCATCAGTATAGATGATACATTTGTATTCATCCAAAGGAAGCAAGGACAGAGGAGGAGTATGAACATGTTCATACTGTAAGAACTCCTGTGTCTGGAGAGAAGGATCAAAGATAAACGTGACATCAGCCGATGTCAATGATGCAGCCCATTGTATCCAACGGGGATGTAAAGCCTTAGAGTTTGGCACGCTCGCCTTAGTCACTGCTTCTAGAGCAGGGAGAGGTGTGACCATAAGGATAAGTTTCCCCTGCGCCAGCGAGCGTTCTTTCAGAATCGCCATCTGCACCGCTGTCAAAACTTTTTCAGCATTGGAAAATCGCATTTCAGCCGACGTGTACAAATGTGATTTGTAAGCTATAGGTACTGTGTCTCCCTCATTGAATGTCAAGTATGTGAAACCCACCGTCCCTGGCAGGATACGTATCACCAGGTTCGTGGTGTTATCATGCGTCAACAAGTAGTTAGTTGCAAGCAAGTCAGATTGCAATGAATGTAGGATAGAGGTATGTTCCGGAAGCCAGCTGGCAGAAGAATATGTTGGTTGTATCAACGCATATAGCGGTTTGATACGCTGGGCATAATCGGAATGTATGTCCTCCCGAAATGTAAAAATCCCAGCAAGGACTGAAGTTTCTTCAGTGTAGAAGGGGGTTGCAATTGTGCACATTTCTCCAAGAAGTGGGGGGCTAGTCCCTTTCCTTCGTTATTGAGTTCGTAGCCCAAAAAGAGCACCGTCAAATGGGCGATGTGCGATTTTGCAAAATTAAATTTGTATCCATAGTCGGCAAAGGACAAAACTATATTGTCGACTCGGACTAGATGTGGCATAAGTTCATCGTCCGTCAGATAAATAACATCAATGTACGAGAACGCATCTGGGTCTATGTCGTGCAACAGAGACAGAACACGTGCCGCAAATGCCCCGGGGCTATTCTTATACCCCATAGGCAAACGCGTAAATTTTTCTGATTCCCGACGGCGGTAAATGCTGTCAAGTCACGACTCTCAGGGGCGAGATTATAACTGTAGAAACCATTGGAAATATCCAGTGTAGTTTTGTATTTTTTTACGGACAAGATTGTTCACCAGCGCAGAGCTGTGAGTGTTTTGCACTGCAAATGTGCGACAATGACTATTCAAATTTCGGTAATTCAATACAATCCGATATGAACCGTCAGGTTTTGATACCGTAAAGAGAGGATTATTCATTGGTGATGTACATGGTTCAATCACTCCTTAATACTCTAACTGTGTTAGAATGTCACAAACGTGAGCCTTAGCCTCACGCTTGATTGGGTATTGCGGTTGTGGCTGCGGCATAGATCGTAAAGGTATCTCATGAGCCGGTGAATTGACATCCCAGCCCACTTGATTACCATACACCGCCGGGGCAAGGGCCGCAGCCCACCCTGCTGCGAAAGCTTTGGCATGCTCCTCAGGGACGTAACGCGAAAAACTCAGAAGTATCACGTCCTCCCCCCTAGGAGCGGCTAACACAAAGGGTGGAGGCCAGTCTGCCTCTGCTAACAAAATGTCATACGAGGAGGTCAAATTGTCCCAGAACACCGCTTTGATTGGACTCGGTATATCACCTTCAATTTGGAAAATAATGTCATAGAGTCTATCCGGGGGCAACCCAGGTATCAGCTGTTTCTACTGTAATGAATGTGTCAGTTGCTGTCACCTCCAGACAGGGACGCAGTGCCTCCCGCACTATGGTAACCTCCGCTGCGCTGACGAGCAGAGTCACTGCCCATGTCCAGTCCAGGAGTTGCATTCTCACCGTCTGAGGCATATCTCGCTGTTAAAGCTGCAACTTTCTTCTTTTGATGTGGTGGTCAAAAACGAGGTAGATCCTCTCGTTTTCCTTTACCATCAAATTGTCGAGGCTGATCTCGTCCCTGTGGTGCAGGTTGACCTTTGCCACAATCCTGGCGTTCCCCTCCACCGACTTGAGAGCCAGATGTGTCCTGTAAAGAACGAGGAGAGCACTGATCAGGGACTTGAAATCTATCAGGAGACTTAATTTTCACGCAATCGCGCAAGTCATAAGTACGCTCAGAAGACTCAGGTGTCGGTGAACCAGCACACGAACCTTGCTTCTGCTGTTGCTGCCCCTGTTTTTTATTTTTCCAGTTCTTTTTAGGTAAGAACGGGCGCCCATCTTTATCAGTCTGGGCTTTTTGTAGTGTTTGAGATTGAGTTTGCGTTTGAGTAAAAGGCTTAACTCCCAGACTATTGCGGCCAATGGTTTTATAAGCCTTTGCACTAATCTTTGGTAATTCGCGTGGCTTGTTTGCATCTGGTATAGCCTCCAAGCGGTTTGCCACTTTAAAGCTCACAGCATCACCCTTGACATTGGCAAGGATCATATCAGCAACCACGTCAAACACCCCCACCAGTCTCATTCCCAACTCTACAGCCGCTTCGGCCCCATGTTCATCTTGAACACGTTTTATCACTGAAGGGAGTACGCTCATGGAAGGAGTGCCAAAACACTTCAAATATACCGCCACAAACACCTTGACCCAGGTGTTACAATCAGCGAGTTCGGGAATTAAGTCTTTAGGCAAACTAATAGTCAGGATCCTGTGTTTTTCCACAGGACTCGTATTGGGAAAAACAGCCTCTAGTTGTCCAAATTTCTCAGCAAGCCAATAAGGTAATTCATCCTTATTCTGTGGGTGCTTGCCCATCACTGAATTAACCATAAGCAGGCTGATGGTCACAGCACCAGGACCCGCAGGCTGCGCAGCAACGCCAGGTGGTCCCATCTGGAAGTTGCGTGACATGAACTGCATAACAGCTCGATGTACGCGTAATGACGATGTATGTAACACACGGAGTTCTGCAAGCGTCACTGTTGTCAGCCGACGCGGGTGTGGGGTATACCCAGCCAAAACGGCCCACGCGGCCCCATCTATCGATAAAGGGCCTAAACGGTCCCGTGTTATTGGGTGAGGAAGGGCGCCATTAAACCAAATTTGGTGTTGCCAAGCTGTTAGGGGAACCTCAAGAGTACTATACGGTTTATATTCCCGCGGAGTCGCGGTGGCAGTAAACTCGTGAAACAAATTGTCTGTCCTATCGACTGCCGGAAAGGTGACCAAAGAATAAAACACCTCGGAGCGGAAAGCTGGATCCACTTCTACAACAAAGATAAGAGCGGCATTCGAATCAGGTACTCCATATTGAGTTAAATATGCCCTGAGCGGTGCGCGAGCAGGAGGCCTGATATCCACTGCCATTATCAATAGTTAGAAAATAACAACCTAAACTCCGGCAGTGCAATAACGGGTCAAGAATAATAAGAAAGAACCTTTTTAAAACTTCAAGCTTGAAAAAACCTATAAAACATCAATATATGAGGTTACTCCGTCACAGCTGTCTCCGGAAACAGAAGTGAGGGGATTGTGGACAAGCACAAGCACTACTCAAGAGTCTCGCAGATAAGAACCAGACCAAATGTTGGCGGTGCCATGTTGCGGGGATTCTGCACCTACACAGAACTATGCACAGGAAAACAGGACCTCGGTGTATAGGGGTGTACCAACCTATCACCTTAGTACCCAAAATCCCAAAACCAACTAGCTATAGTGTCTCATTCGTTCTCCTCCCAAAAATCATCACGAAGCTACAAATGATTAGACAACCCAGAACACAACACTCCCGACTCTCTCAGGAATCAAGGTAGCAAGACATACTCTTTCGGTCACTCACTTGTACTGGTCCACAATAAGAATAGGCAGAGTCACTGTAACAGTTCAAAATGTTTATTTTAACTATCGTGCTCTACAATACAGTATACGAGCCACCACCAGCAGCAAAATGCATAAACTAAGAATGGTTAGCATTGTTACAAAGAATACAAAGGGGGAAGTCATTTTATATAAAGACAGTGGAATGAGGACTAGAAGACCTAACCACCCTCCCTTGGCTGGAAGAAGTTTATTTTTATAAAGGAAGATCTCTGGGCTTTGACAGCAGACCCCATACCTTAAAGCCTGGATGTAAGGTTTACATCATAGGAACAGCCTAGCTTGTATCCAAGGAACAGCTTCCTCCAAGTGTGTGTTAAAACAACATGCATCCCCGTAATATCAAAGCACGAGTCTCCAGCCTTGCAGCTGTGCTTAGCATGTTGTGTCTAGGTGCTAGGGACTGACCAGAACAGAATGACAAGGGGCATTGTTTATCGACTTGTACAACATGTTCAGACTAAACTCCAGGGACTCAGCAGAAAACGTAAAAAGCAGACAGTTCTCATGTGAAAGGAATAAACAGAGGCTTGTAAAAACAAAGTCATGTAGTAACGTGCGCAAAAGCAGCATCATGGCAGCAAAGCTCATGCTAACTTAGCAATGTCGACAATGTCCCTAAGGGCCATATAACAGTCTAAATAAAAGCACATGCCTACCAGTCAAGATCAATTATTAGTAAGAAATATTATTATCATAGGACTCAGCTGAGGCCAACAATACAAAACTAAACAAGATGTAATAAAATGATATGTGCATATTAGTAATTTAAAAAAAGATTAAAAAATGTAAAAGTACAGTATCACGCATGTTCATTTCGAGAAAAGCACAGACCTCCTTCTGGCAATGGATACTCTAATTCCTAAAGAGGGGAACTAAGAACCTCTTCCTTTGATAAGTAAGTGCATGAAATCTACATAAAACATGACTTAGGTTCTGGATACCATTCTTACAAAGGGGACATAGTCACTAACCCAAAGGGGGAACTTTCTTAGAGCCCAAAGCATTCTTTAGAGGCGAACTATCAGATCTTAATAACAGTATTCTTCTTCGAATATTAATTTACTTTTTAAGCAAAATAAGAAAATGTATAAAATTTAAAACCAGGCTCCATCTCCACCCCTCATGTCAGATATGTCTGCCAACTTGGCAGAATGTAAAATACAGTCATGAAGTAACTTTACAGTAGTAAATACAATTGTAGGAGACGCCACCCCCTCATTTGAGGGCTTGGGGACATGCAAGTCTCCATCTAGGTATAGCTCTCCTCTTCTTTGCCAGTTATCAATACTGAGTAGAGCATTACACCTAGGTGAAGTCATAAGTATACATGTGAGTAAATGTATACATGTTTATTTACCTTTGTAAATCAGGCCCAAACACAACTAGTTTAAAAAAGCCTACGTCATTCTAATTTCAAAATGAAAGCACATGCTGACCAGTCAAGATCAATTATCGGTATGAAACTTTGACATAGGACTCAGCTTAGGCCAACATAGACAAAACAACAAAAAGTAATTTAAATGCAATAATACGTGCATTTAGGAATTTTTTAAAACAAGATTTAAAAATCTATTATATAGTTTATTTGGAGGGGCATTATAAAAGCATAGACTTCCTTCTGGCAATGAATACTGTAGGGCTGGGCGGACCTTGCGTAGAATTCCGCGGCTACTGAAAAACTCAGGGAGATTTTGCAGAGTTCTGCGAGTGAAGTGGAGTTCTGACCCTGGCTAATAAGTGGAAATTCTCTTGGTAACCATGGGAGTAGATGAGAAACCAAAGTGAATGACCGCGCTCCTATGGTACTGTTCAATGCACCGGAGGCGACTGGGTCAGGTTGAGTCTTTATTCCACATGCCCCAAATTTTAGCTGTTGACATTGCTCAGTGGGTTTGGGTCTTGCTGCAGAACAATTGTGTAGTGTAACATGAGTTGTGATGTTGTGATGCCTCTGCGTGGCCCCGGTTCAAGAAGCAGTGTCTTTCCTGTTTCTTGAGGCGGTGTGTGTGTGAATCTCAGCCCTCCTGTGTTCACCTCTCTTTGCATTTTTTCCAGAACCCCCCTTTCTAAACAATATAAGATTAAATCAGCTTGTTTTTCCTTCGTTTTAAGTCTATGCTTCCCTCTAGACCTTTTTAGATGTTTTATTTTGATTGCTCTATTAGATCAGTGATACAAAAATGGAAGACATATTAGCTTGTCCAGTACTTTACAAAAGCCAGGATCCTTTTTCATCCCTGGGAATGAACTTCTTTTTTCTCACCATAGATCTCTGCTCAGTAGCTGATAATGCCGTAACTTAGGGCCCCATTAGGATGGCGGGCCCTAGCGGTGCTGGGACCGGCCGCCAGCGGTGCGGCGGTCCCGCACCGCAAATTAGGATGTGACCGCCACCATGGCGGTCGCATTCCGCATCTTCACATTGCGGCGGGTACTGCTGTAAGCAGCACCCGCCGCAATGCCAAAGAGGTATGTCGTGCATTGCCATGCACAACGTGGCAGGCACCACCCGGTGCCTGCCACCTTGTGCATGGCAATGCAGAGGGGTACCATAGGTACCCCCCCAGTGCAGCCCCCCATCCCCCACGGGGGCCCACAACGGGCCCCCAAAGCAATTCCCGCCAGCCTTTCCATGGCGGCATCGCCGCCATGGAAAGGCCTTGTTTACCTCCCATCCTAATATGGATGGCGGTGCCTGCTAGGCACCGCCACCATATTAGAGGCCAATTCCGCCCGGCCGGCAATCATAACGATTGCCAAGCGGCGGACGCACTTTGCATCCGCCGCGTTACCCCCTGCCATGGTAATATGGCAGGGGGAAATGAGGTTGTGATGGCGGGCAGATCGCCACCGCCAGCCGGGCGGTGGCGATCCGCCCGCCATCATAATGACCCCCTTAGAGACAGTATTCCAGGATATTATTGAGATTGTATTATCTCTTACTTGTTGTATTTGGCCAATGAATGATGAAAAAAATTCATTAATTGTTAAAAGCAAATTAGAGAGAAGAGAGATAGCTGTTGGAGAGGTTGCAACACCCCTGGGACACTGCTGTACATCTTGTGGGAATGCCCTAAATTAGCACAGTTCTGGGTCGACACACATTTTGACACCCAACTACCCCGGTTTCCTGCATACGTGGTGTTGGGCCTTTCTAACCCACAGACTTTCCCTCTCAAATCCAGAAGAGGTTGGCATATTGCATTAGCACTAGGTTCAGCGCACCAATCCATACTGGCATACTGGGGTTCAGACAGGGTTCCAACAAGATTGAACTGGTTGCACCGTCTATGGCATCTCTTGGGGATGGAAAGGCTATCTCTCACACTTACACATCAAGGTGACATCTACAGCGAGATCTGGAAACCATTCATTGCATTGTTAGCACAAGAGTTCACAAAATTAACTTGCCAGAGATATCTAAAACTTTTAAGACTGACAACGCCGACAGAGCAAACCATCTTAACTCAGCCCAAATTAGACACGAATGAATGGATTTTACTGGATACTTTTGTGAGCACTGGCATCCTAGGGAAGGGTAGGGGTGGGTGGGGGAGGGGGGCATCTTTATTTTTGGTTCTTCATTGCCTGTTTTGTTTTCTCTTATTCTTTCCTTATCCATAAAAGTTGTTATGCTGCACAGGGCCAAATGTTGACGCTCCTACAGCTGTGGTGTTGTTTTACCTCTGCTCTGGCAGCAACAATAAATCAAATTTAAACATGAAAGCACATTAGAAATCCAGTTTACTTGGCCACAAGACTTCATAATTTCAGTTGTGCCACCACTCAGATCCCAGGAGCTAATCTTTTCTCTGGTAATTGACAATTTATTAGAAAGAATAGAGTGGTCACTCACGGTATTGGGTATGATATATCCTTCGGAAAGCCAAACAACTTAATAAGGCTTAGTTGCAAGTACTGCAAGTAATAAAATCTAATATTGTTGACCTAGATGGTTCCCACCTGTTAGGTTTGAGAGGTATATCCTGTTCAAAGTGACCATTAACTATTAAGCTATTACACTTACTACCTCGAATTTTGAGAGCAATAAGGTGCACCAGGTTTCCTGTAGGCAGATTATGTCTGCCTTGCAATTTACTAAGGGGCACATGCATCAAGCTAGGCAATTGCGATTCCTTAAAAACGATTATTAAGGAATCACTATTAAGGAATCGCAATTGCCTATGCATGTAGGTTTTGCAAAAATATTTGCGATTCCTACACATTCCTTAATTACGAATCGCAAATTGCGATTCGCAAATAAGGAATGCCTTCCCATTCATTCCTATGGGCCTAGAGGCCCATAGGAATGAAGCCATTTGCAATTTGTGAGTACCAAATAGGTATTCGCAAATTTCAAATGCAATTTGAAGGGTGCTAGGGGGCCTTAAAGGCCACCCTGCTGCACCCCCAAATTTGGCATCTGTGCTCATGTGACGCACACATATGCCCTAAGGGCATATGTGTGCTCCACCTGGCACTTTGAAAAATGCACTTTTGTGCATTTTTCAAAGTTTTTGCAAATTACCATCAACTTGCAGTTGATGGTAATTAGCGTTTCCTAAATGCGAAGTCGCATTTAGGAAAGGCTTTGATGCATCCCAAATAGGAAATCGCAATTTGCGATTCCCTAAAGCATTTGCAATTTAGGTAATCGCAAAATTTGCGATTACCTATATTGCGAATGGGTTTTGGGTTGATGCATCCAAATTGCCTAAATACCGGTCGCAAAGGGGCCGATTCTGCGAATCGGCCCGTTTGCGATCTGTATTTAGGTTGATGCATGTGCCCCAAAGGGTTTTCTTTTTTTGGGTGTTGTTTTGACCCGTACAGATTGCAGGAGCAAACTAATACATTTGGGCTAAAATAAGACATTTTTCTTCTTTAGTATCCTCTGTATATTTTGCTGACGAATTGGGGAAAGTTACAGTACATCCAAAGGAAACACAGACATTGGGGTGGGGGTTATATCTGTTATGTTACATGTATTTGTAAAGTGCACTATCACTATCCTGGCACTAGTGTTGAGGGTTCAAGCAAATGTCAAAGTAGCACTGAAGAATTTGTTTGCTCTGGGTAATAAAATACCATCTTTTGGAGGAGAGTTGTGTATAAGGTGTACTTCAATCCAGTTACTATGAAAAATGCCACTAGAATTAAAAACAATTGAAGAAATTAAAGTTGAATTAAAATCTACTTGTTAGGATGGCTGATCAACATTTTTCTGAAGAGTTACTAATTGAATCTTAGCAAATTGAATCATCTGCATATGTGGGTACATATGTAGGAATGATAATATCCATATTCTATATAAGATGTACTTCCTGTTCTAAGTTTGGAGGACACAGTAGTACTTTTCAAAGATATTTGGGATCCCAAAGGAACACCTGTCAATTGAGAAGTGTGTCTTATGAAATTGTTGTTGTCTTGAATTGTTAGATCTTTCCTTTCATAAATCTCTATAGTCCGAGGATTTAATCTGAACCCAGTGGAAGACTATGTTATACCCTCTATAGAGGGAAAGTTTGATAATGGGGATAGTTGAATCACTGAGTTTATTTGCTGCTTCCGTCTGAGAATTAGGCAAAGAGTTAATAGGAGCACTGAGTTTCTCCACTTTCTTCACAGAGCAATGTAAATTTTTAAAATGCAGACGTTTAAATATCTTTTTGAATATATTTGATTTTTTTGTGTGTTTTTTTTCTTATGTTACATATGTAGTTTTTTGTCCCTTATCCATGTGAAAAAGATTGTATTTTAGTATCCTATTTATTTACTCTTACCTGTCCGTTCTTATCACCCATTTTGATCTCAGTACTTCTCTGAATTTATTCTTCTTCAGTGACAGGATATTCCACTTTTGAACATCTCCTAAAAATTGGATAAAGTGGAACTTCACTTGAGTGAACTGTTAGAAATTGGGTTTTTGGGTGACAGAGGTATGCATCCTGTCCAAGCAGGAGCCACAATGCTAGTCAGGGTAAGTCAGATACACACCATAAAATAACCTGTGCTCACCCTCTGGTATCTTGGCACAGAGCAGGCAGATTAAACTGGAGAGGCAAATTGTAAAGTATTTGTGAAACACAAAGCACAGTAACACAGTGAAAACACCACTAAAAGACTCCACATTAGTTTAGAGAAATAGGTTATGATTCTATAAATAAAACAAGACCAAAACAACAAAAATCCAAAAAGTCAGAGTCGAGATAGGAATTTTTAAAGATTAAATGTAAAAATAGTGCTTAGAAGCAATAAGCACCTAAAGACGTTATCTGGTCACGCTGGACCAGGGCAAAGTCAAGAGTTCAGGCCAACAGCTGGATACAGGGGCCATGTGAGGCCCACTGAACAAAGTAACTCGATCCTGGTCGCAACAGAGAGATGCAGGGGGCACCTGAGCGATGCGTTGGTGTCACTCCCATAGTCTAGGTGATGCATGGCAATGCACCGGTTCCGAAGGCGATGTGCCTAGCCGAGAGGCTTTGGTTCCATAGACGATGCACTGGGTTTCTCCAGGCACTCAAGGCAATGCGTCAATCTTTCTGCAGCGGTGGAGGTGGGTTGGTTCCAATGCTTCAGTTCTTTAAGGAGATGCACTGGTTCCAAGTGCGATGCATCGATTCTGCTCCCACAACAGCGAAAATGCATTGGTTCTGCTACATACATGCTGGAGATGCGTCAGTTCGACTGGAGCAAGCACCTGGGTCCACTTTGCCTACAAAGCCATGCACAAACAAGGTCCTCAATATCTATGACAGCAATTTAGATGTTATATTCCTAATAGGACACTAAAGTCATCTAATTTGAATCTCATAGTGGTACCAAAATTTAACAGAAAGGATTGGGGTGGTAGAAGTTTCTACCTTGGTACAATAAAAATCTGGAACCCACTCCCACTATCCATTTGATCTGCTACCTCCCTTCTCAAATTTAGACAAGAGCTGAAAGCATGGCTTTTCAGTACATCTGATTTCTGGTAAAAGAAGCGTGTCTAAACCTTCAATCATTGGTTAGCGCCAGGACATCATTTGGTAACAGTGCACTCTATGAATCTCCCTAACATTAACATTAACATTAACTTCCAATGAACCAGGCACAGGAGTAGGTAATGAGACTTTGATATCCCTGAGTCTCAGAAAGAGTAGGCAAGTCAAAAAGCCCTTGGAGATCACTCTGGGCTGAAGCAGAGTTCAGTTCTTCCTCAGCAGGGTTAGAGCAAAGCAGGCAGCAGGGCAGCACAGCAGAAAAGCAGTTCTTCCAGAGCAGTAGACAAGCAGAGTGACAGTCCTTGTAGCAGCACAGCAGTCCTTCTTTTGTTTTGTTTAAATCTTTTTTATTGACATTTTTTTCATTTTAATCATACAACATGAACAATGCATAGATACCATGTAAAGTTACTTTCAAGTGCTGCGATATCCAGTACAGTACTGTATAAACAAATGAGTTATTCAACAGGATACTGAGAGAAGACTCGTGACAGTGTCTGTATAGAGGGCGTATCAATGCCCAAGAGTCTTACCATTGACCAGTCTTTAGGCATTTCAGACATGGTATATCCTAGGCCAAACTGTGGACATAGGGTACAACAAAATGAGGACAACTTAATCAAAGGAGGGGTAAGGGAGTCGCTTGAGACCTGCTGCCGTATGTGGTATAACAGAGCGGACCAGCCCCATCAGGGCCCAATGACAGCGACATTATGAAGCGGGGCCATACATCTCAGGAAGGCGGCACTACTCTACCCATGTGCCCATGGAGGGTGAGCGCTGGGTGTCAGGCCTGGATACCGTCTCGAGGCTCCCCAGTGTTAGTAACTATGTCCTGTAACTTCAACACCATAGTATCCCATTGAGACACTAGGGGAAACTTACGGATACCAAGTAGGTCCTCTCTGCGCAGAGCCGTTCCCTCCGCCCTAGCCCAGTTAAGTAGGGACCGGTGCCAGGCTAATGTGTGAGGTGCCAGAGGGGATTTCCATCGCTTGGTGATCAAGCGTTTTGCCACTACTAGGCCCAGATCAAGAAAGCCGATGGTAGCCCTGTGTTTCTTATTCCTGCTGAATAGGTGCAGTATATGCACCTCCCATCTGGCCGGGACAGTGCGAGATGTGCAAGTGGCCAGTGTGGTTGCCACGCTACTCCAATATTCTTCTAGGACAGGGCAATGCCACAACATATGGAGGATGTCCGCATCTAGCTGACGGCATCGAGGGCAGGACGCATCTGTGCTGAGGAAGTACTTATTGATTTGAACTGGGGTGAGATAAGCCCGATGTAACACAAAGAATTGGATTTGCTTAAACCGCTGATTACGCAGGATGTATGTCGGACTGCCCCGGACAGCAATCCACTCCCTGTCTGTGAATGCCCTCCCAGTGTTGCCTCAGAGGGGTCAGGTCGGACCTATGTGTGCTGACGAAGGGAGGATGCGAACCATCGTGTCAAGTGTCTCCCGGTTCCCATCACATAAAGATATTGCAGTGTGTGGTGCGTAGGCGGTTCCTGAGCAAGTGTACCCCACTTAGAAGACAGCAAGGCTATAAGTGCTTGGTGTAATAAAAACTGTCCCGGGTGTAAGTTCCCCTCCGCTATGAGTTCTTGATATGGGATGAGTGAGCCATCTAGATAAAGATCTCCCAGGTCTTGGATGCCCTCTGTGGCCCAGTGTCGTAGCTCGGCTGATGTGGTGTGAATGTCCCCTCGTGGTGTTCCTAATAATGGGATAGTGGGCGCATATGGGATGGTAGTTCTGGTAAGGAAAAGGCTCCTACGGAAGCATTTATACGCCAAAGTGAGTAAGAGCGTGTCGGGGGGCCTGGGCTTCGCACATGGATGAAAAACATACAGTAAGACATGAAGCGCTATTGGGGGCTGTAATGAAGCTGTGTCTGCCAAATACCGAGTTGAGAGCCACCTAGCAACCCATTGAAGCTGAGAGGCTAAGTAATAGTGCTCGAAATTAGGCACCGCCGGACCCCACAGCTCCGCAGGCAAATATAGTTTCCCCATAGACACCCTATGTCTCGATGTCCCCCATATAAAGTTCCTCACAGTCTTTTCCCATTGGTGGAAGAATGGAGGGGAAATAATTATAGGCAGAGTGGTAAAGTAGTAAAGGAGGCGGGGGAAGGCTACCATTTTAATATGAGCAATCCTCCCCGAGATTGCCAGCGGAAGGGTTTTCCAGAAATTCATTTGTGACTGGATGGCTGTGGTGGCTCTAAGTATGTTCCCTTCAAATAAGTCTTCCCTGGCACGGTAGACATGCACCCCCAAGTATCTAAAAGGGTCAGTGCACCATGCTACTGGAGTTCCCCCAAGGGCATATCCCGGGTCGGGAGTCTCCTGTAGGAACGGTGAGAGAATAGATTTCGCTGCATTAACCCGCAATCCCGAGGCTCACGCGAAGTGCGTTAGGGCCTGGTCGAGGGAGGGCGGAATGTTATGAAGGTCACGGACATACAACAACAGGTCGTCTGCGTATAATGAAATAATGTGTGTGCCATCTCCCAAAGTAATACCCATGTCAACGTGGGCGCGGATGTGTGCCGCCAGCGGCTCCACTGCTAGCGTGAACAGGAGAGGAGACATCGGGCATCCCTGCCTGGTCCCCCGTCGCACCTGAATGGGATCTGAAATATAGGGCCCTGTTCTAACCCGGACCGTCGGCCGATGGTTTATCAATTGTATCATACTAATAAAGTATGGTCCCAATCCGAACCGGGCCAGGACGGCGAAAAGGAAATTCCAAGCCAGCGAATCAAAGGCCTTCTCAAGGTCCAAAACTATGCAACCCGAGCGAGGCCAGTCGATAGGGGCGTACTCTGCCACCCGAAAGTAGCGTTGTATGTTCAAAGCGGTATTGCGATGGGGAACAAACCCGTTCTGGTCGGCATGCACCAAGCCGGGGACAAGTGGGGCCAACCTATTGGCCAAAATTTTGGCTAGAATTTTATAGTCCGAGTTTAGGATTGCAATCGGTCGGTAGGAACCAGGAGACGTGGGATCTTTGCCGGGGTATTTTATTACCCAGAGAGACCACGTTGGCTGTATGCATAGTCGGAGGCAGGGTCCCGTCAGTGATTGCAGCTGCGTATAGAGAGTGCAGACGAGGCACCAGTCTTTCCGCATATAACTTAAAGAATTCTGTCAGGAGTCCGCCAGGTCCCGGCATCTTGCCGGAGGCCAGGGACCGCAGTGCTTCCCTTATTTCATCCTCCATTAATGGGGATTCCAGGTCAAGGAACTGATCTACCGTTAGCGTGGGCAGCTCCACTGTGTTAAGGAATGACTCCACACTTCGGCCGTTTCCTGCCTGCTGGGTCGCATATAGCCTGGCGTAGTGAACTGTCATTACTGCATGAATGTCCTTCTGAGTACTCCGCATATGTCCCTGGTCATCCACCAGCATCTATTTAGGGCATTGGGGATGCTCTTGCCATATCAAATAGGCCAATAATTTCCCCGCTTTGTCCGCCGCAGAGTGTGAACGGGCCGAATGTGCCAAATAATTATGGCTCTGCAGTCTTTCTAATAGCGCCCTCCTTTGCAGCACAGCAGTCCTTCTTCCTCACAAAGTTTCTTTACAGGTACAGAAGTGTCTCATTTGGTGGGGTCAGAGACCCAGTACTTATACCCAGTTGTGTCTTTGATGTAGGGGTGACTTCAAAAAAGGGTCTTTGAAGGGTTCAGAGGTCCTTTCTTCCTATCCCTTGCTCTGGACTCACTTCAGGGGGGGTTATCAAACCTTTGTGTGGGGAAAGGACACTCCCTATTCAGGTGTGTCAGCTCTTCCCTCCCATCCTGCTCAGGCTGATCCAACAGGATGCAGATGGGCACTCAGACACACCTAACCTTCCTTTGTGTGTGGCTGTCTATAGGGAATACACAAAGACAAGCTGTCACCCACCCCAGACATGTATTGGAGACAGGCTGCAGGCACACAGAGCTTCATAAGCAGAGATGTAGCAACTTTCTAAAAGTGGTATTTCTCAAATAGTAATGTTACATCCAACTTTACTAGTAAAAAATATTTATTATTACCATTCCAGTGATATGAAACATAACATAGCTACTACTTCTCAATCAGCAATTACAGCTTAGAAGTCTAATAAGGAATTCCCAATGTTAACCTATGAGAGGAGTAGGCCTCACAGTAGTGAAAAACAAATTGGGGTGTTTTTCAATACCAGGACATGCAAAACTTAAAAGTACATGTCCAACCATTTACCTTCACAGCACCCTGCCCTATGCCCTACCTAGGGCCTACATTAGGGCTGACTTATGTGTAATAAAATGGGTATTTAATTCTTGGCAAGGGGTTTTAAATGCCAAGTCGACCTGGCAGCAAAATATTTTTTTACTAGACTCAGGTTCTTTTCTTTTTCTGAACAGTAAGTTACATTTTGTAGGATTTACTAAGTGGGGTTGACTTGTGTAATTCTTATGTTACCCAGAGGATTTATATTCACATTGTAGTCTGGTTTAAATTCTGAAAGGGTAAGCCACAAGGTTTCTAAAACATGATCTGTGTAGATTTGTCTAATAAAGATACAATTTATTATAAAGCTCTTTCAGGCCTGAAATGCTTCAGAAAGTCTTAGGTAATCTCTTGGGAGGGTTGAAAGAGCCAGCTAAATCCCAAACCGGAATATCTGATAAATTGATTTATGGAATCAGACTGTGTCTTAGTGTACTGATAAAAAGAGTCAATGTTGCTCATTCTGAGGTGGGGCAATTATTTCAATAATCTTAACATCCAGGAGAGTCAAGTCCAGTTTTACCTGGTTATTTGAGTTTTAGCATTCTTTCCTTTGTGGTTGAGCTATCGTAGGGAAGAAATATTTATAGTCAAAATGGGAACATCATTCTGTTTTTAATAGACAAAAGTATTGGTTTTTGCCTCCCTTGTTTTCCCTTCATTTGGAAATAACAATTTTAAATTGCAAGATGTATTTGTTTTGGTCAAAAAGGTAGGAAATAGTTGAAAAGGTGGCCAGAGTATTTGCGAACAAAGATTTATGCCTAGGTGATTTTAAATATTAATTCACAGAAGGTTTAGATGAAGCATAGCAGGCTTATGTTATGCTATGTTACTAGCATTTGTAAAGCACTCGTATACCAGGCGGTCTCGTGGCACTTATGAAGGTAACTTGTAGATACCAACCCACTACTGCATGTTCACCCTGAGGGAATATAGTGAGGTAGAAATGACTACTGGATAGAGAGTGACTATAGGTGCCTCACAACTGATGAGCAAACCAACAGACTCCTTCTTGTCAGCCGATAGAAAAGGCTGAGCTCAGCTCACCTACACCAGAGCTGCAAGATACACTGCTGCCGCTTTCTCTAACCTTGTTCAACCTCATCCAGCCCTGTTTTACCTTCTCCACATCTGGGGCTCAGTAAAATCCTGATGGCCAATATCTCTCCTATTCGGGTAGTAGTACAATCCTGGTAAAAACAAGGCCTGATAAAAGGGCTGACAATAATTTAAGTCCTGATGATGATCCTGCATTAACTGGGGATCGAAACGCCATTGACTTAACTGTACACACCTGTTAAAATAACAATATTTGAGTAATACAGGCTGTACACCATTGCTGTAGATCATGATAGATATATTGCACATTTGTATCACTTCCGTCTGAGCACCAAGCACGTTTTGCATCCCACTGTCCTTTTTGTAGATACAAATTGTTCTGTAACTTCTGATTATTATAAGTAGTGTTTTTCAATTGAATACCTTTTCAAAAGTCTATGAATTATGTACATGTAAATATACATACAAACATACAAATGTATGGCCCTTTCAAGATGGTGATCTTTACAGACATTGTTGCCTACTATTCCCAAACCAGAATGGACCAAAGTGCTTTGTGTGATATGATTTCCTGTTTATATAATGTATAAAGCAGCACTGACTTGAGAAGGAAGCATCACAACTGATTTGTTGCCTTATTTTGTCATCATGCTCATCTCCCTGATTTTTAAACGATATTTCTGCAACTAGATTCCTGACTGTATGATGGAATTCTGCATGCTTTTTTCATGCATGTCTTAGGAACTCTGTCATTTGAACAAATGCATCTTTAGCATGCATTTGTTCTGCACGCAAGTCATTTTAATGACTTTCCTTAGGAAGGCGCAGGATATTGGAATAGTTTAATATACTATTCCAACTCCAGTCTGCGCAACAGTAGGGAAGGTGTTGGACATTAATTGCAACACCATTCCACGATTGCGCCCCCCTAAAGCAAGTTGTTGTAACAACTTGCATGCAGAACGATTGCGTGCTGAAGACGCATTCTTTCTGTTGCCGGCGCTGTATAGGCACAGCGTGATTCCGACTTCGTCCTAAAGGAAGTTTCCCTAGATTCCTATCGTATTCCTGGTTTCTGGAAGACTTATGCTTCGCTTTTTTCTCTACCATAATGCAGGGAATGTTTGGTGCTTTGCTTACTTACAGCTGCATTACCCATCATCTGCCAAGGAGGTTGTTAGACTTGGCATCTTTAGTGTGGTTTCCCCTGACTTTTTGCCTCTACCTCCTGTATTTCTAATGTTGTGCTGGATTTCGTTTTTGCAGGTTTAGATGCTTTGGGCACTTTACCACTGCTGATCAGTGTCAAAGAGCAAGTGCTCCCTGTGTAAATTGTTATTACAATTGGTTCTCCCTGATTGGCATATTTGATTTCCTGGTAAGTCCCTAGTAAAGTGCACTGAGTGTGCAAGGGCTGGTAAATCAAATGCTATTAGTGGGCCTGCAGCACTGATTGTGCCACCAACATGATTATCCCTGAAAAGGTATAACCTGCCACTGCGGTGTCTGTGTGCAGTTTTAAACTGCCATGTCGACCTGGCAAGTGCACCACTTGCCAGGCCCTACCCTTACCTTTTCTCACATATAAGACACTTCTCAGTTAGGCCCAAGGTACCCCCATGGGCAGGGTGCAGTGTATGTGAAAGGTAGGACATGTGCTGGTGTGTGTATCATGTCCTGATTGTGAAATACTGCCAATTTCGCGTATTCACTATTGAAAGGCTATCTGTCCCATAGGATAGCATGGGAGATACTTTGTAACATCTTACAAGTATAACTTCCCATTGGGACAAGATAGAGGAATAAAGTTTAGGCTCTCTGAACTCAGAATTTAATAACACATATTTTAGTAAAGATGGTTTTTGAGTTGTGTGTTTGAAAATGCCACTTTTAGAAAGTAGGCATTTTCTTGTTTAACCATTCTGTGTGCCTCTGTCTGTTTGTGGATTGACTGTCTGGTTTTGGAGTAACAGGGACTGGTGATTTGCATTCACTGAAGATAGCCACTGGGAGCTTAGGTGTGCCTGGCCCTTCCTGGATGACTCAGAGCTGAGCTGAATAGACCTTGGCTGCATTTAGAGTAGTGGGGTGAGTTTTCCTTGCACCTGAATAGTGCCTGTAGCCATTCCACAATGCTGTCTCCACCCCCTGTGGTCATACTGCACCAGTGAAGACAGAACTGGTTTGGACTGGGCTCAGAGACCATTGCACAAAGAAGAATAAAGACAAAATGGGGTATAAGTAGTGGACCTTAAACCCCTGGAATTTAGATCACCTCCGGACTCAAGAGGAACCTTTGCCAAGGAGAAGAGCTGGAGAGCTGTGAGGAGGAGTACTGCCCCTTTTGCTGTGTGCTGTGTGGGGGTTGGCCTGCAGTTGCTGCTTCCACCCTGGAAAGGACAAAGACTGGAACTTTGCTGAAAAACCTCCTTGAAGAAGAATCTACAAGGGCCTGTATTTGTAGGGCCTCCTGTTCTGAAGTCTCAGGGACACAAAGACTTCACCCCCAGCTCCCCTGAACTCTATTGCTGAGAGTTCTGATGTGCCAGGAGGTGTCTGTTCCAATTTGGGCCTCTGGAGGTTGTTCCTGCTGTTGGGAGCTGGAAACAACACGAAAGAAGCAAGAAAAGCAATCTTTGCCGCCGTGAGCACCACCGCTGTGATGCAGCGAACTGCGACGAGGCCAGGGCACCGCTTGTGAAGTGCACAACGAACCACCTGGCCTGCACCGCAGCTCCGACACCCTTCAACGCCTGACGAAGCCTGCAGTTATCAGAATTCCCAATGCCAGCACTCGCACCGACTCCATCATCGCCATTGCCTGCAACCTGTTACAGTGGCGCCGATAACCACTGAGGGTGACTCCACAAACTTGCCGAACTCGTATCATCACCAGAACCAATGCCTCACCGCCGACACAACTGACTTCCCCTGTCCTGGATTCGACACGTCGCCTCCTCGCGGACATGACTCCTTGCCTCCCCCTTGGCAGCCAGGGAACCAGCCTCAGTAAGGAGTGAGTGAGTGCCTCCTCCTTCATTTCTCAGTTGTTTTAGATAAAGAGATGCATCAAGATTCCTGGTTGTGATTTTGAGTATATTTATTTTGCTGTCCGGTATTCATAGCAAGGTAAAACACAATTATGAACTCTCAAACAGCCGACACGTGTTTCGCCCTTACATGGTCATCCGGACCAGGGCTTCCTCAAGGCTTTTATAACAATGTGTCAATTCTTGTAGTTCAAATTAGGAAGAAATATTTCTTGTAACTCAAAAATCGTTAAACATTGATAATCAGTTTGCGGTCTGTCAGCGGTGTTCGTCATGGTCAGGTCCCCGAACAGTACCTCGACCTCGGCACTAACACCTCACCTCCATGACGCTGTGCATCATCATAGACTTCGTTTCCAAGGCACTGTTTGTTTAGGGGTATGTGTGACGCCGTGCACCTTGCAGTCAGCACCATACTTTAGATTTATTGCTGTCACAATGTCGTAATGGCCCAGGTGGAGCTATTTGTTTTCTACAAGCTTTATTTTGGAAATAACTGTTTTGAACTGCTATTCTACTACGAGAATGTTGGATTTTCAGCATTTTGTTCTTGTTGAGTTTGGATAAAGATACTTTATTTTACTAAACTGTGTGGTATCCATTTGTGGTGTTATCATTGTATTACTGTGTGTTTTGAGTACAAATACTTCACACATTGCCTTTGGGATAAGCCTGTCTGCTCGTGCCAAGCTACCAAGGGGGTGAGCAGGGGTTATATAAAGTGTGTATCCCCCTTACCTTGACTAGAAGCAAGGGTCCCTACTTGGACAAAGGTACCTACATCTGCCAACTAGAGACCCCCAGTACTAACAGAGGTTTTGTCCTTTCTTTTGTTTTCTTCCTCTAAACTGGGACCATCTTAAGGAGACATTGACACCTTTTAAGTATGCAGTTAAGATCATGGTGGCACTGTGGATATTGTCAGGAGTTCTCTTTTTCCTCGGGCAATCAAGAAGGAAATAATTTTACCTTCACTATAGACACTCCTTGACAAGCCGTCTCAGTCCTCAGCCCCCATATACCATTAAGACACATTGTGCTACATATGGAGCTGTCATTTCGCATGTTGCCTTTCCTAGTCACATAATTTACATGCATAATTCCAGTAGGCATCAATAATCTTCCATGGACAGACGTAAGAGGACTGGTGATAGGGTGCAAAATTTGTTGCGTGATAGTTTGCCCCAAATTACACTGCAAAAATACGAAAGACAAAGCAGGTGCATACCCAACACAAGTTTCAAAATATTTGTTAGCAATTTATCTTTCAATAACGATGACCAGTATCACTGTTGTTGTGTAGAAATTACTTCCAAATTTATTGATAATTTTCTTTCAATCCTTTAAGACTGTGATAATATAAAAACCAGTAGTTGGTTCAACGGCAGCATATTTCGTGATCTTAATACATTGTAGTTCTGAATGCTACCAGAAGTAGCATGGTTCATTTGTTGTTATAGATGCATAGACTACATGTTCCCATTACATAAAACCTTGCTTTTTTTAGGTGTCTAAAATAAATGCACAATTCAATTCAATTCAATTAAAAAATAATTTATTTAAACAATAAAGTCTGCCAAAGTGCCTAAAATTACAAATTACCTTACCGTAATGGTTATTATCACAATTTTTCAAGGCTCTCCATAATTAAACAAATAGCTCATAATTCATCATCAATACACATTGGTAAAAACAGGTAAAATACATTTCAATGTAAGGTTAATAACTCACTTAAAAAGCCTTTGGTTCAAAAGAGAAGCAATACTGTCAAAGCATTAGAAGATAAAAAATGCAATATTCAGAAATCCTCCACTTCCTCGTTTTCGGATTCAGAGTTTATTTTTAGTTGCTTCTCCACGCATCCTAAAATTTTTACCAGTTTTGCAATCACTTGTGGCTGCTCATTGTTCAATAGAAAACTAACGGCAGATGGTAATGTCTGTGTCCCCTCTTTGATCCATATGAGCCTGAGGAATCTTCTGCGCTCAACCGATAGTATGGGACATATACAGAGCAGATGAGTTATTGACTCCTGAGATAAGTTTCACAGCCGACAAATTGTTGACTCTGATTTGTCCACCCAATGTGGAGACTGATCTATAGATGCAAAGTTCCCATCCGAAGCTGCAGAAATTTCTTCTTATGGTAGGTGGAGAATGGTTCCTTAATGTATGTTTGCGAGCCATTTCTGTCGTAACTACTGAGGACCAGGTGAGCATTTTTTTTTTTTAGCAAATGCTCTTTGATCCGATGTCCATGATAAAGATTTTACATTTCTGTTCATGAGTGTTTTGGACTGTAAATGAGGTAATTTTAAGTGCCATAGCTCCCTTGATCGAGTCTGAACCAGGGCTACGGCTAGGGCTTGCGACCAAATGTTTGTATGTTTTGTGCTGTCAAAACCCGCGACTTCCAGCCATGAGAGATGTTTTAATGATCCTTGCACAGCGGCTCTTGTAGAGTGCAGGTATTTTATCATGCTGGCCATTTGTACAAACGTTTGATCCTGTAGTGAGAATTCCAGCCTAATTTGCGCTGGCGAGGTGTTGCTGGCAGTTGGAATAAAGATGTGAACACTGTGCTCTGTGCCCTATCCAAAAAGGATCCCAATTTTCCCGGGTAAGCCTCTGATCCATATGACAGTGTTGGTACCAATTTAGCAGAAACAATTTTCAACAGTGCCTCGAAAGAGAACTTATTTGTGCACTTGGATATTGTCCGAAAAGCAACTTGCAACGAGGCTAATTTTGGTTTTAGTGAGTTCAAGTGTAGTAAATGACCTACTTTGTTATCCAACCAACAACCCAGATATTTATATTGATTTGCGATGCAATAAATGCACGTTTTGCTTCTTTCAAAAAACAGAATTTGTGTTTGGCGTGGATCTTCATCTACGTTAAGAGAAATCTGTATTGATTAAAAAACTTTTAATCTCACTCATGATTAGACTGTAAACATGCTGAAAAATACACGAAACAATTATACTACCTGCCTGTTGCCACTGTTTGTGATGCATCTATAGTGATCGTTGAGTCACTTCCTTCATCATGTTTTTCTTTGAGGATAGCAAATTTGAAATCTCTTTGCATCTTTATATCTTTCTGTGTGTACAGCACTTGAATTTTCAGAGCATTTTTGAGTAAATCTGAAAACGAAAGTGAAATGTTACTCTCTTTTTTGGTGAGTATTCTTTAATTGACGTGGTGTATTGGAGTAAGCATTTTCTGTTCAGCCATGATTCAGCAGTTTCTTTGTGTGAAAAAGCCTATCAGCTCTTTTTCAGTTTCTTCTGACATGATGTAATCACTTCCAAACACCTATTTTTTCAGCAACGTACCCGTACATCATAATTACAGAGATCTTGAATTTTTATAGGCCTGTTTTGGTATGAATGAAGTAATGACTCTAAGAGTTGGCAGATGCTTGTTTATGCCCCTTGAAGGATACATGAACGCTTATAAAATGTTAGACTAGGGATAAAAAGGCAGTGCAGGAGAACAGGGTTCCACGTTGCCCCACACATGCACTTGCAGGCACACACACGCACGCAGGCACGCACACACACGTGCACAGACATGTGCACCATAAAAACGTAGCTTGTTTTATATATGGGAAATACATGCTGGCAACTATTATTAATTTGTCAATTTGGTGGTGTAGAGTGAACGGTGGTGTAATAAAAAAATGCAGGGCCCTCCCTGCAAGGTAAAGTAAGGTAAGGGGCCCCCTCTACCCGCTCGTACTGCTACTGTCCTATGATGTCGACAGAACGCACTGCACAACCCATTACCCTCACGCGTCTCCTTCCAAAATGAAGTTTCTTACTGAGATTCATATAAATCACCTTAAGGGCGCAGGTCTCCGAATCAGGAACCTAAACTTTTTGATCTATCTTATAAGCTTTCAAACCTGTAACCTGCAGATTACTCACAGATCTGTACAGCAAACCCATTGAACAGCTGATGTATCTGACCAACATTAGAATGTGAAACCTGCTGGCCCCACGCTGCACCATGAAACACTCAACTATAATTCTAGTAGATGCAATTGGCCAACACATACAGTCGGGATCATTTGACGGAAAATGGAAGAATGTCCTGGATACCAACAAGTTTTTTGTGGATGGAGCAGAATGGGGTGAAATCAAGAGGGGTGGAGTAGCATCATGAAGAGCTGAGTCAGTTATGTTATGTTTTGCTATGTTATTTTATGTTGTGTTTTGCTATGCTTTGCTATGCTATGCTACGTTACCTTATGTTATGGTGTGTATGCCAAGCCGTGCGTAGTTTATGTTGGTTAATTGAAAAGCCAGGTCTTCAGCTTCTTGCAGAATTCATGAAAGAGGACAAAGCTCTTATGTGGAATGGGAGGTTGTCCACGCTTTAGAAGTGATGTTGGAAAACGCCTATCCTGATCTGGTTCTGTATATGCCTCTGGTGAGAAGGAGTCATGCCGAGCAGAGGTGTCTGGGTGGTTGGTGGAAGGAGTCAGTGACAGTCCGTCTGTGGAATAATAATACACATGCATTATTTCTTCAAAATCTGCCCATGATTAAATTGAAAAGAAGGAAAAATTTGATTGTAAAGCTGTTCTGCTGAATTTAAATTGTCAGGGAACCTGCTGGAGGCAACTGTGTGAGTGCATATAAAGCACTTGAGAAAGGCAGAAAACACCTTCAAATCTTGGTTTCTCTCTTAGCAATTTATGAAGTGACGAGCTCTCTCTTTTCTCCCTAGATGGGCTGCTCCATATAGACATTTCTTTGCAGTTTTTTATGTAGTGGAAACTCAACGCAAAAGTATTGGAGCTTTTTACATGAGCTCCCCTTATTATATACAAGGTCACAGTCAATTTTTTAGGTATGGGGAGATCAAGTGATTTGCCCAGAATCACTAGCTGTTGAGCCATTGCCGACGCCACAAAACCCGGCTCCCTAGTTCCCCAAAGTCTGCAGCTCTGGCTGTACCACCAAATCCTCTCCCCAGCATGTGGTGTGAGGATCTAGTTATGGTCTGTTTTTCCTCCAACACCTAATACCAGCCTAGAAAATACCTGGACAAAAAAGAATTACTGTTGATCGTAAAGAGAGTTTGTTTGCACTCACATCCTAGAACAGACTTAGAGACTTAGAGATTGAGAGAGAAGTAGGGTAGACGTAATTTGAGATTGATAGTCAATATAGGATTTCTAGACTCAACACTGGCTGTGGTATAGCCCCTTTTCACAAAGTGGCAGCTAAATACTTGTATGGGTGTCTTGCTAGGATTAGGTGGCACTTAACATCCTGACATGAGGGAAAGATTAGAAGTTAAAGAGGATGGAAAATGTTTGGGACTCTTCGTAGTCCTGACATTGTTCATATTGGACTATAACTGCATACAGATGTGTTCTCTGTCCATCTCTTTTACAAACTTAGAGTAGAAATCTTCGATGCTATACTGATGCACGTCATTCCTGATTTTTGTCCAGCATCACCATCATCATATTTCTAAAACAATACTGAAATTCATGCATAGTCTTGGCAATGAACCTCATTATTTCACATTAGAACAGTGCAGCATCTCCTGCTTTTCCAGGACTAAAGCTGTCATCAGCCCTGCCAATGGACCTCTTTCTCAAGAACCCCTAAGGAAATAATGCTAAATTAAATTAACTTAGTTAAAATATTTTAAAATATTCATAGCTATAGATTCATATTAACAAAAATATATGAAAATGGTGCATATTATTTTTTAATTATAACATATTTTAATAACCTATTTTGCATTTAAAAACAATGTAACAATAGATGTTATTAAAAATAATAAACTTAATTTAAATTAATTATATTAATCACTTTTATTATTATGCCGTTTTCATGATGCGGTCTGCCAGAATGCACTAGAATGCCAGCGGTGCACAACAATGGCGTGCCACCGCTTTCTGTGCCTTCATATCACACAATTCCTTTCTCAGTGTTACAAAAAAGGGTTGACAAAAATTGCTGCAAGTCGGCATGTTTCAGCGAACAGAAGCATTTTGCACAACAGTTGACACTGTGTTGCGCAAACGTACATACTATTGTGATGCCTGTCACATGTAATGAAATACTGCCTCTGAATTATCAATGATTTTTCGTGGCTATACAACATTTTTTTTTACAAGTTTTATGTTTCTAATAATACTCATAATCCTAAATTTCAATCACAGTATAACCATTAATAGACATAACAAAACTAGCACTCAAAATTTCCAAAATGTGCGTATATCATTATCAGTTGTCCATTGACACCAGGCAAAATTCATAGTATCATCATAATGCCATATCGGGCTATACTGATGCCAGACCACACAAATATTTATAGTGCAATTGGAATCCAAGTTTAATCCCAAGTAGGCTAATACAATTAAGTAAACAAAGTTATTTTGCTCCTGTAGCTCATTAAACGCTATCTTACCCTAGTGGGCTAACTATCTTCAGGATTTGTTTCCCCAAATGTTCTAAAAGGCAGAATTTCTACAATGTTAAAAAACAATACATTGAAAATGTTAGCATGGCATTCTAACAAATAAAACAAGAGAGGAAAATTAAGATATACAGAGATAAGCAAAATTATATATTAGCATATAGTTGCTCATCAATGTTGTGACATTATGGTTCGTTTGCATTCAAAGTAAGTATATACTTGGACTGAAGTCTGCATAATTCCTTTTCCATGTCTCTCTCTCTCTGGAGTTTCTGGGTATGGAATCTATCACGCCGTATTTACATTTGTTGCATGGCCCTCATAAAATCTTTAGACGTGGTCTGCGATAGGATAGGTGGCGTCAATATTCCTGGTCACTCTAAGGTGTTGCAAGATTCTTTTGTGTACTGGTAATGTAGTGCTCCCTATGATTACTTTATTACAGGGTCACAAAAGTACATAAACCACAAAGCCACTTCTGCAGTCGAAATTGCTTCTGACGACCACTCGTTTCTTCAATGAATGAATGAAAATGTATTAAGCGCAAACGTATGCCTGGAGGCATCTTGGCACTGTACAACGGGACAAGGAGTGTAGTACTGAGTTCCTAGTTTAATACAAAGAGCTAGGTTGTCAGGGATTTTCTAAAGACAAGCAGGGAAGGAGCAGTTTTAAGTTCAGAGGGCAAACCATTCCAGAGTAGAACTTTGGACCTGAAGAAGCTTCTACCACACCAGGTGGTCCTTCTGAAAGGAAGGACCATCAGGTGCTTAGCAAGGCTTGAGCAGAGGGTCCTGCTGGGAGTGTACCACCTTTGGTTGTTCTTGAAATAGGCAGGTCCATGCCCATAGAGGGTCCTATAGGCCATGCATAGAGCCTTAAAGACAATACTCTGCCTGACCAGTAGCCAATGAAGTGTACTGATGGCTCCTCTTGCAGATTCAAATTTAGGCACTTTTAAAAGAAAGCATGCCGCTGCATTCTGCAGGGCGAGTAGTTTCTTTAATAGACCAACCGAAAGATTGAAAGAGAGACTTACAGCAGTCAAGTCTTGTTAATACAAGAGAGATGACCACTGTTTTCAGGAGTTTGAATGTCAAATATTTTACAATTTTCTTGACCAGTCTCAGGGAGCAGAAAGAGGCTGAGGTATCCTTCATAACTTGTTCCTTAAGCTTCAGCTCATTATCGAGCATTTTTCCCAGGTTTTTTACTTTTGGCACTAGGGTGGAGAGTAGACCTAATTCAGAAGGCCACCACGCCGGTGTCCAGATGGAAGGATTGTTTCCAAATAGGATGACCTCTGTTTTAGATGAGTTGAGCTTTAAACAGTTGCTATCCATCCATTTACTTACTTTGATCATACATTCCCTGAAGGAATCACCGGAATTGATAGCATCTTTAGCCAATGACACGACAATTTGCGTGTCATCTGCATAGGATGCCATGGATAAGGAGAATGACTTTATGAGCTTGGCCAGAGGCATGACATATAGGTTGAACATGGTAGGGCTCAGGGACGATCCCTGTGGGACTTCATATGGCAAGCTGTAAAGTTTAGAGGAGAAATCTCCTCCTGTCGCCAACTGCTGCCTATTAGTCAGGAAAGATTTTAGGAGACTAAGTGCTGGGCCTCTAATGCCCAGGTTCCACATTCGGTCAACCAATACAGTTTGGTTGACTGTATCAAAAGCCGTGGAGAGGTCTAAAAGGACAAGAGCAGTGTTCCCTCCTTTATCCTGGGTGGCTCTGATTTCCTCAATTGCTACTACCAGCGCAGGTTTAGTGCTGTGATTTTTTCTAAAACTGAACTGGGTGTCATCAAGAAGGTGGTTATTATCGATGAATGTCGTTAGTTGATGGTTCAGCACTTTCTCCACCAGCTTTCCAGGATATGGGAGCCTAGAGATGGGTCAATACTTCTTCAGATCTTTGGCGTTAAGGTTGGCTTTCTTTAAGAGTGGAAGGACTGATGCTGATTTCCAATGACATGGGAAGACTCCATCTTTGAATAGTTCTGAAAAGATGTCAGCTAAGTAATGCGCTAATGGCTCTATTGCCATATGTAATATCTTAGGAGGGCATGGATCTTGAGGGGAGCCAGATTTGATGATTGGAATAAGTTTCTTAATTTGCTCTGTCGATGGCAGATCAAAATTATTGGGCCTAATGCGCTCTCAATCTGAGTTAAGATGCTGCATTGAGGTTTGAGTGATTGGGTTATTAATGGTAAACTGGTTAACATGTTTGCAACATTCTCTTGAAAGAAGTGTGCCAGTGAGTCACAAAAGTCTTGATTATTGGTTGCAGCATTATTTGTTGCAGGCACTGCCAGTTTTTTCATAACTTGAAAGAGGGTTTCAATGGGAGTTCTAAACTATTAGTGGTTATGCTGTGTCTGCATTCTTTGCACTTATTGCACTAGGTAAAACCTTCCTTAGGTGAGAGCCAAGATCATTTTACCCCTGTCACCTCACTCCTGACTAAGCGCTCTTTCATTGATCGTGTTCCCCTTTAGCATATCTGTGGATTTCTTTACATAGCTGAGCCTATTACAGGATTGCTTTTTATAAGATGTCAGTGCCTACTTAGTACCCCTTGAACAGCAGCATGGTGTGTGCTATAAGTGGTGATAAACCAACATGTATTGCCTTGTTTGGTGGATTTGACTTCTGTAGCTTGAAAAAATAGTCTCTCTTTTATTAGCCTTCAATTTGCTTTTAGCTGAACTTAGAGTAGCTTTCAAATAGCCCCTATCCTGTGGTCTGGTCAGCATGACCCTTTCAGTACTTTCATCATAAGGGATATTGATTTTGGAAGGAGTAGGATGGAAACTTGAAGCATGGAAAATGCTATTGCCCAATTTGGATTTCATATGTACAGAAGATAATAATTTACCACCCTCTGCTTTCAATTTTACATCCAGGAATTCTAATTCAGCGGCACTGATGTGATGGGTAAACACCAGATTAAGGTCATTGCGATTAATCACACTTACAAATTCTTCTGTTTTGTCTCAGCACCCTGCCCAGATGATGAAGAGGTTGTCTATAAAGTGTACCCATAATACAATATGGGTCCCCCATTGTTCCATATCTAGACCTTTGATAACCCACTCCTCCCACCAGCCAATGCGCAGATTTGCATGGATGGGGCAAAGCAGGTGGTCATAGCTGTTCCCCCTGGTCTGTTGGCATATCTCACCATTAAACAAGAATATGCTACTATTCAGACACATGTTATCATAGCTAGTGTCAGCAATGTGGCTTTGCTCTTAAAAAATGTTTAGCAGCTCTTAGGCAATCCTTGTGAATGATACTAATATATAAATTATATATTAGTATCATTCACAAGGATTGCCTAAGAGCCGCTAAACATTTTGTAATAGCAAAGCCACATTGCTGACAGTAGCTATGATAAAATGTGTCTGAACGTTTAGCAGCTCTCAGGCAATCCTTGTGAATGATAGTAATATATAATGATGAAACATCAAGTATCACCATGTCATCTTCCCAACTTCTATGTTAGATCTGCCTTAAAAAGTTAAATGTATTCTTAATGAAAGAAGGAAAATTAAAAACAAGGGGTCTAAGAAAGTTGTCAATATATTTGGAGGTGGCTACAAATAAGCTGCCTTGTGCCAATTTTGCAGCCTTTCTTGGGCGTTGTGGGGCATTTTGGTGCACTTTTGGGATCAAATGAAGTATTTGGGGTTTTGGATGATCAGTTTTTAAAAATGTATATTGTGCCACCTTAAAGTGCCCTGGTCTCTCCATTCACACAGAGCATATAAATATTCCTGTTTTACCAGAAAGTACTCAGATCTATCAATGTGTCTATAACAGTTCTCATCCCCAATTTGTCTATAAGCTTCATTCATTTACATAGTTATGGGCCATAGCACAACATTGCTACCTTTTGTGGCACAACTGATCACACAATCTGAGTTATCACTGTGCCTAGTTAATAGTATATTTCTTAACCTCCAAATGGGGTGTGGAAAACTTTGTTCTGGAGTGAGGATTCTGTACCTCTTTAATCACTCTTTCAGAAAACATGTCTATTGAGTAGTATAGGGTATGAGGGACAAATGGTGATTTAGATCTATAGGACGCACCTGGTTCCTCAGACACATTCAAACCACAAATCTGTCAATTACATCCTCCTCATGCAAAGAAGATATCTCATAAATACATTAATTCTTTAATTCCATTCAGTTTCTCAGAAGGTCTAAATCAGAAAACAATAAATTGTTATCTCTGTCATCAGGTGCAATAACAGGGGATGTAGTTCTCTAATGTTCGATCTTTTTGTGAATTTTCATCTATTTAAATTTTCTAATAAATTTATAGCAATCACTTCTAGTCTGGGCATAATTAAAGACCTTCTCCTGGCATTAAGATAGCCCCAGCAACAGAATCTGAGTTTCAGCAGTTGAGAGAGTTTGCGAGGTCAGATTAATTACTGTATCTTAAATGGTCATTTTGTTTTGTTGTTTTTGGTTCCCAACTGCTCCTCTTGCTCTTCTCCTGCCTTTGCCCCCTCACTTTTGTTTCCTATGCCTCTTGGAGTTCTTCTGCCCCATTAAGGCTTTTAGGGGCACATGCATCAAAGTTAGGAATTGCGATTCCTTAATAGTGATTATTAAGGAATCGCTGTTAAGGAGTCGCAATTCCCTATGCATGTAGATTTCGCCCAAAAAATTGTGATTCCTACATATTCCTTAATAGCGAATCGCATTAATTCCTATGGACCTAGAGGCCCATAGGAATGAATGGGAAGACATTCGCAATTTGCGATTACCAAAAAAGTAATCGCAAATTGCGAATGCAATTTCAAGGGTGATAGGGGTCCAAAAGGCCACCCTGATTCACCCCCAAAACTGGCATGTGTGCACATGTGGCACACACACATGGCCTAAGGGCATGTGTGTGCGTCACATGGCACTCAGAAAAATGCAATTTTAAGCATTTTTCTAAGGAATTGCAACTTACCACCAACTTGAAGTTGGTGGTAATTTGCATTTCCTTAATGTAAAGTCGCAATCCCAGATTGCTTCTTGCATTGCATTTAAGGAATCGCAAATTGTGATTCTCTAAATGCATTCGCAAAATAGGTAATTGCAAATTTTGCGATTACCTCTTTTGCAATTGGGTTTTGGCTTGATGCATCCCAAATGGCAAAATATGGGTCGCAAAGGGGCCGATTCTGCGAATCATGTGCCCCTTGGTTTGTTCACCAATCCATCCTTAAAAATTAAATTTATCCAGAACTGCAGCATGCCCTTGTCTGAATCTTTACTTTCATGTACGTCCAGCTCAGATCCAGGATATTGATTTAATTCACTCACAGTAATGTCTTCCTTTGTTTACTTCACCAATCTTTTGGCGTCGGATATTGTTAAACCTTTTTGTAAAGGTATATATTTTTAATTATTATTATCACACATGATTTATTTTTTAGGTGGAAACGTATTTTTAATTTAAACTTCAGGAAAATAATTTTAGTTTAATTTAATATATTTCCATTAATGAAAGTTTTAGTTCAAAATTATTTTAATAGTGCTATAGCATTTTGTTAATTTTGTTCCCTCTCTAAAATAAATATATAAAAAAATAAAATTATTATTTCACATATAAATATTTTTAATATTTATTTTTGAGATAAATAAAAAAAAATTCCCCCTGTACTCTGGCATGAGGCAATCTCCACCGCGAATGGGGAGTCTTGCTATGGTATTGTATAGGGAAAGTTAAAAAAAAAATTAAAACAATGTTCAAGGAGTAATTTTCAAGTAAACATTGAGACACTTCCATTTACAAAAGTTTATAATATTGCTAAAAGGCTTTAGTGATGTGATTGTCAAAGACAAAAACAGGGATATAAATGCCATTTATATGCTTTTAATAAGTTTACATTCTTTTCATATTTCAAATAGTTTGCTAATGCTTTGCTGACAGCTTTATTTTGACCTCTAAAATATTTAGCTTTAACCTTTAAAGTATATTTCTGATGCTTGGGTCAGCTTCATCAATCTATTCCCAATGTTATCAGCAGTTCCTGTAAGGGGGGTGATCAGTAAACATTTCTTGTAGATTCATTGCCTGAGCACACCGTTTGAGTAGGTTTTAAGCTGCAAACTACAAATCCGAATAAGAGGGACATTAATCCCAACACGAGCAACAGTTCATTCATCGCGGGCGGTTAGCAAACATTTCAGGCCAATTTTTTACCTGATTAGGCTGCTCGGGCCATTTTTTAACACCAACCTACAAATCCAAATGTGAGCAGCGGTGTTTTGAATGCGAGTTACCACGAAATCACCTTGAAATTTCATTTTTGAGTTTAATATTTACCAGTAACGGACTGTCAGCATAATATTTTGAGCCCGTTTGAGTAATATTTTTAATACAAAATGTTTTTTTTTAACAGGAAGCCATTGTCATAAAGGCTGGGAGGGTACTGTACATACATTAGGAACTCTCTCTCCCTCTCTTGAGGACTCCTCCCTCTGCTTTGTTCACCCTTGATCATTTTGGATTTGAAATTTGGAGGGAGAGCATCACTCTCTTTTTGTCTGCAAGGTCTGTTGCATCCACACAATTGAAATCTTCACCCTTTGGGAAAAATCATGTAAGTTCAATGTAACACTTTGGAAAAAGTTTGTTGTTTGAAGGAGGGCAAGCATGACTATATTTGTTCTCACACTACACTATGCTCCTGAGACATCCTGCAAAATTGTGGCAACCTGTGCCATCTTGCACAACATAGCAACCAGGTCCGGACTACCCATCAATTTGGAGGACACTGACTCTGAAAATGAGAATCCTGAACTATCTTTTCAACTGCCTTGAGACCATAGTACAGCACTCGAGGGGAGATGCCAATGGGATCACTTTGCAACAAATTACTCAAGGTAAGTTCTATGTGACACTACACTCACTGAAATGATAAAAGCAGATTTGATGCAGCAAACTAAAGCAACATTTAATGTCAGGCTACTATATCCATTGTTTACGTTTTAAATTGTATGATAACCAAGTGGTCAGAAAAGTACAAGCAAATCTTGGTAACATCACCAAAATAACTACTACTATGCCAATATGACGGGTCCCTCACTGCTTTCTGCAGTTCTGTCCAATGTGGCCTGCCCCTACTTGTTCTCCAGCAGGAGTACAGTTGCTGTGTCACAGGGCACATGCATCACTGGCAGAGATGCTGCTAACACTGCTAGCACTTGAGAGTCCTCACTATCCTATGGGGCATCTGAGTGGCATCTGAGGGACTTCTCCAATACCACCTACCCGTGCATTTTGAGGCACTTCGACTGCAGATGTGTTCTGCCCTAAGCGCCAGGCAACGTCACCACTTAAGTGTCCCATTTCCACCTGCCGGGGACTGTTCTCCAGGATAGGGTGGAAGTGGCATTGACCAAACAACCAATGGAACGGGTTAGGCCATTTATTCTAACCACAGGGCTACTATCTCAACACCTTTGATAGGCATGGGCAACCCCCATCTGCTGGCAGAATTACCGCATGGCAGTGGTGAGGCTGACCACATGGGTGTTTATGGTTGCCAATTGTGCCCCATTATTCTCAAATCCAAATGAAATGCATTGCTGCATGTTTGCATCCTTCTGTTCATGAGTTTTATCTGCTTGTGTTGCAGATGTTGAATTTGGATCATGGATGCCTCAAGGCCTCCCAAAAACCGTGCATTGACTTCAGGGTCTACAGCATGATGTTCCTCATGGCACCAAATGTGCCCATACCCTGGAACACGCTGCTGTCATTGTCTCACACATGGGTGCCCAATGGGATGGTTGGCAGAGTGACTTTGTGGGCCTCCATTAATGTGGTGACAATGAGGCAGTGCTACATTAGGCTGGAGTTGTGCTTGGGTGACTGGCAATGGGAATGGTTTACTCAGATGCCATGTTTGAGTCCTCTACTCCCTCCACATTGGTGTAATCACTATGTTCCTAAGGGAGATCTGTGGGAAATAATGAAACTCTCTTTACTCACTGACATGAGTTATCAATGTGTATGTTTTGACAGAGCACCCCAAAAAATGTATACATGTGACTCCTGTGCTGACCTTTTGACTACATGTCCCAGAATGCACTATAACAGTAATATTTTGACTAGCTTGAGGAACAACCGTTGAATGTATGTAACACTTGTTTGAGGACTTGGGCATAGATGTTAGGTCTGAGATGTGAAAATAGTAAATAATTCACACTTACCTTATGAGGTTCCAGGTGCTGAGGTGTCAATGTTCCTGAGTTCCACAACAGCCTCAGACCCCTGGGTAGTCTCAAACATGGTCTCCAGTGCAGTGGGTGGGGGCACAGTTGGGGGGCCACCTCCTGTTGCCCAGGATTCCGAGAGTTGCACTGTCACCATTTTCTTTTGTAAACGACCTGAGGGATGAATTTCATCAAAGCAGTGGTGGGTGACTACTATGACATTAGGTTTTTGTTGCATTTACTTCCAGATCTTTTTCTTTTGAGAGTCCGGGACTGTCATGGATGCCCTTCCAACAGTTCCTCATGGTTGTCACAGCACACTTTAGTCAGGTTCTCAAACTCCTTCTCTGATAACTTCATTTTTCTTTTTCTGCCTCCTGCATCCTTTTCTCCACTTTGACCGATCATTGGTGCTGATGGGCCATCTTTAGGGGTTTTGATAGCCGTGCTCAAAATGGCAGCTGCACTCCACCTCCACTCCACATTGTCTAAGGGTGGTCTCTAGGCAGGTAGTGTGAGGCACTTCCTGGTTCAAAGGTGATTACTCATGACAAGGAAGAGTTTTTTCTCTATTCACTGGGGCAATTTGTGACTGCAGTCCCAATTTTGGAAGGTACTGATAGCGATTTTCAAAACTGAGATGTGACTGAGTAGCAACTCACAATTTGTGGCCTCAAATTGTACATACATAAAGAATTGCGATTTTCAAATTGCGATTCACAGTGATTCCCAATTAGGAAATTTAAATTCTTTACGTTCGTACTTCTAGCCCGTAGTGGCTTGTGGATGGCCTTGTATTAAATATAAAATATATGTATTTTTTTGACTGCATGCGCCTGTTGGTTGCTAGGGTTGGGGTGGCTCTTCGAGTCCAGGCCCATGTAACAAGGCATGTTCCTTTGTTATCAGCTACCTTCTTCCTATGTGCTAAAAAACCATTTTGTCTGAGTTTATGTATATGAGACATGGTTGATATTGTGTTTTACTTGTTTTCTGTAATTATTAATAGGTTTTTAATAGGTAATTGATGTCATCTGGGGCTGTTTGTATTTGAGGAATTTTTTAAAGCTTACATTTTAGTTTTTTGTATTGCTGATTTACTGAGGGTGGGTAAAGGGCAGTTCCATGTGGGGGCCAGACTCGTTTTGGGTAAATAATATATATATGCAATCCCTTTATTTCACTTTTAAAAGCCATTTTATAGGAATATTGATAGAAGATTCCCATGACATTTTTTGCTCCTTTTTTTGTTTTTTCCAGATACATTTTTTGTGCTTGTGGTTGAATGTAGTACATTATTGTTTTTATTCATCTATTCAATTTTTGACTGCCTCTCCCTGCCTTCCATAAGGTCCCCATAGGCCCTGGAGTGGCACCAGCAATTATTTTATTCATTTATTGGATTTCTGCCTGCCCCAGCCTCCCATAGAGTCTCTATGGGGCCCTGGAGGGGCATTGGCAATTATGGTATGCATTTATTTGAGTTTTAGCTGCCTCCCCCTGCCTCCCATGGGAATCCTGTGGGCCCTGGAGGGTTCCCAGCAATTAGTTAATTATTTTATTTGTTTTGTTGCCTGTCTGCCTCCCAATGTGTCCCCATGATTCCTGGATCGGCACCAGCAATGATGTAATTCAATTTTTTTTGTTTTTGCCTGCCTCCACCTTGTTTCCCACAGAGTCCCCAAGGGCCCAGGAGGAGCACCAACTATTTGATTCATTTATTAGATTTTTTTCTGCCTTTCCATGGGTCCTGGGGTGATACGAGCATTTCTTTTGTTATCGTATTTGATTTTTGCCTGCCCTCTGACTTCCATAGAGCCCCCAGGGCCCCTGGAGGGGCACCAGCAATAATTTTATTAATTCATTACATTTTTAACCTTCCCCCATTACCTTCCCCTAGACTCCCCACACGCCCTTGAGGGGCACCAGCAAATTTTGTATTCATTTATTTAATTTTGCCTTTCTCCTACCTACCTCCCATACAATCCCAATGGGCCCTGGAAGGGAACCAGCAACTGTTAAGTTAATGTATTAGATTTTTGCCTATCTCCCATAGAGTCCCCATGGGCACTGGAGGTACATGAATAATTCATTTATTTGATTTTTGCCTATCTCCTTTAGCCGCCCTAAGTCCCCATGGGATACCATATGGGCACCAGTAGCTACTGCATTCATTTATTCCATTTTACCTGCCTCCCATAGAGTCCCCATGAGCTCTGGAGGGGCAGCAGAAATTACTGAATTCATCTATTAAATGTGTTCCCTATCCCATTGAGTCCCCATGGGCCCTGGAGGGACACCAGCAGTAATTGTTGTCATTTTTTCAGTTTGTGCATGCTCTTCCTTGCCTCTCACAAAGGCCCCAAGGGTCCTGAAGAGACACCAAGTTAACTTTTCCTGTGTAATGTCTAGCAAAAATAGTTTTGCATGGGTACACTACTGTTAAGCATTAATGTTGATGGTGACTTATGTTACATTGCCAAGATTGCCCAAGTCTCGCTGACTTTCTGTTTCAATTTGACTGCCTACATGTTAACAAGATGTCATGTCACCCACAATACTGAGACAGAGAGAAGTCTGGGAATTAGCTGACAGCGCCACCATAGAGTTCTCTACTAAGTGATTCTGCTTGAGCTAAATAGGCCTGGGTGTAAAACTCCGCTCCCCTCGCAGAATTTGCGGAATTCAGCAACTATGCATTTGACAGAGAATGCAGAGTTTCCGATAAACATCGCACTCCGCAACAGAGCAGAGTTTTTTTTGTTGGCACGCTCAAAATGTCATTTCACTGGCGTGAGAGTGACTTGCCGGGTGCTCGCAAGCACCCATGAGATTTTCTAGCCAATCACGAGTGCCACGAGATTTGCAAGCCATCAGCGAGCTGAGATTTTGCTGCCGCTGACTTGGCTTTAGGCCGCAACAGCAACTTTTGGAGCTTGTTTTGTGACGTACGTGATGGTGAGCGATCGACCACGGCTGCAACTTGGGGAAGATTTTCTCCTCAAGAAGCATCTAAATCTTCCTGAAATTACATTTTGAAGTAAAAAACATTCTCAAATGGACAAATTACATTGTTTTTTGTTTGGGGAGTCCTTTTTTTTCAGCAGGAAGGAAGTGCCCCAGTGTCTCCAACTTCCTGTTCCTGTCCAGTAAGCTCCTCCCAGTGCTTTGTCCATATCCTGGTCACTTTTCATTTGGATTTGAAGCTGGAAGGATCACTCTTTGTTTCTGCTGCATATATCATTGTCTTTGAGATTTCACAAGTAAGTTAAAAAACTGTTGTATAATGGTTTTGTTTGTTTGATAGAGGGCGTGCACCAGGATTTATTTCTATTGTTCTTCTATCTTTAAAATGTATTGTGGTGGGATGGCCTGCAGTTTTAGTAGGGGTCTAGTTATTTTTTGTATATCATTTTCTTATTTTGTAAAGGAAAAATGTTTTGCAGTTTAATACATTTTCTCCATGTTTTTTAATTAATGTGGAATATTCTTTTAATTCACTATGTGGCCTAGTCTGCCAATGGGCCTTCCAGCCAGTAGGCCCAGTACTAGTCATGGGTGCATGAAACAACTGTTTTGTGGTGTCTGGTGAATTGAAACATAATTTAGGCCAGCATTGGCTTAAATCACAAAATGTGTTTTTTTTTGGTATTTCACGTTATCTTTCCTGAAAACAATGTATAGGTGGGGTAATTCCTCTGGAGGATGTGTGCTGATATGAACATTTTTAGCCCTGTTAATTTTTGTTTTTTGCACTGTTGAATTAACGCTGTGTTCTCTGTGTTACCATGCCTCCTTTGTGTGGCCAGTGTTTGAGTGTGTTTGCCATAGGCTACCATTTGTCTTTGTTCCCCATGCCATGTGGCCAGGGGCCATTTTGTATAGTCTGTGTCCATAGGGCTGCATGTGTTCTTTGTTTTTCAGGCCTCCTGCTTGTTGTGACCATGTGACTGGCAACCATTTTGTGTAGCCAGCCAATGTGATTTTGCCATAGGCCTGCATGTCTTCTTTGTTGTGGCCATGCCTTTTTGCTGGTTGTTGTTGTTGTCTCACCATGTGGCTGGTGGCCATTTTGTGTAGGCAGCCAGTGTGCTTTTGCCATAGGCCTGCATGTGTTGTTTGTTGTGGCCATGCCTCCTTGCTTGATGTTTGACCATGTGGCTGACGGCCATTTTGTGTGTTATGCTTGAGGCCTAGTAGCTCAATGCTCATACTAATGTATTGTGAACAGTGTTTTATATATATTATTGCATTTTTTTACTGTAAGTAGTAGTCCCCTTCCCCTGGTACATCAGCAATTGAATTATATTTTTTAGTTTTTATTTTCTGATATTTTTTTACAAATATTTTTCATTTCATTTTTAATAACTTTTATTTAAAAAAATCACAATTTCTACTTGTTAATTTTTTTAATTTAAAAAAAAAATTAATTTCTTTTCAATTTTTGAATTTTTTTAATGTTTTTAATTTTTTAAGTATATTTTCCATTTTTTCAAAACATTTTTTACATTTTTTCTAATTTTATTTACCCCATTTTCCTAACATCCAGCATCAACCCCATGTGCTATTGGCGCCGCACAGCCACACAACAACATTCCATTGTCACCTGCACCTCCCTGCCTCATCCTATTCTCAACTTGATGCCCATAAAGCAAACAGGTACATCTGTGTGTTGTTGTTGGTCTTTCTTATCCTTCCTGAGTGTACATGAAAGTTTATGTTGGTGTGGTTTTACGAATAAATATTGGATACACTGTATTGTTAATTGTTTATAAGTTATAATAAAGTAACCACACTAAATGATACTACTAATTCATCTGCAACAATGCCACATTTTACTGATGTTCTTCTTGCTTGTTTGCTTTTAGGTGCACAAGAGACAACATCACCCACAGTACTGCCAGACAGAAGGTATGTGCACAACGAGACGCGTGCCCACACAACACGGACATCTCTTCAGCTTGTGAAGTTACATGCCACTGTCAACTGACAGCTTCAAGATGGCCCCAAAGAAAGGTGATGCCAAGAAAGTGGCTAGTGGGGAGGAGAAGAAGCCGATTTCCTCTACTGGCGTGCCGCCCAGGACCTTTTTCAGCAAACGTGTACCTGTCATTCCGGTCTCCGGGGAGCAAGCTGGGAGCAGCTGCCCCACATCAGTAGACCCACCTCAACCTAGGCCCAAGCCCATGTCTGTCACAGAGGCAGCCAGTGTAATCACGGCAACACGATGAGCAGTGAAGTTGAAACAGAAGTATCTCTTTTACAAAGTAGTACCCAATCATTGCAGGAAACTCAGATAAGTGGACAACAACAGCCGCAGCCACCAACAGAAGTTCCTCCCAAAGTAGGAGCAATTCAGGAGATTGAGCTTCATGGTGAGGCGGTAGAAGAAGCCACTCTTTCAGAAGATCCATTGTCTACCAGATCTCAAGTGACAAAAAGGAGAGTTAGTCCATCATCTCCTTCTCCAAGCCCCCCTTCTGATGATCAAGACTCTACTTGGATACTGCCTAAGTCTGAGAGTGAGACAGGCCAGGAGAGGCTAGGGAAAAGGAAGTTTCCTGAAAGCCTTAGAGTTATGGATATCGAAGAGGAGGATGATGATGAGCCAGTCATCATGGATGTTAGCCTAGCCCCAGTGGAGACCGACTCTACCCCACCTCAACCTTATCTGAGATATGTGGCACAGATACCATCACCACTACCGGCAGCTGCCATATTTGCAAGGCCTCAACAGTGACCTACATCCACAACCACCTCAGAAGAAGTAGGCAGTGCAGAGAGGCAAACGTCAAAATGCCCACCTACCGCCAGTTCATCTGACATTGGCAGTGGCACCAGCATCAGAAATTGGACCCTCCCAGTTTGGGACTTCTTTACAGTTAGCAAGAAGGAGTCGAACATTGCCATGTGCTCCATTTGTGGAGCAAGTGTTTGTCAGGGTAAGCTTAGTACAAACTTTGGTACCAGAGGCCAAACAACCCATTTGACAAAACAACACACAATCCAGTGGGAGGAGCACCTTACTGGCCAAAAAACTGCAAGTGGTGTTATTGAAGGGGGTGAAAGGCTGAGCAGGGAATCTGATCAGATCACAGTGGAATATGAAGATGACGAAGACATTTTCATTATGCAAATCAGCCCTGTCCCCAGCAGTGCAGTAGTATCCCCCACATCAGCAACATCGCAATGGCACAAAACTCAGGTCAAGACACCAAGTCAAGAGCATACAGTGACTACAACACTGAGCCTACCACCGTCTGCTCTCAAGAATTCACCTGCATCAGTGGCACCAGAAAAGAAAAAAATCAAGGCTACTATTCTTGGCATGTTTAGGCAGGAGGGGCAGTATGAACGCAACCACCCAATGGCATGTTTGTACAATGTGAAGCTGGCTAAAATGTTAGCGCTGGACCTCTTCCCTTTTTCTTTTGTGGAAGGGGAGGGGGTCTTCTAGAATTTGTGGCAGCCATCTGCCCAAAATGGAAGGTTCCCACCCGGTCCTGTTTTGTCAGAGTTGCTGTTCCAGTGCTACATCATGATGTGCTGGAACTGTCTGGACAAGCTGTGCAGCAGAGTGCTGTTCACACTATCCACCTGACGACAGACATGTGAACTAGTTGCCAAGCCCCTGACTACATGTGCATCACTGCACACTGGATCTCTTTTGTGGGGGTTAGAGAAATTATATCTGCAGGTGTTGACACTGCTGAGATTTTTAATGGCGCTCTGAACCATGCAGTCCAGCCTCAGCATAATGCGGTGGAAGTTGTGGTCAGAAATTGAAGGGGGGCAGCAGTGATGGAACGCTGGCAGCCGTCTGCCAGTGGACTGTGGTGCCGTGTTGAGACTGAGAGGCTGGAGGCTCTGGGGCTGGCTGGGGCCCTGGGCAGCACCTCCTCCTCCTCCTCCTGAGCCACCAGCCATTGGTACGCATCACGTTTTGCCTCCAGCCTCTGCTGCCGCACGCAGGCTGATATGTCCTGACGATTTGGATGACTGACAGAAGGAGTAGCTAGAAAGAAAATAGAGGAATTATAAACAATACTCTGTTCACAACACTTGTTTAAGATTATGTAGTGGATGGCACAGTAGCAGTACATTGCTGGTCCCATAGGGCCATTCAATCTGATGTGATTAGAGTCACGGCTATTACCCACACATGCCTGACATAAAACTAAAGGCAAATGGAAAATGCACTGCCTGTAAGGAATTAAGGCAGAATATAAATACAGTACACCACTTCAAATAAACTCATATTTTTCTTTCTTTTTTAAGATTTCCTATGTAAAAAAAAAAAAACAGACACTTTGTGTGGAAAAATAAAAATGAATTACCTCTCATTAATGAGTAAGGCATTATGCACTGTGGAGTACAAGTATTCTCTCTCTCGTTGTGCTAAATTAATGGAGGCATGCTAGCTCAGCTGGCACCCTAGTAGTACTTGTTACTAGTCGTACTTTGCTACTCTCTGCGGTCTGCAGCTGGGGCACCTGTAATTGACACTTATCTCATTCCATTTCCAGTGGCCCTGCTTTTTTCCAAAATGACTTTCAATCTTAACCTGACTACTAGGCAGATTAATATTGATACACATCACGTATCAATCATGCGGCTATCCTGTCTGCCGTAAGTATATGGTGGGAAAAGCGATGCACTGCAGTACAGGAAAAGGACTAAGGAATGGGATATTGATTGTATTTGACATGTTCATCAAAGACTATCCCATCCACAAAAGTCAAGGCAGTTACTTAGTCCCACTCTACTCCTTGGCCTCACTCTCCACCACACTTTAAAATTTATTTTTCCAACAAATACATTTGCTTGGCAGTAAGGAAAGGAAACTTGAATTACTCTACTGCAGGGCAAGTTAGAGGGATAGTCTGGGTAAGTAGATGTTTTACTGATCATCATCATGTGCCTAAGCTTTGACTAATGAGTCACTTTGGTTGACAATGTTGAACAGGAAGAATTTGAGCAGGCATAAATCTGTTATGGAAGCCATGATGAAATATATCAGTTGGCTAGAAAAATGTGGTGCATGTAAAGAATGGATTTTTCAAATTTTGGGGGAGACTGGGGGGGGGGGCAGAACATGGGAAAGAATAAAGGAGTGAAGTACTGGTAGGAAGTGACAGAGTGGGCACTGGGAGGGAAGGGAAACACACCTGTTTTTTGCATTGCCATGCTTTGAAAACTTTGTAAATACCACATTAACTCAAGCAGACACACATTGCACAGCCAACACTGCAGTGACAAGTTGAACCTTGCATCGGTTAGGTCATCATGGGTAGCACTGGCAAAATACCATGGGTAGGTAGGGAGGTGATGATGAATGGGTAGGATACAAATATCTGCCTCACTTAAAAAAACATACTGTGAGTGAATGGAAAAGACAGAAATACCACCCCAACCCCAAAGCTTTGATAAAACCATTCTAAGCAAGTGTAGTAGGTGAGCATGCCCCTATCCAGAAGAGCTCCCTTGTTTCTTCATCCAGGTAATTATCAATTCATCATTTCATTGTTCTAATATTGCTCACCCTTGGATTGGCTACACACCATTTAAGTTTTACATACATTCTCTCATCTAGTCTTTCACCATTGAAAACCATCCACTCACATATATCCATCCATCCAAACATTGCTCTGAATGCACCTTTCACCAGCATCCATTTGCCCACCCAGGCATCTTTTCACCCATTCACCCATCCTGATTTAACCCATTGAGCATTCCTTTAACCCACCCAGGCAGGCATCCTTTCACCCATATCCTTTCACCCACCCAGGCAGGCATCCTTTCACGGCATACATCCTTTCATACATCCTTCACCCACCCATGCATCGTATCACCCAACTATATGCATCCTTTCACCCACATATTCACCCACTTATCCTTCCTTTCACTCATATTACATTTCACCCATCCTTTCTCTTTCCATCCTTTTTTCCCTTTTCTATCAACTCATTGTTGTTAAACTTCATTATCAACCTTTGTCTGCTGAGTTCTAGATAGAAGAGGCCAATAACTACTCCTGCTGGATCTGCTAAAGTGGGGTATCGCTAGTCAACAACCTTGCAGTGAGTATATATTACTAATTGTCAATCAGCAAGCAATGTGACTTACCATCGCTCGTCCCTGCTACTGCTGAGACACCCCCTTTAACTGCCACTGCTGCATCCGCTCCACTGGCACCCTCGCTGCCGGCTCTGGTGTTCTGTGTGGCTAGAAAAACATTACACATTTTAGATGCCAGATATGCCTCCCATACTGTTATTTTTTTTTTATCAAGATACAACCAAAATTCATCACTACAGTTCGGTTACAGTATCTTCTATCAAAATATCACGTTGGGCATTTTGTTGATTGGCAATGTTTGAAAAGCCAGGTAGTCGAGCCAACCAAAAACCTTTTGTAATGGAGGGGCAGAACTATAATAAATCTGAGTCAATGAAGCGCAATGAAGGGGTGGAATAATTGATCAATGAAGGACATATGGTCTTGGTTGGCAAATGCAATGGGGTCGTCCTCATACTTCTTTGAGCCATGCTGCACTGTCATCAACTGCTGGTATACTATGATAATACTACAAACACAACATTGGGGGTCCACCATGACAATGGCCACTCTCTCGTTTTACTGTTTGAGCATGAACAAGAAAATGAAAGCCTTCTCAACAAGCATGCGTACAATACCACCTTACTTGGTCATGCAATCTTCACAATAGTGTAGTAGTACCTGACCTAAAATGGGTTCCCTTAGTCTTACAGTACCACCAGTCCACAAGATATTTAAGGCGAGAGGGAAAGCTTACTGACAAAGCAGAAGAAAGGAAGCTACAGAACAGACTAGTAGAGACAGTTTGATGTCAAGTACAGTAACTTGAAATATAGAAAATAAGTAAATGGGATAATGCAAGAATAGGACGAATTTAGGAAACAAACATATAGAACGAAGAGGAGTTGGAAATAAATTAGGAGACAGGCACAGCAAAAAGGAAAAGGAAAAAAATTCTAAATGTGGAGTAGTAAAAGTTAGGGAAATAATAATATTAAGAACAGGAGGACTTACTGGGGTCAGCAGAGTCATCTGAGAGGCACTTGTGGAGGCAGTGGCAACTCCAGCTCCCTTGCCCGCCTTGCTGGATCCTCCAGGCCCATCCCTCTTCTTTCCTCTGGATGCTAATGTAAAAAAAAAAAAAAAAGATTAGTGGTACAGTTAATAATAATCTCCCCCAAAATATTTTGACAGGGAAAGGCAAACACAGTAACATTGAACTTTTCGAAATCAGATTCCATATAGTACTACTTGTATCGTGGACCTATTCCTAATTTCTTAAACTTAACCATATTCCAAATTTCTTAATCTACATTTTGGAACTACTAATACATTTCAAAAAATGATCTTTGCTTCTCATCTCATTCTCAATTACTCATTCTCAACCCCCTTTGACAGGCCCACTCAGTCTGCATTTATTTCCAATGCATAGATGCATGCCTACTACACATTTCTGGGAACTTTCTTGGGGTTGGGACAGTACGAGCTCTAAAAAAATAAAGGCACAGAGTAGTGAGAAAATGCGCTAACTTACTAATACTAATAACTACCTCTATCTTAGTGACAGGACAGAGAAGTCTCTGCATGACTTCCTAAATTAACAGGCCAAGCGAGCACCAACGAGTAGGATTAGGTAGCGCCGCCGAGAACCTGTCTACTCTATGATCACATAATATTTGTAACAACAATTTAACTTACCTGAGTGTGAGCAGCATTCTTGCTATTTGGGAACAAAATATTTGCATAGATAGAACACCACAAATAAATCGTTATTACTCACTGAGCCCCGCAACCTCCACACCCAGCAGGTTGAGCAGGTCTTGGTCCCTATACAGGATGTCAGCCAACCGGTGCATAAGCTGTTATTGGGTGCGCCGGACTCCAGAGCAGCAGCGCACAGCCCAGCGTACCCTCTCTCAGTGCTGCCTATGCTCCCGGAGGGTGTACCCACTGTCAGGGCTGAAACCCTACTGCCAGGGTAGAGGGGAGGTGGTGCTGCATATAAAAAACGAGTGCAGCCACCTCCACCTCTGAGAAGATGGCGAGGAGCTGCACCCCTTCACTACGCGGCTGACCACAAGGTAGGTGGCTGCGGCTGGTGGTGCTGGTTCAGGGGAGCCTGGCTCTGCCACTCCCCTGCTCTACCATGGCACTGGGTGGAAGAGAGTATTAGTATAGGAAGGAAGGCAGGATGGAAGAAAGGAAGGAAAGAGGGAAGGAAGGAAGGAAGGAAGGAAGGAAGGAAGGAAGGAAGGAAGGAAGGAAGGAAGGAAGGAAGGAAGGAAGGAAGGAAGGAAGGACGGAAGGAAGGAAGGAAGGAAGGAAATGAGAAAGTTTTGCAGCAAATCAAAAAAGTATAAAAGTCACACAAAAAACATAAAACAATTACAAAAAAGTGTAAATTACACAAAGACAGACTGGAAGATAATAAAAATGAAGGGTAGATAAATTAGAGAGGGGTATATTTAAATAGATAAAGGAGGGATTCAAAAACAGGCCCCAGCACTAGAACAGAGAAAAAAACAAGATGGCCTTGCCCATGCAAACTGCGTGGTGCAGTTAGCGCATGATTTCGGGTGCAAGAACGCACTTCGTGTTGCGTATATCACGCGAACGGGTGCTGCCAGCAACTCTTCCCTCTCCCTCTTTGCAAGAAGGCTCCAAAAACCGGCAGAAACCACCACCCCTGCTGCAGTCACAGCCAACCCTTGAGAAAAGTCAACCCAGCCACCTAGATCCACATCAGCAATTTCTTCAGGCTTTGGCATCATAAGAAAGCTCTCCTCTCCAGTTTGGGTACTCTTTACACTCCGGCCAAATGAGGAACACATCACAGAATGCTTAATTTGCACACAAAAAAGAGTTGTCATGGTAAGCTAGGTAGACATGGTGCCAGTGGACAACTTGCCTATGAAAAATAATGCAATAGTATGGGTAGACTGCCTCAAAACCATAGCTGGTGGTGGTGAGAGAGATGAAGAAATTCAACTCATAGAAGGATGTGTTGATTCAGAAGAAGAAGAGGAGGATGTCAGCCAAAGCATCCCTGTGCCGATCACACATAGAAGTGATCAGTCATCACCCACTGTAAACTCAGAACGGCACATGGGACAAGGAAATTTGTCACCTCAATACACCCCAGCAACCTATCTGCTCTCCATAAGCCACTACTACCACAAAGAAAACAGTCCCAACAGTCTCTTCATACAATGGAAATTTGGGAAAAATGTAAGCACTTCATCCCCTCCTTTTTTCTTTAGTGGAAACAAAAGTGTTTGTTGAAGTATTGGAGCCCCTCTGCCCAAAATCAAAGGTTCCCAACTGGACCTATTATTTCACTGGTACTGTGCCAGTGCTGCACCATCTAGTGCTGCAATTGGTTGGAGATGCCATGAAGGAGTGCGCTGTTCAGTCCATCCACCTCACAATGGATATGTGGTCCAGTTGTTACATGAGCATAACTGCACGCTGCATCTCCTTCAAGGAGTAAAGTAACAGCTAACTGCTGTTCTCACCCTTTTCAGGGTATTCAATGGCATGAACATTTTGGGATGTTCACCACAGAGAAATCCCATACAGCTGCCAATATCTTAGACAAATGGAATACTAAAGTGTGTGAATGGCTTCAACCCAGAGGTCTCAGCACTGAATTTGTTGCCTCTGGCAATGGCAGTAATATTGTCAAAGCCATGGCTTATAGGGGATACCATGGCTTATAGGGGATACTTCAGAGGCCTGTGTTTATTTCATTGCATATACCTAATCGTGCAGGACTTCCTCATAAACGTATACGTAGTCCGCAACATCCTGGTCACCTGCAGAAGAATTTGCCCTCCTTTTAGTCATTTGTTGCAGGTCTGGAAGCAGTTTAGGATCATTCAATGAGCTAATAAAGTACCCTTAAAAGCCCTCATAGAGGAGGTGCTAACACGTTGGAACTCATCCTACTGCATGCTGCAATGCCTGTTTGACGAGCTCAAGTCTATCAACAATTATGTCATTCCAAAGAGAGGGGATGCAACTGCCAAAGCCATGACCTTGGAGGTGGAAATTAGGGCTAGTTGAGTGCCCGATACTAATGCTACTTCCTTTCGAGATTATGACACAGGAAGTCAGCAAGGAGGAGAGTACCATGAGCGAAGCAATCCCGTTGTTGCATCTGCTGCAGTATTGTCTGCAAAAGGTCAAAAAAGCATTTCTCAATGTCAATGAAGAAGCAACTTCTTTCATGAATAGCTTAATCCTTCACTTGAACACTAATGAAAGGCTATATAAAGAGATTATGTTCTCCCAAGAGTACATTTGTGCCACAAATCTGGATTTATGGTACAAAAAGGCATAGGCCGCTTTCATTCCCTTAACAAAAGTGAGTGTCTTAGTTTACAAAACTTGATCATCAGTAAAGCGAGTAATCTAGAAAAACAAATGTGGTGATGAACTCAATGCCAACAGTGTAGAGATGTAAAGATGACTTTAATAAAGAACCTGCTAGAGTGTCATTCCCTCTTGCCAGCCAGAAACCAACTGCCAAGCATAGAATCTACACTTCAGAGGACACAACAGAACACATAACAATACAATGTCCAAAATGATTCCTGAAAGGCATTACACCTGTTAACCCCATCATAGCACATCCTCTCTCTTTCCAAATAAAAAATATATAAATAAGGCAACCTAAGCAGTGCACAACACAGCTATAATAATATTAGAGATAAAATTACCAACAAAACTAAGTAATACTAACATAGAATGTAAATACATGAAATTATGACTCACAATACTACCACCAAAAAATCAAATACATAAACTAAAGCATCAAAAGAAAGTTAACAGCACTAATATAAATAATTAACTTTGTACATAATCCTCCAACAACTGCGATGGCATGCAATGTCTCTACGCACAACTCACACTAGTATTTCCGCCTCTCATGGCTTAACAACCGCTACCACTTCTTTCGGAATGTTCTCTTTTTTCCTCATATTCACATGAATCCCTCAAAAGACCCCAATCTTCCATCATCATAAATCCACTGATTTTCTCCTGGTCAATATTTTCTTCACCATCACATTCTCCACCTTCCTGATACAAAGCCACTCTTCAATGATTCCATTTATCACCATAGATATTTTTCAGACAAGTCTATCCAGTCCTCCCATTGGACAGATGGGGAACCTTGGTGTGCCAAAAGGAGGAATTAGTAATAAAAGTAGGAAATAGTAATATAACTGTAGATGTACTGGTCAGGCTACTGAAATGTAAATCACTCCTGTTTTTGTGTCAGTTTGTCCTGAAACCACACAAAAGTAAGGTATTTTTCTCAAATTCGATGTGGTTTGCTGCTGACATGAAATGAGAGTGATGACCATCATAAAGAATCACTCAATGAATGTAACTGAGCTATGATGCACTTGAGCTGGCCTCCCGGTCCCTTTGTGTCCAATGGCATAGAAAGAAGCACGTTGGACTCTTGCAGAGATTGCAGCTGCCTCGCAGCTGATTGCGGTAGCCTCAAATGTGGTAAGAGCTCTTGCTGTGCGCAGTGTAAGCAACATATAAATGGTTTTCCTTTTATAAAACTCTCTGAGACAGATATCATTGAGTGAAAAAATGAAAGAGTCACTGACCAGGAGTCCAAGAGCCGGGGGCGGTTTTTCCATTAGTGCTCTGGGGCTGTGCTCCTCAGAAATTACGACACATATACCCCAAAAAATATTAACTAGTTTTATTTAGATATACGATTGTATCTCTAAGCAAATCAGTGTATTTAAGTCCAGGCTGTCTGTCCCAGGCTGCATGCCCGCCTTGCTCTGAAGCAAGAAACGGAAGCCAGGCAGTAAACCAACTTTTTGGAATGTGACACATGATGGAGGGCTTACCTTTCTAAAACCCTTCATTGCCCTTGTAATCTATGGTGGTATCCACTGTAGGCAAGTGATGCTGCCATCATCATGGTTTCAGGCATCGGAGTCTGCATCCCTGTGTGAGGCCAGACGACCGTCAATCACAGCAATAGATCCCACCCTTTCCCATTTGTCACACGTTAGGACTGGATGCAAGCATGTGTGATTTGGTGTCATGTCCTCATTACTGGTAAGTGTTATAATTTGGACTGCGTGGAATTATTAACTCTGCAAGAGGAATTGGAGGAATTTTGTTATTCCGCATTCCTCTTGTAACATGGCCTAACTAAAAAATTCTGCCACTCTGCATGCAGAAGTAATCTGCAGTGTTTGGTTTTTAAACAGTGCTGGAAAAGGGAGCAGTCCCTCTATGTTTAAAAATCACTGCAGATGAAGTTTAATCTGCAGTGTTTTTTAAACATAGAGGGACAGCTCCCTCTTTTGGCCTTGTTTAGTAACTACTGTATGCACTCGAGGGGTATGTACTACAGTGCAAACTCCTTGGCGTCCTTACATACTCTGCAGTAATCACTGCAGAGTATATAAGAGAGCCAAGGGGTATGCACAGCAGTGCATTTGGTATTTGGCAGCGCTATTTCTTAGTGCAAAATGCATCCTCGCATCCATTTTTGGAAGCAAAGGTGCATTTTGCACTAAGAAAATAGAACCAAATGCCCATTCCGCCCCGTTGTGGAATTATGTGGAATTTCGCAGAATTTTAATGTAATTCCACGGAATCAAATTCCTCCAATTCCACCCACCTCTAGTTAAAGTACTAATCTTGTGTAATGTATATTGTATTCAGACAGACCCCTGGTCACACTAACCTCCGCCACTGTGACACCCCGGGCCCTGGGTGCAGGTTGCTGGCCCCTTTAGAAGTGGAGCTGATGTATTGTTCCCCGCAAAATAGATCCAAAAGATGAGAACGTTTTTTGTTCCCTTGTTAAGTTGATCGAAATATCCGAGTCAAGCGCAAAGAGAGAAATATGTGCTTATAGAAAAGACACTTACATGCTGTATGGGGTTAAAACTGGCCCATCTTCATGCCCTTAACATTAATGCCAAAAACATGGATTGATTTACGAACAAGCAATGTTAAAAACGTTAAGTTAATGCATGCCAGTGATTTAGTTTCTCTTTTATTTCACATGTTTTACTTAATCTTGCATTCCCCAAGAGTGTTAGCTAGTTCAACATGTTATGTTTCTGAATTTTTTTGGTACATTTTATTACTCCTTTATAGTGTATACTTTGAGTCTTCCCAGGTATTTATGAGGGTCTTTGATTGAGAGTTCTGGCGCTGAGGCTGAAGGAAAAGCAAAGTGCCTGTCAGTGGGTTGGCCTTCCTACAGAGCACACAGAACAGTGGTCATTTATTCCAATTGCAATTGACAGATGTCAAAATATTTACAAGGCAAAAGTAAGAGAAAATAAAGTGCTTAAATGTGAATGAGTGCAGTGGATGTTTGGAGGTGGTGAAGTGAGGGAGATGCAAGGAAGTGAATTCAGGGGAGACTAAAAATAGGGTGCTGAAAAGGAAAGAGATGAAGTTAGAAAAGTGCAGCTGGACGAGATGGGCAGAGGAAAAGGGCATACATAGCTAACATAAAACGCATATAACTGAAAGCCAATACCCCTTCCACAGGCCTCAATAATATTTCATTCACAGTCACACAATGTCAGAATTGAAACATTTCCAATGTTAATTAACAAATCATTGTTGTTACTCATTTATCTTAAGCAGCTAACAACCATTGACAAAGCCAATAACACAGGCAGATTGTAGGTGTATGTCAGTTGTTGTGTTATATATCTGCATGCAATAAAATCTCAGAGAGAAACCAAAATACCAGTTGTGTGGCACAGTATGGGGGTCACAGAAATGTATTTTACATCTTCCCTTTTAGAGAGTCCCCATTTGTTTATCCCATTTAAAGACCTGTCTGCACATATTTCTATATGACTAATTGTAGCAAGCAGCTGTGGGTTCTTCCTGAAGCCTGGTTTGATCATGTGCTTCCAAAGTCAATGCTGCATGCAGTGCTAGACACTGGACAAGCACACACTTTAAAGGGCCTTAAGTTGTTGTGCTGTACGATTTGCACATTACAGTAACTGTTGAACATATTTATACAGTAAGATATGGAATAGCTTTTTATGTTTTTAATATCTTAAGACTTTATGTCCCGCTGCTTTATAAACCTTTATTTCTCACTAAATTCATTTGCACCATTTTTCAATTTTTCTCTGGAGCAGGTCCCTCTCACTACAACCCCACGTTTGTTCATGACGCTTGCCTGCTTTGCTCGTTACATAAAAGTCATACCCAACTTTTATGCCACACTACTTTCAAATGTCACCAGCCGCCACTGCCAGGAACACAGACAATGTTGAGGGTTATGTGAGTTCATCAATCACCTCTCAGGCTGCTTGGTTGGCAAATTGTCACCAAAATGGGTGATGAACCTAATACCGAAAGCGTAGTGGTGTAAAGATGACTTTAATACAGAACAGCCAGTTGCAGCATGATTCCCTCTTGTAAGCCAGAAACCAACTGCCAAGCATAGAATCTCTCTGCAGAAGATACAACGGAACACATAACAATACAGGGTTCCAAATGATTCCTTAAAAGCATAGCACCTGCTAAACCCATCATAACAAAGAACCATTGCAAATTCAAGGCCATGGCAACCCTCAACCGCCAGAGAAGACGATGATGTTGGCTCACAATCTCTGCAGCGGCATCCAACACCATCACCAGCTACTACTTCTGAAGCACAAACAACTTTCAGTTTACAGTCAACCTCTGGAATGAGTCGGTTTCACATGACAAGGCTAAAGTCAAGTGCAGAGCGCAGGAAACACAGGTACAGCAAGTGTCAGCACCAATGGCAATTCAGAAGACAATTCAGAAGGTGGACCAAGACTAGCTGGATGACCCAACAGAGGTGTGCCTGTATCAAGACTCATTAGTATGTTGGCATGGGAAGAAGGAACAGCTGCCAGAACTCAGCAACCTTGCAACAAAGTAACTCTCATGTCCGGTAGCTAGTGTGTCTTTGGAGAGTGGTGTGTTCAGTGCAGCTGGTGCAGTTGTCACAGTCAGAAGGACATCAAAATGTGGAGAGATTGACAATGATTAAAGTGAACAAACACTTCATACCAAAAAGTATATCTACACAACTGTCAATGACAAGGGATATTGGGCTGACATCACATCCCTCAGTTTTAGGACAAACTCAATTTTTCTGAATATAAATGACACAACACACAACAGAATAGTTAGGTATGCTTTATTATATATACATACTTAAGTGGAGTGGAACAGTGTGCATGGAACATGGAGTCAATCAAAGAAGAGACAGCAATTGATTGGCCAGGGCTGACTAGGTGGTGTGAGTTGAGAAAGACTAATTCAACCTTTGGTTCAACCGTAGATTTTGAAACAAGCAGTGGAGTCAGTCTGCAATGGAAGCCTCTGTTTCATAAAAGAAGATGCCCCCCATCCTTATCCCTTGTTTCATTCCCATGTTGCACTGCCAGTGAAGATTTTAAAGACTACACTGTGTTGTGTGTATCACTTCCATGGCAAAAAGAGACACATAGGTAAATGAATCCCACACTTGGAACAGGAAACTTGCACCAATAAATATCAAATGATGAAGATTTGTGTGATGGCAGGGAGGGCTGGTGAATTAAAATTAATATCTGATGCTTATGTGATCATCATTGTGTGTCACTGGGATAGCTACTTAACTTTACTTGATTGGCCATTTGTTAAACTAAGGTCATCATCACTACATTCTTTTCAGACCAATAATTTTAACTAGACTAAACTAATATTTGATTTCCTTTCATTTTCTTGTTTAACAGGTCAATCTCTTTTTGAGTGAAACTATATCTTAAAGTATGGTCGAACAACACCCAGAAGAAGGAAAATTGCCCATATACTTCAATAGTAAACAAGAGGGCTTAAAGAGGGCTGACCTTGTGGACTGGAGAGAGGTGTGTTGATTGGGAAAATACTGACTAGTAGTTCATGATGCAAACTCCAATTAACTGGTTGTAGGGGTCTGGTGGACGAACATGCCACATGATGGACACAGCTATATGTTATCATTGCTTTGAGTGATCAGTTGGGTGCATTCAACTAGTAATCCAGTTGTCGGTGGAATTGGCACGACATTGGTTCAAATGGCACACCACTTCACTAGCCTATAATCCCCCCATTGGCTCCTCATGCGCCTTGCTTACCTTGACTCTACAGTATAGCCATTATATTTTTTGCATTCTACAAGTATTCTCTTCTGCAAGAAGGTTTTATGGTGGTCCTGATCTGTGGTTCAGATACAAAAACAAGACAGACAATGCCAGAAGAATGCAGAAGCACTGTCCATTTGTATACATTATCATTTTCTTTTCCTAATTATAAAATTATAACTATTTTCTGCACTGTGTGGGTACTCCCTGTTTTGATTTTTTCAGGCCTTGGTAGTAATTAGATAACTTGGGAGTGTGGGTTCTAAAAGACTGTTTGAATTTGGTTACCGAACGGTCATCTTCCATCCACAACAGATGTGTTATGCTCATGGACTTGATGCATGTTGGGTTTTAATTATCTCTCACCTTTCTCTAATTTTCCCTACCCATCCACTCAGGAAACCCTAACCCTCTTCCCCCAGGTTATGTGATTAGGTAAAATGTATGTTAATTTCCACCATCAACAGATCTCATATTTGGCAGGGCATATGTGGCCAAAGTGAAGCTGACTGTTACAAGAGGAGGTTATCAAAATGTATGCATTTGCCAACTCCACCCCTCCTCTTCAGGTAAGAAAGGGACATCACTACTTTTACCTGCACGACGCCGAAGTAAACTGGCGCAGTTTGGGGGTGGCGGCATTGCGAAACCCGACAGGTCGCTGACGGACTTTGTCCCTTGGGCAGGCGGCGGTGAGTAGCGGGTCAGACCCCCAGTCACCTGGCCCCAGGACACCTGCTGGCGGAGGCAATGGCGGGGGGAAAGGGTGCGAAGACCACAATGCAGAGTAAGCTGGCGAAATTTGCCTGGGATAAGACGGGGGACGAGAGGGAGCTGACTCACCAAGAGGTGTCGGGCAAGTCGGATTCCCCCCCAGCGCAGAGAGAACCGACGCTTCTGGATATTATGGTGGCAATCGACAGAGTGCGCACCTCTCTTGAATCCCGTATTGACTCAGTGAATGTAGAGGTCTCCCTTATCAGGGCCGACCTCCGGAAAATGGATGACAGAGTAAAAGAAGTGGAAGATACCACTGCTGAGCTTCATAAAGATACCTCCACGCTCAAGCAACAAGTCCTTCAACTGCAAGATACACAAGCAAAAATGGAACAGCAGCTTGCCGATTATGAAGGCAGGGCTCGGTGCAATAATGTGCGCATTTTGGGAGTGCCAGAACGCGCGGAGGGTCCTGCTACCGACCTATTTGTGGAAGATTTGATACTGAAGCATCTCCAACCCAAGAACCTTTCCAACTACTTCTCCGTGGAGCGAGCTCATAGAGGCCCAGGTGGGCGACCTCTGCCGGAGGCTCCCCCCCGCCCGATAATTGCTAGAATTTTTAACTTTAGGGACCGAGATGTCATCCTTCAAACGGCCAGGGCGAATCCGCCAATCAAGTTGGACGACAGCGCTATCTCCTTTTTCCCGGACTTTACGACAAGAGTCCAAACCCAGCGGCGCAGTTTCTTAGCGGTGAAAAAGGCACTGCGGGATAAGGAGGTGAAATATGCCATGGTGTTTCCTGCGAAGCTTCGAGTTGAGGATGGAGGCAAAGCCTGGTTCTTCTCTACACCAGAGGAGGTCTGGGACTGGATCGAAGGCTGGCGCCGAGCGGAGAAACCCCACAGAGGGCGACCTGGGGGATCCAGACACGACATCCCAGCCCCCTCTTGGGGGCCTCAGACCAACTCCCAAAGTTCAGTAACGGACTCGACATCTCGAAGCTAATGAAGAGAGGGCTCTGACATTCACAAGGGACTTCATAGATCACAGATAAGTGACTCTTGGGGGGTCGGCTATTGTTTTCATTGGACTCAGGAATAGCCTCACTGTTACTGGGGCGGGCTTAGTCGATCAGCATGGGCACTCCCAGAAACTGAACGTTTGTAAACGCCATGTCATTTGCGGTGATGGTCGAGGGCGGGGTCTGGGTGTCTCCCATGATTACCTTTGTCTTGGCAAAAACATGTAGCTTTAGTGAGGGAGGGCTGGCGGCTGTAGCTCAGGCACCCTTAGATGGGGGAGGGGCGACAGGCACTCTGCCATGTTTGGGAGTGGGTAGTTCGAAATCCACAGGCAGGGGGGCAGGGAGGGGGTGTTGGGTATTGGGGGAGAGGTAGTTTTGGGTAGGGAGGAGCGGGGAGGGGTGATCTGCTTTGAGTTTGTAAGTTAGTCATCTGGGTTTGTGTGGGGATGTTTGTTATTTGTTTTTTCATCATAGAATGTTGAATATCCGATTCGGTTGCCTCTGATTTCGTCTCAAATGTCAGGTATGCAATCAAGTGGTTCTTCTGTCGAGCTGTACATGAAGGCCCTCCCAGGTTGACCCAACTGGTCATGTTGGTTTTGAAAATGACGGCTGCCCCTCTCAAGGTACCCATAGGTTTTCACTTGCTCTTTACACATACACTATGGCGGGAACTCAGATGGAAACATCATTGTCCATTTTAATGTGGAACGTGAATGGGCTGGGGGACAAGATAAAGCGCGGAGTGGTGCTGCAATATCTCAAGAGACAGGCCCCTGATCTGGTATTGCTGCAGGAAACACACTTGGTGGGGAATAACTGTAAGGCTCTCACGCGGTGGGGTTATAAGCTGCTGGTCCATGCGGGATTTACCTCGGGCTCGAGGGGGACGGGCATCCTAGTCCGAAAAAGCCTCGCGCTCACTCCCACCCGCACTTGGGCAGATCCTCAGGGACGATTTGCAGTCTTAGAGGCTAGCTGGGAAGGGAAACCGTTAAATGTAGTCTCGGCCTATCTTCCCCCCGCACTGGGAAGGGAAGCACTCGTGGATTTGGGGAAAATCTTGGTAGATCTCCCCATTGGAACTCTAATTTTGGGAGAGGACTTTAACATGACTATGGACGACCAAAGAGACAGACATCCCCTACGTCCCCTGACGTGACCGAATACACAGATGGTGGACTTCACGTGAGCTATGGGCTTGACAGATGTGTGGCGTGCCCTACAGCCCGACCTTACTCATTACACTTACTACTCCAATGCACACAAGAGCATGTCCCGCATAGATTATTTTCTTACACACCTTGCGGATATTGGACTATTTGGTTATCCACGTGGTCTCCCAAGAGGCATCTCAGATCACTCTCCGGTGTGGGTCGAGCTTACTTATCGTACTAGACGGTGTCGGGACTCTATCGTCCTCAATCCCTGGTTGCTCAAAATTCCAGATATAAAAGAGACTCTACTTACACAGGCAGACAATTATTTTAATGAAAACGTTGGCTCCGTGGACTCGGCACAGATTCTATGGGAAGCCTATAAGTCGGTAATAAAAGGGCAGGCCATGGCGTTGAAAGTGGGGTACGTCGCGAAACAAAATCAACACCTTACCCAGCTGGAGGGTGAACTCCTTCGGTTGGAGGCGCTCAATGTCGCCTCTCCCAGTGAGGACACCTTGCATCAGTTGACAGTCAAACAGCTCAAATACAAAACCCTGGCGAGAGAGAAGATGCGGGCTAGACTACTGCGAACGCAGCATTGGGTCTATGAGATGGGAGATAGGGCCGGGAAAATGCTAGCCTGGCTGGAGAGACGGGAGCAGGGAGAATGATGGGTGCCCAGGCTGACCATCAGAGGAACGGGTCAGCTCTCTGATCCACAAGACATTGCCGAGGCGTTTGCTGACCACCTAGAAAATGTTTATACCTCCTCCACTACGTATACGGCCGAGGACTCCCGCCAACTGCTGGCTGATATGCGCCTCCTCACCCTGTCGGAATCCAATAGAACTGTCATGGAGGAGGATCTGACCGACGATGAAATATGCAAAGCCATTTATAGTATCCAGTCCGGGAAGGCAATGGGACCCAATGGGGTCCCTATTGAATTTCTTAAATCCACGGCCCAGCGGGTCACGCCCCATCTGCGCAACATGTATAACGAGAGCCTAGAGAAAGGAGTTCTACCGGACGACCAGCGTCTGGCCTCTATTGCTGTCATTCGAAAACCGGGTAAACCCGCTGACAATTGCGGATCCTACCGACTGATTTCACTGATCAATGTCGAGGCAAAGGTGCTGGCAAAGCTCCTGGCCTCCCGCCTGGTGTCAATAACTCCCTCACTGGTCCATGCTGACCAATCTGGTTTTATGCTAGGGAGAAACACAGCCCTAAACATCCGCCGCATTCACAATGTCCTGGGGCGCCAAACCTTTATAGAGGAAGATGCAGTAGTGCTCTCTTTAGACGCTTCCATGGCGTTCGACTCTATAGAGTGACCTTATCTCTTTGAGGTGCTGAGACGCTTGGGGTTCAGCTCAAAATTTCTGGGGTGGGACAGGCTCCTCTATACAGACTTGCGGGGACAAGTAAAGGTTAACAACTGCACGTCCCGGGTGTTCCCATTGGGCAGAGCCACCAGGCAGGGTTGCCCCTTATCCCCCCTGATTTTCTCCTTAATCCTTGAACCACTGGCATCCTGGGTAAGAGGGGACATCTCAGTCAGAGGGCTGAAATGGGCGGAGGGTCACGAAGATAAGATCTCGCTATATGCGGATGATATCCTGGTATACCTAGCGTCCCCGTATGCCTCAATACACAGCCTCTTGAATATTTTTACAAATTTTGGCAAATACTCCGGTTATGCCATCAACTGGTCCAAATCGGTGTAGTTTGTCCTTCGCAGTTCGGTCCCCCGGCTTCCTTCGGGATGCGAGATTGAAATAGCCTTTGACGGATTCCGCTATCTAGGGGTTTATGTTACACCGGATCCCCTTCTTTTTTATAACAAAAATCTTGCCGCTCCCCTAGAACGACTGCGGAATGATGTTAAGCACTGGAGATCTCTGCCTCTCTCTCTGCTAGGCAGAGCCGCCCTGTTTAAAATGATGGCTCTTCCGCGATTTTTGTATATCCTCCAAAACTGCCCCTATAAGGTCCCAGATTCTTATTTTAAAAGTATTGAAAGTGAGGTCCGATCACTCCTATGGGACGGGGGAGCGCCTCGAATAACGCTGCAAAAACTGACTAAGGGGTGGTATGATGGAGGGATCGCACTTCCGGATATACAACTTTATTACTGGGCCTCGCAATTAGTGGCTATCAATCTCTGGCTATACCGTTCACCGATGGACCCAGCGTACATGCTAGACAGGTACCAGATGGGAAGAGAGGGGTGCTTGGGTGCTCTACATATGAAGACCCGGAAAGGGAGGTACGTGGGCCCTACTGCTCAGACGGTCTGCATTTGGCATCAGGTAACTAAACGATTGGGGTGGACCGGGGTATTGACTCAGGCCACACCACTGTGGTCTACTCCGCAGCTTGGGCTCTTGTGTTATCAACTAGGCTTTGACAAATGGGACACAATCGGAATCGCCACAATAGGCCATTTAGTAAAGAAGGGCAAAATCCTTATATTTAATGAACTACAGCATAAATATGACCTGGCTCAGGGGGAGATATTTCGCTACCTGCAGCTTCACCACACACTTACAACTGCTTTACCAGACCTAGGTAATCTGCCAGAATCGGCCCCCTAGAGGACCGACTGCTCTCTGAGCCCATTCCGGACAAAGCTATATCACTGACGTATCGCAAACTTTGTAACAACCTGCCAGACTCATTTCAGGCTCTGAGGGATAAGTGGCAGACCGATATTGGCCATATTGAGGACGAGGACTGGCAGATGGCACTGATGTCCCCAAGGGAAGCAGCCATCCTTCTTCGTTTTCGACTAATCCAATTAAAAATTCTCCACAGAACCTATCTTACGGGAGTGACCTTAGGAAAAATGGGAACTAGACAGAGTGCTCTATGCTTACGCGGATGTCATCAGGAGGCTACCTTCTATCATACTATATGGGACTGTCCACACATACGCCACATATGGGATGGGGCAACGACACACATGCAGGATGCAACGGGGAAACAACTAATACTCACACCACCGATGGGCTCCTTATTATTTGGGAAGCGACTGACCTCACAGAAGTAGAACAGCAGTTTGCCACACTAGGATACACGTTAGTCAAGAGAGCAATTGCAATGAAATGGGGGGCAGCTGACAGGCCATTGACCAGACTCTGGGCGGCTGAAATGGACAAGTGCATGATTGCCGAGAAAGAAGTGTATAAATCTCGAGGTAGCCCCAAGAAATGGGATAAGAAATGGGGCGGGTGGAATGGGCACAGGGGTGACTTGTGTATATCCCCAACTGTCGAATTGGAAATGGCGCGGCACAATGGACAATTATCGGATTTGCTGGACTGAGCGAACTGTACTCTCTTTTGTCATACCTATATGATGTAACATATTCAGAGATATGCAAAATGATGTTCTGTGACCTTTTACAGATTATATTCAATTAAAAAAAAGAATAAAAAAAAAGAAAGGGACATCATAGAGCAGAAACGTTTCACCAAGGAAATGCAGTGTGCACTTTTTTCTACAGACTGCCTCATGGATTGTACTGAAGTAACATTCTCTTGAGTCCTTAGTGCTGAGTCCTGAGGGCTTCATTGTGCTTATTTTAGTAAATAATGCAATACTATGTTGCTAGTTGTTGTTTTATCATATTGGTCTTAGTCTTGGATTTTCCACTCACTTTGTGTTTTCTTTCATTTTAGTTGCCTGTGACGCATAATCAGAATCCTTTGACTAGTCACGTAACCAGCAGTATTTGGAATAAGAAGGACATTGTTTTTTCTCTGATGCCTTCCCTGTTAGTGCTAGGCCACCACCAGCATTAAGAAGGCCCTTTGGAAAAATCTGCAGGTGGCTAATTGGGAGAGGTTTTAGACATCACTTAATCTACTCAGATAAGAAAGAGTGATTGTTATTTATTTCTGTATGGTGACAAACACCTTTTGTAGTCACTAGTTACATAGGTTAGAGCAAGGGCAGTAATAATATACAACTATTGCTGGTAGGTGGATGGGTGCTGCTCAGCCTGATCAATCCATTGAAGGACGGGAGATTTTGTGTATGGTCATAATCAATTTTCCCACACTTGTTGCAGGTGGGTGTACTAGCCTGAAGGAAGAAAGATAACTCTGTAACCTACTTAAGAATACATAACAAGAGAGCTTAGGTAGGGAAAAACTACAGAGGGTAAAGGTGATGTATACCATGGGACAATTGCTTTGCGAGAGTACAGGTGTAAAGGACTGCCTCTGCCATCAGTATGTTGGCAGCCTTTCCTGTATAATTTATGATTATGCTACACTAACTAGTAATGCAAAGAACTTCAAGTAAAAACACAACCCCAATTATTAACACGTAAACGTCCACCCTCTCCTCCCACAGCAGACGAACTCCTTCCCTCTAAAAACCAGAAAAATGCCCAAAACAATGCTGTCCCCAGTTGTCCCTCCCACTTTATTCTCCCAAAACAGGCCTATACCCTCACACTCTCCCTAAAAAGCAACACTAAAAGTAAAAATAACAGCCCTGTCCCTAATTGTTTTTACCCTCGTCTGGCAGCCCAATGCACCAGCACCTACCTCCTACTTCTCTTACTAGAGGGCCACTAGCTGGCAGTACTCCATCGCAATTGCCTCCATTTTCTGGTGGTACAGCCAAGCAGATGTCTCTTGCTAAGTGTGGGTTTCTGGGGCATGTTCTCCGGCAGCAGTAGCTAGATGAGCCATCTTCATCTCCGTGATAAGGGTATTGATATTGATTGAGTGCACTCACAATATCAGTTCTCGCTATATATTCAGCAAATTCCTACAAACAATAAATGTTATTCTTTTGAACACGCTTATCTTGTTGAATTCAATCCGGGAAGATATTGAGTTATTCTTACTAACAACATATTGGATTACTTCAAATTACTTTGACAGACATTTTCTTTGTAACATTTGTTGCAAGAACAGGGTGATTGCTTCATTAGCCCTGAAGAAGTGACTGTTGGTGGTTTTATGAAGTTATTAAAATCTAGATCAAGATTTATGGACATTCATTAACAAAAAGGACTTTTTCTTAAAAAAAAAAGATAACAAGAATCACGATTGTGTTGTGTCTACCTCTCAGAGATGGACGATTTACCTAAACTGTTAAAACTGTGCTAAACAGATAACCAGCATATGTAAGAGGATGCTTCTTATACCCATATAGTAGCAGCACATTGCTGTTCTCCTAGGCTATTGTAAATGTTTGGATGAGAGTCTTGACTAAAAGGCCAAGTTTTCCCCCATACATACTTCACATAATGCAGTAACAATGTATGATATGACTTAATCCATGACCTCCACCATAATCATAATAGATTGTTTTCTAAAAAATATGAAAAGTTGAAATAATTTCATATGTTAACACTTGCAACACACACTTAATGTGTGTTAGTAAATGAATGAGCTGTGAAATATAAATCTATATTGCCATTATGCTGCATAATTTACCTTACTACATAACGCACAACATTAATGGGACCATCCTGGTGGGGCAGCATGTTTTTCAGAGACAGCTAATGGCATTCCATCATAAATTACAATCACCCTGTTCTTATCCTTCTCCCTCCTGAGTTTTGACCTGAGTCCAGACTGATTCCCACACTACAACCTCTACCCAAAATATTGTTCTACAAATGTTTTGGCAATTGAGCAAATAGGTGTAGGGTAAGGTAAGTTAAATACGTTTAGCCTAAGGTAAATTATAATGTACTAGTAAGCTTAGTTGTATGATTAATGGAAGGTAGAATGTGGAACAGTAATGGAAGCCATTAACAGTCATTTAGGCAGAAACTGTGGGGGAAATGTGGCAAATGCTGAGATGGGATTGTGCTTTAGCGGCTGGCTGGGACAGAATAGGGGAAGTGGGAGGTAAGTGAGTACTGGATACCAAAACTTTGCTTCTACCAATTCACTGGTACAGGCGTTAAGACAGAAACATAGGAGGCTGCATAATTTATGAAAGGATTGCTAACTGGGCTTGGAAGAAAGGACCAAATACTTTAACAAATGCAGTAGTTGTGAGAGAGAAAGGAAAGTGGCTTACCCCTCACCCCAAACACAACAAGATGATGGACAGAGTGCTGAAACATTTCAACCACTCACCCCCAGTCAAGAGATCTGGGTTCAATCCATCATTCTTTTGCTCACTATGCCACCCAAGTTTGGACCCAGCCATATGCAAATCAGTCTTGGCCCTGTTCTTCAAGGAAACAGGTTTCATGGTACTACTCCTTATCAGTCAGGCTAGCTTGAAGCCAGTGGCACAGCAAGCAAGGCACCCACATCTGGGCATACCCTTGGCCACTTAGAGCGAACATAGCAAACACAACAAGATGATGGACGGAGGGCTGAAACTTTTCAACAACTCATCCCCAGTCAAGAGATCTGGGTTTAATTCATCATTATTTTGTTCACAATGCCACCTAAGTTTGTACCCAGCCATATGCAAATCAGTCTTGACCTTGTTCCCCATTGGAACAGTCCAGCCCGAAATGCAGGCCAGGTCCTCCCTGGACCGTAAATAAGCATCCTGGGACCGGTTTCGGGATTTCACCCCTCATCAGCCAGGCCAGCTTGAATCCAATGGCACAGCAAGCAAGGGACCCATGTCTGGGCATACCCTTGGCCACTTAGGGTGAACAGCAAACACAACAAGATGATGGACGGAGTGCTGAAACTTTCCCCAGTCAAGAGATCTAGGTTTAGGCCAAGATCTCTTTACTGAGGGGTGAATGTTTGACATTGTTCAGCATTCCGTCAATCAATTGTTCTTTTTGCATTTGTCATCCCTAGTGGGACACGTATGCCCAGATGTGGGACCGGTGCTCACCATCGGACTGGAGTCTAGCTAGACTGGCTGATTTGGGGTGATACCCCAAAACTGATCCCAGGAGGCTTGTTTCCGGTCCAGAGACGACCTGGCCTGGTGGTTCGGGCTGGACTGTTCCCATGGAGAGCAGGGTCAAGACTGATTTCCATATGGCTGGGTCTATATAAGAAATGTCATGGTGAGCAAAAAACAATGGATTTAGGCCAAGATCTCTGTACTGGGGATGAATGTTTGACATTGTTCAGCATTCCATCCGTCAATTGTTTTTTTGCATTTGTTACCCCTCATCCTAACAGCCACTTCTTCCCCATCCAAAGGATGGCCCCTACCCTCCTCATCCGGAGCCTGGAGTATTTCCAGACCTAGAGAAAAACATAACAGGCATGTTTAGATATCTGTAAGCACCACATTATTTTGTGCAAGTTACAAAACAATACTCACTAATGTTAGGCTATCTATCCAAAGTATTACTTGATATTTTTAAAACCAAGTAGTCAACTATTCAAATTTATGAAAAACGTTTCTCACAATAGAAGGACATGGCTACGAAAAAGAATGAAGGGAAGAAGTGAATGGAAAGAACATATGGTATTGGTATCCTGCCATGCTGCACTTTTAAGACATCCTGTTGGGGGTCAATGATGAGCATTTCTGTACTTGTACTATTGACAGCTTACTCAATAAAACCTTCTGTCAATCTAGCAATGTTTTTATTTACACATACATTTACCTGTCTTCTGGCTTATTGAAACAGTAAGTCAGACAACACTTGCCACAGTAATGTCTATCGAAGTGGCTGGCCATGAAAACCCCAGCACCACACTCTTCAGATGGACACTCGCGGCACAGACGGCGAATCTTTCCATTCTCTCCAACCTTGTAATATTTAAGCACAGCAAGTTTAACCTTCTTCCTCTTATGCTTGTTCTTTTTGGGAGTGGTGTAAGACTTCTTCTTTCTTTTCTTTGCACCACCACGAAGTCTTAGTACAAGATGAAGAGTAGATTCCTTTTGAATGTTGTAATCAGACAAAGTGCGTCCATCTTCCAGCTGTTTACCAGCAAAAATCAGTCGCTGCTGATCAGGAGGAATTCCTTCCTTATCCTGAATTTTAGCCTTCACATTTTCGATTGTATCAGAAGGTTCAACCTCTAGGGTGATGGTTTTGCCCGTCAGGGTCTTCACGAAGATCTGCATGGCGGCGGCTCCACCTCCTCCCAATGGCGGACGGCGAGAAAAGCTCAATCTACATGTAATGAATAAGATAACACAAGATATATAAAAGAGGGGTAAGGGAAAGATTACGAAAAAGAGAGGGCAAGAAAGCTATAGTAAGGAGGAAGTTAGCTATGTAAACAAATGGAAGAATAAAAATAACACAAGGTTGCAAGTATGCCTGGTTAAAGCAGAAAATAAAGCAGATAGGAGGAAATTTGATACAATGGAAAATACAGTGTACTATACAGAATTTGATAAAATGGAAAATACAGAATACCATCTTAATTATACTGCACTTTACCTGACGTCTGAAAATGCCCTGCTGGTTGGGCTTCCTCTGTGAATTCCTTAAGGTAGAGCTAATTTGTTTCCTTGTACAGCGCATGCACCATGTTTCTGGAGTTGCATGGCTCCAGTAGCTTTGCCATACTTGTTCTACAGTGCTGGTACTTTTAGAGCGTTTTACTTATTTTATGTCTTTTGTTTCACATGATTAATTTGTTTAATTTCCCAGTATTCCTGGTGAGAAGGCGGAGCCTACACTAGCAGGTAGGAGTTGAACTCCAGTTACGTTTTTATTTATCCCCCCCTTCGTCTATTGGGCAGTTTTAATGCCTAAGCCAGGCCCCCTCTGAGGCTGGCATTTAAATTGGGCATGCGGGCACGTCCACGCAGCCTTACGGTGTACTTTACCTGATGCCTGAATCAGCCCTGTTGGTTGGGCTTCCTCTGTGTGAATTCCTTAAGGTGGTGCTAATTTGCTTCCTTGTACGCCGCATGAGCTGAGTTTCTGAAGTTGCCACGCTCCAATAGCAGTGCCACACTTGTTGTACAGTGCTGGTACTTTTAGAGCAATTTTACTTATTTTATGCGTTTTGTTTCACATGATTATTTAATTTTTATCTCGCCTTGTTATGTTTTAATTTTTCTTCCCTTGGGCATTATTAGTGCCTAAGCCACGCCCTGTTTGAGGCTGGCCTTTAAATCGGGCTTGTCAGCGCATCCGTGCAGCAGGTGCGCCAAAGGCAATCCCATCTGCACCTGAATGATGCCAGGAAACAGGGATGCTGCCTGTTTGGATCCTAGGCCTATGGCTCTTAGTGTTATATGATACCCACAACTACTAGAGCTCAGCCGTACAGGTAGGAAGATAGGTTGCGGGAAGTTACATCTAGAGAATGGGAGATGCACTCAATGTGCTAATTACAACTTCCAATTTAACTTGCTGGGTGGCCCTCGGACGCCCTCCATGGTGGAAAAGAGTGGGCCTAAGGGCACTAGTAAGTGCTTAAAAAGGCATAATCAGGTTTCCTGTGCCCTCATAAAATAGTGTGGATCGAGCCTGTCTGTCTCCAATGAGATTCTGAATTGAGGACCAGCTCACAGCCCCCTGACTAGCAGCCTTAGCTTGTTGATTGGCTCTCTAGCTCTCAAGCAAAACTAAGCCCTCCTCTCACACCTATTCAGGCCCCTTAATGTTTTTTGGGTGACCCCCAAAACAGCTACCTCTATTTTGTTAGCTGCAGCTTCCCTGTGCCCAACATTGTAATGAACCATGAACTAGGATGTGGTAAGAAGACAGACTTTGTGCTGTCTATTTCCTGAAACTTTAAAAGTGATTTTCCTCTACCCATGAGTACCTCTTTTTCACTTGTTTGTTTGTAGCCTTGTAGTTTAATATCTACTGTTTTACCTGCCTGTAAGTGCCTCAATTTACCTGTTGCATTGTGGTCTTTGTAGTTCAAAATCTGCAGTTTTCACCTATCTGTGACTGCTTCAATTTACTTGTTTGTTTGTGGGCTTTATAGCTTAAAATGTGCCTGTGACTACTTAATTTTCCATCCAAGTTTACCCTGTAATCTGTGCTCAGACCTGTCTGTAAGCTATTTACCCCAGCTCCCTTTTGTCTTAGCAAGTGAGTGAAACAAGATTACCCCCCACCCAGGAAACAGACATATTATACATCAGAGGCTAAGCAGAGTGTCCTCTGAAACTGCAGTAATCTTCTCTTAGTGTTTAAGCTGTGTTTAGAAAGTGTATGTAGCACTCGTTTTTTGGCTAGGAGAGTGAAGTGTTTTAGTGAGTGAAAAGCAGTATTGTTAGAGGCTTAGTTTAGGCCCTTACCTGCAGAACTCCAGAGTGTGGATTAAGCTTGTCTGTCTCCAAGGAGATTCTGAATTGAGGAGCCGCTCTCAGCGCCTTGCCCAGCAGCCTGAGCTTGATGTCACACGTCACTTATATAAGCTGCTATTGGACGTTACATCAGTGATCTGATTGGCTGCTGTATCCGGTGATTCTATTGGGCTTAGTGTTAGTGTTCTGATTGGCTGATAGGTCTTTGGTTCTGATTGGTTCCTGGGGCTAGGGATTCTATTGGACATAGGGCTTAGGGTTTTGTTTCTGATTGGGTGTTAAGACAAGGGCCTCTGATTGGCTGTACGGGCCTGATCTCCTATTGGTCCTATGGCTTAGGGCTAGTGGTGTGATTGGTTAGGGTTGGGGCTAGGGTTCCCATTGGCCGAAGGGGTCACCTTACCACTAGGACTATTTAAGGTCAAGGTTATGGCGTCTCAGCCCGGTCATCAAAGCTAAGGGTGGAGAGGTCAAGGACAGCTGCCTATTTTGGTCCTGTTCGGGACTGGTCGGGCCTAGAGCCAGAGATGCTTCTCATTTTTTCCTACACCAGCACCCACCCTACCCCATCCACATCCACAACCAGAGTAGCACACTCAGAGCAAATGTACTCTACTCATTTACTACTAACAAACCCTACATACTTTTCAATGTTGCAACACCCACTACAAAACCTTACAACCCACACCTTTACACCCTTCTCCCCCAACTATCACACAATGGCACCCTCACTCACACACAAAACACCAATCTATCCCATACCACTAACCAATCCCCTCATCACAAACACAACCCAAATCCACACCATATTTAACTATATCCCATCCAGACACACACTCCATGCTCTAATTACTCCTAACAGACCCCTTTCTGTCAACAACAAACCTAAACTCAGCCTACCGTCTTTTCATCCACCAACACTCTCCTCTTCTTTTACCACAAAACACAACCACACAACCCTTACACTCCGATACACCACACATATTTCCTCTTTTAGCAATCAAATCTAACACAAACACTCTTAACTCTTGTTAATCCCCTCTCACACAACACATACACTCTTTTCCAAAACACATGACCACTCCCTTTACCTTGCAGATTCCACTCACCAACAATACTTTACATTAATATTTTCCACCAAAAACAATTACATCATTACCTCCTCTCACTACTCATCAAAAACAAAACATAACACACACACAAGCACAGCAAAATCTCACAACACAATCCCTCATAATACTTTCCATCACAAACTAAAAACATACACCCACTCCTACCTTCCTGACTACACAAATAATATACACCCTAAACCAACTCCACCACCAAGCTTTCTCTCTACCCCCACACCTAACACATATACAGCAACACAGTGTAGTGTAGCTCCTATTTCCCTAATAGGCTCTGCGCATTGGAATAATATCCCCTATAGGTTTGACATAGGACTAAGGTCAGTATGTCCCTATCGAGTATATTAAACTTAATTACTTGTGCCAGCTAGCTCAGAGGCCACTAGAAACTCCTTGGATAACAAGAAGGGAGTAGTTTCTGGCAGCCGCAAGACATGACAACTTTGTTTCCCTTTAGAATCAGAATGTGTCCCAGAGTCGTGGAAACAATAGATAACCGTTTCACTCAGCTCAATTGTGCATGCTTAGTTTTCCTCCAAGTTACACAGAAAGAATAGACGGGCGTTTCAATAAAAGATTTATTGAACAGTCTTGTTTCTCGTGTAAGTTATATGTGCTGTTATGATCACAAGACACTATGCAAGATAAATAATGTACAGCGTAAGCAGTAGAAATAAATAGTACTGCGATAGCATTATCTTTAGCAGATATTCATTTACATAAATAACACAGACTAAAAAATGCGAGTACTCGTAAGATGCGTTTCTAAACTAGTTCTACCCCAATGTACCTAACCTAACCTGGGTGTAGGGAGAGGTATGAAGTAGGTGAAGTATTCCTTACTACGGTATACTAAGAGTATGTTACGCCTAGTATGCCTAGTATGCCTAGTATGCCAAGTATGCCAAGTATGCCAAGAGTCCCTCTAGGTTCTAGTCAGCTCCATACCTTAAGAATGAGAGAGGTGGGAATCTCTTGCCAGACTCGAACTCCAACACCCCGCAAGGGAAGTCAGATCACTGGAAGCTGGACTCTCTGCGTGCAGGGAGGACAGTGTCTTCTCAGTGCGTCAGGCCGGGAAACGGGCTCCTCTGAAGTCGAGGTCTCCTCTAGTTTACAAGGGCTAGGGAAGGTATATTTATACCTGAGAGGTACCTCAGAATGTTAGCATTGATGTGAATCGGACAGCGGAAGACGTCATGATTGAACCCCTAAGGTATAATGGCTCATGCATAATAAATGAGACCTTGAAGAAATCAATAGTCCTGTGCTAGGGAAACTCCCGAAGCCTAAGGGTCTGTTCTTCAAGAACTCCTTGTGACGTTAGGGTGGATGGATTTCGGAGACCATGCCTGTATTTGGAGTGCATGGTTTAATGCCTAAATAAGGACTGGGATTTTATGCCTATATAAGGGCAGGTCGAATTGTGCCTATATAAGGACATGATACAGGAAAGCCCGTGTATGGACACCCTAAGAGGAATACAACACCCACTCCACTTTCGTGTGTACGATAATACTAAAATGCTAAACATTTAAAATGCTAAACATTAAATCGAGTACCGCATATTTCTAAAACATTTCATAAAACCATTTAAAAGGCTGTTAAAAAAAAACTTTTAGAATGCAAAAGGTACTGTACATATGAAGCATTGCTTTTCATTTCAGGCATATAGATAAAATAAAATACAATATGAATGAAATTTAGCAGTAATATTTACATTTGATAGAAAAATCTAAGTTTTTTCATATCATAAAAAATGAACTTTTTAGACAAACAAGATGACAAAGTGTCTGTGGAAGTTCCACTAAGTCTGTACTATAAGGCTAGTTCTACTTTAAGCAGATTGAAGTGCCATTTTAGTTCGAAAAATGAAAAAAACAAAAAACAATTTTGGTAAGAGTTCCAAGTTTTTGTAGAATGAAGGCCAATTTGTCACTGTATCTCTGGAATACTGAGGACTGAATCAGAGTCAGTTTTCGGGTCTGGTGTAAACATGAGATCATCTATTTCTGTAGACAAAACATCATCCACTGAAGTTGGTGTCAGTTGGAACACCTCGTGTAGTAGATTAATTGCACAGAGATGTGAAGCATCGCGTTCAGCATAGGTCGCCGCAGCAATGTTCGCGTCCGTTGTTACCTGTGTGCCTGTAGATCTTTCTCGTACCTCAGCAGCAGCCGGAAGCGTCTGTGAGATCTCAATGAATGCTGACATCAGGATTGGCAGCCTCTGGGGACAACACAGAGCATGGGCCGTTATCGGGTCCAGCAGAGTATCGATATCCGTTGGCGTATCTGATGGAAATGTTAGACAGGTGTCCAACACGCATTCTACACCGCATAGCAGGCATCGTAGAACAGGTAAGATGCAATCTTGCCAGATTGGTCTGACTGACAGGAACCACGTGGTATTAAGGTCCCGTAGACGAGTTATGCCCAAAAGCTGTACTATTTGCTCACGGCACTTTCGTTCAAGGAGAGCTTTCTCCATTTCGCTCGGAGTGATGTCTGCGAATAGGCTGGCCATAGCGTAATAGCAGGAAGAGAAATAGAATTCCGGCAACAAGTGCTAGAATTAATGGTATGCCACCAAACACCGAATGTGCAAAGTTCGGGATGATTCCGAGTATTGCCTGGAAAGGTGCTAAAAGACCGTTACAGATGCACTTAAATACATGTACAATTCCTGTTGTATCAGACATGTTAAAGATACGTCCTATCATTTCCACGAAATGTATAGGGCAGTTTGTACGTATAAAAGTTTGTATCTCAGCCGAAGTCCTTGCAATTTGTATATCATAAGTTTCTTTGGCCGAGGTCAAAGGCACTGTTTGTTGTAAAAGCATGGCTTTCATTCTGCTCAAAGTATCAAATCTTATAAAAGAGACGTTCAGCGAAGGCCATAGAGGCGACTCCCTGACTGTGTCTATTGGGGCAAACAATACTTGCATACAGCAAGTGACCCTGGAGTTGACCGTTACTAGATATGGGATGCCTGGCAACATGCCGCAGCAACTTTGATCATTCAACATGAGGTAACTCCCATTAGAAAGTTGTCCAAACGTTGGATTAATCACAGCAGCTGGTGTACCCTGCTGATGGCAAGACAAATTTGCCACTGAACCATTACAAGCCCCGTGTAAAGAAATGTCCCGACATATAAGCGAACCGCTTAGTGCACGTTTACAGTGTGTACCGCTCAAAAACACTTCACGATCCCCACTCCAACATCTATATGTAAACGGTAAATCCCAAGATGTCTTAATGTATTCCTTACCCAACCTTTCATATTTGCCTGCTTGCATTTGTTTGAGGCAATACTGAAACTGAAAAGTAGTCACAGGTAGTGTGATTTTGCCATGAATAAGCCATTCTGTAGCTGGTTTTTCTGCCACTGTGAATGGTAACTTTTCCAGTTTTTCAATGCCCAGCACTGTATACCTCGCTCCTCTTTGTGCCAGTTCAATCTGTTTATCAGTGAGATTGTATTCTGCAAACAGAGCTGTTGTGTTGATGAAACGCCAAGGCACATAGCCCGCTCGCAAAGATTGCAGCGTCCAGCTTAATAACACAATAGAACGTAATGGAGATTGGCCTTGTTGTAACATCGCCAAATCTTGTTCCAGTATGTCGATAGCAGAGGATACAATGCCGTCCAGTGAATATATTCTGGAGGACAAAGTTGTTAACCCATTGTCGACCACAGAGAGTGTTTTCTCTAAATTAATACGATCAAGTTCACGTATTCGTTCTGCGGCCTCTATCTGTGACACCTTCCATGCTTCATTATAAGCAGCATAAATGCCGGCATATATGAAACGTTTTTGACGCGGTTTTCTTGGTCCAAGCAAGAATTCCCTAAGGTCTGCGTCTTCTTTAAGTAAGGATAAGTGTTGTTTCACATCCTGTAGTGTAGATTTCTGCAGCCAATCGAGGCATAATTTTCCTACACTGTATGTTGTTACTACCCCCGGATGTTGTCTTTGGACATATCTTGGGTCTGGCCTATGAATAGTAAAGCCCTGAGATTTATTCAGGAATCTTTCCTGACAGTTGTTCGTGTCTGTGGGCCAGATCAACCATTTTTTCCAATCAGGATTAGATCTGTTGAGTTGTAGTATATTGTCAACTGTAACCGCTGCCTGTGTATCGTTATCACTTGTAGGTGTTGGTACAGAAGGATTTTTCATCTCTTTGATCTTGGCTAATCCAAGACAAGATGTTTGTTGGACAGTTTCATTCAAAAACATTTGTTCAGGGATCATACAGGCTCTAAATAAAGCTTCTATCCCCTGCACTTGCCATTCTTTAGTACCCCAGATAGTTTTTGTGTCTATCGTGTTTTTCCATAAGTCGAAACCCTGTCTAGACAGTTGGGCAATAAATGTTGCAGAATAAATCTGTTTTGTATTTGTTAACATAATTTTCAGTCCTGTTTTGTTTACATTTTTATAGTAAAACGTTTATGGATCAGATGTATTATATCCTGAAAAATATGGAAACTTGTTAGCAAATGTTTTTGAACTACCGTGTGGTGGTGTAGGACAATGCTCCCATTGGTTAAACATATACACATTTCTAGGGTATGCAGATTTATGCAAATAATGATGACCATAGTGGTTATAGCAATACAGCTTTTCATAGTCTGATGAACCCTCTAAATATTAATTTTTAGAAAATGCAGCACATTTTTCTAGGTCAAACATTATGTCATTAACAGTCTCAAAGTCCCAATCATCAGAGTAGGCACTGGACGAAATGAGATCACTTAGTGAAATTTTAAACAAATGTGGAATGTTCAATTGTTCCGTCGGACCGAAGATATCAAAATCTGTTTTGTCCCACACTATACCATCCTGTATAGGAACAGCTGTGATGTTCACTGTTGACAAGTCTGTTGCTTCACGATTGGAAGATTTATGAGGTTTCAAAAGTAAGTTCACGTCTTTTCCTTCAGTGTTCACATGGATGTATCTGCCACTTATAAGCACGCTTACAGTTGTAACCAAAGCTAGCCAGAGCAGGAAAACAAAAAATCCAGATGTAATCCAGAGTTCAATCCATGGAGAAACCAAATAAGTCTTTTTCAGAAAGTGAAGAAAGTCTTGTACTTGCTGCTTGAATTTCAATGATGCTGGCGTAGTTTCAGGTTCACTCGGATCTTCTGAGAACGTATCAAAGTTAATGAAATAGCCAGAAGCAGTTCTGTCAATTGTTGGAATTGCATCAGGATTTGTAGAAATCGCAGGAACCAGTTGATCACTTGCTACGTTGGTGTAGACAGGTGTATTTGGACGAACTGTTACTTGAGTTTCAAGAGGGATGAGTTCCATAGCATTGTTGCTCAGTCCTTCATCTATTACTGCTGAATTCTCGATGGTTATCAGTCTTTCAGTCTGAACCTCTTGGATAGTAGCAAGAGGAGTGCGTCTGCTACTAGGTCGGAGTCCACGAGGCCTACTATTTAGTATTGGCCACATACTGTGGTTTGATGAGGTCGATGGACACAAATCTTTTCTCCTTTCTTCCAGCAAGGGGCGGCAGAAGTACTGTTCTTGTTCCTTGAACTGCTAGGACAGGCACTGGTTGTCTGTAAGAAGGTCCAAATTCCTTCTTGTCTGCAATTTTTTCTCTGACTAGAGCCCCAATTTTTGGAATCCAGACAGGCCTTGCTGGGACCGCCGGTTTTTCTCCAGTGGTGGTTGGCTGTAGGAATACGTTGCTTTGTTTCGTTCTTAACTCATTCAGTTCCTGTAAAACAGCCAAACGATCTTTGATATCAAATGTTTTATTTTCCACCACTGTGCCTACGTCATCGAGATCTGGTACCCACATTCTTGTCCCAAATAGGACCTCATATGGAGTGACCCCCTAGAGAACTTCTTGGCAGGTTGTTCAATGAGCGTTGGACCCCATAAAGATGTTTGACCCACCCATCACCCGAACCTAATACCCTAGCTGTTATAGACTGCTTTATGTCCCGGTTTTTCCTTTCCACAACCGAATTTCCCTCAGGATGGAATGGAGAGGAGTACCGCAATGCAACGCCCAGACTGGCCATGGCTTCTTTGTAAGCTCGAGAGCTAAACGCAGGGTCCTGGTCAGAATGTAGCGTGCCTATTGCGTATGTGCTGATAAAGACTCGCAAATCTTTTATAACAGTTCGAGCGTCAGCCGAGCGCTGAGGCCATATCCATAGGAACCTTGAGCACGAATCCACTGCAACCATGATATATTTATAGTTACTGTCCCTTTGCAAGGGACCGCAGTGGTCCAGGTAAACACAAGCTAATGGTTTGTCTGAAATTAACAGGGGTGTCTGCGCAGGACGTTTCACTGTGGAGACTTTCATCTGTTGGCATATATCACATTCTAAAACATAGTTCTTTGTTTGTTTTCTAATGCCAGGCCACCAATATCTTTGCTTGAGTAAAGATACTGTTGCAGAAACACCTGCATGGGCAGAAGCTATCCCTTCATGTGCTGCTAGTATTAGTCCTAATCTACGTTCTTTGTTTGGAATTACCCTATCCCCCACTCCAGGGATTCGAGCAAAAGGAACGTTGTTCACATCAATTACATAAGAGTACTTGAGTGGAAACTTTTTTGGTAACGCTGCACCACTGCCTTTGCTTGTAGCATTGACAGCCAACATTATCTCACTGTCTATTTTTGTTTTTGAACGAGTGATCGCAGCTTCGGAAGCCGTCTGAACAGCCCCCTTTGCGGCTTCATCAGCCAATGAATTCCCTGCAACGTGAACGCCATCACGTTGATGACTCAGTGTGTGTATCACGTGAGCCTTTGGTAGTTCGTTTTTCAACTGAACTACTTGTTCCCAAAGCGTTTTGTGCTTTATTGTGCCACCTTTTGCATCTTTGAACCCGTTTTCAAGCCAATTTTGTATATATTCATTATACGACTGCACACAGTAAAAAGAATCGCACACGATTAGTGTGGGGAATTCGCGATCTGTACTTTCAAGTGCCAGTTTGAATGCTTGTAGTTCAGCTCGCTGAGCTGTACAATCTCCTAGAGATTGAGTTTTTGTGACCATAGGTCTGAAGATGCCATCTCGCATGCGACCTTTAACGATTGCACACGCTGCACTGTAAGCTTGCTTACCCCCTGTTGCGGGTTGTGCAGATCTGTCAGTGTAAATTATGAATTCGTACTGATTGAGAGGCAGAATTTCAGTGGGCAGAGGACATTCTTGTTCATATTGCAGGAACGCTTGTGTTTTTAGACCAGGATCATAAACATATTCAACATCTGTTGCAGCAAGATAATTAACCCATTGTATCCATCTTGGATGTAATGCTTTAGCATTTGGAATGCTTGCTTTTGTGACCGCTTCTAATGCAGGTACTGGGGTGACGACAATAATGCGTTTCCCTTGTGCTTGGGCTCTTTCTTTTGCTACTGCAGTTTGAACTGCTGTCAGAATTTTTCAGTTGAACTGAAGCGCATTTCCGCTTGTGTGTACAAATGAGATTTGTATGCAATTGGTATTTTCTCACCCTCATTGAAGGTTAAGTATGTGAATCCGCATTGACCCGAAATTATTCGAATCACCAAATTGCGTTGACTTACGCGTGTTTGTAAGTGATTTGTTGCTAACATGTTAGCCTGTATTGAACGCAAGATTTCAGTGTGTTCTTGTGTCCAATTTTTGATTGAAAAATAAGGTTTGATTAATGCGTAGAGAGGTTTAACCCTTTCTGCGTAGTTTAGAATATAAGTTCTACCAAAGTTTAGGAAACCCAGGATAGATTGTAAGTTTTTTAGCGTTTTTGGAGGTTGGAGCAGCGCACATTTCTCTAGAAAGTCAGCTGCCAAGCTCTTGCCTTCACTTGAAAGCTCATATCCCAGAAATAGGACATTGAGATGGGCAATTCGAGATTTTTTAAAGTTGAACTTGTAGCCCTCAGAGGCGAAGCCCAAAATAATGGTGCTCACCCTGTTCAAGTGTTTGTCCAGGTCGTCGTCTGTCAGATAGATGTCATCTACATAGGACAATGCCTCATTGTCATAAATTTGTAGTAACTCCGTTACCCTCGCTGAGAATAAACCTGGGCTATTCTTGAACCCTTGTGGGAGTCGACAAAAGTGACGCTGGGTCCCCATTATGGAGAATGCTGTTAAGTACCTGCTTTCAGGTGCTATGTTTTGACAAAAGAAACCATTTGAGATATCTAATGTGGTTTTATATTTTTACGCACAATGTTATTCATTAATGCTGTGCTATGTGCATTTTGCACTGCAAATGTTTTACAACAAGTGTTTAAGTGTCTGTAATCCAAAACTAGATGATAGGTATTGTCTGGTTTGGAGACAGGAAACAAAGGATTGTTCATTGAGGAGGTGCATGTTTCAATCACCCCTAGGTATTCAAGTTGATCTAAGATCTCCCTGACCTGTTTTTTAGCTTCTTGCTTTATTGGGTACTGCCTTTGTGCAGTTGGTTCATGTTTCAGATGTATTTTATGGTGAGGTGAGTCCTCATCCCATCCTACATGATTTTTATATAATGCTGGGGCCTGGGCTACTGCCCATTTCCTGGCATATGTATATTTTTGGTGAATTGGAATTTGGTTGGAGAAGGCAGGCATAATAATGTCCTCGCCGTGTGGGCATTCCCTGACAAACTGTGGTGGCCAGTCTTTTTCTGCTAGAAGTATGTCATAGCCCCTTGAAAGTTTTTCCCAAAAGAGTGCTTTTACCTGTCTAGGTTTGTCTCCCTCCATCCGGAGTGCTATTTCATATAACGTTTGTGGAGTACTAACCCTGGTGTCTACAGTCTCAACTGTAATGTACTCATTCAAGTCCACTATCTCCAGAAGTTCCTTCAGGTTCTGGCGAGCTATTGTGACTTCTGCTGCACTGTTCAGCATTGTCTGAGCCCATTCTCCGTTCTTGAGTTGTGTTCTCAGTATTCTCGGCATGTCTGATTTTTAGACCTGCTACTTTCTTTTTGGAGAATTGAGGTTTTGTTTTATTTTTTGGAGCGTGTTTATCTTCTTTGGACTTCACGCGTTCTTCTCTATGTTCTGTCCGTCCTCTTCTTTCCGAAGTCTGTGATGAGATCTGAAAGGGACGAGAGGAACGTGTATCAGTATCTTGATACCTGTCAGGTTGTCTCAAATTATCCCTATTCCTGAGGTTATACCTCCTTTCAGAGGGCTCCTTTTGAGGAGACCTACTCCGGGATTGAGATCGATTCTCGATTGAGTTTTGTTTATTAGTTTCCCACTTCTTTTTAGAAGATGTAGGAGTCTGTTTATTAGAGACCTTTTCAGGATTTTCAGATAGTTTTGGCTTCACTGGTTTTCCACCCAAACTATCTCTGCCTAATTCTGCATAAGATTGTTCAATTATTCTGGGTAGTTCAGTTTGATGTTCTGTAACATCGAATTCCCTTAATCGTTGGCGGATCGCCACTGCTGCTGCCTCCCCTTTAATATTAGATGTTATGTTATGTTATGTTATTGAGATTTGTAAAGCGCGCAAATACCCGGAGGTGTCTTGGCGCTACAGACAAGGTGAGCCACTGGTGAGTCTCTAGTTGCGGAAGAGCCAAGTTTTTAGCTCTTTTCTGAAAGAGACGAGAGATCGCGCGTTTCTCAAGTCAGTCGGTAGGGAATTCCAGAGTTTACCGGTGCAGTAATGAAAGCTGCGACCACCCCAGAGTAAGGAACGAATTCTGGGCACTCTCAAGAGTTTAGCACCTGATGAACGAAGGTGTCTGGTTGGTTCATACCAAACAAGGAGATTTTGCAAAAAGGCTGGCCCTGTATAATTCAGGGCCCTGAACGCCAGGCTAAGAGCCTTGAATTTTATTATAATTTTATTATAATTTTATTATAATATTATTGCTGAGACCTGGTCGAAATTTTTCAGTAATTTCATACCTAAATTCAGAGCAGGCTCTGCCCCGTATTCATTTTGAATTTGTTTCAGGACATCAGGTATTACCGCAATTGATGGAATACCATGTGTTTTAGTATAGATGGCAGCAAAGACTGAGCCCCAAGTGGTGCAGTCTTCCAGTTGTGGTGTGATCCCCATTGGTAAACTGATTGTTAGGATTCTGTGTTTTTCAAACGGGCTAGTATTTGGAAATACTGCTTCGATTTGAGTAATTTTTTGAGCTATCCAGAACGGAATTTGCTCACGTTTTGTGGGCATTTTACCCATGACTGCGTAAAGAGTCTGTGGTGTAATTTTTAGTGTATTCCCCTGTTGAGGAGCTTGATTTGGAAGTGTCAATGGTTGTTGGACTGTGAAAATCCGCATGACATATTGGACCAATTGTCTGTATATTTTTATTATTTCTTGTAGTTGAACAAGTAGTTCCTCGTCTGACATTTCTTCAATGGCAGGATGAGGTGTATAGCCTGCTAGAATCTGCCATGTTGCTCCTGGTCTACCTAGTGGACCGAGCCTGGTAATGTTTCTGTGATGTTTTAGGGCGCCTTTAAACCAGAGCTGATGCTCCTGGTATGTTAATGGAATTTCAATATCCTCGAAAGGAATATATTCCTCTGGTGGATCATCTTCTTTGTAGAAGTGAAACGTGTGTGTTACTGTATTTGATTCAGGAAATATTACCCATGAATAGAATACCTCTGTCTGAAAGGATTCGTGTGCCTCTATCACGAAAACTGCTCTACCGCCTCTTGGTGGTAGACCGTGTTTTATAAGTTTTAGAGTTATGGCTCTTCTTAAGTTTTGAGGGATGTCTATAACACCCTCCTCGGTTTCAATAAAATCTGTGATATTATAAGCTGTTGTAGCTGGCTGATCCGCAACACCACTGTTTCCGGTCTCAGTGTCGGAGCCAGGCATTTTGTTTTTGAAAAAATGTAGAACAAGTTACAAGGAAACAAAAGATAAGTTGCACAATATTTTGGAACACTGTATCCTTCAACGTTGAGCAAACCAAACAGCTAATATATAGGGTGTTTTCCCTATGTTGCTGTGGCGGATACTTAACCCTGCCCACTCCAGACGTCTTTTGGAGTATATGGGTAGGGGTCTCTGAGAGAAAAAGCACAGCTGAGTTACTCCGTATCTAACGTTAAATTACCGCCTTACCAAACCGTTGGGCGCCATGTAGTGTAGATCCTATTTCCCTAATAGGCTCTGCGCATTGGAATAATATCCCCTATAGGTTTGACATAGGACTAAGGTCAGTATGTCCCTATCGAGTATATTAAACTTAATTACTTGTGCCAGCTAGCTCAGAGGCCACTAGAAACTCCTTGGATAACAAGAAGGGAGTAGTTTCTGGCAGCCGCAAAACATGACAACTTTGTTTCCCTTTAGAATCAGAATGTGTCCCAGAGTTGTGGAAACAATAGATAACCGTTTCACTCAGCTCAATTGTGCATGCTTAGTTTTCCTCAAAGTTACACAGAAAGAATAGACGGGCATTTCAATAAAAGATTTATTGAACAGTCTTGTTTCTCGTGTAAGTTATATGTGCTGTTATGATCACAAGACAGTATGCAAGATAAATAATGTACAGCGTAAGCAGTAGAAATAAATAGTACTGCAATAGCATTATCTTTAGCAGATATTCATTTACATAAATAACACAGACTAAAAAATGCGAGTACTCGTACGATGCGTTTCTAAACTAGTTCTACCCCAATGTACCTAACCTAACCTGGGTGTAGGGAGAGGTATGAAGTAGGTGAAGTATCCCTTACTATGGTATACTAAGAGTATGTTACGCCTAGTATGCCTAGTATGCCAAGTATGCCAAGTATGCCAAGTATGTCAAGAGTCCCTCTAGGTTCTAGTCAGCTCCATACCTTAAGAATGAGAGAGGTGGGAATCTCTTGCCAGACTCGAACTCCAACACCCCGCAAGGGAAGTCAGATCACTGGAAGCTGGACTCTCTGCGTGCAGGGATGACAGCGTCTTCTCAGTGCGTCAGGCCGGGAAACGGGCTCCTCTGAAGTCGAGGTCTCCTCTATTTTACAAGGGCTAGGGAAGGTATATTTATACCTGAGAGGTACCTCAGAATGTTAGCATTGACGTGAATCGGACAGCGGAAGACGTCATGATTGAACCCCTAAGGTATAATGGTTCATGCATAATAAATGAGTCCTTGAAGAAATCAATAGTCCTGTGCTAGGGAAACTCCCGAAGCCTAAGGGTCTGTTCTTCAAGAACTCGTTGTGACGTTAGGGTGGATGGATGTTGGAGACCATGCCTGTATTTGGATGCATGGTTTAATGCCTAAATAAGGACTGGGATTTTATGCCTATATAAGGGCAGGTCGAATTGTGCCTATATAAGGACATGATACAGGAACCTTACATGCTGCACCATCACCCCTAACTCATACACCTTCTACCCTAAACAGACACAAACAAAATAAGCAACCTGTCACTCTTCATAACTTCTCATCTTCATGTCTACTGCACAAAAAGGCTACTCTACAAAACAACACAGCACACCAACTCACTCTTAAACACTATCTCCACCACCAACACATGCAGACCCATCAAAATGCCTTCTTAGCCTGCTGGATGAGGAATACGATACATAACAGCTACACTATTGCTATCCTCAGACAGCTAATACCACCACTAAGGACACACCTGCTACAAGCCCACAAAATACTGCCCTCTCTTCTACAAAACAAGGCCACACCATCCCCAAAGCACATTCTCTAAACTACCTACTAATAAATGCTCAATCACTCTCTAAAAACAAGCGTCACATCTACAAACTTCTCACTGACACACAAACTGACTTACTCTTCATAATTGAATCATGGTTGAGAGATGGCATGGCTCCACTGCTGAATGAACCTGTTCCTCTAGGCTATCAAACTATCACACAAAATTATGTAGGCAAAAGAGGAGGTGGCCTAGCTGTTGTATTCAAGCAAACATTAAATATCACTGAAGTTGACTACGTCTCCATACAAGATTGTGAGGCCCTCTTCACTAGATGCAACCCTACACCAATGTCCTCCTGTAACTTCCTGCTCCTTTACAGACCTCCACCTAATAATTCAACATTCCCAGACACACTTCTAGACACAGTTTCAAACCTTATAATACTACACTCCAACCTATGCATTCTAGGTGACCAAAACATTTGGTTTGACAAACCCGATATGCCACATCCGAAAGCAATCATCACTGGTCTAGACGCACTGAACCTACATCAGATTGTCCACAAACCCACACACATCACAGGAAACATCCTAGATGTCATTTTTGCAAATACAGAACTAGTTACCTTTCAAACAATGACTCCAGTCACATGGCTAGACCACCATTTGCTTGCTTTCCAACATAAAACAACACAAAGCAACACACCTAAAACCACATTACATGCATCCACCTATCGACGTGGAACAAACTCAATTTTGAACACTTAGAAACACAACTAACATCCAGTGCAGATCTAGACACAATACATTCCGTTCAAAAAATATATGAGTGGCTACAAGAAGCTTTTGATATCCTAATTCCACTAAGCACAACACAACAAAAGAAAACAGGCACCTTGGAGAAATACAGAGATAAAAGAGTTAAAACAGCAAATTAGAAAGCTGCAACGTTCCTGGCTCAAAATAAACACAAATCAAGAAACTTAACAGATTATACAAGTCAGCAATCAAAAAAGCCAAGAGAAAATAACATTCAAACAAAATTCAAAATGATAAATGTGCAAATAAAGAATTCTATAAAATTCTCACTGAATTTGGCAAACCAAATTGCCTAGAAGGCGCTCATCCCATTACACGACCAAACCAGACACGTTTGACTCCTGTCTAAAACAAAGAAAAACTACCAGCACTGACCCTTTTCCAAAAAAACACTCCAAGAGTATGCAAACCCAGCCTCTCCATTCCTCCCACCAAATATCACACAATGAATTTATTGACCTAGTGAAAGCAAGCAGGCCTGCCGGCAGCCCTTCTGACCTATGTCCACCATAAACCTTCAAGAGAATTCTTCTATCTACCTCTGCTGCCACACCAGTAAGAAGAATCATCAACAATTCCTTAACTACGGGAATATTTCCAGAAGATCTCACAAAGTCACACATATGCCCATTACTAAAGAACACAAACCTGGACCCGCTTAACCCTGACAACTACAGACCAATTAAAATTGGACCTTTCCTGGACAAACTAATAGAAAAAACTGCATTCGCCCAGATGTCACAACTCATTTAAGATAATTCCATACTTTCAGACTTCCTGACTGGATTCCGTCCAGAAAGAGGCACATAATCTGCCCTTGTTGCCATCTGGGATGACCATAAGAACACAGTTGTCCCGAACTGGGTTGCTGTACTACTTCTCTTGGACCCCTCAGCTGCCTTTGACACTGTTGACCATGACACTCTAATACAAAGACTCTATGAAGCCAGCATAGAGGGGACTGCTCTCGTCTGGATCACATCCTACATTCAAAACAGAACTAATGTCATCCATACCCCCCCTTTCTCATCCAAACCGTACTTCACATAAGCAGGGGTGCCTCAAGGCTCTATCATCTCACCCATGATTTTCAATATTTACATGAAGTCATTACCAGCACTGATCAATCAATTTAACCTCACATACTATAACTATGCATATGGCACACAAATACTCCTTAAACTGGAAAGCCCCAAAGACATTGGAAACTCACAAATTTTCAGTTGTCTCAGAGCCATGGACAGTGGATAACATGGAGCCATCTCAAATTTAATGCTTCCAAAACAGAAATACTCATGTGTGGCGATTGGAAAAATTATGATCACTCCCTGCCTGGCCTGACGATCTGGTAACACCACTTAAAGTATTTAAGAAAGTAAGAAACCTCAGAATTACCATTGACTCCAAGCTATCAATGAATGGCCAAGTGGACAAACTAGCAAGACCTAACTTTGTTACTATAAAAACTCTGCGACGCATTCTCCCCCACCTGGGAATTCCACACAAGGTCTAGGCTACTATCTCTCACGTTCTGTCTAAACAGGATTACGCCAATAGCCTCTACTACGGATCACCTTTAACAACTATGAAAAGACTACAATGGATTCAGAACTCTGCTGCCAGATTACTCCTATATATTAAGCCACAAGCCCACATCTCCCCTGCCTGGAAGGCCCTACATTGGTTACCAGTTGCCAGAAGATCCACATTTAAGTTGCTTTGTATCACCTGCAAAGTGATACATGGAACAGGACCTCTCTTCATCAGGAAAAAAATCACCAAATACATTCAACAAAGGAACCTCCGCTGTAGATTGGCACCTCATCTCAAAATCCCAACATACAAGGAAAAAACCTAGCTGGCAACTTCCTTCTCTGTTCAAGCAGCCAAACTGTGGAACTCTTTACTCCCAAACATAAGATCCACTGATAACTAACTTATCTTCAGAAGACTACTCAAGTGTTGGCTCTTTCCCACATAACTACGATGCTCAAACAGATATATACAGCATATCCCACGGTATATAAGCATTTATTTGGACTATAGACGTGTACCTTTATATGTGTATTGCTTTATATAAACACGTATAATAATTATGTCTATAAATATATAGATATTTGTTAGCTCTGCTTAGCAATTGTACATATTACTTATGGTTATATTATTCTATGTTTAACATGTATATTGCTGACTGAATAAATAAGAACGCCTTTTATCATAACTATTTATCGACAAGTGTTTCACTATTGAATAAAATAAATATAAAAACTAATAAATTAACTTAAAGTACAGCAACACTTGAAAGTCTGAGTTTATTAAATACAACTTAAAACTACATATATTACCTTCCTTATACATATATACCTTCCATGTACTTAACTTATGTATCTTTATATTTATTACTTTACTTCTAATTCAGCATCTCCAATGCACTAACCTATACCTCTCTCAATATGTCCTCTACCTCCACCCTCTGACTCATACCAAACCTCATTCTACTACTCTCGCCAATGCACTACCTTATTTCTCACCCTATACCGCTATAAATATATCCTATACCTCCAATCTCTGAATTACCCCAAACCCCATTCTACTACTTTGATCTACAAAATAATCCTTTCTAGACTCTTTCCTCCTCTCCCCCTCCTTGCATCATCTCATACCGCTTCTGCTATTCAGATCCCCCAAACAAGCCTTTCTAAACCTTTCTCTCTGACTCTTCTCCCCTCCACCTCCAAGTTTACCCATCCCAAACCTCCTCCTACTGCAATGAGCTCCAAAAAAACACCAAACACTTTCTCGACCCTTCCCTCTTCTATCCCTCCACTATCCTTTTCAATCCAACTAACAGACTAACATGTCCACCGCTCAAAGTAATTTTATATTTCTCTATACTAATTCCCTACTTATCCTGTTTTGGTTCCGGAGGAGCGTACTACCCCCGAAAAGCACTTCGACACTTCATCAGGGGTAGCAAGCGCTATATAAATGCAAACCCTTCCCTCTTCTACCCCTCCACTATCCTTTTTCAATCCAAATAACAAACTCACATGTCCACCACTAAAATTAATTTACTAGCTCCCTATACTAATTCATCACTAATTCTTTTTGGGTTCCGGAGTACCATGCTACTCGCCGAAAAAGCGCTTTGACGCCTCGTAAGGGGTAGTGAGCGCTATATAAATGCAATTACAATTGCAAATGCAATTAAACATAAAGTCAAAGTTCATGAGTTATTTGTATCCTTACATCTTGACTGTTTGTTACTGAAACATGAGCCTGTGAGGATTCTGGTACCGACTTGGCTGCGGCTGTCCCGCATGGGTACGTCATCTCCTGATTAGTTCGCCTTGGTCAGAGGTGGAGCAGACTCACAAATATATCTAGAGACTCCTTTGGTTATACCCTCGCACTGGTGGCTGCACACTCACTGGACTCTGGTGAGGTGGCTCTTTTTAGATTTAAAAGTTCAGCTAATATTACTTTCTCAGGACCATTGGTGTATCGGCCACCTAGTCCACGTGCCAATTTTTTAACAGCCTGGGATTAGGCGATGGAACCATTCCTTGTTCACCCCACCTTTACCATCCATAGGGAATTTGATTTCCATTTGGAAGAACCCTCTAGCAGGGACCCTATCTCACTGCTTGAATTTATGATGAGTTTTGGATTTTCCCAATTGGTCAAAGTACTCACTCACACAGGGGGTCATACTCTGGATGGTATTTTTACTAATTCCAATACTCTAGCTCTTGAAAAAGTGCTCTCCCTTAGTTAGGTGGACCATCAGGTGGTTATTTTTAATGTTCATCTCCCACAGATAGTGCTTGGTGGGGGTTCTGCCTCATTTAAACCTAAGTTAGTACCCTTTAGGAACTTGAATAACATTACTCTGGCAGGCCTGAAACAGGCACTTAAATTTCTGAAACCAGTGCTGCTCACCTGTTTCACGGTAAAGCAGAAGGTTTTCAAGGATGGATTGAAGCAGCTCTAGACACTGTGGCACCACTGAAAGTTAAACTCTGCACACCCACAGCACCTTGGTTCTCAGAAGAACTTAAAAATCTTAGACAGCAATGCCTCAGACAGGAGCGGAGATGGTGAGAAAACCATAATCACACAGAGATGGAGCGAAATAAAGCTCTCTTACTCCACTACAAACACACTATAAGTGAAGCTAAATCCGCCTTTTTTACTGAGAAAATTAGATGGGCAAAGAATTCAGCTAAGAAACTCTTTAAAGTAGTCAAAGCGTTATCACATCCTCCTACTCAAAGTGTTGGGGACCCATCGCAAGGGTTTTGCGATAAATTAGCAAACTAATTCAGGGATAAAATTCTCAACATATACTCAGATTTTAATCCCCTGAGGCAAGGGACCCTACAGCGGAGGGACTTTCAACCTCAGCCTGCTTCCACTGCTCTCAGCCTTTCCTCCTATCTCAGCTCATCAAACAAAGGAACTTCCCTTGGGTATTAAACCTGGGTCTCCGGCCGACCCCTCTCCGCTCAAAATCTTGCAGTTGGCCCCTAATTGTATGCTGATTATCTGCAGAGTGTTCAATCACATATTGGAATTTGGAAACTGGTATTTATCCCAGCCCATGGAAGGAATCCATAGTTATTCCTTTACAGAAAAAAAACCAGCGCGGATCTAGACAACTTGAAACATTTTCATCCTATATCTTTGTTGTCCTCACAGGCCAAAATACTTGAGAAGTATCTGAACCAGGAACTGGTGAAACGGATTGACATGCACAATATCCTTGACCCATCGCACTCATTGCAGCTGGTGCCAGTGTCAGATACAAGGTAGATCAGGGCGGGGCGGCTATCCTGGTGGTGCTTGACTTGTCTGCAGCATTTGTCTGGGTGCTAAGTGAAACGTAAGAAAGACACAGAAAGTCAGAGTTGGAGGGTAAAGAGCTGAATCTTGAGTTGCTGTCTGAAAGGCTGCTCACTTCCGATTTGGCGTAGTTTGGCAGGCAAACTGTTCCAAGCTAGGGGGCCCAGGAGGGATAAGGATCTTTCTCCAGTTTTTGCTAGCCTATCCCTAGAAACTATGTCCAGGTGGCCATGGGAAGAGCGCAGACTTCTAAGGGGAGTGTAACATTGAATCCTGGAAGACAGCTATTCAGGTTCGGAGTGGTTAAGAGCTCTGTGCATGAGGACAAGAGTCTTAAACAGGATCCGCTTTTGGACAGGAAGCCAGTGTAGTTTCTTCAAATGAGAAGAAATTGATGTTCATCTGGGTAACTTAGCGACCATGCGGGCCTCTGCATTTTGAACAGTTTGTTATTTCTTTAGCAGGTATTGTGGAAGACTGGAATAGAGAGCTTTAGCATAATCTAGCCTGGATACAATCTGAGCCATAATCCTCATAGGCAAGGAAAGGAAGTGCAGGAAATTTTTTTGCCATGCGCATCAGTTCAAAGCAGGTGCCCACTACTGTATTAATTTGATTTTGCAGCGTGAGTTGTTTGTCAAATTTGACTCCCATATTTTTTACACTTTCTGCTTGGGCTTTGGGTGCGGAGGCCCCATCCAGCCAGTTAGCTTGTAGTTTGAGAGTACAGTTATACCCGAAACAGAGAACCTCTGTCTTATCGATGTGCATTTAGGCCTGGGCAGTAAACTCAACTCCGAAGGCGGAGTTTACAGAGCTTTGCAACTCTGCACTCCGCTTGGAGCGCAGAGTTTGGCAAAAACTCTGCCTATGCCCCTACGATGATGTGTTATGTTTCATACAGCACACATGAGTGAGTAGGCAGGTACACCAGACTAGGGCCCGCGCCATTTCCTGCCCAACTCCGCAGGCTGGGGAAGTTTATCAAAGAAACCAGCCCGGATTGGCCAGTGGGGTTTGGCTCCCACATTCTGATTGGCATCCAGGTGTTTGTGACAGGAGTTTGGAAGTGCACGTCTGGTGCGTTAGGCAATGGACAGTAGAAGTAATTAAGAGCATCAGTGGTTAGCCATTAACAGCCTGATGGGACAGCGGAGGGCATTACTGCCGACTGGTGTGGTGACAGTGGCTCGGCGGGGACTGCAGCCAGTGCTTAGGCACAGAGATAGCCTGATTCACAGAGAGAGATCCTTGGATAGATCCCCACGATGGGCCTTCCCCGAGTTGAACCGATTGCCTGCAGTCATTCAGAATCTGGAGGAGAGAGCTGCCTATGCTGCCCCGGGTATGTCTAGTGCAGCCTCCACACCAAGGCCTGCCTCCCCAATCAAACTACGACCAATCTCTGCCCGGTTTCCCATCCGACCCTGTCTGCATGAGAGAAAGCCGCAGCCGATGAAGGTACGAAGCTTCTCCTCCTCAAATGCTGACTGCAGCTGAATAGGCTGAATATAAGTGATCAGCTCAAGTTGTGGCAGACATGTAACCCAAAAGGCATTTTGAATGTTATGGGGGACGGGGTTCTGTACATAAAAGCCATGGTAAGGCTTACTCTAAGGTAAACCCATCTGCTCTTCGGCCTTTAGGGTTTAGTACAGAATTAAGACCGTCTAAACAAGGGTATCTAGGCTGGGACTCAGAGCATATATATATCGATGGCCCTCTATCAGGGGAGAGTAGCCAGTACATTATTGTAAAGGGTGTGGGCTGACTAAGCTTAAATGGCCCACCTAAGTGAGTTGCACAATGGGGGAAAGCAGGTTATATTGTAAATTAGAACTGATAATGCAAGTACAGGGCAACTTAAGCTGCAATGTGAGCTAATGCAGGAGCAAGGGGTATGCATCTGTGAGAGCTGAAGTCCAATCTTTTAAAATCAAGCATGACCAATTGAGTATTTCACTTTTCTGAGACTGTTGAGGACCATGTGCTTGATTTAATTATCCAACTCAGTGGTGCTAGTCATATAATATCATTTTCAAGAAGAGGAAAGGTGGAGCCGGCCTTGCTGAAACTTGTAGCGAATTTTGCGGGCTGCAGACTAGTCTCTGTATCAGGGCTCCCTCCCCACACCCAGTATCTGAACCCACAGTCACAACCTGGGGTGCAATCAGCGGCTCTGTGCACATTGGAGGAGTGGGGGTGTGTGTCAGGGGTAGATGATGCTGAGCTGGACGGAGGTGCTTCCCGGGCCCCCTCCCTGCCTTGTGCATCTCAGGTAGATGAGACACAGAAAAGGCAGCAATGCACTCAGAGAGGGCGCTCGGTGGGTTGACACACTTGCTGCAGACGTCGGGGTTGCGAATTCCACACATTTGACTCAGCCTTTCATTCTTTGGAGGTTGATCAAATAAGGCCCTTTAGTAATATCAATCAATCAGGGTTTTTTAGAGCGCACTACTCACCCGTGAGGGTCTCAAGGTGCTGGGGGAGGGTGTGAGCAGCTCCGTTGGGTCACTCAAAGAGCCAAGTTTTGAGGTCCCTCCTGAATTGGTGCAGTATCGGACTCTGTTGGAGGTAAAGGGGGAGTTCGTTCAAGGTCTTGGCTGCGGGCAGGAGAAGGATCTTCCACCTGCTCTGGTCCTGTAAAAACATGGGACGGTGGCTAGGACGAGGTCGGCTGAGCGGAGGTTTCTCTTGGGGGCATGGAAGGAGATTCAGTCGTTGAGGTATTGGGGTCCAATGTTGTGGAGGGCTTTGTACGTGTGTGTGAGCAGCTTGAAGGTTATTCTTCTTTCGACAGAAAGCCAGTGGAGTTTGGGTAGGTGTTGAGTGATGTCGCTGTGCCACGGGATACCGAGGATAAGTCTGGCTGCGGCATTCGGGAGGGTCTGGAGTCTGCGGGGAGATTTTTGTTGATTCAGGCATAGAGGGCGTTGCCGTAGTCCAGTCTGCTGGTGATGAGTGCGTTAGTGATGGTTTTCCTGGAGCTGGGGGGATCCATCTGAACATTTTGCGAAGTATGCAGAGGGTGTTAAAGCATTCAGAGGATACGGCGTTGATCTGGCGATTCATGGTGAGTGATGAGTCGAGTATAATGCAGAGGTTGTGTGCATGGTCTGTTGGGGAGGGTGGGTTTCTAAGGGCGTGGGGCCACCAGGTGTTGTCCCATGCAGACAGGGTGGAGCCGAGGATGAGGAGTTCTGTTTTCTCTGAGTTGAGCTTCAGGCAGCTGTTCCTCATCCAGGTCGTGGCGGCTTTCATCCCTTCTTGGAAGTTGTGCCTGGTGATGTTGGGTTCCTTGCTTAGGGAGAGGATGAGATGGGTGTCATCAGCGTAGGAGAGGATGTTGAGCCTGTGGTTTCTGACGATGGTTGCGAGGGGGCCATATAGACATTGAAGAGTTTGGGGCTGAGGGAGGATCCTTGGGGTACCCTGCATCTGTTCTCTGTCAGTTCTGAGAGGAAGGGCGGGAGACTTATTCTCTGTGTTCTGCCTGAGAGGAAAGATCGTATCCAGTCTAAGGCCTTTCCTTGGATGCCAGCATTGTGGAGCCTGGTGGCTAGTGTGCGGTGGGAGACGGTGTCGAAGGCTGCTGATAGGTCCAGGAGGATGAGGGCTGGGATGTGGCCTTGGTCGAGAAGGGCACAGAAGTCGTCAGTGGCGGCGAGGAGGGCGGTCTCGGTGCTGTGGTTGGGGTGAAATCTGGATTGAGAGGTGTCTAGGATGTTGTTGGTTTCTATGAAGTGTGCTAGGTGGGTGTTGACGGCCTTTTAGATGACTTTGGCCACAAAAGGAAGCAGGTGGTTGTCCAGGTGTAAGTTCAGGCCTCTGAGGAGTATATAGTCTGTAGAGGCGAGGACATGGGGTACGATGTGGTCAGTGATGACGTTGGTGAAGGGTGCGCGGGGTCCAGGAGGTCTGTAGGCGAGTGATCCGTGGAGCGTCATTCTGGGGTTGGGCTGGATCTGGAAGTGGATGTGTTCCATGGGGGCGAGGCATCGTCTGAGGTGGTGGTTGTGAATCAGAGGAGCTTTTGTGGATGATGGCGAGGCCTCCTCCTGAGCGGTTGGGGCGGTCTTTCCTCAGGACCTTGTATCCATCGAGGATGGAGGTTGCGATGTCGGGTGCGGAGCTGGCGTTGGTCCAGGTCTCTCTGAGGAAGGCGACAGCGGTCGTGTGAGTGTTGAGGAGGTCCCAGATTTCTACGGCGTGTCTGTACAGGGAGTGTACGTTGAGGAGGATGCGGCTCAGTGGTTTGTGTGCAGTGGCATCCGGTGGGTTCGGGGTTGGTGCTGGGGTCCGGAGGTGGGTGAAGGTATAGCTGCAGTGTTGGCAGGAGATCGGGCCTTGGGTGTTGCTCAGCGTCAAGAGCTGGCAGTTGTTGTTGCGTCTGGGGTTGAGTGCGAGGAGAGTGCTGGGGTCATAGCAGTGGGGGGTCGGGGGACCAGGGTCCCTGGCGCTGGCCGCGGTCGGGTCACAGTCGGGTCACGGATGGGCGCAGACTGGCTTGCCTTTAAGTAGGGGTGGGGAGGACGATCAACTGAGAGGCGGGAGCAGAGCAACAGCGACACTCTGGAGGGGAGGGACCGCGGGGCCTGTTTCCATGGCGAGAAGACAGCAAGAACTATATCGAAACACATTGTTTTATTTATTATCAGTAATAGGGACGACACGAGAAACAGTTATTGGCAGTGGCACGTAGACATGTAGGCAGGTAGCAAGAACATTTGTACAAAGTTTCATAAAACTCCTGCACGTCACTTTAGGGCTCTGAAAGAAAGGTTTCTTATGCATTTCCTGAATAGGAGTTCAATGGTGTCTTGTCTTGTGCATTTAAATCCCTTCGGGCTCCTATAAGGCACGGTTCTTGTAACGCTTTGTACAAAGCTTTTGTGGCTCATGCCCGGCAGCGCCAGCCAGTGACACCATCTGAACCAGTCCCGGAACTCTGCCCGCTCACAGAACTCGGTGGAATTTTTTGGTAACTCCGCAGAATTCTGCCAAGTGGAACTCTGTGAGCTCCGCCCAGGCCTAGTTGCATTTAAGCTGATTGGTATACATCCACTGGAAAACAGCTGAAAAGCAGGGTTTAATAGCGTTTTGTGCAATAGGCTCACCTTTCTTAAAGGGAAACAGAAGCTGTCTATCATCGGCGTAAGAGATTATCTTTGCCCCAAAAGACTCCACCAGTGCTGCTAGCAGGGTCATATAGATGTTAAACAAGGTTGGACTAAGGGCCGAGCCCTGGGGCACTCCCACCGAGACACTGCTTTTACCCAATGAAAAGGAGGCAACCAGACCTCTTGATTAAGCCTGGGTAGAGTTTGTGGTACGCAGAGCTCCGCAAGCCACAGAGTGTGTTAGGTAAATGGCGTTCGCTGTGATTTTCAGTGGCAGGTGTTTGTCCACACTGTGCAATCATTGCAAATGGCACCATGTACATCACAAGCGGGTGCCTCTTCCTTTCTGCCACTCGAGAAGATTATTTACTCGAGCTGCAGCTTTCTCAACGCGAACGGACGGTTTCTCAACGCAAGCGGTCGCGAGCATACGCGACCACTCGCAATGAGAAATCCGACTGCCCGCATTGAGAAATCTCGCCAGGAGGTTGATTTTCCACGCTCGCACTCGCCAACTTGACGTTGCCGACTGCGATCGAGAAAAAATCTCACCGGTAGGTGGATTTTCCTCACTTGTGCTCACCAATTTGACCTTGACAATGCAAGCGAGGAAAAAAGCTCCGCTATGCGGACCGAAGTTTTTCAGAACACTGCGAGCTCCACGTAACGGGGAGTGCAGAAAACTCGGCAAACTCTGCAAGCGGAGCTGAGTTCACCGCCAAGGCTTACTCTTGATATCTGTCATTAAGAAAGGATTTCAGCCATTTAAATGCTGTGCCTTCAATGCCAATGTCGTGGAGACGAGCAAGCAGTCCGGAGTGTGGTACCGTGTCGAAAGCAGCCGACAGGTCGAACAGTACCAAGACTGCTTTTCCACCAGCATCTAGAGTACATTTAATCACTTCAAAGACTTCCAAAAGAGCAGTTTCTGTGCTGCAAAGCCAGATTGACTGGGGTGAAGGAGCCTGTTGGATTCTAAGTAGTCGGATAGCTGTTGATCAACAAACGTTTCTACAATTTTGGATGGGGCTGGCAGCAAGGAGATAGGTATATAATTGCTAGGGATATTGGGGTCTTTGTCATTTTTTTCAGAAGAGGCAGAATCTTAGCCTGTTTCCAATTAGAAAGGACTATCCCAGAGGATGAAGAATTGATTAGTAGGGAGAGCAGCACCGTATTGATAGCATCCACTCCCTTTGCAAGAACAGAAGGGGCAGAGGGGGAGCTGACCTGAGATTTAAAAGGGCAAGACGTAAATCCTCAATCGAAATTGGATCAAAACAAGACAGTGTGTCAGTAATGGTGTCTGGGGGGGAGGGCTACTGACTATGGGGCTGTTGTGGTAAAGCTATTTTGAATTTCAACAATTTTATTCTTGAAGAAGAAGGCAGCTGTTCACACCACTTAGTTGAGGGATCTTTGATGAGGTGGCATGCTGCTGGATCAAGGAATTGTTTTCCGATCTTAAAAATGTAGTTGGGTTTTTGTCTGCCTTATAAAGTCTTCCCTTACAACAGTTTTTTAAAGTGGAATAGATTAACCCAGCGTAGGTATGAGAGCAGATTTATATTTCCCTTTTTCCTCCAGGCTACAGTTAATACGCCAGGCTTTTTCTTCCTTTTTGCAAATTGTTTTTGCCTGCCTGAGGTATTCATTAAACTAGGGGCAAGAGAGCTTCACCTGACCTGTTGTGACACTCGAGAGAGAGAGGGGCTAGCTGTTCTACCACAGACCAAACCCAGTTTTCGAAAACCAGGGTGTCTGACTCAAGTGACCCATACAAATTAGGCAGAGATTTTTCTAAGGTGTTTAATCAACTGTCTTGGGAGATCTTGGAAAAAGGTCATTTTTTATTTAAAGTGGAGGAGGTATCCCAGCGGCATTGTTGAGTCCTATGCCACCCAATGTGGATTAGGTAGTGGTCAGTCTAAGGAAGAGGGAGGGGGACAGAAGCACTTAAAGTCTTATTGAAGAAGATCAAGCCAATAATATGCGCCGTTATGTGAATAGGATTAGTGACTGATTGAGCGAGGCCAAGAGGGGTCATAATGTCCTTCAGGCTGAGCGTATCCTTGTCGGAGGGGGTGTCCGAGTGGATAATAAAATCACCAAGTATAATACAGTGTGAGAAGTGCAGTAAAACCTGCGACACTGCTTCATTGATGGATTCAAGGAAGGGACTGGCTGGACCAGGAGGCCTCTAAATCAGAAGGCCTCTGAACGACTGTTGGGCATTCAATGTGAGCCCGAAGCGAAGGGCTTCAGCCTCTAACAGGACATTGGCTGTGAGAATAGTACAGGAGTAAGTGTCCTTAAAAATAATGGCAATCCCCCTGCCTTTGCCAATAATGTGGTCATGGTTCTGAGTTTTGTATCCGCCGGGAATGGCAGTTTCCAGTATAGGCTTGGAGGAGGCCAACAGCCAGGTGCCAGTAATGAACAGGACATAAGGCCTCTCATCACAGAGAAGATCATAAATGCTGACTGCGTGCTTTTGAAGAGATCGAGTATTGACTAACAAGGCTTTAATGGGGAGTTTATTATGGTTGAGGGAGGTGTTGCCACCTGTGCCTTGAAGAGGGAGTGACTTAACCACCAAAGTGCATGGCGTGCCAGTTGGGAAGGAATCAGTCTCAGAACAGAATAGTGAGTTGGAGCACTTAATAGCTGTATTAAGAGCGAGGAGCTGTTCTTTTGAATACTTCAGGCTAACTCTGGGGTTTTGCTGGAGCTGGGCATAGTGGCTGGTGCTGGCTGCTTCCGGGACGCTGCCGGGCTTGCCTTAGGTGGGCCAGTGGTGCGCCCATGGCACATGTCCACCATAGGCTCATCTTAGGTAGCTGTGGGGAGATCTGAGTGGAGAGCAAGCAGCCCCAGCCCCAGCCAATCAATGGAGCAGAGAAAATGGGGTGGCGCGGTAGGACTACACTGCCGCCATTACTGTGTAATGCGAAGAAACGCTAAACAGTTGCAAGTAAAGCAAAAGAAATTTCACAGCCCTCAATGTTGTTAAATAAACTGCTAAGCAGACAGCTAAAAATTATAGATATAAAACATCCCCCAACACTGAAAAGATTCAACCCTCCACCGCAGTAGATTCCCCTATGCAAATTCACCAAGTAAAACAGTTGATTTTAAAAGAATAAAGTAAAACATTTTAAAAGTAGGAAGCAGCAGGTGCCTTTGTACATTATGCTTCGCAGCCGCCACAGGCTTATCCTAAGTAGCTGTGGGGAGTGCCGAGCGGAGAGGAAGCACCCTCACCCCCAGCCAAGCACTGGAGTGGGGAAAATGAGGAGGTGCGGTAGGACTACACTGCCACCATTAGCGTGTAATGCAAAGAGAAGCTAAACAGTTGCAGGTAAAGCAAAATAAATGTTACAGTCCCCAATGTTGTTAAATTAACTGCTAAGCAGACAATTAAACGTTTTAGACTAAAAACATCCCCAACACCCGAAAGATTCAACCTTTCCCACAGGATTCCCCTTTTTGCACCAGAGGGCAAGTGTGTCCACAATGTGTTCACAATTTTTGTTGTAAAGGAGTGGTCAAATAAATAAATAAATTACATTTTTTTCATATAAGTGTATTACAGAGCGACGTTAGCCACTCTGGGCCCGATTCACAGAACTAATCTGAGACAAAATCCTAAACTTACTACTTTTGGTATTCACAGAAGGCATTTAGTAGTAGTAAAATTAGGATTTTGTCTTAAGTTTGTCTTAAGTTTGTCTTAAGTTTGTCTTAAGTCTGTCTTAAGTTTCTCTTAAGTTTGTCTTAAGTTTGTCTTAAGTCTGTCTTAAGTTTGTCTTAAGTTTGTCTTAAGTCAAACTTAAGACAAAATCCTAACTTTACTACTACTAAATGCCTTCTGTGAATACCAATAGTAGTAAGTTTAGGATTTTGTCTCAGATTAGTTCTGTGAATCGGGCCCATTGTATTTAAAGTTAGGGTTACCCGGAGACAGGAATTCCTCAGATTTCTGCCCCTTAATAACTTTGCACCTGTTTGACGAATCCCCATGAAACTTTACAGACAGCTTGCACCCATTACATTGGTGGAGGATCGAAGGTTTTGTGGTGTTTGGTCAAGGGGGTACCACGAAAAAGGGGGTCCCAATACACACCTGCACTCTAATCCATTTTACAAAGAATTTTGTATTGGAAGTAGCGCAAAAACATATGAACGGATTTACCTGAAATTGAGCAGGTTTAGACATTATGGTGCACAGAGGATCCTTTTCAGCAGTACAGGTAAGTAGAGTAAGTATTTTTTAAGTTATAAGACATTTTAAATTAGTGATATCTGTTGTTGCTGTATTTTTTTTAACTTTTGTGTTATTTCGCAGCAGTACCATGGTTCATAGCAATAACAAGTCATTAGGTAATTGGCTAATGACTGCCTTTACAAAAGTTAAAGACAGCCATGTTGTTTTCAGGTTCAGTTTGACTATGTTCTGCATTACGCCTTCAGATCAAGGTAATCATTAGCTGGCACATGCATCAAGCACGGATTTTGCGAGTCCTTAATTGCGATAATTAAGGATTCGCAATTAAGGACTCGCAAAAGCCTATGCACGTAGGAATCGCTATTAAATTAGCGATTCCTACATTTCCCTTATTTGCGACTCGCAAATTGCGAGTCGCAAATAAGGAATGGCGTCCCATTCATTCCTATGGGCCTGCAGGCCCATAGGAATGAATGGGAAATTGCATGCGCAATTTCAAGGGTGCAAGGGTGTCAAAAGGACACCTTGTTGCACCCCTGAAATAGTGATGTGCACCCATGTTGCGCACACACATGCCCCAGGGCATATGTGCGCGCAACATGAAACTTTGAAAAATGCACTAAAGTGCATTTTTCAAAGTTTTTGCAAATTACCATCAAGTTCAACTTCATAGTAATTTGCTTCCCTAATAGTGAAATCGCTATTTTAAAAAGGTTCGTGCATTGCATTTAAGGAATCGCAAATTGCGATTCCTTAAATCTGTCATATTTGAGAAATCGCAATTATATGCGAATTCTCAAATAGCGAGTGCCTTGGACCTTGATGCATCGGAAATGCCCTTTTTGCGGGCGCAAACAGCCGATTTTTGCGAATCCCACCGTTTGCGCTCGCAAAAATGGTTGATGCATGTGCCTGTAGGTTTGTTATTTTTCCCCTACCTATTACCACTTTAGTAAAGTGGTACTAAGTAGGGAAAAATATTTATAAGTTTCTATATAATAAAAAGAAACACAGAGTACATCTGTACTACCTCAGAAGTACCGCAGTACCAAAAAATAAATAAATAAAAAAGTTAACAAAATAAAAATGCATTGTAATACACTATAGTTTATAAATATAGTGTACTAAATTCAAGTTTTTTTAACATATTTAAGTATGCACAAAAAAGTCTACAGAGTAGCGCATTCATATGTACAGTTTACCACACTACACGCAGTTCTCCCTAGATTGCTTTAAACAATATATATATAAATACAATTCTCTACCTCTTACCACTTAAATAAAGTTTGGTAAACACAGCCATTAGCCAATCACATACTGACTTCTCATCCCCATGTACTGCGGTACACCACAAACTTACCACAGTATACAGAGGCACAATATATAACGATGTTTTAAAAAAATTAACATTTAACCCTCATAATGTATATTACTGCCACATAACATTTACATCCGTTCATACTACATTTGTTTCAATTAACATATTCCACTCTACGCCTCTCTACTCTATGCCACTCCACTCTACACCACTCCACTACTCTATTCTATGACACTCCAGTTTACACCACTTCACTGTACACCCCTCAAATGTACACTACTCCACTGGACATTATTCACTGTACGCAACTCCACTCTATGACACTACACTCTACACTATTCTACTCTATGTCATTCCCCCCTGCTCCACTTCAGTGTACACTATTGCACTCTATGCTATTCCACCATACACTACTCCACTCTATGCCACTCCATTGTACTCCTCTGCAGTATATGACACTCCACTCTACAAAAATCCAGACTATGCAATAACACTGTACAATACTACATTCTACACCACACCACTACACGCGCTGTACTGTACGTCAGTACACTCTCTACTTCTAAGATCCATACAGCTCCACTCTTAGACACTGCAATCTATGCTACTCCACCAAATGCCACTCCCTGTACGTCACTAGACTGAACGCCACTAAACTCAATGTTATTTCATTCTAAACAACTCCACTGTATGCTACTCCACTCTACGATACTGCACTCTATGCTCTTCCACTCTATGCCACTCCACTCTATCCACTCCAGTGTACGCTATTCTGCTGTACACCATTCCACTGTATGCCACTCCATTCTATTTCACTACCCCTCTAGCCACCCCACTAAACGTTATTCCACTGTACGCCACTCCACACTACCACACTCCACTCTATGCCACTGCACTCTATGCCAATCCAGTATACACTATTGCGCTGTATGCCACTGACACTTCAGTCCATAGCATTTCACTGTGTGCCACTACACTGTATGCCAATCCCTCGACACTATTCCACTATACGCAAATCCACTATACCACACTCTACTCTATGTTATCCCACTCTATTCCACTTCAATCTACGCCACTCTCCTGTATACCACGCTACTATATGCTATTTAATTGTACACCACTTCATTGTATGCCACTCCACTTTATGCCACTGTACTATACCCCACTTCACTCTATGCTACTGCACTCTATGCTACTCTACGCCACTCCAGTCTATGCCATTTCAGTCTACGCCACCCCAGTGTACCACATTGCACTCTACTCCACTTAACAACACTATACTGTACAAAAGTACACTTTATGACACTATCCTCCACTGTACTGTACCACACTCCACTTTATGACAGTACACTCAACAACAATAAACTGTACGATTAGAATTTTTTATTTATTAAAAACCAGTGACAATCCATGAAAAAACTAAGGTTAAGAATGAGTTATAGTTAAGAAAACTTTAGATCTTCTTTGTATAGAAACCCAACTTAAACTACAAAAACAATAGAAATACTAAAGTTATAGTTATAACATAAATTAAAAATGTATGCACCACTTTCAAACTACGAGTCATAGTTATAACTTAAAATTATAATTTATGCACCATCTTCAAATTGTGATAAGTCACGCACCTCTGTACAGTCTTGTCACATCACTCACCACACTACATTAACTATAACTGCCCATTCCCCATGCACTAGTTAGATAGACCCTTCATTATTACATAACATATAGCATTTGAACTCCGCATTCATAAAAACACTTTTGACATCTAAAATGACATGCTTTGTGAGGGCACAGTGCAAGGTAGAGTGGCAAATTATAGTTAATGTAGTGTGACAAGTGAAGTGACCAAATCAAGAGCATGGAGTCATGTACGCCTTAAATAGCAGCTTAATTCATTGTGTTTATCTTCAGAAGAAATGCTTAGTTAGCTGTGCAGTTTTTATCGAAGTTACCTCAGAAGCTTGTGAAATGGATATCATGGCGGTCAAGGAAAAGAGCTTCAACAGTGAGCAGCCATCTCTGTTGGTGCTAGGCCATGCTCCTGTGAGCATTATGTTGAAGAAATAGGCATGGAACAAGTTTCACCGTGCTTAATAACAAATAATTGAGGACAAAGTAGTAGCTAAGATCGATGCTAGGATAAAATTACTGTGCTCGTGCTCTTTTTTAATGTATTGTTATTAGAAGATTAATGGCTGAATGGAGTACTCTTTACTATGTATGTCCCTTTATTTTGCATTAGCTGAAGGGCTGCCCAGAGTTCCCTAGGATAATCTCATACCCTTTTCAGTTTCCATACACTGCAGTTGTTGTTGTCTGACTGAAAGCTGCTGCAGGTTTGAATTCAGTAATACGAAATCCAAAAAAGCCTCTTTTTGTCTTGAAGCCTCCCTACATTCATCTAGCATGTGGCCCCATCCACTCCTGAAATTAGCAGTCCAGTCCCCTGCTTGACCCCAATCAGGCCTGCTAAGAAATAGATCAATACGTGTTTCACATGTTGTAACACTGCATGCTACTTTCCTTTCTGCAGAACAGCACCAATGTCACTGTCTATGCACACAGAATACAAGAGGATGCACCCTACTGCATAATATGAGCACTATGAATCAGCAAGTGCCTGAGATCTAATAAGACTGAAACCAGTTACTGGTTTGCCTTTCTGGAGGGGGCCCCACATGGCAGTTTGGGGTATACTGTTCCTATGAACAGTAGGGTCCTTACCGATTTGAATACTATAGACCTCTGTCCAGAGTGGCACAGTGGGCAAGGATCAATTGGTTGGAGCGCTACTCAGAGCAATTGCCAGTGGTTAGACTATTTGCAAGCATTCCTCTTATCATCTTTTTGTTTTTTGATACTCTATCAACCCAGACTTAGTTGTTAATTCTTACTACATCGCTTTCTGCACAATGCATGGTGGGAAGAGTTGAAAGGTGAGTGTGGTATGAGTTTTGGGATACGGATGTTGAGATCACCTATGCTATCACTCCATGTGCATTGCATGGTGGAATAAGTTGATGGGTCACTATGCATTGATCCCTGGAGGCCATACATATCAGGGAATGTGTGTGGTAGCCCTTCTGGATCAGAGGACATGGGTGACATCACTTTAGGGCTTCGCCTTCTGGTAAACAACCCATGAGAGGCATCAATTCAGTCCAGGACTCATGTGTGATATCAATTCTGGGGTACCACTTTCCAAGTGAGGAACAAAGGTGTGGTACCTGCCAGATTTTGCAAGTCATTCACCTTTTTAAGTTGAATGCAAAGTATCTCTTTGTACTACTTAGAAAAAGTCAAAAGTGGCGGTTGGAGATAATTGATCTTAATATTAATATGCAATCTGCACGCTAAATTCATTAAAGTTTTTATGATTTGTCAGCCCAGGGCATCATACCATGTCTATGTTCTAGAACTGGTTTAATTTCTCTAATTCTCTTGTTTTGCTTTATAGTCTGGAAAACATCATTGAGATGCAGGAGGGCAACAAAACCAGCATAAAAGAATTCATTTTGTTGGGCTTCCCCTTCGCTAGAGAACTGGAGATATTTCTGTTTATGATCTTTCTTTTTGCTTACATGTTGACAATAGTGGAAAATGTTCTCATCATAACTATGATCAGAGTGGATACAAAGCTTTGTAAGCCAATGTACTACTTCCTGAGCCACCTCGCGTTTCTGGAGATGTGGTACATCAGTGTCACTGTACCTAAGCTGCTTGCCATGCTCCTTGTGGAGAACAAGAGAATTTCCATCATGGGGTGCATGACCCAGCTCTATTTCTTTATTGCACTGGTTTGTACTGAGTGTGTTCTCTTGGCATCCATGGCTTTGGACCGATTTGTAGCCATTTGTAAGCCTCTCCATTACAGCACCATCATGAGTGAGAGACTCTGCCTGCAGCTGGCAGCCGGATCCTGGATAAGTGGCTTTCTGATCTCCGTGGTGAAGGTCTACTACATTTCTAGACTGACCTTTTGCCGCTCCAATGTCATCAACCATTTTTTCTGTGATATCTCCCCTTTGTTGAACCTGTCTTGCACGGATATGTCACTGGCCGAACTGGTAGATTTCATCCTTGCACTTTTTATTCTGTTAGTTCCACTCTTTGTCACCATTGTGTCTTATGCTTGCATTGTGGTTACTATACTGCAAATGCCTACTGCCAGTGGGCGCCACAAAGCCTTCTCAACCTGTGCCTCTCACCTCACAGTTGTTGTAATATTTTATGGAACCACGCTATTTATATATGCCCGGCCACGGAGAATAGACTCCTTCAACTCCAACAAGCTGGTGTCTATGGTATACACTGTACTCACACCTCTGCTGAACCCACTAATCTACACTCTAAGGAACAAGGAAGTAAAAGAAGCCCTAATGAGACTTGTATCCCATAATCAGTTATTCCCAAAGACTGCATAGCCAACTGGGTGTTTCACATTTCTCCTGCATCTAGTTCCAGAGGTTTACTCATTATCCTTTTTTTTCTACATCTTAGACAGACTCCAGATCAAAAACTTCATTTTGTAGAAAAAAAAGCAATTTCCCAAAATACAATATGCTTTCAAAATGTATAGGTACTGCAACTCCTCATCTTTTTTTAATCTGCAAAATGATTTTGGTTTGGGCATACACTTTTCAAACTCAATTGGCTCAAATGTGTGGCTCTAACTCTTTCTGGATATATGCATTCACACTTTAATCATGGCACAAAGCGAATTAGTAGTACTTGAGCTATTTCACAATGCAAACTACATCAGTTGAGAGAATTTAGTAAAGGGGGACTCTTGGCTAATGGTTGGTGGGTTGTATAACATAATATTGAGAACAAAAATATCGCAATCCACACATATGGCAAAAAATATACTGGAACCACAATACAGTATTTACATGCTACAAAACTACAAAAAGGTTGAGACAAAACTATCTTGGACCAGAATATAATCAAAAACTGGTAAGTATATTAATGTTACTTTATAAAGCATCACTTTGCATTTAGATATCAATGTTTAGAATAATATCAAAAATAAATAAATATACTAGTTAAAAATTAATAGAAACTAAAATAAAAAATATAACTACTATACTATAAAAATTTAAACATTATTTAATCAATTAATAAAAAAGATATAATGCAATTATTATTAATAATACCAATATATATATACATACATATATATGATAGACATAAACATTAAAAAATAATTGTTTTTTTAAAAAGTAATACAGAATAATGTAAACAGAAAATATAAACTTGCAAATCATTTAATTTTTCCGTTAATCATTTAAATGTAAAATGAATTCTTTCTTGTGTGATAGTTTAAGTACTGTGACTTGGGTTTTCCAGGTAACCCAAATGGGACTATCCCACTGAAAGTGATCCCCTGATTTGTTTACGTATGTTTCATTTGTACAGAACATGCTTATATGAAAAAGTATTTGTCCCTCAAGATGCACAAGTCTACTGCTTTTTGCATTTACAATGTTTTTCCTATTTGTTATCCCAAGTGGTGGCACTGTATTTTTGATACAAAATTTCCCATGTGGGGAGACATGAGGAAGGCTGCACATATAATCCTTGCATAACACTGCAGACATTCACACATCAGACGCCAAAAGGCTGCTCCTGTTTACAGGACAGATTGGTTCTAAAGGGGAAACATCCGGAACAACGAGGCCGGAGCCAAGAGTTCTGGAAGCCCGCAAGCGTAACCACGCTTGCCCTAACAACGACTTTGCCTTAACCACGCACATGCGTGGGTAAGGCAAATGCGCTCTAGTGTTTGGAATGGGCGGGGGAAGAGGAGCGTTGGGAAACAGACACGGACAGGTACGTGGGGCTGGGTCTGCGGGGGTTGTGGTAGTTTTCAGGGGTGGTGGGGGTTCGAGATAGTTTTATGGGGTGGTGGGGCTTTGGGGGCTTTTTAAGGGAAGGTGGGGGTTTGGGTTAGTTTTATGGGGTGGTAGGGGTTCGGGGTAGTTTTAACAGATGGTGGGGATTCAGGGTAGTTTTAAGGGGTGGAGGGAATTCAGGGTAGTTTTCAGGGGTGGTGGGGGCTCGGGGTAGTGTTCAGGGGTGGTGGGGGTTTGGGGTAGTTTTCAGGGGTGGGGGTTCAGGATAGTTTTTAGGGGTGGGGGTTCAGGGTTATTTTTAGGGCTGGGGGTTCAGGGTAGTTTTCAGGGGTGGTGGGGGTTCAGGGTAGTTTTCAGGGCTGGGTGGGGTTCGGGGTAGTTTCAGGGGTAGGGGGGTTTGGGTTAGTTTTTAGGGGTGGGGGTTTGAAGTAGTTTTCAGGGGAGGTTTGGGGTATTTTTTAAGGGGTTGTTTTCAGGGCTCAGGGAGGGGGATGGGGTAGTTTTTAGGGATTAGGGGAGGGCGGGTTGTTTTTAGGGCTCAGGGGTAGGGGGTGGTAACCTTAGCCATGCATACCCCTTTACTATGCATGCCATCAGCACACAAAATCGTGGTAAAGGCATGCGTTGTAAAGCAATGCGTGGTTAAGACACAGTGGTTATACAGACCTTGTTGTTTAGGTATGCGGGGTTGAGGAACTTGTTGTTCCGTCATCCAACCGTTCTAAAGAGATAAGGAATTATGCCATCTCCAAAGAAAGGAGCACCAGTAAAAATCAAGGGCTACAAGGTAGGTTTAAAATGACCTGACAGGATGTGAAACGGAGGGGGGATTTGGATAGATTATGAAATAGCAGATGGCCATTTGTGGAGCAAAGATCTTTTAGAAGTTTGTTCTTCAGACAGGTTTCATTAACAGATGAAAGCAAGCACCAAATCTGGATGTTTGGAAAGTTAATGGCTCCATGAGAGGTTGAAGAGTAGGATTCCACTTTGGTGGTATAAAGGGAAAATGTTTCTGGAGTGAGCCATATGAAGCTGTAAATGAAATGTGAAAAAGACAAACAGTATTCTATTGGAACCTTTACCTCATTGAAGAAAGTATGGACCTTAAGACCATCTTATTTTTCTGGCTGCTTGACTCAGTCTAACTGAACTCGAGACCATTACAGTAACCCAAGTCAACAGTTGCTGTAGAGAAGATATTGACAGTTGTTTAGCAAAGGTGAGGAATAGAAGGTTTTTCTCCACTGTTTAAGTTTTGCAAAGACACTTGAGGCAATCTTCAAAAGCTATGTGATTTAAAGTAAAATGTTCACCAAATGTGTCTTCAAGGTTTTTGACAAAGTTAAAGGGGTGTAGACTCACTGAGGTATTGGTGAAAATATATGAAGAGATGTGGAGGTTGTTTAATTTGTAGCCTGTGCATGTGTCTCAGAATGCAGGCAGTGAAGGACTTTAACTCCCTTTTCTATTTTTACAGAGAAATATAATTTGATTGAGTCTCCTTTTTAAGTCTGACATGACCATATCAGCTCCCTCCTAGATTGTTTGTTATGAAGAAGAATACACAAGAGGGGTCTGGGTCTTCTTTAAACCTTGCTTTGTTGGAGTATCATTCACATTTGAATCAGACCATAGGAAAATATACATGGACTGGAGCAACAGGGCAGCCCTCTACAGCCATTGCTTCATTGGAAATGTCACTCATGTTTTGGATTAGTGATAAGACAGTCATTCCGTGATTGAAGTGCCAGTCACCATGAGCAATATCACTCTGCCTCTTTACATTTCAGCAGCATTGGGAAGGGACAAGCATCAAGAGGCCATGAAGTTCATCTCCAGTCATCTTCTTGGTATGTCATACTGGGTCCCCCCAGGGAGGAGATGTGTACAAGCTGTGAGGCCAGATATAGCAGTAAGGCCAGAGGCCACCAGGGTAGTTGCAGCACAGTCTCTTGGTGCTCACAGAACAGGTACCATGTAATTAAAAATTTACCTTTGTAGATCTTGGTAGTCTGGGTGCGATGTGCATAGGCAGGTGCCCAGAGTCAAGCGATTTCAGTCTCTCTGTAAAAGGTCACATGTGTACTGGCAGGTGCCTCTGAGTCCTGCTGAGTAAAACCTTGGAGGAGAGGTATCACAAAGCCCCTAGCACAATGGGAAAGAGTAATGCAATAGAATGACTAATTGATTATGATATTTTTAAGCGCTGGGAACTTGAGGGTCTCTTGGCACAGGTCCATTGCTGCCTTAGAAAAGTAGATGTCGAGGGATATTCTGAATTCATTTCATTTTATTTAAAAATACGTTATTCAGTATTTTTGCAACCTTAAAAGCACATGAAACAAAAACAGATATGCGTACAGTAAATACTTTAAAATTCAATAAAAAGACACATTTAACAAACAGCCCTTTACAGATTCAGATCTATAATCAAATGTATAAGAATATAAATAGGAGTAACTAGTCCCAAGCTAAACAAAATGGGCCAACCTAGATAAAGTGCCTACTGTAATATCGTCAGATATCTAATAAAGATCAGAGCATCAGTCAGAGCAGATTTTAAATATAAAAACTCAAGCCATCACTTTAGCTCTTCTACACCAGCCCAAGTAAAGGAATTTTGAGACAGCACAAACAATTGACTGTTTAGATTCCGTGCACATCAACCATATGGCATACTGATATTGTCTACAGCCCAGTTGTTTACTAATGGGAGTGAGCCAGGAATTTCTAGGGCGATTGTAAGAGGGACAAAATAAAATAAAATGTTCCTGGGATTCCTCAGCATGCTGACAGGTTGTGCATACAGTACTGAAGAGGCAGCCGGGGTTCCATTTTGCTAATAGCAACAGTAAAGGTAAGGTGCCATATCGGAATTTGAGGTATGTACTCCTGGCAGCTGACGGGGTAATATCATCTAAAAAGAGCTCAAAACCCATCTCGATCTTGAAATCAAAAAATGTGTCAGCAAGAGACCCCTATGGAACATTCCTAATTTCATCAACGTGCATGCACTCCCAGAAAGCTTTATTGAGAGAGGCTCAGATAATTGATTCGTAGCAGGGCAGGCAGATCAAAATTCACCTAAGCCAAGTCTGGATAGAAGGTTTTTGATCTTAGATAACCATTTAATTTTGCAAAAGGTGCCATAAGCAAAAACATCCTGAAAACAACTATAATAATCCTCTAAGGCAGGTGAATATTTAAGCCTTTGACAAAATAGGAGTGGTCTAAGTTGGGCTTTGTGAGTCAGAGGGTCTAATCCCAGATCATGTCTAAGAAGGATCAATGGTGTATTTTTTGGTAGATTAGTTAGGGCTCTTATAAATGTGTTCTCAGCCACCCCCAGCTGGGTCGAATTAGAATTACCCGTTAATTCAGCTCCATACAACACACTATCCCCAGCCTTGGCTCTGTACAACTTCAATGCAGGAGATATCAATCTGGCAGTCTTAAAATGGCAGCAGAATACTTTATTAGATTCAGACTGCTTCTTTCAGCCTGAGGTGCCCAGGTCATTGATTTATTTATTAGGATCCCCAAATGTATAAACTTGCAGACTCTATCTAGTGGTCTATCTTCCAGAGTTATCGAGCTCCTGAAAGACTTGTGTGGACTAATGGCCATGAATTTTGTCTTAGAGTGATTGATAACCAACTCTCGCTCACTACAGGAGTCTGCAAACGTATCCACGAGACGCTGAAGGCCACTCGGGTTCTTATATATCAAAAGGGTGTCATCAGTGAATAGTAAAAGGGTGATCTTATGGCCAGCTAGGTGGGGGCGTCATTTTAGACATCCTCCAAGGAGTGCACCATGTCATTTAAATATAAAGAAACATTTATTGAGAGGAGGTTTTCTTGATGTTCCACCTGAGTGGTGTTCAGAAGAATGATCTTTGCTCTATAAGGCTGGATTTAGAGTTTGGCAGGTGGAGATGGGCCAACAAAACCATCTCTTTACCCGTACGCTGCCATGGAGATCTGTCTGTCCTATTTATAGTACAACGGTTTGACAGACGAAAGTGTGTCATCCATCTGGTGGCTCAGCGGCATTTTCCTTACTCTGTCTACAGAGGTATAGCATAAACACAATGGATGAAGCGACAGAAAGTCACTACTCTGTGTGATATGTTTAGAGTATAATTTCCATCAATAGAAAGTTGGAGGTTCAATCTCCACACCTATGATGGGGAGAAAAGAGCATAAATAGACAAGCCCTCTCCATAACAACCACAAAACCTACTCTATCAACATGTCCACAATACACAACAAAATTTACAGTGTGACTGAAATTAGCTTTATGTACACCAAACCATATCTAACATCTGTTTACCCATTCTCCCTGCCTGGCCACAAGCCTCGCCCTACACTCACATATTAAATACTCATCTAATACAATTTTCCTACCCCCACACCTCAAATCAATAGGTGAATGCACATTTTTTATTGTCCACATGGTCAGACAAACTTATAATTCTAACACTCTATAACAAAGCTGTTTTTTAAATGTATGTATACTAGTGATAACTGAAAAATTAAATGTCTAAAGTGTGTATTTAAATCCTACAACTATTCTGTTGCTGCCCTTAGTCCCACTTTACCCACTTACCACACATTCCACAACCATATTATGAAACAATGTACCAAAGTGGATATTTCCTCTAACCAATCAATGCTATGCTACATCTTATATTCTTCCGCGTAATATGAAGGACAGGACACACACCCACATGGCAAATATTGTACTCATATACTCAACAGAGGTGTAGGCATACAGAATGTATGGCATGGACTCTATGTGGACATCTATATCTATGGAATTCCAACATTTTAACATAACAATAGTAAAGCTAAATGTTGTCTCACATCATCCCACTCTGCATGCCACCCACACTAGTTCCTCACATTCCTCCCAGTTGCTTTAACACATATGGAAAAAGGAGTGAACTACATCTCACATAATGCAACACATAGAAAATCACTAGACCTGACAATGGACATTAACTATTAACATAAGAAACAGATTGCAATATGCAATCTTATTTGTTAAACATTGTTCAAAATCAAGCTATATCTAAAAGTAACTAACACAAAAGTTTGAACTGTAACCTTTTACAAATTGAAAATAAAAAGGGATGACACAAATTTTCATCCTCCGAGAGAGCAAGTCTCTAAAAAAAAAAATACAACTCAAGGTCGTGGGGTGAGGAAGAGAAAATAGTGTTCCATTGCAGTCTTTTATTTTGTTTGCAGGCATTCAACTTGCCTCCACACTTTTGCAATAATATCCACCTTATATGGCTCTTCATTCTCCTGGATCAGGGGGGAGTCAGTAAGCATACTTTTGGGCTGGTGTGGGGATTTAATTAATTTAAGACAGACAGGGCCATGGGTTTTTAGGGAGAAATGTTTATGGAAATGGTGAGGTTTAAAAGAATAGGCGTGTTTTGGAGTATGGGGTGGTTTAGGGACAGGTGGAATAGTGCAGGGAGGTGGAGGAACTGCGTCAGCAGCAGAAATTGGGGTGGGCTTTGGAAGAAAGTCAGGGATTTGAATGGGGTTAGCTCATGAAATAGGGTCATGGGTTGGAAATGTGGGCAGAATAAAAAATAGGGGAAGGTCTGCTAGAAGCACTGGTATCAGAGGAGACACAAGCAGAGATAGAACCTTTCTGTATAGCAGATGGGGCAGAGCTCATGTATTTCATGATGACGATCATTTGCAACAGTTGCTGACTGCTACTCTGGATGGCATACATTCCATCTGCCACACAGAGGTTCTTCTGAACCGCCAGTGCCTTCTCTGACACCAGCACTGGTGGGATGGAAGTGGGGGGAGAGGTGCTCGTGACAAAGGAGACCAAAGTAAGTTTATGGATTGGGTGCTGACTTGGTACCGGGGAGGCAGTAGTGAGGGTGGTGCTGGTACTTAGTGGTGGTGGCAAGCACAGGAGCAGATGTAGTGGTCTGTGATGTTTTGGCTAACCCTGGGCGGTGAACTCCGCTCCGCTCGCGGAGTTTGCGGAGTTTCCTGCACTCCGCGTTACGCGGAGATTGCGGAGTTCCGAAAAACTCCGCTTCGCGTTGCGTAGCAGAGTTTTTTTCCTCGCTCGCGTTCGTTAACGTCAAGTTGGCGACCGCGAGCGAGGAAAATCAACCTCCCAGCGAGATTTTTCCTCGTTCGCGATCGTCAACATCAAGTTGGCGAGCGCAAGCGTGAAAAATCAACATCTCGGCAAGATTTCTCAACGCGGGGGGGTCAGGTTTCTCATTGCGAGTGGTCGCGTATGCTCGCGACAGCTCACGTTGAGAAACTGTCCGTTTGCGTTGAGAAAGCTGCCGCTCGAGTAAAAATCTACTCGAGCGGCAGAAAAGGAAAGCAGGGACCGCTTGCACTGTGCATGGTGCCGTTCGCAATGATTGCACAGTGCGGACAAGCATCCGGCACTGTGCAATCACCGCAAACAGCATTTTTCTATTGTACTCCGCTGCTCGCGTAGCTCCGCGTAGTGCAGCAGAGTTTTTTTGCACTTCACGTAGTGCAGCATAGTGCAACTCCGCGAACTCCATCCAGGGTTAGTTTTGGCAGCCCCCATGAGTAGCTGGCCAGAGTTGAACATGTCTGAATCAGATGATAAAGTGAACTCCTGGCAAGCCCTCTCATTCTTATTGCCACTGGGTCCCTCAGTGTGAGTGTCTCAAACTTCCAACTCCCAGTGACCCTTCTGCTGGTGTTCTGAAGTGTGGCCTGCATCTTCCTCGCTAGCTCCGGGTGAAGCTGAAAGCAGACATATGTATCAGTAACATCAATTGCATACTACAGAGATATATACAGATTGCACACACATCAGTTCGGGGAGTGAATGTGATGTAATGACCAGAGCTGCCGACTTTGGAAATGTGGAATCAGGTTTGAGTCTTGGCATCAGCTCAACATCTTGTAAGTCTGGGCAAATTACATAATCTCCCCGTGCCTACAAAAATAAAAGTGTCCTTGGGTAATGTAACTGGTACTCATGTGAAGCACTTCAATACCATCGAGTTAAGTTTGCTCTATATCAAGCTGCATAAAATCAAATAAAACTCAATGAAGTCCACAATTTATACAACGTAGGTTAATAATTTTAAGAAAGAGTACAAAATGGGACAACAGAAATGGCCTGATATTAATTTTGGCAGACTCCATCACAAACATCATGGATCTCCTTTCTGCCTCCTTTCATGTGTATATTAAATAGCACCTGTAACAAGATGGATGGGATATCTCTCACTTTTGTGACAGAGTACCCATCTGCCAAACTCAAAATCACACACTATATCTGATAATGTTCTAATTTCAAGAAAAGCTAACATTTCCTAAGTATGTACAATTGTTTGCCAATCTAAAACACTGTGGGCCTTATTACAATGCTGGTTGGACCAGCCGTCTGACTGCCATGTCCACTGTCCAATTCTGACCGCCGAGGCCGTGAACTAATCTCTGCCCTATTACGATGCATGGAGTGCAAATCTCTTACCCCTGCGGTTGAAAAGATCTCCACATGGGCCGTGGTGGTTGGAAAACTTGCCAATAGGGATTCCAATGCTGACAGCACTGCGGTGCAGCCGCCGAGCTATTACAATGAAACTGCTGTACTTGCGGTCTGAATGCTGCGGTCACACCGTGACGAATGACCACCTCGCTACTGCTGCCGCCAAACACCAAAACTGTGTCCATTGGAAGTAGAAAAAATAGGACACAGTAGATGGTCATTGCATAGGTGGACACACCAAAATTTTAAACTATAAAACACACCTCATCCTAGACCATGATCCTTTGCCACTGCACTGCAGTGCAGCCCCACACACCACTAAGTTGCAGAAAAAGAGAGAAGGCACCCATCACTACACAACACTATCACACCCCACCCACGTTTGTTCTTTGTAACTCCTACTTAATATTCATTTCAATCACGTTCACTAGCACACTGACGTTTCACATTTTTACTTAACATGTAACCGGCAAAAACACCGAGCTGTCAGTGTTGATGGATGAAATCATTAGAGTCAAGCCACATTTGTTTGGAGCCCAAGTCCAACAAACCTCTGTGCAAAGGAAGAACAAAATGTGGGACAGGGTCATTAACAAGGTCAATAGTGTCGGAACCACCCTGCTTACAAAGGAGGACATCAGGAACAGATGGCATGACATTAAGATCAGGGTTAAGCGCCTCGTTAACAGGCACCACCAGAGGGAAAGAAGAATGGCGGTGGGCCTCGCAGGCCACCATTAGACCTCTCAGCCTGGTAGGAGAAGGTGCTAGCCATTCTGCACACTGAGGGCTTGACTGGAGTACCTGGGGGACTGTAGACTGGTAAGTAACACCTCACTCACTGGCACAATATATCAACGTACTGTTTGCACACATCTCACCTCTTGCTATCGTCAATTACATCTAAATTTTCACATATGCAGTAGCTAAAGTATCAGAGATCTGACATTGGCAGTAACAAGCAGTTGTCCTGCACATGATTTATAATGTACCAGCCTCCATCACATCCCACCCATGGATACGTTATCTACAAGTGTTTCCCCATCAAATCATCATCACAGGACCCATATATTGTGCCAATGCACAAATGTATGTTCCAACACAATAGCATCTTGGCAACCAATATGTTACACAATGCAGTTTTGCTAGTGTTGCCAAATTGTAATTGACAAGACTACAACTACCATCAGGCCCTGATGTCTGAGCAGTTGACCAGATGTACCCCTCTCCTTTCCTCATAGCCACTTGACAGCCATGTTACTGCTCAGCTTCACCTCACAGGTAGGTAGCCATTGATCAAGTGTGGGCTGGGAGAGGCTGACAGGACTGCAACTACCATCAGGCCCTGTTGTCTGAGCACCTAACAAGATGTACACATCTCCTGTCCCCATAGCCACTTGGCAGCCATGTCACTACTCAGCTTCACCTTACAGGTAGGTAGCCATTGCTCAAGTGTGGCCTGGTAGAGGCTGACAGGACTGCAACTACCATGAAGCCCTGTTAAATAAGCACTTGACCAGATGTACCACTCTCCTTTCCCTATAGCCACTTGGCAGCCATGTCAACACTCAGCTTCACCTCACAGGTAGGTAGCCATTGTCGGCTGAGAGAGGCTGACAGGACTGCAACTACCATCAGGGCCTGTTGTAAGAGCACCTAACAAGATGTACCCCTCTCCTTAGCCACTTGGCAGCCATGTCACTACTGAGCTTCACCTCACAGGTAGGTATCCATTACTCAAGTGAGGGCTGGGAGAGGCTGACAGGGCTGCAACTACCATCAGGTCCTGTTGAATGTGCATTTGACCAGATGTACCACTCTCCTTTCCCCATAGCCACTTGGCAGCCATGTCAACACTGATCCCCATGTCTAATGGAATACACACATTGCACACAAAGCTCGGCTCAGGCACATGTCCACCTACTCTGCCAGAAATCCACCAGGTCTCCATAAATGAAAAAAAGACATCACAACAGACACACAATGAAGTGTGTAAATGAAATGTCAGTTATGCGTGAAGGTGACACTATATACATTACATGGCTGGTGAGCCATTGCACAGCACATATGATAACCTGTGCAATATGTAACAGCATGTTTGTTATTAGGCCTGTATTGGACACACCTAGGACTGTGATGTTACCAATAACCATGTAACATCTACACTGTTCTTGTATCAAGTCATTGGTAGATGGCATGTCTATCCCTATTGTCAACTTGAAGTGCTTGAGTTCACCTAATGCTCATGCCAATAACCCTCCATCTAATGGATGTTGCACAAAATGTTGCTGAACTGTCAAACACAACGGCTATAGTCTACATTGTGTACCTCCACTCCTTCTGTCCCTGCAATGCCTCTAGTTACTGTTTACCAAAGCATGTGGACTATACATACCAAACCCAATACAATGACACTCTACTCTGTCTCAACAGGTGGATCCCGCACTACATCTGGCGAGACACATGACACCAACCAGATACCAGCTCCGCCCCAGGATCAAGCCAACAGTGATGCTGAATCTCCTGCACACACGGACGTGGAGGACCTACCTGGCACTTCTAGACAGCCTGGGTAGACAGAACCAGTGAGTCTCACTGTGCCCACTACCACACCTCCCTCCCCAGCGGCAACAACTCAGCTGACCACTGCCCCAATAACATGTGGACCTAGCACCAGCAGCAACATCACCTACACCACAGTCCCATCTCCAGAGGTGAGCACTGACACCACTCTCACTGAGGATGGAGGGGCCATTGGAAGGTGCACCCTGGGCCAAGGCTACAGGTCCGTGGGGACAGGGGTGGTGGGAGGGTCTCTGTGGGCCAGCGTACTGAGGCAACTGGTCCCACTCACGCCCAGGCCAACATTGCCATAGTCATCGGGGCATATGATGAAAATCGTAGACAGATGGACAAGGTAATAGAGGAACTCCGGGAAATTAAGCAGCTGCAGTGGTCCATAGACCAAAGGCTGGACACTCACAATGAGAATATTGGCCAACTCAATGGGGTGCTGAGGGACAACAACACCACACTCTGCAGGGCATTCCCCCACCATCTACCCATTCCTTTGGCCAACCTACATCAGGGCAATCTACATCAGCGGCTGCCACAGGAATGGAGGCCCAGGCAGAGGAGGACTCTTTAGATACCTCAGAGCCTGCATCAGCGACTCCCCCCGCAAATGTAAGCGGGAAGACTCCAAAGAAAAATGCAGGAGATTCAGGTGGTAATGCACCGACCCAAACCAGGAATAAGAGCCACCCCTGATGTTATCCTTTGTGTAGGACACATTAACCTTGTTGACAATTCCTGTACACATAATATTTTAAGATGGCAGAACTTTGTTGAACTTTGGACCCCAGACAATGTGGCTACAACTTTAACGCTTTCATCCACCAACACTGACAACTACACCGCTGTGTTTTTACCATTGCAATGTAAATGTTCTGTAAATTAGTCACAAAATTCACTGCAATAAACACACTTTTCACACATTGAGTGACTCATGTTGTATCATTCACATCTAGCTACAAATGAATTCAAAACCTTGTGTACCACCAAATGTAAATATAGCCAAATTGTTTATGCAAATATTTTTTTGAAATGTGCATATGGGTATACCAAACATGTTATCCAACATAGACATAGAAGTGTGCAGTCTCATGACATCTTTATTACAGTGGTCTAACATTAGGTGGTCATAATGTTGTCCACAAAGTGAAAAGAGACATCAGTGAAATCATCAGTGTTAGTGACCACAAACGTTGTGTCCATACAACAAGAACATGTTTGTATAGGAAACATCTGACAATGCCAAAATCAGTAGCAATGTTCAAAATGTGTCAGGGAATCAGCTTGAGCCATATTGACTAGCCCACAATAGGAATCCCACATCATATGTCAATAGGAACCACAACAGGGGATCACTACAGTAACTGAGCGCAGGTGCAGTCCAAGCAGGTGTTGCAGCATGTGGTGGAATCTCACAAACATTTGCCATGGAGTCCCACAAGGTCTTTGGCATACAATGATGAGACAGATGAACACCTACATCAAGCTCATACACATTGGACAAGCTGGTTTTGGCCAAACTACCACATTGTGTGGTTTAATACGATGGCACACATATTGCCTAAGGACCACCACACAACTGGGAAGGAATCCAATGGTGTATCACCTACTTCCATCCCATTGCTGTGGAAGCTGCCTTGGTACTGGAGTTTTACAACTAAAGTCTGTTCCTGACATTCCCAGGAACATACCATGTCCAATTTGCACTGCAGAACAGCATCTTACACCTGCTGATGTCATTACTCTGAAATGTCCAGATGAAGATGGCAGGGTGAAGGTACCTATAACAGGACAAAACACAAAGCAACATCAACAATGTGTGAATATGTCAAGAGCTCGTCCACTAACAGACCTGCACAGTCACCCACATCTGTGCACACAAAACTGTCAACCATCAACAACCTCCTCACAGCTGCACAAACACAGTCACTGTAACAGTCACAGTCATGACATCTCTCAGCATACTTACGCTCAAGGGAAGAAGCTGTTGATGAGCTGTTGACGCATGTCATCTCCTCCCTCTTCGCCACCATCATCATCACTGCTCATTTCATCGTCCTCACTCAGAGGATCTTGCTGGTCTCCATCCTCTTCAATCAGAGGAATGTTCCTGCACAATGCGAGGTTGTAGAGCATGCAGTAGGTGACGGTGATCTGACACACCTTCCCGGGTGCGTAGAAGAGGGCTCCCCCAGACTTGTCCATAAATCGGAATCTGGCATTCAGAAGCCCAAAAGCCCACTCCCCTGGCCACCGTGTTCTACCATAGGCCTCATTGAAGCGGACTTCCCCTGGCATTGTTGTATTCCTCAGTGGGGCCAACAACCAAGGATGGTTGGGATACGCTGAATCACCTAGATGGGAGACACACAGGTGTGCATTTATGATTCAGACAGCTGCAGAAGATGCCACCAGACATCACATACACAAAGGTTCAACACATCTCACTTACCAACAAGCCAGGCCCTCTCCGGTTGTAGTCATGACATCAACTGGGGGATGCTGATCTTCCGCATTACGTAGGAGTCCTGGGCAGATCCTGTGAATTTTGCACAGACATGTGAGATGTATAAATTCTCAAGACATGCCACTTGCACATTGATGGAATGGAAGTTCTTCCTGTTCCTATTCACCTGTTCACAGGCTTGAGGAGGTACTAGGGCAATATGTGTGCCAACAATGGCTCCAACGACATGTGGGATGTGACCTATGGCATAAAAGTCTCCCTTCACAGTGGGCAGTTCTTGACGTGTGGGTAACTGAATGTAGCTATCCATGTGTCTCATCAGTGCTGACAGAACATCACGTAGCACCATATTAAACTTTTGCGACATTCCTCCTGATATAGCCACCCTGTACTGAAATGAACCAGTGACAAGGAAGTGCAGTGTTGCCATTACTTTCACTGTTGGTGTCTGAGCTGTGGTGTAGGTCCGACGGGAATGTAAGTGAGGCTCTAACTGGTCACATAGATCCTATTGAGACGAAACTTCATGGTGACGCCTCTTTCTTCCATAGACATTAGGTTTGGAAAAGGTAGGAATACTAGAGCCTGCCATCTAATCCCTCTACCACTGTTTACATGTGTGGAACAGAAACACTTTTTGATTTTGGCCGCACAGTTCACACTTACTCATACCAGGATACAGCCAACGGTAAAGTAATTAGACAGTAGGGCATTAGCGAGCAGTGTACAGCATTACCCATCATGTATGTATGACAGTAGGCAAACAAATACCAAGTCCTATTAAGAGGTAAGTGGAAGAGATGCCTGACAAATGAGCGGATGATAACTTGGTAACATTGAGCACTGTTGTGTGAGAGCCCGTCACAGCCAGCACACAGCATGAGGCCTGACATACATATACCAAATATATACGAGAGTCATCCTGATGGATAGGATGCACTGACATCATCACAAAATCCACCTATCTGCCCCAATCTGGACTACACATGAGTTTGTGACCACACTGTAAACATCATACATGATCATCTTTTTCAGAGGGCACCATCAATATGGGGAGTCTGCATTGCACACATTACCCCCTGTCACCGCCCGGGTACCCAGACCCACAGTATGTCCACGCCGGTCACAGCCAGGCTGTATATTGTCATTGTGACCATTGTGGTTCAAGGGATGTGTCCGACGACAGTGGAGACTGCCTATGTGGATCCCATAGAACACAAATGGGACAGGCTCATTCTGCGACCACAGGCTGATTTGAACCACGTGGTCGGCAGATACGTCCATGCCGTTCATGGGCTGTACGTTGTCATTGTGACTGTTGCAGTTCAGGGGACATGTGTCTGGCGACAGGGGAGCCAGCCTATGTGGCTTCCATAAAACACCAATGGGACAGGCTCATTCTGTGACTGCCGGCTGATTTGAACCACTCTATAGGCATGTTCAGCCATGTCGGTCACAGCCATAAGCTAACTTTGAAAAATGCAGTTAAGAGGTTGGGCGTGCGCCAAGTGAAGAAGTCCAAGGAATCAGTACTTAGTTTTCAAGTAAGTCTTTATTTGTAATCAGATAATTCACTTGAAATTGGTGATTTTACGGTCAGCCAACGCGTTTCGTTCTCAGGTGAGAACTTCGTCAGGGCTGAAAATGACCTAAACATACATTTAAAAGACGAAATTTACTACAAAACAGAAGGGAAGAGCAAAAGAAGAGAAAGAAGTAAGGGAAGACAAGAGTTTCCCCATGACAGAGCGAAAAGAACGAATAACAACATCACAATTTTTAAAATTACAATTTTTAAAAAGGATACAACATATAAAAGGAACAATTTGTTAAGCATTTTGCAGTATCCTCTGTGTTTGAAGGAATTAAGAGAACTGGACAATTGCAAACAATAGGCCAGGCAATGTTCAGAAAAACAATCAGTATAAAATCTATGAAATTTGCGTGACCCAGTATCTTATGCAATTTAAAGGTAGAGGTTTTTTGGATGATTCCTGAATGATAAGTTTAGGATACATTTTAGAGCCTAGTTACATTAACCACATTTACGAAAGTGTGAACAGGAAGTTTTATAATGTGACTTATAGAGAAAGGAAACAAAGTTATGTGGTGACAGACAGAACATAATATACTAACTAACAAATATGAGAAGAATAAGTACAGAAGAAAAAATGTGGACTGGGGGAGAGTAAGACAAGGAAGTCGTTCATCTCATCAAATTCTAAGATGACTGACGGTGGCAGGGTTAATAATATATGGAAACCGGATATACAATATGGTCTCACCTTAGTGGATGTGTGTCCTTAAGGTGAAATAAGGTTTATTGAGAATTACCACTCCTAAAGTACAGTGGAAGCAGTGCAGACTAGCTCCAACTAGACCTGCAAAATTATAAACCGAAACAGCCTATTAGTAGTATAAAGTAACGTAATAAAAGATGAGGTGAACACTATCAAACTTATTGGGATAAACTGTTCTCACCTCCTGCTCAGAACATGAGTAAGTGATCCATCAATCCAGTTGGTGTTCCAGGCAGTAACTCTGGAGACACTATGGGTATCACAGGGCCTCGGTCGGCCTTAGAAGTGATTCTAAAATAAATATAAAGCAAAAAGGAGCACTTAGTAACTTGAAAAAATGAGCGATCTAACCATACTGCAACAAACGCAGAGAGTGAATTGAGGCCGGGTAAATTTAATTATTGAGACATCGAGAAGCCTAGGTCGGTGTGAATTATAGAAAAGGAGGCAGAGTGTATCTCAAAGGCCACAAGTAATAAGTTGCGCAAGAACATTTGATATAAATGAAACTAATGTGAGGTGCAGAAACAACAGTCCACCGTCAAAGTATCTCTGCTAACTCTGTTTAATTGGACTTTCTTGCACTCACCACTTTTCGTTACCTATCTATATACAAAGGCAAAAAACTATGGCAAGATTCAACGACAGAAGGGAGGAAATGGCACAAGATATTTTTGGTAAAAATGTAACCATACAACCACCAGGCCAGAGTATAGAAAAAAATCTGGGTCTTCAGGCACTATTCCTCAAGCTAGAGCACCTTAAAAACAAGAACTAGCCCGCTGGTGGGATGGTATTACTTTACAACAGTATATAGATAACAAGAAGACCCCAAGAGGTCTACGAATTTTAATTTTCCCCACGTTTGAGGACCTCAGTGATGACCTCCTCAAGGAATGGGAGAGCAACCTTGAGGGGGCATCACTGGTAATGATGCAGATCCTCATACGGCATGCCATTGAGAAGGGAGCAAAACTACTTTCAGAAATCGAAGTGGTTGAGCGGGAGATAGAGGCAATTGACAACAAAGATCTCATTGAAAAAAACGATGAAATACTTAGAAAAGTAATTGAGGAACATCAGAATTACCTTAAAGAAAGAAAATGCGCAAAGTGAGGCGAGATGACAAAGACTATAAAGAAGGGCGAATTTACACATTCGCCAAGAAATTTGATCAGATCACTGTGACCGATGATAAAAAGAGACCAAGGGAGGAGAGTGATGAGGCTAGGACAGCAAGCAGCACCTCTATTGCATCATCAAGTAGCTTAACATCGATTAGTACCGCCAGTGACCACCCTTTAGAGGAGGGCACTTCATTTCAAAGAGAGCTAGCGAAACTGAGAATAAGCGGCAAACAACAGAAAAAAGACCTAAAAAAACAAGGCGAGGGAGGCGCAGGTCCAAAGGGAGGCACGGGAGGGACTACAAAAGACGATCTGAGGATGTCAACCCGCTCCAAGAAGCAGAGATGAGCACTACACATAGTAATGAGGCAGGTGTGCAAGAAGTTGAAAATAAAAGTGATAATGACTTAAAAATTGTCAACCTCTCAAATCGAATGCTTGATACTGATGAGGAAAAATTACTTTGTAAGGGTCTCAATTTCTGCCCGACCCAGGATGGTGATTTAGTGAATTTACATGTCGACTTGTTTAAATTTATTAGAACTGTCAAATTAAAAGACTTTTTCCATGACAAAATGCCCTCTGTATCTATGTCTACTGAAACATCAGTGTCCACAACACATTCTATATCTGACATCAAGAACATACAATGCCTGGTCTCCCTAGAGGGAGAGGAGGAGGTTGATATAGAGTCCATTCTTGCTGATTTTAACATAACAGAGAACCTCAATACGGAGAGCGGCCTTAAGACCAGGTCAAAATTCACACCATCGACCTCCTACCACCCCAACATTGACCTGTTTTATGAAAGAGTGACTGAGGGATTACACCGCATGGAGACCCCAAGAAAATTCAAAAACAGGCCCCCACACAATCTGACCCCCGGGGAAAAACACGCACTTAACAGACTTGAAAGTGATCAGAGTATTGTCATCAGGGAGGCGGACAAAGGGGGAAATGTGGTTGTGATGAATACCTCAGACTACATGGGGAAATCATGCGACAACTCAGTAACACTGATTGTTATGAGAGGATTGTAAATAACCCCATTGGCGAACTAACCAGGGACATAAATATGAAACTGACTGAATGGAAGGATGTTTGTTTGTTATCTGACAACGAATACCGCTATCTCAAGGTGACAACCCCCAAATACCCATGTATTTACATTCTTCCCAAGATACACAAGGAAGGGACAGTGCCCCCAGGCAGACCAATTATCTCTGGTATTGGTTCCCCAACCGAGAAACTTTCAGAATACGTGGACCTTAAACTGCAACCACACGTACTCAACCTACCCTCCTATGTCCGTGATAGCAAGGATAACTTGGGCAAATTCAAAGATTTTTGCTGGTCTGAAGACCTACTCTTTGTGACCATTGACGTTGTCAGTTTATACACTTGCATCAACCATCGTAATGGACTCCTAGCGGTTAGATCCTTCCTTGATAGGAAGGGGGCGGACCATTATGAACACAATGGAATGATACTTGAGATGATCGAATTGATCCTGAGAAGAAACTACTTCCTACATAACGGTACTTGGTACCACCAAAAACAAGGGACTGCCATGGGTTCCAGGTTCGCTCCTTCGTACGCCTGCCTCTTCATGGGGTGGTACGAGAGGGAGCATGCCTGGGGCAAATGTGCCTCCCCCTGGATTGATCACATCGTATTCTGGGGGAGGTACATCGACGATATCATTTGTCAATGGTCAGGTACAGAGGCTTCCCTGCGAGACTACCACACATACCTGAATAGTAATGCTTACAATGTCAGTCTCACCATGGAGTTTCATCCTGAAAAAATACATTTTCTTGACTTGCACCTTTACATCAAAGGGGGAGTGATACACAGCTCACTCTATCGTAAAAAGACGGCATGTAATAGCATTTTACATGCGAATAGTGCCCATGCAAGTTCTGTAATACGTAATATACCTTTCGGGGAGATGGTCAGAATTAGGCGCAATTGCAGTGAGGAAGGGCCTTTCTCGTCTAACATCACTGAGGCAAAAAAGAGATTTGAGGCCAGAGGCTACACTCGTAGGACCCTAGATACAGCAGAAAAGAGGGCATACAATCTAGAACGAGAATCCACCCTAGTTGAACGCACCACTAACAAGAAAGAGGGCAGACACAACAAGAATGTATGCTTTATAACCGAATACACAACACACAGTGATGAAATCTTCAGGCTTCTTAAATGTAATTGGTATCTGCTACAGGAGATACCCAGCCTTAAGGGTGATATTAACAATAACCCGACTATCACATACAAAAGAGGGTGTACCCTTAAAAACAGACTATGCCCCAGTTATGTGACGACCACGACAGAAACACATACTTGGCTGCCAGAGAAACCCAGCGGGTTTTACACTTGCGCTTCCTGTAACATCTGTAAATTTGGTGTGAACAAAACCACTAGTTTCACCCACAATGGATCGAGAGAACACAAGATTAGACAGTTCATCAACTGTAACTCGACCCATGTGGTATACTGGGTCACGCAAATTTCATAGATTTTATACTGATTGTTTTTCTGAACATTGCCTGGCCTATTGTTTGCAATTGTCCAGTTCTCTTAATTCCTTCAAACACAGAGGATACTGCAAAATGCTTAACAAATTGTTCCTTTTATATGTTGTATCCTTTTTTAAAAATTGTAATTTTAAAAATTGTGATGTTATTATTCGTTCTTTTCGCTCTGTCATGGGGAAACTCTTGTCTTCCCTTACTTCTTTCTCTTCTTTTGCTCTTCCCTTCTGTTTTGTAGTAAATTTCGACTTTTAAATGTATGTTTAGGTCATTTTCAGCCCTGACGAAGTTCTCACCTGAGAACGAAACGCGTTTGCTGACCGTAAAATCACCAATTTCAAGTGAATTATCTGATTACAAATAAAGACTTACTTGAAAACTAAGTACTGATTCCTTGGACTTCTTCACTTGGCGCACGCCCAACCTCTTAACTGCTTATGATCTGACTTACAGAGGCATCAATTGACGGCTGATGCCAGGGCTTGTTGCGCAAGAACATTTGATATAAATGAAACTAATGTGAGGTGCAGAAACAACAGTCCGCCGTCAAAGTATCTCTGCTAACTAACTTTGAAAAATGCGTCCGCCGTCGTCCAATGTCTGTGGCCGCCTACACTGAAGGCCGCCCATGTGGCCTACTTATACCTTGCGTTTTTGGCAGCATATCACTTGCATCCAGACACTTATGATGACTACACCTCCCCATCACCTGTTGCTTTTTTTCACCTCTGGGAGTACTCATGTCACACACTAATAATAATAATAATAATACTGACATTTGTTAAGCGCGAACAGCTACCTCCAAAGAGGTGTCCCGGCGCTAAAGTGACAAGTGACACGCGCGCGGCAAGCAACAATCAGGACACATAAGATTAGGCCAAGTTAAAAAGCCACGTTTTAACTGCCTTCTTGAATTGTGTTTCAGAAGAGATCTGACGCAAGGAATTCGGAAGGGAATTCCATAATTTGGACGCCCCAAGCATAAAAGATCTGCCACCCAGTCGGGATTTCTTCACTCGTGGAGTGCAGAGTAATTTCTGGGTGTTAGATCTCAGAGCACGTGTCTGCGTGTAAACACCCAGTCTCTGTTTCAGATACGAAGGACACGTACCATGGATAACCCGAAAGGCAAGGGTCAAGGTCTTAAATTTAATTCTCTTGGCTACCGGAAGCCAATGTAATTCTCTAATATGCGGAGAGATGTGTTGCCGGAAAGGAACACGTTTGATTAATCTCGCAGCCGCATTTTGGACCATTTGGAGTTTCCTAACAAGGTAAGCCGGTAAACCTTACCTTACCATTCGCGTAGTCCAGGCGAGCAGTTACTGTGGCGTGGACTACGGTCCGACGGCAGCTCTCAGGCAGCAGGTGTATAAACTTACGCAAATTTCTCAAACTACTAAAGCAGGCGGAAGTAACCTGCTGAATTTGGGCAGAGAAAGATAGATCAGCCTGCCATTTTACTCCCAAATTTTTAGCGCATTCCACTGGCGCAGGTGGCGAGCCCATTTCCACAGGCCACCACAGGTCAGCAGCCGGAGGCTGGGTTTTGCCAAAAAACAGCACTTCAGTTTTGTCTGCATTCAATTTAAGTTTATTGTTAATCATCCAGCCTGCAATATCTTTTAAGCAGCCTTTAAAATTCTTAAAAGAGTCTTCGGACTGGTCCTTAAAGGGGAAAACCAACTGGGTGTCATCGGCATAAGCAATTGCCTTAACTCCCCAGTTGGCTATCAAAGATAGCGGGGCCAGATATATATTGAACAGCAGTGGGCTTAGGGCCGACCCCTGTAGGACCCCACACCATAGATGCTTGCGGGTGGACTGATACGGTTGTAGGGCCACCCTTTGCGTGCGCAAGTGGAGGAAAGACTTCAACCAAGCCAGGGCTGTGCCATTCACCCCGCAGTCCAAAAGCCGTTGGGTCAGTATATAATGATCAACAGTGTCGAATGCAGCTGAAAGATCCAGGAGCACCAGCATAGCTGATACCCCTGAGACCAATGCCATTCTAATTGAATCTGCTACCTCTAATAGAGCTGTCTCTGTGCTAAACCCAGCTCGGAAACCGAATTGGGTGTCGTGATGGATATTGTGGCTCTCGATGAAATTGGCCAATTGCCGCTGAACTACCTTTTCCAGCATTTTTGCAGGGGCTGACAGCAGAGAGATAGGTCTGTAATTGTTCAATTCCCCAGAATCCACATTGGGTTTTTTCTTAAGAGGAAGTAGAGTGGCGTGCTTCCATAAATCAGGAAAGATGCCCAAGGAAAGGGAATTGTTCCATATTTTGGACAGCACCTCGCAGGTGGAATCTGCCAACTCTTTCCATAGTTTAGGAGGGCACGGGTCATCCGGTGAGCCTGACTTACAGCCCTGGATTGGAGACAATGCTTCCTTCTGAGAAATAGGATTGAATTCAGAGAGGAGAGGCAAGGGTGCTTTCCTAGCTACCACGTCAGATTTAACCGTAGCAGTCGTAGCAGAAAAGGAATTATAGACCTTGCTTATTTTATCATCGAAAAAAGTAGAGATTTTTTCACAAAGTGCCAGAGAGGGTTGAGCATCAATTAACAGCTCACGAGGTTTGAGAAAAGAGTTGACCACCTTGAAGATAGCCTTGCCCGGTTTATCGGAATTATCAATACTCTTAGCAATATGATCTCTCCTAGCCTCCTTCATGGATTTGTGCAGTACCTTCAAAGATTTCTTATATGTCATTTTGACAGAAGCATCATAATCCACCCTCCACTGACGTTCCAAGCGCTTACACTTGCTTTTCATGGCCCTAAGTGCCTCGGAGAACCATGGAGCAGAGGGCGATTTCCTCATGGATTTAGTCATTCTGGCTGGTGCTGTCTATTCTACTGTGGCAGCAATCCAATTATGTAAAGCCAAAGTATTAACATTAGGGTCTAAAGATAGAGGCGGATGGCTGGCTAACAAAATTGGACTTAAACATTCGGCTGTCAGCTTCTTCCAATTCCTCTTTAGAAAGTATCTGGCACTCTCAGGCAAATCAGGTTTTGCCAATTTAAGAGAAAAGGAATAAGAAAATGGTCCGACCAAACCACCTGGATTGGCATTTCAGTTTTGATAGACGAGATATTAGAGAATATCAGGTCAAGGGTATGCCCTGCTTTGTGGGTAGGGAATTTAACAAGTTGGAGCAAATTTGCGCCTTCCAGTGTGGAGACCATCTGCATAGCCTGAGCACAAGTGGAATCGTTTACATGCAGATTAAAGTCCCCTAATACAGTATAATTAGAGGATAGGAGGGATTTATGTGCAATATAATTGCATAGTTCCATATGTATATTGGGTAAGCAGTCTGGAGGCCTATATACCAACAGGCCTGAGAAAGAGGTTGTAGGGCTAGTCTTGATACAGAAATTCAGGCCCTCAACCACGCCCATATTCAATAATACTGAGGAAACTATGTCACAGGAATCTTTGAAGATAATCGCTACCCCCCCTCCTCTTTTGTCTCCCTTCCTATTTCCGCAGCATATTTTAAACCCAGAAGGCATAGCTAATGACACTGAGGCCAAGGTGTCATCTTTCAGCCATGTTTCGGTTAAAAACATGACCTCAAATTCATTTCCTGCCAATAACAACCACAGATCCTCTGCATGCTTAGATGAGGATCTGCAGTTAATCAGGCATGCCCTGATCTGTTCAATCGACTCACTCTGTTCCCTTTTAACCTCCCTTAAGCCAGGGACTCCTGGCGCCCAATTGCAATCAGAGCAAAAACCAAGAGGGGTATCTGTCATCGGGTCACAGCCGTGAGGCTTGGGGCAAGTAGTAACATTCAGGGCCAAGAGATCCATTCTAGACCATTGGGTTACTTTGTTTACCTGCAAACGGGCAGCATGGCTGGTGCTGGACGCGAACCGGCCACGGACGGGCGCAGACGGGCTTGCCTTCGGCGCGCCGCCGGCGTGCCCGCTGCGCGCGTCCGCTGCGCGGCCGGTCAGCCATGCTGTTAATGTAATGCCCCCTGTAGCGGAAATGAAGGGGAAAAGGGCGGAGCCACGTCCCTCCACTCAAACAGCACACGCTGCGGTGGAACGGGGACCGGCGGGAGAAAAAGTGCAAATGCGCAAGTAAGGTTCGTATTTTGAAGTTAAAATGTTAAAAATGCTCTCAGTTTAAAACACCGCTAAAAAGACATATCAACACAGAAGTAAGTACAAGCTAAGAAAACAGTGGTGACCTTGCCGTGCGGCGCGCTGTCACCTATCACTGCGTGGCCGGACACCCAAGCTGTTTATGTAATGCCCCCCGGTAGCGGAAATGAAGGGGAAAAGGACGGAGCCACGTCCCTCCACTCAAACAGCACACGCTGCGGTGGAACGGGGACCGGCGGGAGAAAAAGTGCAAATGCGCAAGTAAGCTTCGTATTTTGAAGTTAAAATGTTAAAAATGCTCTCAGTTTAAAACACCGCTAAAAAGACATATCAACACAGAAGTAAGTACAAGCTAAGAAAACAGTGGTGACCTTGCCGTGCGGCGCGCTGTCACACTAAGGGGGAGAGGGCCGGTCCCTTCACTTCAGAGGAGCTGGAAACACTGGTTGATGAGGTCCTTCCACTCTATGGCAGGCTCTATGGCTCACCAGAGGTACTGGTAAGTTTATTAAGTGCTCAGTGCACCCAATTTGACTTCTTACCTTCTGATCACATTGGCAACAATCTGCCTCAGAGTGTAAGCAGTATGTGAATTGCATACACTGCATGACCCTTATATGGGGCACACATTTAAGGCCTATGGGCCCCAGGAGTTTGTGGAGAGGAGGACAACATTAGAATGAATGAAGCAGGTGATTCCCACTTGTGTAACATGCATAACTCAATGCATCACTCTAGTTCATGGTAGCTACATTGACTTAGTATATCATGGTATATGTGCATTGGTCTGTATAGGCATCTCACCATGAGCCATGTTTGCATACAGTAATAAGCAAAAGAGGATGTTGTTAGCCAATTCAGCCCACATCAGACTTTGTACTGTTGACTGTGAGATTGATACCACTCACAGACACCTTCTCTGCGCCACTCAACCATATGTTCACATATTGAATGGCAGAGGATGAATGATCGGTTAGGAGTGGTGGAATTGGGAGGTACATTGGGATAATTAGCCTCAGCCTACAGGGAATAAGGCCTGACTGTGGGAGGAGAAGTGACTCAAATAGTCATGTACTTGTGTCCCAGCTGCTATTTTGATGTTCCCAAACACAGTATTCGGTTACCCATACTACATGCATAGCTGGTACTTGGCTAATATGAGGGATGGTGACTGAGGTGCATGCCCCACCTGATACTTCTGTACATTGACCCACAGTGTCAATGTGTGTCTGTCACTAATGACTGTCCCTAACTCACACAGGTCTGTTGTCAGATTATTGATTGTATAGCTTCCACTATGAATCCCTATTGCACATCAGACACATGTACAGTGAAGATTAAGGGACACTATTGTTGAGAGATCGAGGTGTGGGTCACATTATTGACTGTTGTGCTAAGCATGCAACTGTCCCCTATGTACCATGTGCATCAATGCAGTTAAGGTGTCTGAACAATCATGCACTGGTAGCCTACCTTACAGCATTTTCAAACAGGGTACTGTGTGTCATGGTCCTTCACATCACATTCCATCTAAGATTGCCTTGGTTGCCATGATATCAGTGGGCTGTCTCAGTCTGTGTATATCATAATCAGGTTTCAGGATAAACATCAAATTAGCAGAAGAGGCCCTTTCAAGCCTTTATTTGTGGTTAGCGTGTGACATGGACACATGTACAGTATTGTGGATAGATTGATGTGTATACCTGTTGGCAATCTATATTGTACCTACCATACACAGTTCCTCAAATTTTCTGATACAAACTGTCCATACATCTCTTGCATCCATACAGATGAGCACCCATCAAAAGAAGGACATTTGGAGAGCCATTGCGCAGAAGGTGTGGACCCTTGAGGTCTCCAACCGGTGTAGTGCCCACTGCCGTAAGAGGTGGGATGACCTCCAGCACTGGGCTCGCAAGATCTCAGAGATCCAGCTGGGCCTGCCCTCTGAGAACCAAAGGGGCACAAGCAGGACCTTGAACACCCTGATGGCCGGTATCTGGCGGTGGCCCACCCAGACCTTCATGGGCAGTTGAGGGTGAGCATTGGCATGAGTGTAACATATTACATGAACAACTACCTTTTGCTCCAGGCTGCATTTTTACTTGCAAGACGGGAGCTCAATCATGTCCCACGCAATAGGACCATTGTTGCATGTGTAGGTGTGGTAGTAAGGGCATGGTGTTCACCACTGACTACAAGTCATGTTGCTAGGAACTAAGCAGGGTCCACTAAAACATTTCTTTCCACTGTTTCAAATTCACATGGCAGCGTTATGTCTCTACTTACCTACATAGTCCCATTATGTCATGTGTAAGTAGTCCTACACAGGCCACTTGTCATCCTTGTGCCTACAGTGTAGTTGTCTCACTACTGTGTCACATGTGATGGTGTACCACTTACTTGTGGCATGGCATACAGTGCACTCTGGGTACAGGGACTGTGCACAAAATCCCCTTGGTATTTTTTGGAGTGCACCACCGGTGCCATATTTTTGGATGCATGTACGTGTTGTACTGTAACAAGTAACCCTGTAGGATACATGATCAGAGGGTATAGATGATTTTCTATCTGTATGCATCTAATGTTTATGTTGGCCAATGTCTACATGACAATTTCAATGAGTGATGGGCATACAGAGATGGGGTTAGTCACAAAAGTGGCATGTTGGGATTGGGTGGATGAGTCCCACATAACCAATGACATTGCTGGATGTTTGTGATGTGCCAGTTTTTTCAGCCAAAGCTCAATGGCATGCCAATGAGAAGGATGCATGCAGAATGTTGGGATGGGCATCTGCATCAGTGTACCGTCAGTCTGTGGATGGTGACATGCAGCAGGGGGTAATATGCCGAAATGTTTGTTTCACATGTGTGTATCAGCAGTCAGTACTGCATTGGTAAATGTGTCACAGATACATGGAATGTACTCTGAGTAACCTGCCCTTGTGGAGGCCAATCTGAGATCCTCATGGACGGGCTCATTTCAATGCCTCAGGTACTTTCAGTGTTCTCATGGCATTGACATTTGGAATGTGGAAAATGTCTGCTCACATGAAACTGCCTTGACTGGGGATGTACCTCGCCAGACTCCTGTGCAAGGTTAATTTTCATACTACTCTTCTGTACTGCATGTGACACATAGCTAGGCTACTCTTGTACATCTGTGAACAGCATCATCGGGCAGTAGACACAAGTGAGACTGTAACTTGGGAATGTTATCAGTGTAGAATGGGAACTTCCATGTCACTTATGCATTCAGAATTTGATGACACATATCCCTAGTAGTTGCCCTCCAGTCCTGCATGTGGTAGGTTTGGTACAGCTGACCTTTTTCTTGTTGCACGGCCCAGTGTGTATAGGTAGTGATGGATTAACGTGGACATGCCATTAGATAACTTTAGGTAACAATGTTATGGTTCAAGGGCCTTGGTTGAGAGGATGATGTTATCGCCTGCTACACACATAAGGGCTGACACATGCAATTGGAGCTGGCATTGGTTCTGACACCCTGAAGATTGACTGTGCTCAGGTCATGTGTCATTCATACATGTTCTCATGCCAATGGTTGAGCTGATGTACATATCCTTGTACAAGTACTTTTCCAGGCCAAAGTGTAATGTGTATTGTCACAAAATGATTGCACTCTACTCCTATTACAGCATCAACTAAGGGCAGCAAAGGAGACAGGCCCGAGACCATTGTGGGAGCAGCTGTCCACAGTGGTTCCCTACACCACTCGGACACAGAGGTAACCAGTGGCCCAGAGGATGAGGGGAGTGCCCTGGAGGAGCAACAAGACAACACGTCAACATCTTCATCTTCTTCGGCCTCAGGTGGGGACTACCTGGTGGTGGCAGACTAATCTGTAACACCATTGGCTACATTCATGTCCGCCACCCCCTTTCAATCTCCATCCTCCCTGCTGCTCCTCAAACATATGTCCAAGCCCGCTCCCCTAAGCAGAGGAAAGTTTCCTTTCAACCAGGCATCTCAGCCTCTGCCCTTATCTCCCCTGCTGCCCAGAAAAGGAAAGCCATATATGTCCTATGGCAGATCTCTGTGGGTCAAAATGCAGTGCTGAATGCTCTAAAACCCTTACCATGATTGCCCTTGACCTCTTCCCTCCCACAGCTGCCCCCTTTTCCCAAATGCAAAAGGGCTGGGTCCCCACTGCTACCCTACCCTTCCACGTCCAAGTCTACCCCCAAGAAACCTCAACCACCCCGATACACCAGCCTCTACCCCCACAAGGGAGTAAGAGGAAGAGAGCTACCTGCCCTGACACCAAGGCACCCCTTCCCAAAACCCAAAGGTCTGTTTTGCAATCCCAGCCCAGGTCTTCGCAGCAGATGACCAAAACATCTCAAGCCGTCCCCCGTCTCTATCCCCTTCACTACCCTTAAAAGATACAAAATACCCATATGATCAGGCCCAGCCCACTCAAATCTGAACCAAGCCCTCCCACAGACCAACACAAACCTACCCATCCCAAGCCCAGCACTCCCAAGCAATGATCCACACACCCCAACCCAAATTCCAGCCCTCCCATTTCACTCCTCAGAGGTGCCTGGACTGCCCATTCGATGCCCCTATTCAGAGGAGGCTTCCCTGGCAGTGATCTGGTTGGCAAGTTACGTGGCACAGGAGTGTTTTGGACCACATTTCATATTTTGGACTGGCCATTGGCCTTTATGTTTTAACACTTGTGTGTTGTGTACTATTAAACACATAATTTATTGTACATGTTGACGTTTGTCCTGCCTTTTCTAATGATAAAACCAAAAAGAACAGATGCTGGACGGAATGCTGAATTAATCAAACATTCACTCCCAGTCACAGATCTGGGTTAAATCCATTGTTATTTTGCATGCCACGCCATTCTAGTTTAGACCCAGCCATCTGCAAATCAGTCTTGACCATATTCCCCATGGGAAAAGTCCAGCCCGAACTGCCAGTCACAGAACACTGTAAAGATCCATCATTCTTTTGCATGCCACGCCATTCCAGTTTAGACCCAGCCATATGCAAATCAGTCTTGACCCTGTTCCCCATGGGAACAGTCCAGCCCGAACTGCCAGGCCAGGTCCTCCCTGGACCCGAAACAAGCATCCTGGGACCGGTTTCGGGGTAACACTCCTCATCAGCCAGGCTAGGCTGAATCTAGTGGTGTAGCGAGCACAGGACCCACGCCTGGGCATACCCTTCCCACTTAGGGTGACAAATGCAAAAAGAACAGATGATGGATGGAATGCTGAATTAATCAAACATTCACCCCCAGTCACAGATCTGGGTTAAATTCATCTTTTTTGCACGCTACGCCATTCCAGTTTAGACCCAGCCATATGCAAATCAGTCTTGAACCTGTTCCCCATGGGAACAGTCCAGCCCGAACTGCCAGGCCAGGTCCTCCCTGGACAAGATACAAGCATCCTGGGACCGGTTTTGGGGTAACACCCTTCATCAGCCAGGCTAGCCTGAATCTGGTGGCGCAGCGAGCACGGACCCACGTCTGGGCATACTCTTCCCACTCACGGTGACAAATGCAAAAAGAACAGATGATGGATGGAATGCTACATTAATCAAACATTCACCCCCAGTCACAGATCTGCTTTAAATCAATTATTTTTTTGCACGCCATGCCATTCCAGTTTAGACCCAGCCATATGCAAATCAGTCTTGATCGTGTTCCCCATGGAAACAGTCCAGCCCGAACTGCCAGGCCAGGTCCTCCCTGGACCAGAATCAAGCATCTTGGGGCCGGTTTCGGGATAACACCCCTCATCAGCCAGGCTAGCCTGAATCTGGTGGCGTAGCGAGCACAGGACCCACGTCTGGGCATACCCTTCCCACTTAGGGTGACAAATGCAAAAAGAAAGGATGATGGACGGAATACTGAATTAATCAAACATTCACCCCCAGTCACAGATCTGTGTTAAATCCATCGCTTTCTAATGATGCTAACTATTGTAAGTGGATATGTAGGCCTGTGAGAGTGTAATTGTGTTTGTTTCAATATAATAGATGTTCCTTTTGCAGTTGTTTGTATGCTCAGCCCTTGGGACAGGTAATGGAGTTGCAGAGTCTGAGGATCAATGTCACATGTATGCTTATGTGGGATGAGTTACTATTGGGACAAACATTGCTTTGGCTGGTGTCTGGTATGGTAAGTATGGTATCTTGGCTCCACCAATGTCCACATCTGCTGGCTTGCAGTACTACCCGAGATGTAAGGTGGAAGGGTGTTTGATGTGTGCACAGTAGGTTTTTGTTACAGCACACATGGAAGGTGCGGTCTTGTCATAGCAATGTGTACCTTTGGAGGCACATGTGAGATTTTCCTTGTGTTTTCTTTCTACCAAAATGTCATGGATGTCAGAACAACTGCTGTTGCAGTGATGTTTTTAGGGACTTGTACTTATACATTATTCACATGCGAATGTCACTTGGTGGGAACATTGGTCGTCCTTATTGTACACCATGCCACAGTTCCTGTGCACATGGATAAATTGATGCAGGTACTATGTGCAGTATGGCCGTGGACACTTGCCTTCCAGGTGGCCACCAGCTTAGGCTGACACAGTGACAATGTGGCTGTCAAATGTCTGAGACTGTGGTTTGTGGGTAACCCATTGAGCTGCCTTAACTTTTTTTTTTGGGTGCTGTGTGCAAGCCCAGAACAATGCATCAGCCACTAATGTCTTTATATATGTGCCCAGAACCTGGATGCCCAATACAAATACACCCTCAAGTAATAGCCAAGCGATGCTGTCCATGTCACAGAATATTATGAAAAGCACAATAGTGGCCCCAAATCATGTTTAATAGAGATACGTGCATAACCAAGTGTTTTTAAATGCATCACAGAAGCATGAGTCTCATGAACTTCTGGATGAAGAAATTGGCTTCCATGTTTTTTTAGGGGATACTCCATTAGTAATGTGATAGATATTCCATCTGCAATGCTACAATGACATTATTGCCTATGTTACTTCTTAGACTGCAGATTAAATCTCCTTCATGTTCTCAATGGATAGTCACATAATTAATTAATATTTAGGGGCTGATTTATATTTGGCAGATGGGTTACTCTATTATGAAAATTACAAATATCCCACTAGCCTTTTGCAACTGAATTATTTCCAATGGCCTATAACAAGGCTGACTGGATAGCCATAACAATTGTGATGGAGTATCCATCAGCAAAACTATAAATCAGACTATTTACTTTTAAAACATTCTTGTTATGTAGGCTACACATACATATGTTTCTACACCTTAATGTGTATAGCTGTTTGGATGCAAAGCTACAGGGAACAAAATGATACATGCATTGTTAGTTAAAATATTGAAACCATGGTGGAGATATATACAGCTTGATTTGCCGACTTTTATGCATGCTCAGTGACTAACGTATTGGAAATACCATCCCGTGAATTAAAAGACCATTGATTTTGAAGGCAACTGCAATTGGATTATTAGTATATCATTGAAGTTTCTGATGTAATACTCCAACCTGAAACATTTACAGAAGGGTTAAAAGCGACATACATATTATTTTCCCTTGAATTAATGTACACCTTAGTTACTGCTCCATGGCCTTCAACTCCCATCCAGATTAGGATAGGAAATTGCCAGAATTCACCGCATCACGGCATCTGCGACTGCTGCAACCTCTTTTTCTCCTGGAAGGACCTATCAAGTTTGTTTAAAATGATTAGGTGGTTCCTCAGTCTAAGGCCCTCCCAAAATTTACAGCAGTGGAATGTTTAGTGCCTGAAGATACACTGTTGGTGCTCTTGTCTAGCAGTGGCCCACCAAGCCTTTTTTCTGATGGAGGCTGACATACACAGAGGAAGATGAGAAAACAAGATAAAATGCTATTTATACCCAAGCTATGGTATACCTCATAATTTATATAACTTGATTATGTGTATATGATCAGAATTTTATTTAACTCATATTGGGCCTGATTTTGAGTTTGTTGGACATATTACTCTGTCACAAATGTGACAATCATACTGTCTGACTTATTACAAGTGCATGATATACTATGTAACTTGTAATATGGTGTCATGGGTACCCGTGACATTGTCACATAGAAATATGCCAAACAACCTCAAAATTAGACACATTGTTTTCTTTTAAGATTGTTTTTAAATGTTTGTTGGTTTTAATTTGGCTATCATTCAATGTTGTTTGTTGCCATTTTGTACCATACTCTGGGGATGATTTTGTAATTTTTGATCCAGTTACTCCTTGACAATGTGAAGTGCATTATATAGTATAGGACATGTAATTATGTGTATGGGATATATGTCACATTCTGATGGAGTAACCCTACTTGTAAACTGAAAAGCAGGGGCTTTGTGTTTTATGTTGAGACTACTCTATTTTAAATGTCAGGGAGTACCCTGTCCATAAAAAAATATTATCAGTGTTATCTTAAAAGTCAAGTACACAGTGAAGTAATAAATGGCAGGGTCCTCATTGTCTTACCTTTCAGAAAGCTAACTTCTACAACCTGGGCTGCCCTTGGCTTAGAGTGTCATTACATTAAAGCACTATTCAATGGGGCGTGATCTGGCCACGCATAAAGATGGCTGCTTGAATACGGAGCTCCGCGCGCCGGTGGTCCCTGTAGGGAGGTGGCAGATCATTGGAGGCTGCAGGGGCACACCAAAGCAACAGAACATGGCCCCCCTGCACCGGTGAATTGGCAGGTGAGCCTGTTTCTGTAATCGCTTCCCAGCAGGAGTAGGGTGGCTAACCAGGCTGGCACTGAAGAGGCAGGCCTGCAGGGAGAGTGAGGGCTGGTGGCGATGCTCTGCACCTCACCTCAGGTTGCCCCCTGCCCGACAAGGCGCCTATGCTCTGAAGTGGCCACACAGAGCACGAAAGCCCAGGGGACGCTTGGCCAGGCATGGCCATCATTTCCAGACCTGCACGGATAATTGCCTCATCCAGAAGAGGGGAGCGCTTACCCCGCCTGCACACACAAGGTCCTGTGGAGTCTTGCTGAACATCCTGAAGAGAGCCAGCCGCCATTTTAGCAATGGGTCAGAGGGACCCGCCACGGCCTGGTTAGGAACCGCGGGGCAGCCTCAACCCCACATAATGATGCCGGTGAGTGGCCTGCCATCGGCCCCTCTCTCCCCCACATGTAAGAGACAAATGTGGCCAACCGTTAATCAGTGCAGGAGCTTGGCTGACTCCCTCCCCCGTGCCAAAGGCATGTTGGGCTGCTTTCTTCCCCCATTGAGTGCCCAGTCCCCAGAAGTACCTTTACACCCCTACTTGGGGACCCGGAGCCACAACTCCTGATGCCCCACACCTGGCAGTGGAGACCGAGCAGGTAGCAGGAAGCCGGCCGCTATTTTGCAACGCATTCTTGGCCTGGCGAGGCACACCCTTGTGTGCACATGTGGGCCTGATGGGATTGATGGTGCAGATGGAACGCGCCCAGCTGCAATTTTGAAGTGGACCCAAGTGGCCCGTGCCGAAGTACAAGAGATCCAAGACGGGCAACGGTGAGTGAGGTGCATGGGGGCAGCTTCAAATACATGAAGGAGCCCAATGGGTGCCCTTCATCACACCTGAGGACTAACTGCTGAACCCCTCCCCCTCAAGGATGGGGCCCTTGGAGACACCCTTCCTCCCCGCCTTACCTAAGGATCCAGGGGCAACGACACCTTGCACTTGACAGCAGACTGGTGGGAGACAAGCACCGGGGACTTACCCTGAAGCAGTCCAGGTGCACAAAGACTGGGGGCCCACTCTAGACCTGCTCCACTTCCCCCCCCCGGGACCATGCCTGCCCACAGGGCCTGCCACACCAATACTCACCTTTAGTAATAGGCCTGGCTAGGGGAAGGAGGGCTCGTCTTATTAGTGACCTCTTAGGACTGTGCTGCCGGCCCAGGATCTGCACACCTGCCACCGTCCAGGGCCCTAGAGTAGAGAAGCGCTACTGGTGGAGGATCCAAGACAGCCATCCCCTCCCCCTAACAACACCGGGGGGTGAAGCCCTGATCGGCTGTGTGAACCACACCATCTACATCACAATCCTGCACTGGTTCCCTGCAGATGGGTGGCACCCTGCTCTGAACCCACCACCACCCCAGCAGCTACGCTGCCCCTTTGGCTAGGGGGAGATGTGGACAAATGGACCAATGACCAAGCTCTGACACTCCGTTCGGGAGCAAGGAGTGAGGGTGAGCCCTATACCTCCCTGGGCCCGCACCTCCAGTTGGTGGCTGGCAAGAGGAGGCACCGGCACCCACCTCGGAGCAGTGGGGCCTGACTTACTTCCACTGAGGGCCCATGCCCCGCACCTGCGCCTGGAGCCCCTGATCTGGAGTTGACACCTGGCAAAACCTCCAGGAAACCCACTCGACAGCTGCTCTTCTCGGAGGCTGTTACTCAACATCGCACCATGGCTGCACCATGAGGAGCACCAACCGCCAGACCAGACGCGGTCCCTACCAGCTCACAGCTGGAGTCCACCATGGATTGCATTCTGCAGGGGGAATGGCAATAGGTTGCTGCCTGGAAGGTGTGGACTCTAAAATCTCTGACCTAGCGGCCAAAACCAAATCCATCCCCACAGACATAGCAGGCTTCCAGGACAGGGTGGATGGGATGGAGCAAAGGCTCATGGCTGTTGAAGATCACCTCAACACCATCCCAGAAATAGGAACAAGATCATAGATCTGGAGGCCAAAAGCCATAGCGACAACGTCCACTTCTTTGCCTTTCCGGAGTGAGCCGAGGGTGCGTACGTCAGTGGTTTCCTCAATAGCCTCCTTCCCACTCTTACTGGCCTGACGTTCAACACAAACCTGGAACTCCAACGGGCCCATCACATGGGCCCCGTGCTTCAGGATCAAATGCCGTGGCCCCGCCAAACATAGCCGGCTTCCTTCAACATAAACAGGTGAGGTTGCTCCTAACTGCTGCCCATTCACACAGCCCCTATGACCATGAGGGGCAAGAAATCCCCATAGCCACAGATTTTTCATGGGAGACCAACGACCGAAGGGAGGTGTTCTTAGCTCTTTGACACACGCTTCATCACGTGGACAACAAGTGTGGACTGTTTGAACCAGCCCGAATGTGGATCACATAAGATGGCAGGTCTTAAGTCTTTCTTGACCCAGAAGCTCTGTGCCTTTTTCCGGAATAACTCATCATTCAGGCTATGGACATTGCTCCCCTGGATTCACAACCAGCCCCCCGTTCTGCCACCACGCCGCCTCCTCCCACTGCCTCTGGTGGCTGATGGCACAATAGCGGGAAACAAGACAGGGGCAGAGATCCAGAGATGGTGGCCTATTCCCAGGACGACAGAGATTTGGCCCTCAAAGCAGTGGCAGCCATCACACAGGACCAGGACCGTGGCAAATCCCAGTCACTACTGAAGTCTGTCCGTCCTGATGGCTGAGGTGTGGGGCGAGTGCTGAAGACTGGGAGCCATGACCTGTCAACAACAGATGGATGACTACCCTGCTGCATACCTATACTTCATCTCAGTGTCCTGAGAATGGCACAGTTATTGGATGATTGTTCTTGTGCGGCTGCGCTGGGTTTTGTTCTCCATTGCATTGCATTGCTTGTTGTGTATCCACAAGCGCCTGTACCATTTCATGCCTATGGTGTAGTTTGATGTATTATGATATTTCCCATTGTTAGACCTGTTAGCCTGCAACTTACCACTGTGCCCCCAGTGGAAGGGAGACCCTGAACTAACGACTCACCAATATCAGTACATGTATTACCGACTCTGGAATGCGCCCTTGGCCATTGAATGGACATCGGGGGCATGCTCTAGCCTGCCGCTAATTGGCCTCCTTTGCAGCCCTGCCCCGTCCTGGTTATCTTTTATCCACTTTCTGCCCTGCCCTTCACTGTGGGCGCCCCCAGCATGCTGGCACTGCAAGCCGAGACCTGCAGTCTACAGTCTCCAGCCCTTGAGGCCTGACCTTGACTTAGTGCCAGTTAGTTAATCCCCCCTCATCCCGTGTCGAACCTTTTACCCTCTCCTCTCTTCATACATAACCTCCTACACCAGAACATAACTGAGGGGCCTGTGCGTTCCGGCTGCTGCCTCATTCCCTATCGTATTCCCCCTCCTCTTCTCCTGTCCCTCTTTCCCTTCTCCTCCTCCTTCTCTCCTCCTCCCTCTCCCCTCCTCCCATTGCCCTCTCCAGGCTACACCCTGCTTCCCAGACCTCTCCAGTGGGGGCTCCACTGCCCATCTCACCGACACACCCATGACCTGTCCTAATGGACGCGACAGTACCTGCAGACTTTCCCACCTGCATGCCATCTTGTGGAATGTCAATGGACTAATGAACTACATAAAGCGCAAGAAGGTGCTGTCCTACTTGCAGTCCAAATGGGTGGATGTGGCCCTGTTACTGTGTTTAAGAAATATGACAGTGAACGTTTAACAAAGTTATACGCATTTGGACAATATTTAGTGCTAATAGTGGTTATACCTTTTTTAAATGTTGCCAAACTAACAGTATATTGTTTATATGATATTGATCATCCTTCATTGTGTGTCTTGTGGTGGGTTTATTGCATTGTGGGAAGTGTAGTTTCCTTTGGACAAAATAAGATAGTCGGGGGATAGGGCAGAATAATTGGCCAATCAGGTAACACATAGGAGGGTGGGACTTCTGACAGGTGAACGTGGTTAAAAATCGATCGAAAGTACGGCGGGGTGGATTCTTTTGACCACGAGATGAGGCTTGAATGGTTTTAACAGCTACGGCAGGTACGTGAACTTTTTGGGAAACATCGTGGTAGGGAATTGAATGAGGCGGTAGTAAGAAGGCGAAAATAGGGGCATATGCCGACAACGAGTGATAGAGTGCATGCGTATGCGTGTGAGTTAAGGGGTTGTGAGGAGAGTTTTGAGTAAGGGATGATGGAAGTTTGGTGGGTTGTATGTGGGTGGATGTGAGAGTTGTAATGTAAGTGGCATAGATGCAATGTGGAGGGATGTTGGTAAAATTGTGTAGTTAAGTGATCATTGGTTGAGATTGCATACAGTAGAGTAAAACGAAAGGTTGCAATGATTAGCGAGAGTTGTTGAAGGTAATATGCAGGAGTTTGTTATTAGAGGACAGGGAGAGTGAAGAGGAGAAAGTACGCGGTTCGCTCAGGGACTAAATGGCTTGTTAGTTGAATAGCGTGTTGCCGGTAGATTGGTTTGCGCGATTGGTGTACGTGCGGAGACATTTATAAGGGAGCAATAAACACATGGAGATGGGGTTAATAAAAACACAGTATTGCTATGATAGATTCAGAAGGTAGTATAAGAATAATGATGGATTGAACAAGTTAGAGGTATAATTATAACAATGAACAATGAGTTAATGCCAAATGTTTTATCGTCAATTCTAGTTACCCCTGAAGAAGGGCTGTGGTATGCCCGAAATGCATTGGGTCTTCAATAAACACTGTCTTGGACGAACTGTGCATCTGTTCGTGTTTTTGTAAGAGGTCCGGAGGGGCACAACATTAACATGGAAAACTTTGGAAATGGCATAATATTCCTACGTGCGGATTGAATTGGAATTGAGCAAAAACAGCAAGTTTAAAAATGGAGTACAAAAAGAAAAAATGGAGTAAAATGTTAATAATAAGTAGGCGCAGAAAAGGCGCAAAAAAGTAGTGCGACTGGAGATGGGGTGATAAACCGCCCCACATCATGATTCGGTTAACGTGGTGTCACCAGGGCAAGGCACTTCTCCAGTGTGAACGCAGTCACGGAGGATGATGACGAAAATGGATAAATTTTGAAAGAAACAGGTGTGCATCTCACAACCCTGAATGATGAATCATAAAAATTGCCCTCCATTGAGATAGCACCCGGCAAAAGAAAATGGATAAAAATTATCAAATTCAATTACCGAGTAATGGCCTACACGTTTGGCGAAATACCGTGGTTCGGCAAGCAAGACTGTGTTTAAGAAATATGACAGTGAACGTTTAACAAAGTTATACGCATTTGGACAATATTTAGTGCTAATAGTGGTTATACCTTTTTTAAATGTTGCCAAACTAACAGTATATTGTTTATATGATATTGATCATCCTTCATTGTGTGTCTTGTGGTGGGTTTATTGCATTGTGGGAAGTGTAGTTTCCTTTGGACAAAATAAGATAGTGGGGGGATAGGGCAGAATAACTGGCCAATCAGGTAACACATAGGAGGGTGGGACTTTTGACAGGTGAACGTGGTTAAAAATCGAGCGAAAGTACAGGGGTGGATTCTTTTGACCACGAGATGAGGCTTGAATGGTTTTAACAGCTACGGCAGGTACGTGAACTTTTTGGGAAACATCGTGGTAGGGAATTGAATGAGGCGGTAGTAAGAAGGCGAAAATAGGGGCATATGCCGACAACGAGTGATAGAGTGCATGCGTGTGCGTGTGAGTTAATGGGTTGTGAGGAGAGTTTTGAGTAAGGGATGATGGAAGTTTGGTGGGTTGTATGTGGGTGGATGTGAGAGTTGTAATGTAAGTGGCATAGATGCAATGTGGAGGGATGTTGGTAAAATTGTGTAGTTAGGTGATCATTGGTTGAGATTGCATACAGTAGAGTAAAACGAAAGGTTGCAATGATTAGCGAGAGTTGTTGAAGGTAATATGCGGGAGTTTGTTATGAGAGGACAGGGAGAGTGAAGAGGAGACAGTACGCGGTTCGCTCAGGGACTAAATGGCTTGTTAGTTGAATAGCGTGTTGCCGGTAGATTGGTTTGCGCGATTGGTGTACGTGCGGAGACATTTATAAGGGAGCAATAAACACATGGAGATGGGGTTAATAAAAACACAGTATTGCTATGATAGATTCAGAAGGTAGTATAAGAATAATGATGGATTGAACAAGTTAGAGGTATAATTATAACAATGAACAATGAGTTAATGCCAAATGTTTAATCGTCAATTCTAGTTACCCCTGAAGAAGGGCTGTGGTATGCCCGAAATGCATTGGGTCTTCAATAAACACTGTCTTGGACGAACTGTGCATCTGTTCGTGTTTTTGTAAGAGGTCCGGAGGGGCACAACATTAACATGGGAAACTTTGGAAATGGCATAATATTCCTACGTGCGGATTGAATTGGAATTGAGCAAAAACAGCAGGATTAAAAATGGAGTACAAAAAGAAAAAATGGAGTAAAATGTTAATAATAAGTAGGCGCAGAAAAGGCGCAAAAAAGCAGTGCGACTGGAGATGGGGTGATAAACCGCCCCAAATCATGATCCTGTTACAGGAGAGGCACCTCTCGAGCCTAGAATTTGAAAAGCTGTGCCAGGAGTGGGTGGGGAGAGTAGTCCACAGCAGTTGCTCAGCGTCGACGGATAAGAGGGATGGCCCCACCAGGAAATTGGAGTTGTGGTTCTCCTCCTCAAGTCACTGTCCGTCATTGTTGTCAAGTCCAGGTCCAATCCAGAAGGCCGGTATGTTTTGGCCAAGCTGAAGCTCGGGGAACGGATGATTTGCGTGAATTCGGTGTACGTCCCTACAGGCGACAAGCGCCCCTTTCTCCTCCAGCTCAACTGCCTCCTTACCAAGATTTGGTCCTCCCACTGCTTAATCGGGGGTGACTGGAACCTAGCGTGGGAAGCGGTACTGGACTGAACTGGACCATTGAACACGGGCAACAATGTGGACAGGGCCCTTTTGGGGGACGTGCTCTCTGACCATGGGCTGATGGATCACTGGTGTTTTTCCCACCCGGCGGACACCTCTCCAGGGCACCTCTCTATGGCATCCAAACCATACTGGACTACTTTCTGGTCTCCCATAGGGTGGTGGCCATCACTCAGGAATCTCGAATCATGGAAGCCGCACTCTTCGATCATGCACCGGTCTAGCTTCTCTCTAGATCGAGACCTCGCCTCTCCGGGCCGCAACCCATGGCACCGGAACATAATGAGTTACTGCACCCCCCAGGGGACAGTCCAACTAGGCATTCACATTTCCACATACCTAGAAGACAAAAGGGGATCACTATCCTCCGATAGGATGCTGTGGGCCGCCGCAAAGGCGACCATCTGTGGTCAGCTCATGAAGAACGCCGCTCTGGCAAATACACAGAGAGTGACTCGTCAGACGGAATTGGAGGGGGAGATCACAACCCTCACACACCGCTATACTGCAAAACCTTCACATCCCGCGTGCTGTCAACTAGAGAAGGTTCGCATGGACCTCAATGCGTTATACACATCCAAGGCTGAATATGCACTACAGAGGCTAAAAGGCCATCACTATAAGCAGGGCGAAGAGGCGGGCTGCCTCGTGGCTGCCCAACTGCACCAGAAGGAGGCTGCATTGGCCATCCCCGTCACCCATCCATGGGTGGCAAGGTCCTCACCCCCCCCCCACAAGACATAGTCGATGAATTTGTGACCTTTTAACAGACACTGTATATCCCGGAGACGTCTGCTAGCGTTGACCAACTAGAGGCCTTCTTCGAGGGTGTGCACCTTCCTAGTCTTACCGAGGAGGGCAGGCCCTACTTGATGGAGAAATCAACAAGACCGCTATAGCACAAGTCATCCCCAGACTCTCCTACCATAAGACTCCCAGTGAAGATGGCTTCCCTGCGGAGTTCTACAAATGTGCAGGCGGGGGTGTAATTGACTCCCTACATGCCGCCTTCCAAGAGGCTCACCAGAAAGGCTCACTGGGCTCCATATCTAACAGGGCAGGGAAGGATCCACTCCTGTGTGGCAGCTACAGGCATATCTCCTTACTCAATGGGGACATAAAAATCCACGCTGGGGTATTGGCGCCCACCTCCGGAAGGTGATCCCATCCCTGATACACCGCATGCAGGTATGGTTGGTCCCTGCCCGCTCCTCCAGGAACGACCTCTGTACCCTTGCTTATGCCCTATGGAAGGCCAGGGACCTATCAGACGAGGCCCTTGCCCTCTCCCTCGATGCCGTGAAAAGGCATTTTGAGAGGATCGAGTGGGGGTACCTCTTTGCCACCTTGAAAAGATTTAGCCCCAGGGATAATTTTATCACCAAGATCCGCTGGCTTTAAGACAGCCCCACTGCACAGGTCAATTGTGGTGGCTTCCGGTCAGACCCTTTCCTGATCCAGAGAGAAACTCAATAGGGCTGCCCAGTCACCCCTGCTGTTCCTGCTGGCCAAGGAGCCCCTTGCAGCCACCATCTGCCGATCGCCACTCCTCACTGGGGTACCTATGCCGGATGGGGCGTCCAGGATCTATTTCAATGCGGATGACATACTCCTCACCCTCACGAACCTCCAGCACTCACTACCAGCCCTGCTGGACATCACAGTTGGCTTCACGGCCCTGTCAGGGTGCCAGGTGAACTGGCATAAGAGCGAGGCGCTATCCCTATTACACGTAACCACAAGGGCGGCAATCCATGGCTATCCCTTTTGCTGGACACCATTGCATCTCAAGTACTTAGGGATCTTTGTTAACAGGGGCCTGGACCATATGGTAGTAGACAATTTGTACTCCCTCATACCCTGCATGAAATTGGACTTTGAAAAATGGTCCCATCTAGGCCTATCTATGTGGAGGAAAGTGCAAGAAGTACGGATGGTTATGCTCCCGTGGTTTACATATGCCCTTGGAATATTACCTCTTTTGGTTCCCCTGTCTTTGCTGCGCACAGTGGACGCGGGGATCTGCTCCTTTTTATGGGGGTCTCTTCTCGCCCTTGCATGGCCTACATCAAACTTCTGGTGCACTGATCGTGTGGAGGCCTGGGTCTCCCATTAGTCGAACACTATGCCCTGGCCCTCCATCTCTCTCAGCTGGCCTATATGCTTCCGGGGATGCTGGACCAGCCACAGTGGGTGTCGGCAGAATGCTTGCTATCGTCAAGTCAGCAAGGACTTGACCTTCTGTACAAGGGAGGCACTCATCAGCTACACTCAGGCAACCCGATGCTGCAGGCCATGATGAAATCCTGGAGTAGAGCGCATTATCTCCTTGGAGTGGACTCCCTTCTTCATGTGCACGTGCTCCATTGGGGCAATGCTAGCCTACGCATTGGAGGGTAGGTCCTTAACTGGGAACAGTGACAAGTGGCAGGCATCCGCAGCCTAGATCAGGTAATTGCTGACGGGACCCTCAAATCCTTTGAGAAGCTCCACAAGGAGTGCGGTCTCTCACCGCAACAGCCGTGGCAGCATCTCCAATTGCAGCACTGCTTCCGACGCAGCCTGGGAACGCGAACATGGGCTCTGCAGGCCTCACTGGCAATCTCCTACTTCAGGACATGGGGTCAATGCAGGGGGGGTCATGTCGAGACTCTACAACCTAATGAACCATCACCTATTCTTGCTTCCTCTCCTTACCAATCTACGAACCAAATGTCAGATCCAGCTGCAGACGGAGTACGAGGCGGATGACTGGGCAGCACTGCTGGAGGCACTTACCCGGGGGGCGAGGAAGGCCCGCTTAAAATTCTGCCTCTTCAAGACATTGCACAACTGGCACTGGACATTGCACAACTGACACTGGACCCCGGTGAAGTTACATACGGCAGGATTGCTGCCCCATGCAAACTGCTGGTGGTGCCCGGATACCTGCTATGGCCTCGTGCACGTCATACGTGAATGTCCCTCGACCCAGCCTTTCTGGGATGTGGTGGGGCCTATGCTGGGTGAGACCCTATCACTCAGGACCCCTTTCCCCCACACCCTGATGCTCCTGCATCCATGGGGGCATCCCCGGACCTCTCCAGCACTCAGTGCTGCCTCTTGCACACAGCTTTGGCAGCTTTGGCATATGCATTCTCTGCCACTGGAGCTCACCCACACCTCCTGCACATGAGGACTGGCTGGTGGTGATGTGTCAGGTGGCCTCCCACAAATGCACTTCTTACAACCTCCAGGGCAGAACAGAGATATTCCTCCAGACTTGTGGGCCCCTTCTTTCAGGACACTGTCGATTGAACCAGAGCGCAGAACACCCCCACTCCCGTTGACGTTCTACAAGATAGCGGTGCCAAGACTAGCTAACCGCAGTGAAATAAATGTCCCCAACTTCTGGGCTCTCCCCCCCAAAATTATGGATACTCCTCCTTCTCGCTACCTTTCCCTCCTTTCTCATATCCCCCCTCAGTCTTACCCCTGGGCACGCCCCACTGTTCTTTTCTACTTATTCCACTTATTCTACTGATCAAACGTATTCTAATGAATCAACTAGTTCTACTAGTCATACCTCCCATCTCACGACTCTACGACCTCTGGCAATAACATGGGACAACCCCTCCCCCACCGGTTAGGGAATATGTGACATCCTTGTATGACACGCACTGTGTATTGCTAACCCGTCTACGTCAGTCGGATATACCCTAATCCATTGTCAATGGATATTAAGTATGAGATCACTGAATGCAATGTATGTACAGCAGTGTTCTCTCCAATCCGCCCCCTCCCTAGCCCACCCCCCATTCTGATTGCTTCTCTGTAATGCTTCTTTGGTTTTACAATAAAGAATTGCAACAACAAAAAAACACTTTTCAAAGGAAAATATGACATGCTTTGTAACTCTATGGATGCTATTCAATTCAATTTGTCTCTCAGATGTTTGTTGCGCTGATCAACCGCACAGCTTCCCCAAGCCCAAGGGAGGTCCTGCATGGTCCGATTAATGTCCTTAAAGATTACATATTGATCAAAATATACCTGGCTGGTTAAGTTCTGTGGCTTAGAATTAAAGTATTGTGTTTGTTGTGCAATTATTAATGGTTGGGGACTACATTATGTCCCACATCCTGTAGTACTGCTGTCTAAAAAAATATAAACGAGTCAGATCGTTATTACTTATTATTTATTTGGTCAGGCATTGGATTCTAGTTGTGAAAGTTGGGTGGTTGTCCAGGACACTATGTTTTTATTATTATCCAAGGTAAACCAAAAGTAAATTAAAGTGACCAAACTCAACTTTTAGACATGAAAGATTCAGAAATTCATTTGCTTAGAAGAACTTGTCTGTAAAGCACAAATGGGGTATCATAGGGTTTGGTACAATGGTAGTATTGTGAATGTGACATTTAATACATTATGGTCAGAGTGTCCCTTCACTCTTAATATTCATAAGAACTAAATAAATATAATTGTATGTGATGTTCATGCATGAAGCTTACCTGACTCTCTGCTGGCCCACATACCATTCTATAGTTGGGCAGCACCCCCTCCGTAAGGATGTCGAACGCCATCAGAGTGAAGCTGGGGGCTTGTCATCTGCACCCAAGATATGCCCCAGCAGAAGTAACTCATTAGCAACAGCAGAGGGGGTCTGCTACGAATGGTTGTTAGGAGGCAAGGTGACCCCATGGGCTTAAAAAACATGTACACCAATGTGACATATTTTCCGTCAGTCGATGTCCACAGGGCGGACGATGGAGTTTGTTAATCTTGGACCCTTATAACCAATGCTGAATTGCAGCTGCCACAATGTAGGTACATGCTTCACTTACTAGTCCATCTTTCATGAAGGATACTTCATTCATCTGCCACGATTGGTCCGCCATCAAAAGCCAACAGTATCAGCATAGGGTATGACTGACAATATGCAGACAACTACATCTAATTCCTCTGTGATCTACCTTCCTTAAGGAATTGTTTTCTGTCTTGATCAGTTTCATTTTCCTTCTACACATATTGTTTGGAATAGATGCCCACACTACTGACCATGAGGTGTTTGTAACAACAAATCATTTGTAAACCTCAGTCACTTTGTGCAGTTTTATATCTATATTTGTAATAGTTGTTTGTACCCTTTAAAAAATATTTTTAATTATAAAGTTTGTCTTTCGGAAAAATTTACACCCGTTTGAAGAGTATTTGTAGCAGATTTATTCAGATATAAATGAGCAAATTCAATTTTTGTATAATCAAATGTAAGCTACTAGACGGAGCTTGCGACCATTGTTTTGCATATTGAATGTTGAACTGAGTGTATTAAAAGAAATCCCTTGTAGGCACACTTACCTGTTAATATATAACAATATAGGTACAGGCTCCACTTACTAGTCCATCTTTCATGAAGGCTACTTCATTCATCTGCCACAATTGGTCCGCCATCAAAAGCCAACAGTATCAGCATAGGGTATGACTGACAATATGCAGACCGGTATTATGTCATTGATGGAAGTATTGATTGAACATGAAATACCTTGAGGAAACAAGAGACAAAGGCATTTGGCAAAACAGGAACAGTTCATTTAATTAAACAATGCGGCCAGGAGCATAGTCACAGGCATAGGGTCTGAGGACTGTCTCAATTTGCAATCCGTCTAACATAGACTTTTATACAGTTTATTGGGTGTAATAAAATGTTTCTGGCGATCCTTTTTGGGTAAGGAATGTGTACCTCTGTCTTTGGAGCCATAAATTAGGGTATTGGATGAGGAATTCAGGTGGACCTCTACCTTGAGTGGACACAATTATCCCTGGGCCGAGTTCGCGTAGTCGCGATACGCTGAACTCGGTGAACTGGGTAACAAACTCCTCCCCGCTACGGAGTTCCTTGATCGGGCGGAGTAACAGAGTTCCTTTGTTCCGTGTGTGTGCAGGGCTACCCCACCCCCAAAACACAGGTTCAATGATGCCTTCAAAATCCCCCCAGGGATTGACCTATTCTGTTCCCGGTTAGGAGGGACGGAAGGTTGACCTTGCGCACACACCGTTTGATGATGGACTCAGTGGCGAACACCCATTCCCCAACCGCAGACAGCTCCATCTCTGCAGGAAGGCAACCAATGACACAGCATATGCGCACCACTGACAGTGCCCACCCCCTCTCTAACCAGGAACACCGAACTCTTTTCACCGCGTGTACATCTCTTTGACAGCCTGAACGCGCACACGCTCTAAGATTCTCTCGTCATGATTGTGCTTGGCTGTCAGCCTGCCCTCGCTATTACCATTCTGTTACTACGCACGCGCAACATCGACGGTCCAGTGGTCCACTTGTTGTGAGTGTCCCCTTCGCTAGCCGCAATTCTTACGATTGTGCAGTCTTGCGACTGACAGTAATGCGCGCACCTCTTTAAGAGTTGCTCATCCCTCACTTACATCATGCACATGGGAGAGTCTCGGATACGTTATTCAGCTCAGCTGGCAGAACTCTGAACTGGCCGTTGTGGTACTGCTCTTCCACTCATCCCCGTGAGCCCCTTAATTCCCTCGTGTTCATGCCTGCCTGCCTGCCAGTCACAGTATGCCCCACCACATGCACACTATGAGTGCTTCAAGTAACTCGTCCCTCCACGGTAACAGATACACAGAGGGGATATTAAAATGTTCCAAATACAATCCTTCCTTACCTGAAAGTAATGCAGAGTAACCTTCTTCATTCATGCTGTTGGCCCCGCCGGACCATGGGCATAGGCTGGGGGCAGGAGTCAGGAGACACACAGACTGGGAGGCAGTGAAGTGCGCAGTGAATGGGTAGTGGAACCTGCTTCTGTGCAGAAGGTCGGCCCCTGTGCTCTCTTGGTCAACTTGCGCGCTTCCTCACGGCCACCCACTAAAAGCAGATGTCTGGGGACAGCGGGTACCCGCATGCAGTTACAGCATGCGCAGACCGCAGATCCAGACAAAAGTAACCATAAATCAAAGTCATTACCCAGTGGGACAGTTATCGAATTTCAGGTTTCACTTTCATCTTGCAGACTGCCTGTCTTAGTGGGTGGTTAACTCTATAGGCGGCGTTTGCTACAGAGTTTTTTTGCTGAATTATGTGCTCCAAAGCGGAGCACGGAGTTGCAAAACTCTGCAAATGCTACCGGCGGAGCGGAGTTTACCGCCCACTTTTAGACACAATGCGACCAGTGGGTAACGTGTCCAGATGTCCAGCATGGGGAGCACGTGATCACTGCATGTACTGTGTGTGCTGTGTCTTGAATGGCTAAGTGGCATCTGACTTCATGGTCATGTGTGCTTTATTGGGGCCAATCTTCTGGGGCCATTGTGGTTTCGCTGTGCCTATCTGTGGGATCGATTTGGGATTTCCTGTTCATGTGTTTGTCTGCTGGCTACGTGCCACCCCACCTGTGATCTGTCAATCAGTGACCTTGGGCCTGGGTCTCAGGGCCTGCCTAACTATGTATTTATGAGTCGGGTTGACGTGGAGTTCACAACAGGCGAATTCGTCAATAAAGATGTGATTTTGTTCTTCAACATGAATGTATAGTTATTCATATTGGCATCAACTTTTTCACATTCCCCCCTAGTTGAATTTTCAACCACACTATCTAACCCATACTTCATGACAGTTACTTTATTGGGGGACTGTTGTTCTTCAGTTTTGACAATTATTACTTTCCAATTTACTTGCATTTTACCCAATTTGAGGACTACGTTTTTACAGCAGGAAATCCCCAATTGCACAGAGCCACACACAAGCAAGAGCACGATGGTAGCAATGACGTGCACAATCTGGGCAGCCACTGGGGGAGCCAGGAGAACCAATTTGAGAACCACTCCTGCTCAGGGCACCTCCCTCCTCACGCATGTCTCTTTGTAAATGGTGCAGTGGTTGGATGGCAACTGTCAATGTCCATTATCCAGGTCATTCCCTGTGATAAATGTACAGCAGGACGTACCAATCTTGGCACACACCCCTCTCTCAATCGGCGTAATTAAGTCGAACACATACAAATGTTGAATCACCATGAGGCGGATTGCTCTCAGTTCTTCCTTGATTGAATTAAGTCAGAGCTCAGTGCTGTTCATCATTTTAAGCATTTCCCATCTGGTAATTTAAATTTACATTTAAATGCAGTGGGCATTGGCTTTCGTTTGCAAAGTGAAGAAGGGTATGGACCCTCCCATCGATACTTGTGAGTTTGAGAACAGTCAAAATTCTTCTGGAATGTCCTTGTACTGAGCCCTGCAACAATAATCTGCAGTTCTTTTTTTCACAAGCCTAATGCCTCTCTCTTATCTTTCTTTTGTCCTGTGTATTTGGTTTGTATGTATGTATGTATGTATGTTTTTATGTGTTCTTCAGCCAGGGAAATGTAAAGTGGAATTTGTCAATGAAAACAGTCTCTGAACGATATTGGCTTCAAGCTTCAATTATAGTTGGTGGCAAACAGCAGCAACTTCATATGAAACTTTGGGACATTGACTAAAACCCAAAACTTAGGACAAAACACAGTTTGCAGTAATTTAACAGCACCACAACATCACACATATACCTCACATCAACAGTCACACCCTGTATCATACCCAGGGGCTAAGCGTACTATCTGTATCACGCCCAGTGGTCAAAGCGAACAATACCTAAAAAACTACAGAGAAAAAATGATGGTTTTGTCAAAAAAGTCCTTAGCTGTCTCCTAACGCATACTATCCCGTGACCAGGAGAAACTCTGCGCGGTACACGGGACTAAATGAGCCTGATAGTCTGTCAATATCGGTTCCGGGACAAAGAAAATAACAATAGTTCACGGAAAAAAGGAATAACTTGAGAACTACAGTCCCCCTTGCCAAACACAGGTTACACCTAATCTCCAAGGTCCAAATCTTTCTCCCTAAATGTGCGAATCACACCCTGTATCACACCCAGGGGCTAAGCCTACCGTCTGTATCCCTCCCAGCGGTCCAAGCATACCGACTGTGTCACGCCCACTCGAAAAAGCGTACCATCTGTGTTACGCCCAGCACTCCAAGCATTCTGACTGTTTCACGTCCAGTGGAAAAAGCGTACCATCCGTGTTACGCCCAGATGTCCAGGCGACCAACACCTCTCACTTCTTTCAGATACCAATAGCTTTGGAAAACCGGTGGCACTGAGAAACCCTTTTAGACTAAAAAATAAGATTGAGATGTCAACTCTGACAATAAATACAATAAATATTCCCCTTTCCTAGCTTGCTGACTATCGAAAAAGGTGACTTCCGCAGGATTGCGTCCGAGGCCGCCTTGCGACTACTCAGCTAGGACATATAAAATAGGTAATATGCCAGATTTGTGTGATAACCTTTTTTTTAACAAATATTCTAATTTAGTAATATTAATGTTATCCTGATTCCGTTACAACCATTCAGCATCTCTGCTACCATACAAACAAATATAAAATGCAATTAATAATGATTGAGCACCTTCATTATTAAAATCTAAAAAACATTTTCCCAGTATCACATAATTGTAAATGTAGATTATCTGTCAATAACAGATTATATATATATGAGTGCCTCTAACTGAAAAGCACAATCATATTTTTTCTAGTTTACCGAACGCTATCTTGTGCCATATACAGCAATCTCTGTTATCCAATATTGGAAACCAGGGAATGGATAAATTCCGATTACCCGAAGTTGACTTAGTGGCAGAATTTGCTGTAACGGACCACACTGACTTATTTTATTCAAGGTCAAATGATGAGGATAATTTTACCAGCTCACCTGAGGAGGTTGAGAGAGTTGGGATTAAATTTAGTTAGGGGGTTGCTGCGCTACCCAACACCTCAATACTTTCTTGGAATGTTGCAGAGGTACATAACAAATTAAGTGATATTAGCTGGGTAAAATTAATATCAACCCGTCATATTGTATGCCTCCAGAGGACTTGGTCCCGGTCTATAATACATGTTAATGGGTTCCTCTCAGGGTTTTCCCCTGCTACTCCATCTACCTCAGGGCATCACAGGCGAAGTTTTCTTACCCTCATAAGTTCCACTTTAGCAGCAAGGGTAGTGAAGTCCTGGACAAACTCTGCTTTTTGCCAAATTATTTGCTTCTCGTTGTCTGGGGCACATTTGGTAATACTCATAAAATTTTAACTGTAGTAATACTCATATCATCGATTCCTTAGCACATGATCTAGTGACGGTTACCTCAGCATTAATGAAGGATTATGTAATTATTTTTTGGGGGGATTTTAACCTTAGACTCTGCTCTATTACTGATGATAATGTCCATGGCATTTCAGATGATGGCTATTCTAATCTTCTGCATTCTAACCATAACCCTTGTGGAGAAAAGCTGAACAGGATGTTGGCTGTGTATCATCTCATGTTTAGCCATGATCTGGTGGCATCTGAAGTGTCACAGCAGATGACATTTACGGGCAGATGCAAAGGGTCACTAATTGATTTTATTGTGCTATCTAAAATTTGGGCTGGTATGGTATGTAACTTTTCTATCCAAAACTGTGCCCTTAATGATCGCAACCCATTCATTCTTAGTTTAACCCTTTAAGTTCTACAGAAATGGGGGGACTAAGCGGAAATGGAAGGATATCAAGCCCAGTGAGAATCTGGTTCAGCTTGTGGGCAAATGTAAGGCCCAGTTTGAGACCTGTCTTAGTGATTCCCCTGAGGCAGTTCTGAAATATGCTGCCATGTGCAGGACCAACTAGCTGCATCTGTACTGCAACATGTTAACTTCCAGAAACAGATTAGGTGGTTTGATAAGCTGTGTTCAAGAGCCCACAGAAACCTACTCAGTTCAGTAATACTTTATTCGGCCAGACAGGCCATAAAAGACACAAAAAAAAGCATTACACAACAAATTGATATAGCAACATTAAAAGAGAATTTCCACATTTCAAACGTCAGATTGATAAAATTCATTAGAACAGAAAAGTATCTAAATCAATGAATATCAATGTCCAAACATAAGGAGCTCTTACAAGTATATAAATGTGCAAAATATCAATACTAAAACCACTAAAAAAACAGCTTTAAAAGGAAAAAAAAAGAAAAGGAATAAAAGAAATACGTGCAAGGCATATGTGTCAATCATTAAAAAGAAGTCCATCACAACCTTAAGTAATGCCTTAGCCCTCCATCGTTCTCATGGCTCTGATAGTGGCTTTTAAAAAAGTGCGTATCCTAAAAGAAATATTCGGAGTGTTTAGCAATTGCAGATGGTGCAACGCTTCCTTGCATGTGCAATAACCAAGAGTTTTTAACAAAGACTTGAGAAAGTACATTTTTGTGCATATTTATAATAAGAGCAAAAAAATGTAATGCAACAAAGACTGTTCAGAAAGGTTATCACAAGGGCAAAGTGTTGTGGGTTTCCCCAAGTTGCCATAATGGCCATCAAAGAACAAACAACACCATACAGTGTTGGATCAGAACCGAAAACGCAAGGAACACTCCCAATTAGTTAATTCAAGAGCAAGATTAAAACCTGACTCAGCAGAGGCAAGCAGTCAAATATAAAGTGACACTGTGCATTTCGTGCTCACCAGTGCAGATCTCCTTTCCTCACAAAACTGAAGAAATAAGCGCTTACCCATTGATTTATCCTCTTTCTTTATAGTTGTAGGTAGAGAAAAGAGAGAGGACAGCCCCAAAGCCTTCAAAGTATTAGATATGTAACTCAGCCATGGTATAGCACATCCTAGGTCAAGGCTGAGACAGTCCATTACAATATCCCTACAAAGCTTGGCATGGGGATTCACCCAGATGCTAATCCAAAGCAGCAGAGGTGCCAAGTGGACTGTGTCCTCAATGTAATGCTGATCAAGCTCTGCATAAATGATATAGCTCGAGGCTGTTAGAGGGAGATGTAAAAACCTTCGACAAATTTGGTTTTCTTCCAACTGAAGTGAAGAAGCATTGTGGTAGCCCCAAGCCCCTGCCCCATACACTGCTCTGGGAATACATTGAGCTTTGTATACTTTTAACAAGGGAGAAATATTACCTTTGAGTGAGGGACTGGAGAGATTAAAATGGCTCCCGCTGATCTATTGAGCTTCAAGCGACAAGAAGCCACCAGCAGGTGCCAGGTGCCTGCGGGGTTAAATGTAATTCCCAGCTAACTAAACTCTTTAACACCAGCCAAAGACTATCCGTTAGAAATAAGTCTGCTTAATATACTTTTGCCAGGCCCACACACCATGATTTGTGACTTGCCAAAATTTGTGGTCAGATCTAGATTACTCATGAAGAGCACGAAACGGTCCACTAGCACCTGTAAACATTTAGGTGTGCACGCCAGTAGAACCGTGTTGTCCATGTATAACTGCACGGATACCTGAACTCCAGCAATTCTAGGGGTATCAACAAGGCTGGATATCAGGTCATTTATATATAGAATAAAAAGTAATTGGGCCAGTATGTACCCTTGGTGCACTCCACGTTTTAAACAAAACTCAGGCGACATGTCACCTTTCAGGATGATGCGCACTTTGGCTTTCAAATCGACATGCAGGTAATATAAAAAGTTGACCAGGGGGGCCACAATCCAAAATTCCAGCAGCATTAACCACAATTTTGCCACAGGCAGTGGACAGATCCAAAAACCCTAGATACAAGGGACAGTGCTTGGCTATAGTGTATTTATTTATGATTAAGCTCAAATTTAAGCACTGTTCAATTGTTCCAAGTCCACGGTGGAACCCATACTGGAAGGGCGAGAGAATGTTTTGCGCTTCAGCCCACTCAGCAAGACGATTACATATCATTCTTCCAATAACTTGAACTGTGCTATCTATGAGAGAGATTGGTCTATAACATTTGGGAGCCATACGACCCCCCAATTGGCACTATGGTCAATAAGGACCAAGATTAGGGAATATGTGTGCTCAATGAGCCATTGAAAGTGTTAGTAATCAACGGGCCTCATAACTCTATGTTACATTTTAGGAGATCAACAGGGATCATGTTCGGCCTGGGCGCTTTCCCACCTGTGCACTGATGTATGGCCAGCTCCACCTCAGACAGTGATAGATTAAGTTCAAAGAACATGATAGCTTTGTTCATAGGGAGACATCAAGTTCTGCATTCTCTTCTAGATAGTAGATGGCAGAAAAATGTGTAACCCAGTCCACCCACAAGAAATTACAATGGAGCAAGGAGCTAGCACCTAAATTTCTTGTCCTTATGTTTTTTACCATGTTCTAGTAAATACTGCTACTGCCCCCCACTGAGCTATCTCTAGTACCTCCCAATTGCTTTCATGCAGAGCTTCCTTCATTTTTTTAGGGCATATTTGTAGGCCTAATGGGCCGCAACTACATCAGCTTTAGGGATAATAGATAAAACCCATCTTAAATTACGATTAGCCAGCGAACATGACATTGAACCACCTATGTACATTCGCATTGGTGCAAGAGGGTTTTAAAATAAACTGTTTTATAGCCAAAGTTAGGTTAAGGTATAATAGCAACATAGGGTCGCCATTAGTTTCTGCCAAACAGTCGAGAAATAGTCCTTGATGCAGAATCAGAAGGGATGCTAGAGCATCGGCGGGATTGCTAAGTCTCCAGATCCGCCTAAGGCCATCACCGGAGTGATGTACTGGTAAAATTGCAGGCGTGGGTTGGGACCAAGTTTGGGGGGGAAATCCTCTGTCAGTGAATGTGCTATGATCACCCCTTTCTGTTAGCACAACCCCCCGCTACTAAAACAAATGAGAGGTTTCTGGTCACAAAGGTGTAACCAACAATAGATGGTCGACCATAAGCTATTTGTGTGGGTAATTGGAGAAAAGCCTCAGAAAATGCTTCTACTAAATTGACTAAGTCATGCATTGCTAAATATCGGGCCAATTCTCCCCCTCTCATCTCGAATTAGTACTGTTATGTTTCATATAGGTACCCTAATATAGGCCCAGGGAACATCATACCCTTTCACCTACATCACCTCCCCTACATTACACAGTAACAAGCCTTTTAAGGATTGAACGCCTTTTATGGACTGAACCTTTTACCTAGTTCTAGGCCTGGGTGCAGAAGGAGGGTTTTCCCTGAACAATAGTGTTCTATGACTTCATTTTTAGACTGACACCGCAGGAATGAATATTCATAAGGCTACGTGAAAACCAGACAGGGGCTATACACCACCTTCCTAATATCTTCGCGCAAGGTTCATCACATACGTCATCCTCATACCCAACAATGGCTAACACAAGAAAAAGGAACAAAGGGACTCTATGTACTTTTCTGTATAAATACAGCACCTCTGCTATCAGTAGCTAGAGGGAACCAAGACTTCGAGGCCGATACACTGACCAGAGACGCTGAGGCTCCTGCATGTAGACACTCCAGCCGACAGTGGTCTGAACATCCCTTGCGGGGTGTCCAACTCGAGACCAAGAGGGGCTCCTGCATTCTCACACTTCAGGTAATGGGGTTCGACTAAACCTTAGATGGATTCTTGGCTTCACACCTACTCACATGCTAGGTACACTTAGGTACATCTAGATAGGCATCGTAGGAGTACGCGCACTTTTATTCTGCATTTATATTCATGTATTTATTCATGCTTATTGCAAGATGGTAGAACTGTACTATCCTTTTATATTCATAGTACTGCTAATCATATATCTCTCCTACTGTCTAATGGTTGTTGCAGCTCATATATTTTACACGAGAATAACAACTGTTCAATAAATACTTATTGAAATGCCCAGGCTGTTTATTCTGTGTTTCTCTGAGACAAGATAAATGAGCACGAGTGACTGAGCGAAAAGTAGTACATTGTTTCCACGATCCTGAGGGATCAGGGTTGTCATGTTCTGAGGTTGCCAGAAACAAATCTCTCCCTGATAAGAGGAGACACTAGTGGCACTGTGAGCTAGCTTAAATGCAAACAGGCTAACATTTCTCGGTGGGGTGTACGGAACCAGTCTGCCACCAATCCCACAGGTTATGTTATCCAAACGCGCAGGTCCTGCATGGGTACTATAGGAACTACACGACATGGCACCCAACGTTGGTATGGCACTTATTTAACAGTAGAATCTGAGTAGTTCAGTCATGCTAATTCTCAGAGACCCCTACTCACAAACACCAGAGATGTCTGGAGTGGGTGTGCACAAAACTCCGCCACAGCTGAGTAGGCAAAATATCCTATTTATTGGCTGCTGGTTAATCAAGCTTGAAGGACATTTTTGTTCCTAAAATTGTGCATAACACCTTATCTTAGTTCCCTTGAAAAAACTTCTTCGTTTCAAAATGACTGAGACTGGGGCTGAAAATAACGTAGTTATAGATCTGCACCTCTCAGGAGAAGAAGAGGTGGATGCAATTCTCAATCCACCTAAATTCAGACGTACTATCACCCTGAAACTACTAGAACATGGTTTAACCCCTAGGAGTGGCTGAGTAGCCTTTGTGATTGAGGCATACAAATCAAACAAAACAGAGGTATTCTACTCGTAGGTTACATTCCCAGAAGCAGATGCTAGAACACACACATTTCACTCTTACACAGAGGGAGATGCACCAACGGAATATGGTCCCTGCGAGGACATAGAAGTTCCACTCACGTACCAGGAACACCTGTACTGGTTTAAAGGCGCCCTACCCCATATAAGACACAGAGTAAGATTTGTCCCGCTCGGAGGAGACAGGGCAACATGGCCAATATTAGCGGCCTACACACTGCATCCTGACATTGATACAATGCCACAACCAGACTTACTCACACAACACAAAGAACTAATTAGAATCTACAGAAACTTGACTCAATACGTCATGAGGACTTTCACAGTCCAACCAACAACAGTTGGAACTTATGGTACTCAATCCCAGGGTACACCAACTAAAATAACTTCACAAACATTACACGCGGTAATGGGCAAAATGCCCACGAAACGCGAACAAATACCATTCTGGGTAGCTCAGAAAATAACTCAGCTCGAAGCTGTATTTCCAAATACTACCACGTTTGAAAAATACAGAATGTTAACAATCTGCTTGCCCATGGGGATAACACCACAGTTAGAGGATTGTACCTCTTGGGGTACAATTTTTGCTGCCATATATACCAGAACACATGGTATTCCTTCATTAGCAGTGGTACCAGATGTATTAAGACAAATAAAAAACGAGTACAGAGCAGAGCCTGCTCTGAACTTGGGGATGAAGTTATTAAATAACTACGACCAGGTATCAGCCATAATATTAGCTAATATTAAAGGGGAAGCAGCGTCAGTGGCAATCCGCCAACGCCTAAGGGAGTTCGATCCTTTAGATCAACCACACGAACTACCCAAAATAATTGAAACTGCATACGCAGAATTAGGTAGAGACAGTTTGGGTGGGAAAGCTTTAAGACCACAATTGATGGGCAGTCCTGAAAAGGACACTTCAAAGCAGACACCTGCTTCTTCTAAAAAGAAGTGGGATAATAAAAAACAGCAAAACTCTTCAGAAAAGATTTCAATCCAGAGGTAGATCTCCTCCACAGGAGCCCTCTGAAAAGAGGTATAATCTCAGGAATAGGGATAATATTAGGAAAGCTGACAGGTATCAGGATACTGATACATGTTCCTCTCGTTCCTTTTAGGGCTCGACGAAAAACTCCGGAGAGAAGGACGGTCAGAACACAAAGAGGAGCGTACAAAGTCGAGAGACAAGCAACACGCTCAAGACTATACTTCCAAAAAAGAAGACAAGCCAAAATCAAAACCTTAATTTAAGAAAAAGAAAGTTGCAGGTCTGAAGATCAGACATGCCCAGAATTCTGAGGACGCAGCTTCTGAACGGGGAATGGGCTCTGACGATGCTAGACAGTTTGGCAGAAGTAACAATAGCTCGCCAGAACCTGAAGGAATTTCTGGTGACAGTGGACTTGAATGATTACATCACGGTGGAAACACCAGACACCAGGGTAAGCGTGCCACATAAGTTACATGAGATAACACTCCAAATGGAGGGGGACAAGCCCAGGAAAGTTAAGGGTCTCTTTTGGAAAAATCTGTCATCCGGGTATGACATCCTATTAGCAGAACAAGATTGGCCGCCAACATTCGTTATGGAGTGCCCCAAGGGGAGAAAATGTAATTTTTCCAGCATTCTCCGACCTCGTTCCCATACACCTTAAATATGCATATGCACGGGAGTGGGCAGTAGCCCTAGCTCCAGCATTGTATAAAAATCATGCAGGGTGGGATGAGGAGTCAACCCACCACGTGATCCCGCTAAAAGTTTCACCAAATGCTCAAAGGCAATACTCAATAAAGCAAGAAGCTAAAAAACAGGTCAGGGAGATCTTAGATCAACTTGAATACCAAGGGGTGATCGAAAATTGCACCTCACCAATGAACAATCCTTTGTTTCCAGTATCAAAACCGGACAATACAGATCGTCTAGTTTTAGATTACAGACATTTAAACACATGCACAAAGACATTCGCTGTCCAAAACGCACACAGTGCCTCATTGATGAATAACATCGTGCGGAAAAAATACAAAACTACACTTGATATCTCAAATGGATTTTTCTGCCAAAATATAGCGCCTGAAAGCAGGTATTTGACCGCATTCTCAGCGTTCGGGTCCCAGCGACAATTTTGTTGTCTCCCCAGGGGTATAAGAACAGCCCAGGGGTATTTTCAAATTACTCCAAAATTTTGATGAGGAAGCATTGTCCTATGTGGATGATATTTATCTGACGGACGATGACTTAATGAGGCACTTGACCAGAGTGAGCACCATTATTATGGGATTCACCTCTGAGGGCTACAAATTTAACTTTAAAAAGTCGAAAATTGCCCACCTCAGTGTCCTATTTTTAGGATATGAGCTTTCAAGTGAAGGGAAAAGCCTGGCAGCTAACTTTTTAGAAAAGTATGCGCTGCTCCAACCTCCAAAAACATTACAAAATTTGCAGTCTATACTGGGATTCCTAAATTTCGGCAGAACATACATTTTGGATTACGCAGAAAGAGTAAAACCTTTCTACGACTTAATAAAACCTGACTTTTCAGTTAGACATTGGACACAGGAACATTCAAATATCCTACGTTCATTACAAGAAGACATGATTGCTTCCAAACACTTACAGACACGCGTAAACGTACGCAACTTGGTGATCAGAATAATAGCAGGTCAATGCGGGTACACTTACTTAACCTTCAATGAAGGCGAAACTGTACCGATCACATACAAATCACACCTGTACACAAACGCAGAAATGCGTTTCACTTCAACAGAAAAAATACTGACAGCTGTTCAGACCGCTGTAGCAAGAGAAAGAGCACTGGCTCAGGGGAAACGCATAATTGTCGTAACCCCGGTACCAGCCTTAGAGGCTGTTACAAAGGCTAGCATTCCAAATGCGAAAGCCTTACATCCAAGATGGATACAATGGGCTAATTCTCTTACTGCAACGGACGTTGAATACAGATTTGATCCAAGTTTAAAAACACAAGCATTCCTGCAGTACGAACTAGAATATCCTCTACCTAATGAAATATTGCCTCTAGATCAGTATGAATACATAATTTACACTGACCGATCTGCGCAACCGGCCATAGGGAGTAAGCAGCAATACAGCGCAGCGTGTGCTATCTTTAAGGTCGCATGCAGGATGGAAAGTTCCATCCAAGTTGCACTAAAACGCAATCTCTAGGAGACTGCACGGCTCAGTTGGCAGAACTAAAAGCACTGATACTGGCACTTGTAAATAGGGATCACAAATTCCCCACACTAATTGTGTGTGATTCCTTTTACTGTGTGCAGTCGTACAATGAGTACTTACATCATTGGGAACTAAATGGGTTTAAAGATGCGAAAGGTGGCACAATTAAGCATAAAATGCTATGGGAACAGGTAGTAGAGTTGAAGAACGAACTACCAAGGGCTCACGTGATACACACACTGAGTCATCAGCGTGATGGCGTTCACGTTGAAGGGAATTCATTGGCTGATGAAGCCGCAAAAGGGGCTGTGCGAACGGCTTCCGTAGCTGCAATCACTCGTTCAAAAACGAGAATAGACGGTGAGATTATGGTTGCTGTCATTGCTTCGGGCAAAGGCAGCTCAGCAGTACCTAAAAAGTTTCCACTCAAGTACTCCTACAAGTTAGATGCACACAACATTCCATATGCTCAGATTCCTGGAGTGGGGGATAGAGTAATACCAAATATGGATCGTAGGTTAGGTTTGATCATAGCGGCACACGAAGGGATAGGTTCTGTACATGATGGACTTTCGGCGACTGTTTCCTTATTGAAACAACGCTATTGGTGGCCAAAGATGAGAAGGCAGACTAGAGAGTATGTCTGGAAATGCGATATCTGCAAACAAATGAAGGGTTCCACTATAAGACGTCCAGCACAGATCCCATTGTTAGACAGCATCAGACTGTCCATTCGCATGCGTTTATCTGAACCACTGCGGCCCCTTACGAACTAAGGGTTGCAGTGGATTCATGCTCAAGATTCCTATGGGTTTGGCCTCAGCGCTCGGCTGACGCTCGAACTGTTATAAAAGATTTGCGAGTCTTTATAGGGACATACGCAGTTGGCACGTTACATTCTGACCGTGGCCTGGCGTTTAGCTCTCGGGCTTACAAAGAGGCCATGGAAGGTATGGGCGTAGCATTGCGGTACTCCTCTCCATACCATCCTGAGGGAAATTTGGTTGTGGAGAGGAAGAACCAGGACTTAAAGTAATCTTTAACAGCTAGGGTATTAGGCAAGGGCGGTAGTTGGGTCAATCACTTATATGGGGTTCAGAGAGCACTCAACAATCAGCCAAGAAGTTCTCTAGGGGGTGTCACTCCATATGAGGTCCTATTTGGGATGAGAATGTTGGTACCTGATCTTGATTGTGAAGGCACAGTGGCGGATGGAAAACCATTTGATATCCATGATCGTTTGGCTGTTTTACAGGATCTAAATGAATCCAGGACAAGACAAAGTAACGTTGACACCAAACAGAACGCCACTGGGGAAGTCAAGGCAGTCACGGCAAGACCTGTCTGGATCCCAAACGTCGGGGATCTGGTCAGAGAAAAAATAGCGGACAAGAAAGAATTCGGGCCATCCTACAGAAAACCTGTACCGGTCCTAGCAGTACAAGGAACAAGAACTGTACTTCTGCCGCCTCTTGCCGCCTCTTGCCGGGAAAAAGGAGAAAAGATTTGTCTCAATTGACTTAAACAAACCACACTAGGTGGCCGATACTGAACAGTAGGCCTCGTGGACTCCACAGTAGCAGACGGCCTCCTCTGGCTACAATCCAAGAAGTTCAAACAGAAAGACTCATCACGTTTGAAGAGCCTCCTGCACGGACTGAAGGACTATGCAACAATGCTATGGAACTCGTTCCTCTTGAACCAGAAGTTCATCTTCAAAATGAAACTCAAAATAACAACCAGGCTGCAATACGACCAAATATTGATGTTTACATCAACATGCCTCGAAGAGAGCAAAATGTGATTTCAACAAATCCCGATGCAATTCCTACAATTGATCGAACTGCTTCTGGCTACTTCATGAACTTTGATACATTTTCTTTGGATCCAAGCGAACCGGAAACGACGCCAGCCCAAAAATCACGCAAACAGCAAGCTAAAGACTTTCTAAACTTTCTTAAAAAGACTTACCTGGTATCGCCTTGGTTAGAATTTTGGGTAATTACTGGGGTTCTATTTTTTCTTTTCTGGCTAGGCTTAGTAATAACTTTTAGCATGCTTATAAATGGACGATACCTTCAACAAAGCTCTACAGCCCAGAAAGTTAATTTGATTTTAAAACCACATCAATCGTCTTATCGTGAACAAAGAGACTTGTCATCAGTGAACATCACAGCGGTTCCTATACCGGATGGTTTAGTATGGGACAAGGTTGATTTCGAAATATTCGGTCCTACTGAACTTTTAAAAATTTCTCATTTATTTAAAATTTCATTAAGTGATATCATTACCTCCAGTACATTTTCTGATGATTGGGACTCTGAAACTGATAATAACATGTTGTCTGATTTAGAAAAAACTGCTGCATTTCCAAATACTGAAATGTTAGAAGGTAATTCACTGTTGTACTGTTACCAGCATTATGGTCATCATTTCCTGCACAAATCTATTTCACCTAGAAATGTTTTTGAGTACCACCAGTGGGAACATTGCCCTTCACCTCCTAAAAGTAGTTCAGCAGCATTTGCACAAAAAGTTTCATATTTTTCAGGGTTTAACACCACAGACCCGACCTCATATTATTATAAGGTTACACCGACATCGGCACTGAAAATTATGCTGACAAACACCAAACAGATTTACTCTGCTTCCTTTATTGCCCAACTGTCTGAACAAGGGTTTGACCTATGGAAGGACACTATAGACTTAAAATCAGTCTGGGGTTCTAAGGACTGGCAAGTCCAGGGAACAGAAGCACTATTTAGAGCATGCCTCATTCCACAGCAGATGATATTTCTAAACGAAACTGTGCAACAGACATCCTGTCTTGGATTAGCCAAGATAAAGGACCTGAACATACCTCTTTTTCCAACACCATCACAGGGGTGGCAAAATTAGACTTCACAGGAAGGAGCTATAGTATGTGACATTTTACAGTACTATAGATCAGACCCTAATTGCAAAGAATGGGTGGTTTGGCCCTTAGACACGAACATATGTAATAAAAGATTCTTGGGTATCACCGAAGGGTTCAATATCCATAGGCCAGACCAACACTATGTACAAAGAGAACACCCAGGGGTAGTGACATCCTACAGTGTTGGGAAGTTGTGCCTTGATTGGCTAGAAACCTCAACACTAACAGAAGTGAAACAACACTTAGCCTTACTCTCACAAGATATGGATCTTAGGGATTTTTTACAAGGTCCCAAGAAACAATGTCAGAAACGTTTCATATATGCTGGTATTTATGCTGCCTATAATGAAAATTGGAAAATATCCCAACAAGAGGCCGCAGAGAGAATACGGGAAATAGACCGTATTAACTTAGAAAAATCATTGGCTGTGGTAGACAAGGGGTTAACAACTTTGTCCTCCAGAATATATTCTTTGGGCAACATTGTGTCTTCGGCGATAGACTTCCTAGAACAAGATTTGGCCATATTACAACACGGGCAATCTCAATTACGTTCTATCATGTTATTGAGCTGGGCGCTGCAATCTTTGCGTGCAGGCTTTGTGCCTTGGCATTTTATAAACAGCATGTCTCTGTTTTCTGAATATAATCTAACAGATAAACAGGTTGAAATGGCACAAAGGGGAGCTAAATATACAATGCTGCATATTGAAAAACTGGACTACCATTTACAGTGGCGGAAGCTCCATCTTCTGAATGGCTTATCCATGGCCATATAACTCTACCGGTCACTACTTTTCAATTTCAATATTGCCTTGAACAAAGGCAGGCGGGCAAATATGAAAAGATGGGTAAGGAATACATTAAGGAATCCTGGGATTTACCATATAGATTCCGATGCCGGAGTGGGGACCGAGAAGTGTTTCTTAGTGGTACAAACTGCAAGAACGCTTTGAGCCGGGACATTTCATTGCACGGAGCGTGTAATGGGTCAGTAGAAAACTTGTCCTGCCACATGAAAGGGACTCCAGCTGCCGTGATTAAAACGGTGTTCGAGCTACTCTTGAATGGGAGTTACTTGATGCTGAACGATCAAGATTGCTGTGGTATGCTTCCGGGTATTGCCTATCTGGTCACTGTGAACTCCAGGGTTACTTGCTGTATGCAAGTATTGTTTCCTCCAACAAGTACAGTCAGGGAGGCGCCGTTATGGCCTTCGTTGAATGTTTCTCTTATACAATTTGATACTTTGAGCAGACTGAAAGCCATGCTTTTACAGCAAACCGTACCCTTAACCTCCGCTCGAGAGACCTTTTGATCTTCAAATCGCAAGGACCTCGACTGAGATACAGGCACTTATACGTACAAACTGCCCCATTCATTTAGCAGAAATGGTGGGTCGTATCTTTAATATGTCTGATACGAGTGGTATTGTACACCTATTTAAGACCATAGGGTCAGGACTTCTTAGCACCTTTCAGACGATCCTCGGAGTTATTCCAAACTTTATACACTCCGTATTTGGAAGCATTTTTGGAGGTTTACCTCTGATCCTGCTATCAATAGCGGGAATCCTGATTGTCATTTACCTGCTACGCAATGGACGGCCCAATCACCAACGAGATGGCAAAAGCGCTCCTGGAGCGGAAATACCGTGAACACATGGTACAGCATCTGGGCACACCTCGCCTACGGGAACTGAGGCTCCTATCGTCTAGACCAGTCTGGATGGACTGCATCTTACCTGTTCTTCGATGCCTGTTTTGCGGTGACGAATGGGTGTTGGACCTCTGTCTGACACTTGTGACGGACACGCCTACGGACTTGAATACCAGGCTGGAACCCTTGAGGTCTCATGCTCGGCAATGTCCCCAGCGTATTCCTATCCTAATGACCGCATTCCTTGAGAATCCGCAGGTGCCTTTTACAACTGGAGTGAGCTTTAGCTCCGCCACTGGCACCACTTGCACCCTGGTATCAACAACAGCACCGGCTGCCTCTACACCAATTGTTGGCAGTACTGAATATCATCTGTGTTCCATTGACGTACTCTGCGAGGTGTTACAAGGACGGTCCCCTGCAGCAGCAAGCAGCGATGATGTTGCGTCTCCCAGCCAGGACATTTAATCTATAATTGGCTCATCGTGTGCTGGGAAAGAATTCGGATTTTCCTTGTCATTTCAAAATCCACTAAATTTGGAACACTTCCTAAAATTGACACTTTCGCTAGAAAAAGCATGGCCTTCTAAAAAGCTTGTAGGGGTTCAATCTGTATAAACGAACTCATTTAAGACTGTGACTTGTGGAACAATTTTAAGAAGTAATTTTTCAGAGAACATTTTTTCCCTTTTTAAACTGTTTTTTAAACGATTTTAACGATTTTAAAAAAATATTTTAAATGGCTCATTGATAATTTTATGCGCTGACACCTAGTAAAATGAGTATTTCCCTTGCATATTATTATTATTGACTATTCGGAAGAGAAGTGGGTGTTATGTTTCACATAGGTACCCTAATATAGGCCCAGGGAACATCATACCCTTTCACCTAAAATCACCTCCCCTACATTACACAGTAACAAGCCTTTTAAGGATTGAACGCCTTTTATGGACTGAACCTTTTACCTAGTTCTAGGCCTGGGTGCAGAAGGAGGGTTTTCCCTGAACAATAGTGTTCTATGACTTCATCTTTAGACTGACACCGCAGGAATGAATATTGATAAGCTACGTGAAAACCAGGCAGGGGCTATACACCACCTTCCTACTATCTACACACAAGGTTCATCACATACGTCATCCTCATACCCAACAATGGCTAACACAAGAACAAGGGACAAAGGGACTCTATATACTTTCTGTATAAATACAGCACCTCTGCTATCAGTAGCTAGAGGGAACTGAGACTTCCAGGCCGACACACTGACCAGAGACGCTGAGGCGCCTGCATGTAGACACTCCAGCTGACAGTGGTCTGAACATCCCTTGCGGGGTGTCCAACTCGAGACCAAGAGGGGCTCCTGCATTCTCACACTTCAGGTAATGGGGTTCGACTAAACCTTAGAGGGATTCTTGGCTTCACACCTACTCACATGCTAGGTACACTTAGGTACATCTAGATAGGCATCGTAGGAGTACGCACACTTTTATCCTGCATTTATATTCATGTATTTATTCATGCTTATTGCAAGATGGTAGAACTGTACTATCCTTTTATATTCATAGTACTGCTAATCATATATCTCTGCTACTGTCTAATGGTTGTTGCAGCTCATATATTTTACACGAGAATAACAACTGTTCAATAAATACTTATTGAAATGCCCAGGCTGTTTATTCTGTGTTTCTCTGAGACAAGATAAATGAGCACGAGTGACTGAGCGAAAAGTAGTACATTGTTTCCACGATCCTGAGGGATCAGGGTTGTCATGTTCTGAGGTTGCCAGAAACTAATCTCTCCCTGATAAGAGGAGACTCTAGTGGCACTGTGAGCTAGCTTAAATGCAAACAGGCTAACATTTCTCGGTGGGGGTGTACGGAACCAGTCTGCCACCAATCCCACAGGTTATGTTATCCAAACGTGCAGGTCCTGCATGGGTACTATAGGAACTACACGACAGTACCTGAGCATCTCCATCCGAGGGCTGGACTCTCAGTGTAGAGTCACCCAGTTTGGCATAAAAGTCTCCGCACAGCATGTATGGCAGTTGTGCTACCCAACTACTCTTAGGAGGTAACAACTTAAAAAGAAGATCAAACAAATGAGCAAAAAGTGTACAATTCAGGTTAACAAAATCGTTATTGTGAAAGTTTTCCTTCCTATTATTGTAACACAGAAGGATGTACTCTGTGTTCATCAAGTCACTGTTTCAAAGACCATGAACAAAAACAGGTGCTATGTGTAGTGGCCAGAAACAGGTATCACCAGAAGTGTGAAGGTCTTAAAAGAAGACCACTATCATATTTCATTTGTTCTGAATGCAAAAAGAACAGGTCATCAGATGTTTGAGAAATTAATAATGGGACATCATCAGCCAGCTCTATCAATGCATGTGCACTAGTGCACAGCCAGTGCTGTATTGTTGTCTCGTTTTGTACCAGTATAGATGTAATATACAATTCAATTAAGGTTTTTTGCAGTTGGATATGTTTAGGAAAGTTTACAAAACAGGCTTTGATGTTTTCAAAATCCTTCACAAATGAGTAACTCTGTACATGGATAGATTTTAGCTGAATATTGGTTGTTTTCTTGCCATCTGAGCAAAAATCTAGTGGACTGATTGCTTGTAAATGCCATCTCTGGGCTGGACAGGGTGATAATTTTATTCTAGTGATTTTGTGCAGTTCTGTACTGTTATTGCTCTCTGCAAAAAGTAATAACTTATTTGAAAAAGATGATGTCAATACAAACGTGTTGAGAGGAAGACCAGGCACATTTCCATTAAAAGACAAATATATTCAGAAGTTTACCTAGCAAAAATCTGAGAAACCAACAATTACCTGCTATTTCAATGGGATCCTACTATAAACCTGTGGCAAAGTTATCTTTTAAACTTGTATTTAAAAAAATAAAATATTATCACCATGATACTGAAAAAAAAGAGATTTAAGCACCTTCAGAGCAGATTTGGAGTTTTTCTTTCTGTTTCTGTGTATTCGGATTCCATTTGATATATATGTATGTGTGTGTGTGTGTGTGTGTACACGCGTGCATGCATATAAATATAGTGTTGAACCTGATATAATTATTAGTTTTGGATTAAATATTATAATAAACTTAATTAAAAAAATTAATGTAACTTTTAAACATTTTAATACATTATTATTTAGACAAATTAAATAAATGTTAACCTTATTTATTTAATACTAAATACAAACAGGAATGTCAGTGTTGGTGGGCAATTTGTTTAAGTGAATGTTTAAAAATAATATTTATAACAAACAAATATCGAAAATAATGTAATTTTTTTAAACACACTTAATTTAATGAGTGACGGGGTTGTAACATTTTGTTTTATTAGTTTAAGGTTAATATTTTAAATTAATTTATGCTATATATTTAAATATTTCCATTATTTCTTAGAAATATTAGCTGTCTATAATTTTTCCTTGTGAATGTGATGAATGGTGATTATCAAAAAATTGGAAAGTAAAGTATAGGAGTAAGCATACATGTTAGAAAATATAAATGTGTATATTTACTTTTGTGACAGGCTCACAGTGTTTCAATGTTACTGTAAGATAATTTAAAATACACTTTTAAATATTACCATTCAAAAATAATAAAAAAAGTAATTACTATTAAAAATTGTGGTGTCTGGTAATAACCCAAACATGCCATCACAGTAGTAAGCTCTAGGTAGTTTATTCTGTATCATAAAAATGACTCAATCCATAACCAAGGACTAACAGCAGTCTAGAGATCTTCAACTCTTCTAACATAAACATTCTAAGAACAGGAGCATCATACAGTTCCTACAAAGCTAAAGCACTAACCTTGAATGCCAAAAAGATATACACAATAAAAGTACTTTACTAAACAAAAATTAAAAAGTAGGTATATGTTTTATATTGTTTTTATATAAAAATCATATTTTAGAAAAATAAATAAACAATGAATGGTATGAATTATATCAGGCTCATTTGCAGAGAAGGTATGTCCCTAAGCGGAATGGGTGTTGGGAGAAATAAAAATAGGTAAAGTATCCTGGAGAAAATATTCATGTTGATGACATTGATCCGCCCCAGCCAAGATATATAGAGTGACATTAGTCCATTTCTGTACGTGGTTTGCGCTATTATGATCCAAGTATTGGATAGAGTTACTCGCACAATGCAAGCGGATGAGACTACATAACTTTGTGACGCCTGAGGCTGGGAGCGTGTAATTCAATATTTGTGATTTTTATTTATTGACCTTAAAACCAGACTCAAACCAGTCAAGTAAGCCAACCACTGCCAGTAGGGATGTGAAGAGTTTGGACAAGGTGAGGAGCAGGCCATGTGTGATTCGCTCTTAAAGGAAACGTTACTCCCCCCTCTTGTGGCTCTGAACTGGATGGTCAGATGTTAGACCAAAAGACCAAAAACCTTGGGGGAGAAAAGACATCCATGCCTGGTTCCCCTGTATAAGGAAAAGGTACAGGAGCAATGCCATTAACCCTGACAGAAGCTGTAGAGGCTATGTATCCTGCAAGGATCAAGCCCTTCATTTTCAGACCCAATCCGTAATTTGTATAAGACCGCTTCTAGAAACACTCAGCTGACTTGGTCAAATGCCTTTTCCGGCATAGAGTGATAGGATACAAATAGTTTTCTTAAAAGCTTTTTCAATTAGGTGGCTGAGCTCCTGATATTATCCAAACCCGGTCTATTGCGAATTAACCCAACTTTGTCAGGGTTTATTAGGAGGGAGAAGAGAGGATCCAGGTACATTGCCAGCAATTTGCTGAACAGCTCTGCATCCATGTTAAGGAGCGCTATAGGCTTGTAGGACACATACTGTGCAGGTTACTTGTCCAGTTTGTGAATTTACATTATTTATGACCCATAGTGGGGGAAAAGGCCTGTGGATTTTGTGCACAAATTGAATAATGCTCTCATGGTTTCACCAACCAGAGTCAAGAATGTTTTGTAGAACTCTATCGGAAATCCATCGGACCCAAGGACTACCCTAAAGGCATAGACTTTAGTGCTGGTCCTAAATCTGAGATGTCTATGGGGGACTCAAAGGAATCCCTCTCATCAGGGGTGAGGTTTGTCGAATTGTAGTTTTCAAAGTAGCTCACTATGAAGCTGGGTGTTCCTCTCCCCTCTCATACAAAGACTTTAAAGAAGACTTTATTGGCTTCATGTTTGTCTCTTTCTTTTATTGACCATGAGCAACAATTCTATTTATTCTTAGTAATTTGCATATTAGCCCTTTGAAGGCATATTTTTCTTGCTAATAGAGCTCCCATCTTATTACCCTGAGCCGTCCTTCATGCCAGCTCCTCATGCTGCCTCTGCCTCACTAGTTTCTTCTGTGAGCATTGGTATTTTGATTTTTGACTATCTCCTGCTAAGTTACTGTTTCCCCACTGCACTGTTTGCCAACTATTGTAACCCTTTGTTGTCTTTTCATTTTACTGCTGTTGTTTAATTACTACTAATTACAGCTCTTTTGTCCACTGTTGGTCACCATATTTCACAGTTTAATTTATTTTGATTGTAACTGTGTGTTGCCTTTGTTGGCTCTGTCCCCGCTATTTTTTTCCCCCATTTTGCTGCTGTTTTTACCCTCCTGCTCCCCGACTCACACCAATCCTGCCCACTGCTACCCAGTGCCCCACCCTCCTCCCAGGACCAACCTAATGGAGGCCGCTGGTGCACCAAAGAAATCCCGTCTGTGCCTGGAACACACCTAACACCAGGAACCCTGGCTCTCCCAAAACTCGAAGATACACCACCACCAAACTCCGAGCTCTATACTCCAACACCACAAAACAACTGCTGCCGCACCTCACCTCGATCTAAGGAAGGACCCTTTACTTGGTGGCACTGCCTCTTCTCCTGCAACACCGAGCACCTGCACGCACAATGACCACCACCACGTCGCCCATTACTACCTCAGAACAACTCCACTGCCTCCTGTTCAATGCACAATCACTCTGCAAGCATGCCAATGAGCTCTGGGACACCATCATCTACCTCACCCCCGACATCATCTTCCTCACCAAGACCTGGCTCAACCCCACATCCATGCCCAAAATTGCTGCAGCAACTCCTGACAGATACAAGATAGCACTCCAGGACCTCATCAATAAACACAGAGGTAGAATCATCATCATCCACAAAGAAACCATCCACTGCACTACCGCCGCAAATGACCCCACCCTGATCATGGAACACTTCAATTTCCAACTCTGAACCGATGGCAAAACCACCATCAGTGGTGCCCCTGCCTACAGACCTCCAAGACCACGCCACAGTTTCGGAAATGCCATCCCCAAATTTATCACCCCGCTCGCCATTGACCCAAAACACCACATCTTCCTCCCTCCTCCCAGGACCTACCTAATAGAGGCCACCAGTGCACCAAAGGAAATCCCGTCTGTGACCATCTGTGCCTGGACCACACCTAGCGCCAGGAACCCTGGCTCTCCCACAACTCGAAGATATACCGCCACCAAACTCTGAGCTCTGTACCCCAACACCACAACAACAATTGCTGCCGCACCTCGCCTCGATCTACGGAAGGACCTTTTACTTGGTGGCATTGCCTCTTCTCTTGCAACATCGAGCACCTGCACCCACAACGACCACCACCAGGTTGACCATGACTGCCTCAGAACAACTCCACTGCCTCCTGTTCAATGCACAATCACTCTGCAAACATGCCATCGAGCTCTGGGACACCATCACCTACCTCACCCCTGATGTCATCTTCCTTACTGATACGTGGCTCAACCCCACATCCATGCCTGAAATTGCCACAGCAACTCCAGACAGATACAAGATAGCACTCCAGGACCTGATCAATAAACACTGAGGTAGAATCATCATCATCCACAAAGAAACCATCCACTGCACTACCGCCCCAAATGACCCCACCCCGATCATGGAATACCTCATTTCCAACTCCAAACCGATGGCAAAACCACCATCAGCGGCACCCTCGCCTACAGACCTCCAAGACCACACCACAGTTTCTGAAATGCCATCCACGAATTCATCACCCTGCTCGCCATTGACCCCAAACACTACATCTTTGTCGGGGACCTAAATTTTCACAGTGATGACCTTATCGACACCATCGTCGACAAATTCCTCGAAATCATGAACAATATTGGCCTTACCCAACTAGTCCCCAACCTAACACACAACACAGGACACATGCTTGACCCCATTTTCTGAGAGTACTCCAACCCCACAGTCACTGATAACATCATCACCCCTTCCCAGGAACTCTGCAATACCCTTGTGGACTTTCTCCATTGCAAGATCTCCACCATCTATAAGAACTTCGAACCCTAACCCACTTCCACTGATATTCTCATCCACCTTGCACCCACAGATGCAAACCCTGACCACTTGTTCACCACCTTGAACCAGCTTACCACACAAAACACCACAGCCATTGTGAAATCCGTCCCCTCAGGAGCTTCCACGAACCCTTGTCCCCACCACATATTCAATCTCGATGATCAGCAAGGAGTTCACCACCATTTTAAATGCATCCATCACCGCAGCCACCTTCCCCCAAAAATTGAAACATGCAGAAGTCAAACCCCCTTCTCAAAAAACCAGCCGCAGACCCCATCAAACTCTAGAACTACTGCTCCATCTCTCTGATCCCCTTCCCTGCCAAAGTGCTCAAGAAGGCCATCAACCGCCAACTCACTGAACACCTGGAGAACAACAGTCTTCAGGACTCCTCCCAATGTGGATTCCGCACCAACCATAGCCCCGAAACTGCCGGCTCGCTGCCACCAACAAAATAAGAACCCTCCTTGACTGGGGAGAAACGGCGGTGCTGATCCTCCTCAACCTCTCAGCATCGTTCCACACCATATCCCACCACACCCTTATCGAGAGGCTTCATCACATTGGAATCCAAGGAGATGCCCTCAAATGGATCACCTCCACTGCCTCGGTGTGAGACCTTGACCTCCGGTCTAGGCCAGCAATCTCCCCAGCATCTCTGCATCACCGCCGCATCGCCGCAGTGCAGAGTCCTCCCCTTAGAAGGGTTCGCGCCGGCAGCCCGTTCCCACCTCAGAGGTGCTCCTGTCTTAGCCTGCCTGGTGTCCCCCTCACCCTCTGCATTTACTTGCATTCCTTGTTGCCCGCTAGCTGCCTTATTCCTCCTGATTATTTAATTTAGTTCCTCCTGATTGTTTTATTTAATTCAGTTCCTCCTGTTTTTTCATTTAATTTAGTTCAACCGGCACCCCGCTGGTTTTCCCGCTGCTGCTGCCCATGTGGCCCCTCCCACCGACACAGCCCCCGCTCCCACCTCCCTACCTCTAGTCCAGCCCCCTCCCCTACTTAATGGCGGCCGCTGCGGGGGAGCGTGTGTGAGACCTTGACCTCCGGTCTAGGCCAGCACTCTCCCCAGCTGCTCCGCATCACCGCCGCATTGCCGCAGTGCAGAGTCCTCCCCTGAGAAGGGTTCGCGCCGGTAGCCCGTTCCTGCCTCAGAGGTGCTCCCATCTTAGCCTGCCTGGTGTCCCCCTTGCCCTCTGCATTTACTTGCATTCCTTGTTGCCCGCTAGCTGCCTTATTCCTCCTGATTATTTAATTTAGTTCCTCCTGATTATTTTATTTTATTCAGTTCCTCCTGTTTTTGAATTTAATTTAGTTCAACCGGCACCCGCCGGCCTTCCCACCGCTGCTGCCCCTGCGGCCCCTCCCCCGACACAGCCCCCGCTCCCACCTCCCTACCTCTAGTCCCACCCCCTCCCCTACTTAATGGCGGCCGCTGCACAGTTGCACCGCTGGCGCGCCTAAGGCAAGCCCGTCTGCGCCCGTCCGCGACCCGATTGCGACCAGCGCCAGGAACCCTGGATCCACGACCCTCCACCGCTACGACTCCGCCGCCCTCCTCGCACTCAACCCCAGAAGACTCCGAGACTGCCAACAGGCCTTGCCGAACTCAACCCACGGCCAGTTCTCCTGCCTCCACTGCCGTCAGACCCTCACCACCACCCAGACCTACGACACCGCAGACACCTGCACCAACGACACCCTAAGATGCATCCTCCTCAACGTACGCTCCGTACACAAACACGCAATAGAAATCTGGAACCTACTCGACTCTCTCTCGCCCGACATCACCTTCTTCACAGAGACCTGGACCAACGCCACCTCCGCCCCCGACATCAACACCGCCATCCCGGACAGATACAAGATCCAGAGGAAGGACTGCCCCAACCACCCGGGAGGGGGCCTCGCCATCGCACACAAGAGCACCCTCCGCCTCACCACCTCCAGCGAAACCTTCCCCTCTACCGAACACCTGCACTTCCAGATCCAGACCAGCCCGAACACCACACTCCAAGGAACCCTCGTCTACAGACCCCCCGGCCCCCGGACACCCTTCGCCACCACCATCACAGACTTCATCGCACCCCACACCATCGCATCAATGAACTACATACTCATTGGAGACCTCAACTTCCACCTCGACGGCCCCAGCGACCCCAACTCCACCATCCTCCGGGACAACCTCACCAACATTGGACTCAACCAACTCGTCACCACACCTACACACAGAGCGGGACACACCCTCGACCCCATCTTCACTGCAGGTAACAGCGTTCACTTCAGCCACACAACACAACCACCATGGACCGACCACCACTGCGTTCACTTCACCGTCAACAAACCCAAGGCACCAAAACCACCCCCCAGCCCACCACGAAGTAACTGGAGCAAGGTCACCGAAGAGCAACTGAACTCCACCCTCACCCGAGACAACCCGACCTGGGCATCTGACGCGAACATCGCAGCCAGAGGACTCCACACTTGGATCTCCAAATGTGCGAACGAGCTCGCCCCGCGACGCAACCCCGGCAAACAGCGCCCCAGGAAAGCCACCTGGTTCACCACGATCTCCAAGAAGCCAGGTGCACCTGCAGATGCCTGGAGAAGAACTGGAGGAACACCAAGACAACCGATAACTACTCCACCTACAAGGACGCCATGACGGACTACCACAACCAAATCAGAACAACCAAAAGGAACTTCATCCACAACAAAATCCTCGCCAACTCCAAGGAACTCTTCAGTGTCATTCAGGAATTCACCAACTTACGCAGCGAAGCCACAGACGTCACCCTGTCCCAAGACCTCTGCGACAAGCTTGGAACATACTTCCACCTCAAGATCAGGACACTCTACGACAACTTCATCGACCACCCACAAGATGCCACAGCGGCCCCCCTGCCCCCCAGAGACACCAGCCAGCCCACCATCTCCAACTGGACACCGATCACGACCGAGGACACCGTCACGACCATGAAAGGCATCCACTCGGGGGCCCCCACTGACCCCTGCCCCCGCACATCTACCACAGGGCCGCGGACACCATCGCACCTCAACTGCAACAGACCATCAACACCACCTTCACAACAGGTACTTTCCCAGATGACTGGAAGCGCGCAGAAGTCAGGCCCCTACTCAAGAAGCCCACGGCCGACCCCACCGACCTCAAGAACTACCGACCCATTTCGCTCCTCCCCTTCGCAGCCAAGGTGGCAGAGAAAGCAGTCAACAGGGAACTGACACGATTCATCGAAGATAACGCCATTCTCGACCCATCCCAATCCGGATTCCGAAGCAACCACGGCACCGAGACCGCCCTACTCGCCGCCACAGATGACATCCGCACCCTCCTGGACCAAGGCCACTCCGCGGCCCTCATCCTCCTCGACTTGTCTGCAGCCTTCGACACCGTCTCTCACCGCACACTAGTCGACAGACTACACGACGCCGGCATACAAGGAACTGCCCTGGACTGGATCCGATCGTTCCTCACCGGAAGAAGCCAAAGGATCAGACTACCACCCTTCCTCTCCGCCCCCACGGAAATCACCTGCGGAGTCCCACAGGGGTCATCACTGAGCCCGACCCTCTTCAACATCTACATGGCCCCCCTCGCAGCCATCGTCCGACAACACGGCCTCAACATCGTATCGTACGCCAACGACACCCAGCTCATCCTCTCCCTCACCAGAGACCCCGCCACCGCAAAACTCAACTTCCAGAGAGGAATGCAAGACGTCGCAGTCTGGATGACCAACAGCTGCCTAAAACTCAACGCCGAAAAGACAGAAGTCCTTGTCCTTGGAACCACCCATTCAGCATGGGACAACACCTGGTGGCCCACGGCCCTCGGAAGCCCACCTACCCCCTCAGACCATGCCAAAAACCTCAGCATCGTACTCAACTCATCACTCACCATGAACCGACAGGTCAACGCCGTCACCTCCAGTTGCTTCAACACCCTCCGCATCCTTTGAAAGACCTTCAAATGGATCCCCCGGAGTCAAGGAAGACAGTCACCCACGCACTCATCACCAGCAAACTGGACTATGGAAAGGCTCTCTACGCCGGCATCAACAAGTCCCTACTCCACAAACTACAGTCAATACAGAACACCGCAGCCAGACTCGTCCTCGGCATCCCCCGGCACGAACACATCAGCCAACACCTGCGGAGACTCCACTGGCTCCCCATGGAGAAGAGAGTCACCTCCAAAATCCTCACTCACGCCTACAAATGCCTACACAACAACGGACCCAAATACCTCAACGACAGAATAAACTTCCACGTACCCAAAAGAGACCTCCGCTCTGCCAACCTCGCACTAGCTGAAACCTCGCGCATCCACAGAGCCAGAGCAGGCGGAAGATCGTTCTCTCACATTGCAGCCAAAACCTGGAACGAGCTACCGACAGACATCAGACGCGCCCCCTCCCTGAACACCTTCAGGAAGACTCTCAAGACCTGGCTCTTCGGCTGAACGGATCTGCGTACCCCCCCCCCACAGCGCCTTGAGACCCTCACGGGTGAGTAGCACACCTGATTGATTGATTGATTGATTGACCTCCTTCCTCACTGGAAGAACCCAGAGAATCCACCTTCCACCTATTACCTCGGAACACAAGAACATTATGTGTAGCGTTCCAGAAGACTCGTCCCACAGCCTCACACTATTCAACACCTACATGACCCCCTTGGCCAACTTCATAAGAGCCAGAACATCGTTATGGACTAAACATTATATCATACGCAGACAACATGCAGCTCATCCTCTTGCTAGTAGAAGACCCCTCCACCTTGATGGCCTACTTCCGCAGGTGCATGACGAGCATCACCGATATAATGAAGGACAACTGCCTAAAACTCAACACAGAGAAAACGGAAGTACTGTTCTTCGGGAACAACACCTCCCCGTGGAAGGACTCCTGGTGGCCTCCCAAACTAGAATGCTCACCCATGCCGACATAAGACATCTGCAACCTTGGCATTATCCTAGACAGCAAGCTCACCATGAAGAGCCAGATCAATGCAGTCTCTTCCGCCTGCTTCCTCACTCTTCGCATGCTCAGTAAGATCTTCAAGTGGCACCACTGGCACCAAAAGGGGGTTCTTTGGCTCCTAACGACCCCAAGGACCAGAGGGGCTACACTTACCAGCTGCCCAGTGCCAGGAGCACCTGTTGCAGAGTCACTGCAAGGGGCGAGGCTTAGAGTGACACGCTACAAAGCGTGGCTGGCAGACCCGGTCTGCAGGGCTGGTGCGGGCAGTGCCTGGGCATAGCTCGGTCAAAGGGCGGGCCCTTCCTGTGCCTGTTCAGCTACACCCATTGGTGCCGGGAAGAGGAAGGGTGGGGCCACCCCCCTTGGTTCTTCTCCCTGGCACTTCGTGTTTTCTTAACAGGGTCTGGTCATTGGGGGCTTTTGGCCTGGAGCCCCCATAGTCATAGACTAGTTGTGTACATGGTATATAACATCATGAAAGAGTGAGAGTCACACGGAGGCTTTCCCGGGACCAGTGCTGGACACGTAGGCCATGAGGTAGTGCCTAATAAACTTGGTGGTGAGTGCCTTCTGGTTGGAGCGGGTGGACTATTTAACTTGATTGTGGGGCTCACGTGGGGATGTGGACTGTATTACTGCTGTTTTGTCTACCTTCTTTTTTGTTAACTGCATTGAGAGGCATATCTGGAGTATCTAACTATGGGGAAAAGGAAAACCCCTGTTGCAAAAGCATGCCCGCCTCCCAAAACCCAGTGAGTAACTACTATGGAAGGCTTTTTACTCAGGCTGTTTCAGTAGTATTGAAAGAAATCGAGCTAGTGGAAAGAAGGATGTTGTTAACTAGGGGCTGCCCGTGTATTCTCCCTTGAACCATCCCTTGCCAGGGGTGACCCCGAGGAGGGAGGAGGGAATAATGGGGCTCGGAGGGGAGCCAGGAGGCACGGAGAGGAGTAAGGAGGATCCTGTGATAGACCTCAGCCCTTTATCGGGTGAGGGGTTGGGGGCCCCTCCTTTGGACTCAACTCCACCTCCCTCCACTTGTTTGACTCACAACCTGAGGAGAAGGGTGAAAAGCTTGGACCCTGGGAACCTAATCACGCCGGGGGCATCCCGGATTGACCCCATTCTGTTGAGTCAAGCGGGGGTGCTCATGCAGCAGGGATGTAATTACCCAACTTTCGGAGGTGCTGTCCGCCATATTGGACCCAATTCTGGCACGATTAAATATCATTGAAACTAGAATGTCTGAAATTCTAACCCTAACTCAGAGTTGAGGGTGCCTCGGACCAAGGAGACCTCCCCCTCAGTGCAAACCAACCCAGTTGCCCATGCCCCAGGAGACATCAGGTTTCTCCCAGGTGTTCCTGCCCCCCCAGTGGCCCATACAGGAAAAGAGGTGGGGATACAGGAAAAGAGGTGGGGATGCCGATATGGGGTCCTCACCATCAGTTCCCCCTGTGGCTAAGAAGTCTCATATTCCCACAGCTCCATCCCGTCCCCTGTACTCTTTGGACATTCTTGATTTGCCTCTCAATGCAACCCCCTATGTAGTTGCTCTGGGGAACGTTCCACATCTATCATGCTCCTTTTCTGAGCCTTATCAGGAGTTAAAACAAACTGACCCACTGGTTCAAGAAGCATGTTCAGGAAGGAGGAGGTATTCCTGACGCAATCATTATGGCCCTTGGATTTAGTTGGGTGGATTGACACCGGAAGCTCCGGCCTAGGGATAGTGTGATGGTTAATTTTAATAACCCTGGGAGGGTGGCACACATTTTAGCCTCTTTATCCTCCTATAAGCCTCAAGACCAGCAGGGCATTGTCGCGCTCCCCCTTAGGATTTTTTTTTTTACAAACCAGAGAGGGTTTGTCGCCCTCATGGACATCCAGACTGGCAGACCCAGGGCTGTTTTGGTAGCGCTCGACTGAGGACAGGGCTTAAATCATGCAACTGACAGGCTACTACTCTTCCCTGCCTCCCTTCCCCTAAGTTTAACTCTGGTCAGGAAGTTACTGCATCCTCTTTTGCAGGTGCCTCGGCTGTGGCTACTGCAGCGTGGAATCAAACGGCCCTAAAAATTGTATCATGGAACATTGCCGGGCTCTCGTCTAAATTATCTGATTCCACCTGGGTGGAGTTTATAACATCCTTTCTGATCATTTGCTTATAGGATACATGGGAGGTGAGTAACAGGTTTTTCCTTGAGGGCAACAAGACATATTTTTGCCCACGCTGCAAGTAGCTTTCTGTAGGACTAGAGGGGTAATGATTTTCTTTCTTGCAGTAGATCTGCATGGGCAGGTTGTCAACCTGGATAAGAACATGATGGTATTGCAGGGGCTGAAGTTAACTCTTTCAGGAACCCCCCCTTTACTTCTGGTCTATTTCTACAATGACAGAGGACGTCTAGAAGAGGTCGCAGGCCTTCACAGCTTGAGGGTAACCCTGAATACCCTGGGGGAACAGGGCGGGGGGTTTGATCAGGGGATGACTGTGATAGCAGGGGATTTTAATTGTCATCTCTGTGATTGCCCAATGCTGATAGATGATAACAGGCCGAGATGCATGGTAACAGAGGGGAGCCGAGATGCATGGTAACAGAGGGGATTCACTTTGTTCACTCCAAGGAAGGTCAGGAGCTGGGTGAGATCTTAGCCTCTCATAAACTGGTGTTTGCCTTGGAAAAGTTGATTAGCTCACCTAATCCCAGTGCTGCCCCGATGTACAAAGGGAGGGGCTGCTCTTCCATCAAAGATTTTTTTTATTTCGGCCCCCTTGTTTTTGTATATTGCTAATTTTTATATTGTTCATAGCCCCTTTAGCGATCATAATCCCCTTGTTTTGGAACTTGAAGGTCATAGGGACATTATGCACCCGGGTGGTGGGAATAGCAAAGGTCTTTTTCCCATGGATCAAGGAAGACAAATAAATTGGAGGCAGGTTGATCCAGCTCTTTTTAAAGCTTCCCTGTTTTCCCATGGAATCACATAAAATAGCTACCTGTTTAGACGCTGCCGCCCCTGACATTGATATTTTGTAAGCCTTTGTAGGTCTTGCAGACAAAGCGAAGAATCTATTGACTCCCCCCTAACCCAAGCAAGTACACAAGCCCCTAAGTGGTTTGATAGGGAATGCTCTAAATTCTTGCAGCTATTAAAGATAGTCTTGAAACAGGCTCCTAGAGACAGGAGCCAGGTGGTGGCTAGCAGGCAGTACGTAAACGCAAGGCTACTCTCCAGGCCCTAGCCTGGGATGAGCTAACTCAAGCCAGGGAATCTCTTTTCTGGAAGGTAGTGAATAAACCCCTTTTTGCAGATGTGTCAGATCCAGCTATTTGGACCCACGGATTGGAGCAACAGTGAGTAGACCACTTGACAGTGGTCTATAATTTTGGCAAGAAGGTAGAGATGGAGGAGGTGATAGGAAGATAGATGGGGAATGCCCCCATGGTCTTTACTCTGGAAGAGGTAACATTAGCTATTAACAACGTAACCAGAAATCAAGCCCCTTTCCCTGATGGGATTCCCCAAGACCTGCTGGGCCTGGACATAGAGGAATAACGCCCACCCCTGACCCAGGGATTGAACGCCGCTGCACTTCATGGGGTGTCGTGTTTTTGGTCTTCTGCTGTGATAACACCAGTATTTAAGAAGGGGGTCCTTTGTAGGGTTATAAGCAACAGATTGATGGAATGGTCTGATGCTAAGGGTATTCTGACGGATGTCGTGTACGGTTTCAGGCATGGTCGATCTAAGTCTGACCAATGCTTGAATCCGTATTTAATTATTAATAAGTACCCTGTTGCCTGGCCAGAGAGTTTAAATCTGGCATTCATGGACTTTATGTCTGCATTTGACAGGGTCAATCAAGCTAAACTATGGTCCCTGTTGCTCGAGCTAGGAGTGGAGCCTAATGTAGTGACTATGTTGGAAGACTTACATATGAACACTTCAGCCTCAGTATGTTTTTCTCCCGATGAGGTCACCACCAGGTCTTTCCCCACTAGGAGGGGTATGCGGCAGGGGTGCATCCTTGCACCATGTTTGCTCACCTTATATGTAAATAAGCTTGAGGAGGTCCTTCTTGCAACTAAGACCGACTTCCCCAAGATGGACCCAAGAACACTCCTGGTGTTGTTGTACACCGATGACGCGGTCCTGATGGCCCATACAGCTAGGGGGTTGAAGACTTTCCTTGATAAATTTGCTGCCTGTATGTATAGCCTTGGCCTGGCCGTAAATGTTTTGAATTCTTATGTTATGGTTGTAGGCTCACGGTCCACTAGCTCCAAGACTTACAAGGTGGGCCAGCATACTATGGGTAAAGTCTCAGCTTTTCCCTACCTAGGGGCTTTTTTTGATGCTAAGAACAACTAGAATACAATGCTGGAGAGGAAAAGAGTGGAGCTGATTAATTTCCTGGGGCACTGACCTGCTTCGCTCAAAGGCTTGATTCTTGATCCCCGCAAGTCTTGCTTAAAATGTGTGTGGCTAGGTGTATCTCACAGGTCCACTATGGCAGTGAAGTCCTGGGCTATGTGAAGACTGACTCAATCCAAATGATAGAAAATAATTTACTCAGATGTTTGGCACAGGTACCGCAAGGTACACCGGCTTTGTCTATACATGCTGAGCTTGGAGTAAGATTTCTTGCTGATCTAGTTACCCTCAGCCCTCTACTTTGCTGGGTAAAAATCTGGACCAGACAGGATCTCAAGGTAAACAGACAGATCTTCTCTGATTTCTTGACTTTGGAATGGGCATCTAGAATTCCATGGGTTGTCTATATCAAGTCGGCACTTATGGCCTTAGGGAGAGCAAATGCCTATCTTAATCCTCATTCTTTGAGTTTGCGTGATTTACAGGGTATAAAGGCACTGTTCTTTGAGCAGCCATTGTCAAATAGAGAAGGAGTAAAAATGTCGAAACCTCTAGTGAGGGATCATATGATTTTAAAATCTGTACAGGTAATGGAGCTGTACTTGGTGCAGGTTACCAATAGGCATGTCCAATTTCTCTTGGCCAGGTTTTGTTTTAATCAAATTCATCATTTACTGGCCTCTCCTGCTAGCTGGGTGCACTCTGTTAATAGGTTGCCCTGCGGCTGCGACAATTAGGTCTAGGCAGGACATCTTACACTTTGTTATGTTTTGTAACTACTATAGTTGGCCCAGAAAGAGGTTCTTGCTACCACTGCTGAGGTCCCTGAACTTTAACCAAGTATGCCCTGCTCTTATGTACCTACAATTGCTCCCCACCTAATATGTTTTGCTTGCTGTGTCAAGCTTTCTATGGGCAGCCTTGGCATCTAGACACTCTAGGCCTGACTGATGATCTTGCGTATATACCTGATATTGAGCTTTTTAACTCTGCTTTTACTCTGCATTTTATGCTGTTTTATGCAATTGTGTTTTGTGTCTTACTCATATTTCTTTTTGTAATGTATGCTGCACTTTTATGGTCCCTTTGTTTGACCGAATAAAGATTTTATGATGATGAAATGGCTCTCCAGCAATACCAGATGAATTGTCTTTCACACCCTAGAAACCAGCCGGCTGGACTACGGAAATGCACTCTACATGGGGATCACCACGCACCTCCTGAAGAGACTGCAGGCCATACTGAATTCAGCAGCTAGACTCTTCCTCAACCTCTCCAAATGGACCCACATCACCTCCCACCTCAAGAACCTCCACTGGCTCTCCATTCAGCAGAGATGTCAATTCAAGATGCTGATCCATGCCTACAAAGCCCTTCACAATCAATGGCCGGCATACATCAGCCACCGCATGAACTTCCACCAGCACTCCAGACACCTGCGCTCTACCTCCCTCTACATTCACCAAAGGAGCAGTGGAGGATGCTCTTTCTCCTACCTTGCTGCAAAGTCCTGGAATGACCTCCCACTTCACCTCAGGACCTCATCCTCTCTTCTGGAATTCAGGAAGGGACTGAAGACCTGGCTGTTTAACTGACCCCCCCCCCAAAGCAGCATAGCTCTCAGCACCTAGATACCCTTGGATGATTAGCTGTGCTTTATTAATCCATTTTGATTGATTGATCATAAAAGAGATGACTTGACTTGAGCAGGGTCCTCTCTGCCCAATACATTCTGTGAGCCTTGAGATAGCCTTTGAAGATAGCTAGTTGTCCTTGGGACCTGCTAATGGGGTTTAATTTGTCCAGCTGCTCAAGAGATTTGATCGCAGCTGTAAATCTATTATCCAGTGATCTTGATTTTATGGCACGGTCTAATTCTATAGTTTTAATTACCCCGCAAACTGTTGCCTTGAAAGAGTCCCCTATAGTGTGCAATGACAGGTTGGGGGAGAGAGATCAGCTAAAATATTGAGTGATTGTTCATTCTAAGGATGACCTATTCAGCAGATCTCTCAATATGTCCAATTTCATACACCATGTAGAGTTCTCCAGGGGTGGGGCCCAGTGTTCCCCCTAGGTTATATCCAGCTGTGCATGCTCTGAGCTGGAGTGTCAAAGACAGTCACATCTTTGAAGGTGAGTATTAATATATCAATGAGTATGACATTAAAATTGTCATGGTTTGTATGGGAGTATGGCACATGCATAGGGGTGTGAAATGAGAAGTCTTTTAAGTCAGGAGTTAATTACTAACAGGCGTGCACTAAACTCAATTAATGATTTTGTTTTAGGAGCCGCTGACATTGCCCCCTCTCTTAAGTATGTGTTCTGAAGCCCTTGAACCCTAACTATCCAGTTACTTCTGGTGTTTTGCGGCTGCTCCATTGCTATTTGAAGAAGTAAGGGGTCCTGAGAGGATTTGGGGGCTTATATGTTCAAGAGTGTAAAGGGACTCCCGTGATGGAGTAACTGGATTTTAATGTATAATTCTTTTGTGTCACTGTTGACCTTAACCTCCTCCTTCTGTATGTGAGCCTTACAGAGCATAGCCACCCTTGCTAACATCCCTATTGTTGAGGGCCCTGAACTGGTGTGATGTATATGCAATTGATCACTCCTGAGAAGTCTCTCATATTAGGGTAGCTCCAGACTTACCGCCGCTTATTCGGTCTGTTCAACCCACTGACATTTAGGGAAATTAACTTTAAAAAGCCCATCTTTGAGACCATCGGTGGTGTGATCATAAAACAGTATTCCTTGTTTAGCACTCATAATTAGCATTAGCACTCATCATTGAACACCCTTCACTTCACCTCCCAAAAAACACAAACAAGCCCCAAACAGCAAACAGGGGCTGTATGTATTGGGTCATACAGGATAGTGCAAAGTCAAAATTATTCTAAGTCCCAAATGAGCAGCAAAAGCAATACAGAAACGCTCATGAGGGAAAGAAAATTTTATTAACCTTTTTTATGATTGCCTGTATGCCTAGATCAATAAAGGGTGGTGACAGAGAAACAGCACTTTGGAGACTGGAATCAAGATATATTTTGATGCTTCATACTAAAGAACCCAATGGAGTGACTATTAGGGATATGCAAAACTCTCATAATTTGCTGTCCTGTAATTACTTGTAATTACTGCAAAATTATGAATAATTCTGTGAAATGTATATCGCATTCAAAAAATTACCCATCGGTTTATTCAGGTAAAAATTCAATGTGAAAATGTAATTTCTGGTTGCTTGCATTCAAAACACTGCTGCTCACATTTTTATTTGTTTGTGCTAAAAAAATATCCGAACAGGTCGGCTCAGGTAAAACATGTACCTGAAATGTTTGTTGACCATCCACGTTAAAGAAACTGCTGCTTCCATTCAAAACACTGCTGCTCCCATTCAGATTTGTAATTTCGCGCTCAGAAATTACCAGAACAGTCATCTTGAGTAAAAATTCTACCTGTAATGCTGATCACATAAAAAATGACCTAAATAGTAAATCTCTTGTTAATATTTCTCCCCAAAATTACATGGAGTGGCGTAATGGCATAATGATGTAATCTCTGTCATGTCGCACAAATTTTGTTACATGAAATTACCAAAATTACGCCAATTATGCCAGTTTAATTAAAATTTCACCCAGGATTATTAAATTTAAGTGATGAAATGTATGCACACTTGGAACTGTCTGTGAGGTCCTGTACTCTTCTAAGTAGTAGAAGCTTGTTTTATGAGTTTCTTTTTTTAATAACTACATGTTTTATTACTTTTTTTAAAACCTTTATTTTTGCATTTTGCAGAACAGTAAACATAGCATTCAGTACATATCATCACGTGCAGTCGGTATGTACTATGTTCAGTCTCCCTGAAAATAGAATAAACAGTAGTGCATTCATCAAAGTCAACAAGCCAACCTAATTTATGTATCAAGAAAGTCCACACTAGGTGATCCCATCAACTAACAGCAATGTACACCCTGTAGATGTTTATGCATCCTGTTTACCCTGGTCAGAGTCTGAGTCTATGGTTTTGTACAAGTGAAATCTGAGCCTAACTATAACGTCCCTGCAACCTTTGGTTTTTTCAGTGAATATCTATATATTCACTGAGAAAAAACAAAGGTTGCAGGACGTTATAGTTAGGAGATAGAATTTAAAAAATCCTTAGAAATTCATTGAAAAAAAAACAAAGGTTACAGGGAAGTTATAGTTAGGCTGACATTTTAATCGTACAAAACCAGAGGAATTCAGCAGTTATAGTTACATGAGCGAACTATAACTCACACCCCCGCAATGCACTGCTTACAACCTCACATATTACATCACTCATGACATGGCCAGTGACATAACTGATGACATCACTGATGACATCTCAAATGATATCAATGATGACATCACTGATGACATCTCAAATGACATCACTGATAACATATCAAATGACATCACTGATGACATCATCCAGTGATTGTGAGTGTTTTCTAAAAGTTAATGAGTGTTAAACATATATACTAAGGTAACTCGCTGTGAAAGTGCCTGTATGGATAAGTGAGTGGATGTGTAAGTGGTGTATAGAAGAGTGACTGGGTATATAAGAAATTATACATGAGATAGTGGGTGTGTGAGTTTTTGTATGAGTAAGTGAGTGGGTGTGTCAGTGCGTGTATGAGTAAATGAGTGGCTGTGTGAGTATCTGTATAGTTGAATGAGTTGGTGTATCAGTTGTTGTAAATGGTGAATCAGAGGGTGCATGAGTGGCTGAATGGGTGTTGGAGCAGATATATATGTGTCTGTATGGGTGAGTGACTGGGTATATGAGTGGCTGTCTTGGTGCATCAATGGGTGTGTAAGTGGGTGTAGGGGTGAGTGAGTGGGTGTATGTGTGAGCGAATGGGTGTTTGAGTGGTTGTATGGGTGAGTGTGAGTGAGGTTATATGGGGAAGTATGTGGCTCTCTCAGTTACTGTATAGGTGAGTGAGTATATGTATTAGTATATGTATAAGTAACTGAGTGGCTGTGTGAGTAAGTGTATGGGTGAGTTAGTGGCTGTGTGTGACTGTATGGTTGAGTGAGTAGGTGTGTGAGTAGATATATGGTTAACTCATTTATTGTGTCAGTAGCTGTGTGGGTGTATGAGCGGGTGTGTACGTGTGTCTATGTCTCTATAACTGAATCTGTGACTGGCTGTATTGGTAAGTGAGTAGGTGCATGAGTGGTTGTATATGTGAGTTAGTGGTTCCGTTAGTGGCTCTATGGGTGAGTTGATGTGTTACTGGCTGTATGGATGAGTGACGAGATGTCTGAGTGTTTGTATGGGTTCTGTGAATGAGTTTGTTAATGATTGTATGGGAGTGGATGTATGACATGTTTTATGGGGGTGTAAGTGGGTGTGTCAGTGTTTCTCTGGATGATGTATTTAGTGATGTAATTTGAGATGTCATCAGTGTTGGCATTTGAGATGTCATCAGTGATGTCACTGACCATGTCATGAGTGATGTAATATGTGAAGTCATAAGCAGTGCATTGCGGGGGCATGAGTCATAGTTAGCTCAGGTAACTTTAACTGTTGACTTTCTCTGGTTTTGTATGAGTGAAATGACAGCCTAACTATAACTTCCCTGTAAACTTTGTTTTTTTCAGTGAATTTCCAAAGTTTTTTCAAGTGTATTTCACTACTATAACGTCCCTGAAACCTTTGGTTTTTTCAGTGAATTTAATAACTATAATGTCCTTGTATTTTTTTCTATAATTATATATTGAATATTACATCTGCATGGTGCACCACTTATTGTTGTATTTGTCATCTATTTATTAAAAAAGTTTCTAGATATTTTTGGTTTTCACAATGATGTTGCGATCACAAAGGACACACCAAGAATACTGCGTGTTTTTGAGAACGTGTAACACATATATAGACATGTTTCACATAATGTTTGAGTCTAGCTATTTAGTAAGATATTGATTTAACTTTCCCCTTTGTATTCTTTTGCCGAAAAACTACATCAAAAATGCATTTTCCTTGTTCGTGGCGACACCGGACGTCACAATGACATCAGTAGCCACGATCACCGTGAATACGTTGTGAAAACACAAAGCAACAGCAGGAATTCAATAGTCACCACCACATTCAAAAATTATAACTATATAATTCATCCTAATCATCACACTAGATAAATCACTATCTAAATAACTCTATACAACATTTATCAGTCTCTCAATATCTCTATAATAGTGTGTATTAATGATTCACTGGGTTATGTGAGTGGATGCATAAGACTCCGAGTGGATCTGTGACTGGCTGCATGAGTCCTTCACTAAGGGGTCGATTCCGATTCGGGCCGGAAAAAGCACCGACCGACTCGGAGCCGGAATTTATTCCGACCGACACGTACCTGTGGCGCCCAACACGCCAAGTACGATGAAAGGCGTGCAAAATCCGACCGACACGTACTGAAGCCAAGCCGAATGACCGAGCCGCACAAAAAACAGCAATCCGGCCGGAAAAACACGCAAATCGAACCGACCGACACGCACCCGGAACAAATCCAACCGAAACGTACACGCGAACTCCAAACCGCTAAGTACGATGCAAGGCGCGAAAACCACGACCGAGTCGAACGGAGGACAAGCCGTACGACCGACACGCATACAAAACTGCGAGCCGAATTAACACAAAACACCGCGACCGACGCGTACGCAGCATAGAAAACTGCACAAACACAGCGTGAACGAAACGGAGAAGACCGTACGAGACAAATGCAGGGTCCGACTCGGTCACAAGAACGTTTCCAACATGCACAAAAAGTACTAAGGAAAAATACACAAAAAAAGGCCAAACAAGCAATTACAAAGCCAATAAATACTGGGGGGGGTGGGGACAGAGAACAAAGACACACCCACAACTCCACCCATATAAAGGACACAAATCCCAACCATGATCCTTTGCAAATGCCATTCTATCTACTGCCAGCACTCAACAGACAGCAACCACACACCCACAGCTCATCCCTCACACAAGCCACACACCATCAGCACACCAACAAATAGCTACCTCACATACACCCAGCAAAACACACACTCACACACCCTCACCTGCACACCAACACACACATCACTCACCATCACCACCCATCACCATGCCCCCCAAGAAGAATCACAAGTTCCTAGATTGTGAATTGGAAGTCCTGGTAGACGAGATCCTCAGGGTAGAGCCACAGCTGTTTGGCACACTGGTCCAACAGACCCCCATCTCCCAGAAAACCAAGATGTGGGAGAGGATCATCAACAGGGTGAACGCACAATCACCATGTCTGCGCACAAAGACTGACATCCAGAACAGGTGGTATGACGTGCGCAGAAGGGTACAGGAGCTGCTCAAGAAGGACTACCTCCTGAGCCAATACACCGGCAGTGGCCCTCCTGCCAAGCCAGTATACCTCAGGCCCTGGGAGGAGAAGGTGCGGGCCATCCTTCCGCCAGTGAGCGTCTAGGGACTAGAGAACATCCCAGAGCCTGGTGAGTACACAACAAATGTACACAATATTCTGCCACAATACACACACACATCACTGTCAAGGGGAGAGTCAAACCATGCACTCATAGCAATTACACAGCAACCAGAACAGAATCATCCCAAAATGTGTATGTCAGTCAGATAAACACAACACATGCCATCTCAAAGTTACATTTAACCGTGTCATCACATGGACAAACACAACTACAACTACAGCTAGGCAGTGGCACAAATAGAACTAACAAACACATCCAGACATGTAGCCACCACTACAACTCCAACACACAGTGAAGACCACTGAAAGGAAGGAAGTCTGTGTATGCTGGGCAAGTCAGTGTAGCCAATAGCATCATGGGAGTCGTAGTCACACATATTGCTCACCCCCACAACTGTCCCATCAACACCACCATGAACCATGCGCACATCACAGGGAGTGGAAAAGGACTCACAAGATGGCTGACACTGGCTACTGCTGTGGGGAGCACAAGGCCCTGCTGGCAATTGTGCTACAACCAACAGCAGGTCACCACTGACTGACATCCTGAGAGACAACTTCCACTCCCTCCAATGGAACCACGTTCCATGTTGGGATATCTGGCTGGCTGGGTGGGAAGGAGGACTCGCAGCACTGACCATAGTCACAAGCACCTCCCCTCACACACCCCCTCAACACAAACTCCACAGAACCCACCTGGGAGAATGCAATGCCTCACATCCTAACTCAAGATCCCACAAAGAACCTCCACCCTGGGTAATGTTGTGTGAAGCACAGGGACACTCTTGGGACTTTTAGCCAAACAACTGCCAGGACAACACTCCCAGCCATCCTGTCAGCACAGGCAGCCCACCCCACAGGGAAGCAGAGTCAAAGGAAGGAAGCATGGGCATGCTGGGAAGGGGGTGGAGTCAATAGCATGATGGGAGTAGTAGGCACAGATATCGCTCAGCCCCACAACTGGCCCATCAACACCACCCTGAACCATGCTCACATCACAGGGAGTGGATAAGGACTCACAAGATGGCTGACACTGGCTACTGCTGTGGGGAGCACAAGGCCCTGCTGGAAACTGTGCACCAACAAACAGCACAACACCACTGACTGACATCCTGAGAGACAACTTCCACTCCCTGCAATGGAAGCACGTTCCATGGTGGGATATCTGGCTGGCTGGGTGGGAAGGAGGACTCGCAGCACTGACCATAGTCACAAGCACCTCCCCTCACACCCCCCCTCAACACAAACTCCACAGAACCCACCTGGGAGAATGCAATGCCTCACATCCTAACTCAAGATCCCACAAAGAACCTCCACCCTGGGTAATGTAGTGTGAAGCACAGGGACACTCTTGGGACTTTTAGCCAAACAACTGCCAGGACAACACTCCCAGCCATCCTGTCAGCACAGGCAGCCCACCTCACAGGGAAGCAGAGTCAAAAGGAAGGAAGCATGGGCATGCTGGGAAGGGGGGTGGAGGCAATAGCATGATGGGAGTCATAGGCACAGCTCTACGTCCCCCACCACATTGCCCAGCAAGCTCACACTCACGCATGCACATCCCACAGAGAGTGGAAAGGCCCATCAAAGATGTCTGACACTGTTGCTGTGTCGTGGGGAGCACAAGGGCATGCTGGGAACTGCACACCAACCAACAGCAGGACACCACTGTCAGCCATCTTGCCATTGCTCTCACACCCACACACACTGAACTCCCCACAAAAGCAAGTAAGTATGGGAATGCTGGGAAGTGGGGTGGAGGCAATAGCATGATGGGAGTCATAGTCAGAGACATAGCTCACCCCCACAACTGTCCCATCAACACCACCCTGAACCATGCTCACATCACAGGGAGTGGATAAGGACTGACAAGATGGCTGACACTGGCTACTGCTGTGGGGAGCACAAGGGCATGCTGGGAACTGCACACCAACCAACAGCAGGACACCACTGTCAGCCATCTTGCCATTGCTCTCACACCCACACACACTGAACTCCCCACAAAAGCAAGTAAGTATGGGAATGCTGGGAAGTGGGGTGGAGGCAATAGCATGATGGGAGTCATAGTCACAGACATAGCTCACCCCCACAACTGTCCCATCAACACCACCCTGAACCATGCTCACATTACAGGGAGTGGATAAGGACTGACAAGATGGCTGACACTGGCTACTGCTGTGGGGAGCACAAGGGCATGCTGGGAACTGCACACCAACCAACAGCAGGACACCACTGTCAGCCATCTTGCCATTGCTCTCACACCCACACACACTGAACTCCCCACAAAAGCAAGTAAGTATGGGAATGCTGGGAAGTGGGGTGGAGGCAATAGCATGATGGGAGTCATAGTCACAGACATAGCTCACCCCCACAACTGTCCCATCAACACCACCCTGAACCATGCTCACATCACAGGGAGTGGATAAGGACTGACAAGATGGCTGACACTGGCTACTGCTGTGGGGAGCACAAGGGCATGCTGGCAACTGTGCAACAACCAACAGCAGGACACCACTGTCAGCCATCTTGCCATTGCTCTCACACCCACACACACTGAACTCCCCACAAAAGCAAGTAAGTATGGGAATGCTGGGAAGTGGGGTGGAGGCAATAGCATGATGGGAGTCATAGTCACAGACATAGCTCACCCCCACAACTGTCCCATCAACACCACCCTGAACCATGCTCACATCACAGGCAGTGGATAAGGACTGACAAGATGGCTGACACTGGCTACTGCTGTGGGGAGCACAAGGCCCTGCTGGCAACTGTGCAACAACCAACAGCAGGACACCACTGACTGACATCCTGAAAGACAACTTTCACTCCCTGCAATGCAAGCACAGTCCATGGTGGGATAACTGACTGGCTGGGTGGGAAGGAGGGCCGGCTGTCAACCAAATACAACCAATGCAGACCATGTTCACACCCCAACAAATACATAGAAATGCCCAAATAATGCAGGACAATGTGCTACACCAATATCAACCCCTGACTGTGACGACTTAGGACAATGCAATGTACAGGCCCGCACCCAGAGGCACAGTCACAACTGTCAGGTGTGTCAACCATTGATGCCTGCAGAAACATAACATACATTGTGTGTGTCTCCCAAAAACAGGTGATGATGGGGACACAGCAGCAGACGCTGAGGAGTCTCAGTCCCAGGCTCAAGAGGATGCAGAGCTCACTGGTGTCGTACAGCCTCTGCCCTCCTCGGACGAAGAAGACCAACCTGGCACATCCGGTGCAAGTCAACATGCAGCACCAGCAGGACCACCAGCTGCAGCACCAGCAGGACCACCAGCTGCACCCCCTGCACCCACCCCTCCAACGACTGTCACCACAAATACCATCCCTGCCGACATGGACAGAACAAGGAGCAACACCAGCACAGGGACCCTGGACCAACGTGGGGCCATGGACACCACCACCACCACCAACCCCCAAGGGGGACCAGGGTCATCTGTGCGTGCCACTGCATGCACTGCACATGTTGGCAGGGGTGGTGGGAGGGGTGGGAGACAGAGGTCACTGCTTGCGGAGGTTGCTGGTGTGCATGATGACCCACAACTGGTACGCATAGCCGATGCGTACCAGTCCAGCACCGGAGATCTCAGCCAGGTAGTGGGGCTCCTCAGAGACATGAAACAGCAGCAGGCTGCCCATCATGCCCGCTTGGACTCACACATGTCCCGCGTGGAGTCCAAGTGGGACGCACTGCAAGAGATGACGGCCGTGCACAGGGACATATTACAATGCCTCCGCCAGATGAACAGCAACCAGTCCACACCTCCCTGTGTGCCAACAACATCTGGTGCTGAACAAACTGCAACTGCCACAGGGAGGGAGGATGACTCTGGCGGAGAGTCCCCTGCACCGCAGCAGCCTGTACTTGAGGGGCCCCCAAAGAAGAGGGGTCGTCCGAGGAGGGGCAAGTGAGAGGCCGATGGCCAAGTGCAACTCCCAGGAAGCCTGAACCTGTTCTGGATGTTCACCTTTGTGCACAAACTGTTCACCCTGTTGACGGCAACACAACTCCCACACATTACATGGGGAGTACAAGTTGGACCAATGTCTCAGAGAACTGTGGCCCCGATACTGGGGATTTTGTCTACCAGGACTTTCAATTCACCTAGGAACTTCTGATTGCAAGATATATGTACAGCACTAACCATCCTATGCACTATTCACACAAATGTATCACAATAAACACACTAATACAGCATACTTGCCTCTGTTGTGATTCCAACGTGGGTGCTGTCATGGGGATGATGAACTGCAAAATTACACTGTGTATGCGAACTGCAACAGCAAGTACAACACAGGCATGTGAGTAAAGGCAACGTGACACATATGAGGGAGACACACCACCAGGGCTACACAACACATACACACCTAGGCCATCTGACTCATTGCCTACACTGATGTTGCCAGGGAAGACGGTGCAATGCACAGACACCACACCTATTCCCAGTTGTAGTCAAGTAGCCCACAGGTGCAGTAAGCAAATGGCAGTCAAATGTGTGACCACAGACAACGCACATCACAAAGTGAAGCACAGGTTTATTACACAGTTGCAACATGTCGTAACCACTACAGATGCAAGGTAATCCCACCTGGCAGCGGGCACACAGTCAACAACTGTAGAAGGAAGGAAGTCCATGGGTGTGGCGCACATCACCTGTAGGGACACAACAGCTACCACCCTGGAAGTCCAATCACGTCATCGGTGGACACAGTTGACCAAACGAATCTGAAAGTACCTTGTGAAGGACAGAAATGACACACAGTCAAAAGCAATGGAGAACAGGACAGAACAGCAAAACTCATGCACAATACATGTTACAAGATACCCACCCAGAACCAAGTTAGCATGTCAACACTGTTGGGGAGTACAGACCACCTGTAAGCACACATCGCTACACACATCCAGTCAAGTAGCCCATGGACACACTCCAACAGCACCAGAGCACCACCTACACATATCATGCCAACTCACATCATTGACATGACACCTCAGGATACTCACATTCAGCTAAAGAAGTTGGTGATGAGCTGTGTGCGGACATCAGCCTCATCATCATCATCATCACTGGCATCGTGGTCCAGGCCAGGATCCTCCACAGGTGGCGGATGTTGGTCATTGTCATCCTGGATGAGAGGCAACTCCTTCCGCACTGCCAGGTTGTGGAGCATGCAGCAGACGATGATAATCTTGCACACTTTCGCTGGGGCATATGGGAGGGATCCTCCTGTCTTGTCCAGGCAGCGGAAGCGGCTCTTCAGGAGACCAAATGTCCGCTCAATCACTCTCCTGGTCCGACCATGTGCCTCATTGTAGCGCATCTGGGCTGGTGTCACAGGGTTCCTGAGGGGTGTCAGCAACCATGGCATGTTGGGGTATCCCGAGTCACCTACGGACAGACAAGTGCACATTAGCTGACTTGGAAAAGTGGGCAGAATACTACAGATCAGATCACACACAATGGCACAAAGTCAGTACACACCGACAAGCCAGGCACGCTGGTTCTGCATCTGTGCCATCATCCTGGGGATGCGACTACTCCTCATCACAAAGGCATTGTGTGCTGAACCAGGGAAACGGGCACACACGTGTGTGATGGTCATATCTGCAAGACACACCACCAGTGCATTGACCGAGTGGTAGTGCTTGCGGTTACGGTAGGCCTGCTCCTGGGCCTGTGGTGGTACCAAAGCCACATGTGTCCCATCAATGGAGCCAATGACATGCGGCATCCTCCCCAGGGCATAGAAGTCACTCTTCATGTCAGTGAGTCGTTGCAGTCTAGGGAAATAGATGTACCGGTTCAGGAATAGCAACATTGCCTCCAAAACATCGCAGAGCACACGGCTCAACATGGTCTGTGACATCCCACCAGCAGTCGCCACAGTATGTTGGAAGGTACCGGTGGCAAAGAAGTGTAGGGCTGCCATCACCTTCACCTTGGGGGTCAGCGCTGTAGGATACGGCGGGCCAGGCTGCAAATGTGGGGCCAACTGCACTGCCAAATCCTCAATCAGCTGCCTGGTGAAGTGGTACCGTCGGATGCTGTCCTGTTCCACCATCGTTGCCAGGTCTGGGAATGGTCTATGGACAGCAGGAGCCCTGCAGTGCAGAGGAGAAGAAATCAAGATTGTCAGTCACCCCACATATGCGGCATTGAACACACTCAATATCACAACATACATCATTATGAGGCACAACTACATGAAGTGTGCAGTTCCGTAAGGACATGTATGGTACATACATGGCCAACATCTGTCATCACGGTTCAACAAGTGGCATCAATAAGTCCCAGGTTGGCCCATTGGATATCATGAGGCCGTGTCACAGTTCCCATCTCCTGCTGCCGTGTCACAATCACCCCCACAGTGACATGTGAGGACAGATGTGCCCCAGGCATCACAGCTCAACGACAGGTACATTCCCAGGGACCCTGTATTGCCACATGGACACTGGCATTACATGGAGTATCATGTATACACCACAGCAAAACAACCATGACCCCCACAGGTAGTGGTCCCACTTGCCACTGCAGGACAGACATGGACGTCTGTGACACACACACGCACAACATCAAAGTCCATGCACACACAACGTGGATGTGGAGACTGTCTCCCATTGTGCACATGAAATCAGAGACATTGTAAACACTACATGCACACAGACTGTGGAGGACCATCACTATTGTGCCACTGGGACACCCTGGCTCAAACATACCGTCCCACATGGGACTCACGGGGTATGTGACATGACATACACATACACCACCTTGAAATGTGACGATGGCACATGCACAGATATGAACAGTTGCTCATCACAGTGGTCATGTACACGTAACACCCAGGATCCTGTCCCCATGAACACGTGCCCAGCCTGGGGGTGGCTGCCCCCAGATGACACCCACAGGACAACATGTACACCAACATACACACAATAGGAAATGCAGCCTTACATGCCTTATGATACAGTTTGGACAGGCTGTCGTGTTGTAGGTGTGCCCCTCACTCCCTGGGAGCTATCTGTGGCTGGCATATGTTCATCTGAGACAGGCATGGTGACATATGCCAGTCACTTGTACAGGGATGCGTTGAACAGCAATGGACCGATCGGTGCCCCGGCCGGCCCATTGCATTCAATGTGTGCGGGTACGCGTTGTACCCCTGTACGCGTTGTACTGCAATGGACCGATCGGTGCCCCGGCCGGCCCATTGCATTCAATGTGTGCGGGTACGCGTTGTACCCCTGTACGCGTTGTACCGCAATGGACCGATCGGTGCCCCGGTCGGCCCATTGCATTCAATGTGTGCGGGTACGCGTTGTACCCCTGTACGCGTTGTACCGCAATGGACCGATCGGTGCCCCGGCCGGCCCATTGCATTCAATGTGTGTGGGTACGCGTTGTACCCCTGTACGCGTTGTATCGCAATGGACCGATCAGTGCCCCCGGCCGGCCCATTGCATTCAATGTGTGCGGGTACGCATTGTACCCCTGTACGCGTTGATCAGCAATGGACCGATCGGTGCCCCGGCCGGCCCATTGCATTCAATGTGTGCGGGTACGCGTTGTACCCCTGTACGCGTTGAACCGCAATGGACCGATCGGTGCCCCGGCCGGCCCATTGCATTCAATGTGTGCGGGTACGCGTTGTACCCCTGTACGCGTTGATCAGCAATGGACCGATCGGTGCTCCGGCCGGCCCATTGCATTCAATGTGTGCGGGTACGCGTTGTACCCCTGTACGCGTTGAACAGCAATGGACCGATCGGTGCGCACCCATTGACAATGGCCTAGCCTGGCAACGGACGCGTTTTCGAAATTCGAACGAGTCGGTTGCTGGAAATTCAGTTGGTCACCCACAACAATGTTGCAAAATCATGTATGTCATGAAGTTGAAGATTTGAAGGATGCTGTGGGCGTGTATTGGTGCTGCTATTCCATGGATTGGCCAGATTCAGAAGATGCAAACGACTTGGACCTATCACTTTGGACACATGGGACAGTATCTGCCTCTCCAGCACATATATATTGCTGGCTGTTCCCCTGAGAGCTCACTTGCCTGCACTACATGCTCCAGGATGACATCTGCCACCACCACTGCTGCCATGCTATGTGCCCTCCTCTGGCCTGGTTAAACTTCCACAGTACATCAGTCATGTGGTCCAGGACCCATGTCCCTCAATTGTGCACTGCCCACTCCTCATCTGATACACAGGTGTGGCCCTTACAGACAGGGAATTGTGTCACTTGGGTACTGTGTCCTTGAATTTTGCTTAGCTCAAGGTGGGGGACAGCATTTGTTCCCCTAACTCTATGGTGGGCATCATGGGTGGGTCCATTGCTTACACAATGCCTGTGTTCTGACATGTAATCTGCGTGTTACTTTGATATGTGGTCCAATTGCTGAGCTGATCCACCACATGTGCCTGGGGTATCTGGCACACACCCATGCTGCAGGTGTGAACAATGTTTTGGCCCCAGGAGTGTGTATATTACGTGTGTCACACATACTTAGCCACCTGCCTACTGTCCAGGGCTCATCCCTCATTCACGTGGGGCAGGACAGTCATGCCTACTCCAGGCCATACAATACACGCTGTACTCCCACTCCCGTGTATCAGCTGACACGTTGTGCTCAGTGATATGTCCCCTCAGGTGTCTGCCTCTGTGTCAGTGTGCTGTGGCTTCATTGTCAGGACTACTGGGGTGTTTCTCTGTTGGGGCTCAGCATGCCACCAGAGATGTGACCATAGGAGACGATACTTGTGTGACACATAGGTGTTTGATCACCTGACCGTGCAGACTGGGGTATGCGAATGTGAAGTTCAGGCAGCTGTTTCCCATTCACAGCAGATTGTGAGGTGCTCAGGTTCAGAGGGTTGTGTTACAGGTCTCCCATATGTCCAATTGGTATGACGTGGACAAATAAGTGTTCAGATGATGTGGTGTGTGGGGGATGTACATGTGCACTTGTTCAGCTCCAGGACTTGCATTCCCCATGACCTTCGATTGTGACACAGTGCAGACTGTTGTTGTCTGGCTGCCCTGCCCATGTGACTGGAGACAGTGATGTATGACTTAGCAGTCATGCCTGTGCCATGGCATGAAACTTCCAATGAGTGATCCTGCAGGGGAGTGACATGTGCTACATGCACACCATTGTGGCAATGACTATCAGGACATGGGTGCATCATGGTGTCTGGTGCTGGTATGCATCACATGCATTTCAAAATTGACTCTGGCCATCCCTTTATCCGGACACCTGTACTGACTCAGTGGCAAGAGTTGTGATGTGTGCATGTTCACATGCTTCACCGTGTTCTCTGCACTGTCCAACTACTGTGTAGGTGGTGCATGTGTCCACACTGGGGTATTGCCATCCAACAGACACCAGACAGATGGGTGCAAGGCCAGGAGGGATGTGAGTGCCATGATTGACCATCAGACTAACAATTGGCTTCTCCTACTCTGTTTGGGCACTTTTGGCAATGTTCAACTAAGGATGCCAGGGCTTGCTCTGTAATGTGCTGTACTTACTGTGGTGTGTGCGTTCGGTGCAGGTGACTGATGTTTGTCTGTTTCCCTATTGTTTGCAGATACATCCACGGCCACAGGAGGGGACAGCTCCATGGACCAGGAGGAGCGACAGAGCCAGACTGGGTCAGCAGCCGAGGAGTGGTCGGAGGGACCCAGTGGCACGGAGGGCGAGGGGAGCCACACCGAGGAGTCCTCAGCAGCATCCACCTCAGCTGAGGACCACAGCAGCTCGGAGGATGACTCCCTTGTGGAGGCGGGTGTCAGCAGCCACCACACCCCAGCTAGTGTTGCTGTCCCCGCCACCACCACCACCACTGCCACCGCCCTCCCATCGGCTCCCATTCCCGAGGTCCGTGGAGGCTCCCATGTGTGGGAGCGTGTCTCCTTCGTGCCAGGCACCGCACCCCCTGCCCCTTTGTCCCCTGCTGCCCTGAGTGAGGAGTCTGTGTACCTCCTTCGCCAGCTCCATGTAGGGCAGACAGCAATGCTGAGTGTCCTCCATGCCCACACCACTCTGTTGACTCAGCTGGTGTCGTTCATGGAGGGCATCTCATCTGGCATGTCTGCCCTACAGAGGGGCAATAGGTCCATGGACTCCTCCCTGATGGCAGCAGTGTCCCTCCTCTGACAGTCCCTCACCCCTCCTACCTCTGCCCCATCCACGCTCCCCAGCACCTTACCTGTCCCAAGCACACACACACCGGCACAGGCACACAACAGCACAGACACAAGCAGCACACAGACACACACGCCAAAATCCAGACGCACATGCACTCACAGTCAGGGGACTGAAACCACACTCACAGGGGATGGGGCCCAGGCACACACACACGCATCCACGAGCACTGCGCAGTCCTCAGATCCCTCTCCCTCCAAGGCCCCTTCCCTTGCCTCACCTGCAACCCCACAGACACAGCGGGTATTCCTCAGTGACCTCGGCCTCTTCCCTTCCAATCCAGCCGATACAGCATTCAGGGGGAAGAGGAAGCCCACCCACACGGAGGGGAGTGCCCCTCGCCCCCGGACACCCTCCCCCAGGTGCAGACAGACTGAGGCCCCCATCTGCAAGTCCCCCCAGACCCGGAAGAGCAAGACCCCTCCGCCGCCCTGCAGCTCAAGCACCAAGTCTCCTTTCTCCATCCCTCAGGCCCCACTCCACAGGTGCCCCCACCACACCCTGCCCCAGGTTCTCCCACCCACAGATACACCATCCCCAAAATGATCCGGCCTTCTCCCCCTGCCACTTGCTCTTCCAGCACCACACCCCCGCTGCGCATGTCTGTGCCACTGGTGTGGAGACGGTGTCCTCCCCCTCTGTCCTGCCCACCTTACCTGAACCCCATTCTCCTCCCCTGGAGGTAGGCACTGCAGTGGAGTCCACTACCACCCCGTCTGACTTGGGCACTGCAGTGGGGAACCTGTCCACTCCATCTGCACGGCCCACTGCAGTCGGTGCCGGCACCCACACCATCTGAGTCATGCCCCCAGTTGTGCCGGCACACACCATGTCAGACACCTCCACTGCAGTTGTCAGTGGCTCTCCAGCACCCACCACCCCTTCCCTGCCTCCTTCTGGTGAGCCCTGATCCTGTCCCTGCGGTGCCTGGCCTGCCCCCGTATGCCCCTCCGAGGGCATTGTACCTGGTGTGTAGCAGTGCAGGCATGCATAGGGTGACATCTGGCACTGGCACCCTGTTTGGACTCTTATTATGGACTGGCCATTGGCCTTTGTTATATTTTTTCTTTCACTTCTATCACCCAAATGCTGAATAAAGCAACTTTCTGTTCTCTAGTGGTTTTGCTTCTGATGTACATGATGTTGATGATGCTAACCGTGCCCTTGCTGCAGTGATGGTGATTTTTGGTCTCATGAAAATGAAGTGTTACTGTGCAGGAACCCATGTGGTCCACGGGGAATGTGTCCTATCCTGTAGTGTATCCATGTCATCCTTTGCAGCATATGAGGGTGTCATGTTTTCAATACTTGGCAATGGGATTTCCTACTTACATTTGCAATATCACATCTGTGGCTTACACCCCTGCACATCTGTTGTACTTGCCATTGTTCAATTAGTCTACTTCCCTGACCGTGTGGCCATCTCCACTGGACATGCAAGTTTGGGCATCAATGGGGAAGGACTCATCTGTGTTGTCAGTGCAACTTGCTATACATGTGTGTTGGATCTGTGCTGATGATTTCGTTGACACTCCCATGACCAGGCTGATATGACGGGAGCCTTCATTTCGTGCTAATTGTTGACTGTGTGACCAAGTGTTCTGCTGACATGATGGAGCCCTACTGAGGCAACATATGGCACAGCTTTCCTCACACAGGAGTGGAGTCCCCTCATGGCAGTGTGTAATCCTGTGACATTGCCTGAGCCTAAGGTGTGTGTTGTGTGAGCATGTCTGTGTGTGTTCACTTCCATTTTGCTTGGCGTGCTGGGATCCCTAGTGATGTTCCTGTTTGTGATGCTTGCTGAGTTGACCTATGTTCCCCCAAAGTCTTCTCCCTGGGTTCTCTGTGATGTGGGTGCATGGCACATTACTGGTCATCAGGGTGTCACCCATAGGTGTGTTTGCTGTCAGGGCTGAATTTGTGGGCAAACACAGCAGCCGAGGAGTGGTCGGAGGGACCCAGTGGCACGGAGGGCGAGGGGAGCCACACCGAGGAGTCCTCAGCACCATCCACCTCAGCTGAGGACCAGAGCAACTCGGAGGATGACTCCCTTATGGAGGCGGGTGTCAGCAGCCACCACACCCCAGCTAGTGTTGCTGTCCCCGCCACCACCAGCACCACCACCGCCCTCCCATCGGCTCCCATTCCCCAGGTCCGTGGAGGCTCCCATGTTCGGGAGCGTGTCTCCTTTGGGCCAGGCACCGCACCCCCTGCCCCTGTGTCCCCTGCTTCCCTGAGTGAGGAGTCTGTGCACCTCCTTTGCCAGCTCCATGTAGGGCAGACAGCCATGCTGAGTGTCCTCCATGCGCACACCGCTCTGTTGACTCAGCTGGTGTCGTTCATGGAGGGCATCTCATCGGGCATGTCTGACCTACAGAGGGGCAATAGGTCCATGGACTCCTCCCTGACGGCAGCAGTGTCCCTCCTCAGACAGTCCCTCACCCCTCCTGCCTCTGCTCCATCCACACTCCCCAGCACCTTACCCGTCCCAAGCACACACACACCGGCACAGGCACACACCAGCACACACACGTCCAGCACACAGACACACACGCCACAAACAAAACGCACACGCACGCACAGTCAGGGGACTGAAACCAGACTCACAGGGGATGGGGCCCTGGAACACACACACGCATCCACGAGCACTGCGCAGTCCTCAGTTGCCTCTCCCTCCAAAGCACCCTCCCTTGCCTCACCTGCAACCCCAAAGACCCAGCGGCTCTTCCTCAGTGACCTCGGCCTCTTCCCCTCCGATCCAGCTGATACAGCATTCAGGGGGAAGAGGAAGCCCACCCACATGGAGCAGAGTGCCCCTCGCCCCCGGACACCCCTCCCCCAGGCGCAGACAGACTGAGGCCCCCACCCGCAAGTCCCCCGGAGTCGTAAGAGCAAGACCCCGCTGCCGCCCTGCAGCTCAGGCACCAGGTCTCCTTCCTCCATCCCTCAGGCCCCCACTCCACAGGTGCCCCCACCACACCCTGCCCCAGGTTCCCCCACCCACAGATATACCATCCCCAAGAGGATCCGGCCTTATCCCCCTGCCACTTGCTCTCCTGGCACCACACCCCCGCTGCGCTTGTCTGTGCCACTGATGTGGTGAGGGTGTCCTCCCCCTCTGTCCAGCCCACCTTGCCTGTTCCCCATTCTCCTCCCCTGGTGGTAGGCACTGCAGTGGAGTCCACTACCACCCTGTCTGACTTGGGCACTGCAGTGGCGGACCTGTCCACTCCACCTGCAGGGTCCACTGCAGTCGGGCCGGCACCCACAACATCTGAGTCATGCCCCCAGTTGTGCCGGCACACACCATGTCAGACACCTCCACTGCAGTTGTCAGTGGCTCTCCAGCACCCACCACCCCTTCCCTGCTTCCTCCTGGTGAGCCCTGATCCTGTCCCTGCGGTGCCTGGCCTGCCCCCGGTTGCCCCTCCTAGTGGATTGTCCCTGGTTTTGTGCAGTGCAGGCATGCGTAGGGTGACATCTGCCACTGTCACCCTGTTTGGACTTTGACAATGGACTGGCCATTGGCCTTTGTGTTTTTCTGGACTTTCAGTTTTCAATACACACATATGCTGAATAAAGCAACTTTCTGTTCTCTAGTGCTTATGCTTCTGATGTACATGTTGTTGATGATGCTAACCATGCCCTTGCTGCAGTGATGGTGATATTTGGTCTCATGATAATGAAGTGTTACTGTGCAGGAACCCATGTGGTCCAGGGGAATGTGTCCTATCCTGTGGTGTATCCATGTCATCCATAGCAGCATCTGAGGGTGTCATGTGTTCAGTATTTGGCAATGGGATTTCCTACTTACATTAGCAATTTCACATCTGTGGCTTCCACCCCTGCACATCTGTTGTGCCTGCCATAGTTCAATTCGTCTACTTCCCTGACCGTGTGGCCATCTCCACTGGACATGCAGGTTTGGGCATCAATGGGGAAGGACTCATCTGTGTTGTCAGTGCAACATTGCTATACAAGTGTGTTGGATCTGTGCTGATGATTTCGTTGGCACTTCCATGACCAGGCTAATGTGACGGGAGCCTTCATTTGGTGCTAATTGTTGATTGTGTGACCAAGTGCTCAGCTGACATGATGGGGCCCTACTGAGGCAACATATGGCACAGCTTTCCTCACACAGGAGTGGAGTCCCCTCATGGCAGTGTGTACTCCTGTGACATTGCCTGCGCCCAAGGTGTGTGTTGTATGAGCATGTCTGTGTGTTCACTTCCGTTTAGCTGTGCATGCTGTGATCCCTAGTGTTGTACCTGTTTGTGATGCTTGCTGAGTTGACCTATGTTCCCCCAAAGTCTTCTTCCTGGGTTCTCTGTGATGTGGGTGCATGGCACATTACTGGTCATCAGGGTGTCACCCATAGGTGTGTTTGCTGTCAGGGCTGAGTTTGTGTGCAGACGCAGATGGGTCACAGTCAGGTTTCCCTTGGCACTTGTTGTTTGCCCCTGTCATGTGATTTCCAGTTTGTGTTATCTTTCAGTGATTGTGACACGTTGTGTGTGTGACTGCTGGCACTCCTCAGGGTCCGGGCTGCAATGTTGGTTGTTGTCTATGTGTGTTCTTTGTGGGTGACCTTGGCTTCTTCATTGGTGTGTGACTGTGGCTGGGATCCCATTGGTTGGTGTGGTATTGCCGTCATGTCCATGTACAGCGTAGTGTGCAGTGTGTCAGACATTCAGGAGTCTTGTTGAGTGGCCATGTGTGATGTGTTTCTGCACCTTGGTTCCCACCCACCACTCTGGAATAGTCATGGGTGCATGTGCAATGTCACCAGTGCATGTGTGCTTACTGCTGCACATTGTTGGAGGTCGAGGGGTGTGGTGTTGAGTGTGTGCAGATGAGTTGTTGCCCGGCTAGGCCCCTGCCTCCATGTTGGCCTTGGCTTACTGGCCGTGCTGATTGATTTGTGCTTGTGTAGGTGTGATGGTAGTTTGTTGCTCAGGACACATGACTGTGGTTCACAGTGTGAACGACATTTAGCTTTGTCATCACAGTGGGATTGTAATGCAGCCCAGGGTCACCACATTGTGGGGGCCCTGGGGGTAGTGCTGTGGTGTGTCTTGCTGTGTCAGTTGCTGTTCCTACGTGCCTGTGTGACATGTGTGATTTGTGCTCCCTCTCATCTGACAATGCCTGCTTGCCCACATAGGGGATTTGGATCCATGAGTTAACCTTTGTGTGGCACTGTATGCACATCTGTATGATTGGTATTCAGGTCTCCTCATGTGTTGTGTGGTTGCCTGGGGACACTGGCACCCCCCTCACCTGTTGTGTATGATGTGCAGTGTGGGTCTGCCTGTTTGTGTTTGTGCATCTGCACCACTGCATTGGCATATCTTGGGTGTGCCATTGGCTGTATGTAGTTTGGTGGGTTTCCCCTGCTGTCCCTGGGACTCCTAGGTCATCGGTCAGCACAATGATCATGGTTTGTGTGTCCCATTGCTGCCATGGTATGGTATCTGTTCACCTCACATCTACAGTCTCCACAGGGTATCTGCATTTGTGTGCCCATTGGTGCAAATATGTGGGTCTGCATTCTGATGGTCACTTCTGTCATTGTGTCATTGATGAATGTTGACAGTGTCAGCCCCCATGGGTGTTGTTTGTCTGCACATGGCCAAAGGTATGTCTTATTTGCACTGCAGTATTTGCCTCCCCCAATTTATGTTGCAATGGGACACATGCACTACTTTGCCACTGATGTGTTTTATGTTCTGTGACCAGGAATCATCCATGCAGTTTGGCAGTTGCAGCTTTTTCTTTGTCAACACTTACATTTTGGTCACTGTGATGATGGGGGTTTGGACCCCATTGCCACAATGTTCTGAATGTGCTTCAGCTATGGACCCCACACTTACATTTTGGTCACTGTGATGATGGGGGTTTGGACCCCATTGCCACAATGTTCAAAATGTGCTTCAGCTATGGGCCCCACACTTACATTTTGGTCACTGTGATGATGGGGGTTTGGACCCCATTGCCACACTGTTCAAAATGTGCTTCAGCTATGGACCCCACCCTTACATTTTGGTCACTGTGATGATAGGGGTTTAAACCCCATTGCCACACTGTTCAAAATGTGCTTCAGCTATGGACCCCACACTTACATTTTGGTCACTGTGATGAGGGGGGTTTGGACCCCATTGCCACACTGTTCAAAATGTGCTTCAGCTATGGACCCCACCCTTACATTTTGGTCACTGTGATGATGGGCGTTTGGACCCCATTGCCACACTGTTCAAAATGTGCTTCAGCTATGGACCCCACACTTACATTTTGGTCACTGTGATGATGGGGGTTTGGACCCCATTGCCACAATGGTCATGGCCTGCTTGCATTGTGGGGGCCACACACATATATGTGTGGCACATGTGATAGGGCGTCACATTGTATGTTCAAAGTCATGTTCAGTGTTGTAGGCATTTGACACAGTCTACACACGCTTGTCATGGTGTTGGGGGGATGTCTTTTTCTTGCATTCCCTAGGTTGTGGTGTGCTGGTTGTGTCATGCATTGTCCATCCTATGAGTGGGGGTGGTGTTGGTGGTAGGCATCCAGCCCCCATGGGTAGAGGTGGTAGTAGCGACAGGCATCCAGCCCCCTGGGTAAGGGTGGTAGTAGTGGTAGGCATCTGGCACCCCCTGGCTTAGGGTGGTAGTAGTGGTAGGCATCCAGCCCCCTGGCTTAGGGTGGTAGTAGTGGTAGGCATCTGGCACCCCCATGGCTAAGGGTGGTACTAGTGGTAGGCATCCAGCCCCCTGGGTAGGGTGGTAGTAGTGGTAGGCATCTGGTACCCCTGGGTAAGGGTGGTAGTAGTGGTAGGCATCCAGCCCCCCTGGGTAAGGGTGGTAGTGGTGGTAGGCATCTGGCACCCCCTGGCTAAGGGTGGTAGTAGTGGTAGGCATCCAGCCCCCTGGCTTAGGGTGGTAGTAGTGGTAGGCATCTGGCACCCCCATGGCTAAGGGTGGTAGTAGTGGTAGGCATCCAGCCCCCTGGGTAAGGGTGGTAGTAGTGGTAGGCATCCAGCCCCCCTGGGTAAGGGTGGTAGTAGTGGTAGGCATCTGGCACCCCCATGGCTAAGGGTGGTAGTAGTGGTAGGCATCCAGCCCCCCTGGGTAAGGGTGGTAGTGGTGGTGGGCATCTGGCACCCCCATGGCTAAGGGTGGTAGTAGTGGTAGGCATCCAACCCCCTGGCTAAGGGTGGTAGTAGTGGTAGGCATCCAGCCCCCCCTGGGTAAGGGTGGTAGTATTGGTAGGCATCCAGCCCCCCCTGGGTAAGGGTGGTAGTAGTGGTAGGCATCCAGCCCCCCCTGGGTAAGGGTGGTAGTAGTGGTAGGCATCTGGCACCCCCATGGCTAAGGGTGGTAGTAGTGATAGGCATCCAGCCCCCTGGGTAAGGGTGGTAGTAGTGGTAGGCATCCAGCCCCCCTGGCTAAGGGTGGTAGTAGTGGTAGGCATCCAGCCCCCTGGGTAAGGGTGGTAGTAGTGGTAGGCATCCAGCCCCCTGGGTAAGGGTGGTAGTAGTGGTAGGCATCTGGCACCCCCATGGCTAAGGGTGGTAGTAGTGGTAGGCATCCAGCCCCCTGGGTAAGGGTGGTAGTAGTGGTAGGCATCCAGCCCCTGGCTAAGGGTGGTAGTAGTGGTAGGCATCCAGCCCCCTGGGTAAGGGTGGTAGTGGTGGTGGGCATCTGGCACCCCCATGGCTAAGGGTGGTAGTAGTGGTAGGCATCCAGCCCCCCTGGGTAAGGATGGTAGTGGTGGTGGGCATCTGGCACCCCCTGGCTAAGGGTGGTAGTAGTGGTAGGCATCCAGCCCCCTGGCTTAGGGTGGTAGTAGTGGTAGGCATCCAGCCCCCTGGCTAAGGGTGGTAGTAGTGGTAGGCATCCAGCCCCCTGGATTAGGGTGGTAGTAGTGGTAGGCATCCAGCCCCCTGGCTTAGGGTGGTAGTAGTGGTAGGCATCTGGCACCCCCTGGCTACGGGTGGTAGTAGTGGTAGGCATCCAGCCCCCTGGCTAAGGGTGGTAGTAGTGGTAGGCATCCAGCCCCCTGGGTAAGGGTGGTAGTGGTGGTGGGCATCTGGCACCCCCATGGCTAAGGGTGGTAGTAGTGGTAGGCATCCAGCACCCCTGGGTAAGGGTGGTAGTGGTGGTGGGCATCTGGCACCCCCTGGCTAAGGGTGGTAGTAGTGGTAGGCATCCAGCCCCCTGGCTTAGGGTGGTAGTAGTGGTAGGCATCCAGCCCCCTGGCTAAGGGTGGTAGTAGTGGTAGGCATCCAGCCCCCTGGGTAAGGGTGGTAGTAGTGGTAGGCATCCAGCCCCCTGGCTTAGGGTGGTAGTAGTGGTAGGCATCCAGCCCCCTGGCTTAGGGTGGTAGTAGTGGTAGGCATCTGGCACCCCTGGCTACGGGTGGTAGTAGTGGTAGGCATCCAGCCCCCTGGCTAATGGTGGTAGTAGTGGTAGGCATCCAGCCCCCTGGGTAAGGGTGGTAGTAGTGGTGGGCATCTGGCACCCCCATGGCTAAGGGTGGTAGTAGTGGTAGGCATCCAGCCCCCCCTGGGTAAGGGTGGTAGTGGTGGTGGGCATCTGGCACCCCCCTGGCTAAGGGTGGTAGTAGTGGTAGGCATCCAGCCCCCCTGGCTTAGGGTGGTAGTTTTGGTAGGCATCCAGCCCCCTGGCTAAGGGTGGTAGTAGTGGTAGGCATCCAGCCCCCTGGGTAAGGGTGGTAGTAGTGGTAGGCATCCAGCCCCCCTGGCTTAGGGTGGTAGTAGTGGTAGGCATCCAGCCCCCCTGGCTTTGGGTGGTAGTAGTGGTAGGCATCTGGCACCCCCCTGGCTACGGGTGGTAGTAGTGGTAGGCATCCAGCCCCCCTGGCTAAGGGTGGTAGTAGTGGTAGGCATCCAGCCCCCCTTGCTAAGGGTGGTAGTGGTGGTTGGCATCCGGCCCCCCCTGGGTAGGGGTGGTGGTGCGCATTCAGGCCCCTGTGTGCATATGTGGCATTGGTGATGGTCATCCCGCCCCTATGGTGCTGCTGTTGCTGGTGTAAGTAAATTCTGCATCCCTCTGTGTGTGTGTGATGTGTCGTGTACGTGTTGTATGTGTTTTGTGGTTGGTGTCTGACTTACCTTCTGCGCCGTACGCGTCCGTGCCTGTTCCGGTAGTAAATGTAGAACATTGGTATGATCGGGACGAAGGGATTCATGGTTGGTTCGTGTCGTTCGTCTTTCTCGTCGCTTCGCGTCGTCCTCGTCGCTGGCGTGTTCGCCTCGTAGCCGTGGATCGTGTTGTGGCGCGAATCGGAGCTTATGTGCGCCTCTCCCGGATGCTTTGACGTGCCGTGCGTAGCGACGGGTTCGGCGCGTACGGAAAGCGCATCGTACTTGTTCGGCCGGACGGGGCTGCATTTTCCCTTCCGTGCGACTCGATTCTGCGTTTCCGGATTCGCCTCGGTCGGAGGACAGGACCTCGATTGGGTGAGTACGACTCGGCCGGATTCTGTGCTGTTGGGCGCATCATACTTACTCGTTTGGTATGCTGTACGGATCGGTCGGGAAACAGGCATTCGCATGGCTTTTTTCCCGACCGAATGGTCTTGGGTGCGCCTCCGACCGAGATCGGAATCGGCCCCTAAGTCTATAAGTAGATGGCTAAGTCTCTGAGTGGATATGTGAGTGGGTGTGTGAGTGTCTTAGTGGGTATGTAAATGGGTACATGAGTCTGTAACTGGATCTATGAGTGGATGCATAAGTGTCTGAGTGGGTATGTCTGTCAGTGAGTGTGTGAGTGGAAGCATAAGTCTCTCAGTGGGTCTGTGAGTCAGTGCATGAGTATCTGAGTGAGTCAGTGAGTGAGTACCTGAGTCTCTGAGTGGGTCTGTGAGTGGGTAGATAAGTATCAGACTATCTATGTGAGCGGGCGCATTAGTCTCTGAGTACATCTGTAAGTGGGTGCATGAGCCTCTAAATGCTTATATGAGTACACATGAAGGTCTCTGAGTGAGTCTGTGAGTGGATGCATTAGTGTCTGAGTGGATATGTGAGTAAGTACATGAGCATGTTTCTGTGACCGTCGAGGGTGTGTATATAGATATAGATACTTTTCGTTTTATAGTTCCACCAATTTTCACGGTGTCACCGCAATAGTCGTGATGTCCCCACAACGGTACATGGGGAGACATGCTGCCGGTCGCGTCATCGTTGCAAATATCAGATGTGATGAAAACAAACAATTTTGGACACATAACTTGTGTCACTAACATCCCCATTCCTCAAACATGGGGTCAGAGTACTTCCACCCTGACCCCTTAGGTTAGCTTTCACAGAAATTTTCAGCCCCGGGGTCCGTTCCCGATCAATAAAATGGCAGCTGCAACTTCCTGTTCAGGTTTAGTCCAGCCATCCAGAGCATTCCCGCTGACGCGCGCATTCACGAGTACTCGTGAAACTGTCATGAAATATCTATGGCCAGAGATATCACTATAATTTTCATCTTACATTTCTCAAAAACTACTGAATGGATTTGCACCAAATAACAAAAAGCACAATCTGTGTAACAACATCTACCTTTCTGGCACATTTGGTATAATTCAGCCCAGCAGTTCATTTTGTAGGTTCGACAACGCGTTCCTATGGGAATTAACATTACAAATTCACCCTTATTTTGCACCCCTTTTTTCTCTACCTTGACACTTGACATTTTTTTGGAAACTTTCATGAAGATTGATCAACTGACGCCAAAGTTATAGGCAAATCAAAAAATGTTTTTCCTATGGAAACTAGGTCTTAACTATTACTACCTTCTGGCAACCGCCAGTATTTTATATGTATGCGTGTGTGTGTGTGTATGTGTATGTGTATGTGTATGTGTATATATATATATATATATATATATATATATATATATATTCACTGAAAAAACCATAGGTTTCAGACACGTTATAGTTACAAATTAGCATTTAAAAACCTTTGAAATTCACTGAAAAAACCATAGGTTTTAGGGACAGTTATAGTTACTTGGACATTGCACTCGTACAAAACCCGTGAAATTCCCCCGTTATAGTTAGTTCAGCTAACTATAACTCGCGCCCGCAATGCACTGCTGATGACGTCACATATTACATCACTCATGACATGGTCAGTGACATCACTGATGACATCACTGATGACATCTCAAATGACATCACTGATGACATCATCCAGTGACTGTGTGTTTCTGTAAAGTTTAAATATTTTTAAAATATATAGGAAAAGACGTATTGAAGAATGAGTGGGTGTGTAAGTGTCTGTATGGATGATTTAGTAGGTGCGTGACTGACTCTATAAGTGAGTGATTTAACGTATCTTACTGAATGCATGGGTTAGTGACTAAACTGGGTGTATGTCTGTATCCGTCTGTATGTTGCTGTGTAAGTGGCTGCATGTGTTTGTGAATAGCTAAATGAGTGTCTATATGAGTTATTGAATGCTTGTCTGAGTATCTGTATGGGTGCCTGAGTGTTTGTGTGGGAGGGGTGTGTGCAACTCTGTGCATAGATGTGTGAGTGGGTGATTCACTGGGTGGATGGTTTCAAGAGTGCATCTGTGATAGACTGTATGGGTGGGTAAGTGTGTGTAAGAGTGTGTTAGTGAGTGAATGTATGTCCCAGTGGTACATGTGTGAGTAACTACATATGTGAAAGGCAGTATATATGTGTGTTGGAGTATATAAATAGCTATAAGCAAGAGTGAGTGATTGTGATAGTGGCTGTATGGATGATTGTGTGCTTGTATCAGTGATTGTATAAGAGCGTAACAATGTGCTACTATTTGTATGAGTAAGTGAGCTGGTGTGTGTATAACTGTATAGGTGAGTAAATGGCAGTGTGTTTAATTATTTGCATGACTGACTAGGTGTGTGAGTATCTCTATGGATGAGTGGCGTTGTTTGAGTGTCTATATAGGAGTAAGAGTGCATATGATAGTCCTGTACTGAGTGACCGTAAGTATGAGTGACTGTACGGGTGAGTGAGTGGATGTGTGTGTGTAGACCTAAGAATCAGTGAGTGGGTATGTAGTTATTGGTGTTGGAGTGTCTATGGTTTTGCGAATGGCAGTCTGTAATTTAGAGTGGGTGTATCAAAGGTTATATTAGGGTGTGAGGAGGTGCATCAGATTATCACGTGGATGATGTCATCAGTGATGTCATTTGAGATGTCATCAGTGATGTCATCAGTGATGTCACTGACCATATCATGAGTGATGTAATATGTGACGTCATCAGCAGTGCATTGCGGGCGCGAGTTATAGTTAGCTGAACTAACTATAACGGGGGAATTTCACGGGTTTTGTACTGAGTGCAATGTCCAAGTAACTATAACTGTCCCTAAAACCTATGGTTTTTCAGTGAATTTCAAAGGTTTTTTAAATGCTAATTTGTAACTATAACGTGTCTGAAACCTATGGTTTTTCCAGTGAATTTCAAAGGTTTTTTAAATGCTAATTTGTAACTATAACGTGTCTGAAACCTATGGTTTTTTCAGTGAATTTCAAAGGTTTTTAAATGCTAATTTCTAACTATAACGTGCCTGAAACCTACGGTTTTTTCAGTGAATTTCAAAGGTTTTGTAAATGACAATTTTTAAATGTATTAATTGTTATATTAATTTTTTCATACTGATTTACTACATTTTTAGAAACAATTTTTTTTTACATATTTTATTTTTTAAATTACATTGTAATTACATTATACATTACATTACAAAAATACTTTATCAGAATGAATTACTTTAGTTTAAATACTTTGCAGATAGGCAATAGACTTTTAAGTACAGTAGTTACAGTTGTTGCAATGGGCAACACATTTTCAAACACAATGCAACATTCAGCTCAATGTGAATTTCTAGTTAAATGCAATTAGTTACTTTATGGATTACTTTTGTAACCACAGGACTGGATCCTAGATTCAGTCCTGGTACATCTCCTGTAAACAGTTGAGTAAAAGCGTTTTGGTTACAGTCGTGATTTTTAAGGAATATTATTGTATTTTAAAAGTTGACACTTTGAAACTTTTCTCATAGAATCACCAATGTTATCCTATGGAAGGAAATTCACTTAGCAGGTAAAAACTGTTATCGTTACTTTTCTTACTCAGTGTTGGATCCTGGATCCAGCACTGGTGCATCTCCTGTAAACAGTTGAAAGAATGCGTTTAAGTCATACTGTCGATTTTTAAGGAATATTTGTAGTTTGTGAAAATCAACACTTTGAAACTTTTTTGCTGAAAACCAGTCAATGTTAGCCTATGAAGGAAATTCAAGTTACTGGTAAGTACGGTTAAAATTACTTTTCAGGACCAGTACTGCGCTGAAAGATGCAGCACTGAGGTCTCTCCTGATAACAGGTGAGTAAATCAGAATTCGGATTTCGGCTGATTTTAGAGGAATATTTGTATGTTTTTCTAAAATCAACACAGAAGAATTTCAAGTGAAACCAGTCAATGTTAGCCTATGAAGGAAATTCAAGTTACCGGTAAGTACGGTTAAAATTACTTTTCAGGATCAGTACTGGGCTGAAAGATGCAGCACTGAGGTCTCTCCTGATAACAGGTGAGTAAATCGGAATTCGTATTTCGGCTGATTTTAGAGGAATATTTTAAAGTTCCAAAACTCCACACTTAGAAGAATTTCCAAGTGAAACCAGTCAATGTTAGCCTATGAAGGAAATTCAAGTTACCGGTAAGTACGGTTAAAATTACTTTTCAGGATCAGTACTGGGCTGAAAGATGCAGCACTGAGGTCTCTCCTGATAACAGGTGAGTAAATCGGAATTCCTATTTCGGCTGATTTTAGAGGAATATTTGCACAATGGTGAAGGGAGGGCGGGGCCTGAGGTGACATCTTTGCAAACGCGCCCCGTGGCGCGTTTTAGGTTGGGGGATTAAGTCCCCTTGAATCCTGAGGGTCCCTAGGGGCCAACTAGACCACCAGGAACCTCCAATATGCGCCAGAGGCTGCGTTGCAGAGACTGTAGAGAGGCCACACCCCTTTTACACCTCTCTGCAACGCAGCTCTGTGGCGCATTCTGGATGTACCTGTTGGGCTAGTTGGCCCCAGAGACCCTCAGGATTGAAGGGGATTTAATTCCCCATCTTAAAACGCGCCACGGGGCCTGTTTGCACACATGTCACCTGAAGCCCCGCCCCTCCCTTCACCACTGTGCAAACGCGCCCGTGGCGCGTTTTAAGTTGGGGGATTAAGTCCCCTTGAATCCTGAGGGTCCCCGGAGTCCAACTAGCCCACCATATACCTCCAAAGCGCCACAGAGCTGCGTTGCAGAGAGGTGTAAAAGGGGCGTGGCCTCTGTACACCTTTCTGCAAGGCAGCCCCTGGCGCATACTGGAGGTACCTGGTGGGCTGGTTGGCCCCCAGGTACCCCCAGTATTCAAGGGGAATTGCGTTCCTCTCTGCAAGCACGCCATGGGCGCGTTTGCAGAGTGGTGAAGGAAGGGGCGGGGCCTGCGGGCCCGATAGTTTTTTTTTTTTTTTCCTCCCTGAAGGGGGGCTGTGTAGCCCCCCTTCCTTTTTTCTTTTTGGGCCCTGGGGACCCCATCCCCAGGGCCTTACACCTTTCTAAATTACCTTTAAAAAAAAACGGGAAGAGGGCCGCGTGGCCCCTTCCCTGGGCCTGTATTGGCCCCGGGACCCCATCCCCCGGGGCATGGCCTCTATATTTATTTTTTGAGGGGGCAGCGTGGCCCCCTCCTCTGGCCATTCTAAGGCCCCGGGGACCCCATCTCCGGGGGCCGGCCTTTCCATTTTATTTTTTTAAAATGTTTCCTCTTTTTGGGGAGGGGGCCGCGTGGCCCCCATCCCGAGCCACTACTGCCCCGGGACCCCATCCCCCGGGCTGGCCCTCTCCATTGGGGACTGTGGGGGTCCCCAATCCCCCATGATCCCGCCGGCTCCCCACGTCCCTTGGGAGCCGGCATTGCTGTCTCCACATGGGGAGCAGCTGACATGCTGCTCCCCATGTGGAAAAGCAATCGCTTTGGATATTGGAAGAGAGAGCAGGTTTCCCTGCTCTCTCTTCCAATATCCAAAGCAGTTTGCTATGGCAGGACGGGAGCCGCGAGGCTCCCGTCCTGCCATAGCAAACTACAGTGTCCCGGGGTAGGCACCCGGGACACTGCAGGAGCCGGCCCTGGGGGTGGTGGTCCCCAGGGCCATCAAGGGCTCCAGGAGGGGGCCGCGCGGCCCCCTCCCATTCAGTACACAGCCCCGGGAGGTGGTGGTCCCGGGGCTCTGGGGTCCGTAACGGACCCCCATATTAAAATGTTTAGTGCCCCGGGGAGGTGGTGGTCCCGGGCGTGTGGGGGCTGGAGCCCCCCCACACAGGTTTAATAATGTATTTTAAAAAGCCCCGGGGAGGTGGTGGTCCCCGGGGCTGCGGGAGGGCTCAGAGCCCTCCCGCACCATTTTTTAAAAAGCCCCGGGGGTGGCGGTCCCCGGGGCTTGGGGGCCCTTGAGGCCCCCACACATTAAATTATCCCCCACCATGCCCCCGGGACTTGGGCCACCCGGGGCCAGTGACTGTCAGAGCGGGAGACCGCGCTTCGATTTTCGGCAGGATTCGCGCACCTGAGCGAATCCTGCCAATTCTAAAAATTTTTTTTTTTTTTTGCCCAGGGGTCCTTGTGGGACCCCTGAGCAAACCTAGGGGGTCAGGGTGTTTCTACCCTGCCCCTTTGTGCGCTTTGCGCACTTGTTTCTGTCCCTCGGTTCTACCGAGGGACAAAATGGCTGCCAACATTTCCTGAATCGGAATGTTGACAGCCAGCTGACAGCCAATTAACATGCAGCTCGTGATCGGGAGGGTACGCGGACCCTACTCGTCCCTAGATATCACTAACTTTTTACTTTTCATTTTCTCAGCAACTACTGAACGGATTTACACCATTTAACAAAAGGGTTCTTTCTGAACCAAGAACTACCTCTTTGCCAAATTTGGTGTAATTCCGTTCAGCAGTTCGGACTGTAGCCGTGTCTAAAGTTTCCTATGGGAAAATGCATGGGGAAAACGCGTTTTGGGACCCCCTTTTTTCTCAGCCCCCGCTTGACGTATCACCCGAGACTTTCAGGGTAGGAGCGGACCGGAGCGCCCACGAAGTTTGAAAATTTCGCGAAGATACGTCAACCGGCAAGAGAGTTATTTCAAATAGAATGTCGCGGATTTCCTATGGATAATAGGTTGTAACTATAACTATCTACTGGCGACCGCCAGTAGATAATATATATATATATATATATATATATATATATATATATATATATATATATATCACGCTACCTCCAGTCACCTCAGTCTCTGCACTCATGGGCGGGTGCTGTGTGCGCGGAGGCGAAGTCGCGCATCCAAAATGAAGCTACCAGGTACAGCAAATGAACAGAAAATTAAGAAGAGGAAACAAGAAAAATTTGAACGTGATGAAAGAGATTATGAGATGGGGCGTGTTCTGACGTTTGCGAGAAAGTTTGATGCACCACGCCGGCAATTGTTAAACAATGAAAACCGCCAGAATGTGGAGCGAATAGAAACATCAGAGTCTGATGTTACTGACACAGACCAGCCGAGCGAAGACAGCACGGTGCAAGCTACAACCAGCCAACCACCCACCCCTTTTCATGTGGAATTTTGGCTGATTCGACAGTCGTGGAGCAGGGGAAGAAGAGGGATACCACCCAACCAAAGAGTAAAAGAACAACGAGGCAGGGTGGCTGGTGCAAACGAGAACAGCGCGGCACCACGAGTTGCCAGAAGCAAACGGGGGAACAAACGCCAATAATGGATAATCTTACCATCGTCAATCTCACGCCAAGGATATTAACCCGAAACGGAGGAATCAGTCTTGTGATTAGGACTCACCTTCTGCCCCTCTCACAGATTTGAGAATACCCAAACAAGGATTGATCTATTTAAATTCTCCAGAAAAATTAAGCTGTACAAACACTTTAAGTTGAAAAATCCTGGTTGTAGAACACAACAAACCAGGATTGTGGATATGGAAATGGATCACCTGACAGTGAATGATCTTGGGACACTAGCTGTATTGGAGGATCTACAGGACGATGAGGATCCTAGTAGAAAGGAAACCTTTACAGAAAGAGAAAGAGCCGAACAGTTGGGGATTATACAAGTGGGCTCAAAAAGTCCATTTAAACCAACATCGAGATTTATTCCACTTTTGCCTATGGATGCCACTGATATCTTCACAGAAACTGTGACAAAAGATTTGATGAAACTACGAACGAAAAAGAGCAAAAGAAGGGAGCAGAGTAATATTACTAAGGAGAAAAGGGAAGCGGTAAAAAGTTTAGAAGAAGACCAAACTATAGTGTGCAAACCGTCCGACAAGGGCAGCAATATAGTGCTTCTTACAGCTGAAAAATATGTCAAAAAATCACTGAAGCAACTGAACGATGAATCCAGCTATGCTAAGATCACGAAAAAAGAATATGAAGCTGGTGTGGAAGAATACAATAAGCTTATTGCTAAGTGGCATCAAAGAGGCATGTTAGAAAAAGAAGAATATGCCTTTCTTAATTGCAAACATCCACGCCTGTCAACTTTTTATCACCTTCCTAAAATTCATAAGAGCAAAATAAGCCCCCCAGGGCGTCCGATAGTTTCATCGCAAGGCAGCCTCACAGAGCACATGTCTATATATGTGGACTATTTCTTGTTCGAGTTTGTGACTCAATTGATCTCATACACACAGGATACCAAAGACTTTCTGAGGCGAATTGAAGGTATAGCCTGGGAATCGGATCTTGTTATGATGACACTTGACATTTCTAGTCTCTACACTAGTATTGAACACAGCAAAGGTCTAGAAGCAATCAACCATTTCCTGAATGGACGTTCACTGAAGTTTATTGAGCACAACTGTATGCTGATGGAATTTGTTCACTTCTGTCTGAACAACAATATTTTTCTGTTCCAAGATCAACTGTTCAGACAGATACAAGGCACGGCCATGGGGACCTGCTTCGCCCCAGCTATGCGAATGTATACAATGGCTGGTGGGAGAAGCGGGTGGCCTGGTCGGATACCAATGATAAGTAGACCTGCAATGTAATTAGTTGGGACAGGTACATCAATGATTTATTCATCATTTACAGAGGCAATGAGCAGTCAGCTAGGGTCTATTTAAAGGTGCTCAATGACAACAATTTGAACTTAAAATTTACAGGTGAAGGCAGAAAAATAGCTGTAAACTTTTTAGATCTAACAGTGTTTGCCTCCGATGGCACTGTGCACAACATTGCGCAGGAAGCCTACGGCGGGTAACTGCGAGCAGCTGCCATTTGGAAAAATTGAAGAACAGCATACCTTATGGGGAGCTATTGCGCATAAAAAGAAATTGCACTAGGGAATGTGATTTTCAGGCAGCTGCGCAAGATAGCATGGAAAGATTTTTGATCAGAGGGTACCCCAGTAACATTCTAACGGAGGCAAAAAGGAAGGTGGAAGCTAAACCTAGACTGGATTTGGTAAATGTAAATTCCACTGCTAGATCGAGAAAAGGGAAGGTGGATGAGACATGCCAACAAGACTTTAGAATGATTACCAACTACTCAAGTAATGTGAGTGACATCAGGAAAGTACTAAAGAAAAATTGGCGTATCCTTAAATCTGATCCCACAATAGGGGAGGACTTACCAGTGTCACCCCTAATGTCTTTTAGAAAGGCACGTTCACTGAGAGATCATTTAGTACATAGTTACTGTTCTAAAGAGCATAGATCAACTGTTTTTGATAAAGTAACAGGGTTCTTCCCCTGTGGAAAATGCAAGGCGTGCAGGAACTGCCACAAAGTTCTGTCTTATGATGTACCAGGTCTCAAGGTGCCCAAGAAGATCAAGAGGTTCAGGAATTGTAACATGAGCTACACAGTGTACTGTCTGGTATGCCCGTGTGGCCTGAGGTACATTGGTAGCACCATACATTCTACCAAGGTGGGAATCCTGGAACACCTCAGGGCCATCGCTACCAAGGATGTAACTTACCCGGTGGCGAGGCACTTCGAGAGTCATCACGATAGCAACAGGGATCTGTTGAGGTTTTTCTGCATGGACCATGTACCGATAGACGTAAGGGGAGGGGACAGACAGCTGACCCTTCGCAGACTAGAATCGAGGTATATCATTGATACCCAAACCAAGATACCATTGGGGTTGAACACTGGGGAGGAACTGGCAATACACCTATGAACAGACACAATATCATAAGAAGATAACAAGGGAGGGGAATGGATGAATGATTACTTTGGGTGTCACCTTTCTGAGTAAAGAGAAATATTAATGGTTGGATTACAACGGGTAGCAATTATGAGTAGAACTTATGCCCATACAGGGCTTGATGTAGAATGAAAATATTGGTATGTGACAGAGGTCATGAGGAGCAGCGTGAATTTTAGCAAGCATGTAACATTATTGCGGAGGATGTCTTTGATCAATTTCGGTACCCAAGCCCCCACATGCCCATACAGGGCTTAATGTGTCTAAATTAGTATGTGGTGAAACGTATAAGACATCTGAAGGCTCAAAGGGTATTTACCAGTTTTTGGGTGCCATGAATTTTGTTTGATTATACATCAGTGAACTGCAATGATGATTAGATGCTCAAATGCGGATTTAAATTGCATGCTCTAAGATGGCTGAAATGTTGAAATCGGATGGATTTCTGATGTTAAGTCCGTTGTTTATTGAAGCCGTTTCATGGCGCCCGCCATCATTGAAAGAGGCGGTAGCCGAAACGCGTCTGTGCGTATCTATACCTGAATAAAATCAGGGTGAAAAACTGCTCCCGTGAGTGACTGGTAGAGATATATATATATATATTCACTGAAAAAACCATAGGTTTTAGGGACAGTTATAGTTAGTTGGACATTGCACTCGTACAAAACCCGTGAAATTCCCTGTTATAGTTAGTTCAGCTAACTATAACTCGCGCCCCGCAATGCACTGCTGATGACGTCACATATTACATCACTCATGACATGGTCAGTGACATCACTGATGACATCACTGATGACATCATCCAGTGACTGTGTGTTTCTGTAAAGTTTAAATATGTTTAATATATATAGGGAAAGGCGTATTGAAGAATGAGTGGATGTATAAGTGTCTGAATGGATGATTTAGTACGTGAGTGACTGACTCTACAAGTGAATGATTAAACGTATCTTACTGAATGCATGGGTTAGTGACTAAACTGTGAATGTCTGTATCCGTCTGTTTGTTGGTGTGTAAGTGGATGCATGGATTTGCGAATAGCTACATGAGTGTCTATATGGGTTATTGATTGGTTCTCTGAGTATCTGTATGGCTGCCTGAGTGTTTGTGTGGGTGGGGTGTGTGTGACTCTATACATAGATGTGTGAGTGGGTGATTCACTGGGTGCATGATTTCAAGAGTGCATCTGTGATGGACTGCTTGGGTGGGTGAGTGTGTGTATGGGTGTGTTAGTGAGTGAATGTATATCTCAGTGGTACATGTGCGAGTAACTACATATGTAAAAGGCAGTATATATGTGTGTTAGAGTATTTAAATGGCTATAAGTGAGAGTGTGTTATTGTGAGAGTGGCTGTATGGATGCGTGTGTGCTTGTATCAGTTATTGTATAAGAGCGTAAGAATGTGCTAGTATTTGTATGAGTAAGTGAGCTGGTGTGTGTATAACTGTATAGGTGAGTAAATGGGTGTGTGATTAATTTTTTGCATGACTGACTAGGTGTGTGAGTACCTCTATGGATGAGTGGCGGTGTGTGAGTATTTATATAGGTGTATGAGTGCATATGATAGTCCTCTACTGAGTGACTGTAAGTATGAGTGACTGTACAGGTGAGTGAGTGGATGTGTGTGTAGACCTAAGAATCAGTGAGTGGGTATGTAGTTTTTGGTGTTGGAGTGTCTATGGTTTTGAGAATGGCACTCTGTAATTTAGAGTGGGTGTATCAAAAGTTATATTAGGGTGTGAGAAGATGCATGAAATTATCACATGGATGATGTCATCAGTGATGTCATTTGAGATGTCATCAGTGATGTCATCAGTGATGTCACTGACCATGTCATGAGTGATGTAATATGTGACGTCATCAGCAGTGCATTGCGGGCGCGAGTTATAGTTAGCTGAACTAACTATAACAGGGGAATTTCACGGGTTTTGTACGAGTGCAATTCCAACTAACTATAACTGTCCCTAAAACCTATGGTTTTTTCAGTGAATTTCAAAGGTTTTTTAAATGCTAATTTCTAACTATAACGTGTCTGAAACCTATGGTTTTTTCAGTGAATTTCAAAGGTTTTTTAAATGCTAATTTCAAACTATAACGTGCCTGAAACCTATGGTTTTTTCAGTGAATTTCAAAGGTTTTTAAATGCTAATTTCTAACTATAACGTGCCTGAAACCTATGGTTTTTTCAGTGAATTTCAAAGGTTTTTAAATGCTAATTTCTAACTATAACGTGCCTGAAACCTATGATTTTTAAGTGAATTTCAAAGGTTTTTAAATGCTATTTTCTAACTATGCCAACAGAGGTAGGACATGTGAAGAAAGAAGAAAAACCCACAGAAAGAAGCAAAAGATGTGCAGAAAGAACCAACAGAGGAGCAGAAAGAGGCCTTGTTGCAAAATCATCCTGTGCCCACAACTTTTTCAGACGGGTACTGGTGGTAACTGACTCTGACTAACCAGAGCCAGTGCGCGTTTGCACAGTGCTGAAGGGAGGGGGCCTGAGGTGACATGTGTGCAAATGCGCCCCGTGGCGCGTTTTAAGTTGCGGGATTAAGTCCCCTTGAATCCTGAGGGTCCCTGGGGCCCAACTAGCTCCCCAGGTACCTACAGTTAGGACCACAGAGCTGAGTTGCAGAGAGGCGTTCGAGGCCACGCACCTTTTTCACCTCTCTGCAGCGCAACTCTGTTGTGCTTACTGAAGGTACCTGGTGGGCTAGTTGGCCCCCAGGATTCAAAGGGAATTAACTCCCCAACTTAAAACGCACCACAGGGCGTGTTTGCGCACATGTCACCTGAGGCCCCGCCCTCCCTTCACCACTGTGCAAACGCGCCCCGTGGCGCGTTTTAAGTTGGGGGATTAGGTCACCTTGAATCCTGAGAGTCCCTGGGGCCCAACTAGCCCACCAGGTACGTCCAGTAAGCACCACAGGCCTGCGTTGCAATGCCTGTAACAAATTGTGCAGTTGTGTTTAGGTAGTGAAGAGGGTCGTGCTGGGGATAGTGTTTTAGGGTTTAGGGTAGTGCAGTGGTGTTTGTGTAGTGTAGGGGGTCATGCTGGAGGTAGATTTAGGGTAGTGCAGTGGTGTTTGGGTAGTGTAGGGAGTCGTGCTGGGGGGAGTGTTTTAGGGTTTAGGGTAGTACAGTGGTGTTTGGGTAGTGTAGAGGGTCGTGCTGGGGTTAGTGTTTTAGGGTTTTAGGGTTTAGGGTAGTGCAGTGGTGTTTGGGTAGTGTAGGGGATACTGCTGGGGGTAGTGTTTTAGGGTTTAGGGTAGTGCAATGGTGTTTGGGTAGCGTAGGGGTACTGCTGGGGGTAGTGTTTTATGGTTTAGGGTAGTGCAGTGGTGTTTGGGTAGTGTAGGGGTTCGTGCTGGGGGTAGTTTTTAGGGTTTAGGGTAGTGCAGTGGTGTTTGTGTAGTGTAGGGAGTCGTGCGGGGGTATTGTTTTAGAGTTTAGGGTAGTGCAGTGGTCTTTGGGTAGTGTAGGGGTTGTGCGGGGGTAGTGTTTTAGGGATTAGGGTAGTGCATTGGTATTTGGGTAGTGTAGGGGGTCATGTGGGGGTAGTGTTTTAGGGTTTAGGGCAGTGCAGTGGTGTTCGGGTAGTGTAGGGGGTCGTGCTGGGGGAGTGTTTTAGGGTTTAGGGCAGTGCAGTCGTGTTCGGGTAGTGTAGGGGGTCGTGCTGGGGGAGTATTTTAGGGTTTAGGGTAGTGCAGTGGTGTTCGGGTAGTGTAGGGGGTCATGCTGGGGGTAGTGTTCTAGGGTTTAGGGCAGTGCAGTGGTGTTCGGGCATTGTAGGGGGTCGTGCTGGGGGTGGTGTTTTAGGGTTTAGGGCAGTGCAGTGGTGTTCGGGTAGTGTAGGGGGTCTTGCTGGGGGTGGTGTTTCAGAGTTTAGGGCAGTGCAGTGGTGTTCAGGCAGTGTAGGGGGTCGTGCAGGGGGTGGTGTTTCAGGGTTTAGGGCAGTGGTGTTCGGGCAGTGTAGGGGGTCATGCTGGGGGTGGTGTTTCAGGGTTTGGGGCAGTGCAGTGGTGTTCGAGCAGTAAAGGGGTCATGCTGGGGGTGGTGTTTCAGGGTTTAGGGCAGTGCAGTGGTGTTCGGGCAGTGTAGGGGGCGGTGCAAGGGGTGGTGTTTCAGGGTTTAGGGCAAGGCAGTGGTGTTCGGGCAATGTAGGGGGTGGTGTTTCAGGGTTTAGGGCAGTGCAGTGGTGTTCGGGCAGTGTAGGGGGTCGTGCAGGGGGTGGTGTTTCAGGGTTTAGGGCAGTGCAGTGGTGTTTGGGCAGTGTAGGGGGCGGTGCAGGGGTGGTGTTTCAGGGTTTAGGGCAGTACAGTGGTGTTCGGGCATTGTAGGGGGTGGTGCTGGGGCTGGTGTTTCAGGGTTTAGGGCAGTGCAGTGGTGTTCGGGCAGTGTAGGGGGTCGTGCTGGGGCTGGTGTTTCAGGGTTTAGGGTAGTGCAGTGGTGTTCGGGCAGTGTAGGGGGTCGTGCTGGGGCTGGTGTTTCAGGGTTTAGGGCAGTGCAGTGGTGTTCGGGCAGTGTAGGGGGTCATGCTGGGGCTGGTGTTTCAGGGTTTAGGGCAGTGCAGTGGTGTTCGGGCAGTGTAGGGGTCTTGCTGGGGCTGGTGTTTCAGAGTCTAGGGCAATGCAGTGGTGTTCGGGCAGTGTAGGGGGTCTAGCTGGGGCTGGTGTTTCAGGGTTTAGGGCAGTGCAGTCGTGTTCGGGCAGTGTAGGGGGTCGTGCTGGGGGTGGTGTTTCAGGGTTTAGGGCAGTGCAGTGGTGTATGGGCAGTGTAGGGGGTCGTGCTGGGTCTAGTGTTTCAGGGTTTAGGGCAGAGCAGTCGTGTTCGGGCAGTGTAGGGGGTCGTGCTGGGGGTGGTGTTTCAGGGTTTAGGGCAGTGCAGTGGTGTTCGGGCAGTGTAGGGGGTTGTGCTGGGGGTGATGTTTCAGGGTTTAGGGCAGTGTAGTGGTGTTAGGGCAGTGTAGGGGGTCGTGCTGGGGTTGGTGTTTCAGGGTTTAGGGCAGTGCAGTGGTGTTCCGGCAGAATAGGGGGTCGTGCAGGGGGTGGTGTTTCAGGGTTTAGTGCAGTGGTGTTCGGGCAGTGTAGGGGGTCGTGCTGTGGTGGTGTTTCAGGGTTTAGGGCAGTGCAGTGGTGTTCGGGCAGTGTAGGGTGTCGTGCTGAGGGGTGGTGTTTCAGGGTTTAGGGCAGTGCAGTAGTGTTTGGGCAGTGTAGGGGTCGTGCAGGGGTGGTGTTTCAGGGTTTAGGGCAGTGCAGTGGTGTTCGGCCGGTGTAGGTAGTCGTGCTGGGGGTGGTGTTTCAGGGTTTAGGGCAGTGCAGTAGTTTTCGGGCAGTGTAGGCGGTCGTGCTGGGGCTGGTGTTTCAGGGTTTAGGGCAGTGCAGTGGTGTTCGGGCAGTGTACGGGGTAGTGCTGGGGCTGGTGTTTCAGGGTTTAGGGCAGTACAGTGGTGTGCGGGCAGTGTACGGGGTTGTGCTGGGGCTGGTGTTTCAGGGTTTAGGGCAGTGCAGTGGTGTTCGGGCAGTGTAGGGGGTCGTGCTGGGGCTGGTGTTTCAGGGTTTAGGGCAGTGCAGTGGTGTTCGGGCAGTGTAGGGGGTCGTGCTGGGGCTGGTGTTTCAGGGTTTAGGGCAGTGCAGTGGTGTTCGGGCAGTGTAAGGGGTCATGCTGGGGCTGGTGTTTCAGGGTTTAGGGCAGTGCAGTGGTGTTCGGGCAGTGTAGGGGGTCGTGCTGGTGCTGGTGTTTCAGGGTTTTGGGCAGAGCAGTGGTGGTCGGGTAGTGTAGGGGGTAGTGCTGGGGGTGGTATTTCAGGGTTTAGGGCAGTGCAGTGGTGTTCGGGCAGTGTAGGGGGTCTTGCTGGGGGTGGTGTTTCAGGGTTTAGGGCAGTGCAGTTGTGTTCGGGCAGTGTAGGGGTCTTGCTGGGGGTGGTGTTTCAGGGTTTAGGGCAGTGGTGTTCGGGCAGTGTAGGGGATCTTGCTGGGGGTGATGTTTCAGGGTTTAGGGCAGTGCAGTGGTGTTCGGGCAGTGTAGGGGGTCTTGCTGGGGGTAGTGTTTCAGGGTTTAGGGCGGTGCAGTGGTGTTCGTGCAGTGTAGGGGGTCGTGCTGGGGGTGGTGTTTCATGGTTTAGGGCAGTGCAGTAGTGTTCGGGCAGTGTAGGGGGTCGAGCAGGGGTGGTGTTTCAGGGTTTAGGGCAGTGCAGTGGTGTTCTGGCAGTGTAGGGGGTCATGCTGGGGGTGGGGTTTCAGGGTTTAGGGCAGTACAGTGGTGTTCGGGCAGTGTAGGGGGTCGTGCAGGGGGTGGTGTTTCAGGGTTTAGGGCAGTGCAGTGGTGTTCGGGCAGTGTAGGGGGTCTTGCTGGGGGTGGTGTTTCAGGGTTTAGGGCAGTGGTGTTCGGGCAGTGTAGGGGATCTTGCGGGGGTGATATTTTAGGGTTTAGGGCAGTGCAGTGGTGTTCGGGCAGTGTAGGGGGTCTTGCTGGGGGTAGTGTTTCAGGGTTTAGGACAGTGCAGTGGTGTTCGTGCAGTATAGGGGGTCGTGCTGGGGATGGTGTTTCTGGGTTTAGGGCAGTGCAGTAGTGTTCGAGCAGTGTAGGGGGTTGTGCAGGGGTGGTGTTTCAGGGTTTAGGGCAGTGCAGTGGTGTTCGGGCAGTGTAGGGGGTCGCGCTGGGGGTGGTGTTTCAGGGTTTAGGGCAGTGCAGTGGTGTTCGGGCAGTGTAGGGGGTCATGCACGGGGTGGTGTTTCAGGGTTTAGGGCAGTGCAGTGGTGTTCGGGCAGTGTAGGGTGTTGTGCTGGGGCTGGTGTTTCAGGGTTCAGGGCAGTGCAGTGGTTTTCAGGCAGTGTAGGGGGTCGTGCTGAGGCTGGTGTTTCACGGTTTAGGGCAGTGCAGTGGTGTTCGGGCAGTGTAGGGGTCGTGCTGGGGCTGGTGTTTTAGGGTTTAGGGCAGTGCAGTGGTGTTCGGGCAGTGTAGGCGGTCGTGCTGGGGCTGGTGTTTCAGGGTTTAGGGCAGTGCAGTGGTGTTCGGGCAGTGTAGGGGGTCGTGCTGGGGTTTGTGTTTCAGGGTTTAGGGCAGTGCAGTGGTGCTCGGGCAGTGTAGGGGGTCGTGCTGGGGGTGATGTTTCAGGGTTTAGGGTAGTGCAGTGGTGTTCGGGCAGTGTAGGGGGTCGTGCAGGGGCTGGTGTTTCAAGGTTTAGGGCAGTGCAGTGGTGTTCGGGCAGTGTAGGGGGTCGTGCTGGGGCTGGTGTATCAGGGTTTTGGGCAGAGCAGTGGTATTCGGGCAGTGTAGGGGGTCATGCTGGGGGTAGGATTTCAGGGTTTAGGGCAGTGCAGTGGTGTTCGGGCAGTGTAGGGGGTTGTGCTGGGGGTGGTGTTTCAGGGTTTAGGTCAGTGGTGTTCGGGCAGTGTAGGGGGTCTTGCTGGGGGTGATGTTTCAGGGTTTAGGGCAGTGCAGTGGTGTTCGTGCAGTGTAGGGGGTCTTGCTGGGGGTAGTGTTTCAGGGTTTAGGGCAGTGCAGTGGTGTTCGGGCAGTGTAGGGGGTCATGCTGGGGGTGGTGTTTCAGGGTTTAGGGCAGTGCAGTGGTGTTCGGGCAGTGTAGGGGTCGTGAAGGGGGTGGTGTTTCAGGGTTTAGGGCAGTGCAGTGGTGTTCGGGCAGTGTAGGGGGTCGTGCTAGGGGTGGTGTTTCAGGGATTAGGGCAGTGCAGTGGTGTTCGGGCAGTGTAGGGGGTCATGCAGGGGCTGGTGTTTCAGGGTTTAGGGCAGTGCAGTGGTGTTCGGGCAGTGTAGGGGGTCGTGCTGGGGGTAGTGTTTTAAGGTTTAGGGTAGTGCAGTGGTGCTTGTGTAGTGTAGGGGGTCGTGCTGGGGGTAGTGTTTTAGGGTTTAGGGTAGTGCAGTGGTGTTTGGGTAGTGTAGGGGGTCCTGCTGGGGGTAGTGTTTTAGGATTTAGGTTAGTGATGTGGTGTTTGTGTAGTGTAGGGGGTCGTGCTGGTGGTAGTGTTTTAGGGTTTAGGGTAGTGCAGTGGTGCTTGTGTAGTGTAGGGGGTCGTGCTGTGGGTAGTGTTTTAGGGTTTAGGGTAGTGCAGTGGTGTTTGTGTAGTGTAGGGGGTCATGTTTTAGGGTAGTGCAGTGGTGTTTGGGTAGTGTAGGGGGTCGTGCTGGTGGTAGGGTTTTAGGATTTAGGTTAGTGCAGTGGTGTTTGGGTAGTGTAGGGGGTCATGCTGGGGGTAGTGTTTTAGGGTTTAGGATAGTGCAGTGGTGCTTCTGTAGTGTAGGGGTCGTGCTGGGGGTAGTGTTTTAGGGTTTAAGGTAGTGCAGTGGTGTTTTTGTAGTGTAGGGGGTCATGTTTTAAGATGCAATGCTCCAATACCTGACCAGTCTGCACTACATAAAACTGCAAAAAACTAAAAATAAAAAGTGTTTTGCACACTTTTGTCATTGGGCTATATGTGGGCTACATCTGGGTAATATATGTGCTACATTTGGGCTCTTTTTTCACTGGTGGCCATCTTGGAAGACTTCTTTGTTATGAAGTTTCCTAATTTCTTCATTTACTGCAGTCTCCTCAGTAGGAAATGCTTTCAGTTTTTACTTTGATTCCATCAAGAAGGCATTCAGATGTGTCTCACATCAGCCATAAATTCAGAATGTTAGCACTCTAGTTGCTCATTAGATCACTGGAGTAAAGCTACTGCTCACCAGGGAGTTAACTGGTAGTCTGCTGCTGGTAATGAAAGTGATTGTTTCAGTCTGCATGTCAGAATTTTCTAATGAAATAGAAGAGGATTTGAGATCTCACTTAAAACATGCCCTAATTTTTCTTTCTGCAGCACTAACCATAATTTCTATTTCAAAAAGAACCCCTCATTTTGTTCCTTTTTAAATTAAATGTTTTAAGTGTTACCGGTTTATTCCAATCAAGATGGCTTCAGGTGTGCCATACTTTTGTCATAAGTAAGGCTGTTAGCACTCTAGTTGTTCTTTAGAACACTCTGGGAAGCTGCAGTAGAACACAAAGGCATCAACTGGCAGGCTGCTCCTGTTGAAATATAACAGGAAGATATTTGAGATCACACTTGAAATATGTCCTAATTTTTCTTTCTACAGCACTAACCATAATTTCTATGACAAAATGAACCCCATCATTTTGTTCCTTTTTAAATTAAATGTTTTAAGTGTTACCAGTTTATTCCAATCAAGATGGCTTCAGGTGTGCCATACTTTTGTCATAAGTAAGGCTGTTAGCACTCTAGTTGTTCTTTAGAACACTCTGGGAAGCTGCAGTAGAACACAAAGGCATCAACTGGCAGGCTGCTCCTGTTGAAATATAACAGGAAGATATTTGAGATCACACTTGAAACATGTCCTAATTTTTCTTTCTACAGCACTAACCATAATTTCTATGACAAAATGAACCCCATCATTTTGTTCCTTTTTAAATTAAATTGTTTAAGTGTTACCAGTTTATTCCAATCAAGATGGCTTCAGGTGTGCCATACTTTTGTCATAAGTAAGGCTGTTAGCACTCTAGTTGTTCTTTAGAACACTCTGGGAAGCTGCAGTAGAACACAAAGGAAGCAACTGACAGTCTCTGCCCTTGTTGGATGTACATGTTTTACTGAGAATGTCAGACTTCATTCTCACATGAGTGAGAAAGATAATGTGAATTTACAGAAAATATGCTCTCATTTTAGCTTCTGGAGCACCTTCCAAACCTCCATGGGACAAGCATGAGAAAATAGTGTTCTCTCAAACATGATTCATGATATCCCAGCAGAAGGTTTTTCACATGGTAAAATCACCTTAGAATACACCACAATTCCTAAAATTAGTATTGTACCATCAACAAATAAATTCTAATGTAACTAAAGCCTGTTATCACCCTTTATAGTTCTCCTTTTGGTGACCCTCAAAATCTCCTATTCACTACAATGCATTTCAATGAGGTACTATCATTTATATTGGTCCCAAGATGGCTGCCAGCAATTCCAGGATGAAGTGCTGACAGCCAATCAGATCTCACGATGACATGTGTGGTTAGGCTCCGCCCAGATATATATGTGACTTTACTTTTGATTTTCTCAGGAACTACTGAACGGATTTACACCATTTAAGCAAAAGGCACGACACTGAACCAAGGGCTACCTCTTTGCCAAATTTGGTGTAATTCCGTTCAGCAGTTCGGGCTGTAGCTGCGACTAAAGGTTCCTATGGAAAAATGAATGGGGAAAACGCGTTTTGGGACCCCCTTTTTCTCGGCCCCCGCTGACGTATCACCCGAGACTTTCAGGATAGGGAGCGGACCGGAGCGCCCCAACAAGTTGGAAACTTTCGCGAAGATTCGTCAACCGGCGCCAACGTTATTTCAAATAGAATGTCGCGGATTTCCTATGGATAATAGGTTTTAACTATAACTATCTACTGGCGACCGCCAGTAGATAATATATATATATATATATATATATATATATTATCTACTGGCGGTCGCCAGTAGATAGTTATAGTTACAACCTATTATCCATAGGAAATCCGCGACATTCTATTTGAAATAACTCTCTTGCCGGTTGACGTATCTTCGCGAAATTTTCAAACTTCGTGGGGCGCTCCGGTCCGCTCCTACCCTGAAAGTCTCGAGGTGATACGTCAAGCGGGGGCCGAGAAAAAGGGGGTCCCAAAACGCGTTTTCCCCATGCATTTTCCCATAGGAAACTTTAGACACGGCTACAGCCCGAACTGCTGAACGGAATTACACCAAATTTGGCAAAGAGGTAGTTCTTGGTTCAGAAAGAACCCTTTTTGTTAAATGGTGTAAATCCGTTCAGTAGTTGCTGAGAAAATCAAAAAGTAAAAGTACATATATATCTATGGGCACGGAGGATTCGCGCACCCTCCCGATCACGAGCTGCATGTTAATTGGCTGTCAGCTGGCTGTCAACATTCCGATTCAGGAAATGTTGGCAGCCATTTTATCCCTCGGTAGAACCGAGGGACAGAAACAAGTGCGCAAAGCGCACAAAGGGGGAGGGTAGAAACACCCTGACCCCCTAGGTTTGCTCAGGGGTCCCACAAGGACCCCTGGGCAAAAAAAAAATTTTTTTTTTAAAAATCGGCAGGATGCGCTCAGGGAGCGCGAACCCTGCCGAAAAAAAATCGAAGCGCGGTCTCCGCGCTTCGATGTTAATTGGCCCCGGGTGGCCCAAGTCCCGGGGGCATGCTGGGGGGGTTAATTTTATGTGTGGGGGGCCTCTAAGGGCCCCCAAGCCCGAGGACCACCACCCCCGGGGCTTTATGTACAATGGTGCGGGAGGGCTCTGAGCCCTCCCGCAGCTCCGAGGACCACCACCTCCCGGGGCTTCTTTTTTAATTAAAAACCTGTGTGGGGGGCTCCAGCCCCCACACGCCCGAGGACCACCACCTCCCGGGGCACTAAGAAAAATTACAATGGGGGTCCGTTTTGGACCCCCAGAGCCCAGGGACCACCACCTCCCGGGGCTGTGCACTGAATGGGAGGGGGGCCGCGGCCCCCTCCTGGAAGCCCTTGATGGCCCTGGGGACCACCACCCCCAGGGCCGGCTCCTGCAGTGTCCCGGGTGCCTACCCCGGGACACTGCTGTTTGCAATGACAGGACGGGAGCCTCGCGGCTCCCGTCCTGTCATTGCAAACTGCTTTGGATATTGGAAGAGAGAGCAGGAAACCTGCTCTCTCTTCCAATATCCAAAGCCGATTGCTTTCCACATGGGGAGCTGCATCTTAGCAGCTCCCCATGTGTAATGCGCTCCCGTAGGACACGGGAGCTGCGGGACTGTGGGGGATTGGGGACCCCCCACAGTCCCCAACGAGAGGGCCAGCCCCGGGGATGGGGTCCCCGGGGCAAGTAGTGGCCCGGGAGGGGGCCACGCGGCCCCCTCCCCAAAAAAAAATTTAAAAAAAAAAAACGATCGGGCCCGCAGGCCCGCCCCTTCCTTCACCACTCTGCAAACGCGCCCCCTGGCGCGTTTGCAGAGAAGACGAATTCCCCTTGAATACTGGGGGTCCCTGGGGCCAACTAGCCCACCAGGAACCTCCAGTATGCGTCAGGGGGCTGCCTTGCAGAGAGGTGTACAGAGGCCACGCCCCTTTTACACCTCTCTGCAACGCAGCTCTATGGCGCTTTTGGAGGTATATGGTGGGCTAGTTGGACTCCGGGGACCCTCAGGATTCAAGGGGACTTAATCCCCCAACTCAAAACGCGCCACGGGGCGCGTTTGCACAGTGGTGAAGGGAGGGGCGGGGCTTGAGGTGACATGTGTGCAAACAGGCCCCATGGCGCGTTTTAAGATGGGGAATTAAATCCCCTTCAATCCTGAGGGTCCCTGGGGGCCAACTAGCCCAACAGGTACATCCAGAAAGCGCCACAGAGCTGCGTTGCAGAGAGGTGTAAAAGGGGTGTGGCCTCTCTACACGTCTCTGCAACGCAGCCCCTGGCGCATATTGGAGGTTCCTGGTGGTCTAGTTGGCCCCTAGGGACCCTCAGGATTCAAGGGAACTTAATCCCCCAACTTAAAACGCGCCACGGGCGCGTTTGCAAAGATGTCACCTCAGGCCCCGCCCCCTCCCTTCACCATTGTGCAAATATTCCTCTAAAATCAGCCGAAATAGGAATTCCGATTTACTCACCTGTTATAAGGAGAGACCTCAGTGCTGTATCTTTCAGCCCAGTACTGGTCCTGAAAAGTAATTTTAACCGTACTTACCGGTAACTTGAATTTCCTTCATAGGCTAACATTGACTGGTTTCACTTGGAAATTCTTCTAAGTGTGGAGTTTTGGAACTTTAAAATATTCCTCTAAAATCAGCCGAAATACGAATTCCGATTTACTCACCTGTTATCAGGAGAGACCTCAGTGCTGCATCTTTCAGCCCAGTACTGATCCTGAAAAGTAATTTTAACCGTACTTACCGGTAACTTGAATTTCCTTCATAGGCTAACATTGACTGGTTTCACTTGGAAATTCTTCTAAGTGTGGAGTTTTGGAACTTTAAAATATTCCTCTAAAATCAGCCGAAATACGAATTCCGATTTACTCACCTGTTATCAGGAGAGACCTCAGTGCTGCATCTTTCAGCCCAGTACTGATCCTGAAAAGTAATTTTAACCGTACTTACCGGTAACTTGAATTTCCTTCATAGGCTAACATTGACTGGTTTCACTTGGAAATTCTTCTAAGTGTGGAGTTTTGGAACTTTAAAATATTCCTCTAAAATCAGCCGAAATACGAATTCCGATTTACTCACCTGTTATCAGGAGAGACCTCAGTGCTGCATCTTTCAGCCCAGTACTGATCCTGAAAAGTAATTTTAACCGTACTTACCGGTAACTTGAATTTCCTTCTTAGGCTAACATTGACTGGTTTCACTTGGAAATTCTTCTAAGTGTTGATTTTTGAAACATACAAATATTCCTCTAAAATCAGCCGAAATCCGAATTCTGATTTACTCACCTGTTATCAGGAGAGACCTCAGTGCTGCATCTTTCAGCCCAGTATTGGTCCTGAAAAGTAATTTTAACCGTACTTACCAGTAACTTGAATTTCCTTCCATAGGCTAACATTGACTGGTTTCACTTGGAAATTCTTCTAAGTGTGGAGTTTTGGAACTTTAAAATATTCCTCTAAAATCAGCCGAAATACGAATTCCGATTTACTCACCTGTTATCAGGAGAGACCTCAGTGCTGCATCTTTCAGCCCAGTACTGATCCTGAAAAGTAATTTTAACCGTACTTACCGGTAACTTGAATTTCCTTCCTAGGCTAACATTGACTGGTTTCACTTGGAAATTCTTCTAAGTGTGGAGTTTTGGAACTTTAAAATATTCCTCTAAAATCAGCCGAAATACGAATTCCGATTTACTCACCTGTTATCAGGAGAGACCTCAGTGCTGCATCTTTCAGCCCAGTACTGATCCTGAAAAGTAATTTTAACCGTACTTACCGGTAACTTGAATTTCCTTCATAGGCTAACATTGACTGGTTTTCAGCAAAAAAGTTTCAAAGTGTTGATTTTCACAAACTACAAATATTCCTTAAAAATCGCCTGTATGACTTAAACGCATTCTTTCAACTGTTTACAGGAGATGCACCAGTGCTGGATCCAGGATCCAACACTGAGTAAGAAAAAGTAACGATAACAGTTTTTACCTGCTAAGTGAATTTCCTTCCATAGGATAACATTGGTGATTCTATGAGAAAAAGTTTCAAAGTGTCAACTTTTAAAATACAATAATATTCCTTAAAAATCACGACTGTAACCAAAACGCTTTTACTCAACTGTTTACAGGAGATGTACCAGGACTGAATCTAGGATCCAGTCCTGTGGTTACAAAAGTAATCCATAAAGTAACTAATTGCATTTAACTAGAAATTCACATTGAGCTGAATGTTGCATTGTGTTTGAAAATGTGTTGCCCATTGCAACAACTGTAACTACTGTACTTAAAAGTCTATTGCCTATCTGCAAAGTATTTAAACTAAAGTAATTCATTCTGAGAAAGTATTTTTGTAATGTAATGTATAATGTAATTACAATGTAATTTGACAAATAAAATATGTAAAAAAATTGTTTCTAAAAATGTAGTAAATCAGTATGAAAAAATTAATATAACAATTAATACATTTAAAAATTGTCATTTACAAAACCTTTGAAATTCACTGAAAAAACCATAGGTTTCAGGCACGTTATAGTTAGAAATTAGCATTTAAAAAACCTTTGAAATTCACTGAAAAAACCATAGGTTTCAGACACGTTATAGTTACAAATTAGCATTTAAAAAACCTTTCAAATTCACTGAAAAAACCATAGGTTTCAGACACGTTATAGTTACAAATTAGCATTTAAAAAACCTTTGAAATTCACTGAAAAAACCATAGGTTTTAGGGACAGTTATAGTTACTTGGACATTGCACTCGTACAAAACCCGTGAAATTCCCCCGTTATAGTTAGTTCAGCTAACTATAACTCGCGCCTCGCAATGCACTGCTGATGACGTCACATATTACATCACTCATGACATGGTCAGTGACATCACTGATGACATCACTGATGACATCTCAAATGACATCACTGATGACATCATCCACGTGATAATCTGATGCACCTCCTCACACCCTAATATAATCTTTGATACACCCACTCTAAATTACAGACTGCCATTCGCAAAACCATAGACACTCCAACACCAATAACTACATACCCACTCACTGATTCTTAGGTCTACACACACACATCCACTCACTCACCCGTACAGTCACTCATACTTACGGTCACTCAGTACAGGACTATCATATGCACTCTTACTCCTATATAGACACTCAAACAACGCCACTCATCCATAGAGATACTCACACACCTTGTCAGTCATGCAAATAATTAAACACACTGCCATTTACTCACCTATACAGTTATACACACACCAGCTCACTTACTCATACAAATAGTAGCACATTGTTACGCTCTTATACAATCACTGATACAAGCACACAATCATCCATACAGCCACTATCACAATCACTCACTCTTGCTTATAGCTATTTATATACTCCAACACACATATATACTGCCTTTCACATATGTAGTTACTCACACATGTACCACTGGGACATACATTCACTCACTAACACACTCTTACACACACTTACCCACCCATACAGTCTATCACAGATGCACTCTTGAAACCATCCACCCAGTGAATCACCCACTCACACATCTATGCACAGAGTTGCACACACCCCTCCCACACAAACACTCAGGCACCCATACAGATACTCAGACAAGCATTCAATAACTCATATAGAAAATCATTTAGCTATTTACAAACACATGCAGCCACTTACACAGCAACAGACAGACGGATACAGACATACACCCAGTTTAGTCACTAACCCATGCATTCAGTAAGATACGTTAAATCACTCACTTATAGAGTCAGTCACGCACCTACTAAATCATCCATACAGACACTTAGACACCCACTCATTCTTCAATACGTCTTTTCCTATATATTTTAAAAATATTTAAACTTTACAGAAACACACAGTCACTGGATGATGTCATCAGTGATGTCATTTGAGATGTCATCAGTGATGTCATCAGTGATGTCACTGACCATGTCATGAGTGATGTAATATGTGACGTCATCAGCAGTGCATTGCGGGGCGCGAGTTATAGTTAGCTGAACTAACTATAACGGGGAATTTCACGGGTTTTGTACGAGTGCAATGTCCAAGTAACTATAACTGTCCCTAAAACCTATGGTTTTTCAGTGAATATATATATACACACATATATATATATATATATATATATATATACACACACACATATATATATATATATATTCACTGAAAAAGACCACAGGTTTCAGGGACGTTATATTTAGTTGGACATTTCACTCGTACAAAACCATAGAAATTCGGCAGTTATAGTTAGTTGAGCTAACTATAACTTGCGCCCCCGCAATGCACTGCTGATGATGTCACATATTACATCACTCATGACATGGTCAGTGACATCACTGATGACATCACTGATGACATCTCAAATGACATCACTGATGACATCACTGATGAAATCATCCAGTGACTGTGTGTTTCTGTAAAGTTTAAATATGTTTTTTATATATATATATATATGCCAAGGTGTATTGAAGAATGAGTGTGTGTATGAGTGTCTGAATGGATGATTTAGTAGGTGCGTGACTGACTGTATAAGTGAGTAATTAAACATGTCTTACTGAATGCATGGCTTAGTGACTAAACTGTGTGAATGTCTGTATCAGTCTGTCAGTTGGTGTGTAAGCGGCTGCATGGGTTGGTGAGTAGCTACATGAGTGTCTACATGGGTTATTGATTGGTTATCTGAGTATCTGTATGGGTGCCTGAGTGTCTGTGTGGGTGGGTGGGGGTGTGTGACTGTGCATAGATGTGTGAGTTGGTAATTCACTGGGTGTACGGGTTCAAGAGTGCATCTGTGAAGGGCTGTATGGGTGGGTGAGTGTGTGTATGGGTGTGTTGGTGAGTGAATGGATGTCTCAGTGGTACATGTGTGAGTAACTACATATGTGAAAGGCAGTATATGTGAGTGTTGGACTATATAAATGACTATATGTGAGAGTGAGTGATTGTGAGAGTGGCTTGATGGATGAGTGTGTGCTTGTGTCAGTGATTGTATAAGAGAGTAAGTATGGGTTAGTATCTGTATGAATAAGTGAGGTGGTGTGTGTATAACTGTATAGGTGAGTAAATTGGAGTGTGATTGATTCTTTACATGACTGACTAGGTGTGTGAGTAACTCTATGGTTAGTGGTGTTGTGTGAGTATCTGTATAGGTGTATGAGTGCATATTTCAGTGGCTATATTGATGAGTGACTGCATCTATGAGTGACTGTATGGGTGAGTGGATGTGTGTGTAGACCTATGAATCAGTGAGTAGGTATGTACTAACTGGTATTGGTGTGTCTATGGTTTCGAGAATGGTAGTCTGTATTTTAGAGGGGGTGTATCAAAGGTTATATTAGGGTGTGAGGAGGTGCATCAGATGATCACGTGGATGATGTCATCAGTGATAACATCAGTGATGTCATTTGAGATGTCATCAGTGATGTCATCAGTGATGTCACTGACCATGTCATGAGTGATGTAATATGTGACGTCATCAGCAGTGCATTGCGGGGGCGCAAGTTATAGTTAGCTCAACTAACTATAACGGCCGAATTTCTCTGGTTTTGTACGAGTGAAATGTCCAACTAACTATAACGTCCCTGAAACCTGTGGTTTTTTTCAGTGAATTTCTGCGGTTTTTTAAATGCTAATTTCTAACTATAACGTCCCTGAAACCTCTGTTTCTTTCAGTGAATTTCAAAGGTTTTTTAACTGCTAATTCCTAACTATAACATCCATGAAACCTCTGGTTTTTCAGTGAATCTGTAAGGTTTTTTAAATGCTAATTTCTAAATATGCCTACATAGGTAGGACATGTGCAGAAAGATGAAGAAAGGCGCAGAAAGAAGCAGAAGAAGTGCAGAAAGAGGCAACAGAAGTCCAGAAAGAGGAAGAAAGGTGGAAAAAGAACCAAGAGATGTGCAGAAAGAACCAACAGAGGTGCAGAAAGAGGCCTACTTTGACTGTACCTTACAACAGACTCATACAAAGTACCCTAATCACTAATCCTTCTCCGAAGATGTCTTAAACCTCACTTTTCTCTTGAAGGTTCACTATTAATCGACTGCTCAGAATGTTAGGCCTACCAAATATAAAACAGCAATCCTAAGCATATCACTGTTGTAAGTCTGACCAAGTTTGTGAAGGTATGCATGCGTGTCTATGCTTTTACCTAGTGACATGTTAAATTAAAATAAACATGCAAACACTTAAATACCTGTGTTTCAAACAGCATACTCTGTAAATTTGTATAAAAGAAGGTGTATGCATTTCTTTCTGCTCACAATACAGGGCAAATGGGTATTCAATAGTATATTTGAGGGGCTCTATAACATGTATACATAAGACATGCCTGCCTGTGCAACCGAATGACAGAGCAGAACTGAGAAGATTTGACCACCTATTGGAGAAGTTACCCGCTTTTAAGCTACCATCTTCAGATGCATAACACATGTAAGAATACATATACAGGTAGACATATACCTCAGTCACGAGAGCACGCAGACCTTTAAACTTGACAGCTTGCACTTCCCATTTGAGTACAGAAGGAGGCAAGAGAAGTACAGAAACAGGCAAAGAGGTGCAGAAAGAAGCAAGAGCAGTGCAGAAAGAACCAACAGAGGTGCAGAAGGAGGCAAGAGGGGTGCAGAAAGAGGCAAGAGGGGTGCCGAAATTTGCAAGAGAGGTGCAGAAAGAAGCAACAGAGATGCGGAAGGAGACAAGAGAACTGCAGAAAGAGGGAAGAGAGATGCAGAAACAGGCAAAAGGGGTACAGAAACAGGGAACAGGTGGGCAGACTGAGGCAAGAGAGGTACAGAAAGAGGGAAGAGGGGTGCAGAAAGCAGCAAGAGGGATCCAGAAATTTGGAACAGAGGTGCAGAAAGAAGCAAGAGCAGTGCAGAAAGAACCAACAGAGGTGCAAAAAGAGGCAAGAGGGGTGCAGAAAGGGGTAGGAGAGGTGCACAAAGAGGCAAGAGGGGTACAGAAAGAGGCAGGAGGGGTGCAGAAAGAAGGAACAGAAGTGCAGAAAGAAGCAACAGAGATGCTGAAAGAGGCACGAAGGGTGCAGAAAGAGGCAAGAGAAGTGCAGAAAGAAGCAACTGAGGTACAGAAAGAGGCAAGAGTGGTGCAGAAAGAGGGAAGAGAGGCGTAGAAAGAGGCAAGAGAGTTGCACAAAGAGGGAAGAGGGGTGCAGAAAAAGGCAAGAGGGGTGCAGAAAGAAGCAAGTGAGGTGCAGAAAGAGGTAGGAGAGGTACAGAAAGAGGCAAGAGAGGTGCAAAAACAGGCAAGAGAAGTGCAGAAAGAGGCAAGAGAATTGCTGAAAGAAGCAACAGAGGTGTAGAAAGAAGCAAGAGAAGTGCAGAAAGAGGCAAGTGAGGTGCAGAAAGAGGCAAGAGAGGTGCAGAAAGAGGGAAGATGAGTGTAGAAAGAGACAACAGGGGTGCAGAAAGAAGCAAGACAGGTGCAGAAAGAAGCATGAGAAGTGCAGAATGAAGCAATGGGGGTGCAGAAAGAGGCAAGAGAAGTGCAGAAAGAAGAAACAGAGGTGCAGAAGGAGGCAAGAGAACTGCAGAAAGAGGCAACAGACTTGCAGAAACAGGCAAAAGAGGTACAGAAAGAGGTAACAGGGGTGCAGACAGAGGCAAGAGAGGTGCAGAAAGAGGTAAGAGGGGTGCAGAAAGAGGCAAGACGGTGCAGAAAGAGGCAAGAGAGGTGCAGAAAGAAGCAAGAGCAGTGCAAAAGAATGAACAGAGGTGCAGAAAGAGGCAAGTGAGGTGCAGAAGGGGGCAAGAGAACTGCAGGAAGAAGCAAGAGAGTTGCAGAAATAGGCAAAAGGGGTGCAGAAAGAGGGAACAGGTGGGCAGACTGAGGCAAGAGAGGTACAGAAAGATGGAAGAGGGGTGCAGAAAGAGGCAAGAGGGATGCAGAAATTTGGGACAGAGGTGCAGAAAGAAGCAAGAGCAGTGCAGAAAGAACCAACAGAGGTGCAGAAAAAGGCAAGAGGGGGACAGAAAGCAGCAAGTGAAGTGCAGAACAAAGTAAAAGAGGTGCAGAAAGAGGCAAGAGAACTGCATGAAAAGGCAAGAGAGGTGCAGAATGAGGCAGGAGAGGTGCACAAAGAGGCAAGAGGGGTACAGAAAGAGGCAAGAGGGGTGCAGAAAGAAGCAACAGAGGTGCTGAAAGAGGCAAGAGGTGTGCAGAAAGAGGCAAGAGAAGTGCAGAAAGAAGCAACAGAGGTGAAGAAAGAGTCAAGACAAGTGCAGAAGCAGGCAAGAAAGGTGCAGAAAGAGGGAACAGGGGTGCAGGGGTGCAGAAAGAGGCAAGAGGGATACAGAAATTTGCAAGAGAGGTACAGAAAGAAGCAAGGGCAGTGCAGAAAGAAGCAAGAGAAGTGCAGAAAGAAGCAAGAGAGGTGGACAAAAAGGGAAGAGGGGTGCAGAAATAGGCAAGAGGGATGCAGAAATTTGCAAAAGAGTATGGTATACTAGTAGATGTAATGTCCCTCCGAGCAGCTGCTAGTGTGCGGCGTGAGGCGATGCGCCGATTATGCAGGTGTATTGCCATGTGACACGTATCACACAGTGCGTGCCAACGAAGGGGGCAGCTCGCGGAAAATCAGTGAGTTTAGGTGCGGTCAAAACTACCGCGAGTTTGGGGGAAAAAAAAAAACAACATCCACAGAATAGTGAAAGCAGTATCCACAGAGTAGTACAATGGGTCAGAAATACAGGGGGAAATAAAAATTGGATAGCTGCTCTGTAAGCTAAAGAGGGAGTTTGTGCCTAACAGGTCAATAAATTATTGCACAAAACATGGGGTAGAGTCGACTTCATCGTCGCATATAACATTTAGCTAAACCATGGGCTGTCTGAGTAGTTGTCACCCTCCATAGTGTGTAGTTACATGCACTGAACAGGTATAGTGCAGTGACAGTGCATTTAAACAAGGTTTTACTTCCCAGGCAATGAGCGTCATAAGTTTCTGCAGCGCGCCCAAATTTCCGGTGAATCCATTGACGACTTTGTAGCTGCTCTGAGAACTCTAGCTGTTACGTGCAATTATAGGGAGTTCAGGGACGAAATTATCCGTGATCAGCTTATTGAGCGCACTTGCAACAAGAAAATTCAGGAAAAACTTTTATCTACAGACGATCCTGACTTGGAAACTGCTCTTACCATTGCTAAAAGTATTGAGCATTCCCAGTTATGTATGAAAGAAATGAGTGGATCTGTAACGCTCAATGAGGAGAGGACACAGCAAGGTATATCCCCTGGGGGTACCACATCGGGTATACAAACACCATATCTCTGCTGAGGCGAGAGAGTAGAAAAGGACTTCAATGCTGACACACTGACGTGAGACGCTGAGGTTCCTGCATGCAGACACTCCAGCTTGCAGTGGTATGACATCCCTTGCGGGGTATCCACCTCTACACCAAGACAGGGTCCCACAGTCTCTCACTTCAGGTAATGGGGTTGACTTTATCCTAGAGGGATTCTTGGCTTCTACACCTACATACATGCTAGGTACACTTGGGTACATCTAGTTAGGGTCACATCGTAGGAGTACGCATTTTATTGTCATGTATTTTTATACTTGCCTGTATTCATGCTTTTAGCAATATGGTAGAAATCTACCATCATTTTATGTTATGTTATGTTATGTTATTTAATCTTATAAGGCGCACAGCTACCCGAAGGTTTCCCGGCGCCGCCTGACAGAAACAGAAAGAGGATAGAAGATCTATTGATTAAATGGCCAAGTTTTTAAACCCTTTTGAAAATTCCCATAAACTGTTTCATTTCGAAGTGACAGGGGGAGGGAATTCCACATAGAGGGGCCCAGGCAAGAAAAGGACTGACCACCCATTCGTGACAGTCTGGTCCTAGGGACCAAAAATTTAGCCTGAGTGGAGAAGTGAAGAAGGCGCGATGGTAAGTAAGGGTGAGCTAAAGCATTCAGGTACTGAGGGGCCTTGCCAGATTTGATCTTAAACATGTAGCTCAGGGCTTTGAATTTAATACGGTTCTCCACCCTGAGCCAATGAAGGTCCCGAAGATAACCTGAGATGGAAGTGATTCTGGGAACCTGGCAAAGCAGCCTAGCGGCCGCATTCTGCACCACCTGTAATTTGCGTATCACGTCCTTATTGACTCCTAGATACAGGATGTTGCCATAATCCAGTCTAGAAGTGACAAGAGCCTGGACCACAGTTCTTTGAGGGGCCGGGCAACATCCAAAGGATTTTCTTGAGCCATTTAAGGATGGTGAAGCAGGTCGAGGCCACCTTCACCGCTTGTTGCTTCATTGATAGCTGGTCATCAATGATGAAGCCTAAATTGCGGACCTGATGCGTAGGCTGGGGTAGAGCACCCATTTCAGAAGGCCCGTGTTGAGGACCCCAGAGATCTATATTATTCCCCAAAAATAGCACTTCCGTCTTTTCGCCATTGAGTTTTAGCAAGTTGGCTTGCATCCAACCTGCAATATTCCTCAATCCAGTCTGAAGAGAAGATGACTTAGGCGCCCGTTCAGCAGAAAGGGAGAAGATTATCTGGGTGTCATCGGCGTAGGAGAAAATAGACAACCCAGCATCTTCAGCAATAGCAGCCAAAGGCCTGACATAGACATTAAGGGTCCGATTCCGATTCGGGCCGGAAAACGTACCAACCGACTCGGTTCGGGAATATATTCCGACCGACACGTACCGGTGCTGCCCGACCCGCCTAGTATGATGTAATGCATGCGATTTACGACCGACTCGCACGGAATCCAAGACGAACGACCGAAACGCACGGAAAACAGCCATCCGGCCGGAAAAAACGGCGAATCGAACCGACCGACACGCACCAGGATGGAACCCGAACGAAACATACCCGCGAACTCCGACCCGCACAGTACGATGCAATGCGTGGAAAACCCGAACGAGTCGCACGGAGCTCAAGCCGTACGACCGACACGCATACAAAACAGCGAGCCGAAGCAACCCAATACACCGCGACCGACGCGTACGCCGCACATAAAACACAGCAGAAATACAGCGTGAACGAGCCGGAGAAGTTCGCACGAGACCAACTGCAGCGTCCTACTTGGTCAGAAGAACGTCTCCTACATGCACAAAAAGTACAAAGGAAAAAACACACACAAAAAAGGGACAAACAAGCAATTACAAAGCCAATAAATACTGGGGGGGGCATGGAACAAAGACACCCACAACTCAACCCATATAAAGGACACAAATCCCTACCATGATCCTTTGCAAATTCGAATTACCTGCCAGCACTCAACACCAACAGACAGCAACCACACACGCACTCACAGCTCATCCATCACACAAGCCACACACCATCAGCACCTCAACAAATAGCACCCTCACACACACCCAGCAAAACCCACACTCACACACCCTCACTTGCACACCAACACACACATCACTCACCACCACCATGCCCCCAAAGAAGAATCAAAAGTTCCTAGACAGTGAATTGGAAGTCCTCAGGGTAGAGCCACAGCTGTTTGGTACACTGGTCCAACAGACCCCCATGTCGCAGAAAACCAAGATGTGGGCGAGGATCGTCGACAGGGTGAACGCACAATCACCATGTTCCGCACAAAGGAAGACATCCAGAACAGGTGGTATGACGTGCACAGGAGGGTCAGGGACCTACTGAAGAAGGACTACGCCTTGAGCCAACACACCGGCAGTGGCCCTCCTGCCAAACCTGTATACCTCAGGCCCTGGGAGGAGAAGGTGCGGGCCATCCTACCACCAGTGAGCGTATATGGACTAGCAAACATCCCAGAGCCTGGTGAGTACACAACAAATGTACACAATATTGTGTGACAATACACACACATCACTGTCAAGGGGATAGTCAAACCATGCATCCTTAGCAAATACACACCAACCAAGAGATAATCATCCTAAGATGTGTATGTCAGTCAGATAAACACAATACATGCCATCTCATAGTGATATGTAACTGTGTCAAGACATGTACAAACACAACAACAAATACAGCTAGGCAGTGGCACAAATCTAACCAACAAACACAGTCAGATATGTAGCCACCACTACAATACCACCTCACAGGGAAGCCCACTGAAAGGAAGGAATTCTGTGTATGCAGGTCAAGTCAGTGTAGCCAATAGCATCATGGGAGTTGTAGTCACAGATATTGCTCACCCTCACAATAAGCCCATTAACACCACCATGAACCATGCTCACATCACAGGGAGTGGAAAACAACTGACAATATGGCTGACACTGGGTACTGCTGTGGGGAGCACAAGGCCCTGCTGGCAACTGTGCACCAACCAACAGCAGGACACCACTGACTGACATCCTGAAAGCCAACTTGCACTCCCTGCAATGGAAGCACGTTCCATGGTGGGATATCTGGCTGGGAGGGAAGGAGGACTGACAGCACTGACCATAGTTACCAGCAGCTCTTCTCACACCCCCCCTAATACAAACTCCACACAACTCACCTGGGAGAATGCATTGCCTCACACTCTAATTAAATATCCCACAAAGAACCACCACCCTGGGTTATGCTGTGGGAAGCACAGGGACACACATGGGACTTGTAGCCAAACTAACGCCAGGATAACACTGGCATCCATCTTGTCAGCACAGGCACACTACCCCACAGGGAAGCAGAGTCAAAAGGAAGGAAGCATGGGCATGCTGGGAAGGGGGGTGGAGGCAATAGCATGATGGGAGTGGTAGTCACAGCTCAACATCCCCCAGCCACATGGCCCAGCAAGCTCACACTGAAGCATGCACACCTCACAGGGAGTGGAAAGCCACTTCAAAGATGTCTGACAATGCTGGTCTGATGTGGGGATCACAAGGCCATGCTGGGAACTGGGCCCCAACAAACAGCAGGACACCACTGTCAGCCATCTTGCCATTGCTGTCACACTCACACACACTGAGGTCCACTCAAAAGGAAGGAAGTATGGGCATGCTGGGAAGGGGGGGTGTAGGTAATAGCATGATGGGAGTGGTAGTCACAGCTCAACATCCCCCAGCCACATGGCCCAGCAAGCTCACACTGAAGCATGCACACCTCACAGGGAGTGGAAAGCCACTTCAAAGATGTCTGACAATGCTGCTCTGATGTGGGGATCACAAGGCCATGCTGGGAACTGGGCCCCAACAAACAGCAGGACACCACTGTCAGCCATCTTGCCATTGCTGTCACACTCACACACACTGAAGTCCACTCAAAAGGAAGGAAGTATGGGCATGCTGGGAAGGGGGTGTAGGCAATAGCATGATGGGAGTGGTAGTCACAGCTCAACATCCCCCAGCCACATGGCCCAGCAAGCTCACACTCAAGCATGCACACCTCACAGGGAGTGGAAAAGAACTGACAAGATGGCTGACAATGGGTACTGCTGTGGGGATCACAAGGCCATGCTGGGAACTGGGCACCAACAAACAACAGGACACCACCTACTGACATCCTGAGAGTCAACCTGAACCCACTGCAAGGGTGGCATGCGTCATGGTGGGGGAACTGGGCTGGGGGGAGAAGGATGGCCGGATGTCCACCAAATACAACCAATGCTGGCCATGTACACACCTCAACATTCATATTGAAATGCTCAAAGTATGCAGGACAATGTGCTACACCAATATCAACCTCTGACTGTGACAACTTAGGACAATGCAATGTACAGGCCCGCATCCAGAGGTACAGTCACAACTGTCAGGTGTGTGAACCACTGATGCCTGCAGAAGCATAACATACATTGTGTGTGTCTCCCAAAAACAGGTGATGATGGGGACACAGCAGCAGACTCTGAGGAGTCCCTGTCCCAGGCTCCGGGGGACACTCAGCTCACTGGTGTGGAACAGCCTCTGCCTTCCTCGGATGACGAAGAGCTACCTGGCACCTCCGCAGTGAGTCATCATGCAGCACCAGCAGGACCACCAGCTGCACCCCCTGCACCCACCCCTCCAACAACTGCCAACACACAGACCACCCCTGCCGACACGGACAGACCAAGGACCACCACCACCAACAGCACACGGCCCCCGGCCCAACGTGGAGCAACGGACACCAACACCAGCAACAACCCCCAAGGAGGCCCAGGGTCACCTGTGCGTGCCACCGCATGTCCTGCACGTGTCGCCAGGGGTGGTGGGAGGGGTGGTAGACATAGGTCGCTGCTTGCAGAGGGGTCTGGACTGCATGATGACCCACAACTGGCACGCATAGCTGATGCATACCAGACTAGCACCGGAGAGTTCAGCCAGGTAGTGGGGATCCTCAGGGACATTCAACAGCAGCAGGCTGCCCATCATGCCCGCTCGGACTCCCACATGTCCCGCATGGAGTCCAAGTGGGACACATTGCAAGAACTGACGGCGGTGCATAGGGACATATTACAATGCCTCCGCCAGATTTGCACCAACATGTCAGCACCTCCCTGTGTGCCCACAACATCTGGTGCTGCAACAACTGCAACTGCCACAGGGAGGGAGGATGACTCTGGCGGAGAGTCCCCTGCACCGCAGCAGCCTGCACTTGAGGGTCCCCCCCAAAGAAGAGGGTCATCCGAGGAAGGACAACTGAGAGGCCGATGGCCATGCACAACCCCCAGGAAGCCAAAACCTGTTCTGGAAAATCACCTTTGTGCGCAAACTCTTCACCCTGTCGAATGCAACACAACTCTCCCACATGAAATGGGGAGCTCAAGTTGGACCAATGTATCAGATGACTGTGGACTTTACTCAGGACATTTCTGCTACCAGGACTTCCAAATCATCTAGGAACTTTGGATTACAATCACAATGTACAGCACCCACCATCCTGTGCACTATACTCACACATGTATGTCAATAAACTCACTAATACACCATACTTGCCTCTGTTGTGATTCCAACGTTGTTTCTGAAGTGGAGATGATGATCTGCGAAATGACACTGTGCATGCTAACTGCTATAGCAAGTACAACACCGGCATGTGAGTCATGGCGACGTGACACATATGAGTGAGACACACAACAAGGGCTACACAACACATACACACCAGGGACATCTGACTCATTGCCTACACTGATGTTGCCAGGAAATACGGTGCAATGCACAGACCCAACACCTATTCACAGTCTGTGTTAACTAGCCCACTGGTGCAGTAAGCAAATGTCAGTCAGATGTGTGACCACAGACAACGCACATCACAAAGTGAAGCACAGGTTTATTACACATTTGCAACATGTTGTAACCACTACAGATGCAAGGTAATCCCACCTGGCAGTGGGCACACAGTCAACAAGTGCTGAAGAAAGGAAGTCCATGGGTGTGGCGCACATCACCTGTAGGGAAACGACAGCTACCACCCTGGAAGTTGATTTACGGTGTCGGGGGATCACAGTTGACCAAACAACTCTGAAAGTACCCTGTGAAGGACAAAAATGACACACAGTCAAAAGCACTGAAGAACAGGACAGAACTGCAATACTCATGCCCAATACATGTCACAAGATACCCACCCAGAACCAAGTTAGCATGTCAACACTTTTGTGGAGTACAGACTACCTGTAAGGACACATCGCTGCACGCATACAGTCATGTAGCACATGGACACACTCAAACAGCACCAGAGCACCACCAACACATATCATGCAAACTCACATCATTGACATAACATCTCCGGATACTCACATTCAGCTGAAGAAGTTGGTGATGAGCTGTGTGCGGACATCACCCTCATCATCATCATCATCACTGGCATCGTGGTCCAGGCCAGGATCCTCCACAGGTGGCGGATGTTGGTCATCGTCCTCCAGGATGAGAGGCAACTCCTTCCGCACTGCCAGGTTGTGTAGCATGCAGCAGACGATGACAATCTTGCACACCTTTGCTGGGGCATATGGGAGGGCCCCTCCTATCTTGTCCAGGCAGCGGAAGCGGCTCTTCAGGAGACCAAATGTCCGCTCAATCACTCTCCTGGTCCGACCATGTGCCTCATTGTAGCGCATCTGAGCTGGTGTCACAGGGTTCCTGAGGGGCGTCAGCAACCACGGCATGTTGGGGTATCCGGAGTCACCTACATACAGAGAATTGCACATTAGCTGAGTTGGAAAAGAGGGTGGAATACTACATTGCAGAACACACACAGTGGTACAAAGTCAGTACACACCGACAAGCCAGGCACGCTGGTTCCGCATCTGTGACATCATCCTCGGGATGCGACTACTCCTCATCACGTAGGCATCGTGTGCAGAACCGGGGAAATGGGCACAGACGTGTGAGATGCTCATATCTGCAAGACATACCACCAGTGCATTGACCGAATGGTAGTGTTTGCGGTTCCTGTATGCCTGCTCTTGGGCCTGTGGTGGTACCAAAGCCACATGTGTCCCATCAATGGAGCCAATGACATGCGGCATCCTCCCCAGGGCATAGAAGTCACTCTTCACGTCAGTGAGTTGTTGAAGTCTAGGGAAATAGATGTACTGGTTCAGGTATCTCAACATAGCCTCCAAAACATCGCGGAGCACACGGCTGAACATGGTCTGCGCTGTAGGGTATGTCCGGCCAGGTTGCAAATGTGGGGCCAACCGCACCGTCAATTCCTCAATCAGCAGCCTGGTGAAGCGGTACCGTCGGATGCAGTCCCGTTCGAACATGGTTGCAAGGTCAGGGAATGGTCTATGGACAGCTGGTGCCCTGCAGTGCATAGGTGAAGAAAGAAAGATTGTCAGTCACCCCACATATGTGGCATTGACCATACTCAATATCACATGATACATCATTATGAGACACAAGTACATGATGTGTGCAGTTCCGTAAGGACATGTATGGCACCTACATGGCCAACATCTAACATCACAGTTCAACAAGTGGCATCAACAAGTCCCAGGTTGTGCCATGGGATATCATTAGGCTGTGTCACAGTTCCCATGTACTGCTGTCACGTTCCAAACACACACCACAGTGACATGTGAGGACAGATGTGCCCCAGGCATCACAGCTCATCGACAGGTAGATTCCCAGGGACCCTGTATTGCCACATGGACACTGGCATGACATGGTGCATCATGAATACACCACAGCAAAACAACCCTGACCCCCACAGGTAGTGGTCCCTGTTGCCTCGTCAGGACAGACATGGACGCCTGTGACACACACACGCACAACATCAAAGTCCATGCACAAACAACGTGGATGTGGAGACTGTCTCCCATTGTGCACATGGAATCAGAGACATTGTAAACACAACATGCACACAGACTGTGGAGGGCCATCACTATTGTGGCAATGGGTCACCCTGGGACGTACATACCGTCCCACATGGGACTCAGGGGGTATGTGACATGACATACACATACACAACCGTGAAATGTGACCATGCCACATGCTCAGAAATGAACAGTTGCACATCACAGTGGTCATGTGCACGACACACCAAGGATTCTGTCCCCATGAACACGTGCACAGCCTGGGAGTGGCTGCCCCCAAGTGCCACCCACAAAACAGCATGTTGACCCCCATACACGAAATAGGTAATGCAGCCTTACATGCCTTAGGATACAGGGTGGACATGCTGTGGTGTTGTAGGTGTGCCCCTCACTCCCTGGGAAGTATATGTGGCTTGCATGGTGACATATGCCAGTGACTTGTACAGGGACGCGTTGTACAGCAATGGACCGATCGGTGCGCACCCATTGGCCATTGCATACGATGTGAGCGGGTACGCGTTGTCATCCGATGTACGCGTTGTACAGCAATGGACCGATCGGTGCGCACGCATTGGCCATTGCATACAATGTGAGCGGGTACGCGTTGTCATCCGATGTACGCGTTGTACAGCAATGGACCGATCGGTGCGCACGCATTGGCCATTGCATACAATGTGAGCGGGTACGCGTTGTCATCCGATGTACGCGTTGTACAGCAATGGACCGATCGGTTGCACCCATTGGCCATTGCATACGATGTGAGCGGGTACGCGTTGTACAGCAATGGACCGATCGGTGAGCACGCATTGGCCATTGCATACAATGTAAGCGGGTACACGTTGTCATCCGATGTACGCGTTGTACAGCAATGGACCGATCGGTGCGCACCCATTGGCCATTGCATACAATGTGAGCGCGTACGCGTTGTCATCCGATGTACGCGTTGTACAGCAATGGACCGATCGGTGCGCACGCATTGGCCATTGCATACAATGTGAGCGGGTACGCGTTGTCATCCGATGTACGCGTTGTACAGCAATGGACCGATCGGTGCGCACCCATTGGCCATTGCATACGATGTGAGCGGGTACGCGTTGTACAGCAATGGACCGATCGGTGCGCACCCATTGGCTATGGCCTGGCCTGGCAACGGACGCGTTTTCAAACCTTTAACGAGTCTGATGCTGTGAATTCAGTTGGTCACCCACAACAATGTTGCAAATTCATGGGTCTCATGAAGTTGAACTTTTGAAGGATGCTGTGGGCGTGTGTAAGTGGTGCAATTCCATGGATTGGCCAGATTCAGAAGATGCAAACGACTTGGACCTATCACTTTGGACACATGGGACAGTATCTGCCTCAGCAGCACACATATAATGCTGGCTGTTCCCCTGAGAGCTCACTTGCCTGCACTACATGCTCCAGGACGACATCTGCCACCACCACTGCTGCTGTATCTGCACCCTCTGGATCCTGCAATGGCACGTACTGTGGAGAGAGCCCCAGCGTTCAGCACTGAGGAGAACCAGGCCCTGCTGGACTGCCTCCTTCCACAGTACAGCAAGCTGTATGGGAAAGCAGGTGAGTGTGCTGTCCACTGCCTTACTAAATGTGCATGTTGTCTGACTAGCAAGACTTACAGTGTGCACACCACTGGCTAGGCTTATGACGCTCAAGGACAATATTCCTTTTAGGATTAAATCTCTTATCTAAAGTTTTGATGAGTGAGGCATAGTCATCTAACACTAAAGAGTCCCCTTCGTCACCACTACTAATGCATGTTCTAACAAGTTCCAGGGGTAGGGTTTTTAAAATAGTCCGGCCTTCAGAACCCAAGTTATAAATAAGTAGGGCCTTTTTTTTCTTTAACGTAAAAGTATCCCCATCAATTGCCTCAAGGTATGCGTCAAATGTCTCCTTCCACTGTTGCCAAGATACTGGGGGAGTACCAGGTGATTGTAGAAAGGGAGGTGGCGGGGTTACACGATCCATTTGATGGCCACACGTGGGTGAGTTGCTGCCACAAGTGTTCGAATTAGTCAGGTGCCTTGCACTAAAGTGGAGAGTTAATACGGTGCTCTGCACAGTACTCCTTAGAAATTGTAGAGACTACTGTGTTGCTTAAACTGACTGTGGAACACACTCTGTTGATACTGGTAATAGAATTCAGTGAGACACACTGCATAGATGTGGAATTGAACTGAAACAGACAGAACAGATGATCTGCCAGAAGGACTGCCCACGAGGTTTTCCACACAGTTGCAGACGCGCTCACAGGCAGAATCGAAACCACAGATTCTACCTGCGTGTGTCACGATGATTCTACATGAGGCGAGGTGGTCTACTCACCGCAATTCAAGCTGTCACTCGCTCATAACAGTCAGTTTCCGGCTGTAGACGCCGGTTGTCAAGACAACGCGCCGGAGTCGCGCCTCAACAACACTGTGAACGTCACCGCGCACAAGAGCTCGCACACGTGGTGTGACGTGCGCGCCGACTAGCGCGCCGATCGTCAGTGCTGAAACGCTCTCGCAGCCTTGCGCTCAGGGAAATCGCCAAAATAAAGTTACCGTTCCCTTAAATGCAACGGATCAACGTCCGGATCGCCACAGGATGCCACGAAGAACGGCGGGTGCTGACTCCTCAAGGGCAAATTTCGTCGGCAACATCTGTCTGGCTCACTATCCCCACACGGAAGGAGTCCATCGCCGTCCACATTCACGAAATAACGAGGGGAGGACTGGGGGTCGGACACTCGTCGCCAATGAAAAGAAGAAGCATTCAGGTGAGCTTTCAGTCTTCTTTATTATGTCCGACTCCCCAGACTCCCAGCAGCAACTGCCGTTCCCTCCCCGTTCTATGTTCCACGCAGGGAACCCCCGACAAGCATCTCGTGCAGCAGCACGAGCTCCCAAGATCCCAACACAGCCCTAGCGGGACAGGCCGCAAACACCATCCCAGACGAAAGGTAGACCCACCCCGGCGCGCATAGTCATTACATCCGCTGCCATTGACATGGGACCCATAGAGTGGGATGTGGGCCTCAGGCTGACGGGCCTCCGAGCCCTCCCCCGCCAATGAGTGTCATGCGACTCACACATATCGCAAGTCCAATAGGACACTTTGCATGCACAGTCCAGGGCTCGAGTCGGGCTGCCACGCGGGTGGACGGCGTCCCCACTCTTGTTTTGCCGTGAGCTCGATGACTGGAGCAAGTGGAGCCACACATTCACTCTTTGGATTCTCTGGGGAGGGTTTGGAGCTGCTGCTCAGGCGCTGGTGTCTCTGATGCAATCGCATCTAAGGGGTGAGCGAGGGGCGGCGAGGAGTCTGATGGCGCAAGCCACATTTTGTGACGTCACTTCCTGTCATGACGTCAGCGTCCCCCCACTCCTCATTTCGGACTTGTGCCCTGCTGCACACTGAGAATGTGTTGCCTGCAAGATGTGAGCAGGAGAAGGGCGCCATGACCTCCCACCCACCAAGCTCCACTGCCCTCCCGTGCCCTGGGTAGCCTGTGCAGGTGGACAATGTGGGGGATACACCTGGATGACAGGGGATGTAAGTGCCTTGGCAAGGGCCGGGCAGACGCACAGCGGTATCCAGCATGTCCCCAGAGGGAGGGCTAACGCCTACACCTGACGCAGCATTGATCGTCTGCCCGCCTGTTGTGCCCACACGAGTTCACATTCATCCCCAGACAGGTAGGCCTTCCTAATTCCCAACACAGTGGAATTGTACCCCTCCGGGATCCTCCCCACACAGTCCGTTTCAACACTGCATGAGTGCACCTACCCGTGCCACCCACCCACCTGGGCCAAGCAGCCCTCCCGCTTCACATGCCACATGTGTGTCTTCCACAGTTGTGCTCCTCTCTCAGGGGCGGACCTCAAACTGTCCCGTGGTAAACACAGACAGCACCTAGTCGGACTGGCATCCTGTTTGAATGGTAGGCACCCTCACACAACTACCTGTGACACAGTGGTGGCTGTAATGGCTATTGTGACTGCCATGGCAGTGTTGCTGGCCATGGCAGGGTACACTCACACACAATGTATGCGCAGCTTTTTGTATCACTACTCTGCACATCGGACTGGCCACTGTCCATGGTGTTGTACAATATTGCCGCCTGTCTATGTAATCTGTGACTGGATGCTGTTGTTCCTGTAGTCGGTTGTGTCTGTGTAGTTGCTGATTGCAGTTGTTACTGTGTGTGCATAGTTAAGTGAGGCACATGCCGTGTATGGTACCTCAACAATTGCAATGTCTGGTCTCACATTCCAATGTGTTTTACACGTGGCTGGGACTTCACTTCTTTCAGACTCTGCTACTTGTGTGTGTGATGAAGAAGGATTTTAGTGACACGGATTGTCTGCATGTATTTGCTGGTATTTCATGGGAAATGTATACGTGTCATGTTTGCGTGCATGCAATGCACGGGGTGTGAGTCTGGCCACGGGATGACAGGTAGCATGTGCATGGTGTGCGGGTATGTGTGAGCTTACTTTCTGGGTGGCCAGCAGTGTAGGCGTATGTTAATCTTGTGATGAACATTGAGCCTGGGCACATGGCTTACTTTCAAAGTGTGCATTTGGGAGGTGTAGGTGTGTATGGTGTGAAGTGTGTGACTTTGGGGTAGTGTTGGTGTGTGTGTGTGCACTCTGGCAATGTCGATTGCACACATGTGTTACCCAGGGGCATGGTGGGTGTTTGTATCCGTGTTCAGGTCTGTGAATGTGAGCGCATGTGTGTATTGTATGTTGCACAGTGTGCGGTGTGTGGGTGTGTCCTTGCAGTTCAGGATGGCTCCTACTTAATATGTTTTGGCCATTGTGCGTCTGCAGGGTGTGTGACTGTCGGGATTGTGCCTGGTTTAATTAAGCATGTATGTGAGTTTCAGCAGTTCGTACTCACTGTGCGGACCTGCCCACCCACACTGATATCCTGTTTGTGTTTTGTCATGCATTGCTGTAGCATGCTTCTTGCGTGGGTCCTACTTTTGCTTGATGAGTGTGGTGTCCGACTGTGAAGGTAATTATACACATATGTAGGACTGTGCTTTGGAGTGACCAGCCCGTCAGTGTGACTGTGATGATCTGTTGGGCCACGTCAGAGTCTGACAATAAAAGGCCCACGACCTGTAGTATTTCACTAGGGCCACTGTGGCGGATAATCATATGCATTGACATCCAATGTCACTGGCCTCCATGGTCATCTCACGACTCACGTGTACTTCACACACCCTCATCCTCTCTCATTCGTACTTGTCTTCTGGAAATAATTCTACAGAGTCACATATTTGCTTCGAGGCATGTATTTGGACTTACTTCCTCTGTGATGCAGTATAGTGGACACTACTGGCAGCAAAATGCATGTGGAGGATATACTTAGCATGATTACACATACGAAAGGGGGTACAGGTAGTTGTGATTAGTTGTTGACTGTGGAATGGAGGCTTCAGGGTTACAACTGCCTTGCCCTTGCTATGCTAAAGTACATTTGCTAATTACTGATGGTCTCTGGGCTTTGACACAGACAGTATTCATTTAGCCTACCAGACAGCTTGACATCATAGGGACAGTTCATCTCAGTTCCATGGTACCGGTTTAGTACAATAGTGACTCCAACACACCTGCGTCAGAGGTGACATCAGGGCATGTGCCTACCTGCATGCAGCAGCGTCTCACCAGTTGTTGCAATGTGGTGGCTACTGAACATGACACTATGACTAGGCCCATGTTGTAGTGGGTTGCATTTGTTGTCCATGCAAAGGTCCGGTCACGGATGTGCAGACAAAGGTGAGGTGACAGTTCTCACGTACTGCAGCAGACAGATCAGTGTGCACTGACAGGTGCATGTGTCCAGGTGCGCAGAGTTCATATTATGGCATAGTTGTTCGTGCTGTATTGGCCATGTGGTTACTGTACACAAGTCCCATACCTCTGCCTCCCCCTGTTCATGCAGAGACACGGAATATGGTGAGGAACAGGGTGCATGTCCCAGAAATGTCAGATGTCATGGCAGTGGAGTTGATGGTAAGGGGTTAGTTGTAGATGATATGGTATAGTTCTTGTACAGCTACCTGCCCACTCCGTGCGAAAGCCAAGCATGGGTACGGTGTTGTACATCTATGTTCAATTGGGGATATTGAGTCGGGGACCCATGAATTGACAAGTTGACGTGTATGCGATACCTTCCAGCAGGGCATCCATCCCATTGATGGTAAACATGGATGTCATCCAATGGAGCGGATGGTGGGTAGCAACGTGTTCGTCGTAGGTTGTCCCTTGTAGAATCCTGATGGGACATGTTGGATGACATTCGATGAAACTGTGATCCAGAAGACGTTGTGTGGAGGCGCACTGGTCCCATTGCAGTATGTCCCCGATTGCAGCCACAAATGCCATGCCCCCATACACTGAACAGATCCTGTCGTGGTCGTCCAGGGGTGCAAACAAGTGTACCAGGTCCGCCTTTGGACATGCCGGGTTGGAGAGACATAAATCCACAGGCCAGTAGAACGGACACCTCCGACAGTAGAAAACGGGGATGACGCATCTGAACATTGCAATGCGGTAAGTTACTCGGTAACTTACATTCAGCATTGCCAGATTTGTACAGCCCACTATGTGTAGCAAGCTGTCACTGTACAACTTGGTCTGTCCGGCGTAGTTGAGGGTCACTGGTGCAACGGCCATGTTGCTACAGGGTGATGTGATGGCGTGCTCCGGCTGCCTGAGCAGTCAGCTGAGTGCAGCCTCCGACGATGCTGGGAATTCTGGAATGGATGTACGGCGGCAGGACTTGGGGTATGGCTTGGGTGGAGGACACAGTCCCTCATCCCACATGCTTCTATGAATAGTCAAGGCCAGTGGTGTCTGACTCTTTCCGGATTACTTGCATTTGGTCCACATGGAGGAGTGGTATTATTGTATTTTGTGGTGTTATCTTTCTTTCATGTTGTGCGCTATCTGCCAGTAGACATTTTACTCTGCATGGCTATGTTTTGCATCTTGTTGGTACAATGGCTCCATTCTCCTGCATGATTTTTTTCAAAGTTATTTCGGAGTAGGAATGGAAGGCCATTCAGTGCTATCTGCTCTCCCGTGTTTGGGCGCGACACTCCGTTGCCGCTGTACATTGCGGCTTCTGTGTGGGTGTGGTGATTAAGCACACCTGTTCTCAGGCAGCAGGGTTTTTCTGTTTTGCACATTGCATGTGTTGTTGTTGCGAGCAGGATGGTATAGGAATTTCTTGTTGAGACTGGCGTGCCTTTTCCGGACATTGTCGATGTTCTGCGCTGTTATGTAGCAGCCGCCGTGTGGTTCTCCATTTTTTACACGCAGGGGTGTGTCCTATTTTGCCATCACATTACTCCCCTGTTCGGGACACTTGTGTGACTTCAAGTTGACAACTGTGATTTGTCAGTTGGGGACATGAGTGATGCAGGAAGGCCACGTGACATGTGCCTTCAGGGTGGTGCTGGTGTGTGGGGTGTGTAGTTGTGACCCTGTGGTGTTTGTGTGCAGCCCATGCATGGCGCTGTCATTGGCCCCTGTGTTGTGCGCATGTGTACCTGCGTCATCGCCGATACGCTGCGGTGCCGTGACGGGGACGTCACTTCCTGGTCCCGGGTAGTGGGTGCCCAGGATGTTGCGAGTTGTGTTATTTTGACAGGTGGGACATGTGTGGATACAGTGGTGGATGTGTCCTGTCCACACAGGGGTGCCTGGGGGGCCATGTACAGTTTTTCCGCCCTTGCATTGTGTGCAGTGTTTGCGTGCCCTTGTTGTGTGTCTGCCTACCTGCGTCGTCGTGGCGCGTTCACTCCTAGGTGGTGCATCAGGTAGAGCATGGGGATGGTCTGGAGTGCAGGGTTCATATCTGGGTGGGCCGCCTTTTCGGTCTCCGTACTGAACAGTCGGTTTTCCGCCTTGGTATCTCATGCGGTGTCTCTTTGCCGATGGGGCTACTTGGTTCTTGCATCGTAATTTGTATGCCGGGCGGTATGTCATTTCGTCGGACGGTGTGTCTCCATTGGTTCGCGCCGCTACGTAGACGGGCGCACTTTGATGGCGGGCGGCGTCGCGGGCTTACGGGCGGTGTTGGCCTGTGTTTTCACATCCTAATTTGGCGGGCGTGTGGGCCGTTGCTGGCGGACGGTAGCTGGCGGGTTTTGCATCCGCCAGCACGGCGGTGCTGCTTCCGCCCGTCATCGTAATGACCCCCTTAATTAGCGTTTTCCATATAAGGAAAACAACTTCCAAAACAATTTAAAAATATATAAATTAACCAATAGAAACACACAAGTTTAAAACTGACCAATAAAATTAAACTAACAATATACTAAACACTATATAAACTGACAAACCTAACTCTTATTTCACACCTCAAATGAAGAAAGCTAAAGAAGGAGAAACTCTGCTGAAATTCTACCGAAAAAAAGATCAACATACAAAAACTACAAAAAATCTACCAAAAGTAAGTAAACTAAAATATACTAAATAACACTAAAAGTAAGACTCTTTAAACAATAACATACAAACGTAAAAAACTAATTTATGTCTTTATTCTATTTTATATTTCCACTACAGACAACTCTAAAGAAAATATCAAACTACAGAAAACACCCAAAAAATATACAACTAACAAAGGGGCTGATTATGATGGCGGAAGGACCGCCACCGCAGGGCCGGCGGTGGCAACCGCCGGCCCTGCGGTGGCGGTCCTTCCGCCATTGAATGGATATTTCCCACCGCCAGATTAGGATGGCGGTGGGAACAGGAATGCGTCCGCAGTGGACGCAAAGACCGTCCGCCGCCAGCAATCGTCCCAATTGCCTGGCGGACGGCCCAGGGAGCCCAAAATGGTGGCGGTGCCTAGCAGGCACCGTCCACCAGATTAGGATGCCAGCATTAACCGGCCTTTCCATGGCGGCGATGCCGCCATGGAAAGGCATACAGTCTTTTGCCACGGGGCTTGTTGCGGGCCCCCAGGGGGGTGGGGGGGTGGCAGGCTGCACTTGGGGGGGTACCTATGGTACCCCCCTACATTGCCATGCTCAAGGTGGCAGGCACCGCGCGGTGCCTGCCACATTGTGCATCGCAATGCAAAACATGGTATTTTCACATTGCGTATGGTGCTGCAGCCAGCAGCACCGTCCGCAATGTTAACCTACCAGGATGCGCCTGCCAGTGTGGCGGGCACATCCTAATATGGCGGGCGGGACCGGCGCACCTATGGCGGACGGTCCCAGCTCCGCAGGGATGGCATCCTAATAGGCCCCTTAGTATTTTCCAAAACGCATAAAATAAAGCTGTAAAACACCCACCCTAACCCAAAACCCATCCCAAAAACCCTCCCCACCCCATATAGAATTGTTGTAAAACAAATAATAAAAGAAACTTTCTTTTTATTTCAGACAAATAAACTACAGAAGAACATTCCACACCTAAAGAATTAAGATCATCAATTTCAGCAACATAAAGACAAACTTTGTAAGTATACTTTAAAAAAATGTATATTTTTAAACATTAATATATATAGCAATATATTTAATAATTCTTATATACATTTATTATAGATTTTTCAACATCAAAATGACTGAAGGAGCACAGTTTATAACATCCCAGAAAGGAAAAAATGTACTATGTTATATGGGATATGTTTACACGCAGGAGAAACAAACTGGCCTAAAAGTCAATTGGAAATGTTCTAAATATTATTCCAATAAATGTTACGGCCGTGCTACAACAATAGAAACCACTGTAATGTACACCAGGGAACATAATCATCCCCCAAACATTACAGAAATAGAAGTTAGAGGTGCACTTGAAAACATCAAAGAGGCTAGCACAAGCTCACAAAGACCAACAAATGCAATTCTAAAAGAACAGCAGCCAAAAATTCCCAAAGAAGCTACTGGACAAATGCCATCCATAGCTTCATTGAAAAGAACAATAGCGCGCACTAAAAGGGCTACAACAACTTCCACACCAAGTGCTAAAACTTTTGACGAAGTAATAATTACCCCTGAACAAGCTATTACTTTCAATAAAGAACCATTTATTATCTATGATAATAAATGCAGTGAAAAAAGAATAATAATGTTTGGTACAGCAACTAATTTAGTTAAACTTCAACAAGCTGAAATATGGATGATGGATGGAACTTTCGCAACATGTCCCAAGCCATTCTTCCAATTTTACACTATCCATGGGCTACATCGAAATTGTAATATTCCCTTTATTTACGCATTGCTACCTAACAAACACAATTCAACCTACGTAGAAATGCTAAATAAAGTAAAACAAGAAACTAATGATTATTTCCCTCAAAAAATCATTATAGATTTTGAGCAATCAATGATCAACGCTATACTAAAAACATACCCCCATACCTCAATTCAAGGGTGTTATTACCATTTTAATCAATGCTTATGGAGGCACCTACAAAAATCATCACTGAGTGAAGAGTACGCAACTAATACATCTTTTGCATACCAAATAAAAAAATTGATTTCATTAGCCTATGTACCAGTAACAGATGTTGCTGAACATTACAACATACTACTAGAAAGCCCTTTTTATCAACAACATGAACAACAATTAAGTCCACTATTGGACTACTTTGAAGACACCTGGGTTGGCAGATTACATAGATCTGGCCACAGAAGACAGCCCAAATTTCAAATTCCCTGGTGGAACGTATACACTAGCACACTTAATTAACAAGCCAAAACTAATAACGCTGTAGAAGGATGGCATAATGCCTTCCAACAAACAACAGGGAGAGTCAGACCAACACTAGAAAAACAAATAACATCCCTACAAAAAGAACAAAGCTATCAGGACCTCCGAATGGAACAATCTGTCACTCAACTAAAACCAAAAACATCCAAACAGACTAAACAAATGTACCAATACCTAGAACAGCAAGTAAAAATATACCTTAGTACAAGAGGCCTGGAGTACCAAGGAATAATAGCCAAAACTCTACTTAAAAACATCCATACAAATTAAATACAAAATACTCTCCTTTAAAACATAACATAACAATAAAATGTATTTATTTTACCACAATTATAATTACTGTGTGCAATATATTTTTAACTAAAAATAATAATATATTCACACATTAATTATATATGTAATAAAATAAAATACAACAACAATAAAACATAACATTATTTCCCTCCCACAATTAAATAAATGTAATAAACTTACCGAGTTTGTTGCCGTAGCTCTAAAATCCAACATCTTCTGATATAATCCAATTAAATAAGAATAAAATCATCCATAGAAAGTTTCCCAAAAAGAAATGCAAAAATTCGACTGTAGCAAAAAATAAATCCTCCATCGACAAAACGACCATCCGAAAACCATAAAAACCCGAAAACATCTTTAAGATAAGAAACGCTCCAGGAAACCCGAAAAATTAAAGAAGTGTTAAAAATATATTAGTTACTAAAACTAATAAACACTTCTTTAAAAAAAAAACAGATTTCTTCCGGCACCCGTAACTTCTTGTAATTGAAACCTACAAAGTAAAAGCACTGACATTCCCACCCACAGAAAACAACACATAAAACACTTAATAACATTACTACTAACTTTAGACTTTAAATAATAACACATTAAACACCGTATTTTTAACTATCTAACCAGGCCTCAATGACGTAAAAACTAAATAAACAAACAATACGTAACTAGAACATATAACACTTAATAACAGCACTAATAAATCTCTAAATACACTAAACACTCTCTATCTTCAAAATAAGTTTAAAAGTTATTTAAAATAAAGAAATTAAACCTTACCTTGTTCGACATGAACCAGCTTCTAACCGCGAGCTTCTCTCCTTCCAAATGACCCAAAACAACAGCAATGGTTACAAAATACAAGGTCCAAACAAATATGGCAACTTTAAAGATAGAAAATTAAACAATTTAATTTTGTAAAAATGTTATTTTAAATATAAAAAATGTTAAAGTATTTAATTAAAATACTACAAATATCATACAATTTTTTGAAAAAAATTACATTACTTTCAACCTTTGTAAAATTATAATAATAAATATTATAACATATATAATATTTAATATTATAATTCCATAAAATGAAAACGATCAAAAAACAATGTATAAAAAATTGTTCTGATTTTTTTGTGTTTGATAAAAATAAGCATTGAAAACAAAATGTAATAATTGAAAACATATGTAATAATTATTAATATTAATATTTTAAATATTAATATTATTAATTAAAATGTATGATATGCTTGTATAAAATTATAAATATGATTACATTTATATTATATAAAAAATGTTAAAACTTTAATTTGTATAAATATGTCTAACATATCTATTATTGTAAAAATTGTGATTAATAATAAACAATTATGAACAATATTTTGAAAATCATTATTCTATATTAAAAAAATACAAACTATTGTAAATGTACAATACCTAATTTTTGAAATGTATATACAAATATTTTTCCAAATATTTTGATGTATTAACATTTTTTTATTTCATTATCCTACACAAATTACCCAATAGAAAAATGTGTTATTACTTCCACAATAAAAAACATCTGTTATACCGTTATAATTATTTTTGTATTTATTATAATTTTTTTTACATATACAAACTACACTTTCTTCATAATAAATATTGTACCAAATTAATATGCCCAATTTATTGTCTACCATTTCATATTTTTCAACTCTAATTTATAAATATTTAAAAAAATAAAAAAATACTTTTAACTATATTAAATAACATATTATAATTTATACTTAAACTTTATTAATTTCCTACACTAAACCTAATTAATTTACTATTCCCACTCCAGTCTTAAATAAATTGGGGTAGGTGCTGCACACTAAACCTAATTAATTTACTATTCCCACTCCAGTCTTAAATAAATCGGGGTAGGTGCTGGACACTAAAATAAATTAATTTACTATTCCCACTCCAATGTAAAATAAATTGGGGTAGGTGCTGGACACTAAACATAATTAATTTACTATTCCCACTCCAGTCTTAAATAAATTGGGGTAGGTGCTGGACACTAAACCGAATTAAGGGGGTCATTATGATGTCGGGTGGATCGCCACCGCCCGACCGGCGGTGGCGATCCGCCCGACATCTTTCCCCGCCCGCCTTCCATTTACCCCCCGCCATATTACAATGGCGGGGGGACAGCGGCGGACGGAAAGACCATCTGCCGCATTTCCGCCAGCAGGCAATCTTTACGATTGCCTGCCGTGTGGATCTGGGGCATAATATGGCGGCGGTGCCGAGCAGGCACCGCCATCCATATTATGATGTGCCAATTCAAAGGCCTTTCCACTGCGGCGATGCCGCCATGGAAAGGCCGGCGGAGATTGCTTTGGGGGCCCGTTACGGGCCCCCGGGGGGGTGGGGGTTGGGGGGGCTGCACTTGGGGGGTATTGCCATACACAATGTGGCAGGCACCGCGCGGTGCCTGTCACGTTGTGCATGGCAATGCAAAGCATGCACTTTTAACATTGCGGACGGAGCTGCACCCAGCAGCACCGTCAACAATGTTAAAGTCCAGAATGCGCCTGCCTGTGTGGAGGGAGCATCCTAATTGGCCTCGTGGGACCGCCGCACCTCTGGCGGTCGGTCCCATTTTCCGTTATGGTGGCGGGCGGACAAAGTCCGCCCGCCATCGTAATGGGGCCCTAATTTACTATTCCCACTCCAATCTAAAATAAATTGGGGTAGGTGCTGGACACTAAACATAATTAATTTACTATTCCCACTCCAGTCTTAAATATATTGAGGTAGGTGCTGGACACTAAAATAAATTAATTTTCTATTCCCACTCCAATATAAAATAAATTGAGGTAGGTGCTGTACACTAAAAAAAATTAATTTACTTTTCCCACTCCAGTCTTAAATAAATTTGGGTAGGTGTTGGGCACTAAACCTAATTAATTTACTATTCCCACTCCAATCTAAAATAAATTGGGGTAGGTGCTGGACACTAAGGGGTCAATTCCGATCCCGGTCGGAGGCACACCTAACACCATTCGCCCGGCAAAAAAACCAGGCGAATGCGTGTTTCCCGACCGATTCGTACATACGTCCGAACGAGCAAGTACGATGCGCATAACAGCCCAGATCCCGACCCAGTCGCACTCACCCAATCCAGCTCCTGTTGTCCGACCGAGGCGGATCCGGAAACGCAGAATAGAGTCGCACAGAAGCCAAAATGCAGCCCCGTCCGGCCGGACTAGTACGATGCGCCTTCCGTACGCGCCGAACCCGTCGCTATGCACATCACGTCAAAGCATCCGGGAGAGGCGCACATAAGCTCCGATTCGCGCCACAAGATGATCCACGGCTACGAGACGAACACACCAGCCACGAGGACGAGGCGAAGCAACGAGAAAGAGGAACGAGATGAACCAACCATGAATCCCATCGCGCCGATCCTACCAATACTCTACATCTATTACCGGAACTGGTACGGACGTGTACGGCGCAGAAGGTAAGTCAGACACCACCACACAAACAAACCACACGTCCCCGACATATAACACACACACATAGGGATGCAGAAATTACTTACAACAGCAACAGCAGCACCATAGGGGTGGGATGGCTATCACCAATGCCACATACACACATAGGGGCCTGGATGCCAACCACTAACACCACCCCTACCCATGGGGGGCCCGATGCCTACCACCACTACCACCCCTACTCAGGGGGTGCTAGAGGCCTACCACTACTACCACCCCTACCCATGGGGAGCTGGATGCCTACCACTACTACCACCCCTACCCATGGGGGGCTGGATGCCTGTCACTACTACCACCCCTACCGATGGGGGGCTGGATGCCTACCACTACCACCACCCCTACTCAGAGGGTGCTAGATGCCTACCACTACTACCACCCCTACCCATGGGGGGCTGGATGCCTGTCACTACTACCACCCCTACTCAGGGGGGGCTGGATGCCTACCACTACCACCACCCCTACCCATGGGGGGCTGGATGCCTGTCACTACTACCACCCCTACCAATGGGGGGCTGGATGCCTACCACTACCACCACCCCTACTCAGGGGGTGCTAGATGCCTACCACTACTACCACCCCTACCCATGGGGGGCTGGATGCCTGTCACTACTACCACCCCTACCCATGGGGGGCTGGATGCCTGTCACTACTACCACCCCTACCCATGGGGGGCTGGATGCCTGTCACTACCACCACCCCTACCCATGGGGGGCTAGATGCCTACCACCCCTACCCAGGGGGTGCTAGATGCCTACCACTACCACCACCCCTACCCATGGGGGGCTGGATGCCTACCACTACTACCACCCCTACTCAGGGGGGGCTGGATGCCTACCACTACCACCACCCCTACCCATGGGGGGCTGGATGCCTGTCACTACTATTACCACTACCCATGGGGGGCTGGATGCCTACCACTACTACCACCCCTACACAGGGGGGGCTGGATGCCTGTCACTACTACCACCCCTACTCAGGGGGGGCTGGATGCCTACCACTACCACCACCCCTACCCATGGGGGGCCGGATGTCTACCACTACTACCACCCCTACCGATCGGGGGCTGGATGCCTACCACTACTACCACCCCTACTCAGGGGGGGCTGGATGCCTACCACTACCACAACCCCTACCCATGGGGGGCTGGATGCCTACCACCCCTACCCAGGGGGTGCTAGATGCCTACCACTACCACCACCCCTACCCATGGGGGGCTGGATGCCTACCACTACTACCACCCCTACTCAGGGGGGGCTGGATGCCTACCACTACCACCACCCCTACCCATGGGGGGCTGGATGCCTGTCACTACTACCACCCCTACCCATGGGGGGCTGGATGCCTACCACTACCACCACCCCTACTCAGGGGGTGCTAGATGCCTACCACTACCACCACCCCTACCCATGGGGGGCTGGATGCCTACCACCCCTACCCAGGGGGTGCTAGATGCCTACCACTACCACCACCCCTACCCATGGGGGGCTGGATGCCTACCACTACTACCACCCCTACCCATGGGGGGCTGGATGCCTGTCACTACTACCATCCCTACTCAGGGGGGCTGGATGCCTACCACCAACACCACCCCCACTCGTAGGATGGGCAATGCATGACACAACCAGCACACTACAACCTAAGGAATGCAAGAAAAAGACATCCCCCCAACACCATGACAAGCGTGTGTAGACTGTGTCAAATGCCTACAACACTGAACATGACTTTGAACATACAATGTGACCCCCTATCACATGTGTCACACATAAATGTGTGTGGCCTCCACAATGCAAGCAGACCATGACCACTGTGGCAATGGGGTCCAACCCCCATCATCACAGTGACCAAAAGGTAAGTGTGGGGTCCATAGCTGGGGCACATTCTGAACATTGTGGCAATGGGGTCTAAACCCCCATCATCACAATGACCAAAATGTAAGTGTTGGGTCCATAGATGAAGCACATCTTGAACATTGTGGCAATGGGGTCTAAACCCCCATCATCACAATGACCAAAATGTAAGTGTGGGGTCCATAGTTGAAGCACATCTTGAAAATTGTGGCAATGGGGTCTAAACCCCCGTCATCACAGTGACCAAAATGTAAGTGTGGGCTCCATAGCTGAAGCACATCTTGAACATTGTGGCAATGGGGTCTAAACCCCCATCATCACAGTGACCAAAAGGTAAGTGCGGGGTCCATAGCTGAAGCACATCTTGAACATTGTGGCAATGGGGTCTAAACCCCCATCATCACAGTGACCAAAATGTAAGTGTGGGGTCCATAGCTGAAGCACATCTTGAACATTGTGGCAATGGGGTCTAAACCCCCATCATCACAGTGACCAAAATGTAAGTGTGGGGTCCATAGCTGAAGCACATCTTGAACATTGTGGCAATGGGGTCCAAACACCCATCATCACAGTGACTATAAGGTAAGTGTGGCCATGGAAAAAGCTGCAACTGCCAAACAGCATGGCTGAATCCTGGTCACAGAACAACAAACACATCAGTGGCAAAGTAGTGTTCGTGTCCCATAGCAAGATATATTGGGTGAGGCAAACAGTGCAGTGCAAATAAGACATACCTTTGGCCATGTGCAGACAAACATCACCCATGGGGGATGACACTGTCAACATTCATCAATAACACAATGACAGAAGTGACCATCATAATGCAGAACACATATCTGCTCCAATGGGCACACAAATGTAGACATCCTGTGGAGACTGTAGATGTGAGGTGAACAGATACCATACCATGGCAGCAATGGGTCACACAAACCATGATCATCGTGCTGACTGATGACCTAGGAGTCCCAGGGACAGCAGGTCAAACCCACCAAACAACATACAGCCAATGGCACACTAAAGATATGCCAATGCAGTGGTGCAGATGCACAAACACAAACAGGCAGCCCCACACTGCACATCAAACACAACAGGTGAGGAGGGGGGTGCCAGTGTCCCCAGGCAACCACACAACACATGATGAGGCCTGAATACCAATTACACAGATGCGCATACAGTGCCACACAAAATTAACTCATGGATCCAAATCCCCTATGTGGGCAATCAGGCATTGTTAGATGAGAGGGAGCACAAATCACACATGTCACACAAGCATGTAGGAACAGCAACTGACACAGCAAGACACAGACACACCACAGCACTACCCCCAGGGTCCCCACAATGTGGTGACCCTGGGCTGCATGACAATCCCACTGTGATGACAAAGCTAGATGTCGTTCACACTGTGAACCACAGTCATGTGTCCTGAGCAACAAACTACCATCACACCTACACAAGCACAAATCAATCAGCACGGCCAGTAAGCCAAGGCCAACATGGAGGCAGGGGTCTAGCCGGGCAACAACTCTCATCTGCACACACTCAACCCCACACACCTCGACCTCCAACAATGTGCAGCAGTGAAGCTCACATGCACTGGTGACATTGCACATGCACCCATGACAATCCCAGGGGTGGTGGTGGGAACGAAGGTGCAGAAACACATCACACATGGCCAGTCAACAAGACTCCTGAATGTCTGACACACTGCACACTACGCTGTACATGGACATGATGGCAATACCACACCAACCAATGGGATCCCGGCCACAGTCACACACCAATGAAGAAGCCAAGGTCACCCACAAAGAACACACATAGACAATTACCAACATTGCAGCCCTGACCCTGAGGAGTGCCAGCAGTCACACACACAACGTGTCACAATCACTGAAAGCAAACACAAACTGGAAATTACATGACAGGTGTAAACAACAAGTGCCAAGGGGAATCCTGACTGTGTCCCATCTGTGTTTGCCCACAAACTCAGCCCTGACAGCAAACACACCTATGGGTGACACCCTGATGACCAGTAATGTGCCATGCACCCACATCACAGAGAACCCAGGGAGAAGACTTTGGGGGAACATAGGTCAACTCAGCAAGCATCACAAACAGGAACATCACTAGGGATCCCAGCACGCCAAGCAAAATGGAAGTGAACACACACAGACATGCTCACACAACACACACCTTGGGCTCAGGCAATGTCACAGGATTACACACTGCCATGAGGGGACTCCACTCCTGTGTGAGGAAAGCTGTGCCATATGTTGCCTCAGTAGGGCTCCATCATGTCAGCAGAACACTTGGTCACACAGTCAACAATTAGCACGAAATGAAGGCTCCCGTCATATCAGCCTGGTCATGGGAGTGTCAACGAAATCATCAGCACAGATCCAACACACATGTATAGCAAGTTGCACTGACAACACAGATGAGTCCTTCCCCATTGATGCCCAAACTTGCATGTCCAGTGGAGATGGCCACACGGTCAGGGAAGTAGACTAATTGAACAATGGCAAGTACAACAGATGTGCAGGGGTGTAAGCCACAGATGTGATATTGCAAATGTAAGTAGGAAATCCCATTGCCAAGTATTGAAAACATGACACCCTCATATGCTGCAAAGGATGACATGGATACACTACAGGATAGGACACATTCCCCGTGGACCACATGGGTTCCTGCACAGTAACACTTCATTTTCATGAGACCAAAAATCACCATCACTGCAGCAAGGGCACGGTTAGCATCATCAACATCATGTACATCAGAAGCAAAACCACTAGAGAACAGAAAGTTGCTTTATTCAGCATTTGGGTGATAGAAGTGAAAGAAAAAATTTAACAAAGGCCAATGGCCAGTCCATAATAAGAGTCCAAACAGGGTGCCAGTGCCAGATGTCACCCTATGCATGCCTGCACTGCTACACACCAGGGACAATCCCCTCGGAGGGGCATACGGGGGGGCAGGCCAGGCACCGCAGGGACAGGATCAGGGCTCAGCAGAAGGAGGCAGGGAAGGGGTGGTGGGTGCTGGAGAGCCACTGACAACTGCAGTGGAGGTGTCTGACATGGTGTGTGCCGGCACAACTGGGGGGCATGACTCAGATGGTGTGGGTGCCGGCACGACTGCAGTGGGCCGTGCAGATGGAGTGGACAGGTTCCCCACTGCAGTGCCCAAGTCAGACGGGGTGGTAGTGGACTCCACTGCAGTGCCTACCTCCAGGGGAGGAGAATGGGGTTCAGGTAAGGTGGGCAGGACAGAGGGGGAGGAACCCGTCTCCACACCAGTGGCACAGACATGCGCAGCGGGGGGTGTGGTGCTGGAAGAGCAAGTGGCAGGGGGAGAAGGCCGGATCATTTTGGGGATGGTGTATCTGTGGGTGGGAGAACCTGGGGCAGGGTGTGGTGGGGGCACCTGTGGAGTGGGGGCCTGAGGGATGGAGAAAGGAGACTTGGTGCTTGAGCTGCAGGGCGGCGGAGGGGTCTTGCTCTTACGGGTCCGGGGGGACTTGCAGATGGGGGCCTCAGTCTGTCTGCACCTGGGGGAGGGTGTCCGGGGGCGAGGGGCACTCCCCTCCGTGTGGGTGGGCTTCCTCTTCCCCCTGAATGCTGTATCAGCTGGATTGGAGGGGAAGAGGCCGAGGTCACTGAGGAAGACCCGCTGTGTCTGTGGGGTTGCAGGTGAGGCAAGGGAAGGGGCCTTGGAGGGAGAGGGATCTGAGGACTGCGCAGTGCTCGTGGATGCGTGTGTGTGTGCCTGGGCCCCATCCCCTGTGAGTGTGGTTTCAGTCCCCTGACTGTGCGTGCATGTGCGTCTGGATTTTGGCGTGTGTGTCTGTGTGCTGCTTGTGTCTGTGCTGGTGTGTGCCTGTGCCGGTGTGTGTGTGCTTGGGACAGGTAAGGTGCTGGGGAGCGTGGATGGGGCAGAGGTAGGAGGGGTGAGGGACTGTCAGAGGAGGGACACTGCTGCCGTCAGGGAGGAGTCCATGGACCTATTGCCCCTCTGTAGGGCAGACATGCCCGATGAGATGCCCTCCATGAACGACACCAGCTGAGTCAACAGAGTGGTGTGGGCATGGAGGACACTCAGCATTGCTGTCTGCCCTACATGGAGCTGGCGAAGGAGGTACACAGACTCCTCACTCAGGGCAGCAGGGGACAAAGGGGCAGGGGGTGCGGTGCCTGGCACGAAGGAGACACGCTCCCACACATGGGAGCCTCCACGGACCTCGGGAATGGGAGCCGATGGGAGGGCGGTGGCGGTGGTGGTGGTGGTGGCGGGGACAGCAACACTAGCTGGGGTGTGGTGGCTGCTGACACCCGCCTCCACAAGGGAGTCATCCTCCGAGCTGCTGTGGTCCTCAGCTGAGGTGGATGCTGCTGAGGACTCCTCGGTGTGGCTCCCCTCGCCCTCCGTGCCACTGGGTCCCTCCGACCACTCCTCGGCTGCTGACCCAGTCTGGCTCTGTCGCTCCTCCTGGTCCATGGAGCTGTCCCCTCCTGTGGCCGTGGATGTATCTGCAAACAATAGGGAAACAGACAAACATCAGTCACCTGCACCGAACGCACACACCACAGTAAGTACAGCACATTACAGAGCAAGCCCTGGCATCCTTAGTTGAACATTGCCAAAAGTGCCCAAACAGAGTAGGAGAAGCCAATTGTCAGTCTGATGGTCAATCATGGCACTCACATCCCTCCTGGCCTTGCACCCATCTGTCTGGTGTCTGTTGGATGGCAATACCCCAGTGTGGACACATGCACCACCTACACAGTAGTTGGACAGTGCAGAGAACACGGTGAAGCATGTGAACATGCACACATCACAACTCTTGCCACTGAGTCAGTACAGGTGTCCGGATAAAGGGATGGCCAGAGTCAATTTTGAAATGCATGTGATGCATACCAGCACCAGACACCATGATGCACCCATGTCCTGATAGTCATTGCCACAATGGTGTGCATGTAGCACATGTCACTCCCCTGCAGGATCACTCATTGGAAGTTTCATGCCATGGCACAGGCATGCCTGCTAAGTCATACATCACTGTCTCCAGTCACATGGGCAGGGCAGCCAGACAACAACAGTCTGCACTGTGTCACAATCGTAGGTCATGGGGAATGCAAGTCCTGGAGCTGAACAAGTGCACATGTACATCCCCCACACACCACATCATCTGAACACTTATTTGTCCACGTCATACCAATTGGACATATGGGAGACCTGTAACACAACCCTCTGAACCTGAGCACCTCACAATCTGCTGTGAATGGGAAACAGCTGCCTGAACTTCACATTCGCATACCCCAGTCTGCACGGTCAGGTGATCAAACACCTATGTGTCACACAAGTATCGTCTCCTATGGTCACATCTCTGGTGGCATGCTGAGCCCCAACAGAGAAACACCCCAGTAGTCCTGACAATGAAGCCACAGCACACTGACACAGAGGCAGACACCTGAGGGGACATATCACTGAGCACAACGTGTCAGCTGATACACGGGAGTGGGAGTACAGAGTGTATTGTATGGCCTGGAGTAGGCATGACTGTCCTGCCCCACGTGAATGAGGGATGAGCCCTGGACAGTAGGCAGGTGGCTAAGTATGTGTGACACACGTAATATACACACTCCTGGGGCCCAAACATTGTTCACACCTGCAGCATGGGTGTGTGCCAGATACCCCAGGCACATGTGGTGGATCAGCTCAGCAATTGGACCACATATCAAAGTAACACGCAGATTACATGTCAGAACACAGGCATTGTGTAAGCAATGGACCCACCCATGATGCCCACCATAGAGTTAGGGGAACAAATGCTGTCCCCCACCTTGAGCTAAGCAATATGGAAGGACACAGTACCCAAGTGACAATTCCCTGACTGTAAGGGCCACACCTGTGTATCAGATGAGGAGTGGGCAGTGCACAATTGAGGGACATGGGTCCTGGACCACATGACTGATGTACTGTGGAAGTTTAACCAGGCCAGAGGAGGGCACATAGCATGGCAGACAAAGTTCACAATGCAGTCATGGACTCACCCCCTCCTTGCTGCTCTCTGGCCTTCAGCTGCCCATCCAGATCAGGGAAGACCACCGCCAGGATCCTGAGCATGTGGGGGGTCAGGGTCCGGTGTCCGCCCCTCCTGCAAGGAGGCGACAGCTTCAGCTGGACTCGTGCGATCCTCCGGGTCCAGCCCCGAAGGTCCTGCCACCTCTTCTGGCAGTTGCGGATCCGGCGCTTGTAGACTCCCACGGATCTCACTGCCCGGACGATGGTCAGCCATATCTGCTGCTTCTGGTGGGCATCAACCTGTGAGGATGACAAAGTGAAAAGGCCATTACTACACATGCAACATATCCGTGCATTACACAGTTGGATATACATGTCTCAATCACAGGGGCACATGATGTACACAGGAAGTGCAACGATGGCTATGGACTGTTTGCCAGCAGTTACTACATGGTATCATTGCCTGGGAAGTAAAACCTTGTTTAAATGCACTGTCACTGCACTATACCTGTTCAGTGCATGTAACTACACACTATGGGGGGGTGACAACTACTCAGTGAGGCTGCTAGCCAGTGGCGTGCACACTGTAAGTCTTGCTAGTCAGACAACATGCACATTTAGTAAGGCAGTGGACAGCACACTCACCTGCTCCCCTGCTTTCCCATACAGCTTGCTGTACTGTGGAAGGAGGCTGTCCAGCAGGGCCTGGTTCTCCTCAGTGCTGAAGGCTGGGGCTCTCTCCACAGTACGTGCCATTGCAGGATCCAGAGGGTGCAGATACAGCAGCAGTGGTGGTGGCAGATGTCGTCCTGGAGCATGTAGTGCAGGCAAGTGAGCTCTCAGGGGAACAGCCAGCATTATATGTGTGCTGCTGAGGCAGATACTGTCCCATGTGTCCAAAGTGATAGGTCCAAGTCGTTTGCATCTTCTGAATCTGGCCAATCCATGGAATTGCACCACTTACACACGCCCACAGCATTCTTCAAAAGTTCAACTTCATGAGACCCATGAATTTGCAACATTGTTGTGGGTGACAAACTGAATTCACAGCATCAGACTCGTTAAAGATTTGAAAACGCGTCCGTTGCCAGGCCAGGCCATAGCCAATGGGTGCGCACCAATCGGTCAACTGCTGTACAACGCGTACATCGGATGACAACGCGTACCCGCTCACATTGTATGCAATGGCCAATGCGTGCGCACCGATCGGTCCATTGCTGTACAACGCGTACCCGCTCACATGGTATGCAATGGCCAATGGGTGCGCACCGATCGGTCCATTGCTGTACAACGCGTACATCGGATGACAACGCGTACCCGCTCACATTGTATGCAATGGCCAATGCGTGCGCACCGATCGGTCCATTGCTGTACAACGCATACCCGCTCACATTGTATGCAATGGCCAATGCGTGCGCACCGATCGGTCCATTGCTATACAACGCGTACATCGGATGACAACGCGTACCCGCTCACATTGTATGCAATGGCCAATGCGTGCGCACCGATCGGTCCATTGCTGTACAACGCGTACCCGCTCACATAGTATGCAATGGCCAATGGGTGTGCACCGATCGGTCCATTGCTGTACAACGCGTACATCGGATGACAACACATACCCGCTCACATTGTATGCAATGGCCAATGTGTGCGCACCGATCGGTCCATTACTGTACAACACGTACATCGGATGACAACGCGTACCCGCTCACATTGTATGCAATGGCCAATGCGTGCGCACCGATCGGTCCATTGCTGTACAACGCGTACATCGGATGACAACGCGTACCCGCTCACATCGTATGCAATGGCCAATGGGTGCGCACCGATCGGTCCATTGCTGTACAACGCGTACCTGCTCACATCATATGCAATGGCCAATGCGTGCGCACAGATCGGTCCATTGCTGTACAACGTGTACCTGCTCACATCATATGCAATGGCCAATGCGTGCGCACAGATCGGTCCATTGCTGTACAACGCGTACCTGCTCACATCATATGCAATGGCCAATGCGTGCGCACCGATCGGTCCATTGCTGTACAACGCATCCCTGTACAAGTCACTGGCATATGTCACCATGCCTGTCACAGGTGAACATATGCCAGCCACATATACTTCCCAGGGAGTGAGGGGCACACCTACAACACCACAGCCTGTCCACACTGTATCCTAAGGCATGTAAGGCTGCATTACCTATTCCGTGTATGGGGGTCAACATGTTGTTCTGTGGGTGGCACTTGGGGGCAGCCACTCCCAGGATGTGCACGTGTTCATGGGGACAGAATCCTTGGTGTGTCGTGCACATGACCACTGTGATGTGCAACTGTTCATTTCTGAGCATGTGGCATGGTCACATTTCACGGTTGTGTATGTGTATGTCATGTCACATACCCCCTGAGTCCCATGTGGGACGGTATGTGCGTCCCAGGGTGACCCATTGCCACAATAGTGATGGCCCTCCACAGTCTGTGTGCATGTTGTGTTTACAATGTCTCTGATTCCATGTGCACAATGGGAGACAGTCTCCACATCGACGTTGTTTGTGCATGGACTTTGATGTGCGTGTGTGTGTCACAGACGTCCATGTCTGTCCTGACGAGGCAACAGGGACCACTACCTGTGGGGGTCATGGTTGTTTTGCTGTGGTGTATTCATGATGCACCATGTCATGCCAGTGTCCATGTGGCAATACAGGGTCCCTGGGAATCTACCTGTCGATGAGCTGTGATGCCTGGGGCACATCTGTCCTCACATGTCACTGTGGTGTGTGTTTGTAATGTGACAGCAGTAGATGGGAACTGTGACACAGCCTAATGATATCCCATGGCACAACCTGGGACTTGTTGATGCCACTTGTTGAACTGTGATGTTAGATGTTGGCCATGTAGGTGCCATACATGTCCTTACGGAACTGCACACATCATGTACTTGTGTCTCATAATGATGTATCATGTGATATTGAGTCTGGTCAATGCCACATATGTGGGGTGACTGACAATCTTTCTTTCTTCACCTATGCACTGCAGGGCACCAGCTGTCCATAGACCATTCCCTGACCTTGCAACCATGGTCGAACGGGACTGCATCCGACGGTACCGCTTCACCAGGCCGCTGATTGAGGAATTGACGGTGCGGTTGGCCCCACATTTGCAACCTGGCCGGACATACCCTACAGCGCTGACCCCCAAGGTGAAGGTGATGGCAGCCCTACACTTCTTTGCCACCGGTACCTTTCAACACACTGTGGCGTCTGCTGGTGGGATGTCACAGACCATGTTCAGCCGTGTGCTCCGCGATGTTTTGGAGGCTATGTTGAGATACCTGAACCAGTACATCTATTTCCCTAGACTTCAACAACTCACTGACGTGAAGAGTGACTTCTATGCCCTGGGGAGGATGCCGCATGTCATTGGCTCCATTGATGGGATACATGTGGCTTTGGTACCACCACAGGCCCAAGAGCAGGCATACAGGAACCGCAAACACTACCATTCGGTCAATGCACTGGTGGTATGTCTTGCAGATATGAGCATCTCACACGTCTGTGCCCGTTTCCCCGGTTCTGCACACGATGCCTACGTGATGAGGAGTAGTCGCATCCCGAGGATGATGTCACAGATGCGGAACCAGCGTGCCTGGCTTGTTGGTGTGTACTGACTTTGTACCATTGTGTGTGTTCTGCAATGTAGTGTTCCACCCTCTTTTCCAACTCAGCTAATGTGCAATTGTCTGTATGTAGGTGACTCGGATACCCCACATGCCGTGGTTGCTGACGCCCCTCAGGAACCCTGTGACACCAGCCCAGATGCGCTACAATGAGGCACATGGTCGGACCAGGAGAGGGATTGAGCGGACATTTGGTCTCCTGAAGAGCCGCTTCTGCTGCCTAGATAAGACAGGAGGGGCCCTCCCATATGCCCCAGCAAAGGTGTGCAAGATTGTCATCGTCTGCTGCATGCTACACAACCTGGCAGTGCGGAAGGAGTTGCCTCTCATCCTGGATGACGATGACCAACATCCGCCACCTGTGGAGGATCCTGGCCTGGACCACGATGCCAGTGATGATGATGATGATGAGGGTGATGTCCACACACAGCTCATCACCAACTTCTTCAGCTGAATGTGAGTATCCAGGGATGTTATGTCAATGATGTGAGTTTGCATGATATGTGTTGGTGGTGTTCTGGTGCTGTTTGAGTGTGTCCATGTGCTACATGACTGTATGCATGCAGCGATGTGTCCTTACAGGTAGTCTGTACTCCACAACAGTGTTGACATGCTAACTTGGTTCTGGGTGGGTATCTTGTGACATGTATTGGGCATGAGTATTGCAGTTCTGTTCTGTTCTTCAGTGCTTTTGACTGTGTGTCATTTCTGTCCTTCACAGGGTACTTTCAGAGTTGTTTGGTCAACTGTGATCCCCGACACCGTGAATCAACTTCCAGGGTGGTAGCTGTTGTTTCCCTACAGGTGATGTGCGCCACACCCATGGACTTCCTTTCTTCTACACTTGTTGACTGTGTGACCACTGCCAGGTGGGATTACCTTGCATCTGTAGTGGTTACAACATGTTGCAAATGTGTAATAAACCTGTGCTTCACTTTGTGATGTGTGTTGTCTGTGGTCACACATCTGACTGACATTTGCTTACTGCACCAGTGGGCTAGTTAACACAGACTGTGAATAGGTGTTGGGTCTGTGCATTGCACCGTATTTCCTGGCAACATCAGTGTAGGCGATGAGTCAGATGTCCCTGGTGTGTATGTGTTGTGTAGCCCTGGTGGTGTGTCTCCCTCATATGTGTCACGTCGCCATGACTCACATGCCGGTGTTGTACTTGCTGTAGCAGTTAGCATGCACAGTGTCATTTCACAGATCATCATCTCCACTTCAGAAACAACTTTGGAATCACAACAGAGGCAAGTATGGTGTATTAGTGAGTTTATTGACATACATGTGTGAGTATAGTGCACAGGATGGTGGGTGCTGTACATTGTGATTGTAATCCAAAGTTCCTAGATGATTTGGAAGTCCTGATAGCAGAAATGTCCTGAGTAAAGTCCACAGTCATCTGATACATTGGTCCAACTTGAGCTCCCCATGTCATGTGGGAGAGTTGTGTTGCATTCGACAGGGTGAAGAGTTTGCGCACAAAGGTGATTTTCCAGAACAGGTGTTGGCTTCCTGGGGGTTGTGCATGGCCATCGGCCTCTCAGTTGTCCTTCCTCGGACGACCCCTCTTCTTTGGGGGGGGACCCTCAAGTGCAGGCTGCTGCGGTGCAGGGGACTCTCCGCCAGAGTCATCCTCCCTCCCTGTGGCAGTTGCAGTTGTTGCAGCACCAGATGTTGTGGGCACACAAGGAGGTGTTGACATGTTGGTGCAAATCTGGCGGAGGCATTGTAATATGTCCCTATGCACCGCCGTCAGTTCTTGCAATGTGTCCCACTTGGACTCCATGCGGGACATGTGGGAGTCCGAGCGGGCATGATGGGCAGCCTGCTGCTGTTGAATGTCCCTGAGGATCCCCACTACCTGGCTGAACTCTCCGGTGCTAGTCTGGTACGCATCAGCTATGCGTAACCAGTTGTGGGTCATCATGCAGTCCAGAGCTCTCTGCAAGCAGCGACCTATGTCTACCACCCCTGGCGACACGTGCAGGACCTGCGGTGGCATGCACAGGTGACCCTGGGCCCCCTTGGGGGTTGTTGCTGGTGTTGGTGTCCGTTGCTCCACATTGGGCCGGGGGCCGTGTGCTGTTGGTGGTGGTGGTCCTTGGTCTGTCCGTGTCAGCAGGGGTGGTCTGTGTGTTGGCAGTTGTTGGAGGGGTGGGTGCAGGGGGTGCAGCTGGTGGTCCTGCTGGTGCTGCATGATGACTCACTGCAGAGGGGCCAGGTAGCTCTTTGTCATCCGAGGAGGGCAGAGGCTGTTCCACACCAGTGAGCTGAGTGTCCCCCGGAGCCTGGGACAGGGACTCCTCAGCGTCTGCTGCTGTGTCCCCATCATCACCTGTTTTTGGGAGACACACACAATGTATGTTATGTTTCTGCAGGCATCAGTGGTTCACACACCTGACAGTTGTGACTGTACCTCTGGATGCGGGCCTGTACATTGCATTGTCCTAAGTTGTCACAGTCAGAGGTTGATATTGGTGTAGCACATTGTCCTGCATACTTTGAGCATTTCAATATGAATGTTGAGGTGTGTACATGGCCAGCATTGGTTGTATTTGGTGGACATCCAGCCATCCTTCTCCCCCCCAGCCCAGTTCTCCCACCATAAAGCATGCCACCCTTGCAGTGGGTTCAGGTTGACTCTCAGGATGTCAGTAGGTGGTGTCCTGTTGTTTGTTGGTGCCCAGTTCCCAGCATGGCCTTGTGATCCCCACAGCAGTACCCATTGTCAGCCATCTTGTCAGTTCTTTTCCACTCCCTGTGAGGTGTGCATACTTGAGTGTGAGCTTGCTGGGCCATGTGGCTGGGGGATGTTGAGCTGTGACTACCACTCCCATCATGCTATTGCCTCCACCCCCCTTCCCAGCATGCCCATACTTCCTTCCTTTTGAGTGGACTTCAGTGTGTGTGAGTGTGACAGCAATGGCAAGATGGCTGACAGTGGTGTCCTGCTGTTTGTTGGGGCCCAGTTCCCAGCAGGGCCTTGTGATCCCCACATCAGAGCAGCATTGTCAGACATCTCTGAAGTGGCTTTCCACTCCCTGTGAGGTGTGCATGCTTGAGTGTGAGCTTGCTGGGCCATGTGGCTGGGGGATGTTGAGCTGTGACTACCACTCCCATCATGCTATTGCCTCCACCCCCCTTTCCAGCATGCCCATACTTCCTTCCTTTTGAGTGGACTTCAGTGTGTGTGAGTGTGACAGCAATGGCAAGATGGCTGACAGTGGTGTCCTGCTGTTTGTTGGGGCCCAGTTCCCAGCATGGCCTTGTGATCCCCACATCAGAGCAGCATTGTCAGACATCTCTGAAGTGGCTTTCCACTCCCTGTGAGGTGTGCATGCTTGAGTGTGAGCTTGCTGGGCCATGTGGCTGGGGGATGTTGAGCTGTGACTACCACTCCCATCATGCTATTGCCTCCACCCCCTTCCCAGCATGCCCATACTTCCTTCCTTTTGAGTGGACTTCAGTGTGTGTGAGTGTGACAGCAATGGCAAGATGGCTGACAGTGGTGTCCTGCTGTTTGTTGGGGCCCAGTTCCCAGCATGGCCTTGTGATCCCCACAGCAGTACCCATTGTCAGCCATCTTGTCAGTTCTTTCCACTCCCTGTGAGGTGTGCATGCTTGAGTGTGAGCTTGCTGGGCCATGTGGCTGGGGGATGTTGAGCTGTGACTACCACTCCCATCATGCTATTGACTCCACCCCCCTTCCCAGCATGCCCATACTTCCTTCCTTTTGAGTGGACTTCAGTGTGTGTGAGTGTGACAGCAATGGCAAGATGGCTGACAGTGGTGTCCTGCTGTTTGTTGGGGCCCAGTTCCCAGCATGGCCTTGTGATCCACACATCAGGGCAGCATTGTCAGACATCTTTGAAGTGGCTTTCCACTCCCTGTGAGGTGTGCATGCTTCAGTGTGAATTTGCTGGGCCATGTGGCTGGGGGATGTTGAGCTGTGACTACCACTCCCATCATGCTATTGCCTCCACCCCCCTTCCCAGCATGCCCATGCTTCCTTCCTTTTGACTCTGCTTCCCTGTGGGGTAGTGTGCCTGAGCTGACAAGATGGCTGCCAGTGTTATCCTGGCGTTAGTTTGGCTACAAGTCCCATGTGTGTCCCTGTGCTTCACACAGCATAACCCAGGGTGGTGGTTCTTTGTGGGATATTTAATTAGAGTGTGAGGCAATGCATTCTCCCAGGTGAGTTGTGTGGAGTTTGTATTAGGGGTGTGTGTGAGAAGAGCTGCTGGTAACTATGGTCAGTGCTGTCAGTCCTCCTTCCCTCCCAGCCCGATTTCCCACCATGGAACGTGCTTCCATTGCAGGGAGTGCAAGTTTGCTTTCAGGATGTCAGTCAGTGGTGTCCTGCTGTTGGTTGGTGCATAGTTGCCAGCAGGGCCTTGTGCTCCCCACAGCAGTAGCCAGTGTCAGCCATCTTGTCAGTTGTTTTCCACTCCCTGTGATGTGAGCATGGTTCATGGTGGTGTTGATGTGCGTATTGTGAGGGTGAGCAATATCTGTGACTACAACTCCCATGATGCTATTGGCTACACTGACTTGACCTGCATACACTGAATTCCTTCCTTTCAGTGGGCTTCCCTGTGAGGTGGTGGTGTAGTGATGGCTACATATCTGACTGTTTGTTGGTTAGATTTGTGCCACTGCCTAGCTGTATTTGTTGTTGGGTTTGTACATGTCATGACACAGTTACATCTCACTATGAGATGGCATGTATTGTGTTTATCTGACTGACATACACATCTTAGGATGATTATGTCTTGGTTGGTGTGTATTTGCTAAGGGTGCATGGTTTGACTATCCCCTTGACAGTGATGTGTGTGTATTGTCACACAATATTGTGTACATTTGTTGTGTACTCACCAGGCTCTGGGATGTTTGCTAGTCCATATACGCTCACTGGTGGTAGGATGGCCCGCACCTTCTCCTCCCAGGGCCTGAGGTATACAGGTTTGGCAGGAGGGCCACTGCCGGTGTGTTGCCTCAAGGCGTAGTCCTTCTTCAGTAGGTCCCTGACCCTCCTGCGCACGTCATACCACCTGTTCTGGATGTCTTCCTTTGTGCGCAGACATGGTGATCGTGCGTTCACCCGGTCAACGATCCTCGCCCACATCTTGGTTTTCTGCGAAATGGGGGTCTGTTGGACCAGTGTACCAAACAGCTGTGGCTCTACCCTGAGGATCTCATCTACCAGGATTTCCAATTCACTGTCTAGAAAGTTTGGATTCTTCTTTGGGGGCATGGTGATGGGTGGTGGTGGTGAGTGATGTGTGTGTTGGTGTGCAAGTGAGGGTGTGTGAGTGTGGGTTTTGCTGGGTGTGTGTGAGGGTGCTATTTGTTGTGGTGCTGATGGTGTGTGGCTTGTGTGATGGATGAGTTGTGAGTGTGTGTGTGGTTGCTGTCTGTTGGTGTTGAGTGCTGGCAGGTAATTCAAGTTTGCAAAGGATCATGGTAGGGATTTGTGTCCTTTATATGGGTTGAGTTGTGGGTGTGTCTTTGTTCCATGCCCCCCCCAGTATTTATTGGCTTTGTAATTGCTTGTTTGTCCCTTTTTTTTGGTGTTTTTTCCTTTGTACTTTTTGTGCATGTAGGAGAAGTTCTTCTGATCGAGTAGGATGCTGCAGTTGGTCTCGTGCGGGCTTCTCCGGCTCGTTCACGCTGTATTTCTGCTGTGTTTTATGTGCGGTGTACGTGTCGGTCGCGGTGTATTGGCTTGCTTCGGCTCGCTGTTTTGTATGCGTGTCGGTCGTACGGCTTGAGCTCCGTGCGACTCGTTCGGGTTTTCCAGGCATTGCATCGTACTGTGCGGGTCGGAGTTCGCGGGTACGTTTCATTCGGGTTCCTTCCTGATGCGTGTCGGTCGGTTCGATTCGCCGTTTTTTCCGGCCGGATGGCTGCTTTCCGTGCGGTTCGGTCGGTCGTCTTGGGTTCCGTGCGAGTCGGTCGTGAATCGCATGCATTACATCGTACTTCGCGGTTCGGGCTGCACCGGTCCGTGTCGGTCGGAATAAATTCACGATCCGAGTCGGTCGGTACGTTTTCCGGCCCGAATCGGAATCGGCCCCTAAACCTAATTAATTTACTATTCCCACTCCAGTCTAAAATAAATTGGAGTAGGTGCTGGACACTAAAATAAATTAATTTACTATTCCCACTCCAGTCTTAAATAAATTGGGGTAGGTGTTGGACACTAAACCTAATTAATTTACTATTCCCACTCCAATATAAAATAAATTGAGGTAGGTGCTGGACACTAAACATAATTAATGTACTATTCCCACTCCAGTCTTAAATAAATTTGGGTAGGTGCTGGACACTAAACCTAATTAATTTACTATTCCCACTCCAGTCAGTATTAAGGGGCCCATTGGGATGGTGGGCGGATCGCCCCCGCCGGGCCGGCGGTAGCCACTGCTGGCCCGGCTGGTGCGATCCGCCCGCCATCCTTGCATGATTGACCCCCGCCATATTAGTATGGCTGGGGGGTCCGCGGCGGACGGGAAGACCGTCCGCCGCTTTTCCGCTGGTCGACTCGTCGACCGGGCGGAAACATGCCATAATATGGTGGCGGTGTCTGCAAGACACTGCCATCCATATTACAATGCAGGCGGTGACTCGCCTTTCCATGGCGCCGTTGCCGCCATGGAAAGGCATACGGTTTCTGCTTTGGGGGGCCCGTTGCGGGCCCCCGGAGTGTTGGGGGGGTGGGAGGTGCACATGGGGGGTACCGCCCTACATTGGCATGGACAAGGTGGCAGGCACCGCGCGGTGCCTGTCATCTTGTGCATGCCAATGCACAACCTGCATCCACAGCATTGTGGCGGGCGGTGCTGTGAGCACCGCCCGCCACAATGTTGCTAATGGGGATGCCACCGTGGCGGTGGCATCCTAATGCCCAGAGCGGGACCGCCGCACATCTGGCGGACGGTCCCATTCACCGTTACGGTGGCGGGCAGACTTTGTCCGCCCGCCATCGTAATAGGCCCCTTAATTAGGATAATTGCTGGACACTAAACTTAATTGATTTACTTTACCCAATTCAAACAGTATTAAATTATGTAAATGTGATATCTAAAATTTAATAATCTAACTATAAACACAACAAGAAATATAATTTAAATATCAAAACTATAATATTAATTAATATATAGAAATAACACTACAAAAACTATTATATTAATTATTAGACAACAAAATTTAATAAAACTTTATAACCAAAATTAAAATTCATAAATTAATTTAATACCAAATGTATATAAATTAAACAAAACTCTAATATAATATATTATTTCTAAAAAATAAACACCATAAGCAACTATAAATATAACATTCCACTACAAAAATTAAATTAATTAATTTCATAAATTATTTTTTCTATCAAAATTATAACTTTTCACAATTTATAAAAAAATTTAACTTAATTATAAAATCCAACACACCCTTAAAACTCATAAATTCAACATCCCAACCATAATATTTTAATTCAATTTAAAAATATTAAAATCTCAAATAAATTAAATAATTTTGAAATTTAAATATTTTTTTTTTTTTTTAAACACTCCCATTATCCCCTATAAAACAAACATCCCACTCATTAATTTATATTTCTACATAATAAAATTTAATTTTAATATAAAAATTTGATTTTATTTTAAAATTTAAATATTCTCAACAATATTTTTAAAACATTCCCCACCCTTATCCCCTAAAAACACATCACAATCCTAAAATTTTACTCAAATTCTCAAATTTAAAAATAAATTTCAAAATTTAATTTTTTTTTTATTATCTTCATATTTTTACAAAATTTCCCACCATTACACCCTATAAACACAACATCCCAGTTCTCAAAATATACATAGGAAATGTTAAATTTCTATCCAAATTTGATTTTAAATTATTAAACTATTTAAATATTCTAAACAATTTTTTTAAAACACTCCCCACCCTTATCCCCTCTAAACCCAACATCCCGCTCCTAAAATTTAATTTCTAAATTCAATTTTAAAATTTTGAAATTAAAAATGTAAATTTTTAATAAATAAAAAATGTTTCAATTGTTTTTTAAAACACTCCCCACCCTTACCCCCTATAAACCCAACATCCCGCTCCTAAAATGTAATTTCTAAATTCAATTTTTAAATTCTGAAATTAAATTTTTTTTTAATAAATAAAAATTCTTTCAATTTTTTTTAAAACACTCCCCACCCATATCCCCTATAAACCCAACATCCCGCCTCTAAAAATAGAAATCTAAATTCAAAAATATATTTTCTAAATTAAAATTACATTTTTAATTTTTAAAAACATTATCAAAAATATTTTTATAACACTCCCCACCCTTATCCCCTAAACCCAACATCCCGCTCCTAAAATTATATTTCAAAATACTAATTTTGTATTCAAAATTAAATATATAAATATTAAAAATTTCAAATATTTTACAACACATTTTCAAACACTACCCACCCTTATATCCTATAAAAACAACTAAACACTACTAAAAATATATCATACAAATCATTTCTTCATAACACAAACAATAAAAACAAAATGCTTTAACGATATTTTAACATGACGATATTTTGTCATTCGATATTATAAACTTTGATATTTTTATACACACTTACAAATCGATATTTTTCACATCGATATACAAAACATCGAGATTTATTACCAACGATATATAAAACTCGATATTTTTGTATATCGATATATAAAAATCGATATTTAGACTACTTACCGTCACTTTCGGGCTCTGAAAGGAAGGTTTCTTATGCACTTTTTGAATAGGAGTTCAATGGTATCTTGTCTTGTGCACTTCAATCCCTTTGGGCCCCAAGAAGGCACAGTTCCCATAACGCGTTTTGCAAAGGATTCGTGGCTCTTCCCCTTGAGTGCCGGCCAGTGACATCATCTGAACCAGTCACGGAACTCTGCCAGCTTGCGGAACTCCACGGAATTTACCCGAATTTTTTGGTTACTCCACAGAATGGAACTCTGCCCAGGCCTACTTGCTACAAGTGTTAACAGGAAAAAAGGGTCCTTCAACCACAGTACCTGAAGTGACAGAACCATAGGACATCTTGAGGCTTTGGCAGCACAGTTGAAGGCCTCACCACTTGCCATTGCTGATTGACTAACACACCTTCATTACTTCCAGCTCTCCAAAGATTTTAGACCCACTGCTTTCTTCTCCATTCTTAAACATTGCTCAATCACAATTTCAGCCATGCTGCACTGTTCACTAGAAAACAAACTATGAAAATAATAACAGCTACACACTTTAACCTCCTGACCATACAGGACTTCATCAAGGCTGTAAAAGCTTGTAGGCCAGCACGAACACCTGCAGACCCATGTCCAGCTCTTATATGCAAGAAAATCCTCATTAATAGCTCTGCAGCTAATTAAGTCAGAACTATCAGCAGCTCCTTGGATAAAGGTCTCATCCCCAAAAAATCCCTAAAACAAAGGGGTATTCAAACAAGGGCGCCTGTTTCTAGGCAAAAAAGATTGAAAGATCAGCTTGAAGACAAATATTCACATTGGTCGAAGAAAATAACCTTCTCTTAGATTACCAAATCAGATTCTGGTATGGCTGTAGGACAAAAGCAGCACTGACTTTTTACGATAGATTCAAATGGAATACCAACACCCCCATTACTTGACCTCTCCCTTGCCTTTGATTCTGTTCATCACTCCATAGACTTGGAATTGGACCAATCTTCATTAAAATAAAACTTTGATTCTGTAGTCCAGCTAGACCTCTAAAATCGAGGATGGCACCTCTGCCTATAATACTCCCTACACTGCACCTTTTTTTGCCAACTTGTCAATAACAACCTGGTGCATTCCTGCATATATATGGTTTGATATGCTACATATATGGGAACTGTTCAATGTGGCGTGCTCACAATAACTATTTGATTTCTATTTAGTGTAGCACAGATGTGTGGCAGAGCATACCAGCAGCACTAGTATGAACTCACTGGCACACATTTCATCTCAGGAGGAAGGAATCGTATTTTGGGAATTGAACCTGTGGCTTACCAGTCACAGACGCCAACTTAATTGTTGGTAATACACTAAGCAGTCCTTCATTTGTATGATAATAAATGCTGTGTTCCAAAGTTTTGCTCATGAGCCCGTGTCCAGCAATTTCATAAGTCAGGAGAGCCGAATACCGAGACTGTCTAGACGTGATTCTACGTGTGCCATTTTCATCCACCATCGGGCACTCCCTGCTCCTTTATCTCACTCTTGCAGGTTCTTTTTTGTTTTTACTTTCTCCCTTTGTCACAGTTGTTCCATCTTTTGCTCTGTCCTCCCCCTTTTGTGTTTTTCTCCCTCTTGTTCTGTGACAAAGTCTGATGAGGAAAAGTATTCACGGGACTCCAAAAATGAGTGCACGTGGGCTCAGCCTGCAACCACCTGCTCAAATTAAGCACTGCCACTAAGCCTAACATTTTGAGACCTGAACATAAAGGCAGCCTCGCCCATGAATATTTGGCAATATTCCATTCAGTAAAATCAAATTGTACCTTCATTCAACAATGGGTCAGGAGCATTTTTCTGGACTTGCAAGGATAAATATTTCACTACCAAATTGCCCTACCACAGAAGAATCAGTGACTTGGCAAAAAGGGTGTTGTTTTTAAATAACTTTGCAAAAACTTGTCTTTGGTGCTTTGGAGTAAAGTGTGTTGAAGCTATTTTTTAGTTTTCAATGCACTTAATCTGCATTTCAAAGATCACTGTGAGTAGCCTACGTATAGTGTAAAATCTACAAAACCATTTGTTATAATATCTGTGTTGTCCAATATGTTTAAATAGCAGTTTGTCACTTCTTTTTCTCATATTGGCTATGAGTGTAGCTCAGACCCCATTTCTGAAATTGCTTTTCCTGCCCCATTCACGGAAGTGTCGGCTCCCCACCCACAGAAGTTCGGGTCTAGTTGCACCCCTTATCCCAATTATTATTAGGTTTTTAAGGTTTTAGTAGATAATTGGATGGCAACAGACATTAACAGAGCAGGCAAGTACATAATAAATGTGATACTGTTTTAAATTACAAACCAATCGACTACACATGAGTGCACAAGTGCTGTTGGTGATCATGAAAACTAGTGCTGTCCTCAATTATCTGTCAGATTCTCAAATCCTAGGGGGAAATGACAGATGCACTTGTTAGTTGAGATGCACAATTTGTTAGATTCATGGTTGGTCCCAGGGGCATCCTTGAATCGTGATAAGAGTCGTTAACGATGTATATATTTACCTTCAGGTAGAAGTGGCAAGTTTACAGGATCCCATAAGACTGCACTTAGCCACAACACATGCTTTTTAATGCATAGCACCTGAGACCTGGTCATTACTATGCAGAAAAGCGGATTCCCATAGGTCACAATTTTCAATCCCGAAACACCCAAAAATCCAATCACTGCCAGATCTAGTTCCATAAATACCAGTGACCAATGAGCGTGACCATGGAATAAGACTTAATTCAGCCATATTCTGCTGCCTGCGTGCTTTGGAGCATTTGTATCATTTGAGCATCTTCAACTCAAAACTGAAAACAAACTAAGAAACGTTACTGTAAGCTACTTTCGAAAACATAAACCAATGTTACAATGCAGTACTTAGGGGTAGGTTGCATCTAAATTGTGATTCCTTAACTGCTTTTAAAAATGTGCATTTATTTGCTACCTACTATTGAGGCCTACTTAAGTCCACTAAATGACTATAATCCGAGTTCATTCTGCCAGATTCTAGTCCCATCTTTCTCTGTTTTTTCAGAAATTACAAAGAACTTTCTCATGCAAAATTCTCTCTGTACGTTGCCAAATCCAAAATGTAGAAACACAAAGAAAATGTAACATTTATTTTTGAATTTTGCCATTTGCATCTTTGTTCCAACGATGGGGCCGATTCCGATCTCGGCCGGAAGAGCACCTAACACTATTCGTCCGGAAAAAAACCAAGCCGAACGCGTGTTTCCCGACCGATTCGAACATACGTCCGAACGAGCAAGTACGATGCGCATAACTGCCCAGATCCCGACCCAGCTGTACTCACACAATCCAGTTCCTGTTCCCCGCCCGAGCCGGATCCGTAAATGCAGAATCGAGTCGCACGGAAGCCAAAATACAGCACCGTCCGGCCGGACTAGTACGATGCGCCTTCCGTACGCGCCGAACCCGTCGCTACGTATGGCACATCAGAGCATCCGGGAGAGGCGCACATAAGCTCCGATTCGCGCCACAAGACGATCCACGGCTACGAGACGAACACGCCAGCCACGAGTACGAGTCGAAGCAACGAGAAAGCCGAACGAGACGAACCAACCATGAATCCCATCGCGCAGGTCCTACCAATAGTCTACATCTATTACCGGAACTGGTACGGATGCGTACGGCGCAGAAGGTAAGTCAAACACCCACCACACAAACAAACGACACGTACCCGACATATAACACACACACATAGGGATGCAGAAATGACTTGCAACAGCAGAACCATAGGGGCGGGATGGCTATCAGCAATGCCATATACACCCATAGGGGCCTGGATGCCAACCACAACCACAACCCCTACCCATGAGGGGCTGGATACCTGTCACTACTACCACCCCTACTCATGGGGGGCTGGATGCCTACCACTACCACCACCCCTACTCATGGGGGGCTGGATGCCTACCACTGCCACCACCCCTACCCATGGGGGGCTGGATACCTGTCACAACCACCACCCCTACTCATGGGGGGCTGGATGCCTACCACTACCACCACCCCTACCCATGGGGGGCTGGATACCTGTCACTACTACCACCCCTACTCATGGGGGGCTGGATGCCTACCACTACCACCATCCCTACTCAGGGGGCTGGATGCCTGTCACTACTACCATCCCCACTCATAGGGGGATGGATGCCTACCACTACCACCACCCCTACCCATGGGGGGCTGGATACCTGTCACTACTACCACCCCTACTCATGGGGGCTGGATGCCTACCACTACCACCCCCTACCCATGGGGGCTGGATACCTGTCACTACCAACACCCCTACTCATGGGGGGCTGGATGCCTACCACTACCACCACCACTACCCATGGGGGGCTGGATACCTGTCACTACCACCACCCCTACTCATGGGGGGCTGGATGCCTACCACTACCACCACCCCTACCCATGGGGGCTGGATACCTGTCACTACTACCACCCCTACTCATGGGGGCTGGATGCCTACCACTACCACCACCCCTACTCAGGGGGGCTGGATGCCTGTCACTACTACCATCCCCACTCATAGGGGGATGGATGCCTATCACTACCACCACCCCTACCCACGGGGGGCTGGATACCTGTCACTACCACCACCCCTACTCATGGGGGGCTAGATACCTGTCACTACTACCACCCCTACTCATGGGGGGCTGGATGCCTACCACTACCACCACCCCTACCCATGGGGGGCTGGATACCTGTCACTACCACCACCCCTACTCATGGGGGGCTGGATACCTGTCACTACCACCACCCCTACTCATGGGGGGCTGGATGCCTACCACTACCACCACCCCTACCCATGGGGGGCTGGATACCTGTCACTATTACCACCCCTACTCATGGGGGGCTGGATGCCTACCACTACCACCACCCCTACTCATGGGGGACTGGATGCCTACCACTACCACCACCCCTACTCATGGGGGGCTGGATGCCTACCACTACCACCCCCCTACCCATGGGGGCTGGATACCTGTCACTACTACCACACCTACTCATGGGGGGCTGGATGCCTACCACTACCACCACCCCTACTCATGGGGGGCTGGATGCCTACCACTACCACCACCCCTACCCATGGGGGGATGGATACCTGTCACAACCACCACCCCTACTCATGGGGGGCTGGATGCCTACCACTACCACCACCCCTACCCATGGGGGGCTGGATACCTGTCACTACTACCATCCCTACTCATGGGGTCTGGATGCCTACCACTACCACCACCCCTACTCAGGGGGGCTGGATGCCTGTCACTACTACCATCCCCACTCATAGGGGATGGATGCCTACCACTACCACCACCCCTACCCATGGGGGGCTGGATACCTGTCACTATCACCACCCCTACTCATGGGTGGCTGGATGCCTACCACTACCACCACCCCTACCCATGGGGGGCTGGATACCTGTCACTACTACCACCCCTACTCATGGGGGGCTGGATGCCTACCACTACCACCACCCCTACCCATGGGGGGCTGGATGCCTACCACTACCACCCCCCCTACCCATGGGGGGCTGGATACCTGTCACTACCACCACCCCTACTCATAGGATGGGTAATGCATGACACAACCAGCATACTCCAACATAAGGAATGTAAGAAAAAAACATCCCCCCAACACCATGACAAGCGTGTGTAGACTGTGTCAAATGCCTACAACACTGAACATGAAATTGAACATACAATGTGACCCCCTATCACATGTGTCACACATAAATGTGTGTGGCCTCCACAATGCAAGCAGACCATGACCACTGTGGCAATGGGGTCCAACACCCATCATCACAGTGACCAAAAGGTAAGTGTGGGGTCCATAGCTGAAGCACATTTTGAACATTGTGGCAATGGGGTCTAAACCCTCATCATCACAGTGACCAAAATGTAAGTGTGGGGTAACCCTGGGCAAAGCACTACGCTACGCTCGCGTAGTTTGCGAAGTTTGCGCTACTTCGCACAACGCGAATTGCACGTAGCACAGTGCAAACACGCGTAGCGTAGCGTAGTGCAGCGTTCATTTTTTGCTTGCTCGCGGTCCTCAACGTCAAGTTGGCGACCGCGAGCAAGCAAAATGACATCCCGGCGAGTCTTTTTCCTCGTTCACGATCAGCAACATCAAGTTGCCGATCGCGAGCGTGGAAAATAAACCTCCCGGCGAGATTCTCAACGCGGGGAGGTCAGGTTTCTCATTGCGAGTGGTTGCGTATGCTCGCGACCGCTCGCGATGAGAAACTACCAGTCCGCGTTGAGAAAGCTGCCGCTCGAGTAAAAATCTACTCGAGCGGCAGTAAAAGACAGCTCGCACTGTGCAAGATGCCGTTTTCAATGATTGCACAGTGCGGACAAGCATCCGGCACTGTGCAATCATTGCGAACACGCACGCGTAGCTCGCGTAGTGCGAACTGCACTTTGCGTAGCTTCGCGTAGCTTCGCGTAGCGCTACTTCGCGAACTACGCCCAGGCTTAGTGTGGGGTCCATAGCTGAAGCACATTTTGAACATTGTGGCAATGGGGTCTAAACCCCCATCATCACAGTGACCAAAATGTAAGTGTGGGGTCCAAAGCTGAAGCACATTTTGAACATTGTGGCAATGGGGTCTAAACCCCCATCATCACAGTGACCAAAAGGTAAGTGTTGACATGGAAAAAGCTGCAACTGCCAAACAGCATGGATCATTCCTGATCACAGAACAACAAACACATCAGTGGCAAAGTAGTGCTTGTGTCCCATAGCAACATATATTGGGTGAGGCAAACAGTGCAGTGCAAATAAGACATACCTTTGGCCATGTGCAGACAAACAGCACCCATGGGGGCTGACACTGTCAACATTCATCAATAACACAATGACAGAAGTGACCATCATAATGCAGACCCACATATCTGCAACAATGGGCACACAAATGTAGATATCCTGGGGAGACTGTAGATGTGAGGTGAACAAATACCATACCATGGCAGCAATGGGACACACAAACCATGATCATTGTGCTGACTGATGACCTAGGAGTCCCAGGGACAGCAGGGGAAACCCACCAAACAACATACAGCCAATGGCACACTAAAGATATGCCAATGCAGTGGTGCAGATGCACAAACACAAACAGGCAGCCCCACACTGCATATCAAACACAACAGGTGAGGGGGGAGGGTGTGCCAGTGTCCCCAGGCAACCACACAACACATGATGAGGCCTGAATACCAATTACACAGATGTGCATACAGTGACACAAAAGTAACTCATGGATCCGAATCCCCTATGTGGGCAATCAGGCATTGTTAGATGAGAGGGAGCCCAAATTACACATGTCACACAAGCTTGTAGGAACAGCAACTAACACAGTAAGACACAGACCCACCACAGCACTACCCCCAGGATCCCCACATTGTGGTGACACTGGCCTGCATGATAATCCCACTGTGATGACAAAGCTAGATGTCGTTCACACTGCGAACCACAGTCATGTGTCCTGAGCAACAAACTACCATCACACCTACACAAGCACAAATCAATCAGCACGCCCTGTCAGCCAAGGCCAACATGGAGGCAGGGGTCTAGCAGTGCAACAACTCTTATTTGCACACACTCAACACCACACACCTCGACCTCCACCAATGTGCAGCAGTGAAGCTCACATGCACTGGTGACATTGCACATGCACCCATGACAATCCCAGGGGTGGTGGTGGGAACTAAGGTGCAGAAACCCATCACACATGGCCAGTCAACAAGACTCGTGAATGTCTGACACACTGCACAGTACGCCGTCCATGGGCATGACGTCAATACCACACCAACCAATGGGATCCCGGCCACAGTCACACACCAATGAAGAAGCCAAGGTCACCCACAAAGAACACACATAGACAACTTCCAACATTGCAGCTCTGACCCTGAAGAGTGGCAGCAGTCACACACACAACGTGTCACAATCACTGAAAGCTAACAGAAACTGGAAATTACATGACAGGTGTAAACAACAAGTGCCAAGGGGAATCCTGACTGTGTCTCATTTGCGTTTGCCCACAAACTCAGCCCTGACACCAAACACACCTATGGGTGACACCCTGATGACCAGTAATGTGCCATGCACCCACATCACAGAGAACCCAGGGAGAAGACTTTGGGGGAACATAGGTCAACTCAGCAAGCATCACAAACAGGAACATCAGTAGGGATCCCAGCCTGCCTAGCAAAATGGAAGTGAACACACACAGACATGCTCACACAACACACACCTTGTGCTCAGGCAATGTCACAGAATTACACACTGCCATGAGGGGACTCCACTCCTGTGTAAGGAAAGCTGTGCCATACGTTGTCTCAGTAGGGCTCTATCATGTCAGCAGAACACTTGGTCACACAGTCAACAATTATCACAAAATGAAGGCTCCCGTCACATCAGCCTGGTCATGGGAGTGTCACCGAAATCATCAGCAACGATCCAACACACATGTTTAGCAAGTTGCACTGATAACACAGATGGGTCCTCCCCCATTGATGCCCAAACTTGCATGTCCAGTGGAGATGGCCACACGGTCAGGGAAATAGACAAATTGAACAATGGCAAGCACAACAGATGTGCAGGGGTGTAAGCCACAGATGTGATATTGCAAATAAAAGTAGGAAATCCCATTGCCAAATATAGAAAACATGACACCCTCATGTTGCTGCAAAGGATGACATGGATACACAACAGGATAGGACATATTCCCCCTGGACCACATGGGGTCCTGCACAGTAACACTTCATTTTCCTGAGATCAAAAATCACCATCACTGCAGCAAGGGCACGGTTAGCATCATCAACATCATGTACATCAGAAGCAAAACCACTAGAGAACAGAAAGTAGCTTTATTCAGCATTTGTATGTGAAGAAGTGAAAGTTCAGAAATATAACAAAGGCCAATGGCCAGTCCATAATCAGAGTCCAAACAGGGTGACAGTGCCAGATGTCACCCTTTGCATGCCTGCACTGCTACACACCAGGGACATTACCCTTGGAGGGGCATACGGGGGCAGGCCAGGCACCGCAGGGACAGGATCAGGGCTCACCAGAAGGAGGCAGGGAAGGGGTGGTGGGTGCTGGAGAGTCACTGACAACTGCAGTGGAGGTGTCTGACATGGTGTGTGCCGGCACAACTGGGGGGCATGAGCCAGATGGTGTGGGTGCCGGCACGACTGCAGTGGGCCGTGCAGATGGAGTGGACAGGTTCCCCACTGCAGTGCCCAAGTCAGATGGGGTGGTAGTGGACTCCACTGCAGTGCCTATCTCCAGGGGAGTAGAATGGGGTTCAGGTAAGGTGGGCAGGACAGAGGGGGAGGACACGGTCTCCACACCAGTGGCACAGACGTGCGCAGCGGGGGGTGTGGCTCTGGAAGAGCAAGTGGTAGGGGGAGAAGGCCGGATCATTTTGGGGATGGTGTATCTGTGGGTGGGGGAACCTGGGGCAGGGTGTGTTGGGGGAACCTGTGGAGTGGGGGCCTGAGGGATGGAGGAAGGAGACTTGGTGGTTGAGCTGCAGGGCGGCGGGGTCTTGCTCTTCCGGGTCCAGGGGGACTTGTGGATGGGGGCCTCGGTCTGTCTGCGCCTGGGGAGGGTGTCCGGGGGCGAGGGGCACTCCCCTCTGTGTGGGTGGACTTCCTCTTCCCCCTGTATGCTGGATCAGCTGGATCGGAGGGGAAGAGGCCGAGGTCAGAGGAAGAGCTGCTGTGTAGGTGGGGTTGCAGGTGAGGCAAGTGAAGGGGCCTTGGAGGGAGAGGTATCGGAGGTCTGCGGAGTGACTGTGGATGCCTGTGTGTGTGTCTGTACCCCATCCCCTGTGGGTGTGGTATCAGTCCCCTGAGGATGCCTGTGTGCATGTTTTGTTTTTGTAGTGGGTGTGTCTGTGCTGCTCGTGTCTGTGTGTTTGGGTGAATGTGCAGGTGTGCATGTGCTTGGGACAGGTAGGGTGCCAGGAAGTTTGGATGGGGCAGAGGTAGGAGGGGTGAGGGACTGTTGGAGGAGGGACACTGCTGCCGTCAGGGAGGAGTCCATGGACCTATTGCTCCTCTGTAGGGCAGACATGCCCGATGAGATGCCCTCAATAAACGACACCAGCTGAGTCAACAGAGTGGTGTGGGCATGGAGGACACTCAGCATTGCTGTCTGCCCTACATGGAGCTGGCGAAGCAGGTACACAGACTCCTCACTCAGGGCAGCAGGGGAAACAGGGGTGCTGTGCCTGGCACAAAGGAGACATGCTCCCAAACACAGGAGCCTCCACGGACCTCTGGAATGGGAGCCGATGGGAGGGCGGTGATGGTGGTGGTGGCGGGGACAGCAATACTAGCTGGGGTGTGGTGGCTGCTAACACCCGCCTCCACAAGGGAGTCATCCTCCGAGCTGCTGTGGTCCTCAGCTGAGGTGGATGCTGCTGAAGACTCCTCGGTGTGGCTCCCCTCGCCCTCCGTGCCACTGGGTCCCTCCAACCACTCTTCGGCTGCTGACCCAGTCTGGCTCTGCGGCTCCTCCTGGTCCGTGGAGCTGTCCCCTCCTGTGGCCTTGAATGTATCTGCAAACAATTAGGGAAACAGACAAACATCAGTCACCTGCACTGACCGCACACACCACAGTAAGTACAGCACATTACAGAGCAAGCCCTGGCATCCTTAGTTGAACATTGCCAAAAGTGCCCAAACAGAGTAGGAGAAGCCAATTGTCAGTCTGATGGTCAAACATGGCACTCACATCCCTCCTGGCCTTGCACCCATCTGTCTGGTGTCTGTCGGATGGCAATACCCCAGTGTGGACACATGCACCACCTACACAGTAGTTGGACAGTGCAGAGAACACGGTGAAGTATGTGAACATGCACACATCACAACTCTTGCCACTGAGTCAGTACAGGTGTCCGGATGAAGGGATGGCCAGAGTCTATTTTGAAATGCATGTGATGCATACCAGCACCAGACCCCATGATGCACCCATGTCCTGATAGTCAATGCCACAATGGGGTGCATGTAGCACATGACACTCCCCTGCAGGATCACTCTTAGGAAGTTTAATGCCATGGCACAGGCATGCCTGCAAAGTCATACATCACTGTCTCCAGTCACATGGGCAGGGCAGCCAGCCAACAACAGTCTGCACTGTGTCACAATCCTAGGTCATGGGGAATGCAAGTCATGTAGCTGACAAGTGCACATGTCCACCCCCCACAAACCACATCATCTGAACTCTTATTTGTCCACGTCATACCAATTGGACATATGGGAGACCTGAAACACAACCCTCGGAACCTGAGCACCTCACAATCTGCTGTGAATGGGAAACAGCTGCCTGAACTTCACATTCGCATACCCCAGTCTGCACGGTCAAGTGATCAAACACCTCTATGTCACACAAGTATCGTCTCCTATGGTCACATCTCCGGTGGCATGCTGAGCCCTAACCGAGAAACACCCCAGTAGTCCTGACAACGAAGCCACAGCACAATGACACAGAGGCAGACACCTGAGGGAACATTTCACCGAGCACAACGTGTCAGCTGATATACGGGAGTGGGAGTACAGAGTGTATTGTATGGCCTGGAGTAGGCATGACTGTCCTGCTCCACGTGAAAGAGGGATGAGCCCTGGACAGTAGGCAGGTGGCTAAGTATGTGTGACACACTTGATATACATACTCCTGAGGCCCAAACATTGTTCCCACCCACAGCATGGGTGTGTGCCAAATACCCCAGGCACATGTGGTGAATCAGATCAGCAATTGGACCACATATCAAAGTAACACGCAGATTACATGTCAGAACTCAGGCATTGTGTAAGCAATGGACCCACCCATGAAGCCCACCACAGAGTTACAGGAACAATTGCTGTCCCCCACCTTGAGCTAAGCAAAATGCAAGGACACAGTACCCAAGTGACACAATTTCCTGACTGTAAGGGCCACACCTGGGTATCTGATGAGGAGTGGACAGTGCACAATTGAGGGACATGGGTCCTGGACCACATGACTGATGTACTGTTGAAGTTTAACCAGGCCAGAGGAGGGCACATAGCATGTCAGACAAAGTTCACAGTGCAGTCATGGTCTCACCCCCTCCTTGCTGCTGTCTGGCCTTCAGCTGCCCATCCAGATCAGGGAAGACCACCGCCAGGATCCTGAGCATGTGGGGGGTCAGGGTCCGGTGTCCGCCCCTCCTGCGAGGAGGCGACAGCTTCAGCTGGACCCTTGCGATCCTCCGGGTCCAGCCCCGAAGGTCCTGCCACCTCTTCTGGCAGTTGCGGATCCGGCGCTTGTAGACCCCCACAGACCTTACTGCCCGGGCGATGTCCAGCCAGATTTCCTGCTTCTGGTGGGCATCAACCTGTGAGGATGACAAAGTGTAAAGGCCATTACTACACATGCAACATATCCGTGCATCACACATTTGGATATACATGTCTCAATCACAGGGGCACATGATGTACACAGGCAGTGCAACGATGGCTATGAACAGTTTGCCAGCAGTTACTACATGGTATCATTGCCTGGGAAGTAAAACCTTGTTTAAATGCACTGTCACTGCACTATACCTGTTCAGTGCATGTAACTACACACTATGGGGGGTGACAACTACTCAGTGAGCCTGCTAGCCAGTGGCGTGCAGACTGTAAGTCTTGCTAGTCAGACAACATGCACATTTAGTAAGGCAGTGGACAGCACACTCACCTGCTCCCCTGGTTTCCCATACAGCTTGCTGTACTGTGGAAGGAGGCTGTCCAGCAGGGCCTGGTTCTCCTCAGTGGTGAAGGCTGGGGCTCTCTCCACAGTACGTGCCATTGCAGGATCCAGAGGATGCAGAGACAGCAGCAGTGGTAGTGGCAGATGTCGTCCTGGAGCATGTAGTGCAGGCAAGTAAGCTCTCAGGGGAACAGCCAGCATTATATGTGTGCTGCTGAGGCAGATACTGTCCCATGTGTCCAAAGTGATAGGTCCAAGTCGTTTGCATCTTCTGAATCTGGCCAATCCATGGAATTGCACCACTTACACACGCCCACAGCATCCTTCAAAAGTTCAACTTCATGAGACCCATGAATTTGCAACATTGTTGTGGGTGGCCAACTGAATTCACAGCATCAGACTCGTTTAAGGTTCGAAAACGCATCCGTTGCCATGCCAGGCCATAGCCAATGCGTGCGCACCGATCGGTCCATTGCTGTACAACGCATACATCGGATGACAACACGTACCCGCTCACATCATATGCAATGGCCAATGCGTGCGCACTTATCGGTCCATTGCTGTACAACGCGTACCCGCTCACATCATATGCAATGGCCAATGCGTGCGCACCGATCGGTTCATTGCTGTACAACGCGTACCCGCTCACATCATATGCAATGGCCAATGCGTGCGCACTGATCGGTCCATTGCTGTACAACGCGTACCCGCTCACATCATATGCAATGGCCAATGCGTTCGCACCGATCGGTCCATTGCTGTACAACGCGTACCCGCTCACATCATATGCAATGGCCAATGCGTGCCCACCGATTGGTCCATTGCTGTACAACGCGTACCCGCTCACATCATATGCAATGGCCAATGCGTGCGCACCGATCGGTCCATTGCTGTACAACGCGTACCCGCTCACATCATATGCAATGGCCAATGCGTGTGCACCGATCGGTCCATTGCTGTACAACGCGTACCCGCTCACTTCATATGCAATGGCCAATGCGTGCGCACCGATCAGTCCATTGCTGTACAACGCGTACATCGGATGACAACGCGTACCCGCTCACATCATATGCAATGGCCAATGCGTGCGCACTGATCGGTCCATTGCTGTACAACGCGTACCCGCTCACATCATATGCAATGGCCAATGCGTGCGCACCGATCGGTCCATTGCTGTACAACGCGTCCCTGCACAAGTCACTGGCATATGTCACCATGCCTGTCACAGGTGAACGTATGCCAGCCACATTTACTTTCCAAGGACTCAGGGGCACACCTACAACACCACAGCCTGTCCACACTGTATCCTAAGGCATGTAAGGCTGCATTACCTTTTCCGTGTATGGGGGTCAACATGTGGTTTTTGGGTGGCACTTGGGGGCAGCCACTCCCAGGCTGTGCACGTGTTCATGGGGACAGAATCCTTGGTGTGTTGTGCACATGACCACTGTGATGTGCAACTGTTCATTTCAGGGCATGTGGCATGGTCACATTTCCAGGTTGTGTATGTGTATGTCATGTCACATACCCCCTGAGTCCCATGTGGGACGGTATGTACGTCACAGGGTGACCCATTGCCACAATAGTGATGGCCCTCCACAGTCTGTGTGCATGTTGTGTTTACAATGTCTCTGATTCCATGTGCACAATGGGAGACAGTCTCCACATCCACGTTGTTTGTGCATGGACTTTGATGTTGTGCGTGTGTGTGTCACAGACGTCCATGTCTGTCCTGCCGAGGCAACAGGGACCACTACCTGTGGGGGTCATGGTTGTTTTGCTGTGGTGTATTCATGATGCACCATGTCATGCCAGTGTCCATGTGGCAATACAGGGTCCCTGGGAATCTACCTGTCAATGAGCTGTGATGCCTGGGGCACATCTGTCCTCACATGTCACTGTGGTGTGTGTTTGGAACGTGACAGCAGCACATGGGTACTGTGACACAGCCTAATGATATCCCATAGCACAACCTGGGACTTGTTGACGACACATGTTGAACTGTGATGTTAGATGTTGGCCATGTAGGTGCCATACATGTCCTTACGGAACGGCACACACATCATGTACTTGTGTCTCATAATGATGTATCATGTGATATTGAGTATGGTCTATGCGACATATGTGGGGTGACTGACAATCTTTCTTTCTTCACCTATGCACTGCAGGGCACCAGCTGTCCATAGACCATTCCCTGACCTTGCAACCATGGTTGAACTGGACTGCATCCGACGGTACCGCTTCACCAGTCCGCTGATTGAGGAATTGACGGTGCGGTTGGCCCCACATTTGCAACCTGGCCGGCCATACCCTACAGCGCTGACCCCCAAGGTGAAGGTGATGGCAGCCCTACACTTCTTTGCCACCGGTACCTTTCAACACACTGTGGCGTCTGCTGGTGGGATGTCACAGACCATGTTCAGCCGTGTGCTACGCAATGTTTTGGAGGCTATGTTGAGATACCTGAACCAGTACATCTATTTCCCTAAACTTCAACAACTCACTGACATCAAGAGTGACTTCTATGCCCTGGGGAGGATGCCGCATGTCATTGGCTCCATTGATGGGACACATGTGGCTTTGGTACCACCACAGGCACATGAGCAGGCATACAGGAACCGAAAACATTACCATTCGGTCAATGCACTGGTGGTATGTCTTGCAGATATGAGCATCTCACGCGTGTGTGCCCGTTTCCCCGGTTCTGCACACGATGCCTACGTGATGAGGAGTAGTCGCATCCCGAGGATGATGTCACAGATGCGGAACCAGCGTGCCTGGCTTGTCGGTGTGTGCTGACTTTGTACCATTGTGTGTGTTCTGCAATGTAGTATTCCACCCTCTTTTCCAACTCAGCTAATGTGCAATTGTCTGTATGTAGGTGACTCCGGATACCCCAACCTGCCGTGGTTGCTGACGCCCCTCAGGAACCCTGTGACACCAGCCCAGATGCGCTACAATGAGGCTCATGGTCGGACCAGGAGAGTGATTGAGCGGACATTTGGTCTCCTGAAGAGCCGCTTTCGCTGCCTGGACAAGACAGGAGGGGCCCTCCCATATGCCCCAGCAAAGGTGTGCAAGATTGTCATCGTCTGCTGCATGCTACACAACCTGGCAGTGTGGAAGGAGTTGCCTCTCATCCTGGATGATGATGACCAACATCCGCCACCTGTGGAGGATCCTGGCCTGGGCCACGATGCCAGTGATGGTGATGATGAGGGTGATGTCCGCACACAGCTCATCACCAACTTCTTCAGCTGAATGTGAGTATCCAGAGATGTCATGTCAATGATGTGAGTTTGCGTGATATGTGTTGGTGGTGCTCTGGTGCTGTTTGAGTGTGTCCATGTGCTACTTGACTGTATGCGTGCAGCGATGTGTCCTTACAGGTAGTCTGTACTCCACAACAGTGTTGACATGCTAACTTGGTTTTGTGTAGGTATCTTGTGACATGTATTGGGCATGAGTATTGCAGTTCTGTCCTGTTCTTCAGTGCTTTTGACTGTGTGTCATTTCTGTCCTTCACAGGGTACTTTCAGAGTTGTTTGGTCAACTGTGATCCCCGACACCATGATTCAACTTCCAGGGTGGAAGCGGTCGTTTCCCTACAGGTGATGTGCCCCACACCCCTGGACTTCCTTTCTTCTACACTTGTTGACTGTGTGGCCACTGCCACGTGGGATTACCTTGCATCTGTAGTGGAAACAACATGTTGCAAATGTGTAATAAACCTGTGCTTCACTTTGGGATGTGCGTTGTCTGTGGTCACACATCTGACTGACATTTGCTTACTGCACCAGTGGGCTAGTTAACACAGACTGTGAATAGGTGTGGTGTCTGTGCATTGCACTGTATTTCCTGGCAACATCAGTGTAGGCGATGAGTCAGATGGCCCTGGTGTGTATGTGTTGTGTAGCCCTGGTGGTGTGTCTCCCTCATATGTGTCACGTCGCCATGACTCACATGACGGTGTTGTACTTGCTGTAGCAGTTAGCATGCACAGTGTCATTTAGCAGATCATCATCTCCATGACAGAAACCACGTTGGAATCACAACAGAGGCAAGTATGGTGTATTAGTGAGTTTATTTACATACATGTGTGAGGATAGTGCACAGGATGGTGGGTGCTGTACATTGGGATTGTAATCCAAAGTTTCCAGATGAGTTGGAAGTCTTGGTAGCAGAAATGTCCTGAGTAAAGTCAACAGTCATCTGATACATTGGTCCAACTTGAAGTCCCCATGTCATGTGAGATAGTTGGGTTGCATGCGACAGGGTGAACAGTTTTCACACAAAGGTGGATTTCCAGAACAGGTGTTGGGTTCCTGGGGGATGTACATGGCCATCGGCCTCTCAGTTGTCCTTCCTCGGACGACCCCTCTTCTTTGGGGGAGACCCTCACGTGCAGGCTGCTGCGGTGCAGGGGACTCTCCGCCAGAGTCATCCTCCCTCCCTGTGGCAGTTGCAGTTGTTGCAGCACCAGATGTTTTGGGCACACAGGGAGGTGTGGCCATGTTGGTGCTAATCTGGTGGAGGCATGTCAATGTGTCCCTATGCACCGCTGTCAGTTCTTGCAATGTGTCCCACTTGGACTCCATGCCAGACATGTGTGTCTCCACACGGGACATGTGTGTCTCCATACGGGACATGTGTGAGTCCAAGCAGGACATGTGTGAGTCCAAGCGGGCATGATGGGCAGCCTGCTGCTGTTGAATGTCCTTGAGGATCCCCACTACCTGTCTGACCTCTCCAGTGCTATTCTGGTACGCATCAGCAATGCGTACCAGTTGTGGGTCATCATGCAGTCCAGACCCCTCTGCAAACAGCGACCTATGTCTACCACCCCTCCCACCACCCCTGGCAACACGTGCGGGACCTGCAGTGGCATGCACAGGTGACCCTAGGCCCCCTTGGGGGTTGTCACTGGGGTTGTTGTCCGTTGCTCCACGTTGGGCTGGGCTCACTGTGCTGTTGTCATTGGTGGTCCTTGGTCTGTCCGTGTCGGCGGGGGTGGTCTGTGTGTTGGCAGTTGTTGGAGGGGTGGGTGCAGATGGTGGTCCTGCTGGTGCAGCATGATGACTCACACCGGAGGTGCCAGGTAGGTCTCCGCCATCCGAGGAGGGCAGAGGCTGTTCCACACCAGTGAGCTCAGTGTCCCCGGAGCCTGGGACAGGGACTCCTCATTGTCTGCTGCTGTGTCCCCATCATCACCTGTTTTGGGAGACACACACAATGTATGTTATGTTTCTGCAGGCATCAATGGTTCACACACCTGACAGTTGTGGCTGAACCTCTGGATGCGGGCCTGTACATTGCATTGTCCTAAGTTGTCACAGTGAGGGGTTGATATTGGTGTGGCACATTGTCCTGCAAACTTGAAGCATTTCAATGTGAATGTTGAGGTGTGTACATGGACAGCATTGGTTGTATTTGGTGGACATCCGGCCCTCCTTCTCCCCCCAGCCCAGTTATCCCACCATGAAGCATGCCACCCTTGCAGTGGGTTCAGGTTGACTCTCAGGATGTCAGTCAGTGGTGTCCTGCTGTTGGTTGGTGCACAGTTCCCAGCATGGCCTTGTGCTCCCCACAACAGAGCACCATTGTCAGACATCTTCGAAGTGGCTTTTCACTCCCTGTGAGGTGTGCATGCTTCAGTGTGAGCTTGCTGGGCCATGCGGGTGGGGGATGTTGAGCTGTGACTACCATTCCCATCATGCTATTGCCTACGCCCCCCTTCCCAGCATGCCCATACTTCCTTCCTTTTGAGTGGACTTCACTGTGTGTGAGTGTGACAGCAATGGCAAGATGGCTGACAGTGGTGTCCTGTTGTTTGTTGGTGCCCAGTTCCCAGCAGGGCCTTGTGCTCCCCACAACAGAGCACCAGTGTCAGCCATCTTTGAAGTGGCTTTTCACTCCCTGTGAGGTGTGCATGCTTCAGTGTGAGCTTGCTGGGCTATGCGGGTGGGGGATGTTGAGCTGTGACTACCACTCCCATCATGCTATTGCCTACACCCCCCTTCCCAGCATGCCCATACTTCCTTCCTTTTGACTCTGATTCCCTGTGGGGTAGTGTGCCTGTGCTGAAAGGATGGCTGACAGTGTTGTCCTGGCGTTTGTTTGGCTACAAGTCCCATGTGTGTCCCTGTGCTTCACACAGCATAACCCAGGGTTGTGGTTCTTTGTGGGATATTTAATTAGAGTGTGAGGCATTGCATTCTCCCAAGTGAGTTGTGTGGAGTTTGTGTTAAGGGGGTGTGTGTGAAAAGCTGCTTGTAAATATGGTCAGAGGTGTCAGTCCTCCTTCCCACCCAGCCAGATATCCCACCATGGAACGTGCTTCTATTGCAGGGAGTGCAAGTTGGCTTTCAGGATGTCAGTCAGTGGTGTCCTGCTGTTGGTTGGTGACCAGTTCCCAGCAGGGCCTTGTGCTCCCCACAGCAGTAGCCAGTGTCAGCCATCTTGTCAGTTGTTTTCCACTCCCTGTGATGTGAGCATGGTTCAGAGTGGTGTTGATGGGCCAATTGTGAGGGTGAGCAATATCTGTGACTACCACTCCCATCATGCTATTGCCTACACCCCCTTCCCAGCATGCCCATACTTCCTTCCTTTTGAGTGTACTTCACTGTGTGTGTGTGTGACAGCAATGGCAAGATGGCTGACAGTGGTGTCCTGTTGTTTGTTGGTGCCCAGTTCCCAGCAGGGCCTTGTGCTCCCCACAGCAGTAGCCAGTGTCAGCCATCTTGTCAGTTGTTTTCCACTCCCTGTGATGTGAGCATGGTTCAGAGTGGTGTTGATGGGCCAATTGTGAGGGTGAGCAATATCTGTGACTACCACTCCCATCATGCTATTGCCTACACCCCCCTTCCCAGCATGCCCATACTTCCTTCCTTTTGAGTGTACTTCACTGTGTGTGTGACAGCAATGGCAAGATGGCTGACAGTGGTGTCCTGTTGTTTGTTGGTGCCCAGTTCCCAGCAGGGCCTTGTGCTCCCCACAGCAGTAGACAGTGTCAGCCATCTTGTCAGTTGTTTTCCACTCCCTGTGATGTGAGCATGGTTCAGAGTGGTGTTGATGGGCCAATTGTGAGGGTGAGCAATATCTGTGACTACCACTCCCATCATGCTATTGCCTACACCCCCCTTCCCAGCATGCCCATACTACCTTCCTTTTGAGTGTACTTCACTGTGTGTGTGTGTGTGACAGCAATGGCAAGATGGCTGACAGTGGTGTCCTGTTGTTTGTTGGTGCCCAGTTCCCAGCAGGGCCTTGTGCTCCCCACAGCAGTAGCCAGTGTCAGCCATCTTGTCAGTTGTTTTCCACTCCCTGTGATGTGAGCATGGTTCAGAGTGGTGTTGATGGGCCAATTGTGAGGGTGAGCAATATCTGTGACTACCACTCCCATCATGCTATTGCCTACACCTCCCTTCCCAGCATGCCCATACTTCCTTCCTTTTGAGTGTACTTCACTGTGTGTGTGTGTGACAGCAATGGCAAGATGGCTGACAGTGGTGTCCTGTTGTTTGTTGGTGCCCAGTTCCCAGCAGGGCCTTGTGCTCCCCACAGCAGTACCCAGTGTCAGCCATCTTGTCAGTTGTTTTCCACTCCCTGTGATGTGAGCATGGTTCAGAGTGGTGTTGATGGGCAAATTGTGAGGGTGAGCAATATCTGTGACTACAACTCCCATCATGCTATTGGCTACACTGACTTGACCAGCATACACAGAATTCCTTCCTTTCAGTGATCTTCCCTGTGAGGTGGTGTTCTAGTGGTGGCTACATATCTGACTGTTTGTTGGTTAGATTTGTGCAACTGCCTAGCTCTATTTGTTGTTGGGTTTGTACATGTCATGACACAGTTACATATCACTATGAAATGGCATGTATTGTGTTTATCTGACTGACATACACATCTTGGGATGATTATCTTTTGGTTGCCGTGGATTTGCTAAGGGTGCATGGTTTGACTATCCCCTTGACAGTGATGTGTGTGTATTGTCACACGATATTGGGTATATTGGTTGTGTACTCACCAGGCTCTGGGATGTTTGATAGTCCATATACGCTCACTGGTGGTAGGATGGCCCGCACCTTCTCCTCCCAGGGCCTGAGGTATACTGGTTTGGCAGGAGGGCCACTGCCGGTGTGTTGGCTCAAGGCGTAATCCTTCTTTAGTAGGTCCTTGACCCTCCTGCACACATCATACCACCTGTTCTGGATGTCTTCCTTTGTGCGCAGACATGGTGATTGTGCGTTCACCCTGTCGACGATCCTCTCCCACATCTTGGTTTTCTGCGACATGGGGGTCTGTTGGACCAATGTACCAAACAGCTGTGGCTCTACCCGGAGGATCTCATCTACCAGGACTTCCAATTCACTGTCTAGGAACTTTGGATTCTTCTTTGGGGGCATGGTGATGGGTGGTGGTGGGGATTGATGTGTGTGTGGGTGTGCAGGTGAGGGTGTGTGAGTGTAGGTTTTGCTGGGTGTATGTGAGGGTGCTATTTGTTGAGGTGCTGATGGTGTGTGGCTTGTGTGATGGATGAGCTGTGAGTGTGTCTGTGGTTGCTGTCTGTTGGTGTTCTGTGCTGGCAGGTCAGTTGAATTTGCAAAGGATCATGGTAGGGATTTGTGGCCTTTATATGGGTGGAGTTGTGGGTGTGTCTTTGTTCCATGTTTCCCCCCCCCAGTATTTATTGTCTTTGTAATTGCTTGTTTGGCCCTTTTTTTTGTATTTTTTCCTTTGTACTTTTTGTGCATGTAGGAGACGTTCTTCTGACCGAGTAGGACGCTGCATTTGTCTCGTGCGAGCTTCTCCGAGTCGTTCACGCTGTGTTTCTGCTGTGTTTCATGTGCGGCGTACGCGTTGGTCGCGGAGTATTGGGTTGCTTCGGCTTGCTGTTTTGTATGCATGTCGGTCGTACGGCTTGAGCTCCGTGCGACTCGGTCTGGTTTTCCACACATTGCATCGTACTGCGCGGGTTGGAGTTCGCGGGTACGTTTCGTTCGGGTTCATTCCTGGTGCGTGTCGGTCGGTTCGATTCGCGTAGTTTTCCGGCCGGATAGCTGTTTTCCGTGCGGTTCGTTCGTTCGGCTTCTGTTCTGTACGAGTCGGTCGTAATTCGCATGCATTTCATCGTACTAGGCGGATCGGGCAGCACCGGTACGTGTCGGTCGGAATGAATTCCCGAACCGAGTCGGTCGGTACGTTTTCCGGCCCGAATCGGAATCGACCCCGATGTCTAAAATATAAATTTAAGATTTAAGCAGCTGATCTTTTTGCACATATAAAGACGACTGCTTGTTCTCACCACGAGGCAAATGCTGGCTGTCATTTCCACCATCTCTGAAATGGGATTCAATTCGGAGCGTGTGTATGCTAGCTTTTACAGGCATTTTCTTTGGATAGTTCTACGCCTCAATAGCATGGCGGAAATGTAACGCATTGAGCCAAATTACTTACTGTTTAAACAAGCATTTGCAATGCAATCGGTCTCGCCTTTGGGACTTATATGCAGTTATCTATGCAGCACATTAGCCTGGGTGCTGAAACATCTACTGTTCTTTAACATGGAGGGAAAATAAGCACCAAACTGCGTGACATGCCAGGTATGGGAACACATGGAGAGAAATATTGCCTTTCAGCGGGGAATGGTATAGTCCAAAGCTCTGTTTTTATTATAAAATCAGGGCCTTCGGTGGTCATATCACTGAAAATACAAGATTTGCAAAAAATATTATTGTCTACGGGTGCTCGCATAAGACAATTTCTATGGACTGGAATCTAGAGAATGCTAAAGTGATTCTGGTATTTTACTGACCTCTGCTGGTCGTTTTCTAGCAAGAAAGTTAAATAGAGGCAGTTGCCAGAAAAATAAAAAAAGAAAGTCCCTAAGCAGAAAGCAATTCTTGTATTTTACTGACCTCTACTGGTCGTTTTCTATCAAGACAGTTAGAGGCAGTTGAACAAGCAGAAAGCAATTCTGGTATTTTACTGACCTCTACTTGTCGTTTTCTATCAAGACAGTTAAATAGAGGCAGTTGAACAGAAAAAAAGTCCCTAAGCAGACAAGTCCTAGGGCTGATCTCCAGAGCCCACAAAGTACATACACATATAAGTATATACTAAAGTATATACAAGAGGTCTCGAATGCTCGACCTAAAAAGGGACCACGGGAGCAGCAGACATTTGATTAGTGCCACACGAGCGCCGATGAAACTCTTAAAAAATTTAGGTTAGCGCTGCTACTTCCATCCCAACCTCACTGATAACAGGCTGATTTCTATGTCTTAAATTTTATGTCAATTTGTCATTCAAGTGAGGTGCCTGCAAGACTCTCTATCCTAGGGTACACAGCATTTGTATTCTGAAGCAGTTAAATATGTAAATGAAGTGGAGGCGTTCTTGGCTGCAAGGGGCAATCAAAAACTATCACACAAACATAACAGCATATAGGAAGGGAGCAGAACACTCCTGCTTCCTTCTGGCCTCTGAACTCTTTAAAGTTGCACCATGGACAGAAGATGGTTCGTCTATCATATGCATATTCAATTAGGAAGCTAAATTCACAGGCCTCTTTAATAGATAGAAAAAGGCCCGTTTCAGTATATGTAAAATTGCGAGCCACGCCAGCTTGTGTAAAGGTTGTAAAATCTGTCTCTATACCTGTATTGCGTTATAGACGACAATGAGGACAGCATGAAAAAGAGCACTCAAAATGTGAAGAAAGAAAGGAAGGTAGACAGTAAGCAAGAGTTGTGAAAGAAAAGCGGAAAGGGGAAAAAATAATTAAAACCAGTGTACATAGAAAAGGAGAGTTACAGGAAGTGGGAATGGATTTTAATGGCTGTGAGGGAAGTATGACAAGAAGATGCAAGGCAGGAAGGACAAAGGAAAGACGAAAGTAGCCTAGTTACAGTGGGTTGGAGGTAAGGAGATGAAGTAAATAAGAACAGGAAAGACGATGTGATGTTTGAAGAAGCAGAAAGGAAGAAACAATAGGTGGTTGGAAGAAGGGTGGGATGGGAGGGGCAACAGGGAGTGTAATAAAAGGGACTTAAAGTCAAGAGAAGGCAAAGTGAAGGTAATGGGGAAAGGAAACAAAGCAGAAAAGAAGGAAAAACGAAGAAGGAAAGAAGGGCAGAGGAGAAGAAGAGATGTATGGAAAGAAAAGAAGAATACAGGAAAGGGGGAGGGAGTGAGGGGGAGGAATCAATCAATCAATCAAGCATTTGTATAGCGCGCTACTCACCCGGAGGGTCTCAAGGCGCTAGTGGGGGGGGGGTCCGCTACTGTTCGAACAGCCAGGTCTTGAGTTGCTTCCTGAAGGAGAGGTGGTCTTGGGTAAGGCGGAGGTGGATGGGTAGGGAGTTCCACGTCTTGGCAGCCAGGTAGGAGAAGGATCTTCCTCCCGTTGTGGCTCTTCGGATGCGGGGGATGGCGGCGAGGGCGTGGTTGGTCGATCGTAGCTGGCGGGTGGGAGTGTAGAAGGTCAGACGGTCGTTGAGGTATCTGGGGCATTGGTTGTGGAGAGCTTTGTGTGCGTGAGTGAGGAGTCGGAACGTGATTCTCTTGCTGACGGGGAGCCAGTGCAGGTCTCTCAGGTGTCCGGCGATGTGGCTGTGTCGGGGGATGTCCAGGATGAGTCGAGCTGAGGCGTTCTGGATGCGTTGGAGTCTTTTTGAAGTTTGGCTGTGGTTCCGGCGTAGAGGGAGTTGCCGTAGTCCAGTCGGCTGGTGACGAGGGCCTGGGTGACCGTCTTCCTGGTTTCGGTGGGGATCCACCGGAAGATCTTGCGCAGCATGCGTAGGATGTTGAAGCAAGACGAGGAGACGGCGTTGACTTGTCGGGTCATTGAGAGGGAGAAGTCCAGGATGAAGCCCAGGTTGCGTGCGTGGTCCGTTGGTTTGGGTGCGTTGCCCAGGGCAGGGGGCCACCAGGAGTCGTCCCAGGCGGAGGGTGATGATCCTAGGATGAGGACTTCCGTCTTATCTGAGTTCAGTTTCAGGCGGCTGTTCCTCATCCACTCGGCTACGTCCTTCATCCCTTCATGTAGGTTGGTTCTGGCGGTTGTGGGGTCGTTGGTGAGGGAGAGGATCAGCTGGGTGTCGTCGGCGTAGAAGATGATGTTGAGGTTGTGTTGGCGTGCGATGGCTGCGAGGGGCTCATGTAGACGTTGAAGAGGGTGGGGCTGAGTGATGATCCTTGTGGTACGCCGCAGATGACTTCGGTGGCCTCGGAACTGAATGGGGAGGCGGACTCTCTGGGTTCTTCCGGCGAGGAAGGAGATGATCCACTCCAGTGCCTTCTCTTGGATTCCGACGTTGTTCAGGCGTTGCACTAGGGTGCGGTGGCAGACTGTGTCGAACGCTGCGGAGAGGTCCAGGAGGATGAGGGCCGCTGTTTCCCCGTTGTCGAGCAGGGCTCGGATGTCGTCGGTGGCTGCGATGAGGGCGGTCTCGGTGCTGTGGTTGGCCCGGAAGCCGGACTGCGAGTGGTCGAGGATCCATTCGTCTCGAGGAAGGCGGCCAGTTGTATGTTGACGGTCTTCTCGATGACTTTGGCAGGAAAAGGAAGGAGTGAGATGGGGCGGTAGTTTTTGAGGTCGGTGGGATCCGCTGACGGTTTCTTCAGTAGGGCGCTGAGTTCGGCGTGCTTCCAGCTCTCTGGGAAGGTGGCGGTGTCGAGGAGGTGTTGATGATGTCCCGGAGGTGGGGTGCGATGACGGCGTCGGCCTTGTTGAAGACGTGGTGAGGGCAGGGGTCGGTTGGTGATCCGGAGTGGATGGAGTTCATCGTGCGGATAGTGTCTTCGGTGTTGATCGGGGTCCAGGCTCGGAGGGTGGAGGTGGGGGACGTTGGAACGGTCGTAGGGTACATCGGCTGTGTGCTGAAACTGTTGTGTATGTCTGCGATCTTGCTGTGGAAGAACGAGGCGAGCGAGTTGCAGAGGTCTTGCGAGGGAGTGATGTTGTTGTTTCCGGCGCTGGGGTTCGAGAGTTCTTTGACGATGATGAAGAGTTCCTTGCTGTTGTGGGCGTTGTTGTCCAGTCGTTCCTTGAATGCGGTTTTCTTGGTGGTGTGGATCAGCTGGTGGTGTTTTCGGGTGGCGTGCTTGAGGGTGGTCATGTTGTCTGCAGTCGGGTCTCTGCGCCATGCTTTCTCGAGGGCCCGGCAGTTCTTCTTGGATTTCTTGAGTTCGTCGGTGAACCAGGATGCTTTCTTGTTGCCGGGTCTGACTGGGGGGTCTTCAATGGGGCGAGGTCGTCTGCGCAGTTGGTGATCCATCTTGTGAGGTTGCTGGCGGCTTGGTTGGGGTTCGTTGAGCTGGCGGGAGGGTTCTGGCTCAGGGATGTGGTGAGTTGGTCGGTGGTGATCTTGTTCCAGCTTCTGCGCGGAAACTGTTGCGGGTGGTGGTGCGTGGTGATCCTGCTGAAGCTGAAGTGGACGCAGCTGTGGTCTGTCCAGTGGAGTCCGGTGGTGTGGCTGAAGGAGATGTCCTTGCTGGAGGAGAAGACGGGGTCAAGCGTGTGGCCGGCGTGGTGTGTGGGGGTGGTCACCAGTTGCTTGAGTCCGAGGTTGGCGAGGTTGTCCAGCAGGGTGGTGGTGTTGCGATCGTTGTTGTGAGGAAGAGAAGAAGGGCGCGAGAGAACAAAGGAGGACGGAGGAAGGAAGCGACAGAACGAAGGAAGGAGGAAGGAAAGAACAGAGAAAGTACGTGAAGGTGCGTCCATTGTAGAAACCCTAGCAAAAACTGCTCGCTTGATTAAACAGTCCACCTTGCACTAACAGAAATGCTATTACACAAAAATCATAATGAATCTCAGTGTCCTTTTCGTACTCTTGAGCGAGGTGTTGAGATAGATTTTTTTCATAACATTTGTTCATATCAAATGGTTTCCCCTCATAGATTTTTTTTTTCAGGGACATAAAAGTATTTTCTATTTTCAGAAAGTACTGGAAGTTACACAGCCGTAATCTTTTAATAACATGCTTGTTTCCGGTCCAGGGAAGACATGGCTTGGCAGTTCGGGCTGGACTGTTCCCATGAGGCACAGGGTCAGACTGATTTGCATATGGCCATGTCTGAACTGGGGTGGTGGAGTGAGCTAAAGAATGATGATGGATTAAACCCAGATCAGTTGACTGGGGGTGAGTGTTTGATTGGCTCAAGCGTTCCGTCCATCATCCCCTTTTGTATCGCTTTGTCACGTGATTACAACAGTAACTACAAGTCTGCCTCGTCAGTAACATGTGTATGAATTGAAATTTGATGGTTTGCTTTGCTTTGTTTTAAATGTGGTAACAGTGCTACAATGACATTTTACTGCAATGGTTTTAATTTACTGTGCTAATTTAATTTAATAATAATATTAATAATAATAATATGTGAAGCAGTGAAGCTTGCACAGCTGCTTCATGATCTGTAACCGTTTGTATGATGTAAATTGGCCCTACTGCCGCACGTACAATACCCTCAACTTACTGATGGAGTTGACCCTGTTGGACTGGGGTAGAACGAGGCATTTGGTATTTTAATAAGGGTACTTTATAGGTTTTTAAAGAATGGAATATCGTGATTACATCATTTAATGAGTCTTAGATGATGAAGTGATTCATATTGTCTGATTTTAATAATTTTATGCCTATTTGTTATGGTTTTAATTAACTATACAATAAATGTTACAATACAAAAATACTCGAAATACTTTCCTGACCCCTTCAGCTGCTTATCAGATCAGGCTTTGAGACAGATTTCCATCCAAGCAGGTAAGAGAATGTGTGACTATTCCATTTTTTAAAAATCTGCAAAGGCCCAGCAAGATACATACTTCATGTATGCTTCGAGCATGTGTGGCTATTTGTTCATATTTTTAAAATCTGTGAGGGCCCAGCAAGACACATACTTTGTGTATGCCGTGTATATTTCATTTAAATCATTTGTATCATTTTCATGACTGGCTCTGCCACAAATGCAAGACAACAGTAAAAATGTCCAGATAACTCTGGTGATTAATGATCCTGCTGGAGAGCAATCTTTTGTCTGTTTGTAGTTTTCAAATGCAGATAAACTGTAGTTTATGTGGATAGCTCAGTGGGTTACTGCCTTTGTTACAGAGATTCTTGTGTTACTTGCAGTTCAGAAGTTACAGTCCTAATATAGGACAGTGACCTATGAACTGACATCAAAGAGCTGCTTACAAACCTGAATGGTATAATTAGAACTTTTTTTGTGTGTTGCGATATAGTTAGAATTTCTCCAGTCTTTCATTATTCTAATGTTGCTATAAAGAGTTTGTTTGGGCAGATATACATTTTAATCAGTAAAGCCAACCCCCAACCACTGGGGTATGCTTTAAATTCTGTGTTTGTGCTTCTTCAGACCTAACCCTCTTAAAACATACTGCCCACCAGTATGGATGACATGTGATTCCTACACCTGGTAATCCTCATTGGCTTACGTGACATTCCCTATAGGCTGATTTACATACTTGTATGATTCATTGTCTCTGCATAATGTGTGCGTGATATAAAGTACTGTGAAACCCTACCCTACGAGTAGCGCTATTCAACAAATGAAAAGCAAATGAAAGAGGGGCTACGGAGAGATGATGGGCACTGTTGGAGGGTGGCAATGAGGGCATCCAAGGAGGAGGTGAATATGGGGAGAGTCTATGGAGAGATGAGGGGCACAGTTGGAGGGTGGCAGTGAGGTAATCCGAGGAGGTGGTCATGGGGGGCTACGCAGAGATGAGGGGCACTGGTGGAGGGTGGTAGTGAGGGAGTCTGAGGAGGGGGTCATGAGGGGGAGGGGCTACGGAGAGATGAGGGGCACTGTTGGAGGGTGGCAGTGAGGGAATCCGAGGAGGAGGTCATGGAGGAGGGGGTCAGGAGGGGGAGGGGCTACGGAGAGATGAGGGGCACTGTTGGAGGGTGGCAGTGAGGGCATCCGAGGAGGAGGTCATGAGGGGGAGGGGTAATGTACAGAAATGATGGCAGTGGTTTCAAAGAAAGACAGTCAGCACCTCTGTTTAGTTTGCAGATGTATATCACAAAATGTCCCTATGCGTGCTCAATGTAAAACACCGTACCATCCACAGTGTCACTTAGTACAAAGAGAAATAGACAATTCCTCCATACACATTAATCATTGAAAATGGAACAACAGAGCACAGCACAAAAAAGTTCCAACTGACAAACAAAAGCCAGTAATGTGTTTAATTCCAAACTCGGCAATAGATAAAAAAAAGTCAGTTTCAAGTAGTCTTGATCAATAGTGGAATAGTTTCCAAAATGTTGACATGTAGGTGTAGCAAATACACAGCCGACACGTGTTTCGTCGTTAGACGACTTTCTCAAGGCTTAGATTGATATTTGTATGCAGAAATATCAGTAATAAACAATCTAGTCTTCTCCAATGCGAACAATCAAAAGTGTGTGGCAATTTCGAAATGAATCTGAAAGTCGCAATATGCCCAAGTAGTCGTTAAAAGTAAAGCCGGTGAACTGGAAAAGTCGTTATGATAACCGAGTCAGAAGCCAAAGTGTCAAGCCTCTAAGTGGTAACGGACATCAGTCGAGATCCAATGCGACTTAATTTCCAGCTCCCATCCTGTAAACTATTCCACTATTGATCAAGACTACTCGAAACTGACTTTTTTTTATCTATTGCTGAGTTTGGAATTAAACACATTACTGGCTTTTGTTTGTCAGTTGGAACTTTTTTGTGCTGTGCTCTGTTGTTCTATTTTCAATGAGGGGGAGGGGCTTTGGAGAGATGAGGGGCACTGGTGGAGGGTGGTAGTGAGGGCATCCGAGGAGGAGGTCATGAGGGGGAGGGGCTTTGGAGAGATATGGGGCACTCGTGGAGGGTGGTAGTGAGAGAGTCTGAGCAGGAGGTCATGAGGGGGAGAGGCTACGGAGAGATGAGGGCCACTGTTGGAGGGTGGTGGTGAGAGAATCCGAGAAGGACGTCATGGGGTGGAGGGGGGGCTACAAAGAGATGAGGGGCACTGGTGGAGGGTGGTAGTGTGAGAGTCTGAGGAGGAGGTCATGAGGGGGAGAGGCTACGGAGAGATGAAGGGCACTGTTGGAGGGTGGTAGTAAAGATATCGAGAAAGATGTCAGTGGTGGGGCACCAATAAAGACTTTCACACCAGCGCTAAAGCCGGCCGTGTCATGGCCTTTCTGTTTTTGTTTTTTAATTAGCAGTCGGGTCATTAGGGCCACTGTGGAACATATTTTAAAGTGTGTGCTAATTATATTTACTGTTATATTTAATGTTTAAGTTTGAGGGGGATTTTACTAATGTTTTTTACCGGGAATAATGAAAAAGGAGCCGGATGGTGGCCGATATGGAGCTGGGGCCCAAGGTCAGCTGTGAGATAAGGTGCACGATAGATGGATGGTAGAAAATGGATAATCAGGGCTGGAAGGGAGTCTGCTGCAGAGTCCGGGGTCAGGTGGAGGTAGTAATGAAGAGAGATTCTCTCTGAAGGCTGGCAACGAGGGAAGCCGATTAGTGTTACTTGCCTGATACTCCCACATCGGAAACCTCCTCTTCCCATCAAAGGGACCTTACATGGGATGCATTTCAAAAAGAAAAATGAAACGTCTGTTTCATTTTTTAAGAGCAGGCAGCGGTCCATGGGACCACTGCCTGCTCCTAAAAAATATTTTCACATCCTTTCACAAAGGGGAAGGGGTCCCCTGGCAACCCCTTCCTCTTTCTGAGTGGCTTACCACCTACTTGGAGTAGGTGGTAAACTGCGAGTGTTTTGTGACTTTAATTGCGGTTGCAAAACAATGATGCATACAAATGCGGCTCGCTATTAGGAAGGGACGTCCCTTCCTAATACCGTCTTGCACAATCGCGTTTGTACATGCGAGCAGGGCAGGGGAGGGCCACATAAGCCCCTGGCTGGGCGGCGTACTGACCAATCACAGCGCTGCTTGCAGCGTTGTGATTCGCTGTGGGGAGGGAGCCTGGCTGCCTGCTTCATTTTTTAAAATGATTATTAAATTGAACCCCCCGCGCGACCCCCCGCCAACCCACCACTCCCCTCCCCCCACCCCCTCCTCTCCCCTCCCCCCACCCCCTCCTCTCCCCCACCCCCCCCTACTCTCCTCCCCCACGCGAGTCACGACTGCTGCAGTGGCCCACCCGAAGGCACCCTTGGCCCACCCAAATAAAAATTCCTGGAGCCGGGCCTGACTACCTCACGAGTAAGTGCTTTGTTTTGTAACAACTACTTGGTATGTTAGCTTAGCATGGAGGAGTCTCCGCAGTGAAAGCTTGCACACACCTAACTTTGTTAAGTTTATACAAGCTTTAACTGCGGAGACTCCTCCATGCTCCTGGATTGATATGTTATTTTTGCCCGTGTTTTGCATGTAGTGCCATGAGGGCCCGGGAGCAGCGCTCACTAGTCCTTGCCTGGTATCGGTGTTGTAGAAAGTCGGGTGCTCAGCTGCCCTCTCCCACTTCAGCAAGTCCACTCTCCCCCAAATCCCTCTGTTCTCTCCAAGTTCCCCTACTACATTTATCTGCTCTACCCCAGGATGCCCCCTCTCTCTGATTTTCTCCCCTCGCCTTGCCTCGTTGCTCTCCCTTTTAGGCTGCCTCGCCCCTCCCCTGTGTGTCTCCTTTCTGCTCTCCTCACCTGCTACTCTACTGTCCCTATCGGCTCTCACCTAGTCGGTCTCCTCTTCCTCCCAGTCTCTCCTCTCCCTCTGTCTCTTCTTTTTCACTCCCAGTCTATCCGTTCTAAATACCCACCCCAGCCTTTTCCCTCCTGAATTCCTCACTGTCTATCCGGCCTCTCCCCGAGTCCCCAATCTCTTTACTATTTCCCCACTCTCTCATGCCTCTGCTCTCTGAAGTAGCCTGTCCACTCGCACCCTTGCCATGCCAGCTGGGTGCTGTGAAGCCCTCGCTTTCGGAAGATGTCTTTGCTTTTTTTCCTTCGAGTTGGAAGTGAAGCAATTTATTAACCTTTTGACCTATCCTTCCTTTGTGTGTCGATATGATAAAAAGTAAAAAATATAGAGTACAGTCATAAAGTGATTAGGCATTTTAAGCACGATAGGAATATTTCAATCATGCATTATTACTTCTTGCTTTCTTCCAAAAAATTAAATGCCTTCTGGGTGTTTTTTCAAAAAGACATGAACACGTTTTCTGGCACAGTGATGACCACATTTTGCGATACAATTATGGAATGAGACTGAAAGGCAGTGATGGGCATAGTGTTCAGCATATTTATGGGCTATGTGTGTAATATCTAGCACAATGGATTGTCTGCAGTAGCATTTAATGATAAATTGATCGTCTAGCCCAGCCAAGAACACATTAGCTGTTCAATAACGATATATTCTGTAGCACAAGGATCACATATTCTGTGGCATTCTGTAGTTTTGACATAACCTGTTCTATAAGTATGCTCCAGTCTGTATTACAAAGATGATATAATATACACTTTAGTGATGTCCATACACCGTAGTCCAATAATGAATATATTGAGGCCTATTCACAAAGGTATTTTGCTGTACGTAAGGTAGTAAGTACTCTTATAGTACTCTTTTACATACTCCTACATTCCTTTCTGAATTGGCCCCAAAACATCTAAAATGGGAATAGAATGGGAATATTAAGGGAATAAGCATACTCAATTAGTACAAATGGAAAGGAGTGGTGCCCTTTTTGCACCTCTACTAATAAGGAATTGGATGTTTCAGATCCGATTTACAAAGAAATGTAAGAGTACATAAAATATGACTTCTTTAGTACTACTTTCCCTACTCATAAATGCTTTTGTAAATCATCCCCCGAACCCCCGCTTATAACGGTCGGGCTCACTCGCTACATGTCACTCATCCCAAACTTTTACGCCCTACCACTTTCAAATGCCACCAGCCGCCACTGGTATCTATATGCCAAAACTCAATTTGAGTCTTGAAGTCTATAGCTGTTCTGTGCGATGAGCCTATCAGAGGCTTAGTTTTAATAAGATCATGAACGACTTCAGAAACCTGGCGTGATATACTTGAAAAGGAAACTAATGATAATCATACCATTTCTTTTGAAAAAATATTTGTAAAACATGACATGCAGTACTGCACAAAGTCATTGCCTATGCAAGTTTGGTTGCTATTTGGTTAAGATGGAATTCACATTCCATAATGAAGCTGGTACAAAGTCAATTTCACTAAATATCTTAATCATGTAGAACTAAGACTAAATTGTTGTAGATTTACTGTAATGAATGTACAATCGTTCCAAAAAATGAGGGCCTCATTTATGAGGCCCCTTGCACCACCGGAACATCACTTTTTGTGACGTTCCGTGGCGCAGGAACCTGCTCCATATTTACGAGGCAGCACTAAGCCACTTTTTTTGGCTTAATGCTGCCTCGTAAATATTGTCCCCTTTAATGCAGTTTTCTGCATTAAAGAGGAGTGCAATGGGTGTTGCTGGGGGCGTTCCCAGCAACATCCATGGCATTCTGAAACTGCTCCAGATTTACGAGAAATCGTAAATCTGAGGCAGCAACAAAAATGTATGCCTCTCCAGGGGAGGCGTAAGGGTGGCACAACGAGGAGAAATATCTTTATTTCTCCTCGTTTTTCCTTTTTCTATGTGTGCTGCATTCTGAGGCACACAGAAAAAGGAAAAAGCCTCTTGTGATTGTTTTTGTGCAGAAAGGTTTCCCTTCCTGCACAAAAACAATCATCCCCTCAACGCAGGCACCCCTGCACCATGGTGCAAATGTGCCTGCGTTGGCGCACGGCAGGCCATTGTGCGCCGGCGCAGGGGAAAAGGACAGAAATGCCCCTATCTCATAGATACAGCGCATCCTGCCCTTTTCTTTTGCCGTAGGGCAGCGCAGCAGGAAGGCCTGCTGCGCTGACATACGACAAAAACACATAATTGAGGCCCTGAAGGTTTAGTCAACAGCACAAAAGAATGCACATTGAGACAAACAAATGCATGTAAACAAATGTACACACCTACGGTACCTCATCGACGCATTCACAGAAGTCAACTGAATATGAGCGATGTGAACAAATCATAATGAAAAACATGTTCATTATGAGAAAATACAAAATGACACCTATGTGAGGATATATTCAGACTGAAAAACTCTGTTCACTACTACATAGCCGCATTTACTCAGTCTGTCATTCATTTATTAGTACGTTTGCAGTGCGAGTTACGAGTACAATGGTTGCAAAGCATGACACTTTAAAAAGATATTGCAAAAATAGTGAAAGACACCAGTTAAGGTGCTTTTGAAAACATCCCCATAAAAGTGTTCTTCAAAACTCTCAACTCAGCCTGAATGATTAGCAATACCCCAACCAACAAATTGCCATAATTAATTGTTCAGGAAACAATTACAATTCGTGTATAGCGATATGATATGTGCCTGTTTTTTTAAAAGAATGTTATTGATATTTCTTTTTTATGTTTGAAAAGCTTTATTTAAATATTAATAGCAATACAAAGGTCAGCAAAACAGAAAATGACTTATTGAAGGTATACATAGTAGAAGAAATGGCTAACAGCAATTTAAAGAAGAAAGCTGTTTAAGATTATAATGGAATAAAGGGAAGGGGGAAAAAAGGAGGAGGGGAAGGAGGGGAGGGGAACAAGGGGAAGGAAAGAAGGGGGGAGAGGGGATCTCTTACATTCTAAAATAGAGTATATAAGTTGCATATTTAACTAGAAAGCTTAAACAGTAAACAATAATCAACATATGGAATAGAGGGTGACAAAAAATTATTAAATTAGAAGTAAGAGGCAGAGAAAAGTAATACATTTACGGAGGTTTAAAATTCTCTGCATTTAAACAGGAGTTATCTGCCAATGCCAATTTATCTAAGAAGGTAGCAAGTGGGGTCCAAAAACATTCTCTATCAATCATCGGTTTACAGGAGGAAACAAAAGCAATATCCAGGCGATGAAAATGACATAAACTGTTCCACCAATGTTGGATCGAAAGCTTTGTAAGTGTTTTCCAATTAAGGGTTATGTGTTGGAAAGCTAGAGCTATCATAAGGTCAAAGAGACCGTGCCTATGTGGGGAGAGATCTAAGGACTGAAACAGGCTACCTGCAAAAAGAAGAGGAAGAGAATAAGAATATTGAACATGCGAGAAACGTAAGACCAAACTTTCCCCCAAAAAATAGAAACAGAAGGACATAGAAAAAGAAGATGTATGAGATCAGCATTAGGGGATCCACAGGACCAGCAGTTCGTATCAGTAGAATGAGAAAATTTAGCAATAGAGATAGGGGTAAAATAGAGTCTATGATAGAGAAAAAACATAGATTGGGTAAGGGAGGCAGAACGAGAAATTTTAAGGGATCGGGACCAGAATTTATCCCAGAAAATAATGGTCCAATCACATGCGAGGTCAGATTCCCACGCGAGTTCCACCCTAGACTTGGAACGATCAGGATTAGGAGATAGGAAGAACTTATAAATGAGAGAAGCTTTGGGGAGAATAAGAAGAATTTTATGTAGAGGATTCTGAACCGAAGATGAAGGGATCGAAGGAAGAGAATAAAAAGACTCCAGAATAATCGCCATAAGGGTGGAGAATCTCTGAAAAAAGGAGCAGGGACATTGAAAAATTAGTTGAAATTGGGGGAATGAACAAGGATCGGATCCATCAAATAGATCTTTAACCCATATTATCCCCCTAAGTCTCCAAGACTTCCAAAAAATGGATCTACCATTGATTGTAATAAGAGAATTATGCCAGATTGGAGACTCCAAAAAGATTCTCTGGAAAAAGGTTTTTTATGCAATAAAGGTTTTAGAATAGAACAAGTGTGTTTAAATAAAGGGAGTGAGGAAAAGTAAGACTTAACGGAAAATGCCAAAACTTCCTGAAATGAGAAAGGAGAAGCCAGGGTACGTTTGATCGTATACCACAGTGGGGTATAGGGCGACTGATCTTCTAGGAGCCATTTTGCGGCTTGACGCAAGCAAAAAGATTTGTGATATGTACGAAAATCTGGGAAATTAACCTCTCCATTTTGTTTTGTCTTACGCAGGGCAGATAAAGCCATCCTGGGTCTCTTGCCCTTCCAAAGAAATCTAGAGAGAAGGGAGTCAATTTTTTTAAAATAACAAGCAGGAATGTATACTGGAAGCATGGAAAGGGTATATATCAGAATTGGGGTTATCATCATCTTAATGGAGTCTAGCCGACCCCACCAGGAAAGAAAGAGAGGATTCCAAGAAGGAAGTAAATTGTCAATCCGAGAAATGATCGCGGTCATATTTAACTTAACAGAAGAGGAAATGGAATTAGCGAATGACATACCTAAATATTTAATTTTTACAGGAGACCAAGCAAATCCCGTAGAAGAGAAAGAATGTGGAAGACAAAATTTTGTAAGGGGTAAAATTTCCGTTTTATCTGAATTTATTTTATAACCAGAGACACGGGAAAAACAGTCAAATTCATCTAATAGAGGAGGAATAGAAGTCTGAGGATTGGAAATAAAAAGAAGGATATCATCTGCATATGCGGAAAGTTTTAAATTATGGTCGCCATAGGAGAAACCAGAAATCAGGTCATTATTACGAATTGAGGTTAAAAAGGGTTCGAGAGCCAGAATGAAAAGAAGCGGGGAGAGAGGACAACCCTGACGAACACCACGTCGAAGAGGGAAATATGAAGAAGTACATCCATTAACTAATACGGAAGCTCGAGGAGCCAAGTATAATAGGAAATAAACGAAATTATCTTAGGACCGAATCCGTGCCACTTTAGGGCGGAAAGTAGAAAAGACCAGTCAACTCTATCAAATGCTTTTTCAGCATCAACAGAGATGGCAGCCAAAGAAGAGGAAAGAGATGGAATTTTGTTAAGAACATTTAGAAAAAGACGAGAATTGTCCGAAGTCAATCTGCCTTTAACAAAACCATATTGCTCCTTACCCACCAAGTGCGGCATAAGAGGGTCCAATCGCAAAGCCAGTGATTTGGCAAATAATTTATAATCTACATTAAGCAAGGAAATTGGACGATAATTTTTACAAAATTTAGGGTCACGTCCATCCTTATGTATGAAACAAATTATTGCCTCCTGAAAAGTGCCCAATGTCCCATCAGAAAGAAGAAAAGATTGAAATAGATATAAAAGTCTAGGAAGTAGTAAATTAGAAAAGTGCAAGTAAAATTCAACGGAAAAACCATCAGGGCCAGGGGATTTACCTTTCTTTAAAGTGGATAAAGCATGGGATAATTCCTGAAGGGATAAATCTGATTCCAGTTTAGAAAAATTAAGATGATCGTTAGACGGAATCGGGAGCGCATCAAGATAAGATTGGATAAGGGAAGAAGAAGGAGGAGAATCAGGGGTATATAGATCTTTGTAAAAAAGCATAAATTCATTCAAAATGTCCTCATTCTTATAAATAGGGGAGCCATCCGAGGAGCAGACCACATCAATCTGAGTACGTTCTTTACGGGACTTGAGATAATTCGCTAGAAGTTTCCCCATTCTATTGCGGCCTCCATAGTACCTAGCGCTACTGCTAAGCAGTATGGACGATGCATTATCCGTCGTGGATTTATTAAAAGCCAACTTGGCACGAATAAGAGCGGGCAGAACTGAATCTGCCGATGAAGTATAGAACTGATGTTCTAATGATTTAATGTTCGCAAGGGCAATTTTACGTTGTTGGAGAAAACGTTTCTTCCTCTTGGAAACGAAGTCCATGACAAATCCTCGTGCTGTAGCCTTAAATGAGTCCCATAGTATATGTGGCGGAATATTAGGGGTACTATTTAGGTCAAAGAATTCTTCAGCAAAGTTCGTAAAAGAAGAGGAAAAATTAGGATCAAGAAGAAGAGAGTTATTAAAACGCCAACGGGAAGTGTTAGGGCAAGAGGGAAATAAATCAAGGTCCATCACTATTGGAGCGTGATCCGAAATAACAATAGGTTCAATAGAGGAGGACAGTAAATTTTGAGATAGAGATTTAGATAGAAAAAGATAGTCAAGCCGAGAAAGAGAATTGTGAGGAGGAGAGAAAAAGAAAAATCAAGAGAGTCAGGGTGGGTAAGCCTCCATGCATCTACCAGCTGGGTCTGGGAAGTGGTATCTAAAAAATGTTTGTGTGTCTTATGAGGGACAAAACGTGTTTGCGATTGGCGGTCAAGAAAAGGGTCAACGACCTGGTTGCAGTCTCCTCCTAAAATAAAGAAATCATTTTTAAACTGAATACATTTCTGAGTTACTAAAGGCCAAAAAGCACAATCAGGATGCGTAGGGCCATATACATTAAATATAGTTAGAGAAACATTGTTGATTAATAAGTTAGCCAGTATTCATCTACCTTCAGTATCATTTTCTTGCGCAACGACTTTACAATTTAGCCTCTTATGACACAAAATAATCACACCATTTTTCTTGTTAGATGAAGGTGATACAAAAACCGAGCCCACCCAGCCTTTTTTCAGTTTTAACGCCTCAGGTTCTGAAAGATGAGTTTCCTGCAAAAGCACCAGATCTGGATTGTATGAGGCAAGGTGTGAGAGTACTCTCTGTCTCTTAATTGGACTAATAAAACCCTTTACATTCCATGAGATAACCTTGAATGCAGAACTAGCAAGAATACATAGTAAACAGTATATGCAACAATCCTAATAAAGAAGAGAAAATATGAAAGAAGGGAGAAGAATAATAGATAAATAGTAAAGGAGATCCATGTAACAAGAGTAGCGGGGAAGAAGTCCGGGGAGAAAAGAGGGAAGAATATGAAGGTGGGAAAGGAGAGTAAGGAAAAAAGGAATAGAAACAAGAAGAGACAGTACATGTCAAAAAGACGACTGCAATACATACCTTATGGGGAACGAGGAAGGAGTAGAGACGGCGACGGACAACAGGCACAACACACCCAACAGGGAGGGCAAGGCGAGACACCAAAGACACCAAATACTACATATGATCAGGAGCGGGAATATGTGGAGGAGCAGAATTAAACATCAGTAAACCTGTAAAGGGAAATAAATGTTAAACGACATTCATCATGCAATCCAAAATAAACTACTATAATCCAAGTTAATAATAAGCCATAACTATAACATTAATGCAAAGATATAAATGAAAGAGCACAACAGTCACGATCCAGAAGAAGAAGGAGTTGTCTCCATGGAGGCATGAGAGTGAGTCTGAATAAATCTTCTGAGGTCAACCGGATCTTCGAAGGTAGAAGTTTTATTAAGAAGAGTAACCTTGAAAATGCATGGATGGAACAGGCCATATCTGGCACCCGAAGAGCAAAGAGGTGGGCGCAAATCCAAAAGCTCTTTGCGTCTCTTGGCTGTAGCTGAAGATAGGTCTTGAGAAATAAAAACTTTGGAGCCCTGCCATGAGAGATTCTTTTTAGTTTTAGCGGCATTCAGGATCAGCAGCAGGTCGGTAAACTGTAGAAATAGAATAATCATTCCTCGAGGTTTGGTTGGCGCAGCTGAAGAAGAAAGGCGAGGACCCAGTCTATGTGCACGTTGTAAGTTCAATTTGGTCGTAGGCGGAAGACCCAAGAGCTGTGGGAGAAAGGAGGTGAAGAAAGCAACAGGGTCATCCCCCTCAAGGCCCTGAGGAAGACCATAGACGCGTAAATTATTACGACGATTTCTGTTTTCCAAATCCTCAGTGGCCCTTCGAAGCTGCAAGACTTCCTTTTCCAGAGAGGACATTTTTGAGGGTGTATCCTGTATCAGGACAAGCTGTTGTTCCACCACAGCCACACGGGAATCCATAGAAGCCCATTTGGAGTCCATTGATTGAAGACGGGCATTAGTTTCTTCCACAAACGGACGGATAGCACGAATCTCCTCCAGAACCATGTCCAAAGAAACTGGGGAGGTAGACTTAGGAGGAGAAGGAGGATCCTGCTTGAGCCTCTTGCCAGTAGTCGAAGGTAACGGTACGTTGGAGGCCATTGTTGTGGATGGTTCTGTAGTATCGGAACAATCGTTATGTGACGAGCCCTCAGAGAGGTAGGAGAATCTATTAAAAACAGCGCAACCAGTGCCAGAAATGTTAGGGGTGTTCCCTTTCAGATTTTGAGTATGCCGCGGTAGACGCTTGCTCCTACCCATGAAACACCAACCAGAGGAAAGTGGTACAATGTCCTACAACAGAACAATGTTGAGTATAACATGAAAGAAGAAAGAAAATCCTCAAGCAAGTGCACCACAAGAGGACGCCTGGAGTCAGATATAGATTCCTGCAACTTCGAATAACCCTCTCACATTATATGAGAAAAGACTTTCAGGCAGGCTCCACCAATCAAAAGGCAGTCATGTAAGCGTAAACCATTTCTCTTGGTACAGTAAAACATGAAGGGCGCAAAAATAAACAGGCGCCATGTGATAGAATAGGCAGAGTGCTCCAAGCTAGCCAGTTCATATTAAAACAAGTACCTTGATAAATAAATACATTTTTGCCATCCTTAAAATAACAGGTGCGAGTAGTGGACGTCAAAAATAAAGCATTTGCAATGAAAAAGCGCTTCCTGGAACATCACCTGCGGCGAAGACTGTGAGGAGAATCAGCAGGTAAGATGTAAAATGGCAGCCGTTACCTGAAGCAATCAGTCTCCTGCAAAATTTTCCCACTTAGACCAGGAATTCAGGGAAAATAAAAATAGCCTTCAGAAGAGCCCACCTTCCGATTTAGCAATCTGGCATTTTAAAGCCTGAAGAAACGCTGCATCCGCTGTTAATTGCAGCTCGTCTCCGGCGTTTCACGGAGCCCCGACGCTAGGCGGCCATTTTGAATCGCCACGCGCGCCGTCCCCGTTATTGATATTTCTTAATGCTGTTATGGGTTCTGCTTTTTTTAGGTGTTGTATTCTGCACCTGTTCTAAACTTAACCTTCACTGAAACCCTTTGTTTTATTCATTTACCAAATATATAACTAGTTTAGCATTTGTCATATTTTGCCACTATGTAGGACTCTAAATTTACAGCATTGTTTTTTTTCAACTCAGTGATAACAATTTAAGACGCGTGAAAGGCTGAGACTCCCTGCTGGGAATGACACTGGTGTCCTTCTGGGTACACCTAGATCCATGCAGATGGTAAAATAACGGCATAATAAACATCTTCATATACACTCATATAATGTTCATTGAGTATAATCATCCATAGAACCTTTTTTGCAACCAACACTTTGACCCAAAAAAGATTTTCCAAATATCTAAATCTTTTCTACTGCCCATAGCCGTGCCAAAAGATATCCCCTCTCACAGGCCATTTGTGATAAGATCTTCACTTTCATTATAGAAAAGATATTAACTTTACAACATGGTTTTATAAGCCACTGCTTCGAACCCGGTGAGCATCATGGTAAGCCGGCCAACACTATGTTAGCCTCTTTTGAGGAGATCTCTCTATCACTCAGCCCCGCGTTTTTTAATATCCACATGACCCCCTGCAGATATCCATGATAGCCTCCAATGGAAGTGCAACCACGTCATATGCGGATGACACACAATTGATCCCATCTCTTGATACGAATTCCTTTGGCTCTGAGTTGATCTTTAAGAACTGCTTTGCCAATATTATCCGCTGGATGGAAATAAAAATATCTAAAATGTAATATGAATAAAACCGAAATTCACCTGTTCAGAAAGGCAAACCTCCCCCACGCAGTGATGGCCTTATTCCATGCCCCTCCCCCTGCAACAGTTAGAGAGGCAAAAAATCTGGACGTCAAATTCAACACCGCTCTTTCTTTCCGCCCCCAAGCTCTTGCAGTAGCTGGTATGTGTTTTACATTGATCAAATCTCTAAAAAAATTCTTTGATTTTCTTCCTCCAGCTGCAAGGAAAACAGTTGCCTTTGCTTTAATAACATCCAGACTTGAGTACTGTAACAGCCTTTATGCGGGGAGTTCAAAGCAGTTGCTTCACAAACTTCAGATGGTACAACATGCAGCCACCAGACTAGTGCTTAAACTCCCCAAACAGAGTTCGGCCTCTGAAGCTCTGGCTCTTTAGGCAGGGGTAGTTCTGTTTTTGCTGGCTGTTCTCTTGCTGTAGTCTGCGTAGCGCCGGGATTCCTCTGACTGAGGTAGCTGCGCACTTTACAAATATCTATTGATTGATTGAAGCGCTCAGAAGACTGCGCTGGCTAACGGTTCATGAGAAGGTCTTATTTAAGATCCTTGTTCTGGTGTTCAGAGCTTTCCATGCTACTGGTGCAAAATATCTTACTGCCCAGCACTGTCATCACAGGACCCAGAGGATGCCGAGATCCTCTAATGCCAATCTTCTAAAACCTCCACCTTTCAGATTTAAATCCCAGGGTGGGACGTACTTCATGGTTTTAGGTGCTAAAGCATGGAATCAACTTCCAGATCCGCCTCGGTTTACAGATAATGAATCCAGCTATAAAAAAAAGTCTAAAGACTTGACTCTTTCTTGCACCATTTACTCTTTGTTATTCATTAATCTAGTTGGGCGGAATCCCCTACCTTCTCTTTTTGTTGCGTTGTTTTGCTGGGTTCTTTGGGCAAAAATGATAGATAATAGATAATGTCCCAGTTAGTGCCTGGATGCCCTCTTTTGAGTGACAGTGCACTCTACAACATTCACTTCATTGTACAAAGAATCTTAGGCAACTCTACTCTATATTCCTAAGATTCATCCATCTTCCATTCGTCCGTCCATTCCATTCGTCCATCTTAGTAATAACCAAATTAAATACATTTATTATTCAAAATCAGTATCTATAACATCTTCCATATGCAGTATAAAAATAGCTTAGATATCATCCAAAAAATATCAACAGCATTACATTTCAATATTATAACAGCCATACACTCTCTCATACCCTCTCATCCTTCCACAGAATATAACTAATCACAAACATTCATTCAAGACTTTCGGTGTGGAAAATGTGTAGAGATATGAATAAAGCCCTAGTACAATGGAAACTACTGGTTTGAAGGCATTCCACTCATTTAGAACTGATAAGGCTGGAATCAATGTTGCAATTGAGTTAGGTTATTGCTTTGGCCAAGTTACTGAGCAGCTTCTTTGCTATCAGCTGGGCTCACCCAAATATTGTATTGAATTGAATTTGGATTGAGTTTGAAAGTATTGCTAAAGATACATTTGGGATCTACACCATCTTCTGTATGAATTGGATAAGTTATCTTTGTCTTAAACTCCTCATTATTAATCCATCAACTATATCTAAAGCTTCAATGTTTCCACAAGAACACTGTCTAAAATATAGGGGTGGGCGGAACTCGCAGACTCTAATTCTGTGGAATTCCACAGAACTTTAAAAAACTCAGTGAAATTTTGCAGAATTTCGTCCATCCTAGATATGTACTTAATCACGCACACAATGTCACCCTTTCTGTTCAGTGCATCATACCACTGTTTAAAAATCACATTTTCTGGCCAACAATAAGACACCGATGCATTAAAAAAATAAATTGTGGTCCATTTAAAATGGAGACATCATCAGAGTGACATGATGTGTAGAGTCAGTGCACTACTTGCGAGTGTCTTGCACCTCTGCTGTGCACTTCAGTTTGTCTGGAAAGCGTTGAACAGCAGCTGGTTTCAAGGACTTCTTTCAATGGGTGTGCAAAGGGCAGAATGCATTGTTCCACAACCTTCACGCGTCGCAATACCTGTAGTGATCAAATAAATCTTCGATATTTACAACTGTAATAATACTCGCTGCCCCTTTAAGTGCACGTAAAGGTACACAGCCATTGTCTTTCCTTGCCACTGCACGTTCCTAAAGAATGCTCACCCCACTTTTCAGAGTATGAATACCCTCAGCTGAGAACCCGTTTCGTTGGCCATAACTTGCCTGATACAGTCGTTATCACGTACCACTCCAATGGCCTCGCACGGGGTTGGACTGGAGACACTCCTGTATGTAGAGGCTGCGACGCGAGCGTTGGCTGAAGCCGAAGCGGGAGTGGATCAGACTGCTGAGGTTGGTTATCAGGCGGCATCTGCTCAGGTCTAGCAGCAGCCAGGACTGGTACTTTCGAGTGTGCTGGGCTGAGGATAATAAAAAAAAAGCCAGAGTGAAAGCGATCCCACACCCAGCACTTCATGCTGCAGAGAATAGGTTAAGGCCCTTCTGGTTTCCCATACTAGCTCTATCATAGACATAGAAGAAAGACGAACATCCAGTCACACTCGTGCTTCAGCTTTTTTTCTTTGAACATCTTTATTGCCATTTTATCAAAGGATAGACAAAAAAATAAGACATGGTCTATCTGCTTTGGCCATACGTGCACCTCATCCGTCACCCAGCTTTAATAGGGGAGTATAAGGTGTCACGCAAGCTTGTTGTGCTTTCATCAGTCAAGACTCCCGGAGAGTGGTGCTCTCCAAGCACTCTGCACGCGCCGTCCTCGTTCTCCTCATCACCCCTGATATTAGGAATAAAATCATTAAGCAGCAAGATCATATACTGAGAAGAGGTTTTATTCCAAGCCAGGGGCTGGGAGTACAGAGGCTATTTATGCAGTAAAAGTGTGTACAGATTCCCGTGCCTATGGATCTTTCTAATTATTAGTTAAAAGTAGGGGTGAGTGCTGGTAAACTTAGCCACACAGTGGGGGGCAGAGTTTTTGCCGAACTCTGCGCTCCAAGTGGAGCGCGGAGTGGCAAAACTCCATGACCTCCACCGGCAGAGCAGTTTGCCGCCCACCCCTACTAAAAATTTATTGTTAATGATTTTTGTTACTCAAGTATGAAAAAAGCTTAATGCAATTATTGTCATTAATATAATGGTTGCTCATATCTTGTATACTATGACATACTGATGTCTTTTTTGAAACAGAGAAAAACATTGACGATAAGGCTTGGCTATTTAACATACATGGATCTCAGTTCAGCATATACTGATATCCATATCATTAATAGAATATATTGTCTTTGCCTCCCTTTAGTTGAGTCATTTGAACACATACTTATTCCTCAAATTGTACAGTGCTTCACAAAGAACTATGATGACTACATGTACTCAAACATTGCACACTATGACAGTTGTAATTAATGAACTAATATTATGAATTTTAAGTAGAAGGTTTTAATGATTGCATTGATGGAATATTTGAATATGATCATAAAAGCAACTGATAATATAGAGCAGTAAACAGTGTTATTAGTTTAAATGCTTTGTAGGTCTCTACAAATGCTGGAAATAAAATAAAATATACATTAAGTGATTTCACTATCTCTCTCCGTCTCTCTCTCTCTCTCTCTCTTATTACATTATTATTGGAGCTTGCATTCTCTGTCTTTTGTTCAAGCAATTATGTTTACCAGACCTCATGTACTCACAAAAAAGACTGAAAAACCTGCACAGAGAAAGGGGCGCTTGCTCAGGTCCTTTGTTAATTTTCATCTTTACGGGCATTTCATTGGACTGCATTTGAGTTTTGAGTTTGAGTTTTATATAGCACACAAATACCCTGAGGTGTCCTGGAGCTAGAGAATACAATATGAGGGAGCAAAAAAATGACCTACAGCTGGGATATATGAGTTTTCAGAGCTTTATGAACGTGCATAAAGTTGGGGTCTGCGCTAATTGCTAATAGAAGGTCATGCCAAGTTTGAGCTGTGATGACAGAGGAGGTTCTGCCTTCGGGATGTGATCTCTTGATTCTGGGTATGGACTTTAGGAAATCAGAGCTGGTGTACAACAGTCTAATGGGATAATAATGGGGGAAAGAGACTTCATGTAGTTAATAGGCCCTGCACAATAGACTACTTTGTGACAATAGCAGAGAGCTTTAAAAGTGCAATGTTTGTGAGCAGGAAGCCAAAGGAGATTAGTGATCTGAGAAAAAATACTGGAATATTTTGGGAGCCCAAGACAAGTCTGGCAGCCGTGTTATGGATGAGTTGCAATTTATATATAAGATGAGATGAGATGCTGTGACAAACACAGAAACCAGGGTTTTCAGGGAAAACTCTGCAGAAAAGGATCAATTTTCCTGACAATCTTTATCATGCCAAAATCGGTGCCCAATAATTTATTGATGTGTATCTTGAATGAAAATTTGTCATAAATAATAACCAGATTACAGGCTCTGGAGCTCGGTTTAAGACATGTGCCAAGACATTGGAGCCACCAACTAGGGAACCGAATGGGGGGATTGCAGAACACTAAGACCTCACTCTTATCTGCGTTCAGTCTCAATGAACTGGCATCTATTGAACAAGCCACAGATTTCAGCACTGTTTAAAGTGGTTTTTGATAGTACTAGTCTGTCCACTCTTCAGCCACAAAATAATCTGGGTGTTGTCCGTATAGGAATAAAACTCAAAAGAGGCAATGAGATTAGCCAAAGGCACTACATACAAATTAAAAAGATTGGGCTCAGGGAAGAACCCAGAGGAATCCAGGGAGGCAAATAGACAGCCTCAGAAAAGATTTACACCAGTCACAGATATTATCTTGCAACCCCGGATGATTAAATCTGTCTATGAGGATCTTATGGGTGACCATGCCAAAGGCTGCTGAAAGAACAAGGAGAAAAACAGCCACAGAGCCCCAGACATCCATGATCATAAGGATGTCATTACTGGAGGCTGTCAACATGGTCTCAGAGATGAGGGTGGTACGAAGTCCAGATTGATTGGTATTGAGAAGAGCGTTCTTTCCAATATAACATGATTGCTGGATTTTAACAGAGCTTTCCACAATTTTGGCCTTTTTGGCAGAAGGGAAATGGGGCGATAGTAAGCCAAAATCAAGAGATCCAAGGAAGGTTCTTTGTGCAGAGGAATGACAGAAGCTGTTTTGGAAGCGGAAAGACTTGACCAATTGACAGGTAAAGGTTGTAAAATGACTTTTTTCTTACACAATGTCTGACATTTGGAAGGCACAAATGCAAAGAAAGACAATTGGTAATAACATTTGTTCTACCATTGTTCTACTATTTTGTGGTCCCCTAAGTCTCCCCGATAAAAATGGTACCTCACTTGTGTGGGTAGGCCTAGTGCCGGCAACAGGAAACGGCCCAAACACAACATGGACACGTCACATTTTTCCACTGAAAACTGACCCTTTTTTTACAATGTGCCTAGCTGTGGATTTTGGGCCCTAGAGAAACCTAGCAAATCTGTACATTATTGAAAACGAGACATCTAGGGGAATCCAATATAGGGTCACTTGTGTGGCTCTCACCAGGTTCTGTTACCCAGAATCCCTGGCAAACGTTCACATTTGTCTAAAAAAAGCACATTTTCCTCACATTTCTGTGATGGAAAGTTCCTGAATCTGAAGGGAGCCACAAACGTCCTTCTACCCAGCATTCCCTCAAACCTTCTGATAAGAATGGTACCTCACTTTTGTGGGAAGGCCTAGTCCCTGCAACAGGAAAAAGACCAAAACGCAACTTGGAAGCATTGCTTTTTTCAAACAAAAAAAGCCTTTTTTTCCAATGTGGGTAGCTCTAGATTTTGAACCCTAGCTCAGCCGGCACCTATGGACACCTAGCAAACCTGTACATTTTTTAAAACTAGACACCTAGGGTTATCCAGGGTGGGCTGACTTGCATGGCTTTCACCATGTTTTTTTTACCCAGAATCCCTTGCAAAACTCCAACTTTGACAAAAACAACACATTTTCCTCAAATTTCTGTGATGGAAAGTTCTGGAGAAGTTCTGTGGGGAGCCACAAACTTCCATCCACCCCGCATTCTTCCAAGTCTCTCAATAAAAATGGTACCTCACTTGTGTGGGTAGACCTAGTGCCCACCACAGGAAATGGCCCAAAAGCAGTTCCACCACGGCGTGGACTGTGAAATTCATACCACACAGAAATGTAAGGAAAATGTGAATGTTAGCTAAATGTGAGGTTTGCAGTGGATTCTGGGTAAGAAAACGTTGGGAGATCCATGCAAGTCACATCTCCCTGGACTCCCCCGAGTGTCTAGTTTTTAGAAATGTCTGGGTTTGCTAAGTTTCCTAAGATGACCGCTGAGCCCAGGACCAAATACGCAGGTGCCCCCTTGCAAAAATAGGTTGTTTTGTGATAGATAATTTTGATGTGTTCACAATACGTGTTGGGCACTACCCTGTCGTGGGCACTTGGCCCACCCACACAATTAAGGTAGCATTTTTATCAGGAGACCTGGGGGAACGCTGGATGGTAGGAAATTTGTGGTTTCCTTCTGATTCTGGAAGAATATAGCACAGAAATGCAAGGAAAATGTGTGATTTTATTCACATTGTGAGTTTCGCAGGGCATTGTGGGTAAGAAAACTTGATGGGATCCACAAGAGGCACACCACCCTGTACTCCCCTGGGTGTCTAGTTTACAAAAATATCTAGAGCTGGTAGATTTGCCTACAGACAATGTACACCCTGACAGAGAAAGACAAAAAAAGACAAATATTACTTCACAGCTGTCTGTTCCTCAAATACACACACATACTGGTTGGATTTGGCACGAGCGTGAGTAAAAAATTCAAGATGTAAATTTTATTAGCAAGAGATTTTACAAAAATGAAATACACTGTTAATAATTGAAAGGTCAAAAAATGGAACTAATGACTCACAGCTCAAGAGCTGTAAAGCTGTGTCAAGGCACCAAGGGGCAGATGTACGACCGGTTTTTGCAGTCGCAAACAGGAATTTGGCCCGTTTGCGACCGCAAAATAGGTCAGCCCCATGTACAAACCATATTTTGTGAGTCGCTAACCTATTAGCGACTCGCAAAATGTGGTTTGTGACTCGCTATTAGGAAGGGGCATCCCTTCCTAATAGCGAGTCTCAAATCTATGTATGATTGTTTTGCGCCTGCATTTGCGATCGCAAAACACTCGCAGTTTACCACCCTTTTGAAAAGGGTGGTAAGCCTCTCGCAAACGGGAAGGGGTCCCCAGGGGACCCCTTTCCCTTTGTGAATGGCTGCATAAATATTTTTTAAGAGCAGGCAGTGGTCTCAGGGACCACTGCCTGCCCTTAAAAAATGAAACTGAAAAGTTTCATTTTTCTTTTTAAAATGCATCCCGTTTTCCTTCAAGGAAAACGGGCTGCATTTAAAAAAAAACTGCTTTATTGAAAAAGCAGTCACAGACATGGTGGTCTGCTGACCCCAGCAGGCCACCATCCCTGTGAGTGCTGGCCATTCCCAATGGGGTCGCAAAATTGTGCTTGCCTCATGAATATTGATGAGGCATGCAATTTGCGACCCCATTGGGAATGACAAACAGTGTCTGAGACACTGTTGTACATTGCATTTAGCAGGTCACAAATTGAGAGTCACAATTTGTCACAATTTGCGACTCGCTAAATGCAAGCGTCATACATCTGGCCCCAAATGCTTTACAGGCCATTCACACACCTTTCATGTGTGACTCACACAAGACCCTTCACATCGCCAGCCACGTGTCCAGCACATTATAACACACACATCAACAGACAGTGCCATTCAAGGGTCCATCACTTTCATACACCCACAACACTGACACAGCAACAACACTGGCTGGCAGCTGATGGAGTGTGTGGACTGGCGTTTGGCCACCAGTGTGTGTAGTGACTTGCAGCAAGTCACAACTCACACATCGCCAGCTAAATGCCAGCTCACGCACATCGCCAGCCAAGATCCATTCAATGCACACCACCAGCCAAGCACCAGTTCACACACTTCAACAGCCAAGTGCCAGTCCACACACACCACCAGCCAAGCACCAGTCCACGCACACAGCCAGGCAAGCGCCAGTCTATGCACACCACCAGCCAAACACCGGTCCACACACACCGCCATTACCTTCTTTTAACAAAAAAGAAAACACAAACCAATTAGAAGTAGATGCAAAACTATACCTATAAACTCAGCAGCTCTAACTAAATATAGAACACTAATGCTAATCGTGGGATCTGAAGAAAAAATATAAAATGATGCAGACCAGTTAGCTCACTTTTATACTCACGGTTGCTCCCAAAAACTCTGTTGCATGTGGTAGAATTTAAAACATGCGGGCACACATAGCCCAGGATTAGAAGGACACTGGGGGCAGTACATATGACTCTCCTTCTGCACGACTCTTTGGAGACAGTCTCTACATCCCCTACTGGGAATGTTTTTTTGGGGCGTGGGAGGAATGTAATCAGGAAATGAAGATCTTTCAATCTAGCCACATCCTCCATCACTCCGACTCTAGGAACATGTGTCTGTTCCACTAAAACAAGGCTGCCTATCACAGACTGCTGAAACTGAACAAATGTCATCTTTAAATCAGGAGAACAATCCTTGAATGCAACAAAAACCTTGAAGGTTGCTAGATTAAACAAATGGATAACCAACTTCTTATACCAAATTTATGACTTACGAAGAGCACTGTAAGGTTCCAACCTCTGATCTACTCTATCTACACCACCCATGTGCTTGTAGTAGTCTAAAATGCACACAGGTTTGCGCACATCAGCAACCTGACCCCAAACAGTCACAGGTGAAGTGCTTTAATCAAGAATAATTGTCAGCATGTGGATATCTCTCATGTCTGCAAATTTCACAGCTAGAAGTTCAGCACTACGCAAAGCACTGCACTGTCTCCTCTGAAACTTTTCACAAACAAGCTCTGTAGGGTAACCTTTAAGGTTAGAGCGATTATGCCACATGCAACACTGTCCACTTTGAACAATTCCCTGAACAATTGCACACCATTGTAGAAGTTATCTACCTATAAATGGTGACCTTTGTTAAAAAGTCCTCTACCAAGTTTTCACACAATTTTCTCACTAACCCCGAAAGTGGACGGACAACCATGGGGGTCAATAGTGGAATCCTACCGGTGTACACCCTGAAATTATAGACATATCCAGTACTATTCTCAGACAACATATGCATCTCAATTCCATAATGTGCCCTATTGCTAGGAATTTACTGCCTAAAAACCAAACGGCCATTGAACAGGACAAAAGACTCATCCACATCCATTTCCTTGCTTGAACATAGATCTCTGAAAATTGAACTACAAAGTGATCAAGTACAAGCCGAATCCTAAAAAGATGGTCAGAATCCTCGGTACCACCCCTTCTGCATGGGACAGCACCTGGTGGCCGACTGCCCTCGGAAGCCCACCTACCCCCTCAGACCACGCCAAGAACCTCAGCATCGTACTCGACTCATCACGCACCATAAACCGACAGGTCAACGCAGTCACCTCCAGCTGCTTCAACACCCTCCGCATCCTCCGCAAGACCTTCAAGTGGATCCCCCCTGAGTCAAGGAAGACAGTCACCCACGCACTCATCACCAGCAGACTGGACTATGGAAACGCACTCTACGCCGGCATCAACAAGTCCCTACTCCGCAAACTCCAGACAGTACAGAACACCGCCGCAAGACTCGTCCTCGGCATCCCCCGACACAAACACATCAGCCAACACCTACGAAGTCTCCACTGGCTCCCCGTGGAGAAAAGAGTCACTTTCAAAATCCTCACTCACTCCTACAAATGCCTACACAACAACGGACCCAAATACCTCAACGACAGAATCAACTTCCACGTACCCAAAAGAAACCTCCGATCTTCCAACCCCGCACTGGCCGAAACCCCGGGCATCCACAGAGCCAGAGCAGGCGGAAGATCCTTCTCACACATTGCAGCCAAGACCTGGAATGAGCTACCGGCAGACATCAGACGCGCCCCCTCCCTGAACACCTTCAGGAAGACCCTCAAGACCTGGCTCTTTGGCTAAACAGATCTTCGGACCCCCCCCTCAGCGCCTTGAGACCCTCACGGGTGAGTAGCGCACTTACAATTCCCTGATTCATTGATTGAGAATCAGGGTGATCTTGTGGCAACGCTGAAGCATTATCAACAAAATGCAGCATCAGAAGCAGAAACAAATACCGACCACAACTCATGATTGCAGGAAAAATAGCGGTTGCCATCAGGGGTCTAGTAGACCAATATGAAGATAGCGATGGCCTCCTTATCAAGCCCATCAAAAAGTTAAACCCAAAAACTTCCAGATTTATGGGAGTCCACCGGTTAGCTCTAGAGTGGGGCTTAAGTCTGGCACTGTTGTCCCTCAAATTCTGTTCAGCATAAAAATTAGTCTGGTCAAAAATCTAATCTAAAAATACATTGTCCACAACCAACTGAAAGAAATTTATAGGAAAAATGTTTTCGGTATTCGCTCTACACCCTGCAACACCAGTAAAGGCAGACAACACAGGCTGCACCCATGCCTGGGGCAACCCCGAGTTCAGCACTTCCAATGGGAAGTCTTTCAGCCCCATGCTGCAATCCAGATGCCTCTTGCTGCACTACCGGCATACTAGTGTCCTCCTCTAAAAGAGGCACTTCTTGTGCACTGAGAGTGGCTTTTTCATCAGATGATTCCTCTTGGACGGAATTGTTTTTGCCAGAATCATGGATTTCCTTCTCTGCCTCAGATGCAGAGTCAGTCTCATAGTCATGTTCAGAGGAAGATTTGAAAAGCATACCAACAACCTGCTGAGAGGTAATACTGCAGTAATCCATAATCCTTACTAACAAAAGTAACTAGACAAATAGATCAACAATAACCAACACTGTGTAAAATAAGTAATAAAGTTTGGCTTTATCAAACGGAAAGAAAAACTATTAGTAATCTGAAAGGAAAAGTCAATCAAGAGCACACAAAGACCTATATACTGAAAAACTATACCACTGACTTGCCAGAGACAGCTAGACTCCCCAGCACCTACTGTGCACAGATACAGCAAGCACCAACAATATCCCACTAGAAAGGAAAACAAAAGAAAATTACACACAAGACAACCCATTACACATCGTGCACAAGTCCAAGGAGAATTTCACACACTATAAAACAGAAGCTAAGTATGCTGCTATTATTACAGCATTTACAAAAAACACATTCATGCAGGGAAATGATACTCAATTGGAATAAACAGTACAAAATTGTTTTCTTACCAAACACATGCAACTACACAAACTGCAGATCTATCAGTGCTGAAACCGCAAGCAGGAGTATCAGCAAAGGAAATCAAAAGCTTTGCACTAGAATAAAAAGGAGGAATAAAACAATGATCACAAATGCAAATGATGACAAGAAATAAAACAATTAACATTATAAAATCCTATGTCTGCCCATCACCACCCAAATGCCAGCCGCACACATCATCAGTCGGAAGCCAGTCAACACAAACAGCTGGCAAAATCACCAGTTCAAACACACCATCAGCCAAATGCCAGTGCACACCCACTGCCAGCCAAGCTCTAGTCCACAAACACCACCAGCCACAAACACCACCAGCAAAATGCCACTCCATGCACACCACCAGTCAAGTGCCAGTCCACGCACACCATCAGGCAAGCACCAGTCAACACACACTGCTAGCCAAGCGCCAGTCCATGCACACCACCAGCCAAGAGCCAGGCAGGCAAGCGCTAGTACACACACCACCAGCCAAATGCCAGTCTACACACACCACCAGCCAAATGCCAGTTTACACATACCGCCAGCCAAATGCCAGTTAACACACATCCAGCCTAATGCCACTACACGTAGACCGTCTGCAAACTCCAGTTCACACACACACACACATACACACACACACACACACACACACACACTTTCCCTGGTGTCTAGTGGGGCTAAAAATAGTGCTGATCTGCCCATGGGAGGGGCAAAAAACAGCCAAAATATTGACCCCATAATGGGAAGCGACCCTTGTCCAAGGCACCACTCCCGACACATAAATTTAAAACTCTCTGGTGTATGGTGGCTTTCTGACCCCCTCGGCGCAGATGGGCCTAAAAATATGGCCCATCTGTTCCCAGAGAGGGTAGAAAACAGCCTAAATATTGCTTCAATAAAGGAAAGTGACCCTTGCCCAAGGGACCGCTCCCCAACATATAAATCTAAATCTCCCTGGTGTCTAGTTGCTCTCTGCCCCAGTGGGGGCAGATGGGCCTACAAATATGGTCAACCTGCCCCCAGGGGAGTTAGAAATCAGCCAAAACATTGCCCCAATAAAGCAGAGCAACCCTTGTCCAAGGGGTCACTCCACAACATAAACATGTGCAACTCCCTTGTATCTAGAGGCTTTCTGGCCCTCGTGGGGAATGATGGGCCTAAACATTTGGCTCATCTGCCCCCGGGGCGGCATAAAAGAGCCAGAACATTGCCCCAATAAAGGGGAGTGACCCTTGCCCAAGGCCCCACTCCCCAACATATTAAAAAAAAAATCCCTGGTGTCTAGTAGACTTCTGGGCTCCCCAGATGGGGGGGTGGAATTCCTAAAAAAAAAGTGTCCCCCAAGGGGAACGACCTTTGTCTAAGGGGTCGCTCCCCGTAATCATCATGATAAAATATTCCCTGGGTTCTAGTCGGTTTCGACCCCCTCAGGGGGCGGATTGACCTATAAATGGCTGAATCAGCCCCTAGGGGGGGGCAAAACATGGATAAAAAAGGCACCCAGGGGAGCAACCCTTGCCTAAGGTGTCTCTCCCCCAACAATACATAAAGAAATCCCTGGTGGTCCTGTGGTATGGATTCCTGCTCGACGATCGTGGCCCCACTCACGATCGTGGATCGGGAATCCACTCTAAACAGGCACAGGGGTAAAGGAAAAACTCTTTCTTTTCCCTCTGCATCTGAAAACCTGTAAAACACCCCCCTGGAGAAGGACGTACCAGTAAAGCGTCCTCTCTCAAGATGTGCCGAAAGCAAATGGCTTCCAGTGCATCCCTAGTTGCATATGATGACGGTGGCATGCTGTGAGTGAGTTGATGTCATTAAATCGCTGGGGGGGGTTTGGGTGGCAGCAGAAGCACTTTCACTGCCATCCCTGGTGGGGAGTGAAAAGGGGCGACCCACTGGGGGAGCACCAGCGTATATGGATATGTGCGAGGACGGAATGGTTCTGTCCTCAGCACACATCAACTGTGCCTGAGGAAGGAACCGTTCCATCCTCAGCATGGAACGGGTTAAGAGGGTCAGAGGTCTGTAAATTAATAGAATTTATATTAAAATATTAGATAAATATTTGGTATCAGAGACTGAGTTAATAGTCCATAAAGAGACTGCACACTCCTCTTTATCAATCACCACAATGCTGCCTCCTCTTCGCAGACATCGATTAGTTCATTTAATAAAGTAGCTGGAAGGAATTACCAAAGTATCAAATTAATATCTGAGGCCTATCCTTCTATAAGCCAAGTTTCTGTTACATATGCAAAATCAACATTGGAGTCTTCCAAAAGACACCTCACCGCAGTTGCAGGTTTGCCCATAGAGCAAGCATTAAGTAAAATGCATATTATCTTAGAGTTCCTCCAAGTCTGATGTATGGTTAAATTAGGAGATCTAGAAGATGGTGGAAGAGAGGTTGAGGGTGACACCGAACCAGTGTGACCTAAGCATTCTGTAGCACTAGTGAGGAACTTTAGACTTGTCGGTCAATGCTACACAGAGTCGAATCCAATAAGGTTAAAATTAGATGCCTCCTTACAGGCTTGTTTAGCTACCAGCCCTATATAGGGCGAGGATGGATGCCTCATGACAATTAATAAAGGCTAGAGAGTTCACTTCCAATAAGGCACCTTTGGAATGGCACAATGGGAGGGGAAAAAAGGCAGATGCTGTCTCCTCAATATGAGCGAACCAGAGAGCAGGGAATGTAAATTAGAAACCACAATTGTGACAGGAGGAAAGGGTAAAGAAACAAGGCTATGGAAATAAAGTGCAGGTTAAAAAAGTCTAAATAGGTGCTTCAACAATGCAAAAGAATGTATCTTTTGAGTACTTAAATAAAGGAGTGATTGTGTTACACCGACAATGAAGTAGTTCCAGTGCTCATAACTGATAGTGGCATTGGTAATGTAGGCTCCTTGTCAAATACAGTGGGAAAATAATCTGTGTGGTGTAACTCCAAGGCAAATGCAGAAGGAACGGGTTTTACATTGTGAACTGTTTGACAGATTGTGAACTCCATGGCAAACACAACAGGACGAGTTTTCACATTGTTTAAAACTTGGATTCCTTCTTCCATAGATTTCTATTTTAGGAAACGATAGAGATTCATTATGTATGTTTGTGATTGTAAGTTTTGTATTTAACTGTGTATATTAATAAAAGTGCTTTTAAAAGTAAATGCACTGACTTGACATTGATTTATTAAGTGCCATTGTGTGTCTTGAAGAGTGCTGAATTTCTAATCCACACCACCTTCCTGAGGAAGTTTTGAACTGCTCTGCTTCACTACCTGAGGGTCAAGTAGTAGAGGGGTATTCTTGGTGCTCTATTTGGATCTAATAGTAAGGTGGCTGAATGGCTTTAGACCAGTATCTGTGTTGACCTACATCATGGGCAATGTTTTGGGCAGCAGTTGTTTTAGATCACCAATGATTTATTTATATAGATCATTACTGTCAAAGACATTGGTAACAATGACTTCTTTTAAAATACACTAGAAAGGTATCTTGCATTGATAACTCTGACAAACACTAGGTGGTCTGATTCACAAATGTCTGATTCACACTTTTGAGTAAGTTTACACTTTTGAGTATGTTCACTATTTTTTGGCATTCACAAACTCTTAGTGTAAATTACTACTAAAAAAACAGAGGTAAGTCCAGCACAACATATGGCCAACCACTTGTACTGCAACACCCTCCCGCAGAAAATAATGAAGGTATGGACTTAAAATAAAATACACCATAAAACAATGTTAAATTAAATGAAATTATTTAAGATTTATAAAATATAAATACATATAAAATAAAGTTACAAAATATACAATAGTACATACATATTATTTAATTGCAAACTATTTTATTTACATATTTTTAATTTAAACATAATGTAACAATACATTTTATTAATACATTATTTTAATTGATTCAATGCATCACTTTTAATAATCTGTACTGTAGCCCACTAAAAGTTACTTTCTGCCTTAAAGCAAAAACCGCAAGATAAAGTCTTAATAGCTGCACTTAGGAAAACTAGTGCAGATTTTGGGAGATTGTTACCAAACCCTTCTTCTCCGGTTTTAGTAATTGTATACTGGAATGTAATATATCAGAGGAGCAGTGGCTAAGCCATTTTAAAAACATATATGGAGCCCAAGATGACGAGGATAGTCTAGGTGTCCGGTCTTCGTCTGCGGATGTGGAGGTATGTAGTTTGGTTTTTAATGAAGAGGAAGTTGGTGAGGCAATAACACAAATGACAAGCAATAAAGCCCCCTGACCGGATGGTGTCCCAGCCGACCCTTTTAAGTCAAATGTGTCAATGTGGTCTAAAATATTAACACATGTATTCAACATGGCCTGTCTGTACGGTCTGCCGAGATCTTGGTCCCAATCTACTATCATACCAGTTTTTAAGAAAGGGCAGAGAGGAGACCCACAATGTTATAGGCCAATATCGCTGATTGATTCAGCAGTTAACGTATTAGGGAGAGTGATCCTCAGTAAATTAACAGACTGGCTGGAGGAGTGTAATGTACTATCAGAACCTCCAGTATGGCTTTAGGAAAGGTAGGGGCACCACGGACCAGTGCCTAAACTTGCATTTGGTAGCTGGGAAATATACTACTGCTAAAAAGGGGACACTACACCTGGCTTTTATGGATCTGTCCTCAGCCTTTGACCGAGTAAACAGATCCAAATTATGGGTTTTATTACTTGAATTAGGAAAGGACCGGAACATTATCAACTTTCTGTCCGACTTGCATAGGGACCTTACTGCCAAGGTGAGATACGACCAAAGGGGTAATCACACGCAGAGTATTCGTATCTCAAGAGGAGTCACACAGGGATGCATTTTAGCTCCTTTATTGTTTACTTTATATATTAACAATTCAGATTCCGCCTTGTGTATAACCTGTAAAAATATTCCTTGAGTGGGGGAGCGGCTAATCCCAGTGCTTTTATACGCAGACGATGCTGTTTTATTAGCGCGCACAGCGGTTGGGCTCCAGTGTCTCTTAAGTTCCTTTGCTGATTTAATGAGATCGCTGGATCTAAATGTTAATTTGTCTAAATCTCATACTATGATTATGGGCTCTAGACCCAAAAAGTACTATTGTGAAGGAAATGAAATATCAAGGGTGACTACATTTCCGTATTTAGGGGTCTTGTTTGCACCGCAAAAGAAAGCTAAAAGAAACGCTATGGTAAGATCAACAGTAGCATTTCTTGATTTTGCACGCAGGTTAGGAGCTAAGCCAGTTCAAGCCATGTTAAATATATATAGAGCGAAATGTATTGCTATCTCTAATTACAGGTCTGAAATATGGGGATGTAAGGTGGTTAAGGAACTACAAATAGTAGAGAATAAATTTCTTAGAAATTTGTCATCAGTTCCGCAATCAACACCCTCCTATATCATTCATCAGGAATTGGGTATTGGTTTTGTGTCAGATCTGATCGGAATGGCTCCGCTACTCAAATGGATAATGATTTGGATTAATCCCGAATTAGAGATGAACCGCGAGATTGTTCGGGATTGTTTATCCCTAGATAGAGTAAGCAGTATCACTTGGTTATGTTATGTTAAGAAGTTAACAAAGAAATTAGGGCGTCCCGAGTTATTTGACTTACCAAATAACCTGTCAAAGAAGGATTTAATATGGTTCAAGAAACATTTTTTATGTATGATATAAGCTGAAAGAGAGGTTGGAGAGCTGATGAAACCAACGGTATGAGCCCATTTACTCCTGAAAACAAACCTTGCAATAGAACCCTATTTAAACGAAGTAACAAAGCCCTACCATCGCTTTCTTTTAATAAGATTTAGATTTAACTATTTGCACTTTCTACTGGCAGAACCACAGGGGTGGCGAAGGTTGGGAGGTTTGGGTCCCTGCTCTTGTGATAATTTATCCACCCAAGACACTTTGCACTTTATCATGTTTTGCGATCACTATCTGCATATCCGCAAACGTTTTTCAGTACCTATTATAAAGAGTAAAGGTTTTACCCAGGCAAGGCCTGCTTTAGTATACTTACAGGTGTTGAATAATGTATGGGAAACTTTAAGCATTGCTAGTTTTTTAGTTGCAGCAGTCAGGGAAAGGAAAAAAAGGGAACTTATGATATGAAATATTTCCACTCTTCTACAATTATAAGGAACTGAATGTTTATTCGGATGTTCTTTGTGTACAAGATTAATTTTTAAAGGAATTGGTATAAGACTTTTTTTCTTATATCATAAAGATCGGGCCGATTTGTAATTTAACACATTTCAATTAATTAACATTTTACTTCAACATTATTTTTATAGTGCTGTAGCATTTTTTATTTTGTTTTACATATAAGGGAAATATATCAAATTAATTTTCATCTATGTTTAATATAAAAATATTTCTAATACTTATTTTTCGATTCAAATAAACTTTTTTTATTGTTCCCTATACTTTACCATGCAAAGATCTCTGCTCAACTGTGAAGTCTCCCTATGTTGTTTCAAGAGTAGGACTCGTTCATTGTTAAATAAGTACACAGTGGGTGTTCAGCCAGGGCCCCCCAAAAAAACAAGTGAAACTTTTAAAGCAATTATGGTGGAAAACAAAACCTCTCACTGATCGAGAATCAGCTCACACAATACTGAAAACACTCTCACACCCGGCACATATTAGTACTCAAAAACTACATACATCACGTACACCACTCACAGAGTAGAAGTCTTACACTACTGCCAGCACTATCACACCCCTTATCAGCTAGCAGTTGCACACTACCAAAAGCACTCCCCCAGCCCTCACAAAGTAGCATCACCAGGGAGAGCAGTCACACTGCTCACTTTTTCATGCCACTCAGACTAGAAAACACACAATATGAGAAGTACTTTCAAACCGCATCACAAATGAACAACAAAGCCAATGGGATTAGCTGAAATCTGAAAAAAGCCCCTTCATTGATTTGTGAGTATGTGTGTGGTATTGTAGATGGACAGGTGATGAATCCAAGAATAAGTCAATGGGTGGATGAATAGCAGCATGAGAGCAAGGATTTGTTATTGAGTCCATGGATGTTGAGTGAATGATTAGGTCACAGAGCAGCGACTGCCAATGGTTCCAGCCAGACACCACTGGTTTGCAAGGATTGCTTTGCCTTGAAGTTGCTGGCAAAATGATGACTGCTGTGTGGAAAACTCCTTCTTGTCCCGACTCCCCTAAATGTAGGCTCTTTGATAGGTATAATGTGCGGGTGGCACTCTCCCCCATTAGCGTCCCCCAGACAGCATTTTTTTATAACATATTTTTATTGGCATTTGGGTATTTGAAAAGGTTCTTTAACAGTACATATTTGGCACGCAAGACATTTGTAATTAGTCATTACATTTTTCAGCATTCCTCCAAGCTAGTTGGCAACATCAGTTGATTCTCAGGTCATATATCTATGTACCCCTTTCCATTACATACAGATTGCTAGGTTATATCACTAAGTTATAGTCCAGTGTTGTTTTTGGTCAGGAAGGGGTGGTCCCCCAGACAGCATTCAGGTATATAATTGTGTGGGTTCAGAATAGGTCAGTCATTCCTCAGTTGCAAGCCACTGTCATCATGCAGGGCTGCTTTTATGGCCCATCTGGCCTCTCCTAATGCTGCTCTTAATCATAGTGTAACATGTTAGGTGTGCACCAGTGCTACCTATGCGGGCTAGGAAACCAGGTGCCGGTCAGTAAGTGGAACTGTCTCTTAGACAGATCTTGATCTGTTCTGTTCCCACACTCTGGTTGCTGACACATACAATCTTCGAGGTCGTCGGCCTTCATTTAGCACTTTACAGCTCTCTCAGTAAAGTTGGAGCACCTTCCTGGATAGGTTTGAGGTGTATGGGAGGTGCTCAGCAGTTGATTTCCTTGGTTCAGTGAGCCATAGCTGGTGACCAGGAAGTGTCTACCTGTGTCCTACGCCTTTGCCACCTCTATCCACGGCCCCTTCACCACTGACTGCCTCGGTGTGAGGCTGTGCCAGAATTCGAAGGAGATATGCATAGGGGAGTAGCCACCAGCACTGCCACAGTAAGGGAGGGCAAATTATATAAAATGTCCTGTTGCTGTTGGGTGCATGGATAGTCCAGGTGCATGGCGAGCATAATTAAGAGTTGGTTCAAATGTAGCAAAAAACTGCATACATGAAACCACTAAATATTCGTCAAAACATCTTAGAATTTAAAGACTAATGTAAAGAACGGTGTTGTTTTTTAAGGACAGGTTAATAGTTTAAAACTGCTACTTAATATATGGTCTCAAGTTATCCTAAATTATTTTAAAAGTATATAGGAAAGAATATACCACACATGGGCACAAACAACATAAACAACAGGCAGCTTCAACATTATTATTTTGTGAGGATTTAGGACCCAATGCACGATTCACAACGCAAATTTTACACTGACTGGTTTACGAATGGGAGACCAATTTGCGATGAGATCGACATACTGTTAGGTTGCATCCCAAAATTGCTTATTCATAGGAGGCTGCAAATCGGCCTGTCTAAGTTATATTAATATATGATGGGGGCCATATATTAATTTTCTTTCCAATGCAGTGGCCGTGGGTGCTCCAATTCCGGAGTAATGGAAAGGGGCTGAAATTATTACAATCTTTAAAAAAGGCGATCGCCAAGACCCTGCAAATTACCAGCCTATCAGTTTAATTGATACTTTACAAAAGACTTACGCTAAGCAGATTTTAACAAAATTAAATGACTGGATTGAGGAGAATCATATTTTATCGCAATATCAGGCTGGATTCAGATCTAGAACTAGTACAATAGATCAGGTTTTTAGATTTCTTTGTATAAGTTGGAAATATACAATTTAAAAAAAAGGCCACTTGTACATAGCTTTTATTGACTTGAAGGCCGCCTTCGATCTCATCCCTAGAGATCTGCTCTGGAGTTCCTTAAAAAAATCAAGGGGTACCAGAGGTACTCCTTGTGAAAATAATAAGATTGCACGACGATAATTATGCTAAAGTTAGATGGGGTCTGAGGGGCGAATTGACTGAGGCAATCCTTGTGAGGAGGGGTGTGAGACAGGGTTGTGTACTGGCACCCACCCTATTTTCATTATATGTTAATGATGGCCCAAAGTATCTTTTGGGGTGTACCCATGACTCGCCTAAGCTAGGAGGGGTGCCAGTGCCGGCGCTGTTATATGCGGATGATACTATTCTAGTTTTTCAAACCCTGAAGGGATTACAATGCCTATTAGATTCTTTTAGTGTCTATTGTGATCTTAACGGTCTAGAAATTATTTCTAGTAAAACAAAATATATGGCAGTTAATCCGCATAAATCTTTTAAAAGAAACATAACTGTGGGAAAGCAGAAACTAGAATATGTGTCGAATTTTAATTATCTGGGCATTACAATTGATACTAAAATGACCTGGTACCCACATTTGCATAAAAGCAAGACCGTTTTACTTCAATACTCTCTGCCAATATTAAAAAAACATGAGAGCAGTATTTCTAAGGCAGTATCCCCTGCGCTTGAGGTATACAAATACAGGGCACAATCAGCATCCCTTTATGGCGCGGAACTATGGGGGCCTTTCTGTAGGACTACCTTTACGGGGGAAGAGAACAGGTTTTTTAGGAAGCTGTTACGTCTCCCCGTGCGCACACCTGTAATCCCTATTGTCACGGATCTGAATGTTAAGCGTGTTGATCATCAGGCAATACTGCGGCTCCTGCTGTTTTGGGTGCGATTGTGGTCAACAGCGGAATTAGCATGCTATAAAGAAGGGTTAGAAGAGATTTTAAATTCTGACCAAGGCGCTAATCTTAAGTGGGTTAAGCATGTGCGTTCATGGTTCTGCAAAATTGGGTTAAAACATTTTTGGGAAGCACCTACCCAGTTGTTACCAGCTTCTAAAAAAATATTTTCTGGTCTTACATACAAAATAGTGTGTCCCATAGCCCAAACATGGGTAGATTAACGGCCCAGTTTCTTATGAAACCAACTCCGGTCTTTGAACAATTTTTGGATGAGGTGCAGCCGCAACTGGCAAAATCCTTATATATGACATTTCGCTATGGTGTTTTACAAATTAATTCAAACACAGCGAAATGGGGTCAAAAGACGAAGGAGAATAATGAGGATCTATGTGTATTATGCCAAACTAAAGCACAAGAGAACGACTTACACTTACTATTCTTTTGTCCTGCATATGCCATGTCTAGGCAAAAATGGATTAAACCGATCTGTCACAACTTGGGGATCAGGTTTTGCCATGAGGCAGAAAGAATATTAAAATCCGACACATCACAGAAAATTGTTTTTAGTATTAGCAGATATTTGTTTGCCGTGGGAATAATAAGAGGGAAAAAAGGTCTGAAATTGTCATACTTTTATATTTCTACGTTGCACATTATGCACTTGCACTTTATAATTGTTCAGACCCTAGGTAGAACTTATTGATGTGTATATTATGTCCCACCTATGATAGCCGGCAAGCATTTTTGAAGTATGTGCATTTTCTGTCGTGTTTAGCTTTTTATGAAAGATGATTATTTTTAATATATGAACTTTTTTAGTATTGCTTCCTTTTTAATCGAATTAGGATTTTATATTTTCCTCAATGTTCCAATCAAATTGGACTGTAAGCATACGCATCTTCATTGTTGAAAAGATTCATACGAGAGATAGTTTTATTTGGCATATATATTCGTCGAATATTTTGTTTTTCTTGAACCCAACCTGGATTTGATATTTCCCTCAATGTTTTAATTATATTGGACTGTAAGCTTAGCGTTTTTATTACATATTAATTAGACAGACTATTTGCCGGTTCTTATGGCGATCATTTAGTCTTGTTTCTTAATTTTTAATTAAAAGCGGTACTATTTGGAATGAGTTGCATTTCAGCATTGTTTTATAATCAATCTGTATGAATTGTATTATGTATCTTTTATGGTCTAAGCAAAACCGAAATAAAGATTAATGAATGAATATATGATTCTCCGAGAACCCCTGTGAAAGGTACGAATTTAGGGATGGCAGCCTACAGGGGACAACTGACCTCTATCCCTGTATTTGATTTCACAAATGGAAAACTTTTATTTTTCTAATGCAGCTTACGTCTCCAAAAGAAAGAGGTGCATCTTTAAAAATTATTTCTTATCCGGGAAATCTAGGGGTGTGTTCCCTAAGACCACTGGCTGCATTCCCCATTAGGCCTTCTAGCTTCACAAAGGGAAAGTTGTCCAGGACAACTTTGCAAATCGGTTACCATCTCATTGGGGTGTCAATAACATTTCAATGGTATGAGACTACAATCACGGTCACAAACCATTGATATAAACCATTGGAAATCGCAAAAAAATTGGGATGTCCCTTTCTTACCCCCTCTTAACTATGATTCGCAATGGATCGCAAAACCCATTTTTAGGGACTCCGAATTTAAAGGCTTCTTCAACTTGAAAATGGGCTTAGTACATTGCACATGAACGATTGCGTTCAGAAACCCTATGCTTTTGTAAATCAGAGGGTTTGCAAATACAAAAGTGTTTAGTACATCGAGCCCTTTGTTTTGTAGTCCGGTGGAATATTCTCATGTGTGCTTGAAGCATCTACAGCCTGTGCTTTAACATTTCTTGTGTTATTGGTCTCACTTTGTTTGGTGCACAATTTCAAATTCCTCTCAGCCTGCTCATTTTGATCATCATAATTGTTTTGCTGCAAAGATTCTAAAATTTGCTATTATGGTGCATTGCATTACAAGTGAAGCTTGGCTGGTCTATTTTCTTGTTTCTTGTCTTTCTCAATCATACTAGTCTTAGATTAAAATAAAGAAAGTAAACCTCTATTCCAGTAGGTAGACATATTATTCCCCTTAAGCCACAGCAGCTTCTTTCCAACTCCTCCCATTCTAACAGCAAGTAATGAATGCACAGAGTGCCATTAATACACCAAAGGGCTGCCAAACAAGTAAAAAAAAAGAAAATCATTATAATGTTGAAATACAGAACTTTACATATTAATTTACTTTGAAAGGTATCATAAAAATGAAAGTTTGAAATCACTGACATTTATGGACCACCCCCACTGTAGCAGAAAAAAAGCTGGGCATCCTCTGCTATAATCGTGCTAATCTGCTAATACTTGGAAAGCTTCAATGTGGAAAAACAGTGTGCTATATGGCAAACTGAGAGGGATATGAAGCACATGTCGAATCTGTAATGGTAAAAGGGAATCATTAAAGTTCAATAAACTGACAAGTCAGGAGAAAGCACCAGACTGTCTTTATGCTTCCTAAAATAGTTCAGAAAAACCCGAGCGAGGGCAGGCTGCCCTATTGTAACTGACACCAGACTCCGACGCAGATTGACGTACTGCTCCGCTTTCTTTTCGAGGAGTCAATAATGATACCTAAGTAGGGACATTTTTTTATGAATTTACCTGAAAAAAATCTAGACAAAACCGATAGAGGTAATGTGTGATTGGGAATCTATCTAGACCTCACATAGGGATACTCCAGTCACTGTGTAGATTAGGTTATATAGTTCCCGAAGAATAGCCACTCGATCATTTCTTGACAGCCAAAGGCTTGAAACTTGTTGACCGATCAGCTGTCTTTGTTTCTAGTGGAAAGCGTCACTATTTTTAATATAGGCAAGTGGACTCTGTCATTAAAAAGTATTTTTTGAGAGGACCCCTTGTTCTGTTTTTAGATTTATCACAATTATGCACTAGCTTACACCAATCTACACCACTAGCCACACACCCAGTCTTCACAGCCGGCAAGATAAAAGCTTTCCGGTAAAGTGCCCCCTTGAGGGTACCCGTCGGACATTGCAGTGCCGGCCTGACGTGGAGCAAAAGCCAGATGATGAAGAATGACACCCTTCTGGGTGTGCGAGGGCACTTGTTACTAAAGGAGTCCCGTCCCATGCTGACCCCTTAGGACATGCTCAACCTGTAGTAGCAAACTTCTTTTTTTTTTCAATAGGAGCTGCATAACCCTTTTTATAAAGTTCTAAAATAATTGTCCATCTGATTTCAAAGAGCATTCTGCATAGCCACAACAAGTACACGAGACTATTCTTAACAAGAGAGATCAAATTACAATATACAGATCAGTTTATCTCTTCTGGAACGGTGTAAGTATGCTCAGTGTTCCCAGCAAAACACTAGTTTTGTTGCTGGAGTCATCTCCACCCATCAGGAAAACTCAGATTGCTTTCTTGTAATTTGATGCCACTTAGTGGGTGGCACAATACGGCAAACTTGCTCAGTCTAATGGTTGCACAAGACCTAAACCTGTTGTATTAAATCACCAGCAATTAAATCGAGTTCTCATGCATTACTTTTATTTAGCTAGCATCTGTTATTTAAGGTACTTCAATTAGCCTTTATAATATGATGAATTTCATTATCAATGTCAAATGCATACATGTTGAAGTGAGGTGTAACATTATCACTTGGTTCATTGACAACTATTTGGCCACTTACAGACACCCCAGCTACTCATTTGTTCTCACCGTGTGTCTCTCAATCAATGACTTGAGGCACTTCCAGCCCTCTCTCAGAAACTCCAGCTGACCCTTGGGGACCACAGCAAGCTGCCAGCCTAGCACCTAAACACCTCTCTTTGGATATTAGACATGCCAAATTGTCCCTCAGCCTGCCTTGTGACACCACCATCTGTTTTTTAAGGAAAGCAGTTATGCTCTCAGAGTCCCATGGAGTACCCTCAGGCACATCCAGCATGCCCTTAGAATCAATGAGATAGCACTCAGAGGACCTCAGATTGACCTTTTTATCCCAGTTGGCAATTATAGACTGCTGGTGTGCCCTGGAATACCTCCAGCATGCTCCGGAGAGACCCACAGTCTGTCTTTAATTTCCCCAATTGGATCCAAAATGTCACACCCAGGCCTAAAAGATTCTCAGTACTCATCTGACACCCCCAGGAGGCCTTCAAACACCTTTGTTCCACTGAGACCTCAGCCAGAATTCAGAGCTTACCTCCAGGCACAACAGGTTGCCATTCAGAGAGGATAAACCATCCTTCAGACACCCATTTGGTCCTTAGACAACAATTCAGCAGGCCTTTACACACCCACAGTGAACCAGTCCTTATCTTTCTGAAAATGCCCTGGTTTTAACTGGAGAGGTCAGTTGATCCCTCCACCCTGCTCCCCTCTAGCAACTCCCTTGGACACATCCATCTGGGAGTCAGACAAGCTGTGCACCACTCAAATATATTTTTAGATCTGTCAGAAAACATAAGGAAATGTTTCAAACGTTTTTTGGTACAAAAACATATTTTGGAAACAGAAATATCCATCCTAGTGGCTCATCAGTAGGAGCAGAGGAACTTGTAAATCACCCTGAGATTCTAAGTTACGCTCAACACTACAGTGAACTGCTCTTTGAAGGGACATGCTCAACACTCTCCAGAGTGTCTGCAGATTTATCGAATGAATCATTGCATAACGTCATGTAATGTTGCCTATTACCTCAAAATCTAAGAGGTTAACAAAGTTTTTCATTAGCTGTTGTGGTTAAACATACCAATTAAGCTTTGAAAGCTATTTCTCCTCCACACACTTGATGCTTTCAACTTTGCTTAAATATGATATCCCAGTTATGCCATTATGCCACCGCAGATATAATCAATTGAGTATCTCCTTAATAAAGCAATGTAAAACTGACTACAGGGTGGTGACTGTGATGAAAACTAGGTGAAATGTTTCCAAACCAAGAAGGCTATACTTTGTAAAGCAAACAGTGGAGGCTGGCAGAGAACTAGGGTGGTGGGGCAAAAAATAAAAAAATAAAAAACACTTCCCTTTGCCAGTCTCGGTCCACGCTGCCTTCTCCTCAGCTTCCGCAGAAAGTACACAGGGTTCCTTCCATAAGCCAATCACAACGCTGCACTGCAGCATTGTGATTGGTCTGAGCGCTGTGGTTCGGCGCTCAGACGGGGACAGGGAGCCTGGGCATGTTCCCCACCAGGCTGTGTAATGCAGCCTGGTGGGGAACATGCAAAGTGCGCATGACTGTTTGGCTGGCCAAAGACGGCCAGCCAACCAGTCATGCGCACTTAGAGTGTGCCATCACTCCTCCCACTGTGACTGCAGCCCCGCCCTAACCTAACCGCGTAGTGAAAAATAAAATGATAATAATGGGGTTACTATCATTTTATTTTTTCTTTCTCCTGCTCTGAGAGCAGTGGGGGCGACGCTTCGCCGCCTTAGCGGAGGAACCGCCCCCTGAAAGCAAAATAAACCACAACAACTTTGAAGAGAGGTACTGACCCCCTAAGCACAGAATATAGACCAGCAAACTAAACTGAAAGATTTGGAAAATGGTCGAGAAAGAAAAATAAACTTATAAGGGGGCTGCCATTCGATGCTAAAGAGCAGGATATCCATGGATACATTGGGGACATGCTGTATTACATTAGAGGCAGAGGGAATGAGTTTGGTCCACATCCCTCAGGTGGGGTGGGGCCCTCACCAGAGTTCACACCCAGATATTCCAAGCAGAGTGCACTTCTGCAAAGGTAGAGAGGAAGTGATGAACACTGATTGATCAAAAGCGGAAGTAACGTGTCAGTGCTACCCAATGCATTTTTACAAAGATTTTGCTCTTTCGACCTATCACAGATCACTTGCACTTGCTACAGATCCATACCAGTGGGGACTCTTTTTTTCCTGATCTTCTCATGACAGGACAGGAGAGTGGTGGTACAAACCCTGAAAGAAGCCAAGATGAACACATGGCTTCTGGAGGAGGTTGATTCTCTCCTTAAGGGAGAACAGCGACTGGATCCCCCTTGCATGGGTAAGACCCAGTGGGAAACTGTAAATCTGTGCAGGGAAGGGAGGAAGAAACCCTCGCCAGAAGATATTCAATCAGGCAAAGCTAGGGTACTACACCACCTTAGGGTTGCAAGTACGAATCAAGATACTCCTTGATGCGAAGAAGGCACTGCCTCAGATTTGCTGGACGGCATAGACAAACCATGATTAATGCTGCAGATGTTGACCAGATGAAGACATGTGTTGTGTGGAGAGACAATGGTGTGGTGTTTCTGAGGATCATATGGTATGACCTCACTAATATTAGGTTCTATGACCCAGTGGGGGTAGGAAGAAATAGATCAGGACCATTAGGGCTGTGTGGGAGGTTGTGAGAAGAAGGAAGTTCCTGCAGGAGTTTTGGTTATTGTTGTTAAAAGAGAGGGGCTAGGGGCAAAGCAGTTTTTGCATCATGGGGGGTCCAGTTGATTGGAACAGATTGCCAGAGATAATAGGCCATAGCCCATTGCTCATACCATTTACAGGTTTCTGATGACATTGAAACTACTTTTCTTTCATATGAAGTGATTTAATGCTTCAGGGGAAAAAACTGACAGATCCAAACCTATTATGAGAGCTGAAGTGGGACATGTGTCTTGAACATGAAACGGATCTTCATTATTAGGAAGTGGTGCCCTCACACACCTGTGAAGGTGTCATGCTTCATCATCGGGCTCTGCTCCTCGTGGGGTTGGCGCTGCAATATCTGATGGGCCCCGCAAGAGGGCTCTTTAGCGGAGAGCTTTTTAGAGAAAGCTGTGATGGTGAGTGCAGGTGTGTGGAAAAAAGAAAGGGGGTTGTGGTAGTGAATTAAAACTACCTGAGAGGTACCTCAATGTTATATTTTAATCCGGGGTCCCCGCGGTAGGGTTAAAAGGTGTATGTAGGTTGTGAGGTTCTCGTAATGGAGAAAGGCAAATTACCAGTGTGTGTGGGTCTGCGTCGACATGTTTCATGCCTCAGTGGTCCAGGAGGGATCCATGCTGTTTCATCAGGACCAAAACAGGGGGAAGCAATCCCTACCCTTAATCTGGGTTATGTGTGGGGATTTCGTGTCCTGTGGGGTATTCTCTGATACCACCACATAAACATAAGTAGGTCACAGAGGTACCTAGTGGTCAAATGACCAAAGAGAGTATGGATTTCCAACCTGTAAAAGAAAAACAAAAATCAAAGCAATGCTCAATTGTGGTTGATAGCACATCCCTTCGGGGATACATAGTCATAATTTTATCTAGAAATCATAATGTGCAAGAAGCAAAAAGTGTGAGGCTCCTACTGAGCAGTGTGTCACACATCCCATATAAAATCAGGTGAGTGACTCTATCAAAGACGACGATGTAGACAACATAGACAAACACACACATATATAAAAAGATAGTGTAGTTGTTCCCCTAAGTAAGGGTAGGGATCTTCTCTTACCCTTTAATTAGAAATAAAATGCACCTTGGGTCATGGCAGAGGACCGAGACTGTGCTACAGCAGAGATGCTGCTGGAGAGGTAAAATTTGTAAAAGAAACAATTTGGGAATATGCGGGCATTCTAATGCAAGCGGAACGGGCCGATCAAGAGTGGTTGTACTCATGTGGATAGTCTCGGTTCCATTGCGGTCCGACTGTCAAACTTGCAATAGGGCGGTCGGGCCGCCGGTGTGGCGATAGCCGTACCACCACTAACATTACGCCACCCCAGGTTTGGCAGTCCACAAACTACGAATTAGGTCCTTCGTATATAAGAATTGCCATTTGACCACTTTTAAGGAGAAAAACTTCACCCAGGTCACATACACAGATCGCAGATCCAGCTGAGCACAGCACCAGATTCCATCTCAACCGAAGAAGTCTTCAGCAAAATTCGCCAAGGCTCTGCAAAGAATTTCATTCTGCCTTCATGAACTGGTGCCAGGATTGAGTTCTCTCGTAGACGAAATAGCTGACAAGTTATTCCAAACAGACAACAAACCCTGTTGTCTAGGTATGCGCACCATCCCTGAAACTCAGGCTTATTATTTATTCATCTGCTAGAACTAGCATAGCGCTCAGAGATAGCACAGTGAGGGTGCAAGGCCATACATTGTGATATTACGATTTTTCCCTGTTACACTGTTATTGAAAAGCTTAGCTGCTTTTTATTATCTTCGGTGATGTTACCAATATTTGTTGCACTAGATCTTGACATTTAAAAAAATCTATTTTAAAATAAATATGTTGCAAAACATTCTCTGTTTCTAGTGATCTTGAGTGTGTAAATCATTAATGAACGACCATTTAGACTACCACTGCTTCCTGTTAGAAACCCAAAAGCATTGACATCACCTCTTTAATGTATTGGGTGGGATTCTGCGGGCTACAATAACCTGTTTTCACATTCAGTGCTTGTGAATTGAACTAAGTTTACTCATGTCACCCGTGGGTGTGCAAAAAAGCCTTGTAAAGCTGAGCCAAAGACTCAGTTTACGTAGCATGTGCACTTGGACACTGCAAATCAGGCCCAGTGCATTCCTCTGACCCCTGAAAACTGACATGACTAGTTAATTCCTATTTGGCATATTTGACAATACCATAGTATATGGTACAGAAATACACCCAGGAAATGGAAAGTTAACTGTCATCCATGGACAGCAGCATTTATTGTACCATTCACTGGTCTGACAAAGGAAACATGACTTTGGGGCAACCGCTGCAGCCTGACTGCTTTAGCTTAAACCTGCAGCCTGACCACTCAAAATAACCCTTTTGACAAGGGGAAAACATTTATTTTATATATTAATAAGTCACCCCTATGTAGGCCTTGTAGCCCATAAGGAAGTGTGCATTTGATTTAAAAGTGAGACAAGTAGGAATTCATTATTGGCATGTTCCTACAGTGACAAGCCCCCAAAAGCTATTTTCACTGTGTAGGCCTCTGGCTGTCCTTTGAAGAAAACCAGAATGCAAATTAAAATATTAATTCTGCTCTCTCGGGTTTAGGACAAGCTGGAGAAATGGTTCAACCTCTATTTTTAATATTTATTAAAAAACTGATTCAAAGATGACAGTAGGGTTTTAAAAATATTTAGGAAAAGTACCTTTTAGAAAGCTACCTTGTCCCTGCCTGAAGTTCCTGGAGGCAAATTTGCATTAGTCTGAAAGCAGCTGCCCTGCCAGTGCTTGACCTTAATATGGTGTGCAAACTGCTCCCATACCAGTGCTTAGGCATTATGTTAGTATGGGTGGGGTGTTCAGAGTGTGAAACACATCAGCTCTGGAAGGGCAGCCAGGGAGATTCCAATAACTTCATTAAATTGAAAGGTACAGATGTGAAACCAGCTGATTTATAGTTCAGTGCAAGTGGAGACTTGAGAAAGGGACATCGTTTTTTCATTTGGCCCAGTGGGAATGGCTGCTTGTCCCAAACCAATTTTGTGTCTCTTAGGAGGAGAGGACTGCTCATTTCCCCAATTATATCCCTATCTAGCACACAAATGCCATCCAAGGGAAGAACGTCTGAGCTATCTTGGATTTCCCTTAGAATAGTGTACAGTGTGATAGTTTGTAGTAAGGCAAAGAGGATGTGCTGTAAAAGCGGGTAAGGTTGCCTCTGGGAATTTTTTTCCATTGGTTAGGGAGTGTCCAGAAGTCACCCCAACTCACCGACTAGTGATACTCACAACGTTGGTACCTCACCCACAGCTACTGCGAACACTTTCTGAACCTGTGGAAGAACAGAAGAAGAACTGCACCTTCTGTTTGAGATCTGTGAGAAGTCTTGAAGTCCTGAAGGGCTGGACCTGCTCCCACTTGTACCCAGTTCAAAGAAGTAGACTAGACAGATCAGTTGGCTGGCCTTATGGTGGCTACAGGGACAGAACAACCTACCAATGGTTTTTGAAGTGTCGACCTGACAATTTGTGACTGGACCTGGGCTGGGCCTGCTGATATACTCTGTTAGATTAAGGCCTGACCCCTAAGTTCTGTCCCTGAGGTCTTGGGACCCTTGTCTGTGTTCAGCTGAACTTCTCAAACAATCTCTAAAATGTTGGTACATTTTGACCTTTTGAGACTGCTAGAAGAACGAGGCTAACCACCCAAGTCAATCTGAACAAGGTTCAACCTTGGCAGGAGAAGATTTCAAGTTGGCCCAGCTCAGAGATTTTTGCCACTCAAAAAACATGCTCAGCGGACACTTGCAGCAATCCTATTAAATTTTGCTGCAACCTTCCCAGATGCAGCTTGTAGCCTTGCCCCTCTGGGGGATTCTGAGCACCAAACAAGAGACCAAGTGCAAATGAAGAAATTCTCAACAGGCTATGGTGCAAAAAGTATCTGGCAGATGAGTGGGCATTCCTGGGTGTGAAATGTGAATGTTTCCCACTTGAAATGTTTCCCACCAAAACCAACAACTTCAGTTGGACCACATCCAATGGATATGCGGCTTTGAGAGGACCTACTCAACTATAGTCTGCAACCTTGCTCTGCTGGAGGGTTTCTATTTCCATTTCAGAGACAGTCAGAAAGTAAAATATTTGACCAGAATGAATCAGTGTGGTGTACCGACCCGTGCTCCATTGCAGTCGTCCAGAAATCATGCCTAGTTCCCAGGTCACACTCTAAGAGTAACTTCTTTTGATGTTTTGCTTTTTCTTGGTTCTTTTTCTCTAAAAGTGTTTAAAATTCATATCTCTGGTTCCCTTTATTTGGCTTTTTGTTGTTTTGGTATCAATTTGTTTCTTTAATTCTTCTATTTTTATAAATTGAAGTTGGCTATTTATTGTGTTGTGTTTTTGACATGTTGACCATTTTAGTACTTCTAAATGCTTTAAACTTTTTAATTAACTTAAGCCTGCCTACTCTGTTCCATATCTACCAAGGGGTGTGCTGAGGTTAAAATTTTCAAAACATTTGTCTGTACTTAACAGGTTAGAGCCTGTGGTGGACTACCATCCACCACAATTAAAAATCCACTTTCTTACATCTATCATGTACAGACTTAAATCCAGGTTGGGGGTTAGAGAGTGACCGGAAAAGCAGTCTCACAAACTAGTAGTAGTGTATACAAATACTGTCTAAATGAAGGGTGATTTAATTACCAGTAAAACACTGGAAGTACACAAGGCAGAATATGCATTGCTTCAAATTAAACAAAAATATTATAGTGAAAAGAACAGAGCTTCAAGGTTACTATTGTGTAAACTCCAATACAGGTTAGTGAAAGTCATAGCAGTTGTTAAAAAAATATTGGAAAGGGATCATGAAATTGAGGAAACCTTGAATAGCAAAATAATTTAACAGTGATTACAGCAGCTTATGTAAAGCCAAACACCGAATCAGAGAGAATACTGACAGATATCTAGATTCCCTAGACGCTAACCTCTGTCCAATCAGAGAAGGTAGGTTAATCTATGTGAGTAGAAAAACTTATCTCAGTAGTAGCACAGCTCATGCACAGTAAAGCTCAAGGCCCAGATGGGTTCATACCCATTTTCCACAAAATGCAGACCCTCCATTGCACAAATGGAGAAGCCAGATGCCATTATAAGGTAAACCCAACAAGGGGTTATCTTTAAGCTTGGAAAGGACCCCACGTTGTCTGGTTGAAATATAAGCCCGTCTCCCTGCTCAATATGGAAGTAAAGATCTTTACAAATATCCTATCAGCCAGATTAGGCCTAGGGTTACCAGGTCTTATAGAGCTGTACCAATCCAGATCCATATGCAATAGGTGGTGTGGTAATAACATCAAAAATATAATTCACACAATGGATAACATACAAAGAACACAGAAGAATGCCCTTCTGCTGTCATTAGATGCAGAGAAGGTGTTCGATCAAGTATGCTGGGATGTTCTCTAGGGCTAGCTGGACAGATATAGACAGGCCCCAAGTTTAATAGCAGTGTCAAGGAGAGCTACTAGTGCACCACAGGCATGGTTAGGGTTAATGGATGCTCCTCACACCCCTTCAATATCTACAGAGGGAAAAGGCAGGGGTGTTCCCTCTGTTTGCCACTGTTCGCTCTCAACCTTTGCTGAACCGATTCAACAATGTGCAGACATAAAAGGGGCGAGAACAAGTCACAAAAAGTACATATTAGCTTTGTATGCAGACATTGTTCGGTTGATGGTAATGGACCCACTATCATTCATCCCTCCATAATTGCCAGTGGATAGTTTCCCTCCAAACCAAACACTAAACTGTGTACCCAATCAAAGACAGTTGTATGCACTTGAAAGAGGATTAAACATTTAAGAAAAGCTAAGCGTATGGGTGTATTAAGCCAGAGGCTAATACAAGCACCACTAGGTGGAGGTAATTGATGAAGAAAGGTAGGTAGCCCAACTATCATCTCCTATATCCAGCAGTATACTTGAAAGAAACCTGAAGCAACTTAGTGCATTATACTGAGAACCCATTTGGGATATTTCTTCTCCACAAGAAATTGTTATCCTCAAATTTGCCGGAGGGGAGATTCTCAATAATGTCAAAATATAACAACAGTGCAGCTAAGCAGAATAACCAACCATACTCTGCCACCCTATAGAGACCATTCTACTTTCACATCCCGGTAGGCTACTACTACCATTATATGCTATGTATAACATGAATCTCAGCAATGTATATGCCATAATATTGACTACATCCATGGAGGACAATGATTGCAGTATATCAACTAAAACAAAAATGTTTGATAAGACTAACCAATAGCACAAAGGCTAGAGCAAAAATGCAGACAAACCTTACAGTTCAGTATCACTGAGACGAGTGGAATCCCCAACCAACTTGTTTAGATGGTATGCCATGGACCCCTCCTCTCTTCAAGAAGGTATAAAGATGTGAGACCTGCCCATCAATGAGATCTTTTGGCAGGCTAGATACAACATGGCGTAAGGTACGTTGGCTTGTTAGAGATTTACTTAAAATCTGGGAATTCTTTCTGAGCCTTATGCACTGCTAGTGTAAAGTCTTGAAAGATGGAAGTTGATGATCCTTTATATGTCAGTTTACGATTAACCTGTGAGAACCAAAGAATAGGGTCATGAACTCTGTAATTAAGGACACACGCTCTTATAGGCATTGTGGGCCTATATGCACCGGAGAACAATGACCTTACACTACAATAAAAACAGGTGACAAAATCAAACATATCAGAAAAGCAGCACCACCGCATATGTCTCCAAAGGAACAGTACTTGGATGAAACTGTCTTTCAGGACAGCACAATCAGAGATCAGGTCGTTTTGTAAAATGAAAACCAAGTTTTCAACAGTAGGACTATTTGTCTCCCATTTCCCTCCTTTGCAAGCATTTGCAAAAAAAGTTCCCTGAAGGTTAACAGAAAGGAAAGGACAAGCTCTGAATTGCAGGCAGTAGTGATGCAGTCATATTTTGGGTTGGGGCCTCATATTATACAAATAATTATTGAAATGAAGCTCCTGATCCAGGGCAATTTTGAAACATCAGATCACATCATTCAACAATACAAAAAATGTAAGTACTGATATACTGGATGAGTTGTTGACAACCTTTTAAGACATGGTCAATTTGACCCTGCAAAATACTTCTCACTACAGTGTGATGTCTCAGTTTATTAATGAAGGCACAACTTTTGAGATGTCAAGTGTAGACTGTGAACAAGGATTCAGCCACATGAACACTATCAAGTCGAAATAAAGAGATAGACTAAAGGAGCAGCATGTGGATATGCAGATGAGGACAAAAACCTACCCCTTGAATGGGAAGGTAGACTGTGATTGAGTTTACTAGCACTAGAAGAATGCAAGGACAGTTGAGAGAAGATAATATATCACACATCAAGTACCAATAGTTGACTTATCTGAATCCCCCCTCCCCCTCCACACCTGCCCCAACCTTAGCTGCCTGTGTGGCTCCTTCTGCCTCTTGGCCAAAAATATGTGTGAAATGTAAGTATGTAATGAATGTTTATATCTATAGGGGTAGTAAGGAGTTTCTAGAGTCAGAGATGGGTAGGTGCTAGGAGGTTTTTAAGGTTTGGGGCCATATAGTTTATAGTAAGGATTTTTTAGGATTAGGGATGATTAGTTTATTGTGGAAGTAAGGATTATTTTAGGGTTTTGGGATGTGTAGTTCTATATAGATAGTGAGAGGTGTTTGAGGGTTGAGGAACTGGTAATGTTTAGGGGTAGTAAAGGTTCCTTAAATATAAGGGATGGGTTGCGTTTAGGTGAGTCAATGTTTTCTTAGGATAAGAAATGGGTAGTTAAATTTACATTATATTAAGCAAAACATAGAATTACATTTAATTTCAAGTATTATTAATTTACTCTTAAATTAATAATATTGCTAGTGTAATTTTAAAAAAATGACCCCCAAAAAGTTAATATTATTTGATTGCATTATTAGTATTATTTATTATTATGCTTAGCATACTTAGCATTTTTATTGAATTAAATGTAAAAAGTACATTTTATTTTGAAATTAGACTAATAATCTATAGTTATAAATATAGGATTCTGATATATATTTTGTGCCCTAAAGAAACTACAAATCACACTCTCACACAATGTGGTTATCAGTGATGTCATTAGGGATGTTATCAATGCAGTCAATGTACATATTATGAGTGATGTAATGTGCAAGGGTAGAAGCAGTGCATGGCAAGGATGTGAGCTATAGTTACTTTAGGACACATGTTATAGGTATTTGAAAAACTTAAGCTGGTGAATTGCAGTGCTTTAGTTAGTTTCAAACATTATGTTTTAGCTGACATTTTCAAGTAACTATAACGAACATCCCTTTTCCTTTGTTTTTTCCAGTGAATTTTTAAGGTATTTTTTAAATGTAAAGTAAGCTATTATTACAATATCTAACTATTTTCTCACTTTAAACTTTGGTTTCTTAAGTGAAGCTCTATGCTTTTTCAACATAATGTAAGATAGCCATCACATGCACAGGTTTGGGCGCAGGACCTGGCCTGTGACCAAGCCCTGTGGCCAGACACTGCACCTAACTCACCACAGGTGGCCAACCATCTTGTCATGAAAGGGCTTCGGTCGCATGCAGCATGGGGTTCAGTGCAGGGCTTGGCCTGCAACCAGGCCCTATCACCCAACCCATAGGTACCCAACCCCTGTGCAAACAGCCTTCAGCCATGCACTGAATATGGTTGGATGCAGGACTTGGCCCATGGCTAGACCTTGTACACTTCCCCCTTCTTTTCTTTTTTGGGTGATGCATGAAAAAAAAGATTTTATTTTGAACCCTGCGGGTCCCTCTGGGACTCCCCCACAAGGCCCAGGGGGCCACATTATGCATACCATGCCTCCTTATATCTTATTTTGCTTTATTTTTTAGGACTCAAGGACCTAGTGCCCGAGCCAAAGATGGTGGCCGCAACTTTTCCTTCAGGGTGCGACCAGCCAATAACAATGTGTGGTTGAGCTCACGGATCCACATTTTCATTGCTGGCCCTCCAAAGATCATCTGCAGTGTGACATATACATAAATATTGAGCCTTAAATTTTCAAAAACTATTGAACGAATTTACAACAAATGACAAAAACACCGCTTTCTAGCTCAAAATAGAGCATTCTGCCAAATTTGGTGTAATTCGTTCATACCTTTTGGCTGTAGCAATGACTTAAACTTCCTATGGAAAATTGCATGGAGAAAACGTGTTTAGGACCTCCCCCTTCTTCATGGCCACCACTTGATGGATCACCCCAAAATATTCCAGGAAGAAACTGGGGTAGATTTCATCAAAAAGAATTAACGTTGATAGCTAACCAGCTATCTAGACGTTATTGTTAGGCTCAGGTTTCACTCGTACAAAACCAGTGAAATGCAGCCATTATAGTTAGTGAGCTAACTGTAACTCACACCCCCTAATGCACTGCTTATGACCTCACATATTACATCACGCATGACATGGTCAGTGACATCACTGATGACATCTCAAATGACATCACTGATGATATCATCCAGTGACTGTGTGTTTTTAAAAAATGTATATGTGTTAAATATATATACCAAGGTGTATTGGTGAATCAGTGGGTGTATGAGTGCCTGTTTGGATGACTCGGTGGGTGTGTGACTGACTATAAGTGAGTGATTAGGTGTGTCAGTGAATGTATAGGTGAGTGACTGGTTGTGTGAATGTCTGTATCTGTCTGTCACTTGGTGTCTAAGTGGCTGTATGGGTTTGTGTGAGTGGGTGCGTGAGTTTCTGTATGGGTGAGTGATTGGTTGTCTAAGTACCTCTATGGGTGTCTGAGTGTCTGTGTGGGTGGGTGAGGGGGTGTGTGACTGCCTGTATGGATGAGTGAGTGGGTGAGTCAATGGCTGTATGGGTTAGTGAGTGCATGTGTGAGGGGCTGTAAGGGTGAGTGAGTATGTATATGGCTGTGTTGGTGAGTGAGTGCATGTGTCAGTGGTATATGAGTGAGTAACTGGATATGTGAAAGGCAGTATAGGCGAGTAATGGGGTATGTGAGTTACTCCTTGGGTGAGTGAGTGAATGGGAGAGTGTTTGGATGAGTGTGTGCTTGTGTCAGTGACTGTATAGGTGAGTGAGTACATGTTAGTATCTATATGAGTAAGTGAGTGTGTGAGTAACTGTATGGGTGTGTAAGTAGCTGTGTGATTGACTGTATGGGTGAGTAGGTAGTTATGTGAGTAGCTCTATGGGTGACTGACTCAGTGTGTGAGTGGCTGTATGGGTATATGAGTGGATATGTCAATGGATGTATTAGTGAGGGACTGGGTGTACGAGTAGCTGTATGGGTGAGTGAGTGGATATGTGTGTTGATCTATGAATCAGTGAGTGACTGTGTAAGTACTGATATGGGTGTGTGAATGGGTTTGAGAATGGTAGTGTGGAAGTTGGAGTGGGTATATGAAAGGCTATATGGGGTATGAGCCAGGATAGCTTGTATCCAGTGGCATGGAGAGCACAGGATCCACGTCTGGGCATACCCGTCCCACTCGGGGTGACAAATGCAAAAAGAACACATGAAGACAGAATGCAGAACAATGTCATACATTCACCCCAGTACAGAGATCTGGGCCTAAATCCATCTTTTTTTGCTCACCATGCCATTCCAGTTTGGACCCAGCCTTATGCAAATCAGTCTTGACCCTGCGCCCAATGGGAACAGACCAGCCGAACTGCCAGGCCAGGTCCTCCCTGGTCTGGAAACAAGCACCGTAGGACCGGTTTCGGGGTTTCACCCCTCATCAGCCAGGATAGCTTGACTCCAGTGGCATGGAGAGCACGGGACCCACATCTGGGCATACCCGTCCCACTCGAGGTGACAAATGCAAAAAGAACAAATGATGGACAGAATGCAGAACAATGTCATACATTCACCCCAGCACAGAGATCTGGGCCTAAATCCATTGTTTTTTTCCTCACCATGCGATTCCACTTTGGACCCAGCCATATGCAAATCAGTCTTGACCCTGCGCCCAATGGGAACAGTCCAGCCGAACTGCCAGGCCAGGTCCTCCCTGGACTGGAAACAAGCATCCTAGGACCAGTATTGGGGTTTCACCCCATATCAGCCAGGATAGCTTGACTCCAGTGGCATGGAGAGCACGGGACCCACGTCTGGGCATACCCTTCCCACTCGGGGTGACAAATGCAAAAAGAACAAATGATGGACAGAATGCAGAACAATGTCATACATTCACCCCAGTACAGAGATCTGGGCCTAAATCCATTGTTTTTTTCCTCACCATGCCATTCCAGTTTTGACCCACCCATATGCAAATCAGTCTTGACCCTGCACCCAATGGGAATAGTCCAGCCGAACCGCCAGGCCAGGTCCTCCCTGGACTGGAAACAAGCATCCTAGGACCGGTTTCGGGGTTTCACCACTCATCAGCCTTGATAGCTTGCCTCCAGTGGCATGGAGAGCACAGGACCCACAACTGGGCATACCCGTCCCACTCGGGGTGACAAATGCAAAAAGAACACATGATGGACAGAATGCAGAACAATGTCAAACATTCACCCCAGTACAGAGATCTGGGCCTAAATCCATAGTTTTTTTCCTCACCATGCCATTCCAGTTTAGACCCAGCCATATGCAAATCAGTCTTGACCCTGCGCCCAATTGGAACAGTCTAGCCGAACTGGAGGTGATTTACAGAGGTGATTTACAGAGTGGTGGAGAAAGGGGGCGTGGCCTCCAAGTCCTCTCAGCAATCCTGCTGTCTGGGACTTACTGGAGGTAACAGAAGGGGTTCCTGGACCCCAAGGACTATCAGCATTGAAAAAGGGGCTTAATACCCCAACCAGCAGTGTGCCTGGAGGTGCGTTTGCAGAGTGGTGGTGAAGGGGGTGTGGCCTTCAGCAACTTGCCAGAGTTTTTTTTTTCTTTCTTGAAAATTGTTTAAGGGAGGGGGCTGCATGGCCCCCCTTCCCTGGGCCATTTTCCGCCCTGGGGACCTCATACCCCGGGCCCTGGCCTTTTCTTTATTTTTAATAATTCATAGTGAGGGGGGCTATCTGACCTGGGGACTCCATCCCTCAGAGTCTGGCCTTTATATTTATTTTTTATTTATTTTAATAATGAGAGGGGGGCGTGCAGCCCCCAGGTTAATTTTTGCGCCGAGGACCCCTATCCCTTGGGGCCGGGCCTCTCTACTGGGTGCCCTGGTACCACTCAGGGCAACCAGTGATTTTTGTGGGGGACAGCTGGGGGAGACCGAAGGCCTCCTCAGTCCCTGCTGACACCCGGCATCCTGCAGGAGCCGGCATTGCTTTTGGACAGAGGGAGCTGCTAACATGCATGTCCAAAAGCAATTCTGCTCTGACTCGTGCAAGCAAGAGCATTTTCTGCTCTCGCTTGCACGAAGCGGCGCAGAGTTTGCTATGGTAAGCCATAGCAAATTGCAATGTCCTGGAGGTTGGCACCCTAGGACATGCTGGAGCCAGCCCTGGGGGAGTAGCTGTCCTCATGGCCATATATGTATCCATGAGGGTGGCCACTTGGCCCCCCTACATTCTTTATATTTGCAAGAGGCCTCCCATTTATAAGAATATAAGCCCGGGAAGGTGGTGGTCCCTGGGGCAGCGGGGGAGGCCATAGGGGGCCTCCCCCGCATTCATTATAAAAAAGCCTTGGGGCATAATGAGCCTCAGAAGGGGGGCCAGGGGGCCCCCCATCATTATTAAAACAATCCCCCGGGTTCAACCGAGTTCCACAATGGCTGCCAACACTTCCTGGTTGAAGTGTTGGGAGCCACTCAAATTCCATTAGGGTTTCAGTAGGCATTTGGGCTACCAGATATCTATATTTTTAAAACTTAAATATCTCTGAAACTACTGACCGGATTTACACCAAATCACAACAAGCATTTGTAATGCAATAGGTCTCGCATTTGCGAGAGTTTGAGCTATTGGCATTGTCAATGGCAATGACTTTTATTCATGTGTTTTTGAAAACCTGCAAGCGGTGCACCTAAATAAAAGGCATTGTCATGTACAATTCCAATAGCTAAAATTCTCGGAAATGCGAGACCTATTGCATTGCAAATGATTGTTTGCCTTCCTATCAATAGCCCTGATCTGTCCAACATGTCAGGCTTGGGGGAAAGGCGATAGGGGTCCCATCTGAATAGTGTCTACCTTGGGGAGTCCTGCACAACTAAGGCCATGCAGTGCTAGAGCATAGCTAAATATTGTTTTCAGCACTTTGTGCTCGAGGGGAATGGAAAAAGTGCATTACAGAAGACTGCCCTGTTAGCCTTTATGTCGACATATGCTATATGTATATGTCTTTAGAGCAGATGTGAGTTTAAGTTGGTAACTGAGGTGGCTATGTTTGAGTGAGATAGAAATAACTCTTAAATAAAAGTGCTGTCGCAGGAAGGGATTAGTCCCATTCTCAGCAAAGCGCTCACAAAACCAGCTTGGGCTGCCACGAAATACCATATCGTAAGAACACCAAACGAGTTAGCATAAACTGATGTTATCATCCCAAATGAAAACTTGTATAACCTATATATCATCATACATGCAATTTAAAAACACTCAAACCAGTTACCACAGTATTTCAAATACCATGAAATCTAAAAGCAGTCAAGCTCTTCAAAACGAGTTTGTGTTCTTGTAACAGAAACCACAATATTTAAATGCAGTCATGACAATTTCCTAACACTTATAAGGGTGTTCTTACTGGAAGAGGCTTTACCAAAATACTGCAACATCGGTTTCGGAGTTCTCAAAGGAAGCAGCGTCTGTCGCTTACAGGCAGGATCTCACACAAAGACGTGGTACTGGACGCAACTTACAGCTATATTATTTTGATAAAACTCATTTACGTAAGTCTTTTCATTCCATACAAAGCAAACACTAAGGACAGACAACCAGATGCGAAAGCAGCAACTTACTTACCCACACAAGCGATTAAAGTGATATATGACCTCAAATGTGGGAGAGATGACCAGGAACAGACAAGAGGGTGTTGCGTGAGGAGGTCGCCAGTCCACCTGTGTGCTTAGAATGCTGTTTGAACAGCACCTGCTCTAATTGGCAGCAGAAGGAAGCGCAAAGTATGATGTGGCTACATTCCTGGAGCTACCACCTCCATTTGACACCGCAAAGAAATGTTTTCATAGATGCGCTAGAGCCGTGGTATTCATAGTACGGCCTGCGGGCAGCCAGCGGCCCGGCAGGCCTTCCTTGGCGACCCGCGGACCTTGCAGGTAATGTACCCATGGCCCCCCAGAGAGAGAGAGAAACTGGAGAGAGAGGAGAGAGAGAGAGAGAGAGAGGAGAGAGAGAGACAGTGGAGAGAGAGACAGTGGAGAGAGAGAGTGGAGAGACAGTGGAGAGAGAGAGAGGAGAGTGGAGAGAGAGAGAGAGGAGAGAGAGAGAGTGGAGAGAGAGAGAGAGTGGAGAGAGAGAGTGGAGAGTAGAGAGTGGAGAGTAGAGAGAGAGACTGACTGAGATACTGACGGACTGAGAGACTGACTGACAGAGAGAGACTGACTGAGAAAGAGACTGACTGAGAGAGAGAGACTGACAGAGAGAGACTGACAGAGAGACTGACAGAGAGAGAGACTGACTGACAGAAAGAGAGAGAGACTGACTGACAGAAAGAGAGAGAGACTGACTGACCGAGAGAGACTGACTGACTGACTGAGAGAGACTGGCTGACTGAGAGAGACTGACTGACTGATGGAGAGAGACTGACTGACTGATGGAGAGAGACTGACTGACTGACAGAGAGAGACTGACTGACTGACAGAGAGAGACTGACTGACTGACATAGAGAGACTGACAGAGAGAGAGAGACTGACTGAAAGAGAGAGACTGACTGACCGACAGAGAGAGAGAGAGACTGACTGACTGACTGAGAGGGTGAAGACTGACTGAGAGAGACTGACTGACTGAGAGAGAGACTGACTGACAGAGAGAGAGACTGACTGAGAGAGACTGACTGACAGAGAGACTGACTGAATGACAGAGAGAGGGAGAGAGACTGACTGACTGAGGGAGAGAGAGACTGACTGACAGAGAGAGAGAGACTGACAGAGAGAGAGAGAGAGACAGAGAGAGAGAGACTGACAGAGAGAGAGACTGACTGACAGAGAGAGACTGACTGACTGACAGAGAGAGACTGACTGACAGAGAGAGACTGACAGAGAGAGAGAGACTGAGGGAGAGAAAGACTGACCGACTTAGAGGGTGAAGACTGACTGACCGACTGAGAGAGAAAGAGACTGACTGACCGACTGAGAGGGTGAAGACTGACAGAGAGAGAGAGACTGACTGACAGAGAGACCGACTGACAGAGATAGAGAGACTGACTGACCGACTGAGAGGGTGAAGACTGACAGAGAGAGAGAGAGAGAGAGAGAGAGAGAGACTGACTGACTGAGAGAGAGACTGACTAACTGACAGAGAGACTGACTGACAGAGAGAGACTGACTGACTGAGAGGGTGAAGACTGACAGAGAGAGAAATTGACTGGCTGACTGAGAGAGACTGACTGACAGAGAGACTGACTGAATGACAGGGAGAAGAGACTGACTGACTGAGGGAGAGAGAGACTGACTGACTGAGGGAGAGAGAGACTGACTGACTGACTGAGGGAGAGAGACTGACTGACAGAGAGACTGACTGAATGACAGAGAGAGGGAGAGAGACTGACTGAGGGAGAGACTGACTGACTGATAGAGACTGACTGACTGAGAGAGACTGACTGGCTGAGAGAGAGAGACTGACTGACAGAGAGAGAGACTGACTGAGAGAGAGAGACAGAGAGAGAGACTGACAGAGAGACTAACTGTCCGACAGAGAGAGACTGACTGACTGACAGAGAGAGACTGACTGAGAGAGAGAGAGACTGAGAGACTGACTAAGAGAGAGAGAGACTGACTGACTGACTGACTGACAGAGAGAGAGAGAGACTGACTGACCAACTGAGAGGGTGAAGACTGACAGAGAGAGAGAGACTGACTGACTGAGAGACTGACTGACTGAGAGAGAGAGACTGACTAAGAGAGAGAGAGAGAGAGAGACTGACTGAGAGAGAGACTGACTGAGAGAGAGAGACTGACAGAGAGAGAGACTGACTGAGAGAGAGAGACTGACAGAGAGAGAGAGACTGACAGAGAGAGAGAGACTGACTCAGAGAGAGACTGACTGACTCAGAGAGAGACTGACTGACTGAGAGAGAGACTGACTGACTGAGAGAGAGACTGACAGAGAGAGAGAGACTGTGATGGAATTGGGGTCAAAGTGAGTATGAAGCTATGCAATGCCTCTTAAGATTGCTATTGTCTGCTAATAAAAATGTAGAGAGAGACTGACTGACTGAGAGAGAGTCTGTGATGGAACTGGGGTCAAAGTGTGTATGAAGCTATGCAATGCCTCTTACGATTGCTATTGTCTGCTAATAAAAATGTATTATCAAAATGTGCGTCTTTGTAGTTAAATCTGCTTTTGAAATACAGCATTGTCGCATTGTCTAATGTTTTGAAACATGTTTTTTTTTTACTCTAGCCCCGCCCCCCCACTGACCTTGCCCCCCACTGACCCCACCCCTACCGGTGCGGCCCTCGGCTACAAACCACACTGTAATTTTGGCCCCAACAGAAAGTTTGTGAGTACCCATGCGCTAGAGGAAGAAGACAATAAGAAAATCGTTAAATACTCTGTTGCCAGTGACGTGATAAAGAAAGTCTCACAAACTGATGCAATATCATAGCGAAAGATAAATGAAGTTTTGGAAGCCAAATTTAATCCGATGCCGAATGTCAACTACGAACGGTACATCTTTAACCAAGCACGAAAACAGGCTAGTGAAATGACGGATGAGTTTGTTGAGGGGCTTGATGCACTTATCAAACATAGTAATTCTGTGACTTTAATGATGAAGAAGCCATGTGCTTTAGGATCATTGGTGGTTGTCCTTCAGATTCCTTCAGGAGACACATGTTGAGAGAGATGCTCAGTTTCGAGAAATGCTAATGGCTGCGATAGCAGAAGAAAGATGCAAATCGACAAGCTGCTGGTATGGAAGCAGAAACAGCACGTGACAAATCAGCATTGATCATCAAAAGCAAACATAAGCACACAGTAGAAGCACACAAGTCAACATCTTCAAAGAAAAAGAAGTTATGTTTCTCATGTGGATTTGCATTTCTCCATGAAGGTAAATGTCCAGCAATAGGACAGAGATGCAACAGATGTGGCCAAAAAAACACTTCCTAATTGTCTGCAAATCGAAAGAGAAACCAAATGCGTCACAAGGAGAAGAGAAAATGGACACTAGAAGGTTCCAGAAGCATTCTCACCATGCCCACAAAGGCAACATCAATTACGACAAGTGGAAACCAAGCACAGTCAAACATAGTCCAGTTTGTCATATAAAGACTCTTCAATATCACTATTAAGCGCTAGTGAAGAAGACGGATGTGCGTTAATGATATCAACTAAGAAACGACATGCACATGTAGGATTGGCTACTTGCAAAGAAGATAAAAAGTCAAAGAAAAATCTCCAAACGAAGTGACCAAACTCATTTGAAAGCTGTCCTAAAATTACATTAAAGTTACACGGTTGTCGTGTAACCTTCATTATAGACTGTGGTGTGTAGTTCAACATCATGCCAGTAGAAAAGTTCAACAGCATATCTCTTATGCCATGCCTTACTCCGCGAAACACAAAGGTATAAACGTGGGCTGCTTCCAAACCGTTACAAAGTCAATGGTCGTTTATAGCAACCATGCGACATAAGACGACATCAGTGCAAGCGCCAATTCATGCCCTTCAAAGAACTTCATCTAATGCATGCACACTTAGCTTTGCCACCACTGCCTACTTGGGACTGATATCTATCAATTACAACATTTGTGCTAAGTCTGAAATTGTAAGTCAGTTCCCGCTATTGTTTCGTGGCCTAGGAAAATTCAAGAAAATAAAAGTGCAACTTCATATTAATGAGGACATTCACCCTGTTGCTCAGCGGGAGCGCAGAGTCGCTTTTCATCTACAAGCAGCTGCAGTGAAAGAACTAGCAAAACTGTTGAAGCATGACATCATTGAAAGGTATACAAGTCCTACATCGTGGGTTTCGCCCATAGTTGTGGTGCCAAAATAGGACACTGAAGGTGCAGTGTGCATTTGTGTTGATATGCGCCAAGCAAACAAAGCCAGTGAGAGAGAAAGACATCCTGGTCCCCACATCGCGGACATGATCATGCAGCTGAATGGAGCCAAGATCTTCTCCCGCATTGACCTGAACAAAGGATACCATCAACTTGAGCTAGAAGAGAACTGTATGCACATTACTACTTTTTCAACTCATGTTGGTTCGTTCAGATATAAAAGACTGAGTTTTGGAATATCTTCAGCTGACGAGATATTTCAGGATATCATTCGCTGAATGATCCAACCTGTTACACATGCTTTCAATTACAGTGATGGCATACTAGTGTTTGGGACAACACAAAAGGAGCATGACAAGGCTCTTATACAAGTGTGTCATTTGCTTACTGATGCAGGTCTCACTCTGAATGCAGCAAGATGTGAATTTCACAAAACCAAGCTTAAATTCTTTGGGCACATGTTCTCTGATGGGGGAATGACTCCTGACCCAGATAAAGTGCAAGCACTGTCATCTACTTGCCCCCCACAAGATGAAACCATGCTTTGATCCTTCTTAGGCATTGCCAGTTATTGCTCAAGGTGCATTCATGACTTTGCTACAGTGCGTGCCCTATTAAGAGACTTAACAAAATGAATGTCCCATTTCAATGGTCTTCTGAATGTGGCCAAAGTTTCAAAGGCATAAAACATGCAATTGAGAATGCGACTGAAATGTCCTATTTTTATTTTATTTTTGGGACTAGGGGTGATTCTTGCTCAACCCAATGGCTATCCAAATGCTCAGACACACATTGTAGCTTATGCCAGTAGAAGCCTGTCTGAAACAGAATGTGCCTATTGTCAGCCGTGAAAGGAGAGTCTGGCTGTAATGCGGGCCTAAGAACATTTTCAGATGTTTCTATATGGGAAACTTCTCGCTATTATTACAGATCATCAAGCATTGCTCACTATTGGGGCAGAGGTGACTGGTGTTGTGGGGAGCCAATCCCAGTGGAGTTTGGGGACATGACGGGGTCCCCCACCCATGGCTCCAGCTGGTGCACTGCCCCGACGTTGCAGAGGAGGAGCATGGGAAATAGTGGGGCAGGGGACGCCTCCAAAGAGGTGAACAAAGGAGCACAGCCAAGTGGGACAGATCACCAGAACGCAGACCGAGACGGGGACCTCGGGCACCCTCCACTGCCTCACACCTCCATTGCTGTGCATCGGCGCTACAGTCAAGGTGCACACAGCTGATTGCTGGTTGCGCACCCCAAGGGCTCAGAGCAATCCCATCACTACGGAATCAGCACAGATCTTCAGAGGGGACTCAAAGATCTCATGCAAGAACACCCCAAAACGATGCCATGCCTGCAGCTGGCGGGAGTTAATTCACCACGCCTATCTCCTCGGGAGACCATATACTACAGCGTATGGAGACCCACCGACTTGGACACAGAGAGCAGCTCAGTGTTATCCTCAAGCAGTGTTTTCCCACACAAGGGAGGATCACAAAACATGGCCCGACTCTGATCTGCCACCACGGCCCACCATCAGCTTGTGCAAAACGGCCCTCAGAGGCCCCAGAAACCCCGTTGCCAAGAGATACAACTTCCCTTTCAACATCGGACAAGCTGGACAAGGTACTAGCTTCCATTAGGCATTCCCAAGCCTCCATGGAAGCCAGTTTTGGCGCCCTGTCTACAGATCTTAGCTTCCTGAGCAATGACCATCGCAAACTTGCGGACAAAGTCTTATAAGGTGAAAAGACCCTGGCCACCCTGCATCCGCATACAAAAGATATCCAGGTGGTGATCCGTAACCTACAGGACCACATCCTGCACCTTGAGAATAGAGTGGAGGATCAGGAGGGGTGCCCACGGGCATAAAATTTGCATCTTTGGGCTACCCGAGGGAACTGAGGGAGCGGACCCTCTCACCGAACTAGAGACCTGGTTTAAAACCTTCACCCCAACATCAGACCTCATTCCCTTTTACTCTCTTGAAACGACACATTGCATCCTGGCGAGGCACCCACCACTGGGATCCCCTCGCCACCCTATGCTGGCAAAACTCCTGCATTTCAAAGACCGCAATGATATACTTCGAGCGGCCAGTAAAGCATTTCCCATCCGACTCGAGGACAAAATCATTATGCTATTTCCCGACTATACCCGGGCTGTGCAGTACCAGCGCACCTCTTTTCTGGAGATCGAGCAGCATCTCCGACCATGGGAGGTGCAGTACTCGGTCCTGTTCCCTGCCCGCCTCAAGGTCATATACAACGGCACCACCGTCTTCTTTACGGACCCTAGAGAGGCCTGAGATTAGGCAGAACTTCACCTGTGGGTGACTGCAGCTGATGGAGGCCAGCTGGCGGCGGACACCCCAGGGAGGCACAGCAGGCGACAACACCAACCGTGCAAAAGACCCTTGTCCAGGGTGTCCTCAAGCCAGTTGCCCCAACTTGTAGCAAATCATTGCTGACTGCCAGCGGGCCATACAAGCTGCTGCAAGATTGGGGCCCAATACCATTACAAGAGATGACAAGAAGGGCCCCCACATATTTTGCTCTGAAGAAGACACCCCCCACTCTGAAGACACTTGCAATGACTCGCAGACCCCCCTGCTGATGACCCTGCAGACAGCAGACACTGTCATTTGAACATTGTAATATTGATCTTTTTGATAGAATGCCTGCAGCCATAGTTATGTCTTGATATCTCACAGAAGCACTCCACTTGCGCACATTCTGATGCACACATCTGCCTCTCTCCGGGTACATGTGCTTCATGTGGGATCCTAGCAACATGCGCCTCAGCCACTGGTGGCTCTTCGTCCCCACCGGCAGCCTCCGATCCTAACCTCTGAAGGGCTTTTGGGCTACACTGTTCCACGCCCATGACTAGCCTTCCCCCCACGATACACTAGGATGAGACTAACATGCTCTGTTCGGGCATACCACTGGTTGTGGTAAGCTCTCAGTGTTAGGATTTTCTCCCTCCCCAGTTGACACAGTTCCCCTTAACCATTTCAGGCCTACAGCATGGCTCAAGGCACTGACATCTGGCTTTTTCACCTAAACATTTGCAGCATGCACACAGCTCAGAAGCGCTTGGCGTCTACTCCTACATCAAACGCCAGTGGGCACAGGTTATTTTTCTACAAGAGACACATGTCACGGCGGGGGAGCTGGACCGCTTGCACAAGCACTGGGGTGACCTCATTAGTGCCACAACTTACTTGGTATATGCACTTGGCGCCCTGGTGTGGATTCGTCCTGGGGCCCCCTTCCAGGAAACGGGTAAGACAATAGACAGGTATGGCTGCAACACCCTCCTCTAGGGGCACAGCGCCCAAGCCAACGGACCACGCACGCAACCTGGGCTTCATCCTGGACTCCTCCCTGTCGATGACCAGACAAGTCAACGCCGTCTCATCTTCGTGCTTCAACACCCTGCGCATGCTCCGCAAGATCTTCAGATGGATCCCCACTGAAACCAGGAAGACCGTCACCCAGGCACTCGTCACCAGCCGACTGGACTATGGGAACACCCTCTACGCCGGAACCACAGCCAAACTTCAAAAAGACTCCAGCGCATCCAGAACGCCTCCGCACGACTCATCCTGGACATCCCCCGACACAGCCACATCACCGGACACCTGAAAGACCTGCACTGGCTCCCCGTCAGCAAGAGAATCATGTTCAGACTCCTCACCCACGCACACAAGGCCCTCCACGACCTGGGCCCCAAGTACCTCAACGACCGCATGACCTTCTACACGCCCACCCGCCAGCTACGATCAACCAGCCACGCCCTCGCCACCGTACCACACATCCGCAGAGCCACCGCCGGAGGGAAGATCCTTCTCCTACCTGGCAGCCAAGACCTGGAACTCCCTCCCCACTCACCTTCGGCGAACCCAGGACCATCTCTCCTTCAGGAAGCAGCTCAAGACCTGGCTGTTCGAGCAGTAACTTACCCCCTCCCCCAGCGCCTTGAGACCCTCCCGGGTGAGTAGCGCGCTCTATAAATGCCGTGATTGATTGATTTAGGGCTGCCTAGATGGACGGCCAGTTTTCTCAGAAGCATTTATGTGCCCAACGCTGAACAGGGGGCCTTCTGGGATACCCTCTCTACCGCACTTGCCCACAGTACTACGTCACTGTGGGTGTTAGGTGGTGATTATAACTGTGTGCTTGACCTAGCCCTGGATAGATCGCATCCTCCCTTACCTCGCTCCTACCCACATGCGCAGGCGGATTGTTTTCGAACTTGGGCATGCCACTGGGCGCTTACAGAAACGTGGTGATCCTGACACCCCACGTCCCAGCTCTACTCCTTTCATTCCATCCTGCATAGCCTACACATGCCGCTCGACTGCTTCTTCTGCTCTCCCACACTGGTACCCCTATGGACAGCTGAGCAGGCCCTAGCTGGCCTAAGCAAAGCAGCAGAACCTGACCTCACACTTGCCCCACGTTGATCTCCTTGAAAACTTACGGTTCTATAACTTCACAGGCCATTCAGCTAAAGTTCACCGGAAAGGTGACATGCCTCGCAGACTCTTAGCTTATCTTGTCCGGCAGGAGTCAGTGACTCATCCAATAACCGAAGTGGTCGATCTTGCAGGTGTTACGGTCCGCATCCAAGCTGGTATACTGAAAGAATTCTATGAGTATTACTCATCCATCTATCAGGCCCACCAAGTAACCCCGGCAGATCACGCAGGCATGTTCCTAGCAGACATTGTCTTACCTTGCATGTCGATCCCCACAAGACACGAAGATTACCCCAACTGACATAAAACAGGCAATCTGCGACCTCGCCTGGGACAATGCACCAGGCTAAAGCAGTTTCCCCCTGGAGTACTACAACACCTTCTCATCACTCTTGGCACCCCGGCTGGTGAAAATGTACGGAGTGGCACTGGGTGGTGGGGAGCTTCTCCCATCACTTCACAAGACCCTCCTGCTTTCCCTCCCCAAGTCAGAAATGGACCCCTCGCTACTGGCTTCTTACAGACCCATTGCTATTTTCTGGGTGGATTATAAAATTCTAGGCAAGATTATAGGTGATCTATATGCCCAGATCCTCCCAGAGCTTGTGCACCTCGATCAAAATTACTTTGTCGAGGGCTGTAGTACTTCCCAGAATATCCACCGCCTCTTCCATGAGCAGGACCAGGTGAGGGGGCAAGTCCCGTGGACAGCTCCCCTCATTCTTGATTTAGAGAAGGCATTTGACACCCTGATCTGGCATTACCAGTTCGTGGTGCTTGCTCGCATGGGAATCAGACCCCGGCTTTTAGCCTACACAAAACTATTGTACTCCAACCCAACGTCCCAAATCTGCCTGGGCTGTCTTGTCTCGGCTCCTTTCCCGGTGGGCAGGGGGACGAGGCAGGGATGCCCGCTCTCCCCTGAACTATTTGCGCTCACAACCGAGCCACTGGCCATGCAGTTACATGAGGGAGGCCATGAGTGGGGCATATTGTTGACTGGCAGGACACATGCGTTGTCCTTATATGCAGAAAATCTACTCATACATGTGCATGACATAACAGCTGACCTAAAGTCCCTCCAAGATTCACTAGTGGACTACACCACTACAGCAGGACTTTGAGTTAACTGTGCAAATTCGGCAATATACCCGCTGAGTACTGGGCAGCCACCTCGGGATATATATCTTGATGACACACGCCTCAACTGGCACACCCAGGCGACGCATTACTTAGGGGTTCGCCTCAACCACACTCCCTTGGACCTGTATGAGGGGAACCTTTGCAGGGCATTGATGGGCATCCGGTCCCTAGCGCAGGTCCCAACTGCATTTCTGGCAGTCCCTCCCCTTGGCTCCTGTAGGAGAGTAGGATCTGCCTCTTATGTTGCCCCCACTTTTTTTCTGATGTTTACACTGGTTTCTGGCTATAGTCTGGCTGGGACCCTGCCAATCAGGGCCCCAGCCGCTCTGTTCTCTCTAAACGACTTGGCGTGCACTCTAGGTGCACTAGTGATTGGATACTGTGGTACCTTATGAGTCCCTAGTATATGGTACCTTAGGTGCCAAGGGCATAGGTACTTCACAGGCCTACCAGGGGCTGAAGCATGTATTATGCCACCCCTGGGAAGCAGACTAAATCTGACACCACAGGTCTGCTACTGCAGCCTGGGTAAGGTGGTGCAGGCACCCCTTACTGTGATATAGGCTACCTATATCACTGCATAGATACACACATATAAACCTATAAGTCACTCCTATGGCAGGCCTTATCAATCCTGAAGGCAGAGTGCTTGGTTCCTATGTGAGAGGGTGCCCCTGCATGAGCAGAGCCCCTCTGCAGCATTCGGAGACCCTTCTCTGAGGCTGTTTGTAGTGCAGCCTGACCATATACTCTTAAGCGCATTATAACCTTGGGTTAAATGCTAACTTTGGGATGGCTGCACGGAAACATGTTGTGTTTGGTGTCAAACATCTTGGAATACTACCCCCCCACCAGTTCTGGTGGCGGGGGTAGCATTCCACCCTTCTAGAGGGATAGACATGCACCTACAGTGGAAACGCGGTAGAATCCTGAAGAGCCCTGGCATCACAAAATGGATGCCACCAGTCACAGACACTGGGCTGCCCTCCTGCTGATGACCGACACTCGCAGTGGAGGAGGCCCAACAATAGGTATCCTGTCCCAAGGGGATGTGGCCACCTCCCAGACAGGGTTTAGTGTATTGGGGCTGGGTGGGTGCACTCCTAGAGTGCTTTGAAGTCCTGCACTGGGGGAGCAGAAGGCTCCTCTGTGCATATGCCAGTTCAAACCAGCTCAGGGGCTACCTGCCCCTGCTCTGGCACGAAACTGGACAAAGGGAAGTGGGTGTAGCCACCCCCTCCCCTGACCCTCCCATAGGTGGGGTCATAGAGCTAGTCCCTCCCTTCTTTTTAGTATAAGAGGGGGAACCTGTGCATTGCAACCCAGATCTCCCTGGACGACGCTCTTAAGAAGAATCCTGGACCTTCGACGTTCCACTACCTCTGGAAGACTGAAGAATCTCCCTTGGAGTCAAGGAGTGACTCCCCTGCTTGGCAGGCACCAAAAACTACAATGATGGTCGCAAACTATGCTGCTCCCGCCGGAGCCTGAAGTCCCTGCAGCCCAGAAAGAGGATTTCCTGACTTCTCCAAGGCCATCGTGAGTCCCCAGCGAAGCTGAGGCAAGTGGACCCCACGAGTGACGAGGAACCGCAGTCCCTGGGTACCGTGCACTATTTTCAAGTGCAACACCTTCATGACGTTCTACAAACTTGTGCTTTGGACCACGTATGGTCCCAGCCTCTAGCAGGAATCCCTCTGAAGATCAGAGGCCTACCCCATCCCGAGTGACCGTGGGCCCCTGTTGAAGGAATCCTCCCGAGGCATCTTTGCGATCCCTTGCCAGCCGGCTTGTGGGTCCCCTGAAGAATTCTACAGAACCAAAGGGCTCCCCTAGTTGCTCCAGGCCTGCCCTGACTTACCCTCGCTGGGTGAGTTCCCCAGACCTTGCTGGTCTGCACCATTGACTTTTTACTTTTGCCCCAAGACTTGCTGTTACCAAGGCTTGTTGGCTCCAATCGAGTCGCCGACACCTCAGTAAGCTGCAGACGTCGTGGAACACACCGAATCCAGCTCCTGGTCATCATCAACACCGCCTGGACCACGTGGTCGAAGAGTCAAGACACCCATGAACAACCTGAATCTGTCGATGACGGTGGGCATTCATCTTCCTTGCCCCGGGTCACTGCCAAGTGACTTTGAACACTGTCCCCTCTGCTTTCAGGTCTTCCTCCTTCCGAATCCAGGCTTGGATTCCACCGGACACTTCTCCTGTCGCCGCAAGCAGCAAGTCTTCAGTGGCTCCCATTGAAAACGGCGCCGCGACCCGACACCAAAGGACACCTATGCACCCGGCTTCCCTGGGTGAGGTAACTCCAGCACTACGGTGCTCCTGTGGGTGTTGGCCCTAGAACTACTTACCCTGTAAGTGACTTGCTTGTAGCTACTCCCGAAGTGCCCTGAAACTCTTTATTTCCAACCGCGACTTGCCCCATTGAAGTCAACGGCGACCCGTGCCTGTGTCCACTCACTGCACGCGTCCCCCGTGGGTCCTTTACTTACCTACCTTGGGTGGTTTCGTGAGGCCCCAGCACTTCTGAAGGCCCTAGGCCTTGTCCCTTTGCAAGTCGTTGTTCTTAAGTCTCTTTTTAGTATATGGTCTGGTACGCCCCTAGGGCCCCAGCCATATTTGTGCTTAACTGATTGTGAAAAGTTGATTTGTACATATGTTCCTGACTTCTAATCTCATAATGAGATTAGTAGAGAGTTGTTTAGTAATAAATACATATATATTTGATATATATATACACCTGTGTGGTGTCTTTTCATTTGGTGATTCAAGAGATTGTGTGGTAAAACAAGCTGCTTTACATTCCTCCAAGACTTAGCCTGAAGGCTGCTCTCCACAGCTACCACTAGGATAGCTTTCTATAAAGGTTGTCTTAAACCTACCTACCATAAGAGTCGAATTGTACTGGTGCAAGGTGTCCACTTTAACTAGTGAACAGCATATACCAGGCCAACTTCTCACAGCTCCTATCAGCAAAATCACCTCGGCAAAAATGGTTATCCTGCTCCGTCTTCTCTACTACTTTGTGAATTTCTGGATTAGACCACCTCACTCCTTCTTCTGGGAACTGGCCTCTCTCCCCTACACACTCATATGGGGATCCAGGTGCTGGCACGTCGCCCTGACCAAATTGCAGTTGCCAGTGGACAGGGAGGCTTGGGGCCCCATTCTTTGAAGCATGCTTTCTGGTGGCACAGCTCCAATGGTTGTCATGCTGGACAGCTGGGCGATACCTGGACGAGGCCAGCTTGGACCTCAGGCTCCTACAAATACACAGCGATCCAACACCTACTCTTCCCAAAGGCACATTCCACAACCCTCTGGACCGTGCAGGTGGTAGCAGCGAAGACTTGCATGGCTAAGATGCATCACCTCTCCCATAGGACTCCGCTCTATGCCCCAAATTTGCCTCTGGTTAGCCTCCCCGCTACCAAGCTTATTACACTGCTGGGGAGATGAGGGTCTGGACTGACCACCCGCTACTCAAGATGGGTGGCCTCTTTGCTGAGGGGCATCTCCGCCCCTTCGATCAGCTGGCAGAGGAGAGTGGTCTCCCACCAGGACAGTTTCTCCATTATCAACAGCTCAGCTACACCTGCCAGACCTCTGGGACCTTTCGGGGTTAAAGCCCATAGCACACCCAGTGCTTCAGGCCATACTATCTATGGGGGCAGGCAGCCATCTTATCACCTAGTTATATAAAGCCGTACTCAAACTAACAATCTCCCCCCTCGCAGCGCTTCGCCAAAAGTGGGAAGATGGGTTTGGGAAGGTGCTGCACGTTCAGGAATGGGAGCGGGCACTTGAATTCCCACAAAATGTCTCCTGCAACTCGCGGTTTAAAAATATACAGTTCTCCATCCTAAACAGGCCTACCTAGCCCCAGCTCAGCTGCAGCGACACTTTCCAGAGACACAGTTTGAATGTCCTCGCTGTCGGACTCCGGATGTGATGCTTATTATGCCTGGGCAGAGTTCCGATACGTGGAACTCCACGAAGCGATCAAAAAAACTCCGCCCCCTTCACAGGGTTCCGCAAGTGGCGGAGTGCGTTAGGTTGCGCCGTTCATGCTGATTTTTAGCGCAAGTTGTTTGTCCTGCACTGGAAAATTAGTGCAAATGGCAATATGCATAGCGCAACAGGGCGCTGCTTCGTTCTGCTGCGTGAGTAGATGTTCTACTCGAGCGGCAGCTTCCTCAATGCGAATTGAAGGTTTCTCAACGCGAGCGGTAGCAACCATCCATGACCGTCCGCGTTGTGAAATCTCACCAGGAGGTGGTCTGGTGTAAGATTTTCCTCACTTGTGCTCGTCAACATAACATTGGCGAGCAAGGAAACATTCTGTGCTACGTGGAGTGGGAAAAATTCTGCAAACTCCACGAGTGGATCGTAATTTCACTCTCAGGCCTAACACTTATACACATGCTGTGGTCCTGTCCATTCCTCCAAAGCTATTGGCACGCTATTCACATTGAGCTGCGCGAGGTCACAGAGCTCCCGGACATGTACACGTGGGAAGCATGCCCCCTAGGCATATTCAAACACAAGAAGCGACTGAAAATATTGGCCCGCTTCGCAGCCCTGGCCCTTTTACTCGCTAAGCGCACGATAAACGGCCCCCCAGTGGAGGCATGGAGAGGGGTGATGCACAAATGGGGTGTGGGGGAGGAAGACGCCCTGCAGCACGGGGAGGTCTGTCAGTGTGTCAGCAGCCCATATCTCCACAGTGGGCTGCTCTACTCACACATTTCCACCAGGTGGTGGGAAACAATGACTTGACCCCATGAACTCGCCACCTTCTTTCCACCCAAGCCCGATCCACTCTCTAAGACAGAGTTACCCATCAGTACACCTGCCATTCACATACCCCAGTCCAACCTACTTGCGATTGACATGCCGAGGCGCCTACCCATTCCATCACCTGCCTAGAATCACCCATCTCACACTTATCACCAGGGCTGAAACTGCCCGCCCCCTACCCACTCAGTCTCCCAATGTTTGCTTCAAGTTACATTAGAGCGGCGCCAACTACGGCAGGCCATGAGCAATAAGCACCCAAAACAAGGCAGATCGGCTTGCCCAGGAGTGCCCCACATAATGGTTTTATCTAATGTGTTCATGCCTACATGTACTGAACCTTTTCCTTTTTGCAAAATGCTGTAAAATGCTGTATGTTGCTGTTGTTTGAAATTCAAAACACTATAAAAAGGTTTTAAAAAAATCAAGCATTGCTCACTATCTTTGGAAACCCAAAAGCTAACATGCCTCCTCACATTGAGAGGTGGGGGTTGCAACTGCAAGAGTATGATTATGTGATTGTGCACAAGCCAGGAAAATATCAAAACCTCACAATTTACTTTTCACAAGTGCCTCTACATCGCCACAGCTCAAAATCCAAAGTTGCTGAAGAGTATATCAATTGCATTGTGAGGTCCAGCACGCCAAGAGCTTTATCCATTGAACAGATCATTCCTGCTACCAATGCAGATAAGGACATGCTCATCCTTAAAGACCTCAGAATGACACGATGTTGGAAGAAAAGCAGTCAACCTTTTGCTGATGATGTTGAATTTCAAAAATTCCAAAATGCACAGGATGAGTTATCCGTCACTCGAGAAGTTATCATACTGAGAGACTAAAGAATCCTCATACCTGAGAGCCTGAGACAGCAAGTCATTGAGCTAGTCCATGAAGGACATCATGGCATTGTAGCCACCAAGAGAGCTCTAAGAGACCGAGCGTGGTTCTCTCGACTAGATAAACGAGCTGAAAAAGAGCTGCAATTGTGCCATCTTTGTAACTGCTTATCCGCCAAGGTGACGCAGCATCCGCTGAATATGTCTGACCTTCCTGCGCATGCCTGGGAGAGGTTTGCAGTTGATTTCTTTGGGCCGCTACGAAACGGACATCATCTGATGGGAGTCATTGATGAATAATCGTGTTTTCCTTTGGTGGAAGACTTACCATCAACAACCCATGGAAAAGTCATTGAGCGACTTGATGAAATTTTTGCAGCGTGGGGCATCCCCGCAATTCTCAAATCTGACAATGGCCTGCCTTTCAACAGCAAAGAATTCAAGGAGTTTCTAGTTCAACTCAATGTCAAGCATCAAAAGAGCACACCTCTATGGCCCCAAGCCAATGGTGTTGTTGAACACTTCATAGGCACCCTAAAGAAAGTTATTCCGTGAGCATTGATTGAAGGAATAGATCTGAATAAAGCCCTGTGTCAAGCCCTTTGCGCCTGTTAATCAATTCCTCACTCCCCAACTGGTGAGAGTCCTGCCACCTTGCTGTTTAGGAGAGCCATCAGAACCAAACTACTGCAATGGACATTGGACTGATCTTTGAGTGCCGATAAGGTTTATGCCCCAGACACTTCTCTGAAGTGCTAGATGAAAACATATGCAGATCAACACAGGCGCGCCAAAGAAACAGTCTTCGAAAGAGGGGACTGGGTGCTAGTCAAACAAAAATGGAAACGGAAAACAGACCCTTTAAGAGCTGTAACGTGCAAAGGACATTTGCTGACCGCACAGTGTCCCAGAAAGTCCCTCACCAGGGACTTGTCCCATTTTAAACATCTACTTCAATGCTAGTCTGCTCCTGAGGCCATGAGCGAGGCAGCTTCACCTAAATGTCCAGATCACACATCTGAACATGTGCCATCAGTGCAGAATCAAGGTGCAACTCAACTACCTCATACCACCCGATCTGGCAAACCAGTTTGAGCGCCTCAAAATCTCATTGAAGAAACATAATGTTCATGTTGTTAGCACTTTTTATTCAATAAAGAAGGAGATGTAGTGTCATCGACACTATGTGTGCTAGGACACTCACAGTTCTGGGCGGACTCTAGGGGGAATTACGTAATGTTAAGGCGTGGTTATAAAAGGTTATGAGGTAATTCCTGCAGAGCATAGTCGTATGTTGAAGAATAAAGGCGTTTGTTACAGAGCTCCGTGTGTTGACGTATTCATGTTCATGCTCCCGGGCTGGGGAGGATGTTACAGTAGCTTACTGCTCTGCGCTGCCTGAAAGCTTAATAAATGTGCCCTAAAATGTATGTACACAGATGAGCATATACAAACACTTGCCCTAAAACTATATAACTTTCCTATTCAGCATTGACCATTCATACTTGCCAGTCAAAACAACTCATTTTGAAAAGGCAGTTGTGCGCAATTCTCAAAACATGCCCAGGCATGTTCAAACGTTTTTTTTTTACATTGTAACAATTTTTATTGCAGCCTCTCGTGTTATAAAATATACAGTGTAAACTTTAGCTGATCTTACACATTTTTACCCGTCTCAACACTTTTAAACTTTCCCTCCAAACTCCCTTCACACTTGATAGACAGATATTTGGGGAGCAGTTTAAGGATCGTCACCCACCCTTTTACTGTAGAATCAGACTTAGAACTAAAGTACAAGTCCAGTGCGCTCATCCTCTGAGGTTTCATTGCAATAATATCAATCCTGGTGAGATGATCTATGAAAGTCCACCAGGCGTTCTGGTGCTTGTGTCGATTGTTAAAGTCTTATGTTAATTTCTACATCCTATTATCGTTCACAGTTTGTCATACCATCTGGTCTAGAAAGAAGGACTGGGGCATCTCAAATCTGCTGCTATCAATGTTTTGCTGTGATTAGTAAATGACTCATCAAAGGTCGCTCAGCTCTAGTCATACTCTTTAATTTCTTGTCTCTAAGACCAAGAAGGATTAACTCTGGTGATTCCACGTTATACATCAGCTTGTTACATTGTTCTATGTAATGTACATTTTTGTGGCTATGAACAATGTTTTCCCAGAGAGTTTTCTACTGTTTGCTATCTATTTATATCTGGAGTGCCTTCCCCCAGGGTACTCCCACCCCCTTTTCTTACCCCATTTTTTAACAGTTTGAATATGTAGCATATTGATGTTATGCGCACTAGGACCCTCATGGTTCTGGGCTGACTCTGAACAGGAAATATGTAACATGAGGGGAGGTGTTAGGGTGTGGTTAATGGAAAGTATGATGTAGTGTGCAGTGTGTGAGTGTATACTGAAGAATAAAGTAATTCTTAACCACGGCTCCTGTGTGGCATAATTCATCTGCATGCTCCAGGGCTGGAGAAGATGCTACAACTGGTAGCAAATAGGGGATACGTACCCGAAGAAACCAAGACTGCTCTCCCTGAGATTTTGAAACAGTACAGCAAACTGCTTGTGCATGCCACATGAGCCCATAATCGATGCAAAACAGTCTGCGACCGGCACACATGGAGTCAAAGCCCCTTTCCAGTCCATACATGGCCACAGAAGAAAACGAAGGCCCTACAGAGGGGTACATTCAAAACGCCCACCAAAACCGCCAGTGAGGTGTTCGTCAGAGACTTTGAGCTGCACTCCGAATACATAGCAATTAGTCAGACGAAGCAAGAAATAGCAATAATGTCAACAAGGTATGAGAAACAGAGAACTTATTCACCATCAAGGACAACTGAAGCATACTGCAATGCCTGCTTCTCTGGTGACTTCTGTTTGCAGAAGTTGTTGGTGCCAGCTTGCACTTCATTTGCCTGAACAGGACGAGCCAACACAATGGCGGAAGAAGGGAATGCAAAATACAATGCAGCCTTGTTCCTAAAGCCGCCACCGCCTTTCAACAGTTCTAAGAGGCAGAACATTGATGCCAGGTGGGCTGCATGGATCGAAACATTCAATGACTTCATAGATGCGCTAGAAAAAGAAGATGGCAAGAAGATAATCAAATACTTGAAAAAACGTGCAGGTGATGGAGTGAAAGAAGTGCTAAAGAAAGTTTCACAGACTGATGCAAAATCATCGCAAAAGAAAAAAGAAGCGTTGGAGGCCAAGTTCAATCCAATGTCGAATGTCGACTATGAAAGGTATATCTTCAACCAAGCATAACAAAAGGTTGGTGAAACAACGGATGCATTTGTTGTAATACTTATGCATTCATTAACCATTGCAAGTCCTGTGACTTCACGGACAAAGAAGCCATGCGCCTCAGAGTCATTGATGGCTGCCTTTCAGATTCGTTTAGAAGACGCATGCTGAGAGAAACGCACAGTCTAGAGAAAATGCTGATGGCTGCAAGAGCAGAAGAACGAGCAGACCAACAAGCTTCTGACATGGAAGCAGGACCAGCACACAATGTATTGGCATTGACTGTGAAAAGCAAGCACAAGCATAAGCAAGATACACTTAAGTCGACGTCATAAGAAAAAACCAAAGCTATGCTTCCGATTTGGATTTTCATTTCTCCATGAAGGTAAATGTCCGGCCATAGGACAGGTCTGCAAATGTTGTGGGAAAGAGAACCATTTCATAACTGTATGCAGAGCTAAAGAAAAGTTAGGTTTTTCACAACAGCAAGATAAGATGGACATAAGAACGTTCGAGAAGCATTATCGCCATGTCCCTAAAACCATAAAGCAACATCAGCTGTGACAAGTAGGAATCAGGCAAAATCAATTGACTTCAAGCTCATTGTACAAAGGTTCTTTGACATCACTATTGAGTACTAGCGAAGAAGATGGGTGTGCACATGTGGGGTTAGCGGCTTGTGAAGAAGATCACAGTTCAAAGAAAGCTCACCAAACAAAGCGACAAACTTTATTTGGACACTGTACCAAAATCACATTGAAAGTGAACAAAAACCCAATAACTTTCATCATAGATAGTGGTGCGTCGATTAATATCATGCCAGTGGAATAGTTGAACAGTCTATCCATTGTGCCTCATCTCACTCCGTCAGGCATGAAGGTATATTCACTGGGCCGTTTCTGAGCCATTGCAAAGTCAAGGGTCGTTCACAACAACAATGCCACACAAAAGGACATCAGTGCAAGCCACCATACATGTCCTACAAGGGACTTCATAGAGTGCCTGTTTGCTCAGTTCTGTCACTGCTGCTGACATGGGGTTGATATCCCTCAACTACAACCTCTGTGCTCAGTCTGAGATCATGAGCCGATTCCCACCGTTGTTCCATGGCCTGGGAAAACTCAAGAAAATGAAGCTACAGCTTTGTGTCAATGAAGACATTCACATTGTTGCCCAGCGGCACCATGGAGTTGTTTTTCATCTACAAGAAGCTGTAAAGAAAGTGTTGGAATCACTCATAAAACATAACATCATTGAACGCTCCTCAGGTCCCACGCCATTGGTTTCGCCCATAGTAGTAATACCAAAAAAAGACAATAGTGGAATGGTGCACATTTGAGTTGATATGCTCCAGGCATACCAAGCCATTGAGAGGGATAGACACCCTGGTCCACGCATAGTGGGCATGAACATGCAATTGGACAAGGCCAAAGTGTTTTCCCTTCTTGACCTGAATAAAGGATGCCATCAACACAAATTGGAGGAGGGCTGCAGGTACATTACTACTTTTTTGACTCTTGTTGGTTTGTTCAGATATAAGAGACTGAGTTTTGGAGTGTCTTCGGCTGCTGAGATATTTCAGGATGTTATTAGCTGAGTAATCCAATCTGTTACACATGCTTTTATTTACAGTGATGAGATACTGGTTTTTGGGAGAACACAGAAAGAACATGACAAAGCCCTTACCCAAGTGTGCCAGTTACTTGCCGATGCAGGTCTCATTCCAAACGCCACAAAGTTGAGCTTCACAAAACCAAATTCAAGTTTTTGGGCACATATTGCTTGATGGGGGAATGACTCCAGACCCAGACAAGGTGCAAGCACTGTCATCCACTTGCACCTCCTCCCGGATGTTACCATGCTGCGATCCTTTCTAGCATGGCCAGTTACCACTCAAGATACATTTGCAACTTTGCTAAAGTGAGTGCCTCATTGAGAGACCTAACAAATCGTAATGTCCCGTTTCAGTGGTCTCCTGAATGTGTACAGAGTTTCAAAGAGTTAAACGTGCAACTGAGAATGCAACTGAAATGGCCTACTTCGACCCCAAGTTACATACTGAGCTAACGTCTGATGTAAGCCCGGTAGGGCTATGGTCAATCCTTGGTCAACACAATGGCCATCTGAATGCTCAGAGGCACATTGTGGCCTATGCCTTCGGAGCCTGTCTGAGACAGAAAGTGCCTGCTGTCAGCCAGAGAAAGAGAGTCTGCCTATGGTTTGGGCCCACAAATATTTTCATGTATTCCTCTACGGAAAACAGTTTACTGTCATCACAAACCACCAGACATTGCTCCCAATTTTTGGAAACCCGAAGGCCAAGATGGCCCCTCTCATGAGAGATGGGGGTTAAGAATGCAAGAGTATAACTATGAGATTGTGCACAAACCTGGGAAGGATCAAAACCCAGAAGATTACTTTTCACGAGTGCCGCTACATCGTCACAGTTCGGCATTCAAGACAGGTGAAGCCTATCTCAACTTTATTGTGAGATCCAGCTCACCAAAGGTTCTGTTGGTGGAAAAAGCATGGCTGCCACAAATACTGATAAAGACATGAGCATCATCAAAGAACGTATTTGTACGCAATCATGAAGAAGTGCCCAGCCCCTTGCTGATGATGTTGAAGTCTAAAAGTTAAAAAATGTACAGGATGAGATGGCAGTCACTCAAGAGAGCGCAATACTGAGAGGCTCGAGAATCGTCATACCTGAAAGCCTTAGACAGAGGGTCATCGAGCGGGCCATGAAGGACACCATGGTATTGTAGCTAACAAAAGACCCCTACGAGATCAAGTGTGGTTCCCTCGGCTAGATGAGTGAATTTAAAATGAGCTGAAGGCATGTCACATTTGCAATTGTTTGTTCCCTAAGGTGACACAGCAGCCAGTGACAAAGTCTGACCTTCCTGCTCATGCCTGGGAGAGAGTTGCAGTTGACTTCTTTGGGCCTTTAGGAAATGGATATCACCTCATGGTAGTCATCGATGAATATTTGCATTTTCGTTTGGTGGAAAAACTATCTTCGACAACCCATGACAAAGTAATAAAACGTCTTGACAACATCTGATAATGGCCCGCCCTTCAACAGCAAGGAGTTCAAAGAATTTCTTGTCCGACTCAATGTCAAACATCAAAAGAGTACACCCCTCTGGCCCCAAGCCAATGGTGTATGTTAGAAATTGGATTTCTGGTTGGCACCGGTATACACCCTGCCCAAGCAGGAACCACAATCCTAGTCAGGGTATGTCAGATACACACTAAAAGATACTTTGCAAGTCAAAAAAGGGAAGTAAACCACATCTGTCCCAATTACAGAGCCTCTAAAAAGTTGCTTTGGAGACCCTCAACCACTATTTACCACCAGTAGTGTATATAATCTCCACTGGGGTGACATTGTGGGAAACTTCATCATCGGGTCTGTTGCCTCAGTACAGGCTTCCCCTGGTAGGTGACACCTCCACCAGGAGGGAGACTGTCTGGATGAAGATATGGTGGGATCTGTGAAAGAGTAAAATTATCTATTAAACCTATATGTGAAAGTTTAATGTGAAACGGGTTGGAGTAAGGTTAAAAACAAAGAGCTGTTATTAGGACGTATTACCAATCCATAGCATCTAGTGATATGGTCTACATGTTTCAGCCAGTGGAGCCTCTGTGGGTCAGTTGGCCTTCGTCAGGACCTCATCAATCAGATCCCTATGTTGATAGATACTGATGGGGTACTCAACTAAGTACAGTCTTTTTTACAGGCTTGATTGTTACCTATAGCTTAGAGGAAAAAACGCTAAAGTCAAAAACATGAAATTTATGGCTAAGTCTCATTTCACACGTGATTATCTCCTTCTTAACCCGATGTGCAATACACCTCAAGTGCACCAAAAACCAGGAAGTGAAGGTCATGTGGTGAGCGTACTTAGGTGTCGTCTTTGTCTAGTTCTGACATGTTAATCAATCTATGGCATAGAGATCGTCAATCAATATATATGATAAAGATGTCATAAGGAGGTCTTTCAAACTGTTAAAACATAGATAGAGTTAAGAAAAGTTGGGTGAATTCGATGCCCAAGTGAAATTAAAATATTTAAAATATCTCACAGTCTGTGGAAAATATGTGTCCCATATTGTTGTGTATGGCGAATGCATAAAGAGAAGTCATGCAGTGCCACCTTGCTGATTTCTTTTATATACCGTCATATAGTGTATATATGGCTACTGTTGCATAGGCCTGGGCGGAAAACTACGCTACGCTTGCGGAATTTGCGTAGTTTGCGCTACTACGCGCTACGCGAATTGCACGTAGCACATTGCAAAAACGCGTAGCGTAGCAGGCATTTTTTGCTTGCTCGCGGTCCTCAACGTCAAGTTGGCGACCGCGAGTGAGCAAAATCAACATCCCGGCGAGACTTTTTCCTCGTTCGCGATCAGCAACATCAAGTTGCTGATCGCGAGCGTGGAAAATAAACCTTCCGGCGAGATTCTCAACGCGGGGAGGTCAGGTTTCTCATTGCGAGTGGTCGCGTATGCTCGCGACCGCTCGCGATGAGAAACTACCAGTCCACGTTGAGAAAGCTGCTGCTCGAGTACAAATCTACTCGAGCGGCAGAAAATGACCGCTTGCACTGTGCAAGATGCCGTTTGCAATGATTGCACAGTGCGGACAAGCATCCGGCACTGTGCAATCAGTGCGAACAGCATTTCCCTACCGCACTACGCAGTTCACGTAGCTACGCGTAGCTCGCATAGTGCGAAGTGCACTTCGGGTAGCTACGCGTAGCGCTACTACGCGAACTACGCCCATGGTTACTGTTGCATTCCTTGTGTTTATGGGATATTGTGCCTACAAACCCCAGCTATTCTGATATTTGTGTGTCCCACGTGGTTCGCTTGAAAACAGTGGTAATTGCGAAGGGAGGTGGGTAGCAGCAAAACAGCAAGCCTGTGCTATACTAATCTTGTGCCTCACTGTAAGCCCAATATCTTAGTCTGCGTTCTCTTATTTGTAGGGTGCTTTTGAGGGTAAAAAGTGGCACATTACTGTAAGGTATTTTTTGACAGGTATTTTTAACTCGTGGCTGATAACATACGTGTAGCAACAGTTACATGTACAAGAATAAATACAGAAAGTGGCAAAGTAGATACTTCCGAGCAGGTTTTTAACTGCCCCATATGGTACGGGCAGAGGTGGACGTTCTGATCTGGGCTTACTGATATAAAGTACAAAGGAAAAAGTTGATCCTACTCAAAAAAGCCGACTTACATGCTCAATGCACCACTTTCCTCTTAGACACAAGTTACTGCAGACCCTTGGATGAAGATCCTACAAGCAGACTAAGAACAACCATAGAGAATATGATTCAAGAAGCCAAAGTCAACTCCTGGATTTTGAAGAAGGAGTAAGAATACCTGCTCATAAAAGAACCAAAACACCATACTTTTACTCATTGCCAAAAATGCACAAAAACAAGACGTCCCCTCCAGGTTGCCCGATAGTGTCCAACATTGGCTCACTCCTGGTACCACTGCCCTCATTGTACAACATACTCCTACTTACCTAAAATATACCAGAGACCTTCTGAACCTACTTAGAGATCAAGAGTATGATTCCACTTACAACCTTTTAGTAGGATTAGGTATCGAGAGCCGCTATACCAGCCTTCTATAAGATACCACCTTGGAGACGATTGAAAATATTATGTTCAAAGGGGATTAGCAGTGTAACACACCGAGGCATTTCATACTAGAGTGATTCAGATTAGCACTAATGGAGAGTTTCTTCGATTATGAAGGCTCGCTATTCCTTCAGACCCATGGCAGTACATTCGCCCTCAGTCTAGCGGGTTTATATGTCAGCAATTTAGGGGGGATACACATACTGAACAATCAAAATCCATTCAAACAGAGGATACTCCTCGGGAAATGGTATTTTGATGACATACTAATCATCTGGCATGGGACTGAAGACTCAGTGCAAGAATTTCTGTGCTGGTTAAACACACGAGACAACTTCTTAAAATTGATGTGCTCTGACAGCGCACCACAATGGCGTTCCTTGATGTCACCATCTTTCCAGAAGGCACAGGGCTCAAAACCAAGACTTACAATAAGCCTACAGATAGAAATAGCTTATTGTCATTCAATAGTTTTCATCCATGCCCCCTGAGGGAAAATTTCCCTTACAGCCAATTCCTGAGAATCCACCATAATTGCAGTAACACACAAGACCAGGGGTGGGCGGAGCTTGCGGAGTTGCAATCCGCAGAATTCCGCGGAGTTACACAAAAACTCTGTGAAATTCCACGGAGTTTCGCTCATGCGTAGTATAACAATACTTTGCCATCTGGGGCTGTTAGTTTCACTCAGCTTTAGACCTATGGGGTTATTATAAACCCCAGAGCACTGTTGACCAAACACAGAGGACAAGCTAAAGATTTAACGCATGATGTGGTGCTACCTGCAAGCATTGCACCCTCTGTAGGATTGCGCCGTGATGCTGGAGGGAAAGTAGGAATGTAATGTATATCATTATCTACACCTACAGGAGGTGTTTTACTGTACGCTACAGTCGATGCATTTCTGCACTTTGCTGTACCTGCAGCACTATCCGGCAGGCATATTGAGAGAGATGCTTTGCATACAAACATTGAATGGCGCTTCAGTGAGCTCTCACTTACCACGATCATCACTGTGTCATCCCCCTGCACCTTGGCGGTGAACTTGTCTCCAAGGGCAACTTCAGTGTGGTTGAGGGGTCGGACCCGGCACATCACTTTCATGCTGCACTCCGCCATCTTCTTTACAGTGGGACTGGTAAGGTAAGCTGCCAGAGGCACTGAGAGAGATGAGGAGGAGCCGCTCTGTAGGCCCACGCTCACCGCTTCCTGCCCACTGAGGACGAGGCGGGCAAGGCCCCGGTGCAAGGTCCTGCTGCGCAACCCTGTGAAAGGAGCTGCGACAAAGGAGATTTCACTAATCCAACATGGCAACCTGGATAGGCGTAGGCGCCGGGTAGCCCTCCTCCTACCGGCACAGCCTGGGATTTGGCCACGTGTAGTTGAGCACCTGACACTGCCTGAGGTCTCCCAGGCGGGGCGGGGACCGGTCGCCTACCCCAAAAGCTGGCAATTGAGTGGGTATGACGGCGCCACCTCGCAGGGAAGCGTTAAGCGAATTTGTGGTAATATGAGGTCTGCACTACAGTCCCCAACATTCTTTTACGCTATGACGTCAATTGCGCATGCCAAGAACTACAATTCCCAGCATTTCTAGCTCAGGGACAGTGGGCCTGTGACTCAGAAAGTAGAGTTTGCCAAACTTCGCAATTCAAGTGGAGCGCGGAATGGCAAAAGCTCTGTGAACTCCACCAGAGGAGCGAAGTTTACCGCCCACCGCCACACAAGACTACAAACACTGGGGACTATCTAGTCCATACCCGGTCATCAAGAAACCCATAAACCACCAATACAGTACCATCTGGTTTGGGCTCACAACCTGTCGTAGGTCATTACCCTTGCGGCTCATGTTTGGTATGGCACTTAAAAAAAGCGACCACAGTCTTACATCTTGAAACCAATCTAAAATGGACCTTGAGAAAACACGCCAATTGTAACACGACATAAGTAATCTAAATGATTACGTTTACCTGCCACCTCAGGTTTAAAGGCATGGCCTGTAGGAAGATCAAAACCTTTAAAGGAAAACATTGCAGTAATATCAGGTGTAAGAAAATAACCACACGCATGAGCAACCATTTACTGACAATCAAACACACTGCCAATGAACTGGAATGGGTCGTCCTGGAGACACTAGACTATAATGACAAGAACGCAGAGAAAGTACTTTTTCAAAAAGAACAACACTGGGTCTACCATTTAAAAACCTATTACAAGTTCCTTAATGACAACATCCAGTGGCTAGCACTTAACCAGTAATAACATGACTTACAATTCTGGAAATGCATAATCACCATTAATGGTCATAACACTTCACAACCACGGCAAGAATGGAATTGGGAGCGTTAAAGCAATCCTCAAGCTATCTAGCCAAAGGCCATAAACTAAAACCCCTGCTCAGATACTAATAATATACACTTGAGCAAATGGAAGTATGTTAACACCACAGCCACTAAATAGTGGTAGAATATACCTCAGCCCATGAATAGTACCTTTTCATACTTCTTTATCCTGAAGTTAATATCACATGAAGACAGTGTCGGCTCCATGTCTCATAACATCAGTGTGACACAGACATTTGGGCATCCTCCACCAGTGATACATAATTCTTCATTCATATCTTAGAATCACGTTCACTCCACAACAGTTTCTAATGTAACATACATTAACACCACATAGTCTGTTTTCCAGCTCTGTTAGTTAGCTGGTACTCAAACACGGACATCGACCATGTCATTATGCTACACAGATGCTTTTTTCTAATTCCAATCTAGCCCATTTTCTGTAGCAACTGATCAAGGCAAAGTCATTAACAGCGCCTCCACATATATATATACTGGGCCACACGCAGTCACAGTTTAAATTCTGGATCGGGAGGATGCAGAAGGTGCACACACCGGGTAGTAAAACAAAGTAAGTGGGGACCATAAGGGGATAAGGAGTTACTTCAATGAGTAGCACTTGAGAAACAACACATCGACCACTTGAAGAATTCTTTACCTAACAGTACTTTTACCTTTGTGCTTTACATCATTAGGTCAAGATAAGACCGTGCGCCTCTACCCATACCCTCTGGGGCAGTTAAAAACCTGCTTGGAGGTAACTATTTTGCCATTTTTTGTATTTTGTAAAAAATACTCATCCAAAAATGTACAGTAACATGCCACTTTTTGCTTGCAAAAATACCCTATAAATAAGAGAACGCAGGCCAAGATATTGGGCACAAGATTACTATAACGCAGTCTTGCTGTTTTGCTGCTGCCCACCCCCCTTCGCCATTACGACTGCTTTCAAGTGAACAACATGGGGACACAATAATATCAGAAAAGCCGGGGTTTGCAGGCACAATGCCCATACACACAACAAGTGCAACACTAGATACATATACACTATACAACAGTATATGAGAAAAACCAGCAAGGCAGCACTGCACGACTTCTCATTATGTATCCGCCATAGACAACAATATTGGACACATATTTTCCACAGACTGCAAGATGTTTTAAATATGTTAAATTCACTTGGGGATCGAATTCACCTGACTTTTCTTAAGTCTATCTATGTTTTTTACTGTTTGCAAAGACCACCTCAGGACATCTTTATCATACCTTGACAATCTGTAAGTCAGAGATTGATTAACATGTCAGAAATAGACAAAGATGAACACCTAAGTATGCTCACCATATGGCCTGCACTTCCTAGTTTTTGATGCACATGAGATGAATTGCACATTGGGTTAAGAAGGAGATAATCACATGTGAAATGAGATTTTGACATACATTTCATGTTTTTGACTTTCTCTTTTTCCTCTAAGCTAAAGGCAACAATCAGGCATGTAACAAAGATTTTTAAGTCAATGTATTTACTTGAGTACACCATCAGTATCTAATAACATAGGGATCTGATTGATGAGGTGCTGACAAAGGCCATCTGACCCACAGAGGCTCCACTGGCGAAACATGTAAAATATATCACTAGATGCTAATGATTGGTAATATGTCTGAATAACATCATCTCTTAGTTGTAAGCCTTACCCTTATCCCGTTTCACATTAAACCCACTTATATAGGTATAGGAGGTAATTTTACTCTTTCACAGATCCCACCATATATTCACCTAGACAACCTCCCTCCTGCTGGAAGCGTTACCTACCTGGGGAAGCCAGTACCCAGGTGAGATACCTGATGATGAAGTTACCCACTATGTACCCCAATGGAGACTATATACACTACTGGTGGTAAATAGTGGTTGAGGGTCTCCAAAACAACTCTTGAGAGAATCTGTTATTGAGACCAGTGTGGTTCACTCCCTTTTTTGATTTGGAAGTGTTTTATATGGAAGCTGAGTGAACTCCTCTCTACTTCTGTCTCTCTCCTTTTGATTTATAAACACACTAAAAAGATAACCTGTGCTCACCCTCTGGTAGTTTCGCACAGAGCAGTCTGGCTTATCTAAATAGGCAAGGTCTAAAGTATTTGTTCAATACAACACACAGTAACACATTGAAAACATCACAAAAACACTCCACACGGATTTAGAAAAATAGACAATACTTTTATGAATAAATCAAGATCAAAAGACAAAAATCAAAAAATAGAAGTCGAGATATGAATGTTTAAAGAATAAAAGTGTTTCTAGTGCTTAGAAGCAATAAGCACCAATGGGGGTTAACTGGTTGCGGTGGACCAGGGCAAAGTCAACAGTTCAGGGCTGACCACGATGGAGCGCAGGCCAAGGACAAAAGCCATGCAGGCCCGGTGAACAGAGTACCTTGATCCTGGTTGCAACAGTGAGAAGTGGGGTGCAGACAAGCGATGCTTTGAGGGCGAGCCCGCAGTTGATGTGATGAGTCAATTTTGTCCATGCAGTGGTGACAATGCCTCGGTTCCAAAGATGAATGGCCGAGCTGAGATGCATTGGTTCTGAAGTGCGATGCGCCGAGTTTCTCCACACAGTCGATGGGATGCATTGATCTCTCCACACTGCTGCAGCAGTGGTGCATAGCTCCGATGCATCGGGCTCTGGAGGGGGTGCGTTGTTTCCAAGAGCAATGCACTGATTCTACTCCTGCAACAGGGTTGATGCGCCGGTTCTTCTACCCACAGACTGGGGATACATTGATTTCTCTGCTTCTACCCACAGACTGGAGATACATTGATTTCTCTGGTGCAAGTATCTTCCAGTGAACCACGCAAGGAGCAGGTGTAGAGACTTTGATAGCCCTGAGTCTCAAGCACAAGGAGGTAAGCCAACAAGCCCTTGGAGATCACTTCAGTTGCAAGGCAGAGTCAAGTTCTCCCTCAGCAGGGTCAGAGAGCTGCAGGCAGCAGGGCAGCATAGCAGAAAAGCAGGTTTTCCAGATGAGCAGTTCAGCGGCGTGTCAGTCCTTGATGCAGTGCAGAAGTTCTTTTGACAGAGTTCAGTTACAGGTCCAGAAGTGTCTGATTTGGTGGGGTCAGAGCCCCAGTACTTTTAACCAGTTATGTCTTTGAAGTGCACACAAGTCCTTTCTTCCCAGTCCTGTCTTCAGACTATCTGTATGAGGTAATCAGCCCTTTGTGTGGCGACAGGGCACCTACTATTCAGGTATACGTGTCAGCTACTCTCTCCCTTCCTGCCCAGGAAGAGCCATCAGAATGCAAATGAGTACTCAGACACACCTAACCTTCCTGTGTTTGTGGCTGTCTAGAGGAAATGCACAAAGGGAAGTTGTCACCCACCCCAGATGTGTATTGGAGACAGGCTGCAGGCACACAGAGCTGTAGGAGAAGAGAAATGTCCACTTTCTAAAACACTAATGTTAAATCCAACTTTACCAGTAAAGATGATTTATCATTACCATTCCAATGATATGAACATGATAGAGCTACTCCTTCTCAATCAGGAATTACAGCTTAAAAGTGTAATAAGGAATTTCCAATGTTAACCTGTAAGAGGAGTAGGCCTCACAGTAGTGAAAAATGAATTTGGGTGTTTTTCACTACCAAGACATGCAAAATTTAAAAGTACATGCCCTACCTTTTATTTACACAGCACCCTGTCCTATAAGCTACCTAGGGCCTACCTTAGGGTTGACCTATATGTAATAAAAGGGGAGTTTAAGGCTTGGCAAGGGGTTTTAAATGCAAAGTCAGCCTGGCAGTAACACTGTACACACAGGCTCTTCAATGGCAGGCCTGAGACAGGTTTAAAGGACTACTTGTGTGGGTGGCACAATCAGTGCTTAAGGACCACTAGTAGCCTTTAACTTACAGGCCCTGGGTATATGGTATACCAGTTTACATGGTAATTACAAGTAAACTAAATATGCCAGTTGTGTATACACCGATGTTGCCATGTTTAAGGGAGAAGCACATGCACTTTAGCACTGGTCAGCAGAAGTATAGTGCTCAGACTCCTAAGGCCAACAAAAAGATTCAGCAAAAAGAGGAGGTAAGCAGGCAAAAGGTTTGGGTAAAGGCCACCTTAAGGATGACAAGTCTAACACGTGTCCCCCCCCGGCTGAAAGTGGAGCAAGCTACCCAACCTCTAGGGAGTTCTCATCAGTAAGGCGAAAAAACCTGGATAGACCATCAGCACTGGAGTGGTCTACCCCTGGTCTGTGTTCCACCCTGAAGTCCATACTCTGTAGGGAAATTGACCACCTCAACTGTTTTACATTCTCACCCCTCACTTGCATGAGCCACCTGTGGGGCCTGTGGTCAGTATGAATCAGGAAGTGAGTACCAAACAGGTATGGTCTTAACTTCGTCAGTGCCCAAACCACAGCAAAAGCTTGTCTTTTTATAGCCCTCTACCATTGTTCCTTGGGGAGTAACCTCCTGGAGATGAAAGCTTCAGGTTGATCTAGGCCCTCTTTATTAAGCTGGAATAGTACTGCCCCTATGCCATGCTCTGAGGCATCTGTCTGAACAATAAACATCTTGGAGAAGTCAGGTGCCTCAAGCACAGGTCTGCTTAAGGGAATAAAAAGCTTTCTGGCATGCCTCTGTCCATTTCTGGGCTGCTTCTTAGACGTCAGCTCTGTCAAGAGGGCAACAATGGTGTCATATCCCTTGACAAACCTCCTACAGTACCCAGTGAGGCCCAAGAATGCTCTGACCTCAGTCTGGGATTTGGGGGGTTCCCAGAACATGATAGTCTCTATCTTGGCCTGGAGGTCTGCACATTACTGCAAAAAGAACCCCAGCTACCACAATAATTCATATATTTATACATGCAAATTCGATGGCTCAGAAAACAGACATTTACTTTGTGTAGGAGTTTAGGATCTGCTTCACATGGGTACCCCCACTTTTTGCTGATGCTTCACTGTTTTTCGACATTAGTCTGGCTGGGGCCCCTGCTAATCAGAACTCCAGCCTAGCTGCTTCCTCTCTAAAATGGTTTCCATGTGCCTTAGGCACATCACTGATTGGAATCTGGAGTGCCCTTATAAGTCCCTAGTATATGGTATACTATGTACCAAGGGCATAGGTACCTCAGAGGCCTACCAGGGGCTGCAGCATGTATTATGCCACCCCTGGAAGGCCATCCAAACTGACACCACAGGTCTGCTACTGCAGCCTGGGTAAGGTGGTGCATGCACCCCTTACTGTGATATAGGTTACCTATATCACTAAATACATACACACATATAAACCTATAAGTCACTCCTATGGCAGGCCTTATCAATCCTGAAGGCAGAGTGCGTGGTTCCTATGTGAGAGGGTGCCCCTGCATGAGCAGGGCCCCTCTGCAGCGTTCGGAGACCCTTCTCTGATGCTGTTTGTAGTGCAACCTGACCATATACTCTTAAGCGCATTATAACCTCGCGTTAAATGCTAACTTTGGAATGGCTGCACCTAAACATGTCGTGTTTGGTGTCAAACATCTTGGAATACTACCCCCCGCCAATTCTGGTGGCGGGGGTAGCATTCCACCCTTCTAGAGGGAGAGACATGTTAACCCTGGCCTGGCCGGTAACTTCTTTCTAAAGCCCTGGCATCACAAAATGGATGCTGCTGCCACAGACACGAGTCTGGCCTCCTGCTGCTGGACGAAACTCCGGCAGGGGAGGCCTGGACAATAGGTTTCCTGTCCCAGGGAGGTGTGACCACCTCCCCAGACAGGATAATGTGTATTGGGGCTGGGCGGGAGCACTTTCGGGTGCTTTGAAGTCCTGCACTGGGGGCACATTTGGTGTCCCTGTGCATACCCCAGTTCAAACCGGATCAGGGGCTTGCAGCCCCTGCTTTGGCGCGAACTGGACAAAGAGAAAGGGGTGTAGCCACCCCTCTGCCCTGACCCACCCATAGGTGGGGCCACAGAGTAAGTCCAACCCCTAAACTTGGTATAAGTATAGGAACCCAGTCCTTAGGACTTTAGATTATCCCTGGACGAAACTCTGAAACAGAATCCTGGACCTTCGACGCTCTACTAAAGACTAGAGGACAGAAGAATCTCCCTTGGGGTCAAGGAGTGACTCCCCTGCTTGGCAGGCACCAAAGAAGCAATTGTCCGGTCTGCATCGCCTAAGCTCCCGTCGGACGCCGAAGTCTTTGCATCACCAGAGGTAGATTTCCAGACTTCCCCGAGGCTGCCCTGAGTCCCCAGCAAAGCTGAGGCCCGTAGCTGTCGTGGGTAACGTGGAACCGTGACCCCTGGACACCGCACGCATTTGCTAGTGCATCCTCTTCTGGGTCTCCCACGAAGTCGTGCTTTGGGCTCCGAGTAGCCCTAGCCTCCAGCACCAACTGCACCGAAGATCACTGGCCTCCACTCCACGAGTGTCCTGTGAGCCAGATCCACGTGCGACGTCTCGAGGCTCCTTCGCGGTCGCTAGCCTGTTGGCTAGTAGCCCTTCACGAAGGCCAATCCTTTTCTTCTTGGGCTCCCTGGTTGCTCCAGGCTTGCCCTCACTTACCCTTGCTGGGTGAGTTCCTCAGACTTTGCTGGTCTGCACCATCGACGATCTTCATCTGCATCGAGACTTGCCGTTGCCAAGGCTTGTTGGGTCCAATCCGGTCGTCGACACCTCAGCACTCGACAGACATCGTGTACCAGCCTGAATCCTGCTCCTGGTTGCCGACAACACCACCCGGACCTCGTGGCTGAAGAGTCAAGACGACCATCAACGCACTTGAAGCAAGCGACATCGGTGGGCATCTGTCCATCGCCTTCCTGGTCACTGGCTAGTGACCCAGACTCTGTCCCCTCTGCTTTCAGGTTCTTCAGATCTCCGATCCACTCTTGGATCCACCCGGACACTTTCCACTTGGTCGCCAGCAGCACTTTGCAGCAGATCGCCATTCAAATCGACGACGAAACCCGACCCCGAAAGGCACCTATGCACCCGGCTTCCCTGGGTGAGGTAACACGAGTACTCCGGTGCTCCCGTGGGTAGAGACTCTAGAACGACCTAGTTCTCAAAGGGTTTGCTCCAAGTCCTCCTTTAAGTGTCCCTTTTCTTTAATTTCCTGATCGCGACTTTCTCCATAGAAGTTAACGGCGTATCGCGGTTGTGTATTTACACTGCACGCGTCCCCCGTGGGTCCCCTGTGTCACTACCTTGGGTGGTTCCTTGTGGTCCAAGCACTTCTAGAGGCTCTAGGCCTAGTGTCTAGTTCAGTCGTGGTTCTTATACCACTTTATTGGTATATGGTTTGGTACGCCCCTAGGGCCCAAACGTGTATTTGTGCTATTACTGTGTTTAAATAACTTATAACTTGTGTACTTCGAACTCTAGCCTCATAAAGAGACTAGAGGGGTGTGTTTAGCAATAAATACATATATTTTGAATATATACCTGGTGTGGTGCTCTTTCATTTGATCACTCAAGAGATTATAGACTGGTAAAACAAGCTGCTTTACATTCCTTCAAGACTTAGCCTGAAGGCTGCTCTCCATAGCTACCACTAGGATAGCTTTCAATAAGGTTGTCTTTAACCTATCTCCAATAAGGGGTTGTTTGGACTGGTGCAAGGTGCCCACTATAATTAGTGGACAGCATATGCCAGGCCAACTTCTCACATTGGTGTGCAGCGTGTGGGATTCCAGCTTGCTATTGTTTTACCAGATAATCTCAATTGAATTGATCAACTGAAAACCACTAAAGGTACCTAAGGTACATATAATTTAAGCTTAGAATACAGTAAGTTCTACTGAACTTAGAGTTGTGTGTTAAGGGATAGCACACCCTTTCTACAACTCAAGAGAGTTTAGTAGGCCACACTAGAGTAGGTAGTGCATACACCACACCTCACTAGTGATGTCTTCAAAGCCAGGACCCAGTGAGTCCTTGCCAGAAGCCCATGGGCTTCTCCCCTCCAAGTATGATACACTCCCATTCTTGGAATTGAGAGCATTATGTAACTTGAGGAAATTGAAGACAGGACAAAGTCCCACCACCCAACATCTTAGAGAGATGTTGGAAGCTTATGATCTCAGTAAGCCCTTGGGGACTGAAGGGGTAGGAGCTGAGGGTGGGGCAGAAGATGAGGGTGGGGCCAGGGGTAGCAATACCCCCAGCCCCCTCTGAAACTGGCCAGGAGGGTGACAATGACCCTGACCTGGATAACCCAATCCCTCCTGTGGACGATGAAGAGGAAGATCAGAATGATCCCCACTTTGTCCCCCAGGAAGGATTATGAGTGTGCCCAGAAAGTCTAGATCTCCTTCTCAGGAGTCTAACCACTCTGGCACCTCCATAGGGACCTCTGTCTCATCTCATAGGAGGGAATCCTCTCATGAGAGAAGAAAGAGGCTGGTTCAATATGAGGAAGCTCAGCTTGAACTCAGAAAGCAGCAACTGGCTATAGACAGGGAGTCCCTAGATCTCTTCAAAGAGAGAAGAAAGTTGGGACTAGAGTCCCATGGTGGCAGCCATGTCCCTAGAGATAGGGAAAGGTCCTATGACCATAGGAACCTGAGCAAGATTGTCCCTCCCTACCAGAGTGGGGATGACATCCACAAGTGGATAACTGCTCTAGAGAGGGCCTGTAAAGTACAGAAGGTCCCTCAGGAGCAGTGGGCAGCAATCTTGTGGCTCTCCTTTGCAGACAAAGGTAGAGATAAGCTCCTCACTGTTAGAGAGGAGGATGCTGATAATTACAAGGTCTTGAAGAGTGCTCTTATTGATGGGTTTGGCCTAACCACTGAACAGTACAGGTTGAAGTTCAGAGATACCCAAAAAGCACAGACTCAAGACTGGGTAGACTATGTGGATTGTTCTGCTAAGGCTCTGGAAGGCTGGTTGATGGGCAGTAAGGTGTGTGACTTCTCAGGATTGTACAATCTGATAATGAGGGAGCAGATTCTTAATAACTGTCAAAATCAGCTGTTGCATCAATACCTGGTGGACTCTGATCTGACCTCTCCCCAAGAATTGGGAAAGAAGGCAGACAAATGGGTCAGAACCAGGGTGAAGCAGAAAGTACAGAACCAAGGTGGGGACACTAAGAAGCAAGATGCTAAGAACTCTGAAAAGGGTGGGGAGAAGGGTAAAGATCAAAAGTCTTCACAAGGCCCCCAAAAATCTTCTTCAGGTGGGGATTCACAGTCTACAAAAGGGAAAGGCCAAAGAAAACCATGGTGCAAGGTCTGTAAGCAAAAGACCCACTGGACCAGTGATTGCACCAAGTCCAAAGACTCAAGTCCAGCACCCACCAATGCCCCTAAGGCACCTGTTCCCCCTAGTACAGTTACAGTTGGTGGGAGTGCTCCAGCCAAGGGTTTAGTAGGGTTCACCCTGGGTACTGAGTTGGGCTCTGACCTAGTCAGAGAACTAACTCAGGCTGTGTTAGTCTGTGATGGAGGCATGGATGTGCCCTCCTCTGTGAGTCCCAGTAATCTGGGCAAGTACAGACAACAGCCTTTAATCAATGGACGAGAGGCTTTGGCATTTAGGGACACAGGGGCAAGTGTCACAATGGTGACACAAGACCTTGTGAATCCTGGGCAAGTTATACTTGGTGAGATGTACCAAGTGACCAATGCTAGCAACGTCAGAACAGACCATACTCTGGCAGTTGTTAACTTCTCCTGGGGAGGGGTAACTGGCCTTAAGAAGGTTGTGGTGAGTGCAAACCTACCAGTCGAATGCTTGCTTGGCAATGACTTAGAAACTTCTGCTTGGGCAGAAGTGGAGCTCAGGACCCATGCAGAAATGCTGGGGATCCCTGCAGATGTGTTTGCTGTGACCAGGTCACAAGCCAAAATGTCTAGCACTGAACAGGCCTTGGATTCTGGAATAATGGACCAAGTGCCTTCCAAGAGGAGGAGTAGTAGGGTTAAGGCAGTGCCTTCCCCCTTGGCTCAGGAAGAAGATCAGTCCCTTGAGGGGGATGATCTCAGTCCTGAAGAAGGAACTGTCCCAGAGGAACTTGAACCTGACCAGGTTGAGTTCTTGGGGACAGGGGGACCTTCCAGGGCAGATCTGAGCCAGGAGCAGCAGAGCTGCCCCTCCCTTGAACCCCTCAGACAGCAAGCTGCTGCTGAGGCTGCTGGGAAAGCTAGTGGTCCCCATACAGTGTATTGGGATGATGGACTCCTGTACTCAGAGTGTAGAGACCCCAAGCCTGGTGCTACCAGGAGGTTGGTTATACCTCTAAAGTTCAGGGGCTTCCTATTGACCCTAGCCCATGATATTCCCTTGGCAGGTCACCTGGGCCAGAACAAGACTTGGGACAGAATTGTCCCTCACTTTCACTGGCCCCACATGTCTGAAGACACCAAGGAGTTTTGTCGCTCCTGTGTAACCTGCCAGGCCAGTGGCAAGGCAGGTGGCACTACAAAGGCCCCCCTGATACCACTACCTGTGGTGGGGGTGCCCTTTGAAAGGGTAGGGATTGACATTGTTGGTCCCATGGATCCCCAAACAGCATCTGGGCACAGGTTTATCCTGGTGGTAGTGGATCATGCCACCAGGTACCCAGAAGCTATTCCCCTCAGGACCACTACAGCACCTGTGGTGGCAAGGGCCCTCCTGGGAATTTTCTCAAGAGTGGGCTTTCCTAAGGAGGTAGTATCAGACAGGGGTGCAAACTTCATGTCTGGGTACTTAAAAGCAATGTGGAAGGAGTGTGGAGTGACTTATAAGTTCACCACACCCTATCACCCACAATGCAATGGTTTAGTTGAGAGATTCAACAAAACCTTGAAGGGCATGATTAAAGGGCTCCCAGAAAAGCTTAGGCGAAGATGGGACATACTCTTGCCCTGCCTTTTATTTGCATATAGGGAGGTGCCTCAGAAGGGGGTTGGTTACAGCCCTTTTGAACTTCTGTTTGGCCACCCTGTCAGGGGTCCACTGTGCTTGGTGAAGGAAGGATGGGAGTTACCTCTCAAGCCCCCAAAGCAAGACATAGTGGACTATGTACTTGGTCTCCGCTCCCGGATGGCTGAGTATATGAAAAAGGCAACCAAAAACCTTGAGGCTAGCCAGGAACTTCAAAAGGCCTGGCATGACCAAAGAGCTGTTCTGACTGTTTACCAGCCAGGACAGAAGGTGTGGGTGTTGGAGCCAGTGGCCCCAGCAGCTCTCCAAGACAAATGGAGTGGACCCCACACTATTGTTGAGCAGAAGGGTGAGGTTACCTACTTAGTAGACCTAGGAACACCCAGGAGTCCCCACAGGGTTCTCCATGTCAACAGGTTAAAACCATATGTGGACAGGGCAGACATGGGCTTGCTCATGGCTACTGATGAAGGGCAGGAGGAAGAGAGTGACCCACTCCCTGACCTGCTCTCACAGAACCCTGACGATGGGTCAGTAGATGGTGTAGCCTTGGCAGGCAGCCTCACTACCCAGCAACAAACTGATTGTAGACAGGTGCTCAATCAGTTTAGACACATGTTTTCACTGACACCCAGTCAGACCACCTGGTGCACTCATGAAGTGGACACTGGGGACAGTCTGCCTATTAAAAATAAGATTTATAGGCAACCTGACCATGTCAGGGACTGTATCAGGACTGAAGTCCAGAAAATGTTGGAGTTGGGAGTTATTGAACCCTCAGATAGCCCTTGGGCTAGTCCAGTGGTCCTTGTGCCAAAACCTCACACCAGTGGTGGAAAAAGAGAGATGAGGTTTTGTGTGGACTACAGGGGTCTCAATGCAGTCACTAGGACTGATGCCCATCCAATACCAAGGGCAGATGAGCTCATAGATACTTTGGCCTCAGCCAAATATCTCAGCACATTTGACTTGACAGCTGGCTACTGGCAGATCAGACTAGCTGATACTGCAAAGCCCAAAACAGCATTCTCAACCCCTAGTGGGCATTATCAATTTGTGGTGATGCCCTTTGGTCTGAAGAATGCACCTGCCACTTTCCAGAGGTTGGTGAATACAGTTCTCACAGGTCTGGAAGCCTATAGTGCAGCATATCTAGATGATATTGCTGTCTTTAGCTCCACCTGGGAGGATCACCTGGTCCACCTCAGGAATGTTTTACAGGCCCTGCAAAAGGCAGGCCTGACTATCAAGGCCACTAAGTGCCAGATAGGGCAGAGTCAGGTTGTGTACCTGGGCCACCTTGTGGGTGGAGGCCAGGTTCAACCTTTGCAGAGCAAGATCCAGACTATCATGGACTGGACTGCTCCAACTACCCAGACTCAGGTGAGAGCCTTCTTAGGCCTGACTGGGTACTATAGGAGATTTGTCAAGGGGTATGGATCAATAGTGACACCCCTGAATGACTTAACTCGACAGTAACAGAAATCAAGTAATTTTATCCCTTGAGAAGGAGCTTGATCTGTTTTTAAAACAGATCAAGGGTGATTACTTTTGATCTGGGTTGGAGATTTCAATAGCAGGAAATGTGACATACTCGAAGGGAAGTACTGTGGATATGAGAATGAGTTCGGAGAAAGCTACACCCATTTCCCACATAATACCTATGGGGAATCAATTAACTGGGCCTTGTATAAATATAATCTGGAAGTAGTGGACCAGACGTTATACGAGGGACAAGTGCAGTTACCCACTTTTGAAGGGCAAGGCCATTGCTCCATAATCGATCATATATTAATCTCGGCTCATGGTCAGAAATCAGATAGTAAAAATGGAGGTGGAAAAAAAGCTGTCTAAGCGACCATAACCCAGTATTCTTAACTGTCAGATTAATTGATATCCCTTGTGGAGGACCGTGCTTAGCACCAAGCATAAAAACTCAGGGAGAAAATGGCACGTCGATTAGATGGTCCGGGATAAATCAGATTGATTTTGTAGAGAGATTATTGATTGATTGTAAAAACGATATAGAATTATGTACAAAGGGGGATTTATTAAATGAAGATATCATTGGGGCTTTCTGTAAAATAACCGCAGCGATTTCCCAGGGTCTAAAAATTAAGAAGAAAGAGAAAAAGAAAAAGATAGTTAGTTGGTTTGACTCAGAATGCACGGAGGCAAACCACCTATTAAAGAATGCTTTAAAAAATTAGACCAAAAGACACTGAACAGATCAAAAACCGGAGGACAATATATAAACAGACAGTGGCAAGAAGAAAGAGGGAGATTCAAAGTGAAGCATGGGAGAAGCTCACACAGGCAGCGAATACTAGGGACTCCTCCCTTTTTTGGAAAACGATAAACCACCCCTATTTTAAAGATAGTAGTGCTGTAAAAATTGAAAGCCTAGTACAACCCCTAGAATGGATTAACCATTTTATGAAGGTTTTCAACATAGATAATGAAATCCCTGTCTTAACAGCATATAGTGATCCAATATATATTTCTGAATTTGATGATAACAATATTTTTATAAATTTTGATACTTTCAATTTGGACCCCATTACTGTAAATGAAGTTAGAAAAAAGTGCAAATGGAAAGGCGCCTGGTGTCGATGGTGTCCCCATAGACACTTTTAAACTTAATGTGGGTTTGTGGGGTCCATTGTTACAAAATGTGTTTAACACTATTGCTGAAGGTTTGATTCCAAGAACATGGACGGAAAGTATTATTGTCCTGATCTTCAAAAAGGGCAATAGGAAAGACCCCAAATGTTATCGCCCAATCTCCCTTCTCGATACAACATCTAAAGTAATGGGCAGGATATTGCTGGAGAGACTGGAATTGTGGGCAGGAGAGAATAAAATTCTTACTGAAACACAATACGGTTTCAGAAGGGAGATAGGGACAATAGAACAGTGCATTAATTTGCACCTCCTTATTTCTAAATATACAATTACGAAAAAGGGTCATTTACACCTTTGTTTCGTTGACCTCACAAGTGCCTTTGATTTAGTAAATCATTCAAAACTATGGCAAACGTTGATTAATATGAGGGCACCAAATGACATTGTGAATTATCTTTCACAACTGTATAGCCGTTTGAGTACTAGAGTGCGTTATGGGGTAGGAGGAGGAGTGTACATCAAGTTTCAGGGTAACCCGGGGAATTAGACAGGGTTGTGTCCTTGCCCCCTTTTATTTTCCTTATATGTAAATGGAGTGGATGCAGAGCTACAAAATGTAAATGCTGACACCCCAAGAGTAGGTAAACGCTCCATTCCAATTTTACTCTATGCGGACGACGCAGTTCTTTTATCACGAACTGCGAACGGACTACAGTCCCTGATAGAAAAATTTGCAGAATTTATGCACGATAAGGACTTAGTACTAAATTTAAACAAAACTTTTACGATGGTGTGTGGGCAAGGGAAACCTAAAACTAAGGTTCACCACGTAAATAGCACCCCAATCAAAGCAACAAATTCATTTGTATATCTGGGATTAGTTTACAATGCAAAGGGACATTGGAGAACCCAGATTGAACAATGTAAATTAAAATTTGTCAGGTCGACTGAGGCAATCTTCAGATTTTCGAAAAAAATCGGTAATAAACCGATTAAGGAAATCATGACTTTATATAATAGCAAATGCCTAAATGGAACTTGTTATGGGGCAGCACTATGGGGGCGGAAAATTGTGTAACCCTTCAAACCCAAGAAAATAATTTTTACTGAAGATTGCTTGCTGTACCAAATTCCACCCCCACATATAGTGTACATAAAGAACTTGGGGCACCGTATATTAGTGATTTTATAAGCACCATAAGTTTAAATACTTGGTATGGGATATGGAGCAAAGAGGGTGCAAAGCTTACACAGGACATAATCAGAGATTGCATTGCCCTTGACCACGGGAGGAAAATCCCGTGGCTGATATATATCAGAAATCTTTTAAAGGAATGTGTTGAGGATGTTGATCTAGAAAATCCATCCCAAATACTTGAATATGACAAAAAGGAACTAAAAAGTAGTATGGTGGACTCACGTAACTGGTTGAGGGAAGTAGATGCTAACACGAAACCCTTGACAAAGGAATATTGTGAGAGAACCTTTGGGTCTGGGACACGAAACTATTTATTGCAGGTCACAAATACAACACACAGATTTTATCTTACAAGACTACGAATGGGTTTGGTTCATCTGTTAATAGCCTTTCCAAAAATGGGCAAGTGGAGCAAAAACTTGCCAAAGTGCCCTTGTGATGGCAAATCAAATCAGACAACGTTACATTTTATTTTGTTCTGTAACTTTTATAGAGAGCTTAGGAAGTGTTTTTTACGACCTTTGTTCTTAAAGAAGAGGTTATTTTTATATAGACCTGCTTTTGAATATATTTGTAGCCTAGATAATATTAAAGTGTGTAATGCTGTGGCGGTCTTCATTCAGAAGGCAATTAAAATAAGACACAATAATTCACATCTCGAAGCACTTATCTATGAAGAAACTGAGGCATAATACGATAAATGATGATTGTACTGTATACTTAGCTGTGGTATAAATATATGGCTTATCACTTGCACTTTATTTCTTGTATTAAACTATTTAATATTGTGATGTTAAACACTATGGTTAATTTAAAAATGTACTGAGATATATATAATGTGATAGAAAATTTTAATTAGACACTTTGCACATAAAGTTTGTGAGGGGTTAATCGCTACGCTTTTTATTATGAATTATTTTAATGAATTTTACAATTGTGTGATGTACAGATGTTTTTATGATTTTTAGTATGCTTTTATGGTTTGTGATTTTAAACCGAATAAAGCTCACAATTGATTGATTGATTGACTTAACTTCTAAGAAAATGCCCAAAAAGGTTCAGTGGACAGCTAGCTGTCAAAAGGCATTTGATGACCTGAAGCAGGCCATGTGCACTGCTCCCATTCTACAGAGTCCTGATTACTCCAAGAAGTTCATTGTTCAAACTGATGCATCTGAATTGGGGGTAGGGGCTGTGCTGTCACAATTGAATGAAGAAGGTCAGGATCAGCCAGTAGCTTTCATTAGCAGAAGGCTGACCCCTAGAGAGAAGCGTTGGTCAGCCATAGAGAGGGAGGCCTTTGCTGTGGTCTGGGCTCTGAAGAAGATGAGGCCATACTTGTTTGGTACCCACTTCCTGGTTCAGACAGACCATAAGCCCCTCTTATGGCTAAAACAAATGAAGGGTGAAAACCCCAAACTGCTTAGGTGGTCCATTTCCTACAGGGGATGGACTTCACAGTGGAACATAGACCTGGGAGTAACCATGCCAATGCAGATGGACTCTCTAGGTACTTCCACTTAGAACATGAAGACTTAACTGGGCAAGGTTAGTTTAATGTCCCTACGTTTGGGGGGGTTGTGTAGGAGAGTAGGATCTGCTTCACATGGGTACCCCACTTTTTGCTGATGCTTCACTGTTTTTCGACATTAGTCTGGCTGGGGCCCTGCTAATCAGAACCCCAGCCTAGCTGCTTCCTCTCTAAAATGGTTTCCATGTGCCTTAGGCACATCACTGATTGGAATCTGGAGTGCCCTTATAAGTCCCTAGTATATGGTATACTATGTACCAAGGGCATAGGTACCTCAGAGGCCTGCCAGGGGCTGCAGCATGTATTATGCCACCCCTGGAAGGCCATCCAAACTGACACCACAGGTCTGCTACTGCAGCCTGGGTAAGGTGGTGCATGCACCCCTTACTGTGATATAGGTTACCTATATCACTAAATACACTACACACATATAAACCTATAAGTCACTCCTATGGCAGGCCTTATCAATCCTGAAGGCAGAGTGCGTGGTTCCTATGTGAGAGGGTGCCCCTGCATGAGCAGGGCCCCTCTGCAGCGTTCGGAGACCCTTCTCTGATGCTGTTTGTAGTGCAACCTGACCATATACTCTTAAAGCGCATTATAACCTCGCGTTAAATGCTAACTTTGGAATGTCTGCAACTAAACATGTTGTGTTTGGTGTCAAACATCTTGGAATACTACCCCCCCACCAATTCTGGCGGCGGGGGTAGCATTCCACCCTTCTAGAGGGAGAGACATGTTAACCCTGGCCTGGCCGGTAACTTCTTTCTAAAGCCCTGGCATAACAAAATGGATGCTGCTGCCACAGACACGAGTCTGGCCTCCTGCTGCTGGACGAAACTCCGACAGGGGAGGCCTGGACAATAGGTTTCCTGTCCCAGGGAAGTGTGACCACCTCCCCAGACAGGATAATGTGTATTGGGGCTGGGCGGGAGCACTTTCGGGTGCTTTGAAGTCCTGCACTGGGGGCACATTTGGTGTCCCTGTGCATACCCCAGTTCAAGCCGGATCAGGGGCTTGCAGCCCCTGCTTTGGCGCTGAACTGAACAAAGGAAAGGGATGTAGCCACCCCTCTGCCCTGACCCACCCATAGGTGGGGCCACAGAGTAAGTCCAACCCCTAAACTTAGTATAAGTATAGGAACCCAGTCCTTAGGACTTTAGATTATCCCTGGACGAAACTCTGAAACAGAATCCTGGACCTTCAACGCTCTACTAAAGACTAGAGGACAGAAGAATCTCCCTTGGGGTCAAGGAGTGACTCCCCTGCTTGGCAGGCACCAAAGAAGCAATTGTCCGGTCTGCATCGCCTAAGCTCCCGTCGGACGCCTGAAATCTTTGCATCACCAGAGGTAGATTTCCAGACTTCCCAGAGGCTGCCCTGAGTCCCCAGCAAAGTTGAGGCCCGTGGCTGTCGTGGGTAACGTGGAACCGTGACCCCTGGACACCGCACGCATTTGCTAGTGCATCCTCTTCTGGGTCTCCCACGAAGTCGTGCTTTGGGCTCCTGAGTAGCCCTAGCCTCCAGCACCAACTGCACCGAAGATCACTGGCCTCCACTCCACGAGTGTCCTGTGAGCCAGATCCACGTGCGGCGTCTCGAGGCTCCTTTCACGGTCGCTAGCCCGTTGGCTAGTAGCCCTTCATGAAGGCCAATCCTTTTCTTCTTGGGCTCCCTGGTTGCTCCAGGCTTGCCCTCACTTACCCTTGCTGGGTGAGTTCCTCAAACCTTGCTGGTCTGCACCATCGACGATCTTCATCTTCATCGAGACTTGCCGTTGCCAAGGCTTGTTGGGTCCAATCTGGTCGCCGATACCTCAGCACTCGACAGACATCGTGTACCAGCACGAATCCTGCTCCTGGTTGCCGACAACGCCTCCTGGACCTCGTGGCTGAAGAGTCAAGATGACCGTCAACGCACTTGAAGCAAGCGACATCGGTGGGCATCTGTCCATCGCCTTCCTGGTCACTGGCTAGTGACCCAGACTCTGTCCCCTCTGCTTTCAGGTTCTTCAGATCTCCGATCCACTCTTGGATCCACCCGGACACTTTCCACTTGGTCGCCAGCAGCACTTTGCCGCAGATCGCCATTCAAATCGGCGACGAAACCCGACCCCGAAGGCACCTATGCACCCGGCTTCCCTGGGTGAGGTAACACGAGTACTCCGGTGCTCCCGTGGGTAGAGACTCTCAGAACGACCTAGTTCTCAAGGGTTTGCTCCAAGTCCTCCTTTAAGTGTCCCTTTTCTTTAATTTCCTGATCGCGACTTTCTCCATAGAAGTTAACGGCGTATCGCGGTTGTGTATTTACACTGCACGCGTCCCCGTGGGTCCCCTGTGTCACTACCTTGGGTGGTTCCTTGTGGTCCAAGCACTTCTAGAGGCTCTAGGCCTAGTGTCTAGTTCAGTCGTGGTTCTTATACCACTTTATTGGTATATGGTTTGGTACGCCCCTAGGGCCCAAACGTGTATTTGTGCTATTACTGTGTTTAAATAACTTATAACTTGTGTACTTCGAACTCTAGCCTCATAAAGAGACTAGAGGGTGTGTTTAGCAATAAATACATATATTTTGAATATATACCTGGTGTGGTGCTCTTTCATTTGATCTCTCAAGAGATTATAGACTGGTAAAACAAGCTGCTTTACATTCCTTCAAGACTTAGCCTGAAGGCTGCTCTCCATAGCTACCACTAGGATAGCTTTCAATAAGGTTGTCTTTAACCTATCTCCAATAAGGGGTTGTTTGGACTGGTGCAAGGTGCCCACTATAATTAGTGGACAGCATATGCCAGGCCAACTTCTCACACTTTACATTAATGTTTTTATTGACAATCAAAAATAGAAACTTCAAATGATAAATTTTTTCTCTCATTGCTATGCATAGACAATAGCCTAAGCATCCATATTGCACGTTACAAAAGATAAAATTCATACAATTAGAATAGCGTTCTTCTTACCATGCATCCCATCATTCATACATATTATATATACACCCTAAGCGTTCGAATAAAATAATTTGATATGCCTCAGGAAATATTTTCAACCTGGTCTTGTATCTTTACAATTGCGCATTTTATCACAATTTATACTTTATTATATGTGGCATAAATTATCATTAACTGCTTCCTTAACATTGCACTTCATCCAATCTTGAATTGATATATGAAATAACTTGCCACAGTTGAGGAGCAGAGGACAAAAAGATTCAGCAAAAAGAGGAGGTAAGCAGGCAAAATCTTTGGGGGAAGACCACCCTAAGGATGACAGGTCTAACAGTGTAGTTGAACGATTCATGGGCACCCTCAAGAGGGTCATTCAACGAGTGTACATGGAGGGAATCAATCTGAAACAAGCCATGTGCCAGGTCCCACGGGCCTATCGATCAACTCCTCACTCCTCTACTGGTGAGAGTCCAGCCTCCTTGATATTTGGGAAAGCCTTCCGCCCAAAACTACCTCAATGGACCCCAGATTGATCAGTGAATGCTGACAAGGTCGAGACACCAACACGACTCAGAAAAGGAAAATGAAAACGTATGCAGATCAGCGGGCCATACCCAGGAGACAGTCTTTGACAAAGGAGAGTGGGTACTGGTTAAACAGAGACGAAAATGGACACTCCTTTTGCCACTGATCCTTTGCAGGTTGTGGCGTGGAAGGGACATATGGTGAGAGCACATCATCCTGGACGATCCATCACTCAGGACACATCACATTTTAAACACCTACCACAACACTTGTCAAGTCCTGAAACCACGCATGAGGTGACCCCCGCTAGCAGGTTCAGCTCAAGCACCTGAGTCTATGTTGCCGTTGCCCAATCAGGGTGGACCTCAATCATCTTCGATCACCCGAGCCGGCAAACAAGTGTGAGCGCCTTGCAGACTAATAGAGGAAATTTTCTTTTAGTGATGTCTTACACTTTTTATTTAAGTAAGGGAGAGATGTAGCATACTGATGTTTTGCGCACTAGGACCCTCGTGGTTCTGGGTGGACTCTGAACAGGAAATACTTAACGTGTGAGGAGATGTTAGGGTGTGGTTAATGGGAAGTATGATGTAATGCACACTGTGTTAGTGTATGCTGAAGAATAAAGTAATGCTTAACCGTAGCTCCCATGTGGCATAATTCAGCTGCCTACTCCAGGACTGGGAAAGACGCTACAGTATATATTCAATATCACGGTCTAGCACATTTTTTCACATGTTGTTCAACCTCCGTGAGTTTACTTGTTGCTCTTTCCCCAATAGTGGGATACATGGCCCATTGCCGCAGTTGTGCATACGTTAGTCTGTACTGTTTTGTCTCTTACCTTGCCAGAATGGTTTTATTTCACCCTTTGTAAAGAGATCACTGAGATTTCAGTATCCACCCTCTCGACACCTGCAGAATGCCTTGCCCTGCAAGACAAGGGAAACTCCGAACTTCTCATCTATGGAGTCCCATGTTTGAATTATGTTGGTAGCATGCACATTTTTGGGTCTGGATTGCTTGAGGAACCTCTAAAGGTCCCCAAAGCATCTACAGGATACTCCTTGATCCGTGAACACTCATTTTATTCAGTTTTCAAGGCTAGTATCTCCAAATGTCTGGGAAAGCCAGCCCTTCCCTGTTTGTCAGTGCAGCCGTAATCTCTATTATTTCCTGTTCGAGGATTAGTATTGACATAGTTTGAAATAGATACAGTAATTTTGGCAATATATTCATTTTAACTGTAGCCAATCTGCTCAGCCAAGACAATGGTCGTGATTTCCATTTATGGAGATCTGTGTGGATTTTTTTGTCTGAGATGGCCAATTAACAACCATTATATCGGCCGAGGGAATAATGAGATTAATACCCAGGTATCTCAAAGGGCATGATGTAGAGTTTGGCAGATGGGCTATTCCAGTAAAATGTAATATATATACCATCCGCCTTCTTACATGTGCATTATATCTTATGGCACATGTAATAAGGCAGGCAGGATATTCATCAAGTTTGTGATGGAGTAAGCCTCCATCAAACTCTAAATCAGGCCTGTAGTCTTCTATGCCCATTTGAAGAGAAACTTTTTTCTTCAATTCTTCCACTGTCACAGTGGGGAGTGTGAGATTCAAAATTTCAGATTTATCTTTAATTTTTTAAGACTCAACATCCTTTCAAATGATTTTAGCTGGGAAGTGAGCACCACCATGAACTTTTCAAACTGAGTTAACATTAGAATTATATAATCAGTGAATAAAAATATTTTGTTGTTCTAGTCCAAAATGTATCCATGATATTTTTGAAACATGCCTAACTGTAGCTGCAAGGGTTTCAATGGAAATGGTAAAAAGAAAATGCAACAGGTGCAATCCTGCTCTGTTCCTCTCGTCTACTAGGAGATCTCAGTCTTATTGCGATTTACCATTAGTCTTACTCCCAGCAGTCATAATTAGCGGAGACCCAAATGCAAAACCTATGACCAAAGCCAATTCTAATTAGATGCTACCTCAGGAAGCACCAGCTAACACAATCAAGTACCTTTTCATTATTGATCGCAACCAAGCTAGCTAGAACCCCCTGTCAAGTAACCTTTTTCATCAGGTGTTGCTGTTCACATATTGTCATGTAACCAGCCTTCTGTAATGAAAACTGATAGTTGGCATCAATTAGCCCCCGCATGTATTCATTCAGGTGGGTCGCAAGAATCGTTGTGAATATTTTTGCTTCGAGGCAAAGCAGTCCTATGGATCTATATCATTTGCATGCTTTGTGATCTTTCCCTGGTTTTGGTATCAGAGTTGCATCTGCTTCACTCATCGATGCTGTCATATCCATTTTAAGTTGGCAGGGTATGCCCAGACGTGGGTCCCTTGCTCACTTTGCCACTGGATTCAAGCTAGCCTGGCTGATGAGGGCTGTTAGCCCGAAACCGGTCCCAGGATGCCTGTTTCCGGTCCAGGGAAGACATGGCTTGGCAGTTCGGGCTGGACTGTTCCCATGAGGCACAGGGTCAAGACTGATTTGCATATAGCTATGTCTGAACTGGGGTGGCGAAGTGAGCTAAAGAACGATGATGGATTCAACCCAGATCTGTGACTGGGGGTGAGTGTCTGAAAAGTTTCAGCGCTCCGTCCATCATCTCCTTGTGTTTGCTTTGTTCGCCCTAAGTTGGCAGGGTATGCCCAGACATGGGTCCCTTGCTCACTTTGCCACTGGATTCATGCTAGCCTGGCTGATGAGGGCTGTTAGCCCGAAACCGGTCCCAGGATGCTTGTTTCCGGTCCAGGAAAGACATGGCTTGGCAGTTCGGGCTGGACTGTTCCCATGAGGCACAGGGTAAAGACTGATTTGCATATAGCTATGTCTGAACTGGGGTGGCGAAGTGAGCTAAAGAACGATGATGGATTCAACCCAGATCTGTGACTGGGGGTGAGTGTCTGAAAAGTTTCAGCGCTCCGTCCATCATCTCCTTGTGTTTGCTTTGTTTGCCCTAAGTTGGCAGGGTATGCCCAGACATGGGTCCCTTGCTCACTTTGCCACTGGATTCAAGCTAGCCTGGCTGATGAGGGCTGTTAGCCCGAAACCGGTCCCAGGATGCTTGTTTCCGGTCCAGGAAAGACATGGCTTGGCAGTTCGGGCTGGACTGTTCCCATGAGGCACAGGGTAAAGACTGATTTGCATATAGCTATGTCTGAACTGGGGTGGCGAAGTGAGCTAAAGAACGATGATGGATTCAACCCAGATCTGTGACTGGGGGTGAGTGTCTGAAAAGTTTCAGCGCTCCGTCCATCATCTCCTTGTGTTTGCTTTGTTCGCCCTTAGTTGGCAGGGTATGCCCAGACGTGGGTCCCTTGCTCACTTTGCCACTGGGTTCAAGCTAGCCTGGTTGATGAGGGCTGTTAGCCCGAAACTGGTCCCAGGATGCTTGTTTCCGGTCCAGGGAAGACATGGCTTGGCAGTTCGGGCTGGACTGTTCCCATGAGGCACAGGGTCAAGACTGATTTGCATATAGCTATGTCTGAACTGGGGTGGTGAAGTGAGCTAAAGAACGATGATGGATTCAACCCAGCTCTGTGACTGGGGGTGAGTGTCTGAAATGTTTCAGCGCTCCGTCCATCATCTCCTTGTGTTTGCTTTGTTCGCCCTAAGTTGGCAGGGTATGCCCAGACATGGGTCCCTTGCTCACTTTGCCACTGGATTCAAGCTAGCCTGGCTGATGAGGGCTGTTAGCCCGAAACCGGTCCCAGGATGCTTGTTTCCGGTCCAGGGAAGACATGGCTTGGCAGTTCAGGCTGGACTGTTCCCATGAGGCACAGGGTCAAGACTGATTTGCATATAGCTATGTCTGAACTGGGGTGGCGAAGTGAGCTAAAGAACGATGATGGATTCAACCCAGATCTGTGACTGGGGGTGAGTGTCTCAAAAGTTTCAGCGCTCCGTTCATCATCTCCTTGTGTTTGTCATATCCATTTTGGCATTAAAAGTGCAAAACATGTGTCAGCAGGTGAGATCAGCATGTATATGAAGATCTTATTAAAGGAGGCAAAAACCTTCACGGGCCAAGACTTATCCCCATTTTGAATGCTTGTATAACATCTCTAACCACTCTCTTTTCTATGGGTTTATCAAAATCTTCCCTCTCGTCCATAATCAGTGATGTATGAGGGCATGTCTTAAGGTAATCATACCCCTGTCGTTTACCCTTCCCTCCTCAGTCCTGTAATTGTGTGCAAAAAGATTCAAAATGCAACGATTTCCTGCCATCAGAATTTATCATTGTGCCATGGGGGCTTGTAATCTTCTTAAAATGTGATTATTTTGTACTGCAGTGCCAAAAGACAGCGATCTTTATTACTTTTAGCTTACTATTTCTGTTGAAGCCTTAGCAGACTTCGTTCAGCCTTGTTTGTTTGAACTGTTGCCATTTGACCCTTTAGTCTTTTGATCTTTTTACCCTCAATTAAGTTTTTCTTGTTTTTTCCACTCTTTGAAGATTTGTTCTGCCTCTAATCTCCTTTCTCTGTTGGTTCGAGCATCCAAGACTACAGCTATCCCACTAACATATGTTTTAGTGCCTCCCACTTCACCCTTAGAGAAGTTGGGTCTATTTGATGTATATCTAGAAATCTCTGAATGTGCCTCTGCAGTTCTTGTATGTTCACTAGGTCTCTGAGAAGAGAAGTGTAGGCTCTGGCCCTCCCTGCAAGTTCATTTCCAAATGTTTTGCCTTCACTCTTCCTATTTTAGCTGAATTCATTTTTGTTGGCCTTTGGACTCTGTGCATTTTACCACTGCTAACCAGTGCTGAAGTGCTGATGCTCACTCCCCTAAACATGGTTACATTGGTTTACACCTGATTGGCATATTTAATCAGCAGGGGTCCATGCAGGTAAGAGCAGTTGGGCCGGGTAGGGGGCTATTTCAACAGACGATGATGAGGGAAATTTATTTATTTATTTAATTTTCCCTCATGGTCGTCTGTCGAATCCCCCCCAACCCGGCTCCACCGCTCTTACCTGCCCGCTCCTGTATTTAATTTACTTACAAGTCCCTTGTAGAGTGACATACCATATGTCTAGGGCCTCTAAAGGTAACGCCAATTACAATTTTGAAAATGCCACTTTTAGAAAGTTTACTAAACAAGAGAGATGGCTGTGTTAATTAATGTCACTTTACGCACAGATGAGGACAAGTAAATCAATAGACTTGGCCTGTGTTTTAATTTCACAGTTCATTCCAACGTAGTCATTGCTTTTCAACATGTCATGAAAAGGAAAATCACTCATCTTTAAAGTAAATAAAGTGTACCACACAAAAAACAGTGACAGCGCATTATTGCACTGTGTAGTGATTGTTGTATATTCAATACAAAAGTAACTAAGGGTGCTCTACATTCAACGAACAAGTGATAAAGAGTGCTAGTACATTTGGGGAGACGAATTTATAGCCAATTGTTGAAACCGGTCCGATAGTTCATGAACCAGAGGGGTTTATCGTTATTACTATGAAATATCATGACCTTCTTGGTGCCTTCAATGGGGTTTCTATGTCATCTAGTATGGATGGGTTCGTGATTTCACAATGTCTTTTTCACTGTCCATTCTGATGGAGGTCAGAAGGAAGAAACATTGATGGCTCTGCGCTGCGCAGTTCAAGATGGCAGGCAGAGAGGGCGAGTTTAATATCTTGCTGGCTACCAACTCATACAGGACTGGTGAGCATTCACTGAATACAAACAGGATCGAGTAAAATAATTCACCTGGAACAATGCCTCCAAACTTGCAACTTGCCTGCCCTTGAAGATACAAGACACATAAGAGCACAACCAGCCCCAGTCCTGATGAGAACCCCTAATTACCAGTGGTTTGAAATGCATTGGCGAGAAGCATCGGGGATTTCTTCCTTCTGACCTCCAGCAATATGAACAGTGAAAAAGACAGAGGATGAGGGAAGAAGGGACCTAGTCCAGGGTCCTGAGCTGCAAGGAAAGCCTGACTCAACCCCAGCAGATGCCCAGGATGCCCAGGATGTAGCAGGGAGGAGTGTGTCTGCCAGGGGTCTGACCCCAAGAGGAGCTGTTAAACAGAAAAGAGGTGAGGAAACTATAGCTGCTGCTGGCCAAGATGAGGCTGGAAGCAGAGGGGAGGAAGGCTGAGGCGGAGAGAGCCTTGGAAGAAGAAACTGTTGATGGCACATGAGCTGGAAATGAAGCAGCTGGAGCTGAAAGCAAGACAGATCTCAGAGTACAGCAACAATGGTGGCAGCTTACCTGAAGTGTCCACTGCAGAGGTAAGGGTCAACATACCCAAGGAACTGGTGCCCCCTTATGTGGTGGAAAATTATATATATAAATGTTTTTCTGTATACAAGATAGCTATGTTGGTACACAAGTTCTCAGAGGAGTAGTGAGGGTGTAGCTTGTGGAGGTACATGCCTATGATGGGGAGGGACACACTTCGTACTCTTGAGGTAGAGGTCTAGACCAAATATGCCCCCATGAAGGCCATTCTTCTTTCCAAATTTGGGCTGACCCCTGAGAAATTTGTCTGAGTTTCAGGGACAACCACAAACTCCCAACCCAGTCCTGGGCAGACTTCTTAGATTATTCCAGCAAGGAACTGAAGAGCTAGGTGAGGGGCAGCAAAGTGGATGGTTTTGTTGGGCTGTACAACTTGACTCTGAGGGAGTATATGCTCAATACCTGTTTTATAAAGCTGCACCAACACCTAGTAGATAGCAAGCATGCTGATTGCAGAACGCTTGCCGAGAAGGCACACCTCTAGAACAGCACCAGAGTGTCTAAGAAGGTACCTGGGGGTGACCCCAAGAAGAGTGGTTCAGGTTCCCCCCTGCAGAGTAAGGGAGAGGTCAAGGGAGACACAAACATGTCTCAGGCTTAGTGGGAATGAAAGGGTTCTAATGCCCTTTCTGAGAAGGAGGGAGGTTCTGGTGGGTAGTGGCCCAGGGCTCCCCATTTCCAACCCTGCTGCTTTTAGTGTTCTCAGCTAGGACACAGGTTGGGGACTCTATCTGTCCTAAGAAACAACCCGCTGGTGGGACCTCTGCAGGATGGCTAACATGGCCTTAGGGGTAAGTAGTCTCCATGGGCAGGAGGTTGATTAGGCCCTAATATCCTTCAATTGGGAGATAGACTAAGAGACTACACTGGTGATCCCTGAGGGTGGGGAGTCATCATCTCCATCAGGTCAAGGTGAATGGGGTCCCAGTCACTGCTCTAAGGGACACCAGGGCCAGTCAGACCATGGTAGTGGAAAGGCCGGTTTCCCAAGAGCAGTACACCGGCCAGATGTGTAAGATAGCCCAGGGGCAGGTCCTTGTCCATGCCATGGCCCTGATACCCCGGGAATGGGATGAGTAGTTGACTCAGAGAAGGGCCATAGTTAGTCCCCGGATGAACATAGACTGCCTTCAGGGGAAAGAGTTGCCACCGGTGTCAGGGGAGCTGAATGGGCAGCCACCCATGGTGCCCTGAAAGCTCAGACATCTAGGTGTACCTATTCCAATTACAGAAACCCTTATGGAGGGGCAGAGGGAGGAAGGACTCACCCCTGAGGAGCTTCAATAATTTCTTAAAATTTACTTTATCTTCTAAATTGGTGTGGGATTTTTCTTGTGTTGTGTTTTTACTTTATTACTGTTTGTGTACTGCATAAATACTTTCCTCATTGCCTATAAGTTAGGCCTGACTGCTTTTTGGGCTAAGCTACTCGGAGTTAAGCACAGGTTAATTTAGTGATTTTTTTGTGGTTCACCCTGCAAGGGATTGGGGCTGTTGCTTGAGCAGGGCTCACACCCCAGTCAACCAACAACCCAATTTCTCAGAAGAAGGTCTTCTTTAAAGTTTAGGATTGTTTGGCCTCATTATCAGGTCTACTTGTTTCTATCCCATTAACACATGTGAGTGGTCCGAGTTCCACCTTCCGTAATCTCCCCAGCAGCTGGTTGTCTTACAAACACATAACCTATTCTCATTCAGGTTCTATGTTATACTGAAAACAAAGGATAATCACTTTCGGTATTATGTATGTGTCTCCATGTGCCTGTTAAGCTAAAATTTCTCATTGCACCTTATCATTTATTGCTTGCTGTCATATAAATCTGACCACATATGTTTGAGCGATTTAGCTCTCCTTCCCACCCTAGCATAAAATTCACCTCTGCCAGGACTTCCCCTGGAAAAAGTGTCCTAAATTGCATATGTTGTCTGTAATGAAGAAGTCCCACGTTGGTGGATGTATATATATATAGAAGAGTTAGCTTTGTGCCCTGGTGATCTGACTGAATTATTACTTAACCTGTTTTGTCTTTCTCAGTAAGACTGAGCTGCAGTGGGATATTTTGCCTAATTATAATTGCAACCCCTGCTTTTTAAGTAATGACGGAGGCGTGAACTTGAAAAGAGTGGTCTTTTTGTTAACATTTTCCCTGATCTTTCTCTAGCAAGTGTGCTTTCATTCTCTAGTTTAATCTCTGGGAAGGGATTACATAGCCTATGGGCCAGATGTACGACCATAAATTGCATGCGCAAACGGGTTTGCGACCCGTTTGTGCATGCAAAAGTACACAGGGCCATGTACAATTCCTAAATAGCGAGTCGCAATTCATTTGCGACTCGCTATTTAGGAATTGCGACTCGCTATTAGGAAGGGGCGTTCCCTTCCTAATAGCGACCGCAAAGCCATGTATGAATTTTTTGCGACCGCAATTGCGGTCGCAAAACACTCGCAAATTACCACCCTCTTCAAGAGGGTGGTAATGGAGTCGCAAATGGGAAGGTCCCCAGGGGACCCCTTCCCCTTTGTGACTGGCCACCAAAATATTTTTTAAGGGCAGGCTGTGGTCCCAGGGACCACTACCTGCCCTTAAAAATGTAACGAAAATGTTTCGTTTTATTTTTTTTCAAATGCGTCCCGTTTTCCTTTAAGGAAAATGGGCTGCATTTTTAAAAAAACTGCTTTATTTAAAAGCAGTCCCAGACATCGAAGTCTGCTGAGCCCAGCAGGCCACCATCCCTGGGAGTGCACGCCATTTCCAATGGGGTCGCAAATTGCGAGTGGCTCATGAATATTCATGAGCCTCACAATTTGCGACCCCATTGGGAATCGCAAACAGTGTCTCAGACACTGTTGTGCATACCAATTTGCGAGTCGCAAATGTGATGCAATTTGCGACTCGCAAATTGGCGGGTTGTACATCTGGCCCTATGTCTTTTGTTCAGTGAGTTTAGGCACCCAATATTCATAGAGAGAAGCTTAAACATAGCTCATATTGTATGTTTAGGATCTTGAAAACAATCATTCTGATGTCTTTCTCCTATCTGACATTGTATGTGCCCGCCACACCTTCGTCACAGTTCCCAAACCCAAAATCAAACTTTTACCTCAGTGACATAACTGAAATGAAACAGTGTTTGGACTGCATGCTGTAAGATAAATAAGCTACAAGCCAATGCACTTGTGCTTAGAAAACCCCAATTGGATCTCTTCATGACTAAAGTCCTTCCCTACCTTTGGTGCTCTTATCTGTAGAAATGAGAAGAGAGGAAATCAGTAGGTTCAGTCAATAAGAAAATTGTCCAAAAACAAGGGTCTAAACTGGCACCATATCATCAAACATCTCTGTAGCAACTCTGTCTTTTCTACATTGTCACACCAGATTGTTAACCTTTTTGTGGACCCTCTTATTGCTGTTTTTTTAAACTCTTTGTATTTACCTGTGCTAAACAGAAGTATACTGCCTGTGCTGTACCTTTATACATTGTTAAATTTGCATTCCTCTGATTGGAATACTAACTTTCGTATAAATCTGTAGTATATGGAGAAGGAAATATATCCAGGGTCGTAGAGTTCAATACTACTACCTGTGGACTGCAGCACCTATGGTGCCATCCATAGGGTTGGCCTATAAAATATGGATTCTTTGTAGCCTGACTGCAGCTGCCTAAACACATTCTGTCAGACCTGCCAAAGTAACCATTTTTGACAGGTGGGAATCCCTGCTTTTAAATATTAATAGGTCGCATGAAGTATATCTTGTCTCCCACGTGGTAGGGTTTTTGATATTTAAAAGTGGAACATGTGTGATTTTAAAGTTGGCATGTTCCTTCAGTGACCAGACCCCAAAAGCTATTTCCACTAGCAGTGCTGCAGAAAGATCCTAGAAAATCTCAAATTATATATTATAAACTTGAATCTATAACTTTTGACAAGAAATTGCTAAAATATACATTCAAAAACAATTTTTGAAATGTATTAAAAGTCCAATTCATTGGTCACATTAGATTTTACTAAATATTTAGGAAAAATAACTTTTCAGTAAATTAGGGCCTGATTTGTCATTTGGAGGAGAGGGTACTCTATTGCAACAGCCTCATTTAGAGTTGGGCAAACATTCAATATGTCGTCGGCGGAGACTACGTCATCTCCATAAAAGCTGACATAACCTTCCGAAGGTCCGACAGAGTAAGAGCTATTGGAGGTTTGGCCATGTTTCCACTCACCCGATTTAGAATGGTCAAACACATGGTCAGTTTTCACCCTCTATTCCTGCCAGGTAAAACCTGGTAGTAGAGGGAAGTGAAAACTGCAAAATGTTACCCCCCTCACCATGGGAGAAAACTCCCAAGGCGAAAGGAGCATTGATTTTTTTTAACTTTCCAAAACAAAATCCCACTTTGGGTTTATGTTTTGGAAAAACATTGTAAGTTTGCAATGTATTGACAGGAATCACTGTGTTCGCAGTTCCTGACAATGCTAGAGATATTCAATGGACAAGCGAACATTTAATAATTCGGCAGACGAGGACTCTTCAGGGCAAAAAGTACTTTACTCCGTCGCCCTGATGTAGTAAAACCCCTTCCACCACAATAAAAATCAGGCCCTTAGTTTTTCCCAACCTGCAGCTCCTGGATGCTAACTTGCATTAGCCTGGCCGCAGTAGCCCAGCAAGTGCTTGAACTTAATGAGGTGCAATAACTGATCCCAAAGCAGAACAAACGATTAGGCCTGATAACAGGATGGACTAGGTATGGGAAATTTGATCCCTATCAACCCAGAACGGACAGTTGGGGTGGACCCAGGAATTTCAATGACTTGAAAAGTACTGAGGTGAGGCCTACCCAGTCATAGTTTGGTGTAAGGAGAGACCAGAAGAAGGTAAAGCGTTTGTTTTCAAGGCCCACACTAGCCAGGCTGGTACCAAACCCAGTGGGAGGAAAGCTAATCCAGGAATTGGTTTAGAGTGAACACAGAGGAGTGGACTGTTCATTTCCCTGGCCACACCTCTGAGTGGGCACAGGATCTCTGCAAATGGGAGAAAGGGTTTTCCATTTTTGGATTTTAGGAGTGAGGGGCACTGTGGGATTGTTTGTGGTAGGGCAAAGAGGAAGTGCTGATTAGTGGTTGGAGTTGCCCCAGGAACATTTTCTCCACTAGGTAGAGTGTTTCCAGGAGTCACTCCCACCCTCTGGCTAGTACCAACCATAAACAGAGCACCCCAAAGAATGATCCTCAGAACACTTTCTAGGCCTCGGAAGATCAGAGAAGGACTGGACCTGCTGTCTGAGACCTTAGAGGAGATCTGAGACTGGACCTGCTCCCTCTTGCACCCAGGGCAAAGGAACAAACTCCAAGGGCCAGTTGATTGACCCTGTGTTGCCACAGGGATACAGCAAGCTGCAAGAGGCCTTTTTCCTTCAGTGACTAGTTGACCAGTATCAACTTCTTCTGGACTGAATCAAACTGATGGCCTCTGGTGAAGGGACTCCTGGCCTCTGAGTGCTGACCCTGAGGTCCTCAGAGTCTTAGAAGGGACCCAAAGAGGATGCTCCAGAAACCCTTAAATGTTGTGACTTAAAAAAACTTTGGACTTCCAAGAACTCTAGAGCCGTCAGGGGGACCTTGCTGCAAAGGTGTCTGATTTTGGTGCACCTTCCTCAGTTACCAGGCTTTCCGTAAGGAAGAATTTTGAGCTTTAAAAAAGACTAAGGGCTTGATTTAGATCTTGGTGGATCTGGTCCTGCAGTCACTTTCCGACGGTTTCTCCGTCCGCCTACTAGACGGCTTGCCCGCTCAATTTAAATTCTGGTGGGTCGATGGACGATGGTCCGTCAGGGTCCCATCATATCTGCCAGAATGTTTCACCTGCGTTGATGACATCTTAGGCAAAAGTGGCTTCCTGTGAGAATCCAGCCATTGTTTCCGCCAGGCCAATTGTGATGTGCCTTTCTGTCAAGGAAAATGTGGCAGGTAAACCTCCAAACCTGAGTTGGTGGTATTGAAGTGATATTAGATAGAAACGTACCTTTTTCCACTTTTGTTTCCATCATGAATCCGATCACCCAAGTCCTTTCTTTGGTGCTGCTACTTGACCTTGAAGAAAATCAACTCCGTTGTTGACGGAATCGAAGGTAAGCTTCTTTTTATTTGTTTTCTTATGATTTGTCCATTTACATTTAATGTGGAAACATGCATTTTTAAATTGCTCTCACACGCGATTTATTTTATGTGTAATGCATGCGTGTTTATTTTTTCACTTAAGTTAAAATAAACACACCTGTGTAACATTTAAAAAAAAAAACAATTTTAAAATTAAAAATATGTCATGATAATTGAGATAATTCTCTCATGTACATTATTACCAGTAAAAAACAAATATTGAGAAAACAAAGAGTAAGGGTAGGAAAGCTGGTACAGGAGTGGCTTTTGGAGGTTCAGGGAGCTTGAGTGGATGATGCGCTTGTGTCTGTATGTTTAACATTCACATTTGGGTCTGGTGTTTGTTGTGTAGGTTTGGATGTGTGTTTGTTGTCTGGTGTGTGATTATTTGGTGAGTGTGTGAGTTTGCTTTTGGTTGGTGTTGTTTTTTGTGTAGGTGTGCCTTTGTTTTAGTGTGTTGGTTTTGATGAGTGTGTTGTTGTGGTTGTGGGTGTAGTTTCAATACTGTGTGTATGTTGTTTGTGGTTTTTTTTGTGTTTCTTTGTATGTTTGTGTTTATGTGTGTGTAATTGTGCAGCTTGTGTCTGTTGGAGTGGGTGCCTTCAAACAAGTGAGTGTGCTTGGGATTGGGGTGGGAGTTTGCAATTGGGTTGAGGAGGTGACCTGAGTTGGGGCAGAAGGCTGGGCTGGTTGGGAGGCTGGGGTGAATGAGGAGGCTGCTGTGCTATATGTTAAACAAAATCCAAAATACATTAGCAACAGCTAATTCAAAAAGAAAAACTACATGTATGTTTAGTGACACATTCACATTCACAGTTTCCACTTCACCAGGGATTCCTGTCAGGGCTTCACTATGTAGGATTTTCAAAACCTTCTCCTCCTAGGGATTTAGGTGGGAGAACCACCACCAGTCCTCTTGGCCTCAAGGTGACGCTTGGAGGTCTGCAGATGACAACAATTAGCACAAACACATCAGGTGTGTGATGCTAGCATCCATCCAAAAGCCACAGCAATAGTACAATGTAGAACGCGTCCCGTTACGGACTCACTCCATCACTCCGACACAAATCTGCAGGGTAGGACAACGCCGGCACAACTGAGAAATCTCAATCGGCTCGGTGCAATCCCACTACCCTGATGGAGTAATGTTAGCCAGCAGAGGAGTCTGCCACGTCAAAGGATATGCACCACTTACGTGAGGGAAAACAGTCTGTTCATGCGGACGGTGGATCAGCCAACCCACATCTAAATACGGCAGACGGGAATCTGTCAGCTCGATGGAGAACTTGTAACCACCGCCATGGAGGGACGGCAGGAGTCCTTCCGTCTAAGTTAGGCCCTAAGTCAGGGAGTAAATTCTTTGACTGGAATATACCAGCCTAGTGCATCTGACCAGCGCTTCATTACGGTAAGCCTGAATTTGTGCCTAGGTCCCAGTCTAATGCTTCCATAAACTTTCCTTGGCGCTTAGCGCTTTTCTAAGCTATTGTTACTTAAGACTTTTAAATTCATATCTCGGTTCCTCTTATTGGATTTTAGTCATTTTGGCATCATTTTATTTATAAAATTTACTCTATTTTCCTAATTTGGTTTATTGTTTGGTGTTTTGACTTTATTTCTGTTTTGACACTGCATAAATACTTTAAACATATACTTAAGTTGTGCCTGTCTGCTCGTGCCATAGCTACCAGAGGGCTGAGTTCAGGTTTCATAGTCTGTCATGAGCTCCTCAGTGCCATCACTATGTTATTTTGAGGGTAATTTATGTTTTCTTATGTTTAGTGCGGTGTTAGACCTCTGTCCTATAATCTCTGAGAGTTCTCTGATAGCCTGCTTCCTGGATCAGTTCATCCTCTTCTGGGAAATAAAGAATCTTTTCAGCCTCCTGCACCGACTTCGTTGTCAACTTGCTTTCTTTCCATTTGAGGTGGAGGCCCTTTGGAAACAACCACCAATATCTTATTTGTTTGGGTGCAAGTATAGCTGCCACTGGGCAATACATCCTTAGTTTGACCAATCTGGATGTAGCTACGTTTTGGTGGAATGACACCTTACTCTCTCCTTGTTAGATGTGCAGTTAAGTACTGCTTGCTTTCAAGAACAGTTCTTAGAAGGGGTGCAATGATAACTTTGCTAGTACCACATCTATAGAATGAGTGCTCAGGTATGCAGGTTTCCTACCATCTATATGAACTCTCTCTATACCAATCTGCAGGGTGTTGTCTGCTTGTAAGATTTTCTTGAAAAGCTCCTGCACAAATTTCTCTAGATTGGTTCCCTTTACCCATCCTTCAGGTTTTTGATTTGGACATTGTCTCTCCTAGACCTGTTTTCCAGGACCTTAAATTTCTCTGTTAGTTGCTAAACTTGGGATTCTTAGGAGACAATTGAGGTAGTCACCAAATTGAGTCTGACATGGACTGGATCATCTGTTCTATAGCTTCCATTCTTGTGCCTTCTTGTGCTCAAGCCGTGAATAACTCCCTAAGCTTGAGAATGTCTTCCCCCAGGTTTTTCTGACTCTAGTTAGACCCTCAGATAATAAACTTTCAAAATCCTTTTTCAATGCTGCCAAACAAGCCTGCAAATCCTCTTTGGATAGTGGGATTTTACTCTTGGACGCAATTTCAGGGTCGCAGGTATTTGCTTTTCTTCCTCCTTGAGTGAGCTCCGCAACTCCCACGAGGAAACATATGCATGCAGTTTACTTTGTTTAGGAGTCGTTCCTGTACTGGCATGTGTCTGGTTGCCCCCAAGATAGCAGCAGCAGTCCCTCCAACTGTCTGGACTCAATAAATCAATGGTTATTATTTGTGTGGGGACAAGTAGTCTAAGCTCTCTGTTATATCAGTCCTTAATTCAGGTTCCCAACCCTGTTCCCAGACAGGATGCTCTCAATTCAAGGGCAGCAAGCAGGTGAGGTTTTTATGGGTGCTGTCTTGCAGGTGCCTTCCTCTGTTTTTCCACTGTCTCTCAGGTCACTAGGCCCCTGCTATATGGAATCATATGGGCGGGCTCATGGCCTCTTCCACAGTGTCTTGTCTGTCAAGTTCTGAAATGTCTACCTCCCTGTGGAGCCGAGACACGGCAGACACTATTGCTCCCTCATTGGCTCTCTCCCCTCCTTGCTTAGGACCCACATCTACCATCGGGACTGCAATCAACAGATCCTGTGCTCAAAGTGCCTGGCAAGCTTATCTCATATTCTTCCATAGCCCTGATGCACTGGTAGGTATTTAAGATCTTTAAACAGAACTCTAGCTACATATGCAAGATCTGTTTACATAAAACATTTTCAATGGAGCAGCAATCAAAAAGGGCGTGAAAATGGAGAAAGGGAGTTTAGAAGGAGAAAGAAAGTGTCCAGGTGAAGTATCAAGAAGGATAAAGGGAGAATAGAAGGATAAATCAAGTGTCCAGGTGGATGGATAAATAAGGAGAATGGGAAGTGGGAGAGGAAATTAATAGGCAGAGAGAATGTAGGATTAACAAGAGAGTTACAGAAGAGTAGGAGGCAAGAAAAACAGGAGGTGATCAAATGTTTAGACATCAGATAATGAATAATGTTAAATCATTTTGAATTATCACTGCTTCTTACTCCTACTCTAATGAATTCAAGGTCTTCCCACAGCCTAAGACTTTGTGGACAGTTTCTGTTGTTAACCTTCATCTCCACTGCATTCATGCTTAGTGCATGCCGCCATTTTGTTACAGTTGCTCCTCACAATTTTGACTCTCATTAAGAGCCAAGACAGCAAGGATCATCTGCTCTCTCTCCGGCTACTCTTGAGTGCCCCCACCTCCTTTGGGGAGAAGTTTTTATGCACCAGAGTTTTAGACGTACATCCTCGTTACAGGGAGGTATTGTTCGAACGGTGCCACCGAGCTCCATAGGTTAGCTCCTACTCCGGCACCATCTTGGCTCCTCCACCTCAAACACCTATTTTAAAAACATAGTAAGGGGCTCACGGGTTACATTTTTTGACATCGCTTCCTGTGTTTTGCAAGGTAGGAAGGTTTGATGGGTAAGTGTGGTTTGATGGCAGACGTTGGAATCAATTTCTGCTTTGTCACTTAATGCACATTGGATGATGTCAAGAGTTCAAAGACGTTTGTGCTAATGGTTTGATCCTTAAGACCCGGCTATTGGGGCCATCTATGACATCACTCCCTGTGCATTGCATGGTGGATTGGGTTGGCAGGTCAGTATGCTCTAGAGACCACTTTCAAATCAGCATCTCTGGGTGATGTCACTTTTCTATCAGGGACTGTGGGTGACATCACTTTAGGGATGGGACCTCTGGGGTAGGATCTACCATGGGATTCACTAGTTCTAGGCCAGGACGGATAGGTAATATCACTTCTGGGGAACAACCTTCAGAGGGCATGGTTCCTGCCACATTAGCCTGACCATGTCCCTTTTCAGGATTGATGAAAGGTATTCCTTTGAACTACTTAGAAAGAGTCTAGTGTTGATTGAAAATAGTTGATTTTAATATGAAATCTGCACACTCACATTCACATAAGTTATGACTTGGAAGCTCCGTGCCTTATACCATTTCCATAACATATAAATTGCTTTAATTCCTCTAATTCTCATCTCTTATTTTATAGTCTTGAAAATGTCATTGAAATGCTGGGGGACAATCAAACCAGCATAAAATAATTCATTCTCTTGGGCTTCCCCTTTGCTCCAGAGCTGGAGATATTTCTGTTTGTGATCTTCTTTTTAGCTTACCTCCTGACAATAATAGAAAATGTTCTCATCATGGCTGTGATCAGAGTGGATGGAAAGCTCCGCAAACCAATGTACTACTTTCTCAGCCATTTAGCTTTTCTGGAGATGTGGTACGTCACTGTCACTGTGCCTAAGCTGCTTGCAATGCTCCTGATGGAGAACAGGAGCATTTCTGTCACCAGCTGCATGACCCAGCTCTATTTCTTTATTGCACTGGTTTGTACTGAATGTGTCCTCTTGGCATCCATGGCTTTGGACCGGTTTGTGGCCATCTGTAAACCTCTTCATTATAGCAACATCATGAGCGAGAGACTCTGCCTGCAGCTGGCAGCTGGATCCTGGATATGTGGCTTTCTCATTGCTGTGGCAAAGTTCTACCACATTTCCAAGCTGTCCTTCTGCCGTTCCAATGTCATCAACCATTTCTTCTGTGATATCTCCCCTTTGTTGAATCTATCTTGCTCGGATCCGACTCTGGCTGAACTGGTAGATTTCATCCTTGCACTTTTTATTCTGTTGGTTCCACTGTTTGTCACCATTGTGTCTTATACTTGCATTGTGGTTACCATATTGAGAATGCCTACTACCAGTGGACGTAAAAAGGCCTTCTCAACCTGTGCCGCTCACTTCTCAGTTGTTGTAATATTTTATTCATCCATGATATTTATGTATGCTCGGCCGCGGAGAATCAACTCTTTCAACTACAACAAGCTGGCATCTGTGGTATACACTGTACTCACACCTCTACTGAATCCGCTGATTTATACTCTAAGGAACAAGGAAGTAAAAACAGCCCTATTGACACTTGTGTCCCGTAATCAGCTGTTCCCAAAGACTGCAAGGAATGCATAACCACCTGGATGATTTCACATTTCAACTCATTTTGTAAAAAGCAATTCCTCAAAATACAATGTTTTTCTATTGTGTAGGTTCTGAAACTCATACTTTTATTTGTATTCATTTATCTACAAATTGTGTGGGACTTACTGGAGGTTGTCGGACGCCACGCCCCCTTTCTCCACCAATGTGCTAACGTGGCTCTTGGTGCACTACTAGTACAGGATGAGTTCCCTTGGCTCCAGAGGATCCTTGGGGACCAACTACCCCACCTGTTAACTCCAGTAAGTCCCACACAGTGGGTTTGCTGAGAGATGTTTGGTGGCCACACCCTCTTTCTCCACCACCCTGTATACGTACTTCCTGGTGCACTACTATTTGGGGAATGAAGTCCCCTTGGCTCTTGAGGGTCCTTGGGGGCCAACTACCCCTCCTGCCACATCTAGTAACTCCCACACAGCTGGATTACTTAGAGGTTGTCAGAGGTCAAGCCTCCTTTCTCCACCACTCTGCAAGTGCATCTCCTGATGCACTACTGGTTGGGGAAGTAGTCCACTTTAGTCCTCTGGCCCTTAGGAGTAAAGTGGAATTCATTCCCAACCAGAAGCGCACCAGGAGGCACGTTTGCAGAGTGGTGGGGAAAGGGGGTGTGGCCTTGAAGTCCTCTCAGCAATCCCGCTCTCTGGGACTTAATGGAGGTAACAAGAGGGCTTGCTGGCCCCCAAAGACCCTCAGCATTCAAGGGAATTTCATTCCACAACCACCATTGTGCCAGGAGGCACGTTTGCAGAGTGGTGGTGAAGAAGGCATGGCCTCTGATGACTTGGCAGAGTTTTTTTTATTAAATATTTTTTTTAGGGAAGGGGGGCTGCGTAGCCCCCTTCTCTCGGCTGATATCAGCCCCGGTGACCCCATCCCCCAGGGTCAGTTTTTTTAAATGGGGACGGGGCCACGCGGCCTCCTTACCCGGGCTGATTACGGCCCCAGGGTCCCCATCTCCGGGAACCCTGTCTTTTCCTTCTTAAAAAATGTTTTTAACATAAAGGAAGGGGGGCGCGTAGCCCCCCCTTCCCTGGGCCAATTTTGGCCCCTGGGACCCCATCGCCAAGGGCCTGCCCTTTATTTTTATTAATGGGAGTGGGCCATGTGGCCCCACTCCTAAGGCCAATTTCAGCCCGGGGACCCAATCACCAGGGGCCAGGCCTTTTTTATCTTTTTTTTTTAAAAAGGTGAGGGGGGGCCGCGTGAACCCACCGCGAATCCTGCTGAATTTTTTTTTTAATGCTTTTTTTGGCCCTGGGGGTCCCTGTGTACCCCTGAACAGGCCCAAGGGGTCAGGGTGTTTCTACCCTGCCCCCTTTTCTTGATTTTTAGCCTTTCTTTTACCTTTTTCTTGTGACTCGGTTCAACTGAATCACAAGATGGCTGCCAACACTTCCTGTTTTGAAGTGGTGGCAGCCAATCAGATCTCAGGCACAAGGTCGGCAGGGGTCATGAATCCACCACGGCCACAGTTGTATAGCTGCGAAATCTTTAAATTTCTCAGAAACTACTGAATGGATTTATGCCATTTAACAAAAAGAGTGCTTTCTGGACCAAGAGCTACCTTTCGGACAAATTTGTTGTAATTCCGTTTAGCAGTTCGGGCTGTAGCTGTGTCTAAAGTTTCCTATGGATAGTAACATGGAGAAAAAGCATTTTTGGAATCCCCCCTTTTTCTCCCCGCTTGACGAATCACCCCGAAAATTTCACGACAGCAGCTGAAGTGACTGCACCCATAGTGTTGAAAATTTCACAAAGTTTCGTAAAACAAAGCCAAATTTATTGGCAAATGAAAAACTGCTTTTTAATAAATATCAGGTCCGAACTAGGCGACCGTCAGTAGGTAAAATATATATATATATATATATATATATATATATATATATATATTCACGAGAATAAACAAAGGTTAGAGGAATGTTATAGTTAGTCTGACATTCCACTCGTACAAAACCAAAGAAATTCAGTCGTTATAGTTAGCTGAGGTAACTATAACTCGCGTCCCCGCAAAGCACTGCTTATGACCTCATATATTACATCACTCGTGACATGGTCACTGATATCACTGATGACATCACTGATGGCATCTCAAATGGCATCAGTGATGACATCATCCACAGCACTCTTATTACCTCCATTAAGTCCCACACAGCAGGATTGCTGAGTTCTGATACCAGGCCACACCCACTTGGTCCACCACTTTGCAAACGCACCTCCTGGTGCACTCTTGTTGGGGGATGAAGTCCCCTTTGCTCCTGGGGGTCCTTAGGGGCCAACTAGCCTACCTGTTACCTCCAGCAGGCGCCACACAGTGGGATTACTGAGGGGTGGTTGCAGGCCAGGCCCCCTTTCTCCACCACTCTGCAAACGCACCTCCAGGGGTGCTCTTGGTTGGGGGATGAAGTCCCCTTGCCTCTTGAGGGTCCCTGGGGGCCAACTAGCCCTCCTGTTACCTCCAGTAAGCCCCACACAGCTGGATTGCTGAGAGGTGGTCAGAGGCCACACCTCCTTTTTACACCACTCTGCAAACGCACCTCCTGGTGCACTGCTACTTGGGGGATGAAGTCCACTTTAGTCCTGAAGTCCTTAGGACACAAGGAGACCTCATTGCCCCACCAGCAGTGCACCAAGAGGCGCGTTTGCAGAGTTTTGTAAAAAGGGGCATGGCCTCAGACCACCTCTCAGCAATCCCCCTCTGTGGGGCTTACTGGAGGTACCTGGTGGGCTAGTTGGCCCCTAACGACCCTCAGTAGCGACGAAGACTTCATCCCCCAACCAAGAGGCGCGCCAGGAGGCAAATTTGCAGAGTAGTGGTGAAAGGGGGCGGGGCTTCCGGCAAGTTGCCAGTTCGTCTATTTTTTTTAAATTTAGGAAATGGGGCTGTGTAGCCACCCTTTGCTTGGCGCTTTTGGGCTCCGTGGACCCCAACCCACAGGGCCCGACCTATTTTTTTATTTTTAGTTAATTAGAAAGGGAGGGGGCCACGTGGCTCCCCCACCCGAGGCTGATATATGCCCCGGGGACCCCATCCCCCAGGGCTGGGCATTTGTTTTTTTGTTTTTTTAAAGGGGAGGGGGTCTGTGCGGCCCCCCTCCCCAGGCCATTTTCGGCCCTGGGGACCCCATCCCCCGGGGCTTGGCCATCTATTTACTTTTTTTAAAGGAGGGGGGCTGTGCGGCCCCCTCCCCAGGCTGATTTGGGCCCCGGGGACCCCATCCCCAGGGGCCTGGCCATTTAAAAAAAAAATGTTAAAAGGGAGGGGGGCTCCCAGGCCATTTTTGGCTCCGGGAACACCATCCCGGGGCATGGCAACTTCGTTGGGGACCGTGGGGGAAGCCCCAAGGCCCCCGCGGTCCCTGCCGGCTCCCTGCCTCCTGCGGGAGCCGGCATTACTTTTGGGTAGAGGGAGCTGCTAACGTGCAGTTCCCTTTGCCCAAAAGCAATTCTGCTTCGCTTTATGGCGGTGGTTCCCAAACTGTGCGCCGCGGCACCCCAGTGCGCCGTTAGTAGCAGCCAGGGGCGCCGCGCACGTCTTTGGAATGTGCAAATTATGTTCTGAGCAACTCAAAAATGATGCGTCTTTTGACACCCTACCTGTCAGCCGGCGACAGGAATAGTGGTGTGGCCCAGTGTTCCATTACGGAATATTAAGAAGTGCCCTTTATTGAAACATGAGGCCTGCAATAGATCCCTTAAAGTGTCCATGTTGCAGATTTAATTCTACTCTGCTCTCCGGAAGCCGTATCAGTTCGATATTTCGATATTTTTTGCTCGACGCTCCACCATATTCCTGCAGATTCTCCAGTGTGAGGTATTTTTTTCAATATTTGAAATATGTTTCCATATGTTGGGTTTATTTCAACTATTTTTTTTTCTTTGCATGACTTCCTAGTGCAGTAAATTCCAAGCATTTAGCCTGTTTTTTTGCGCAGAGCGTCTGATCCCACGTATGGTTCCTGGTCGCCTCGTCTTTTGCAGGCCTCGAAAAATCTGATGAATGTTGCCAGGCCAGGAGGTCTAGTGACGTGGATTTTACTTTATTGTCCTAAGAGTGTTACACTCGACCCATAGATCCTGCAAGAAAACACTTCATTTCAACAAAATATTTGATGTTATAAGAACACTGTGTAAAATTAATAACTTCAGTGACTAAAATCTAAAGGGTTAAACCCTGCATTTGCCCGTGGTGTGCTCGAAAGCCCCCTTAATAAGTGCAAGATAGTTCTAAGTGTACGAGTTAAGCGTGCTGCTCAGTCTGCCCTTGGCCAGAAAGGAGACCTTCACCCAGCAGCACTTCTTTCTCATTGCGAGTCCTGCAGGTTAACTTTTCCAATTACGAATATGAACCTAAAAGTTCCTGTTGGCATCTGAGGCTGTTACTCAGCATAATTTCACTCTACACTTTACTGAGCCAGCAGCTCAGACCATTTTGATTTCAGTTGAGTGACATTGCTGACTGGGCATTTAGGAACTGATCAATTTATACATCTTTGATCAAACTATTTCCAGCTGAGAAGGGCTCTTCTGAGCTCTCCGGCAGTAAAGGAGACAACACAAATAGTGCAATCCTATTATACCGGGAGACCCCTTATGTTGAATCCTATTGTACCGGGAGACCACACGATGACCGAAAATGAGTGAGTCCTGCTCGAAAAGGAACCCAGCGCAAACATGCAATTAGGTGTTCAGTGCATCATTTTCAAGTGACAACAAAAGCCTACAAACACTCAGTGCCCTATCTCCGAGTTTCGTGCGAACACCAGAAGGTTGTCTTTGGGTGTGATTCAAGGTGAAAGAGAGCTCTAGATTCCGGCGTCAGATTGCACTCTTCTCTTGAGATTTTGGATGGGTGCTTTAATAGTAAATCTAGTTTTCATAGGTACACGGTGTCGCTGTTGTTTGATTATTAGAACTAAACAGAGGAACGTACTGCCTACTACCACTGCTCTCTAGTGGTAATATTTTGGAATGAGGTCCTGTTGTTTAGGGGCCAAAATACAAGTTGTTCCAGTAGTCAAATTTGTAGTAAAGGACGATTGCCATGTGACTGCTGCTGTTTCATTTCCATAGATGATTTTTTAGTCCTACTGACCAACTCGTAACAGACTCTTGTATCGGTTTCCCCTTTTTGTTGGTTTCTGCTGAGCTCACAATGAATAGAAGATAATTGCATTTTATTTTTATTTATAGTGCCAGCCTTGGCTTTGTCATTAGCCTTTCAGCAAGTGAACCTTATTTAAATATTAAATATACTCAGCTGGGGCCCAACATATGGGGGAGTGACACGCGCCACCTGTATAATCCGAAATCATGGTTTGGCCCAAGAGCGCACTGCCGCCATACGCGCGTACACAGGATGACTGTCGAGCGTTATTGCTCCCCGTGTTTTGCCACGCCTCTGAGGACCCTCTTCATAAGTTACATCAAGTAGGTTGCCAGAATAACTGCAAAGACAAACCTGTGACCACCAAGCCCGTGTGTTTTTAAAGAGGCAATCATATTTACTGCTTTCCAGGGAGAGAAATGATAAATGAAAATGTGACGGGGTAAATAGGTTACCTGCAAAAATATCCAAAATGTTGGGCATATAATAAGACACTTTTTTTCTCTACACTTGTCGTTAAGAAGTACTTGTTAGTGGGGCAAAAAGGCAGCGCCGAGTTTTGTCTGGTTCACCTGGTAAAACACAACACAACCAGTCTTACCAGGTCCTGGTATTTTAAATTCTGTTAAAAGCCGAGTGGGTCCATAGATCAAGGGTGCCATTTGCCTTTGGCAATTAATAGTGTATCGTTTCTCACTTAACCAATTAAAGTTTTTATTAAATAACTGTTATATTTTAATTTTGCTACAAATGTGATGATAATACCTTCATCGGCTTCATCCCAATTAATTTCAGGGAGAAAACTGGAAGTACTCCCGAGGTCGGGCATACATCCCCCCACCGGTAAAAAAAAGTGCCATGATGGGGAGCCACGGCCAACTGGCAGTTATGTCAAGGGAGCCACAGGTCGAAAAAGTTTGGGAACCACTGCTTTATGGTATCAAGAGCATTTTTCAATGCTATCGCTTCCATGAAGTGAAGCAAACTTTGCTATGGCATGGCAGGACCAGTGCTCGCGCCATGCCATAGCAAACTGCAATGTCCCAGGAGTGGACACCATGGGACATTGCTGGAGCTGGCCCTGGGAGGTGGCGGTCCCCAGGGCCATGGAGGGCTCCTGGAGGGGGGCCACGTGGCACCCCTCCCATCATCTGTGTAGCCCCAGGGAGGTGGTGGTCCCCGGGGCCCGCAACAGACCCCACATTTAATTTATTGGTGCCCCGGGAGGTGGTGGTCATCCGGGGCTGTATGGGGGGCTCGAACCCCCCACACTTTACTTTTTAAAGATAGCCCCGGGGTGGTGGCAGTCCCCAAGGCTGCGGGTGCACGTGGCCCCCGCATTAAGTGCTTATACCCCCGGGGAGGTGAAGGACTTTGGGGCTTTTAAAAAAGCCCTGGGGAGGTGGCGGTCCCCAGGGGTGCAGGGGAGCTGCATGGCCCCCTGCATTTCATTAACATAGCCCCGGGGAGGTGGTGGTCCCCATCATCATAATCTGGCATTGCCCCGGGATCTGGCCCACCCGGGGGCTTAAAAGAAACGAAGCGCGGGAGACCATGCTTCGTTTAAAAAAAATAATTTGGCGGGATTATCACACCCAGGGCGAATCCCGCTGATTTAAAAAAAATAAAAAATCTTTTTTTGGCCCTGGGGGTCCCTGTGGGACCCCTGAGCAGGCCTAGGGGGTCAGAGTGTTTCTACTCTGTTTCTACCCTGCCCCCTTTGCTACACCCCTTTCCCTTTGTCCAGTCCGCGCCAAAGCAGGGGCTGATCCAGTTTGAACTGGGGTATGCACAGGGACACCAAATGTGCCCCCAGTGCAGGACTTCAAAGCACCCGAAAGTGCTCCCGCCCAGCCCCAATACACATTATCCTGTCTGGGGAGGTGGTCACACCTCCCTGGGACAGGAAACCTATTGTCCAGACCTCCCCTGCCGGAGTTTCGTCCAGCAGCAGGAGGCCAGATTCGTGTCTGTGGCAGCAGCATCCATTTTGTGATGCCAGGGCTTTAGAAAGAAGTTACCGGGCTAGCCAGAGTTAACATGTCTTTCCCTCTAAAAGGGTGGAATGCTACCCCCGCCGCCAGAATTGGCGGGGGGGTAGTATTCCAAGATGTTTGACACCAAACACGACATGTTTAGGTGCAGCCATTCCAAAGTTAGCATTTAACGCGAGGTTATAATGCGCTTAAGAGTATATGGTCAGGCTGCACTACAAACAGCATCAGAGAAGGGTCTCCGAACGCTGCAGAGGGGCCCTGCTCATGCAGGGGAACCCCCTCACATAGGAACCATGCACTCTGCCTTTAGGATTGATAAGGCCTGCCTTAGGAGTGACTTATAGGTTTATATGTGTGTATGTATGTATTTAGTGATATAGGTAACCTATATCACAGTAAGGGGTGCATGCACCACCTTACCCAGGCTGCAGTAGCAGACCTGTGGTGTCAGTTTGGATGGCCTCCCAGGGGTGGCATAATACATGCTGCAGCCCCTGGTAGGCCTCTGAGGTACCTATGCCCTTGGTACATAGTATACCATATACTAGGGACTTATAAGGGCACTCCAGATTCCAATCAGTGATGTGCCTAAGGCACATGGAAACCATTTTAGAGAGGAAGCAGCTAGGCTGTTTAAATAACTTCTAACTTATGTACTTCGAACTCTAGCCTCATAAAGAGACTAGAGGGGTGTGTTTAGCAATAAATACATATATTTTGAATATATACCTGGTGTGGTGCTCTTTCATTTGATCACTCAAGAGATTATAGACTGGTAAAACAAGCTGCTTTACATTCCTTCAAGACTTAGCCTGAAGGCTGCTCTCCATAGCTACCACTAGGATAGCTTTCAATAAGGTTGTCTTTAACCTATCTCCAATAAGGGGTTGTTTGGACTGGTGCAAGGTGCCCACTATAATTAGTGGACAGCATATGCCAGGCCAACTTCTCACATTGGTGTGCAGCGTGTGGGATTCCAGCTTGCTATTGTTTTACCAGATAATCTCAATTGAATTGATCAACTGAAAACCACTAAAGGTACCTAAGGTACATATAATTTAAGCTTAGAATACAGTAAGTTCTACTGAACTTAGAGTTGTGTGTTAAGGGATAGCACAACCCTTTCTACAACTCAAGAGAGTTTAGTAGGCCACACTAGAGTAGGTAGTGCATACACCACACCACACTTGTAATGTCTTTAAGGGTAGGATCTAAAGAATCCTTGCAGGAAGCCACTGAGCTTCCACCCTCCAAGTATGATACACTCCCATTCTTGGAATTGAGAGCATTATGTAACTTGAGGAAATTAAGGACAGGCCAAAGTCCCACCACCCAACACCTTAAAGAGTTGTTGGTGGCTTATGACCTTAGTAAGCCCTTGGGGACTGAAGGGGTAGGAGCAGAGGGTGGGGCAGGAGAGGAGGATGGGGCCAGGGGTAGAAATACCCCCAGCCCCCCATCTGAAACTGGCCAGGAGGGTGAAAATGACCCTGACCTGGATAACCCAATCCCTCCTGAGGAAGATGAAGAGGATGATCAGGATGATGCCCTCTTTGTCCCCCCAGGAAGGATTATGAGTGTGCCCAGGAAGTCTAGATCTCCTTCTCAGGAGTCTAACCACTCTGGCACCTCAATAGGGAGCTCTGTCTCATCTCATAGGAGGGAATCCTCTCATGAGAGAAGAAAGAGGCTGGTTCAATATGAGGAAGCTCAACTTGAAATCAAAAAGAAGCAACTGGCTATAGACAGGGAGTCCCTAGATCTCTTTGGAGAGAGAAGAAAGTTGGGACTAGAGTCCCATGGTGGCAGCCATGTCCCTAGAGATAGGGATAGGTCCTATGACCATAGGAACCTGAGCAAGATTGTCCCTCCCTATCAGAATGGGGATGACATCCACAAGTGGATAACTGCTCTAGAGAGGGCCTGTAAAGTACAGAAGGTCCCTCAGGAGCAGTGGGCAGCAATCTTGTGGCTCTCCTTTGCTCACTGTTAGAGAGGAGGATGCTGATAATTACAAGGTCTTGAAGAGTGCTCTTATTGATGGGTTTGGCCTAACCACTGAACAGTACAGGTTGAAGTTCAGAGATACCCAAAAAGCACAGACTCAAGACTGGGTAGACTATGTGGATTGTTCTGCCAAGGCTCTGGAAGGCTGGTTGATGGGCAGCAAGGTGTGTGACTTCTCAGGATTGTACAATCTGATAATGAGGGAGCAGATTCTTAATAACTGTCAAAATCAGCTGTTGCATCAATACCTGGTAGACTCTGATCTGACCTCTCCCCAAGAATTGGGAAAGAAGGCAGACAAATGGGTCAGAACCAGGTTGAAGCAGAAGGTACAGAACCAAGGTGGGGAAACCAAGAAGCAAGATGCTAAGAACTCTGAAAAGGGTGGGGAGAAGGGTAAAGATCAAAAGTCTTCATCAGGCCCCCAAAAATCTTCTTCAGGTGGGGATTCACAGTCTACCAAAGGGAAAGGCCAAAGAAAACCATGGTGCAAGGTCTGTAAGCAAAAGACCCACTGGACCAGTGATTGCACCAAGTCCAAAGACTCAAGTCCAGCACCCACCAATGCCCCTAAGGCACCTGTTCCCCCTAGTACAGTTACAGTTGGTGGGAGTGCTCCAGCCAAGGGTTTAGTAGGGTTCACCCTGGGTACTGAGTTGGGCTCTGACCTAGTCAGAGAACTGACTCAGGCTGTGTTAGTCTGTGATGGAGGCATGGATGTGACCTCCTCTGTGAGTCCCAGTAATCTGGGCAAGTACAGACAACAGCCTTTAATCAATGGACGTGAGGCTTTGGCATTTAGGGACACAGGGGCAAGTGTCACAATGGTGACACAAGACCTTGTGCATCCTGGGCAAGTTATACTTGGTGAAATGTACCAAGTGACCAATGCTAGCAATGTCAGAACAGACCATACTCTGGCAGTTGTTAACTTCTCCTGGGGAGGGGTAACTGGCCTTAAGAAGGTTGTGGTAAGTGCAAACCTACCAGTCGAATGCTTGCTTGGCAATGACTTAGAGACTTCTGCTTGGGCAGAAGTGGAGCTCAGGACCCATGCAGAAATGCTGGAGATCCCTGCAGATGTGTTTGCTGTGACCAGGTCACAAGCCAAAATGTCTAGCACTGAACAGGCCTTGGATTCTGGAAGAATGGACCAAGTGCCTTCCAAGCGGAGGAGTAGTAGGGTTAAGGCAGTGCCTTCCCCCTTGGCTCAGGAAGAAGATCAGTCCCTTGAAGGGGATGATCTCAGTCCTGAAGTAGGAACTGTCCCAGAGGAACTTGAACCTGACCAGGTTGAGTTCTTGGGGACAGGGGGACCTTCTAGGGCAGATCTGAGCCAGGAGCAGCAGAGCTGCCCCTCCCTTGAACCCCTCAGATTTTGTCTGCTCTCCCCTTGTTTTCCTTTCTGTGCCCCTCGCTGCCCCATTGACGCTGTGCCCGTGATTTTGTCTGCTCTCCCCTTGTTTTCCTTTCTGTGCCCCTCGCTGCCCCATTGACGCTGTGCCCGTGATTTTGTCTGCTCTCCCCTTGTTTTCCTTCTGTGCCCCCGCTGCCTCTCGCCATTCCCGCCGCTGCGTCCCTGCGGCCCCGCCCCCTGACTGCCCATTCGCTGCCCCTGCCTCCCGCCCTCCCAGCTGCTCCTCCCTCCCACCTCCCCATAAATGGCGGCCGCTGCGCGGTGAGGAGAGCGACCCTTGACCTTGCCAGGTAGGTCGCTCCCCACCACACAGCTCCGCCTGTGTTGTCTGCCCGCTGCTTCTGCAGGTAAGATCGCCCTCCGCTTGTGGCCCCGGTGCCCGCTTTGTCTGCTTGTCTCCCTTTTCCTCTCTGTGCCCCTCGCAGCCCCATTGTCGTTGTGCCCGTGATTTTGTCTGCTCTCCCCTTGTTTTCCTTTCTGTGCCCCTCGCTGCCCCACTGTCGTTGTGCCCGTGATTTTGTCTGCTCTCCCCTTGTTTTCCTTTCTGTGCCCCTCGCTGCCCCACTGTCGTTGTGCCCGTGATTTTGTCTGCTCTCCCCTTGTTTTCCTTTCTGTGCCCCTCGCTGCCCCATTGACGCTGTGCCCGTGATTTTGTCTGCTCTCCCCTTGTTTTCCTCTCTGTGCCCCCCGCCGCCCCATTGTCGTTGTGCCCGTGATTTTGTCTGCTCTCCCCTTGTTTTCCTTTCTGTGCCCCTCGCTGCCCCATTGACGCTGTGCCCGTGATTTTGTCTGCTCTCCCCTTGTTTTCCCTCTCTGTGCCCCCCGCCGCCCCATTGTCGTTGTGCCCGTGATTTTGTCTGCTCTCCCCTTGTTTTCCTTTCTGTGCCCCTCGCTGCCCCACTGTCGTTGTGCCCGTGATTTTGTCTGCTCTCCCCTTGTTTTCCTTTCTGTGCCCCTCGCTGCCCCATTGACGCTGTGCCTGTGATTTTGTCTGCTCTCCCTTGTTTTCTTTTCTGTGCCCCTCGCTGCCCCATTGACGCTGTGCCCGTGATTTTGTCTGCTCTCCCCTTGTTTTCCTTTCTGTGCCCCTCGCTGCCCCATTGACGCTGTGCCCGTGATTTTGTCTGCTCTCCCCTTGTTTTCCTTTCTGTGCCCCTCGCTGCCCCATTGACGCTGTGCCCGTGATTTTGTCTGCTCTCCCCTTGTTTTCCTTTCTGTGCCCCTCGCTGCCCCATTGACGCTGTGCCCGTGATTTTGTCTGCTCTCCCCTTGTTTTCCTTTCTGTGCCCCTCGCTGCCCCATTGACGCTGTGCCCGTGATTTTGTCTGCTCTCCCCTTGTTTTCCTTTCTGTGCCCCTCGCTGCCCCATTGACGCTGTGCCCGTGATTTTGTCTGCTCTCCCCTTGTTTTCCTTTCTGTGCCCTCGCTGCCCCATTGACGCTGTGCCCGTGATTTTGTCTGCTCTCCCCTTGTTTTCCTTTCTGTGCCCCTCGCTGCCCCATTGACGCTGTGCCCGTGATTTTGTCTGCTCTCCCTTGTTTTCCTTCTGTGCCCCCGCTGCCTCTCGCCATTCCCGCCGCTGCGTCCCCTGCGGCCCCGCCCCCTGACTGCCCATTCGCTGCCCCTGCCTCCCGCCTCCCAGCTGCTCCTCCCTCCCACCTCCCCATAAATGGCGGCCGCTGCGCGGTGAGGAGAGCGACCCTTGACCTTGCCAGGTAGGTCGCTCCCCCACCACACAGCTCCGCCTGTGTTGTCTGCCCGCTGCTTCTGCAGGTAAGATCGCCCTCCGCTTGTGGCCCCGGTGCCCGCTTTGTCTGCTTGTCTCCCTAGCAATACGTAGC